>CM046882.1:393069984-394346868 GCA_025667525.1 Glebionis coronaria
TTGTGACAATTACTATCTACCACATTATCCACAAATTCAACATTATGCACAATAGAATCATTATCAACACTTTTATTCACATAGACGGAAACAATATCATGAGACATCACTTGCTTCAGAAGCTGATCATTTTGGCGTGAAATTCGTTCAATTTCAAGCAAACTGTTTTCATATGCATCATCCATTTCATTGAAAACACGTCTAACTTCTTCTATTTCCAAAAGCAAATCTTGATCAATAGTGCTAAGACAAACTTTAACATTGTTTACAAATGGAACAATTTCGTCGCGAAACGCAGCTCTATTATGCTAAAAATTCCATTCACCTTCCATTATGGTCGTAGCCGTCATACGTTCCGTAATGACCTTGTCAAAATCGGCAAAGTGTTGGTGCAACGCATTTAAGCTATCCGACACCTTACTTACCGGTAGAATTAACTTAGTTAAATCCTTTTTGACAAGTGTAGGAGACGTACTAGGAAGGTTTTCCGTTGACAAATTTTGGGGCACAAAAACTGATAACTGAGCTAATTCCTTTTGTAAACGAATACGGGTTTTTTTAGAAAACTGATCTTTATTATGCTTATCATAATCAATCTATGGAATTTTGAAATCATTTTAGAATGAGTTTCTTCCGCAAGTGACTGTGTCTCCTCAGTACTACGAACATAAGGTGCTTCTTTCGATTTGCCAATTAGGGTCACATCATAAAGACAAGGAATATATTCCTGAGCTTGTTTTGCATAATCGGGATTAAGTGGTAAATCTTGAAGACGCTTAAGTTCGAGTTCTTTAAATGATTTAGTTAAAAGATGAACCTTTTCTGTGGAATCGTATTGTTTTAAAAGCTGTTGTTCCTTGAATTTAAGAAGTTTGGTAGCATTAATTTCTGATTCAAACTTTTTAGACTCGAGAGTTTTGAAATCCATTTTAAGTTTCTGAAAATCATTTACAACCAACTCCTTTTCTTTTAGTTCATTCGAAAGAGTAGATTTTAATGATTCTATTTCATTTAAGTGTTCAATCTTTCAAAATTGAAATTGGTCAAATTCAGAATAAGTTATTTTCTCTGCTTGAGGGACCATTTCAATAGTTTTGAAATTTTCCTTATACAGCGCAAGCTCATCGGTTAGGTTGGCATTCATATCTATGGTTTTTCTAACGGCCACATTCATGTTATCAATAATATGTTTAGGCACCATTACCAAATCACGTTGATCATAAGATTCCATACCTGTCGTAGCATTTGGTTGAGGTTCACTCAAATGTGTTGGATTGGATACTACATCATTTGAGTTACTAGTTCCCGAATGCTTTTTGAGGTTGTCATTTTCATGGTCAACCTGATGTGGATTATCATGAACATTATTAGATGTGGTTGGTACCTCACTGACGACATCAGAACCATAGTGAGAGAGATTAGCAACGAGTGCAGCTTGGGCTGAGTGAATGTAATCACAATCCGAATCATATGCATCAAGATCATCTGCTTGATATGCTGCATTAGAAGTAAAAACGACTACAATGCCTTCATTATCTGCTGCCCGTGGGTCTGCAAGAAATGTTAACTCCTTTGAATCCAAAATCTTTCCCTTAGATTGAGCATCGACCAAATACATCTTCTCACGAAACCACGTTGCATCCCTTCTCCTTTTCGGCTGAGTGCATTCCCTAGCCATATGACCTTGTCCTCGGCAATTGTAGCAAGTCACAACCTTTTGAGGACCAATAGTGCTTCCATTACCACTATCTTGAGAATTCACAGCTTGAGCGTTCACGGTCCTTGTAGGAGGTCCATATGAATTTTGCCTTCCCTGAATGGTTTGGACCGTAACTTGACCATCTTGGATAGTGGCTTGTTTCGAGGATTTGAAGAAGTGCGGAGCTGATTGTTCGTTGGTGGAAATCCTCTAGTTGCAACAAGTTTTGCCAAGTAGGCATTGAGATGGTTTAAGACATCAGTAGGTGTATCATTTGGAGTAAAGACCGGTGCTTGAATTGGTGGAAGTTCATTGGAGTAGAAGGCTTGTGCTTGTGGTACTTCAATTGGAAAATATCCTTGATGAGGAGTATAGCCAGATAGTAGTAAAATCACACTTGTTTAGGAAAACAAGGCAATTAGGATAAGTATTAACGAGTAGTTTAGGAAAACCACAAGTTATGACCCAAAATAAGAGTGAGTTCGTTCTCGAGGAGGCACGTGCGTTGTGTAATGAACTGATTAATGTTTGTGATTATATTGAGAAGAAAAGAAATAATAGAAATGGGGGTGAGAAGAGAAAGACGGTTACGAAGACGGATCGAGCTAAGACGAAAAAGGCGTTCACGTAAAACCGTAAAAAGCTACAAATTAAAAATTTTAAACCTAAAAATTAATTAAAAGTTAAAACAAGTCTAAAATAATATAAATAAGAATAAAATTCCAATAAAAATATTTTAAAACCTTTTATTAATTAAATATTCAATTTTAAATGCTAATTAAAGCCCTAAAATTAAATATAATTAATCAAAATTGCCAAAATATTATTTTATTGAACAAATAACTTACTTATATTATCTAAAGACTAAAAAGTATTTTTCCTAATTTTTAAAAACTAATTTTCTATTTTTAAATCACTTAAAACTATTTTTAAACTAAAATAATTATAAAAAATAATAAAATAATGCCAAAAATAATTGGACAATTTTAAAAATCCTAATTTACTCTAATGAACAGTAGAAAAATGAAAAAGTTTGAAAAATATAAAATTTTGCACTAAAAGACAAAAATAGTTTAAATAAAACCCTAATTATACTAAATTAATTCTAAAAAATAATTAAAAGATGAACAGTAAAAACTTCTTATACTAAAACTCTTAAAATGTTTTTCTTAATCTATAAAAAATGTTAAAACTTAAAAATAAGTATTTTTGGCACTAAATGCCAAAAACAGAAACTTAAAAAGTATTAAAAATAGCTATTTAATCTAAAAATTACTAAATGAACAGTAATAAAAAATCTAATTAAACTTAAAAATCAAAAATAAAATTAGAAAAATAAAATAAATTTCAAGTCCTAATTCTAATTTTCACCCACAAAAGACAAAAAACCAAGAAAGTTGATAGTGACACCTTGATTGGTTTGTCTGTTGGTGAAGCAGGGTTAACTTTTGTGCTACCAGTGGGAAGTTTGTTCCCACTGCTAGTGTAAAAAAGTGGTCAGTTGACCTATAAGCTCAGGAGAGCTTATTTGTGGGCTTATATTGGGCAATAAGGCAACCCTATACTCAGTTGAGTATAGGGAGTCAATAATCAACACAAAACAAGCAAGTCTTAGCCAAAAATCACACAAACAAAGCACAAATGGGTGACTGATATAGAAATGAAGTTTCTGATGAACAGTAAACCTAGATTACTTGCACAAAAACGGATTTTAAACCCTAAGATCTTGCACACAAATCAATAACATGGCATATAAGTTATCACAAACCCTTCTAGGACCTAGGATCTAACAGACTTAGAAACTTGGTGGTCAAATTCACAAGAAAACAAGCACAAAAAGCAGTCACTGGTTTTAGCTAGTTTATGCCTTTTTTAAACATGCAAACTTGTTAATATCTTCACCAAACTGAAAACCAAAAGCATACACTACCTAACAACTGCCTAGTGAATGAATAAAACAGGCTTTAAACAAGATTTATGATATTTGACCAAGATTAAACCCTAATCCAAAAACTACTTAACTTTCTGAAAATGATCTTTTTCAAACCAAATCACATTAAATCCACACCAAATTGATTCTAATCACTACTAACATGCATATTAGGCACAAATTAGCATATTCAAACAGCAAAATCAACAAACCAACAACTTTCATACAAATCACATAAAACTGAAAACTTTTGAAAACTGAAAAAGGAAACAAGGATGTTACCTTGTGGGACCCACATCCAGGTCCCACAATGGCTGCATAGCCATCTCCTTCAGGCTGGGGCCTGAGCAGAACCTTGGACAAAACAAGCACTCAATGAAACCTGCTAAGAAAAAGGCAAAATAATAGCAAACAATCTGTTTTTATCTCCTTTTTTAAAAAATCTTTTTTCACAAAATTTTCTCAAAAACTTTTCCTTTCAAGTCACTTGAACAAACAACTTACAATCCTTGAAAACCAATATAATGAACACGTTTCTACCAAAAATCACCCTTTTTCAGAAACTTGAAAACAAGGCAGATCTTTGAGAACTCAAAAACAAATGATAAATGGAACTCAGCTTAGCTTTCAATCACACACCAACTTTTAAAAACCATAAAAGGAATTACAATTTAACAAAAATACCAACTTTATAAATTTATAAAAAGGAATTACGTTGAGAGCTAAAACTGGAACAAAGGGCAAGTTACAAACCAACTGCTCCTTTTATAAGCTTAAACAGAAGGTTCTAGTGCTAGGAATAAAATAATAATAAGCTAAAACCCTATCCTGAAAAATCCGAAAATGCCCTTGTTCTTGACTTGGAATCTTGGTCAAATTGGCAACATGTGATGTTGCCAGCTGTTGGGGATGATCAGGAGCGTTTGTTTGCTCTTGGGAACCAAGAAATACCATCTAGCCGTTTATCTTGTCTGGTATTGGGTTTCGGGGAAAGTGACGGGTGCAGGGGACCCCTGGGGATGTCACATGGGTTGGTTGGGGTCATGGTTTTTGTGTGGGATGGGATGACAAAGAGGGTAATCAAAGATTTGGAGCATATAAACAAAAACCCCTTTGATTTTAGTTTAATTAGACCTGGGAAATTTTAGGGTTTAAGGGTGATTAGGGAGGGTTTTGATCTAAATTGGGGGGTTAAGTTTTTAAATCCCATGTTTAGTGGGAAAAATTAAGGGGTTTTGACCATGTTGACCAGGTTTATTTAAATAAACCTGGTGGTGGAAGTCTGACGTGGGAGGAAGTGTGAGGTGGTGGGCTGTGAGTGGGTGAGGGGTGTGACGTGGAGTAGTGATTGGTGGGGATGAGTTTGAATGTCTTGCAAAAACAACCCTTATACTCCTTTCCTTTGATTACTCTGTAAATACCAGCTAAAAACTTCAATTTCCTTTGTAACAACTTTGCATCACTTGTCAAATTTGGCACAGCCTTTTCTCAAACTTTAAACAAGGACCATTAATGCACATTTGGCAATCTTCAAGGGCTCATAATGTAATATCTTGACATTTAAGGGACCTCAATGCAATTTATGAGTTTTGCAAGGGTATAAAATGCCAAGTCTTCAAAAGATGAGGGACCAATGTTGACAATCTTCAATTCTTCAAGGACCATTTTGGAAATTCCAGATTCGGGTCCGGTTCATTGTGCGACTTCGTTTCCCGTGTTCGTTTTTGAATGACTCTTGTGATATTTTTTTCATTTCCTCAATATCCGTACCTAAAATACACAAGCAACAAACACGAGCATATATTTGGCAGTTTTAATGATATTTAATGCATTTTAAGCCCGATTTGGACGATGAGACTATGTATAAAAGCAGTCTCATCACTCCCCCATACTAAACCATTGCCGTGCCCTCACGCAATGCTAGAATAAAGTATCATAGCACCTCCAAAATTCATTTTTATTCACTTTATTGGAATGATAAACTAGCTACACTACTACTATTACTACTACTTGTGTTATAGACATAATGTATGATTTTCATCGCAAAATGGGACGTTTAGGTTCATAGAATAAGAACACGTGAATGCTTCGTTAGAAATAATTTCATCGTCCTCGATTTTTACACTAATTCCATGCCAAGCGTGCAACGAGATCATTGTCATTATAAGTTAGTAATGCTAACACTACTCATATGCCCTAATCACGTACTTATCCTCCCATTATTCCTAAGTTGTATCTCTTATATTTTATTATGTCTTGAATGTTTCACAAGGATACACTGTTTGACTTATGCGATAATAGAGATTTAGGTCTAAAAATAGAGTCCTAACGGTGTAACCAAGACCATCAAATCAATAACCCCTCCTAATAGACAACAATGTCAAAAAATTAAGTCAACAAGAAGGATCGATAAACACGGTTTTATAACGGTTTTGAACATGAGACTTATTACCAAGACTTTTATACGCCCCCTAACGGAAGGGCCTTATTATCTTTGGTTTACCTCCATCTTTTATTCAACTTTGCCATGAAGCTTTAATTATGACTTCGGTCTTGCCTTGCCTTTTATTATCCGCCTCATCGGTGGTTTTATTAGACAAAGACGTATATCCTCACGCTAACGCGAGTTTTGGATCTTTAAAGCTTCGAAGATTAAGGCTTGATTCACTTTAAATTTTGCATAGATTTTTTGGCCTTGTGGGGCTTCAAATTGTTTGCTAGATTTAGGTGAGCACTTGAAATCTTATTATTGGGTGAAGCTTTCGATTATTAGGGTGCCAATACTTCAAAACCGTGACGCTGGTGATACCTTAATGTCTTCCCAATTTATTTACACGGAAGCTACTAGAAAAGACTAGAAACCCAACAATCCTAACTAAACCGCTAAGTCAATATTTATTAAGCAAAAAATATTTACATGCGAAGGGAGAATAAGCAAATAACGAGAACACATGAGTTTTTGAAAGAATACGAGTACTCTACGTTTAGCATAGTAACTTATAACTAACTCTATCATTTCTCGTCCTCATTTAAGAGACTTAGCCTAATGTGTAGTTAAGGAATCAAAGCTAAGTGTTCAACACGCACGGTCGAGTCAAACATTACTCTTATTCTCGCCATCGGAAAACCTACATTCGTGTCTTCAAACACTTATGAAACATGAGAAAATTTTTAAAATTTGGCCATTTTTAGCCTTATTTTGCAACAAAAACGATAAACAAAAAGATAAACTTTAGAAAGCGTGAAGGTTTAGCAAGGCAAGTATCTATTCACCCCCATACTAAAGTTAAACATTGTCCTCAATGTTTTGAGTCTAGGGGTGCAAAACACCCCCATACTAGAGACGTAGTCGAATGCCTAATCTAGCATGGAAAGGGTGTAACCAAAAAATTAATAGCCGTTTATGAAGTGTGCTAAAAACCTAAGGTTAGAACATCAAAGGATATATCATTTGGATATTGAGAAAGTCTCCAAAGCAAATGATCGAGTGCTCCCATAAAACGAACACGAGAGGCTCCAATCGTGAAGATCAAGATCTAAAAACCACAATGCACAAACAACCACGGAACAAAGGTTGGAAGGGCACAAATCCCCTCACATTAAACTAATTAAGAAGCAATAATATGTACATGGATAAGCATGGGTCTCCCCCACGAGGCACCTTGTTTTTGATAACCGAGTCAAAAGCTCGACTCGAATCCCCATAAATGTGATCATTTAGGGATTATCTTGGTATGGTCAATTTTTAGTGGGGCTTACATGATAAACAAGGCCCAAAAACAACCGGTATTAAGGACTAAGTCCTTTGATGGTGCAAAATACCGGGATCGAAGATGGCGTTCTCGTTTTCATTGGAAAAACAAATCAACGCCACTTCATCGTATGCCAACAAAAACCCAAAGGGTTTCAAGAAAATAGATGAGAAGAAATAGAAGGGTGGAACAATGTGTAAGTCATAAAAACATTCAGCTACTCGAGGTAGACTCGCACCAATCAAATAGAAAGATTTTCCATTTATTGCATCGGTGGAAGACCGAGATTTCCCTTTATAAGCAATTCCAGGATCAAATATCTCGTTCTCGGTGGAGAAAGGGGAGGGAACATAAGGGGTTTCCCCCACACTAGGTCCACACAAAGCATCGCCAAAAGGAGAAGACGAGCTTGTAGCACTCAAAACACGTGGTGATGACGGAGTTAGAGTTGTAGAAAAATCTTTTAAACTTAATTCAAAATCTTTTCCTTTTTCATCTTTTAAACTCTCCTTGTGAAAACCCGATTTAATTATGTCAAAAATATTTAGTGTTTCTAAAGCAATGTTAGTCACACTAAAAATTCTCACATTTGAAAACCGTTTTGGTAAAGGTGGTGGTAAGTTCTCAAAACGTTTGTAAACAAAGAAAACTCCCCCATCGGGATCAACACATTCATCATCCGAAGAATCATTCGTGATTGGAATTGTAGGCTTAACACTCTTAACCTCCACCGGCGGAGGGGACGGAACTTCATTTTTCTCAACAACTTCTAAAACTCTTTTTGGAATCCTTTTGCAAATGTTTTTGATGGGATTAACATTGTACAAAGACGTGATAGAATACACATGAGAAAGTGTGGAGTTTTGAGTTGCATTTATGACGAGTTCTTCCTCATTGAAACGAAGAGTGATTTTCCTAGCATGCACATCGATAAGTGCTCTCGAGGCATCCAAAAATGATCGCCCTAAAATTAGCGGAACTTTAGGATCGATGGGAATGTCAACATCAGTAAAGTCTACGGGATAGTAGAACTTTCCAACTTTCACGAAGACGTCCTCGGCTACTCCACAAGCTAGAATCGTAGAATGATCGGCCATCTCGATTGACATTCTTGAAGGACTGAGATTGGGAAGATTGAGCGATTTAAAAATCTCAAGAGGCATCAAATTAATACTAGCACCAAGATCGGCCAAGGCGTAGCATTCTTCCATGTCTTGTATAGCACATGGGATTAAAAACTTGCCGGGATCACCGACTTTTTGAGGTATGCGACTAAGAAAAACCGATGAACAACTAGACGATTTTTGCAATTTCTCTTTGTTATTCAACATACTTCTGAAGTTCGCGGCAAATCGAGGCATCATGACCAAGGCGTCGGCAAAACTTATATTAAAATGCAAGTCACGAAACATTTTCATAAAAAGTTCAAATTGATAATTATTTTTTTCTTGTGCCTTTTCCTTATCTCGTCTTGAAGGGTATGGTAAGGGTGGTGTGGGTTGGGGCATAGGCATAGGCATCGGCCTTGGAATCTCGGGTTCCACTATTGGTATTGGTTCAACCGTAGGTGTGGTTTGAGCGGTACTTCGTGGGCTTTGAATTTGCTCCTTTTCTACCACCACCTCAGGTTCTTTCTCTTTTTCTTTCTCCATAGAAGTACTTGGACGAGAAATGGGTTCTTTGAAAGTTTTACCACTACTTGTCGTAATAACCTTTAATTCTCCTTTCGGGTTCACGATGGTATCACTAGGAAGACCACCCGAAGAAGAGGGTTTACACATGATAGCTTCAAACATTTTTCCCATTCGGTCTTCAAACTTAGATTGCCTAGCATCCGCTTTTAACAACTCTTGCTTAATCTCATGTTGACCTTGCTCCATTTTTTGTTGATTTTGTTGGAGTCGTTGAACATTTCATTCCATTTTATTAGCATGAGTCTTAAGTTCATTAGCAAGTTTGTTTTTAAGCTCGTTTTTCAACTCGGATCTTAAGCTAACCATTTCACGTTGCATATTATCAAACTTAGCATCGTTTGCTTTTGCATAATTCAAAAATTCTCCTTGTAGATTTTTAGTGTGATCATTTTGAAAACCTTGATTCGTAGTTTGAAAATCACGGTTTTGGTTTTGGTTTGAAATTTGCCCATTTCCACTTTGATAATTACCCTTGTTGTAATTCCTTTGATTGCCTTGATAATTACCACCTTGGTTGTTGTTTCGATAGTTATTAGCATTTTGATTTGGTGGAGCTTGATTTTGGCGGGAACCTTAGCCGTTTTGGTTATAAGTTCCCGTGGCTATATAAGCACTCGAAGTGTTACCATCCGCGGTAATGCACTCGGAAATATCATGAGCTCCACCATACGACAAACAACTCTTAGCAACCGCTTTAACCGAAGCGGAATTTGAAGCTTCTTGAGCTTTCCAATGGGACATAAGGTTAGCAAATCTATCAAAAAACCGATTTTCTTCATTTGCCTCATCATGTAAAGCATTAATGCTACGAGACGATGACGAGCCCATTTTGGCAACACTCGGTGTGTTACGAGGGCTATAAACCTTAGACCTATTTTCAATTATCACCAAAGCATCCTCAACCGTTTTACACAAAAAATTACCACCCGCGGCGGCATTTAAATAATCTCTTTCATGATCATTGAGTCCATTGTAAAACGTGTCAATTTGGTGCAAGTCGGAAAAACCGTGATGAGGACATTCATGTAACATTTCCTTAAACCTGTTCCAAGCCGTTGAAAAACTTTCATTTGATTCTTGTGAAAATTTTGAAATCTCGTTTTTCAAATGCGTAGTCTTAGAGGGCGGAAAAAATTGGTTCACAAATTTCGAAACGAGATCCTTCCGCGTCAATATAGAATTGGGTGGCTCTTTCTCTAACCAAATTTTAGCGGGCCCCGCTAAGGAATACGGAAAAAGCATCATCTTAATCGAGTCATTCGAGACATCCTTAAATTTGCAAGTGGCGGTAAGACGATTAAATTGGCGGATATGGTTGTGTGGATTGTCCTTCTCATCACCACGAAATTTGTTGTTTTGGATCATCGACAACAAACCCGTTTTCACCTCAAAATTATCCGTAAGGATAGCGGGAATCACAATAGCTTCTCCATAACCCTCGGTGGGTGCTTGAAGTAACTCCATCATAGTTCGATTCGCCATGGTTGGTGCTTCTCTTACAATGGGTTCGTCAATAGGAGACTCCTCACTAGAATGATTTGGAGTGGGAGTTTTGTTCTTTCGTTTACGTGCACGTCTCGCTTGAGTACGAGTTAGCATAAACGTCACGTACAACGAGGGGACGAGCAAAGAAGATTCTTTTTGGTGTTTTGTATTTTTCAATTTTTTTGTGGTTTTTGATTGTATTAACCTTTTTTGGAAATTGGTGAATGTATTAAGTAGACAAAAATCTACAAATCTCTTCCTCAATCAAATCTCTCGATTAAAGAAGCCTCAAGGAATGAAAACGATCACGTGAACTGAACGCCTTCGATGAATTTAGAACGATGGTGGAACACCAAATCGTTCAAGAGGGTTTAATAAAATGAAACCAAGAAAATATATATGATATGTAATAATACTTTGGGCGGCAAAACCCTCGATTAGCTCTCAAAATCAAAATACGCACAAGCAAGCGGAGGAAACGAGGCGGCGCGAAGCACTTAAGAGCCTTTTTCCTTTAGGTCGTGAAATACAACCGCCTTATACCTACCTTATAGTTTGTATTTTTCAAAATCGAGCTTCACGAAAGTATTTATCTATTTTTGCCTTTTTCTTTGGTTTGAGATTCGAATACAATGATTGGGTAATGACCTCCCAAGTCAAGGTTGTGATTTCTCACGTATTTGGAGTACTTGTGAATTTATTGTTCTACGTATACAATATAGTAATAGTATTCATACAAAAATCGAAAAACGATAATACGTATTAGTAGAGTACTACTAATACAAATAGTAATTATGGTTATATAAAAAATACAACAATTGTTCAATCAAAACACAACACGCCTCCCCGGCAGCGGCGCCAAAAATGATAGTAGTAAAATCACACTCGTTTAGGAAAACAAGGCAATTAGGGTAAGTATTAACGAGTAGTTTAGGAAAACCACAAGTTATGACCCAAAATAAGAGTGAGTTTGTTCTCGAGGAGGCACGTGCGTTGTGTAATGAATTGATTAATGTTTGTGATTATATTGAGAAGAAAAGAAATAATAGAAATGGGGGTGAGAAGAGAAAGACGGTTACGAAGACGGATCGAGCTAAGACGAAAAAGGCGTTCACGTAAAACCGTAAAAAGCTACAAATTAAAAATTTTAAACCAAAAAATTAATTAAAAGTTAAAACAAGTCTAAAATAATGTAAATAAGAATACAATTCCAATAAAAATTTTAAAACCTTTTATTAATTAAATATTCAATTTTAAATGCTAATTAAAGCCCTAAAATTAAATATATTTAATCAAAATGGCCAAAATATTATTTTATTGAACAAATAACTTACTTATATTATCTAAAGACTAAAAAGTATTTTTCCTAATTTTTAAAAACTAATTTTCTATTTTTAAATCACTTAAAACTATTTTTAAACTAAAATAATTATAAAAATAATAAAATAATGCCAAAAATAGTTGGACAATTTTAAAAATCCTAATTTACTCTAATGAACAGTATAAAAATGAAAAAGTTTGAAAAATATAAAATTTGCACTAAAATACAAAAACAGTTTAAATAAAACCCTAATTATACTAAATTAATTCTAAAAAATAATTAAAAGATGAACAGTAAAAACTTTTTATACTAAAACTCTTAAAATGTTTTTCTTAATCTATAAAAAATGTTAAAACTGAAAAATAAGTATTTTTGACACTAAATGCCAAAAACAGAAACTTAAAAAGTATTAAAAATAGCTATTTAATCTAAAAATTACTAAATGAACAGTAATAAAAAAATCTAATTAAACTAAAAAATCAAAAATAAAATTAGAAAAATACTGAAACAAATTTCAAGTCCTAATTCTAATTTTCACCCACAAAAGACAAAAAATCAAGAAAGCTGATAGTGACACCTTGCTTGGTTTGTCTGCTAGTGAAGCAGGGTTAACTTTTGTGCTACCAGTGGGAAGTTTGTTCCCACTGCTAGTGTAAAAAAGTGGTCAGTTGACCTATAAGCTCAGGAGAGCTTATTTGTGGGCTTATATTGGGCAATAAGGCAACCCTATACTCAGTTGAGTATAGGGAGTCAATAATCAACACAAAACAAGCAAGTCTTAGCCAAAAATCACACAAACAAAGCACAAATGGGTGACTGATATAGAGATGAAGTTTCTGATGAACAGTAAACCTAGATTACTTGCACAAAAACGGATTTTAAACCCTAAGATCTTGCACACAAATCAATAACATGGCATATAAGTTATCACAAACCCTTCTAGGACCTAGGATCTAACAGACTTAGAAACTTGGTGGTCAAATTCACAAGAAAACAAGCACAAAAAGCAGTCACTGGTTTTAGCTAGTTTATGCCTTTTTTAAACATGCAAACTTGTTAATATCTTCACCAAACTGAAAACCAAAAGCATACACTACCTAACAACTGCCTAGTGAATGAATAAAACAGGCTTTAAACAAGATTTATGATATTTGACCAAGATTAAACCCTAATCCAAAAACTACTTAACTTTCTGAAAATGATCTTTTTCAAACCAAATCACATTAAATCCACACCAAATTGATTCTAATCACTACTAACATGCATATTAGGCACAAATTAGCATATTCAAACAACAAAATCAACAAACCAACAACTTTCATACAAATCACATAAAACTGAAAACTTTTGAAAACTGAAAAAGGAAACAAGGATGTTACCTTGTGGGACCCACATCCAGGTCCCACAATGGCTGCATAGCCATCTCCTTCAGGCTGGGGCCTGAGCAGAACCTTGGACAAAACAAGCACTCAATGAAACCTGCTAAGAAAAAGGCAAAATAATAGCAAACAATCTGTTTTTATCTCCTTTTTTTAAAAATCTTTTTTCACAAAATTTTCTCAAAAACTTTTCCTTTCAAGTCACTTGAACAAACAACTTACAATCCTTGAAAACCAATATAATGAACACGTTTCTACCAAAAATCACCTTTTTCAGAAACTTGAAAACAAGACTGATCTTTGAAAACTCAAAAACAAATGATAAATGGAACTCAGCTTAGCTTTCAATCACACACCAAGTTTTAAAAACCATAAAAGGAATTACAATTTAACAAAAATACCAACTTTATAAATTTATAAAAAGGAATTACAAATGTTGAGAGCTAAAACTGGAACAAAGGGCAAGTTACAAACCAACTGCTCCTTTTATAAGCTTAAACAGAAGGTTCTAGTGTTAAGAATAAAATAATAATAAGCTAAAACCCTAATCCTGAAAAATCCGAAAATGCCCTTGTTCTTGACTTGGAATCTTGGTCAAATTGGCAACATGTGATGTTGCCAGCTGTTGGGGATGATCAGGAGCGTTTTTTTGCTCTTGGGAACCAAGAAATACCATCTGGCCGTTTATCTTGTCTGGTATTGGGTTTGGGGGAAAGTGACGGGTGTAGGGGACCCCTGGGGATGTCACATGGGTTGGTTGGGGTCATGGTTTTTGTATGGGATGGGATGACAAAGAGGGTAATCAAAGATCTGGAGCATATAAACAAAAACCCCTTTGATTTTAGTTTAATTAGACCTGGGAAATTTTAGGGTTTAAGGGTGATTAGGGAGGGTTTTGATCTGAATTGGGGGGTTAAGTTTTTAAATCCCATGTTTAGTGGGAAAAATTAAGGGGTGTTGACCATGTTGACCAGGTTTATTTAAATAAACCTGGTGGTGGAAGTCTGACGTGGGAGGAAGTGTGAGGTGGTGGGCTGTGAGTGGGTGAGGGGTGTGACGTGGAGTAGTGATTGGTGGGGATGAGTTTGAATGTCTGGCAAAAACAACCCTTATACTCCTTTCCTTTGTTTACTTTGTAAGTACCAACTAAAAACTTCAATTTCCTTTGTAACAACTTTGCATCACTTGTCAAGTTTGGCACAGACTTTTCTCAAACTTTAAACAAGGACCATTAATGCACATTTGGCAATATTCAAGTGCTCATAATGTAATTTCTTGACATTTAAGGGACCTCAATGCAATTTATGAGTTTTTCAAGGGTATAAAATGCCAAGTCTTCAAAAGATGAGGGACCAATGTTGACAATCTTCAATTCTTCAAGGACCATTTTGGAAATTCCAGATTCGGGTCCGGTTCATTGTGCGGCTTCGTTTCCCGTGTTCGTTTTTGAATGATTCTTGTGATCTTTTTGTCATTTCCTCAATATCCATACCTAAAATACACAAGCAACAAACACGAGCATATATTTGGCAGTTTTAATGATATTTAATGCATTTTAAGCCCGATTTGGACGATGAGACTATGTATAAAAGCAGTCTCATCATAGCCCATTGGAGAAGTGTTAGCTTGTGAGGGAGATGCCTGATGTGCTGGTTGCTGCGGATAAGGCTGTTGATGAACACTTTGTTGAAATGCTTGTTGTGGCATCATTAGTGGTTGATAAGATGGTTGTTGTGGTTGCTGATAGGTGCGTGGTGGTGACTACTGCAAGTATGATGGTTGTTGATTAGTGTAAGCCATGTTTTGTTGGGGAGTCATTTGTTGAGAAGCATACATGGCAAGTGGATCATGAACTTGAGGTGTAGACTACCGAGCCTCGATCACATGGCATTCGTGTTGTTGAAGAAAATCTTGAAGTTGATCCACAGTAGTGTTATGCAAGTCCTTAGCCAATTTAACAGTCGTCACGTACTTACGCCATTCAGATGGAAGGGTGTTCAAATACTTGGTGTTTAATTGAAACGTAGGAATTGCCATGCCATAGATATTGAGCTCATTCAACAATAGAGTAAATCTCAAATAGTAATCATTGAGAGTCTCCTCGGGGACATAGGCAAACTTATCAAATGTATCATAAAGCTTACACTCTCGTTCTTGTTTAGTTAACGAGGTGCCTTGTAAAACCCGTAAAAATAAGGTCATAATTTAATTCTATTTTCAATTATTTTGAAGTATTTTATAACGTTAAATATTATTATGTTTAACGGTTTAAGTTGAAACCGATATTAAATATTATATTTTAATATTTTGACGAGCAACGAGGACTACTAGTTATCGCGATACCGACGGATGCCAAAAGTTTTATATTTTATTATCGATAGTTTCGATATTTAATACTTTCGACGATATCGTTTCAATTACGTATCGAGTCGTTATATTATTATTTTTCGTGTGCGTTTAAACTTTTAAAAAGTACAATCTAACATTTTCAGGTAGTGAAATATTTTCTCATATAATATTTTGAAACTTATTTTTGTGTTGGTTGACGAACTCACAGTTTACGGATTTAAATTTGGGCTTACGTGCATAATTTAGCGTCCCTTACGACTAAACCGGAAACCTTAGGATTACGTATTTATGTTTTTGAACTCCGTTTTTGATGAGACAATTTTTATTGGATTCGTTTTGTGTCGTTGATTCATAATTTATAAAAACGTTTTTCGTAAAACGACCCGAGGGCACGCAAATCGAGAAAAATAGAATCGAGGAATACCCGTAAATTAGTGAGGTGGGACAAAATACATTATCCCACCCCACTAGCTAACACGGAATGGCACACATGACACCACATCTAAGGATGTGGCATCATGTTAACTAACTAGCTACAAGTGTAAGCAAAGCTTACACCTTAAGCTACTCTTTTCCACTATCTAACACAAAACCATCAACTAACTTCACACATTCCATTTACTTACATGCAAACCATCACAAATCCTCTCAAAAACCTTCACCATTGCCATCCATATTGAAGCTACAACCACCCCTTTTGATCTTTTCTAGCCATGAAATACATGTTAACTAGCTCTATCATGGAGTTATCTTGAAGCCTTGATCATTTGGTGGCCATATTAACAACATTGGAGGTGATTTGCTTGTGTCCTAGGGCTGATTTCTCAACTATTGTTCTTGGTGTTTGATGATCTTGGAGTTACTTGTGGTGTTCATCAAGTTCTTGTCTTTCAAAAACAAGAAATACACTTGGTTGGTAAAGAAGATCATCCTCTCCATTTTCTCTTGTTATTTTTGTAAAGAACAAATGTATTTTCTTTATTTTTGTATATGTATATGATGTATATATGATGATAAAAATGTTGTGTGGGGATCAAGTGTTGATAAATATGCTTAAAAATGTTAATAACCATGAGAAATAAGGCTAAAATCATGCTTATTTAGTTGGCTGTATAAAAATAGTATATAACTAAAACTTGAACTGATAAAATTTCATGGTATGATCCATTTACAGTAAGTACAATATGTTATACAAATGTGAGAGTTGGCCATGCAATGGAATCAATATAATGAGTGAGACATGATCAAAACAAGTTGGGTGTTCTAATCTGAATAAGCAGTTTTGTAGGGACTATTAAGGCAAGATAAACTTAAAATGAGCAGTAGCTATGACTAAGTTAAATGTAGCACATAATATGAAGAACATGTCACCCAAAAATGAGCTTCTAGTTCATTATAGAACTCTAGATATGATAAAAATGGTGAACATGAAGATAAAAATCAGATTTTGAGAATTAATGTTTATTATTATTATATAAGCACTCAAATTTTATTATATAAAATGTAAAATAAAAACCCACTAACTTATGAAACTTATTTACATAAATATGTAAAAGGTTAATTAAATGGATAAATTATATAAATGGTTATGGAATAATACTTATAAGTAATAAAAACTATAAACTTGATTTTTACGACTTTTTCGGCTATTACCGTAAAATTAACGTTTTTCGCCAAATAAAACTTGGACGATCAAACCCGTCTAATGTAAAGTTTTTAAAAGTCATATACTGATATATAAGTAACTAATACAGGTAAAAACCGATAAAACCCGAACTATAGGACATACGGACATTAACGAGCTAACTAAGCATATTGGACTAACATTGGACTAAATAAGATAAAAACTTATAAAAAGAACTTATTGGGCTTAACCCATTTGGGCCCAACATTGAAAGTATAGATACTGATAATATAGGTATAAAATGGATTAAAACAAGATAAAGAACTTATACTAAGCTTATTGGACTTAAAATAGGTAAGTAGGTAAAACTAGTAAACTAGTAAAAAGTTACCAAAACGTAAACACTAAAATGAGTAAACAAGGATATATAAACCCGCTTGATCATCATCATATGTACAAAATCATCATATGTATATTGTTATTTTGATAAAAGTCATTGGACAAGAGTCTAAGACCGATTATTATTTATATAGGTTTCCGTGACCGAAGCACGCCCGTAGCCGATAATCCGCCTTTCATTATCAACGTGAGTCTATAGCCTCGCTTTATACTAGTTATTAAATGATTTTAAACTCGCGAGGGGGAATACATGTTTTTATAAACTTAGAACACAAGATTTTTATGGTATGCTTTGTCCCTCTATGAATGGACCGGTGGTTGCCTTTAAATTGCATTAAGTGATTGCCTTAGTTAAAACCTCAATTATGGACCGTTAATTAACCTATGATGGGTTAACCGCTAGTACAATTAATAGATCTATGGGGGAAGCCGCCCCGGTTCAGTTATTGTGGACTTGTCATAGAAGCTTAGGCCCGACCTCCACACTGTTTGAGCATATTGTATTGAGAAGTCAGATATACGACAATGTACCAATAATCTGGAGGTAACCGACAATTAATAAATCTCTCGTCTTATTAGACTGATATGGGAGTGTCTAAGGGCTCGGTTCCATGAGCTTATTGCAGTTTATGCTATATACAATTATCATTGTTGATGCAAATTATTATTTGATGCTTATAAGCATGCCACAAACTTATAATCTTTGCTTGTGTTCAAATTGATTTCATAAACCTATAGATTCACTCGGCATTTTTGCTGATTGTTTTACTCACATGTATTTCAGGTAATCAAGAAGTGGAAGCTTGGAGGTCACGGGGAATGAAGTTGTGCACTGCTTTTGTTGTTCAAACTCTTTGATTCATTTATCGTTCCATTTTTAAAACAAACTAATATGTTGTTTTAACTTATCTTTTGGTAACGATTACTTGGGACTACGCTACTCTGATCAATGTTTTAGGAACGATAAATCTAAAACGTCTCTTTTCGGGTCGTTCTTTATAAATTATGTGTTGTTGTATCATTGTTTAGCACCCAAAGATGTATTCCGCTGCGTGTAAATTTGGGGGTGTTAAAGATTGGTATCAGAGCCATGAGTTATAGAGAAGTAGGTCTTTTTCTAAAAACCTAAACTATAACTGTCGGTTTTATTTTTCAAAGAGTCGGTGCACATGATTTCGCGTGACTTCAGGTTCAAGCTACTTCTAGGATTACAACTTTAGTATACATTATTATGTATGCCTTATTGCTAAGTATTTCTAAATAAATACTATAATCCTTTATCGATATATATTTATGTCGTTAAACTTTTCGATAAAAGTTTATCATTTATTAATGATTAACTTAAATAAATACATTGAATTTTCAAGATCTTTCTGTATTTATTTTTGAACTATTTAAATTGCTTTTATTGCAAAATTTTTATATTAGGACCTTACATAACTTCATCTACGCGCGTTACTTTCATTGTTTAACCCTTTGTGATATCTATATAGATATTCAAATCGTCTTCCGGCTATTTGTGCTTGGACATCTTTTAAAGTAATCTCCAGACCATTGTGTAACTCAATGTGTCCTTGGAATAGACTAACCGATATCGTGTGAGTCATACATTTTGAAACATTTCTTAAAATAGTGTTGAATAATACCATGGTTTTTCATAATATTTTGTTGATTTTTATCATCGTTTTACACGACATGCGAAGATTTAATTCGTTGACATTTATATGTATCGACTCCAAAGTGTATTGTTCGCTTATACCTCGGTAACGTCATCGTCATTTTATAAATCATCGTCTAGATTATGGCGCTAGATTGTAATACGATTTTACTTCTATAAAATTGTATCATTTTTTTTTCATTAACCTTCTTGCTCTCGGAACGCAACCTATCAATGTTCCATTCTTTTCTCGTTATGTTTTTGTGTTTTTGACAATCGTGGCACCAATGAGATTTGCCTACATTGCATTTTGAAATCTAAATTATGAACGTCTTTCACCGTTTTGCTTCCTAAATTTCGTGTTGAATACCTTGAAGCATTTTCTGTCATTCATCATGCTATATTTTATTTGATGCTCATTACGAGATTTATTTTTCGTTGTTGTGAAATCCACAAGACATGTGTGTATATATGTATATATTTTGAGTCGTTAAGAAGTGTCGAAAAATACACTTTATGCAGAAACTGTAGAGGCAGTACAAACAGGTCAAAACTTAAAAGTAAAACCTGTGTTTTAAAATAAAATAGTCAAACCTGCACAGAACTTGCAGGGGTATTTTGGTCATTTTACATTGGTTTTCAGGTCTCGGGTAAAACTAGAAAGTCGTCTGAAACTTCGTTTTGCATCAAAATGCTTTAAACTCCGAGTCTTGGAGATGTCGTTTATCGGGTCAATTAATCGGCTCATATTTTAAAGTTAAATCTGATAGAAAATTCAGAACATGAGCTTTAAATGTTTCTAAGCTGTTTTGATTTCATTTGAGATCGTAAAATTTTAACAAATATTATTTTACAACTAACGAATACTAGTTGCATGTGAAAATGTTTAAAAATAGAAACAGTATAGGATTAGCTATTACCGGAATAATGGGGTAATTTGAAAACGAATAATATACTTTCTTAAAAGCATGTTGTGTCGAGTATCTTACATAGAAGACACATGTGGATTGTTTTATTCTTTTCATATATATGACTCTTTTGTCATTCGATATTATTTTTATTTTTCTTTTAACCTTCCACTGACTTGGGTTGAGTTTTGAAGTTTTGTCTTCACATTCTTCGTCGATATTTTATCGCGTGTCTCATGGCGTTTCCGTCTAAACCGTATAACCTTTTGAAACCTTAATAACTCGCGACCATTTCATTGGTTGTTTTATGAGCTACTATTTGCCACTTTTTGCAAAACTTTGACTACTTTATACATTGTCAAAATGTCACCTTATAAATAAATCTGATATTGTTTTACGATTATTTTCACCAATTGTTTTTACTTTGGTCCTAAGACTTTTCGTAACATTAAAAGTTGCTTATTGAGTATCTCACAAATTACCTGTTTCCTATAAATTTATAAAATATTTTTAAAATTCCATTTTTCAAATGGCATGGTTTATATATAAACATAAGAAACGTAATACTTTTCGACGAAACGGAGCACTGCATTGCTAGCCCTAAATTATACATGGCCTGATCACCTATGTCTAATTTAGAAGGAGCCATGCTAGGCTGAATAGTAGTCAACTTAAAAATCTTGATAATAAAGAACTTTTTACTTGTATTTATGATAAAGATAAATAAAATGAAATAAAGTGAAAAGAAGTTTTGAAAACCTTTATAATTTATGCAAGTGGCGCAATTTCTATGCATCCGCATACGTTTTCTTACCTTTTCTTAAACGAATTACGCGCTTACGAATACGTTTTTACTCGACGATCGCTTTTTGACTTGTTACTTCAGTTTGTCTTGTAACTTATTTCTTTTGACCGTTCGTCTAATTATGGACTGTTAATAAATGACCTAAAAGTCTCGATA
Source organism: Glebionis coronaria (assembly GCA_025667525.1). Taxonomy (NCBI): domain Eukaryota; kingdom Viridiplantae; phylum Streptophyta; class Magnoliopsida; order Asterales; family Asteraceae; genus Glebionis; species Glebionis coronaria. Next base: position 393,091,143 of record CM046882.1, read on the forward strand.
TTTTATCCTTCCGTCTCGTCCAATCTTCCTTATGCGACTGGGTAGATCTTTGGACTGTCTTCGCACGTGAATAATGAATTATCACTAGAGTGATTTCCGTATATCCGGGATGACGTCCGTCACTCTCGTTTGTCTCGAAATCCACCCTTGTGAACCGTGCTTTGACTTCTCCCTTTAAACACTAACATCGTTCGCTTGATTTGTTTTACTTACAAGTGATTATTAGGAATTTCCTTTTATTAAAATTTTTGTATGGATCTTATTTCCGATCGTGTATCGACTACCGCTAAGTTAACGAGCTGATGTTGGTGAACCATCGACGACACTAACAAAATTGACAACTTGTTTAATCTATTGTTTCTTATCGTCTTACCATCAACGCCTTTATTTTATTATTCTCTTTAAGAATTCATACGACATTTGCTTCGTTCTCTTTTGTACAGTGGATTTCGTACTGATTGTTAACCATTATTTTCATTCGTATTCGTTTGTTATCTTGTCACATTTCGAAACCCGAATATATCCCATGTTTATTTTGAAATAATAAACACCTGTATGTATTTCTACAAAGTACTATAAAACTTTTATGGAACTTTTATACATTTTACAATGATTTTCAATTATCGAAATAACCATTACAAGTAAAAGGTCGAATTTATACATCATATTTTGTATAACTAAAACTAATGTTTAAAAATAAAATTATGTTCTACCTTTTGAACTAATTGACTTATCATACTTTACTTTTAATGTAATGAAATTACCGGTTTAATTTATATTCCTAATAATGATTTAATTTGGAAATTATATCTTCTAATTGTAACCAACAATATGAGTTTAATTTATAAAATCATGTCATTCTTTCAAAGTTTCTTAAGACAACCAAAATAAATTATGAAGCTATTTAACTTCTATTTTTAATATATCATCTTTATCAAGAAAGTACCTCAAATGAGTCTTAAGGTAATACCAAATCCGGGACGGATAATTGTGACAAACGTTATTTTAATGTTAATATTTAATTCATTCTTCGCTCTCATTTTTCTAGTATTGTGAATAATAATGTTTTACGGTTACGTGATTGGAGATCCCTCGTCGATCGTTAATCTTAAATCATTTTACCACATCTTGTTCGTTTATGCGTTTATTGAAGTCATTTTTATCTCGTTCTGTTCCTCGTATTGAAGATCACTATTTTATTCTGAGTTTAAAATGAATCTCGGGAAGCAGTGTATAAGAAGAAACGATAAGTGTCACGAGGATTTATGTGTGTACTTGTGGAATGATGGAGGACCGAATCTCTTAATGAATGGAGTTAATAAATTCGTTACAACCTCGAGGAGTATGTCGAAGCCGACACCGCAAGTGGAAAGACTCTGGAGATCAAGTGGTTATTATCAAGGGTTCGTTCAAGGTTTTCTCGATGATTAACGATGGAAATCTATACTTGACGTTATTGTTCGACCTTTTATTTTTATGTACTTATGTGGTATGTGATCTAGTCAAATGATCGTAAGTTGTGAGAACTTGAGACGGCATCATCCGATGACGTCCGATCATGTAGAACACATATTATGTAATATCTTTATGACTTTCAACGACGATGTTTATTGAGACTTTAATGCGCGTTGGCGAAAGTGAGGCGAGTTGAGCGCCGGGACGTCGCTCCCTTAAGGTGGTGAGGATGTAAAAACCGTAAAAATAAGGTCATAATTTAATTCTATTTTCAATTATTTTGAAGTATTTTATAACGTTAAATATTATTATGTTTAACGGTTTAAGTTGAAACCGATATTAAATATTATATTTTAATATTTTGACGAGCAACGAGGACTACTAGTTATCGCGATACCGACGGATGCCAAAAATTTTATATTTTATTATCGATAGTTTCGATATTTAGTACTTTCGACGATATCGTTTCAATTACGTATCGAGTCGTTATATTATTATTTTTTGTGTGCGTTTAAACTTTTAAAAAGTACAATCTAACATTTTCAGGTAGTGAAATATTTTCTCATATAATATTTTGAAACTTATTTTTGTGTTGGTTGACGAACTCACAATTTACGGATTTAAATTTGGGCTTACGTGCATAATTTAGCGTCCCTTACGACTAAACCGGAGGATTACGTATTTACGTTTTTGAACTCCGTTTTTGATGGGACAATTTTTATTGGATTCGTTTTGTGTCGTTGATTCATAGTTTATAAAAATGTTTTTCGTAAAACGACCCGAGGGCACGCAAATCGAGAAAACTAGAATCGAGGAATACCCGTAAATTAGTGAGGTGGGACAAAATACATTATCCCACCCCACTAGCTAACATGGGATGGCACACATGACACCACATCTAAGGATGTGGCATCATGTTAACTAACTAGCTACAAGTGTAAGCAAAGCTTACACCTTAAGCTACTCTTTTCCACTATCTAACACAAAACATCAACAAACTTCACACATTCCATTTACTTACATGCAAACCATCACAAATCCTCTCAAAAACCTTCACCATTGCAATCCATATTGAAGCTACAAACACCCCTTTTGATCTTTTCTAGCCATGAAATACATGTTAACTAGCTCTAACATGGAGTTATCTTGAAGCCTTGATCATTTTATGGCCATATTAACAACATTGGAGGTGATTTGCTTGTGTACTAGGGCTGATTTCTCAACTATTGTTCTTGGTGTTTGATGATCTTGGAGTTACTTGTGGTGTTCATCAAGTTCTTGTCTTCCAAAAACAAGAAATACACTTGGTTGGTAAAGAAGATCATCCTCTCCATTTTCTCTTGTTATTTTTGTAAAGAACAAATGTATTTTATTTATTTTTGTATATGTATATGATGTATATATGATGATAAAAATGTTGTGTGGGGATCAAGTGTTGATAAATATGCTTAAAAATGTTAATAACCATGAGAAATAAGGCTAAAATCATGCTTATTTAGTTGGCTGTATAAAAAAAGTATATAACTAAAACTTGAACTGATAAAATTTCATGGTATGATCCATTTACAGTAAGTACAAGATGTTATACACATGTGAGAGTTGGCCATGCAATGGAATCAATATAATGAGTGAGACATGATCAAAACAAGTTGGGTGTTCTAATCTGAATAAGCAGTTTTGTAGGGACTGTTAAGGCAAGATAAACTTAAAATGAGCAGTAGCTATAACTAAGTTAAATGTAGCACATAATATGAAGAACATGTCACCCAAAAATGAGCTTCTAATTCATTATAGAACTCTAGATATGATAAAAATGGTAAACATAAAGATAAAAATCAGATTTTGAGAATTAATGTTTATTATTATTATATAAGCACTCAAATTTTATTGTATAAAACGTAAAATAAAAACCCACTAACTTATGAAACTTATTTACATAAATATGTAAAAGGTTAATTAAATGGATAAATTATATAAATGGTTATGGAATAATACTTATAAGTAATAAAAACTATAAACTTGATTTTTACGACTTTTTCGGCTATTACCGTAAAATTAACGTTTTTCGCCAAATAAAACTTAGACGATCAAACCCGTCTAATGTAAAGTTTTTAAAAGTGATATACTGATATATAAGTAACTAATATAGGTAAAAACCGATAAAACCCGAACTATAGGACATACGGACATTAACGAGCTAACTAAGCATATTGGACTAACAATTGGACTAAATAAGATAAAAACTTATAAAAAGAACTTATTGGGCTTAACCCATTTGGGCCCAACATGGAAAGTATAGATACTGATAATATAGGTATAAAATAGATTAAAACAAGATAAAGAACTTATACTAAGCTTATTGGACTTAAAATAGGTAAGTAGGTAAAACTAGTAAACTAGTAAAAAGTTACCAAAACGTAAACACTAAAATGAGTAAACAAGGATATATAAACCCACTTGATCTCATCATATGTACAAAATCATCATATGTATATTGTTATTTTGATAAAAGTCATTGGACAAGAGTCTAAGACCGATTATTATTTATATAGGTTTTCGTGACCGAAGCACGCCCGTAGCCGATAATCCACCTTTCATTATCAACGTGAGTCTATAGCCTCGCTTTATACTAGTTATTAAATGATTTTAAACCCGCGAGGGGGAATACATGTTTTTATAAACTTAGAACACAAGATTTTTATGGTATGCTTTGTCCCTCTATGAATGGACCCGTGGTTGCCTTTAAATTGCATTAAGTGATTGCCTTAGTTAAAACCTCAATTATGGACCGTTAATTAACCTATGATGGGTTAACCGCTAGTACAATTAATAGATCTATGGGGGAAGTCGCCCCGGTTCAGTTTTTGTGGAATTGTCATAGAAGCTTAGGCCCGACCTCCACACTGTTTGAGCATATTGTATTGAGAAGTCAGGTATACGGCAATGTACCAATAATCTAGAGGTAACCGACAATTAATAAATCTCTCGTCTTATTAGACTGATATGGGAGTGTCTAAGGGCTCGGTTCCATGAGCTTATTGCAATTTATGCTATATACAATTATCATTGTTGATGCAAATTATTATTTGATGCTTATAAGCATGCCACAAACTTATAATCTTTGCTTGTGTTCAAATTGATTTCATAAACCTATAGATTCACTCAGCATTTTTGCTGATTGTTTTACTCACATGTATTTCAGGTAATCAAGAAGTGGAAGCTTGGAGGTCACGAGAATGAAGTTGTGCACTGCTTTTGTTGTTCAAACTCTTTGATTCATTTATCGTTCCATTTTTAAAACAAACTAATATGTTATTTTAACTTATCTTTTGGTAACGATTACTTGGGACTACGCTACTCTGATCAATGTTTTAGGAACGATAAATCTAAAACGTCTCTTTTCGGTTCGTTCTTTATAAATTATGTGTTGTTGTATCATTGTTTAGCACCCAAAGATGTATTCCGCTGCGTGTAAATTTGGGGGTGTTAAATGCCTTGCATTAGAACACGAATTCTATCTCATAACTCTTTGGCAACTTTATGTTTGCTCACAAGTTTGTAGACATCTGGAGGAAGGGCTTGGAGAATGATGTTGGTTGCTTGTTTATCACACTTATCTTGAATCTTCATATCTCCGGTCAATTCACCCGTTGTGCGAGGACGAGTAGTTGTACCTTCCGTCACAGTACCATAATCTACAGGTCCATTAAGCACCGATGCCCAAATGAGATATCCATTCTCTTTGTTCAACATGTAAAGTTCCATTCGGGAAGTCCAATCCTCGTACATAGTGTTCACCAACATTGGTGGACGATTATCCGTACCCGAGAGGATGGACTTACCCGTAAGAGATGTGTACTCCATTTCGATAAGTTAAGATTTAAAAACGTTGATCGAACAATGAGAGAAAGTAAATGTGTTTGTTGTTGTGAGTTGAAGTCGAGAAACAATGTTGAAATCCCCTAAAATATGTTCTCGATGACCAAAAAATTCCAAGACGAACAAAAACTCATGAGTTCGAAATTTTTTAAGGAATAATTTTGGGATCGTCGGAATATTGATCGGAATATCTGATCGTAATACTCTGTCGGAATAATCTATCGGAATACCCCATGTCGAAATAAACTGTCGGAATACTCTGTCGGAATAATCTATCGGAATAACCTGTCGGAATGACTTGTTAGATATCACTAGCGGAATACCCGTCGGAATATCACTATCGAAATACCGATCGGAAAAATGATCGGAATAAGTAAACCCTTTTCCGATGTATTATGTCGGAATATATAAACCCTTTTCTGATGTATTCTGTCTGAATAGTACCCACTTTTCTCGGACAAAACTCAACCAATTCGAGATTTTAAGCCAAAAAATGATCAAAACACCCAAAATTTTTGTGTTTTTAGCCAAGGTAAATATACCAAATCTCTACTACAACTATGTAGAAGATTTGTATCAAGAAAAAACCATAAAAAACACAAAAAAGTTTTTGGTTCGAATGTATTTGGATCAAAATAGGCGTATGAATCAAGAACACAAACATATAAACCAAACAATCATCCCATGGCTCTTGATACCATTTGTAGGATATTGTAAATCTTGCTTATGTTTAGAGAGAGAAAGAGATAGAGAGATGGTAAGAACACACACACTTTATAGAGAGAAAATGTAGAAAAACACACTTAACTATGTGTAAATTATGTGAACCAACCACCCTCTCCAACGAAGGAAAGGGTTTATATACCCAAGCCCATGAGATGGGCTTGGGATTACGTTGGGCCACCGGCCTACACATGTTGTAGGCTTGGCTTTGCCTTGTTTGTTTACTATTAAGATAACTAAACTACAAACTGCTACTTAGACTATTGTTGGAGTGACCGATCCTTTCTAATACGTAAAACGTATTTCCAACAATTCCACAGAGTCTGATTGACAAAGTCAGTTCCATTATCAGTACGAATACGACGGACAATAGCATTAAGACGTACTTGGATCATCATGAGAAACTTGATAATATAATCTGGTGCCTGATCCTTGGCCGTTAAAAACTTTACCCATGTAAACCTTGAAAAATCATCCACAATGATGAGGACATATTTTCTACCACTCACACTTGCCGTACACATTGGCCCGCAAAGATCCTTGTGCAGAAGATAGATTTTTTCCTTGTTGGTGTCTTTGGCTTTGGGTTTGTAAGATTTCTTGGTGCTTTTCCTTAGTGAACACGTAGAACATAAATGATCCTTGTTAAAATTGAGCTTTGGAAGACCACGAACAAGTTCGTTTTTAGCCAAGTGATTAATAGCATCAAAATTAAGATGAGATAAACGCCGATGCCATAACCATGGCTTAGTCTTAGATGCTTTGGAGAGAAGACATACGGGAGAACCGACCATCATGTTTTTTATGAACAACGTATAGAGATTATCCCCTCGAAATCCATTTAACAAATCTTTTCTTTCCAAATCACGGATGAAGCAAGTATGTTGTCGAAAGGCAACCTCAAGGTTTGAATCACAAAACTGTCCCACTGAGAATAAATTATGACCGAGTCCTTCCACATAATACACCTGAGAAACCATAACATTCCCAATATGATATTCACCATTACCCATGATCTTTGCAATGTGGTCGTTACAAAATTTAATCATTCCTAGAAACTTGCTGACGAAAGTTTTGAGCGTAGAGCGATCTCCAGTCATGTGCTTTGAGCAGCCGGAGTCCAAATACCAGAGGATGATTTGGATAACCTGATAATATCAACAGACAAAGACGATGTATCGGAATCTAATTGTTCCTCTGTGTTAGCGGGTACAAATAAAATTATCTTAGATTTGCTATCATAAGGTTTCTTAGATTTTCAAATTTTCTTCCTAGTTGTCGGCTTAGATTATAGTTGTTATAGATCATGAGGTACTTCTTCACTGGTAGGCAAAATTGTAGGGGCAGACCTAATTGAAGAGCGATTTTTCCTTTTTTAGTGCTAGTGTTCCTATTTAAAGGACGCTGAGACCTAACGGATGTGTTCCTAGTTAAAGGGAACTTAGTTCCATTAATAGTGAAGGTCCTACCAGCGGGACGCCAGTTCTGTAACACCCCCAAAGTGGTCAAATTCAGCGGAATAGTACATGGGGTGTTACTTTGGTGGATCGATAACACACAGTATATAGAGCAATGATCACAAATGTCATTAAAACATATTACATGAATTAAATTGTGTAGATTAAGTAAATTGTCTGAAAATCAACATTTATTATTGTTTGAAGTAATATCCCAGCCCGATGGTAAACATGATGCTTCCTATGATGCTGGAAATCCAAGTGCACATGAACCTGCTTATTTTCCTGAGAACACATATAAAGTAAAATGTGGGGGTCAACACGAAGTTGGTGAATTCACAAGTTTAGTTTTTAAATAAAAGTACTGATATGCAAAACACCACGAAGGTATTAGAGCTACAAGCTCAATACTATAGTAGTTCCTATTGCCCTGTAATAGAAGCTAGACAAGTGATCAGAAGCCTATGTGGATCGTTCCTAAGAAGTACCCCTTTAGTCCGACAATGTATATAAGTCTTGTGGCCTTGGCCGAGGCTAGGTGAGAGCTACTCATGCAGACTGGGATTGTCAATCCCCAAATAGATCTATTTATAATATTTCACACTACACAATTAACTATTACAGTCCACGGGAATGGGGCAAACACTAGGAAGTAAGTAAGTTGCGGGCTCGTAAAATGTTTGCATATACAATAATTAATATGTTTTCTTCCCTAGTTATAAAAGCTGTAAAATATGGGGCCATGAACTCACCTTATTGGTGATGCAGTAGTGATAAAGTCACTGAGTAGACTGGTACGGTATGATCACGAAGAAGTATAATTACCTAAGTAATTTATGTGGGTCTCAGTAAATGCACAAATAAAATGCACATTTAAATGCAGCTGCGAAAAAATGCATGATCACAGATTTATTGTGTTACCATTTTAAGTGTTAAACTATTAGTAAGTTATCGAAACATGTATACGTTCAGTTTATTAAAATGTATTTACCTTGTTTTAACTTTAAAGGTATAACTATATAAATAAATGATTTTATTTAATTAAGACATGTAAATATAATGTTTCACAAAAGTCCTAGAGTTTCAAATGTTCAAAATTAGTCCTTCAGTTTACACACATTCCTTAATAAATCCTTTTATTTTATTTCATTAAATAAATTTAATAACTTAAATTAAATTGCAATTAGGTCCTAAAAAAGGAAGTTTCCAAACAGCCCGCAGGGCTTGTAATAGAATCGGTATGGCAGAAAACACCCCTAGGGTTTCATCCTTTAAGTTCTATTGCAAAGTTAGTTCTTATCTGTTAAACATAGTTTCAAAAAACTGCCCCTAGGGATTATTTAACTTTCGGAAAATGACACATCATCCCCTAGGGTTTGTAAACATTCGGTTGATTGCAAAGCAAGTCCCTAGGGCTTGCTTAAAGTTTGATAAATGGCATAAATGGTCCTTCAAGTTTTGAAAATTAATAAAAGAAAAAAAGTAGATTATCTAGGGCTCGTTTAGGTTTCATAAAGTGACGAAAATGGTCCTTGTGATTTCATTTAAGTTTCAGTTACGATTATTACACCCTTTAACTTTCGGTAAATTACCAAATAACCCCTAGACTTTACAAAACTCTCAAAAATCATTTAAGTGGTTTTATGACTTTACAAAATAGATCTATACTTTCACATAGTTACATTTTTGTACTAAAAGTTCATAAATAGTGTGTCATTAGTTTAATGGGCTTATCAAGCTCAATAAGGGTTCGGTTTGATGTGGGCTTTAGTGGGCTTATTCTTTGGGCTTAACTAAGCTTAAGTAATTTATTTAAACACTTAACCCTTTCCAAAATAAGTTAATTAAGCTATTAGGCCTAGTGGGCTTGTATTTATGTTCGGCTTAATAATAAGCCGTAGGCTATGGCTTATGGGCTTATTGATTTCGTGGCTTATAGGCTTATATTCAAGGCTTATTCGTCTATCTTATGTAGTTATGAGTCAGTTAGTTCATTTTGGATTAAGCAAATCTAAAGCTCCTAGTTTTCTAGGTTCTTTCCTAGATTTAAACAAGGATTACATTAGTGTATCTAGATCTAGAAAATAAACATGTATCCTATATGAGTAAATCAAGTCGTGGCTTATAGATTTATATAGGGTTCAAGTTTATCAAGTGTTTATACGTGTGCATGAGGTTCTTGTCATAGTTTTCATAGGTTTACTAGTATAGGTGTTCATGCTAGTGTGTTTATGAGTTTGTAAAGGAATGATAATGAAAATGAATGTTAAAAACACTTGTCGATGAAGATGGTTACTAAACATGAAAACTAGCTAGGAAGTCCTTGAACACAAAGATATACACGAATGGTTCTTGGTCGAGACTTAAGATTACTTGGTTTGCATTGTTGCCCAAGATTGGTGTAGTAGCAATGAATGCTAGCACTAAATGAGCCTTTAGACCAAGATTCGGGTAGTAAATGTAAGCTTGAATGAGTTGTGTGCGTGTATTTTAATCTTAGCCAAGAGTGAGAGAGAGTTTTTGGAGTGAATGTGTTAGTGTTTATGTTTATAATCAAGTGAGATGAGGGATTTTTGTGGTTCGGCTTAGGACACGTAAAGAGAGAGGAAGATCAAGTTAAGATATCAACATGGTACACTTAAGATCCTAGGTTAGATCACAAGGTACAAATACTTAATTGCATCACAAGTACACTTGCCTTTTGGTGAGGTTTTTAGCCATCGCATAGGGGTTAAGAGGGGACAAGTTGTATGCTAAATAGTGGGAGTCTTAATTGGTTAAGATTATACAAGGTTTGAATATGCAAGTGTTAGTGATCTAATTCTAGAAGGCATAAAGGTAATGTATGTATATATATTCGGCTATTTTTGGTGTTTAAGAGGGTTTTGTGTTTGATTTTGGTGAATTGGTAGAGTTACTAATGGTCTAAGTAAGATCATGTGAGTGTAGTTTTAATTCTAGGGTGATTTGGTTGAGTTTTAGGGTTTGTGGTGAAAGTATAAGTAGTAGTTAATAAACGTATAGTTTTAGTGAAGCATAATATAAGACACTTAATAAAATGTGGTTATATTTTGTAAGTGTAAAGTTGAAATGTGAAATGTTGGCTTTCATTGACTCATAGAGTCATTTAAAGTGTATAGAAGTGTTGGGTCCACTAGATGTGGATCTTGCAGTCTGTTAAGGATGATGAACGACTTTCGTAATCACAAGTCTATTCACAGAGAGACTCTTAATGTCATACAAAGTATAAGTGCGGAATACAAATACTAAGATCAAGGAGAAACAAAATATCTAAATAACTTGATCCTTACTAAGGATTTTTACTACTGATATGAAATGAATACTGGTGAAAGGTGTGTCTAACCCTTCTACCAATGGGTTCCTTTTACACTACAAGGAAACCCTAAACTACATTAAACATAAACGTGTAACTCCTGATAGGCATATCCTTTCCTAAGCTATCTCATGCATATCCTAACAAACTACTAAGAATAACATTGTTTGACTTTCTACTAGACCAGGAGCACGTGTTGCTCCTACTACTACAAGGACCAGGAGGAACTACATACCTCCTAGTTCAGCTATTACAAATATCTATTGCATAGGTCCTAACAATCCTCCCCTAAACTTGAATTTGACTGGTTGAGTTCAAGTTTCTTAGTAGATCTTGCAAAAACATCACGAGGATTGAAACAACAAAACGAAAGAAGCAAAATAACCATCAGAAGTGAAAGCACAAAGAATGCTGCAACTAAGAACTCTAAGAATCTTCTTGAAAGCTTGGAACATATCTGCACGTGTTGAATCTTCACATCAACATGAGCAGATTTGAGAAGCCTTTACCAAGTAGCTGCTCGCTCTTGGGCTAGCTAGTCTTTGTGGTGGAATAAGCATCACCCTAGGAGACTAGAACCTAGCCCAACTCTTAGAACGTAAATCAATGGTGAGTGGGAGTACCCTAATGATTTTGGGCAAATCATCACAACCGTCAACGGATTTGATTGAAGTCTTACCAGAAGTCGTACCCTTCCGGACTAGCCAACTCTTAGCAATAAAGCATCGGTGAGCTGAAAACCCTATAGCTTTGAGCAAGCTATTACAGCTATCAACAAATTTGATAAAAGTCTTTACCAAGAGCCGTACCCCCTTGGACTAGCCACTTTACAGTCTAGGACCAGGGCAAGTGAAAACCCTCCAATTTTGGGTAAACTGGCAACCATCAACGGATTTGAGAATCAGACCAGAGCCGTACCCTCATGGTGAACCAACTCTTTATTGTCTTCAAGACATGGTGAGTTGAACACCATTTGTTGTGTGGAAGAAATCGAACACCAGTAGTACATCACATAACAGCCCAAGGGTGAAATTTCCAAGATATAAATATTTTCTCAATGGAAAAGTATAAGCAAATATCATATTATTTACAAGCTTTAAATTTTCCATCACATGTTAGAAGTATAAGCAAATATTATATAAAAGGATATTGTTTTTTTTCCTTTTAAAAAAAACTAAGGAAAGTGTGAGTCACCAATCACTGCACATTTTGGTGAAAAGAATGTATAATAAATCAACCGTATAGAAGTAACAAACCAATCACTGACCATAAGCAGCAACCTTGTCTGCAAGAAGCCGAGCTTGAATACCTTCAACCAAGGTGGTGGCCATAGCAGACTCGTTACCAGAAGGAGTATTTTACACCACCAGGTGACACTCCAACATAGCTTCCATGCTTACAATGGTGAGAGGATACTCAAAATCCACAAGCATAAACACACAAGCACTAGATTCTAACTCCAATACATGCACACCACAATCCGCATACAACTTCCATCTAGAAATCACCCAGCGAGGCTGTTCCTTCCACACCCCAGCACTAGGAGAATCAGGGGGAAAATCTAACATGAGCTTCAAATCACCCCAAAGGACCAACCTATGCCAACTAGGAACATTACTAGGAGACTTTGGAATAGCAGCATCAACTAACCCATATAGTAGCATAAGATCACGATGTTCTACTCAAGATAAAATGATTTGCAGCCCAGAGACATATTTGTGGTAGCCATCACTAGTCTTGATCAAATGTGTATATTTACCAGCAACAATGGGGGATGGCTGAACCTCCCAATACACAATCCAGCCACGGCCAAGGGGCATGTCATCCTCGCTATCAGAACCGGCATCAATTAAGTGGGCATGATCCCTCTTGTCAATGGAACTATCTTACCACGACGAGCCTTCTTCTTGCGAATAGACCAGAGAGGGATGGGGACAGCAGTAGAGGGTTCCTCCTTTACCTTGACAGTAGTGGTAGCAGCAGTAGAAGTATGAGCATCATCCTGACTAGTCAGATCACCATTCTTTGGATCAGTAGTAGCTTCAGCTGCAAGTTAGGTAGGAATTGGTTCAAAGACCGGTGGAGGTGTAGGATCATCAACAAGAGTAGGATTAACAACATGTGTGGTATCAACATCAGGTGCGGTGGTATCATCAATATGAGAAGGGGTAAGATCAACCTTCGAAGAAGAATTCGAGGGAACAGTAGAAGTAGCTTCAGCAGAAGTTGGGACACCAGATGTACCTTCTTCTTGAACACCGGAGGATGGAGTGGGAGAAGCATTAGGATTGGAGGATTGAACAACAACACGAGGTGGGCGAAAGATGGCATTAGCAGGCTTTGGCATATCCTTCTGCTTGATCATCTTGGTATAGAAATCCTTAAGCTCATCATCGGACAACTTCCTGACCCTTCTCCATGTCCAGCCATAGGTGAAATAAGATCCAAATTGATCTTTCACATATTGCTGCATTAGCGTCTTTTGTTCAGCATAAGAGAGAGGTCTGCTGCGGCGATTTTGGCAAAGTTGAGCAGCCAGATCTTCCCTTTGTCGTTGCATCAAAGAAATCGCCCTACGAATGCAATTCCCCTGGTTCACATCCGCACCCAAAACATCAGTGAACTGAGAGTAATCGGAAGTGAGGATGGTAACCACATTCATCCAATCCGCGTTGTCCCAAAACATTGCATTGTGTCTTATCTGCTCGGCGTTGTTGTTTTAAAGCTTCATCCTCAACTGCAGCCGTTGAGGCATCCACAGCCTCTTGGTCAAGTTCCTCTTGTAGCTTCTGAGCAGCCTCCTCCCCCATCCTTTCTTCCTCCATTTTTCTGCGAGTTCGCTTACTAGGAGGGGAGGGTGCATCAGTCATTGGGGCTTTACCCTTGGGGTCATGAGAGGGACCAGGAGTTGAGGATAAGGACCAGTATTATCAGTCCTTGGCATGGGGCCAGTAGCAGTAGGTGGAATTCTTGAAGCACTAGGAGGAGCAGGTAAGTCGTCACTAGGCTTTGCTGCAAAGGATGCCCTGGCCAACACAATCAAACCATCTTCCTCCTCGTATGCATCAGAATCAGATAAAACCATCTTCTTCTTATGGCGCTTCAGCAACTTTTCCAACGACTTGACCTTGTTTGCCAAGGGGAGCACAAAATCCCTAGTGAGCTTTCGATGCTTGTTGAGCTCATCCTCCAAAGATATTATCTTCTCATAGTACCTGTGCACTAAAACCAGCAATGATGTCAGAGTAACAGGTTCCTCAGCTTCCCCACCAAGAGGACTTGGTTTGGGGGATGCTTTATTGGGACCAGAAGCAAAAGGATGGTCAGCCATATGATTATGAGAGCTAGAAGGCTCTTCAGCTGAAGGGTGAACTGGGCTAGGAGGGGGAGAATCAACAAATACGGACACATGTGTGCGAGAAGAAGAGGTAGCCTTTGAGGTAGCTGGAATTTCTACCACCACCTTTCTAGTCGGTTCCTCAACCTCCACATGAGGTACCCCAGCAGCAGGAACCTCCTCCTCCATGGGATCATCAACCAATTGAGGTTCCTCCTCAGCTTGAACAACCGGAGGAACCACATTGGGACCCCCTTGGGCAAGGCCCAACATAGCAGCAGTGAGGGGCCTTTGAGGACCAAGATAACCAATCGTCATATTCACATATACTTTTGGAGTGAGCTTAGGAGGCACATATTCTTTCCTATTTATAGGCAAACACATAAGAATCTGTTGCAAAAACCTAGGATACATGAGAAACTTCTTTGTCGAACCAGTAGGACTAAGATTTCTAACCAAACCATCAAGCAGATAACAAGAAAAGTTAAATGGACGACCTTGGGCAATACACACCAAACCAGTAGCAAGGGAGATGGGAAATGCATCCCAACTCCCAGCATTGGGACTCAAGCATTGAATCAAAAAGTGGACAAGCAGCTTCCATTGAGGGAAAAGCGATTTTTCTGAAAGTTAAACTTCCCCTCATGATTGTAACCAATGGCAGCCATCCTATCCAACACCTCCGCATTTGGGAGTGAAATAATGCCACCATCATCTTGGAGATGAAGGGCAGACCGGATGGATGCTTCAGTCACCACATAGGAGCAACCATCAATAGTAGCATGGAGCTCCAATCGGCGACCCAAAACTGCGTGGGTGGTGGCAGTAGCCCAGAACTGACGAATGACTGAGTCATACACAGTGGGGTAAACAGTAAAGGCATACCTGACATTATAAGCCTCGATGTACTCCAAGATGTCAAGTAACTCCTCTCTTCTGGGGCCTTCTCCGAGATAAGCAACCTTGTTGTGATCGGGTTTGTACTGAAGAGATGCCATTGATGATGATTGAGAAGGGGACGATTATTGTTTGAAGATGGTTAAGGGTAGGAGCGTGTGTATGTGTGTTAGCTGTGATGAGTGAGTCAAATGATCCCTTTGAACATAAATAACGGTGAGGGAAAACTGTTCATTAACCCCTAATTATGGGGGTTGCCCTTTCCAAGTTAAGGAATTAATGGTGAGTAACTACTTGCCCTTTAATCCATCATTAGAGAATCCCAGTTACCAAAGATAAACAAATATGGGTACCAGAAGTAACTTGCGTTGACTGAAAGTCAAAACGGCTATAGGTCAACGCTAGGAGCAGCGAGTGGTCAACAAAAGTCAACATAATGAACAGTGATACTAGAAGCCAAACACACGTGGATAATAGGGGTTTTGACCCACTAGTAGAAGAAGAGTGCCACTAGGAGTAACTAAATTCTTCCACCAGAAGTTGCACACACAGCAAATACCCATGTAAAATGTCGTAAGTAGCTACCAGAATTAAGAATGTATAAGTATACATGTACAAGAAGCCTCCCCTTAGGCTTTGCCTCCCCTCAATCCTAGACCTTAAAGATTGACCATACCAATGTGAACCACCAAGTGGTTAAACCGTAGACCATCAAACGCTTTAGTCAGCAAATTAGCAACATTATCATCCGTATATACCTTGAGAACCTGAATCGGCTTCTTTTCATTGGCATCACGTATAAAATGGTGTCGAATCTCTATGTGTTAGTTCGTTGATGAAACACAGGATTCTTCACAATGCAGATAGTGCTTTGATTGTCGATAAAGATTTTGGTGTTCATAAATTTGAACCCATAATCCAGCATTTGATTTTGTATCCACAAGACTTGTCCATAGCAACTAGTAGCAGCTACATATTCAGCTTCTGTTGAGGAAGTAGCTACTATTGTCTGTTTCTTACATTGCCATGAGATAAGTCTTCGACCCAAAAATTGACAACCACCAGTGGTGGACTTCCTATCATTATTAGAACCTACATAATCACTATCACTATAGGCTTCAAGAACAAAAGGTGATTCCCTTGGGTACCACAAGCCTAGCTTGGGTTGTGCGTTGATATATTTGAATATTTTCTTGACAACATTCGAATTAGACATGGTGGGTGCCACCTGATGTCTAGAACAAGCACTAACAACAAACATAATGTCCGGGCGGGAGGTAGTCAAATACATGACTGATCCAATCATTGACCTGTACATATGAACATTTACCAGGGGATGTGGCTCATTCTTGAGTTTGACTTTAGTTACTTCATAAGGTGTTGCTGCTGGTCTAAGAGGTTCCATATCAAACTTCTGAATTATCTCATGAATATATTTATCTTGACTAATGAAGATACCATCCGACTGATGCTTGACTTGAAGACCAAGGAAAAATGTTAGTTTTCCCATGGAACTCATCTGAAATTCACCTTTCATTAGTTGTTCAAACTCATCACACCATTCCTTTTTAGTAGAGCCGAAGATAATATCATCCATATATACCTGAACCAGGATGATGTCTTTGGCATTCCTCTTAAGGAACAATGTTTTGTCAATAGTGCCTCTTTTATAGTCATGCTTCAACAAGAAAGTGGATAGACGCTCATACCAAGCTCTAGGAGCTTGATGAAGTCTATAAAGAGCTTTGACCACCTTGTAGACTTTCTTAGGATGAAGGGGATCCACAAAGCGCTTAGGTTGAGTGACATATACTTCCTCGTCAATCTTGCCATATAGAAATGCACTCTTGACATCTATCTGAAAAACCGTAAAGCCAATATAAGAAGCAAAAGCCAAAAACAGACGAATGGCCTCAATTCTTGCAACAGGAGCAAAAACTTCAGTATAGTCAATTCCTTCAAGTTGAGTGTGACCTTGTGCTACTAGTCTAGCCTTATTTCTCACCACAATACCCATTGCATCTTTCTTGTTGTTGAGAATCCATTGGGTACCAATTGTTGTCTTTCCATCTGGTAGATCAACTAGGATCCAAACATTCTGAAACAAGAATTGCTGCATCTCCTCCTGCATAGCCTCCACCCAACTTTGATCCTCAAGAGCATGTGAGACAGACCTAGGTTCCGCCTGTGACAAAAAACAAGCAAACAAACAGTGAAGAAAACCTATGTGATTATTACGCTTTTGGTCTTCAATGTAGCTCACAAGGGCATGATGACCAGAAGTTGCTCTCTTATGCATGTCACGAGTCTTGACAATAGAACCAGGATCTCCTATGATTTGAGTAGTAGGATGCGCTTTATGAATCTGTTGAATAGGAGTATGAGTTACTTCTAATTCTGGTGACAAGTTATTAAGATCCCTAACTATGTCATCATCATACGAAGCAGAGTCGAAAATGCCATCTATTGGTTGCTTATGAATATCATCCAGCTTAGTTGAAGACTTCTTTTGATAGTTTCCTATGTCAGAAGGACCAGAGAACCTAGTTGTGGATGTTGGATCACTAATAGGGCTTCCAATAGGTGTTGAACTTGCACTAGGAGTAACAATAGGATCACCAGAAGTAACTCGTACAACCGGAGTACCCAAAGGAAACTCAAAGCCTCCTTGAGTAGCTGCTATAGTAGCATCTTGTTGTTGCTTAAGAAGTGTATCAAGAGCTCCTTGTGAGTCCACAATGTGTGATGAAGTAGAACCAATAGGAGTATCAGTGTTGTCGGGAGCGACTGTGGTGGAATAGGTTGGTATGAAAAAAATGTCATCATCCTCATCTGAGTCCAAAAAGTTAGACGTAGCACCTGCACTAGAAGACGCAAACACTTTTGGACCTACATTTTGGTTAGTTTTGAAACGAAAATATCCCAATGAGTCACTAAGATAATCAAGATCGAAATACCATTTAGGACCTTTGCCTTGGATGTTTGTCTTCTCCTCAAAGTACCTAAGATTAATAGTTTCTATGACACGCTTGGCAGTGAGATTGTATACCCTATAGGCTCTCGCGTGAGCTGAATATCCCACAATGTAGCCTTCATCCGCCTTGCCATCAAATTTCCCCAAATAGTCACTAGTATTTAGAATGGTAACATGACAACCAAATGGCTTCAAATGAGTAATGCTTGGGACTTTAGTTGTGAGTATCTCATAGGGAGTCTTCTTATGCGGATGGGTAATGGAGACCCTATTTAGCACATAACACGTAGTGTTGACAGCTTCTGTCCAAAACATAGTCGGAAGCTTAGAATCAGCAAGCATGGTTCTTACAGCTTCTATAAGGGTTGATGAGATGGCATTTATACATGATCTCATCGTTCTTTTCGGGCTTTAATTGCATAAAGATCACAAGAAACAAGGAAAAACGAACAGGAGAAACGAAGCCGCACAATGATTCGGGCCCTAGTTCGTGATTTATCAAAGAAAAACCATTGAAGCTTGAAGATGTACAAGATTGATCCCTCATTTTTGAAGAAATGACACTTAATACCCTTGTATATTCATAATTACAAGTTTGGTCCCTTAAGTTTGTCAAAATGACAAAAAGGTCCTTAAATTTAAAGATTTGGCAAAATTAGTCCTTCAACAAATCAAAATTGTCAACAATGTTCCCTCATGAAGTCAAACATCAAATGAAGACCCTTGAAGATCAAGAATATTACACATTTAGTCCTTTAAAAATGGATTAAATATCAAAAGGACTAATGTTGTAAATATGCCAAAGTTATAAAAACCCTAATTTCCTTTTTGGAAACTATTAGTGGCAAATGTGTGAAATCCGAATCATATTTAACAAAGGAGGTCGTTGTTTTGGGCTGGAATTCTTATTTTACAAACTTTGCCAAAGACCGAGGACCCATATTGCCACAACCAAACATTCAAATGTTTAATTGCACCAAACAACTTACCTTCCACTAATTTTGGATCAAAAGAAGTTACTATTCACCCCAAGAACCCAGTAACTCCATCACTTAAAACAAAGGGTAAATCAAAATTACCCACACCTACGCTTGATTGACACACACATGAACACTTCCCACGCTTAACATCTCACACCAAACTCACCCAAAGGACCCCACACTCTTAACCGTCCACCAATCATGTGACACCCTCCTCCCCAAGTAATCCTATGTGGCAAGATCAACGGTTTAAGGTTACTACTTGGTCCCCAAGCACAAAATGAACGACCAGGATCAAATTTGACAACTCATCAACAAAAAACGCGTCTAGAAGACTCAAGGGCATATTTGAGATTTCATAGCTAGGGTTTTGATGTATTTTACATCCTAGAATCGTCTATGATAGTCTATAAAAGGAGCCTCAACATGTGAGTAGCCCTTTGTTCCAGATTTTAGCTTAAATCTTTGTAATTCCTTTTTATGAAATAAAAGTTGGATTTTCTAAAAATTGTGATTTCCTTTTATGTTTTATAAAAGTTTGATGTTTGATAAGCTAAGATCTTAGTTCCATTAATCTATTTGTTGAGTATTGAGGAAAGAATTTTGAGTTATAAAACCCTTGTTTTCAAAAATCAGTTTTCATTGTTTTTGGTTTACTTTTGTGTTTGTTGAATCTTAGCAGGTACAAGGAAGTTGGTGCTTGTTTAGCTAGCACCTAAGCTCACACATCCCAAAGCATGGATGTATGTTTTGGAGGTGCTCATTTCTAAACCCTTTTATGTTTTCTTAATATTGCATGATTTTTTATGATTCTGAGATTTGTTTGTGAATCTGTGATATTGTGGTTGTATCTTGTTTATCTGAGGTTGTTTGTTGTTATTAGGTTGATTTGAGCTTGGTTTATGGTTTGATTAATACAAATCCTTTGAAAAATTGTTAAATCAATTTATTAAGGGGTGTTTGGGTTAACTGCATAATCTGAGTTTGGATTGATTTGAGTAGGTTTTGTTTGGTGTGTTGTGTTTGCTCATGTTTTATATATGTGTTTAGCCATTTATCTGCAAGTTTTGAGGTTCTAATCACATAAATCCAACAAAAGGCCATAAAATCTGATATACTTGTTGTTTTTGACTAAAATTTTAGGGACACCTAGATCTAAGGGTATACTAGGTATAACAAATGCTAAATCTTAGTTAATACAACCAGTGTAAGGGATTTAAGGTGTTGAAATTAGATTTGTGGTCATTTAGATCAGCAAAAGGGTTTTGGGTATCACTTTTGTTCATCAATAACTGTTTGAGCTTTGATCTTGTTCTAATCTTTGAATCAGTGTTTGTAACAAGTTTGTTTGTGCTTATTGGAGTTTATTATAGCTTGTGTATGTACCTGGTTCATTTTGGTTGGCATATTCATGCTTAAACTGCTTATTTCTTCATAATTTGCTTATTTCCAAGTATGTGTGGTATCTGGTGACTGTTTGCTTATTCTGTATCATTTGGCTTGACCAATTTGTGATTTCTTGCTTGATATTGACTCCTTACAACTCACTGGTTGTAAGGGTGCCCTTGTTATCCATTGAATCCAAGTGAATCTCTCAAAAATCCAAGGTCAAATAGTCAAAGCAGTGGGAACTCCTTTCCCCTGCTGCTAGCCACTGCTAGTGTTATTTTGCATTTTGCTTATCAATAAGCTGTTCTAGCTTATTTTAACATGCAACAACTTTAATTTTGTAATAGGTGCTCATCATTTGACCCATTTGTTCATTCTAGAGAATTTGGGTTGTTGACTTCAAGCTTTGACTAGAAAACCAACTACTTTGACTTTTACATAAGTGCTTATCAGCTTATTCAGCTTATTTGGCTTGGCTTGTTGAACTTTTCTTGATTGATTTGTCTTAATTAAGTCATTTAGAGTCTTTTGCAACTCGAATCAAGGTCTGAGGTGGTCTAGAACTCTAAGTCGACTATTTTGTCTTTTAGTGGAATTTTACTTTGCTTATTTCTGGCTTATTGGTTGTGCTTTTTCAAAATTTCTTTTCACAGATCTCTTAGGCATCTCAAAAGAAGGTTGTGTGTCAAATTAGAGCTTATGGAAGTGGCTTATTGCTTATGGCATAAGCTCACATTCAGCTTTTGGGCCTTTAGACTTTTGTGTTTATAATTGAATTTTAAGCTTGACTGGTGATTTTCAGCTTATTTGGTTGAGTTTAAACTTATTGGGCCAAAAAGCCCATTTCATTACACTGTTTTTTTTAGCCCATTTGGGGGCCCAATAGGGGTATTTTGGTAATTTCACTTTCATTTTCTGATTATTTAGGTTAAAATAAACTAGTTTGCAAGTTTTTAGATGTTTTTATAATTTTTGGATTTTTAATTTTAAATTAATATTATTTTATTATTAAATTTCATTTTTAATATTTTTGCAACTTTTATATTTTTCTTAGGTCAAATACATTAAGTTAGGATTTTTAAAACTCTTAGATTAATTTTCTCATCATTTTATTATATTCTAGAATTATTCTAATATTTTAATAGTTTTTAATCATTTAAAAATAGTTTTCCTTAGTTTAAAATTTCATAAAAACAGTTTTTAGTCTTATTAAGTTATTTTTGGGTTTTAAAAAGTGATAAATCTTTATTTGGGATTTTTAATCATTATTTTGCTTTTTAGGGCTTTAATTAGCATTTAAAAATTAATATTTAATTAATTAAAAGGTTTGAAAAAGTTTTGATCATTTGTAAACTCTTAGTTTATTTTTATTTATTTTTGGTATTTTTTGGGAATTTTTAGAATTAATTTTTATTTTGTCACTTTTTACGGTTATTTTTCGTTTTGTCGTCGTAGCATAATTTTAACGTATCCGTCATTCTCTTTTCTCATACCTTCTTTCTCAATATTAATCCAAAATCATTACGAATTATTCACACACATATACCTCCTTGGGAAATGAACTTTGAACTTTCATTGGGTCATTAGTACACGGTTTTCCTAAAGGGTAGTAAAACACTGCAATCATTTTGGCGCCGCTGCCGGGGAGGTGTTTCGTGATTAATTTGTTCATTTTGTTTTTAATATCTAACCATAACTAATATTTGTATTATTGGAACTCTACTAATACGTATTATCGGTTTTTTCGTTTTTCTTGTGAAATATTATTACTATATTGTATAAGTATCACAACAAATTCAAAATATCTCTAAAAGTGTGCAAACACAACCTTAATTGGGATTTGATCTCCTAATTATTGTATTCGAATCTCAAACAAAAATAAAAAGGCAAAAATAGATAAATACTTTCGTGAAACTCGATTTTGAAAAATACAAACTATAAGGTGGGTATAAGGCAGGTGTTATAAAATACACCCTAAATAAAAAGGCTCTAAAGTGCTTCGCACCGTTTCTCCGCTTGCTTGTGAGTATTTTGAGATTGAAGGCTAATCGAGGGTTTTGCCGCCCAAAGTATTAATACGTATCATATATATTTGCTTGGTTTCTTTGTGATTAAACCCTCTTGAACAATTTGGTTTTCACCAAATTTCTAAAGTCAATCGAAGGCATTCACTCCACGTGATCGTTTTTATTCTTTTGAGGCTTCTTTAATCAAGAGTTTGATTCGAGGAGAGATTTAGTATATTGTTGTCTACGAATACACCCAAAATCCAAAAAAAATAAAAACAATCAAAAACACAAAAAAATTGAAAATCCACAAAACACCCAAAAGAATCTTCTTTGCTCATCTCCAATTCTACGTCACGTTTATGCAAACTCGTAATCAAGCAAAACGAGCTCGCAAACGTTGTCAAAACCAAGGAAATTTGATTGAGGAAGAAACTCCAATTGTCGAACCCGTTGTAGAACCAATAGTCACCATGGCTAATCGTACTATGATGGAGTTGCTTCAAGTACCCACCGAGGGTTTTGGAGAAGCTATTGTGATTCCCGCCATCGTTGCGGAGAATTTCGAGATTAAGACGGGTTTAATGTCGATGTTACAAGCAAACAAGTTTAGAGGTCATGAAAAAGACAACCCGTATTATCACATACGGAATTTCAATCGTCTCACCACAACAAGCAAGTTTAAGGATGTTCCGCATGATGCTATTATGATGATGTTGTTTCCATACTCGTTGGATGGACCCGCAAAAATTTGTCTCGAGAAAGAACCGCCAAATTCGATTTTGACATGGGGTGATCTCGTCTCTAAGTTTGTGAACCAATTTTTTCCATCATATAAGACAACACATTTGAAAAATGAGATTTCAAGGTTTACACAACGAAATAATGAAAGTTTTTCAATGGCATGGGAACGATTTAAGGAAATGTTACATGAATGTCCACACCATGATTTTTCGGAATTGCATCAAATAGATACTTTTTATAATGGGCTTAATGATCATGAACGAGATTATTTGAATGCCGCCGCGGGTGGTAATTTTTTGTGCAAAACGACCGATGAGGCTTTAAAGATTATCGAGAATAGATCTAAGGTTTATAACCCTCATAACACACCGAGTGTTGCCAATATGGGTTCATCGTCATCGTCACTCGTAACATGAATGCCTTACATGATGAAGCAAATGAGGAAAATCGGTTTTTCGATAGATTTTTGACGCTTATGACACATTGGAAAGCACAAGATGCTTTGAATTCCGCATCGGTTAAAGCGGTTGAAAAGAGTTGTATATCTTGTGGTGGAGCTCATGATTTTTCCGAGTGCATTACCGCCGGTGGTAACACTTCGAGTGCTTACGTAGCAAGGGGAACTTACAACCAAAACGACCAAGGTTCCCGCCCAAATGAAGTTCCCGAAAATCAAAATGCTAACAACTATCGAAACAACAATCAAAATGGTGGTTATCAAGGCAATTCACGTAACTACAACAAACGGAATTACCAAAGTGGGAATGGGCAAGTTCAAAATCAAAACCAAAACTGTGATTTTCAAAACACTACACAAGGTTTTCAAAAAGCTCACACTAAAAATCTTAATGGAGAATTTTTGGATTATGCAAAAGCAAACGATGCTAAGTTTGATAACATGCAACGTGAGATGATTAGCTTAAGATCCGAGTTGAAAAACGAGCTTAAAAACGAACTTGCTAATGAATTGAAAACTCGTGCTAATAAAATGGAAGGAAACATTCAACGTCTTCAACAAAATCAACAAAAGATGGAACAAGGTCAACATGAGATTAAGCAAGAGTTGTTAAAAGCGGATTTAAGGCAATCAAAATTTGATGATCGAATGGCAAAAATGTTTGAAGCAATCATGTGTAAACCCTCTTCCTCAGGTGGTCTTCCTAGTGATACCATTGCAAACCCGAAGGGAGAAATGAAGTTTATTACTACTCGTAGTGGTAAAACTTTCAAGGAACCAATCTCTCGTCCTAGTACTTCTACGGAGAAGGAAATCGAGAAAGAACCCGAGGTGATGGTCGAAAAGGAGCATATCACAAGCCAACGAAGTACCGCTCATACCACACCTACGGTTGAACCAATACCAATCATGGAACCCGAGATTCCAAGGTCGTTTCCTATGCCCCAACCGACACCACCCTTACCTTACCCATCGAGACGACACAAAGAGAAAATGCAAGAACGTAACAAACAAAAAACCGAGCTTTTGATAAAAATGTTTCAACAAGTTCATTTTGATGTAAGTTTAGTTGACGCGTTGTTATACATGCCTCGTTTCGCTTCCACTTTTAAAGGTATGATGAATGATAAGGAGAAGCTTTCAAAGCTAGATAATTGTTCTTCGGTTTATCTTAATCGAATATCGGAAAAAGTTAGTGACCCCGGGAAGTTTCTCATTCCTTGTGATATACAAGATATGAAAGAATGCCTCGCCTTGGTCGACCTTGGTGCGAGCATTAATTTGATGCCATTTTCCATTTAGAAATCGCTTTCGCTTCCGGCTCTTACTCCTTCAAACATGTCTATCGAGATGGATGATCATTCTACGATTTTAGCATGTGGAGTAGCCGAGGATGTTTTCGTGAAAGTGGGGAAGTTCTACTATCCCGTTGATTTTATAGTAGTTGACATCCCGCGGATCCTCAAGTTCCTCTAATTTTAGGTCGTCCATTTTTAGACACCTCGAGATCGCTTATCGATGTTCATGCAAGAACTATTACTTTGAGATTCCACGTAGAGGAACTTGTTATAAACGCAACCCAAAATTCGACACCTTCTCATGTTTATGCAATCGCTACCATCAATCACATTGACTTAGTTGATGTGGTTTGCGACGTGTTTTCACAAGAAGTGTTAGGTTTTTCCGATAGTTCGTCAAGTGGCAATCCCAGTATTTTGGATCCAAATCTTGCTAATTCTACACCAAATCTCACTCCATTCCAAGGAGGCGATTTTACTTCAAATGAAATCGACATTGAAGATGAGGTGATTATTGGTAATGATACTCTTATTCCACCATTTCTTCCGCCGATGGAAGTTATGAGCGTTGAACAAAAATCTTCGATCGAGGAACCACCAATCCTTGAATCGAAAGATCTTCCATCTCACCTTGAATACGCATTCTTGGAAGGTGATGACAAGTTGCCGGATATTATTGCAAAAGATCTTGCTAATGATGAAAAACCGCACTTTTGAAAGTTCTTAAAGCTCATAAAGGGGCAATTGCGTGGAAAATTTCCGACATTAAGGGTATTGACCCAAAGTTTTATACTCGCAAGATTTTAATGGAGGAGGACTACAAACCCGCAATTCAAAGTCAAAGAAGGGTAAACCCAAAAATTCACGATGTCATAAAAAAGGAAGTCTTAATACTTCTTGACGCGGGAATGATTTATCCTATCTTCGATAGCCAATGAGTGAGCCCAATCCATTGTGTCCCTAAAATGGAGGAATGACCGTTGTGCCCAATGAAAACAACGAGTTAATTCCCACTCGTGTTGTGACCGGTTGGAGGGTGTGTATTGACTACCGAAAGTTAAATGACGCCACTCGTAAAGACACTTTCCCTTGCCCTTCATGGATCAAATGTTGGAGCGACTCGCGGGAAATGAATTCTATTGCTTTTTAGATTGTTTTTTCGGTTACTTTCAAATCCCTATCAACCCTCGTGATCAAGAGAAAACTACGTTTACGTGTCCTTATGGAACATTTGCTTATCGTAGAATTCCTTTAGGACTTTGCAATGCACCGGGTACGTTTCAACGGTGTATGATCGATATTTTTCATGATATGATCGAGAAGTCGATGGAAGTATTCATGGATGACTTTTCGATGTTTGGTGATTCGTTCACGTCGTGTTTATATAATCTGGAGAAAATGTTAAAACGTTGTGAAGAAACCAACCTTGTGCTTAATTGGGAAAAATGTCATTTTATGTGTAAACAAGGAATCGTCTTAGGGCACAAGGTCTCGAAAGCGGGGATTGAGGTCGATAAAGCTAAGATAGACGTCATCGCCAAGTTACCTCATCCTAAAATCGTTAAGGGAGTTAGGAGTTTCCTAGGTCTCGCGAGCTTTTATCGTCGTTTCATCAAAGACTTCTCGAAAATCTCTCGACCTATGACACACCTTCTCGAGAAGGATGCTCCTTTTAACTTTAATGAGGATTGTGTTAGAGCTTTCGAAACTCTTAAAATAAACTTATCGAAGCTCCCATTCTTGTTGCTCCTAAATGGGAATTACCCTTTGAAATCATGTGCGGTGCAAGTGATTATGCAATAGGGGCCGTCTTAGGGTAACGTTATGAAAAGCACTTCCGTCCTATCCATTATGCTAGTAAGACGATGACCGAGGTTCAACTTATGTACACCACAACGGAAAAGGATTTCCTTGCCGTGGTCTATGCTTTTGAGAAATTCCGACCTTATCTCATCTTGACTAAAAGCATCGCGTATACGGACCATTAGGCTATCAAGTATCTCTTAGCTAAGAAAGATGCTAAGCCAAGATTGCTTCGTTGGATGCTCCTCCTCCAAGAATTTGATGTCACCGTGCTTGACAAAAAAGGAGCCGAGAATCTAGCGGCCGATCATCTCTCTCGTCTAGAAGATCCTCACAAAGATGTTTTCGAGAACTAGGAAATCACCGAAACATTTCCTCTCGAGACTCTCGGTGTAGTGAATTCTAAAGACACCACCCCATGGTTTGCCGACATTGCAAATTACCATGCGGGGAACTTCATAATCAAGGGTATGCCGACACAACAAAAGAGAAAATTCTTTCATGACATCAAGTTCTATTTTTGGGACGACCCTTATCTCTTTCAGGTTTGTGCGGATCAACTCGTTCGACGATGTGTATTTGGTACCGAAGCTTCTAACATCCTCAGAGCTTGTCACAAGGGACCCACGGGTGGTCACCACGGTGCTAATCTCACGGCTCAGAAAGTGTTCGATGCCGGCTTCTTTTGGCCTACGATCTATCGTGATGCACACGCACTTGTGAAGTCGTGTGATTCTTGCCAACACCAAGGAAAATCGTCGCAAAAGGATGAAATGCCGCAAAACATAATTCAAGTGTGTGAGATTTTAGACATTTGGGGCATTGACTTAATGGGGCCATTCCCATCATCTCATGGAAACAAGTATATCCTCGTCGCCGTCGACTACCATTCAAAGTGGGTGGAAGCTAAGGCTTTACCTACGAATGATGCTCGTGTGGTAGTGAAGTTTTTGAAGCAACTATTCTCTCGGTATGGAACCCCTCGTGCTATTATAAGCGATCGTGGAACCTATTTTTGTAATGACCAATTTAAAAAGGTTCTAAAGAAATATGGAGTTACACATCGTCTTTCTACGGCTAATCACCCGCAAACGAGTGGGAAAGTCGAAGTTTCAAACCGAGCTTTGAAGAGGACTTTAGAGAGGTCGATTGTAGAAAACCGTGCTTCATGGTCCGACAAACTCGATGACGCTTTACGGGCCTTTCGGACCGCTTATAAGACACCTATCGGTTGTACTCCATATAAGTTGGTTTATGGAAAGAATTGTCATTTGCCCATTGAAATGGAGCATAAGGCATATTGGGCCCTTAAGCATGCAAATTATGATTTGAAGACCGCGGGAGATCACCAAAAAATACAATTGAATGAATTGGATGAATTAAGAGATAATGCTTATGAAAATTCATTGATTTTTAAGGAAAAGACTAAAAAGTTTCATGATTCAAAGATTAAAAAACGGGTTTTTAACGTTGGTGATCAAGTGTTACTTTTTAACTCTCGTTTGAAGATATTTTCCGGGAAATTGAAATCTCATTGGTCGGGTCCTTTCATCATAACACAAGTGTTTCCTTATGGGACCATCGAGCTAGCTCCAAATCATGGTCCTAATTTCAAGGTGAATGGACATAGGCTTAAGCACTACTTCGGTGGGGAAGTTCCTTCGTTGGACGACCTCGACCAAGTCACCTTCCCCAATGATAATTATCATTGAGGGGATCTTGTCGAGCTCATGACTCGGTAATCAAAAACGAGGTGCCACGTGGGGGAGATCCCATGCTTATCCATTGTACATATTATCGCTTTCTAATGTAGTTAATGAGAGGGGATTTGTGCCCTTCCAACTCGTTGTCTCGTGGTTGTTTGTGAATATGTTATCTAGATCATCATCATTGCCACGAATGAAGACTCTCGTGTTCGTTTACGTGAGCCTCAATCGTTTTCTTGAAGATTTTTTCACGAATCTATGACATATCCTTTATTGTTCTAACAAGTATTTTTTACCATAATTCATAAACGACTTTAGATATATTGTTGATCACCCTTTCCATGCTAGATCCTAAGCATTCGACTCTTCGTATCTAGTATGCGGGTGCTCCACCATTAGTCTCGAAACATTGAGGACAATGTTTAAATTTTTTATGGGGGTGAATATATACTTGCTTTGTTACGCCCTCACGTTTTCCAACTTTCAACGTTTTGTTTTGTTTTGTTGCTAATAAGGCTAAAAATGGCCAATTTTAAAATTTTTCTTAGTTTTCATAAGTGATTTTAAGACACGAATGTATATTTTCTGATGGGTAGAATAAGAGTTAATTTTTGACTTGATGGGCATTTGGAGCCCTTTACATTCCTTAACCCGCTCGAATCAAGTTTTGCTAGACTTTTATAAAGGGAACTTTAAAACGCGAAAGTCTTAGCTCATTCGGGTTAAGAACAAGAACTTTTCGCAAGTTCCTATAAGTGATCCTAGAAAGTCACTTATCAAGGGGAACTTTAAAATGCATTCTCTAATCTTGAAAAAGTCCAAGAAAATGCAAGATCCTATAGGTGGCTTGAAAACACAAAACATCGATTTGATATAGTCTTAATGAAAGCTAATCCAAATTTGGCTTAATTTTGACTTGCATGGCTAAGTATTCACGAGTCTCTTTAATTAGAGGTCTTTAAGTAATGAAGAACGAGAAGTGATAGAGTTAGACAAGTGATCATGCTAAACGTAGAACATGAAAATGTTCTTTCAAAAACTCATATGTTTTTAATTGTGGCTTTTTCTCCCATAAGATCAATGCATTAGGAATAAAATAATTGTAATAAATAAGGTCGTACGATTTGAAAGGTTACTTAGCTTCTAGCACAAGATCGTTTAAAAGTTGCTCAGGGTTGAATAGAGTTCATAGCCAAGGCATAACTTATTGAAGCGGGATGCGAAGATTGGTAAAGATCCAAAAAGGCCCTAACAAGGCATGAGGAGCTCTATCTTGTTGCTAAAGATCCAAGATGATGTGAAGTATCATTATTCCAAAATCAATATAAAGGATCGAGACACATGACGAAAAGCAATTACTCCCCTAAAGATCACGGAGAAAGTCTATCCAAAAAGACCCTAACAAGGTATGAGGATAAATATATCCAAGTCCTAAAAGGAGGCGGATCGTTGTATATCAAAATCCAAAATAGAGATTGAAGAAAAATGATGAAGTCGTGGTCCAAGTATGAAGAATCTCTCAAAAATGCCAAGTGAAGAAATTCCAAAATATGAAGAGAAGACCATAATTTCAAGAACGTCTTCCGAAGATTTGAAGTATGAAGTACATGCCAAATATCGGTCCGAGAAAGGTCTCAAATCGTGAAACGAGTTATGCCAAGATATGAAGTTAAGGAGATACACGAGAAGCCGTTTTAAAAGATTTTGTCCTTCGGCTAACTATCGATTAAATCGTGCTACTTTATTTTCAGACTAATAAATATTCAAATAAGTCAATATGAATCACCTGTGATCCATGAAAAATAGTTAAAAAAATTCTAGAAACCTTTTCTTTTCTTAATAACTAGGATTGCGGGGAGAAAAAGTATTACACAATTTGGACGTATGAGTAGTGTTAGCATTGTGACTTGTACCAACAATGATCTCGTTTTTACACTTAGCATAGAAAGTATGACAATCAAGGATCACGAACTTTACTCTATGAGACATTCACTTGTTTCTATTCATTGACCCTAAAAGTCACACACGTGATGAAAATCATACATTAGGTCTTTAACACTAGTAGTATAGCAAGTTTACTTTTCAATAAAGGGTAATAAAATTGAATTTTGGAGATGCTTAGATACTTTATTCTAGCATTGCGTGAGGGCACAACAATGGTTTAGTATGGGGGAGTTATGAGATGGCATTTATACATGATCTCATCGTTCTTTTCGGGCTTTAATTGCATAAAAATGTCATAAAATACCGTATATATGCTTGTGTTTGGTTAATTGTGTATTTTAGGTATGGATATCGTGAAAAAGACAAAAGATCATAAGAAACAAGGAAAAACGAACACGAGAAACGAAGCCACACAGTGAACCGGGTCCTAGTTTGTGATTTATCAAAGAAAAACCCTTGAAGACTTTAAGATCTAAAAGATTGATCCCTCATTTATGAAGAAATGACACTTAATACCCTTGTATATTCATAAATAAAAGTTTGGTCCCTTAAGTTTGTCAAAATTACAAAAAGGTCCTTCATCTTTGAAGATTTGGCAAGATTAGTCCTTCAACAAATCAAAATTGTCAACAATAGTCCCTCATGAAGTCAAACGTAAAATGAAGACCCTTAAAGATCAAGACTATTACACATTTAGTCCTTTAAAAATGGATTAAATATCAAAAGGACTAATGTTGTAAATATGCCAAAGTTATAAAAACCCTAATTTCCTTTTTGGAAACTATTTGTGGCAAATATGTGAAATCCGAAACTTATTTAACAAAGGAGGTCGTTTGTTTTGGGTTGGAATTCTTATTTTACAAAATTTGCCGAAGACTGAGGACCCATATTGCCACAACCAAACATTCAAATGTTTAATTGCGCCAAACAACTTACCTTCCACTAATTTCGGATCAAAAGGAGTTACTATTCACCCCAAGAACCCAGTAACTCCATCACTTAAAACAGAGGGTAAATCAAAATTAGCCACACCTACGCTTGATTGACACACACATGAACACTCCCACGCTTAATATCTCACACCCACTCACCCAAAGGACCCCACACTCTTAATCGTCCACCAATCATGTGACACCCTCCTCTCCAAGCAATCCTATGTGGCAAGATCAACGTTTTAAGGTTACTACTTGGTCCCCAAGCACAAAATGAACGACCAAGAACAAATTTGACAACTCATCAACAACAAACGCGTCTAGAAGACTCAAGGGCATATTTGAGATTTCATAGCTAGGGTTTTGATGTATTTTGCATTCTAGAATCGTCTATGATAGTCTATAAAAGGATCCTCAACCTGTGACTAGCCCTTTGTTCTAGATTTTACCTTAAATCTTTGTAATTCCTTTTTATGAAATAAAAGTTGGATTTTTTGAAAATTATGATTTCCTTTTATGTTTTAAAAAAGTTTGGCGTTTGATAAGCTAAGATCTGAGTTCCATTAATCTATTTGTTGAGTTTTAAGGAAAGGATTTTGAGTTATAAAACCCTTGTTTTCAAAAATCAGTTTTCATTGTTTTTAGTTTACTTTTGTGTTTGTTGAATCTTAGCAGGTACAAGGAAGCTGGTGCTTGTTTAGCTAGCACCTAAGTTCACACAACCCAAAGCATGGATGTATGTTCTGGAGGTGCTCATTTCTAAACCCTTTTAAGTTTTCTGAATATTGCATGATTTTTTATGATTCTGAGATTTGGTCTGTGAATCTGTGATATTGTGGTTCGATCTTGTTTATCTAAGGTTATTTATTGTTATTTTGTTAATTTGAGCTTGGTTTATGGTTTGATTCATACAAATCCTTTGAAAAATTGTTAAATCAGTTTATTAAGGGGTGTTTGGGTTAAATGCATAATCTGAGTTTGGATTGATTTGAGTAGGTGTTGTTTGGTGTATTATGTTTGCTCATGTTTTATATATGTGTTTAGCCATTTATCTGCAAGTTTTGAGGTTCAAATCACATAAATCCAACAAAAGGCCATAAAATCTGATATACTTGTTGTTTTTGACTAAAAATTTTGGGGACACCTAGACCTAAGGGTAGACTTGGGTTAACAAGTGCTAAATCTTAGTTAATACAACCAGGGTAAGGGATTTAAGGTGTTGAAATTGGATTTGTGGTCATTTAGATCAGCAAAAGGGTTTTAGGTATCACTTTTGTTCATCAGTAACTGTTTGAGCTTTGATATTGTTCTAATCTTTGAATCAGTGTTTGTAACAAGTTTATTTGTGCTTATTGGAGTTTATTATAGCTTATGTATGCACCTGGTTCATTTTGGTTGGCTTAATCATGCTTAAACTGCTTATTTCTTCATAATCTGCTTATTTCCAAGTCTGTGTGGTATCTGGTGACTGTTTACTTATTCTGTATCATTTGGCTGGATCAATTTGTGATTTCTTGCTTGATATTGACTCCTTACAACTTACTGGTTGTATGGGTGCCCTTGTTATCTATTGAATCCAAGTGAATCTCTCACAAATCCAAGGTCAAATAGTCAAAGTAGTGGGAACTCCTTTCCCCTGCTGCTAGCCACTACTAGTGTTATTTTGCATTTTGCTTATCAATAAGATGTTCTAGCTTATTTTAACCTGCAACAACTTTAGTTTTGTAATAGGTGCTCATCATTTGACCCATTTGTTCATTCTAGAGCATTTGGGTTGTTGACTTTAAGCTTTGACTAGAAAACCAACTACTTTGACTTTTACATAAGTGCTTATCAGCTTATTCAGCTTATTTGGCTTGGATTATTGAACTTTTCTTGATTGATTTGTCTTAATTAAGTCATTTAGAGTCTTTTGCAACTTGAATCAAGGTCTGAGGTGGTCTAGACCTCTAAGTCGACTATTTTGTCTTTTAGTGGAATTTTACTTTGCTTATTTCTGGCTTATTGGTTGTGCTTTTTCAAAATTTCTTTT
Source organism: Glebionis coronaria (assembly GCA_025667525.1). NCBI lineage: Eukaryota > Viridiplantae > Streptophyta > Magnoliopsida > Asterales > Asteraceae > Glebionis > Glebionis coronaria. Next base: position 393,124,490 of record CM046882.1, read on the forward strand.
CAAAGATCTCTTAGGCATCTCAAAAGAAGGTTGTGTGTCAAATTAGAGCTTATGGAATTGGCTTATAGCTTAATGGGCCAAAAGCCCATTGAGAATAAGTTGTTGTATATTTAAGTTGTGATAAGCTCACATTCAGCTTTTGGGCCTTCAGACTTTTGTGTTTAAAATTGAATTTTAAGCTAGACTAGTGATTTTCAGCTTATTTGGTTGAGTTTGAACTTATTGGGCCAAAAAGCCCATTTCATTACACTGTTTTTGTTTTTACCCATTTGGGGGCCCAATAGGGGTATTTTGGTAATTTCACTTTCATTTTCTGATTATTTAGGTTAAATTTAAACTAGTTTGCAAGTTTTTAGAAATTTTTAAAATTTTTGGATTTTAAATTTTATTTTAATATTATTTTATTATTAAATTTCATTTTTAATATTTTTGCAACTTTTATATTTTTCTTAGGTCAAATACATTAAGTTAGGATTTTTAAAACTCTTAGATTAATTTTCTCATCGTTTTATTATATTTTAGAATTATTCTAATATTTTAATAGTTTTTAATCACTTAAAAATAGTTTCCTTAGTTTAAAATTTCATAAAAATAGTTTTTAGTCTTATTAAGTCATTTTTGGGCTTTACAAAGTATAAAATCTTTATTTGGGCTTTTTAAACATTATTTTTAGTTTTTAGGGCTTTAATTAGAATTTAAAAATTAATATTTAATTAATTAAAAGGTTTGAAAAAGTTTTGATCATTTGTAAACTCTTAGTTTATTTTTATTGATTGTTGATAATTTTTTGGGAATTTTTAGAATTAATTTTTATTTTGTCACTTTTTACGGTTTTTTTTTGTTTTGTCGTCGTAGCATAATTTTAACGTATCCGTCATTCTCTTTTTCTCATACCTTCCTTCTGAATATTAATCCAAAATCATTACTAATTATTCACAAACATATACCTCCTTGGGAAACGAACTTTGAACTTTCATTGGGTCATTAGTACACGGTTTTCCTAAACCGTCGTATTTAATACTTTCCGCTATTTACGCCTTTTTCCTAAAGGGTATTAAAACACTACAATCAAGGGTCCTATTTTTCCTTTCTTCAACACCATTCTGTTGAGGAGTCCTGGCAGCACTATAATCTCTTTTGATACTGATGTGTCGATGATAGTATATGTGATAATTAGATACGTTATAGGGTAAATTAGAAAATTACCTTTAGGAAAAAGTAATAGTCTAAAATTACCAAAGACGGATTCAAATAAACACGTGGATGAACCAAGTTCGTTGTACACGAAGATCTTATGAATTTGAGACGTTTTGTTTCGATTTGGACAATTGATTCGAATTGGTTTTCGGTTTTTAAACTAAAATTAAATTCTACAAATTTAAATCCTAATTTATTCCTAAAGTGCATGAATCGTAAACCCAAAATTATTTTAATCTAAAAAAACAATTACTTAAAAATTAAAGTTATTTTAAAAATTAAAACTACTTAAAAATCTAATACAAATTAATCTATTTAATTAAAAAAAACTTTTATACTATTTATAAATCTATTTATGAGTTTACTTTATTTAAAAACTAAATTAGTTAAAATCTAATTATTTTAATAATAATTAAATTCCTAAATTAATAAACAAATTAAATTTTAATTTGAAACTATTTATTATTTTTAAAACTACAAACAATTACTTAAAAATTAAAACTTTTAAACTATTTAAAATAAACAATCTATTTAAAAATCAATTATAAATTTAATCTATTCAATAACAATACTTTTACTCTATTAAAAATCTATTTAAACTTTTTAAACTAATTAAATCTATTTTTACTCTATTAAAAATCTATTTAAACTTTTTAAACTAATTAAGTCTATTAAAAAAACTTTTACTCCCTAAATAAACCAAATCTATTTTTAAAACTATTTTTATTTAAATCTAAATTAATAAAAATCTAATTATTTAAAAACTAATTAAACTTCTAAAATTAATAAAAATATTTTTTTTATATTTTGTTTTATTTAATTATTATTAAAACTGAAATTTTATAAAAGAAATTTAAACAATAAACTACTTAAATTTAAATGAAATTAAAATTTAGGGTAAAATACACTTAAAGAAAACTGACAGCTCTAATTCAATAAACCATATTAATTAACTAAGCAGTAAATAAACGCAAACAAGAGTCCAACCCAGTTGGTTAGGTAACTGGACCCATAACCGAGAGGTCTCGAGTTGGAGTCACAGGAGTGACTTATTTTTTTTTTGGAATGTAAAATTTATACATAAACAGCAAGCCAAACACCCCCAACTGAGGAATGCAGGCTAACAATAACAGTATATGCAGAAAAAGAAAACTAAGGATAAAACACAAAATCAACAACTACAATACTCAAACAGACTAAATGCTTAAAATTAGATACACAGATCCTGGGATCCAAATCAAGCGAGCAAGTAAAGAAGGCAACTCGAGCACAAAATAAGTAACTAAGGAAATGAAAACATTTCAACAGATTTATAACAGCAGGCAATCTTCAATTAGCAATCCATAACCATAACATAACACAAAAACAGATTATACACAAATCAGTAAATCTAAACGACCTCACAAAATATAAATCGATATATTCTAAAACTATATAAAGTTGAAAACGTCGAAGGACTTAAACAGATCCTCAATCTATTTATCACTCACAGATAAGAATTATCAGAACTCATCCAAGAATAAATCAGTCTAATCATTCTAGTAAAGCTCAAAAACAATCCCATAATAGCAGATTTATATTATGTAAAATCAAATCATAAACTAGGAACGAATGGTATATCATATTTAATTAAATCACATCTATCAAATATTTAAAACAGATTCATAAAAAACATTAAGCTACTTATAACCATAAAAACAGATTTATATCAATTAAAGATTTAGAAAGAAAATAAAGTGGATTAGAACCTTTTGGAGAAACCCTTTGGGACGATTGGCCATCGATCTTTCTAATCTTCTCTCTCATCTTGATCCTACGGTTGAGATGAGCCAACTAGCACACGGATCGCCAACGTGGCATCCGAGTGTGCTAGTTGTGCTAGTTGTGTGCTGATTTGGCCACAAATGATTGGAGGAATAGGAATGATGTGCTGTCAAGGCCACTCATATGATGCCACGTTGCTTTTATTCTCCATCTTCTATCACCGAAAATCTTGGGGAATTAATTCCCCAAGTGTGTGAATCACTCGTGTGAATTAAAAGCCCCATTTAATTTGATGTTTTAATGAACTAGGGTTTTTAGGGAATAGTGGTTAGGGTAAAAAATGTTACTGGTTTATTTTGGTTTGGGGAAGAAGAAAGAAATGAGGGATTTACTTTGGAAGTATCGAAAGATATTAAAACGTGTGGTGATGAAAAGTTGTGAGTGGAGTTATTAAATGTTTATTGTTTCACCAAAGGCAACGTTTATTACTTCCATCCGTCTCAACTTGTTATCATGGGCTTTGATCCAAATGATATAATACTCCACCGTCTCATGTAAATTTGCCCAAATACATGGGCTTGGCCCAACAAATAAATTCCACCCGTTCTTTATTTTTGTGTAATTGGGCTTTTAAATGGACTTTTATGAATAACTTCCTTGGCCCATTAATTAAGCCCATCAGTGTGAATGTGGGACCCGCTTGGCCCAAAAACTACATGAATATCAAATCCGCTAAAATCGAGCTCGTTTTTGGCATTGTTGATCTTTTCTTCAAATCCCGTGTCGTTTTCGTCGGTTTTCGTAATCTTGGTACCTACACACATGAAATAACAAAACAACACATATACAAGGCATATTCATGGTATTTATGCATTTTAAGCTCATTTTTAGATACAATTGATATGAGTAAAATCACTCATATCAGATACCTTTAGAATTGAAAAGTGCTATGAGGTCTGCATTCTTGAACTCAGTTCCATTGTCACAACGAATACCTTTCACCTTCTTGGACAGCTGATTCTCAATGTCTGCAATGAAGTCTTTGAGAATGGGGTAGGTCTCACTTTTAGTAGCCAGAAAGAAAACCTACGAAAACCTGCTATAGCCATCAGTTACCACAAGACAATAGTGTTTATGGTCAATGCTCCTAATAGAGGTAGGACCAAACAAATCCATATGTAGTAGCTGCAATGGTTCAGTTATTAAGCTGAGAGCAGTAACGGATTTGAAGTATGCTTTGTGTTGTTTGCCTTTGCTGTAAGCAAGGCAATTGATGTCATTCCTGAAAGTCTTGGGAGGTAAACCAGAGACCAAGTTCATATTCGCCAGCTTGTGAATGGTCTTGAAGTTTACATGCCCCATCCTCCTATGCCATTTGGTGGCTTCATCTTCTGATGCTTTGGAAACCAAACAAGCTAGTTGACCAGTGGGATTAACTTCATTCAGCTTGATACTATAGAGGTTATGTTTTCTTGGGATTTTGAGTAGAACATTGGAGTCAACTGGTAACTTAAAGTCTTTGGACAGCACCAGTGCTTCAGTATCCGTAAAGAGGACAAACTAATTCTTGTCACAAATCTGAGAGACATAAATCAAGTTGAAGTGTTGAAGTTCTTCCATATGGTGAACCTTCTCAAAATTAAGGTTAGGGGTCTGAATGGTTCCTTTGCCAGAGATCCTCCCTTCACCACCACCAAAGTACACCTTCCCGCCTTGAAATGGTACAAAGTTAGTCAAAAGTCCTTTATTTTCTGTCATGCTCCTAGAGCATCCACTATCTACAATTCCAAGAGATGGATCTTGGTATGGAGTAATCTACAACAACACAAAAGTCATATGTAAAATTTAGTTTCTTAAGGGGACCCAAACCATTTCTGGCTTGAGTCTGCCTTATGGATCATTAGTAGATAGCCAAGAAGATTGATGAGATCCACTGTTGTTCTTGCATTGCCTGTGCATCATATGGGTGTTATTTTGTGACCAAGAACAACCTGCTGAGGGCTTAACAGCAGAACCCAAATATCCCAATTCAAAATGCATTTGGTCTGAAGTATTAGCATAATTCTGATTAAAAGTATGAAAATAATTGTTGGTTGCTTTATTAGGGGTACAAGCATTGCTTCTCCAAGAAGTAGAAGCTGAAGGAAAGGTCCTTCTAGTAGAAAGAAAAGATTGGGCACATGAATTTAATCTTCTAGAAGAAAAACCCACACCAATAAGTGTAACACCCCATTTTGGAAATGGAAATATCACAGTAATTATGGCGTGTCATCAAAGCATACAAGGTAAAATGTCTAAACATTACTTGACCATATAAAGGAAAATACCGGAATCAAACATCGGTAGTCCAAAAGTAAAGCTCATCACACATAAACATAGTATAGTAAAGGAAAAGGACTAAACAATGTCCAAAGCATAAGTATCATAAAGAAAGGAAATGCATAATGTAAAGAAGGCTAGACAGCTTCCAGTCCAAGAAGTAGAAGCTGAAGGAAAGGTCCTTCTAGTAGAAAGAAAAGATTGGGCACATGAATTTAATCTTCTAGAAGAAAAACCCACACCAATAAGTGTAACACCCCATTTTGGAAATAGAAATATCACAGTAATTATGGCGTGTCATCAAAGCATACAAGGTAAAATGTCTAAACATTACTTTACCATATAAAGGAAAATACCGGAATCAAACATCGGTAGTCCAAAAGTAAAGCTCATCACACACAAACATAGTATAGTAAAGGAAAAGGACTAAACAATGTCCAAAGCATAAGTATCATAAAGAAAGGAAATGCATAATGTAAAGAAGGCTAGACAGCTTCCAGTCCATATGCACGTACTCTTAGTGTCTACGAGCGTCCCTGAGTACCTGCCGTTTTGGGAACATAGAAAGGAAAACGGCTGAGCAATACGCTCAGTGCACGGATGTACAATAAAGCATGCATAGGATAAGCATATAACATAATAACAGCGGAAGAAAACTAAGTCCCGAGTAACCTGGTTAAGTCTTAATAAAACTGGTTTTATAGTTTGAAAGTCTTATGTTTATCTTATAAAAACTGTTTGTCATATTTTACCGTTAGCCAATATAGGTCATGAAAATCCACCGTGCATGAATAATTGGAGGGGTGACCTCATCATGCAAATTAGAGGGGTTGTCTCTAATTTAATATACTGGTTTTATGGGTAGGAGGGATCAGCTCCTTGTGAAGGATGCAAGGCACACACCACATTCACCATGTAATCCTGAATAAAAACGTGTAACTAGGATGCACCCATACGCCCCACATGATAAATATAAATAAATGGCCAAAAGCTGAAGGGACGCCACGAGCAATCACTCCGCCATGGTGAAGTCATAACATCAGTGCCTCTAATGTTATGGTTATGGTACCTCCATAGCTAGGTGAAACTGGTCATGCATGTATATGGCTATAGGTAATCATATTTAAACATAAGCAATCAAACTCATACTTATACTACGCGAAAACAGTTGGTTGCACACGGGGAAATCCTAATAAGGAAAGAATGTCCATACTGAAAGGACGGGAATCCGTACCTTATGTCTAGTGAACGAGAACGATGAACTGTGAGAATCCTACTTCCGAAACACTAGTGCTACATAAATACGTACATGAAATAAGTATCTGCTTACTAAATACATATCTGGTTTTATGTCATGTCTTAGCTTATTTTATATGTTCTTACTATGTTTTACTGTTTAAAGCCTTAAACTGTGTTAAATCTTATATTCTGTTCATTCTGATTAAGTATTTCTGATATTTCATGTGTTATTATACTTACTGTGTAATAATAAGTAACTTTCCAAAAATAGCAGGTTTCCTAAAATATAAAGTTTCCAAAAATAGAAAGTTTCCAAAAATAGAAAGTTTCCAAAAATAGAAAGTTTCTAAAAATAGAAAGTTACCAAAAATAGAAAGTTTCCAAAAATAGAAAGTTTCCAAAAAGAAAGTTTCCAAAAATAGAAAGTTTCCAAAAATAGATTTACTTCTTAAAATAGATAAGTTTCTAAAAATAGAAAGTTTCCATAAATAGATTAACTGCCTTAATTAAATAAGTTTCTATAAATAGATTAGCTGCCTTAAATAAATAAGTTTCTAAAAATAGCTGGTTTCCATAAATAAATTAGCTGCCTTATTTAATTAAGTTTCTAAAAATAGAAAGTTTCCATAGAAATAAGCTGGTTAAAATAAGCTAAGTATATAAGCCTAAGTGTTTTCATGATTATTTTCTAAGTCATATGATATATTGTATAGTTTAATAATTATTTCATGTAATTTAATTAAACTATAGGTTATAATATTTAATTAAAGTATAACATGTTTTTAATTAAATATATTAAATACTTAGGTTAAAATATGTATTATTAAATATTAATAATATAACCTAAGTCATGTTAATTAATTAATTATATCCATGGTTTTTAAAATAATTAATTAATTATAAGTCTTAATAATATAAATACTTAGGTTAAAATAATTTCATGATCATTTATAATTAATTAACCTAAGTCATGTTATTAAATTAATTACATCTTATTAATTTAATTTTAACATAAGTTCATAACATAAAAAAAACTAACATAACCATGAACCGGATCTAAGCTTAAAAACATGAACCGGACATGAATCGACACCGTACCCCGAACCACATCGGGGTACCCCTTGCTGCCGTGGGACCCACACGCACCAGCCAAGACCATATGGTCTTGGTGGTGTCGGCTAAGCAAACCGAAACCCCCTTGGGGTCGGTTGCAGCCTGTGGCCCAACACAAAACACCCCTTAATCGACCCTTCGATTTAATTAATCATCAAAACATGTTAGATCTATGTTTAATTAATGTGTTTTTATAAAAACATCACATGTTCATAATTAATAAAAAGATTAAATTAAAAGAAAAGGTTTAAAAAGGTTTTACCGTATTCGTGGATCAAGGGAATGAACAACAAACACGAACAAACAATAAATCTACAAGATCCAAGATCAAAGAATCACCTTGTTTGGTGATTATTGGTGGCGGCACAAAGAGAGGAGAAAGAGAGGGTTTTAGGTTTTTCTTGAAATCTTCTGTAAAGTGATTTTGAGTAGTAAAAACTAATTAACACTCTTTTAGTAAAAATTGGTAATGGGCTTGGCCCATTACTCTTGTTTGGTCGTGGGTAGGGACCCCCCATGGGGTTCCCGTACCTCTTTTCGTGTCTTGTTATTTAGTTAGTCGTTTCTGTTTAATTATGTTCGTGTTTTAAATGTTCTCGTTACGTAAATACCATAATCTAATATATTTAAATACGCTCGTATTAAATATATATACGTAATTAATAATAGCTCGTGTTTTAATTACGCTCGTGATTTCGTGATCGCATGTTCGTGATTAATTATCGCTAAATAATTATTACGTGATCGTGCATATAAAATACTTATCGTGTTCTAACACGTACGTAATACGTAAACTCCTAACACGTAATCGTAATCATGCTATATTAGGAAAGTTTTTAACTAGTACGTACGATCCTAAGGGTACTATGCATGATAAAAGCATGCGGGTTTTACAACTCTTCCCCCCTAAAAAGAATAATTCGTCCCCGAATTATAGATAAAGTAAACTGGAAAAGAAGAACATACACGAATTCAAAATATGAAATGAGAGTAAGAAGCCCGGATAGACTCCTCTGTTTCCCAAGTGGCTTCCCGCTCGGTATGATCCCTCCATAGAATTTTGACGAATGGAATCGTCTTCTTTCTCATGACTCGTTCTTGTCTGTCAAGAACTCGTTCGGGTTCTTCTATAAAAGTGAGATCTTCACGAATCTGTTCCAGTGGATACTGAACCATGTGAAGGGGATGATATTGGTACCCTCTGAGTAAGGACACATGAAACACATTGTGCACATGCGAAAGCTGTGGAGGTAACGCCAATCGGTAAGTTACTTCACCGACTCGTTCAATGATATCAAACGGTCCGATGAAACGAGGACTGAGCTTCCCTTTAATCCCGAAGCGTCTAACACCACGTGCCGGCGAAATCTTAAGGAAGACGTGATCTCCTTCGTTAAAGTGTAGATCCCTACGATGCTTATCGGCGTAACTCTTTTGACGTGACCGTGCCTCCTGAATTTTCTGCCTAGCTACTGCGATCTTCTCATTTGTCATCTCTATGATTTCTGGTCCTTCGAGTGTTCGCTCGCCAACCTGATCCCAGCATATTGGGGCGCGACACTTTCTGCCATACAACATCTCAAATGGAGCACACTTGATGCTTGCGTGCCAACTGTTGTTGTATGCAAACTCCACCAAACAGATGTATTCGTCCCAATCACCCGTCCATTCCAACGCACATGACCTCAACATATCCTCTAATGTCTGAATGGTTCGCTCCGATTGTCCGTCCGTTTGAGGATGAAAAGCCGTGCTAAGCTTAAGTTGTGTACCCCAAGCTTTCTGCAGACTTTTCCAAAAGCGCGATGTGAATCGAGGATCTCTGTCTGAGACGATGCTAGACGGTGCACCGTGGAGTCTCATGATCTCTCGTCTATACGTATCTGCGAGTTTACTTACCGGATCTTCCTTACGGATCGGTAAGAAATGAGCTGATTTGGTAAGTCGATCAACGATAATCCAAATTGCATCGTGCTTCCTTTTGGTAGGCGGAAGACCGGTAACAAAATCCATGGTGATTTTATCCCACTTCCACTCTGGAATGTCTAACGGTTGAAGGAGACCGCCAGATCGCTGATGCTCGATCTTAACCTGCTGGCAGGTAAGACATTTGGAGACGTAAGTGGCCACATCCTGTTTCATACCACTCCACCAAAAATACTGCTTGATGTCATGGTACATTTTAGTTGAACCAGGATGTATCGAGAATGGGGAGCTGTGAGCTTCAGCTAACAAAGCTTCCCGGAGTTCTTGGTCATCAGGAACACAAAGTCTAGTGCCCTGCCATACGATACCATCTGCATCTACTCTGAATTCTGTCTGCTTCTCCAAATTATGTACTATCGCCCAGATTTCTCCGTCATCTTTCTGAGCTTCCTTGATTTTAGAGAGTAACTCGGGTTCTACTCTAAGATTCGCCCAGTAACCGTGCTGTCCACGTACCATGATATCGATGTCTAGTCGTTCCAAGTCTCTTATGATTTCCTCTTCGATTCTGATGCCGTTGATCATTCCGGACTTCCTGCTAAGGGCATCTGCTACTACATTTGCCTTTCCGGGATGATACTATAGATTAATGTCATAATCCTTCAACAGCTCTAACCATCTCCTCTGCCTCATGTTCAATTCACGCTGAGTGAAGATATACTTCAAGCTCTTGTGGTCCGTGAAAATGTCACATGATTCTCCATATAAGTAGTGTCTCCATATCTTCAATGCAAACACGACTGCAGCAAGTTCCAGATCGTGTGTGGGGTAATTCTCTTCATAAGGCTTAAGCTGCCGTGAAGCGTACGCGATCACTTTCCCATGTTGCATGAGAACACAGCCAAGTCCCTTCCCCGATGCATCACTGTAGATTTGAAATCCACCCGTACCAGATGGTAGAGTAAGAATAGGTGCAGATACTAGCTTCTGCTTCAGGTCTTCAAAGCTCTTCTCTCGATCTTCAGTCCAGACGAATTTCTCCCCTTTCCGCATCAGTTTGGTCAATGGTAGTGCTAGGCGGGAAAAGTTCTCCACGAACCTACGGTAATAGCCAGCTAAGCCTAAGAAACTGCGGACTTCCATCGCCGATGTCGGCCTCTGCCACTTAGTAATGGCCTCAACCTTCGCTGGATCCATAGTGATTCCTTCTGCTGATATAATGTGACCTAAGAATGCCACTTTGTCTAACCAGAACTCACACTTGGAGAATTTAGCATACAGCTGCTTCTGGCGATGAATCTGTAGTACTGTACGAAGATGGTCTTCGTGTTCCTCCTTGGATTTTGAGAAAATTAGAATGTCATCGATGAAGACAATGACGAACTTGTACAGAAATTCATGGAAGATTCTGTTCATCAGATCCATGAACACTGCTGGAGCATTTGTCAGGCCAAATGGCATAACTACAAACTCGTAGTGGCCATAACGGGTACGAAAGGCAGTCTTAGCAATATCCTGCTCCTTGACCCGTAGCTGGTGATAGCCTGGCCTAAGATCGATCTTGGAGAAGTGTTTGGCCCCTTGGAGTTGGTCAAACAGATCGTCAATGCGTGGCAGTGGATACCTATTCCGAATGGTAATCTTGTTGAGCTCGCGATAGTCTATGCAAAGACGCATACTGCCGTCCTTCTTCTTAACAAATAAGACTGGTGCGCCCCATGGAGATGCGCTCGGTCGAATGAAACCTCGTTCAAGAAGTTCTTGCATTTGATCCTTCAGCTCCTTCAGCTCTATGGGAGCCATGCGATAAGGAGCCTTGGAGATTGGTTCAGCTCCTGGAACCAGCTCGATACTGAATTCCACTTCTCGTGCAGGTGGTATGCCCGGAAGTTCTGCTGGAAACACGTCTTGGAATTCCGACACTATTGGTTGATCCTGAATCGATGGAGATTCAAAATCCATGTCGTGAACCGTAGCTAGATAACCCTCGCAGCCATGTGACAGTAGTGCATGCACTTGCAGGGTGTATATGACTTTTACAGACCGTCCGGGTATGAACCCATTATGAATGTACTCTGGTGCATTGACATCACCGAAGATAACTCGATATGAATGGCAGTCTATGGTAGCATGATACTTGGATAGCCAATCCATGCCCAAAATCATGTCGAAGTCATTCATGTCCAGCGGAAGTGCGTCGACAGGTCGAACCTTATCATCAAATTCTAAGGGAAGACTCTTGTATACATGGGTGATTAATACAGAGTCCCTCAAAGGCGTGGAAATAGTAAGCCTATTTTCTAGTGGCAAGAGAGGCATCCTAATGTTCTTAGCATAAGCAGTAGAAATAACCGAGTGAGTAGCACCCGTATCGAAAAGAACACATGCAGCGCGACCATACAAATACAAGATTCCAGTGATGGTACCTGTAGACTTGTTGGCCTGGTCTCGAGATGTCGTGTAGACACGCCCGGCAGTAGGAGGCGGCTTAGTATCAGCATGTCCCGATGTACCCTCCATCTCGCCCTTACAGCGGTCCTTCATACTATGGCCAGGAAGACCACACTTGAAGCACGCATCAGTATTACGGCGACATGGTCCTGAGTGCCTACGGTGGCAAGTAGAGCAAAGAGGATGAGTGTATCCTCCAGCAGGTGCTCTGGCTGGCTGAGGACCTGATAAAACATTTTACATGAGACATAATATTTGGGTACAAAGGACGAAGCGGATAATCATAATATTGAATACCAGTGATAGCTGGACGGCTAGGCTGCGAACCTCTCTGGTTCTGGTCCCTACCGTTTCCATGGTTCCTGGTAGAAGTTTGCTAAAGTGTCAGATTATGAGTTATAACATAAAACATAAGGAATTTCGTAAGTATTAGGACCTGCTGTTGCTAGATTGCCTGGCGTTGTTACGGTAATTGTCATTACCGCCACGCCTATCCGTAGCAAAACGGTCGTTAGTCTGGCCGTTTCCCTTGGGCTGATGAGGCTGCTGCTGAGTAGCCGGCTGAGACCGGTCCCCAGTTTTCTGCCTGGAAGATACAGTTAAAGAGATGAATAATTGACTTATGGAAAGTATACGGATTGGTCACCGCTTGAATACAAAGGTTACCTCTTGTCGGGTCTTTCAGCTTCCCCGAACTCATCCCTCTCCTGCAGCATCTCCAGTTTCCGTGGTGCATCGGCCACTTGTGCTACAGTATTGAACGTAGCACACACCAGATTGTTTGCGACTGATGTGCGAAGAGCCCATCTGAAGTGATGTGCCCGCTCTTCAGGAGTACATGCTGCCGCACCAAGGAAACCAGCCAAGCGAAGAAAGCGCTGCATAAACTCGTTGCTATTCTCCCCAGCTCTCTGACGGATCCCATGGTACTCTCTCTTGAGCTTGTCCTGCTCAGCCTTGGGAAAGAACTGCTCCATCACACTGTCCTTGAATTGAGCCCAAGTCAAACCAGCAACCCACTCATCACCACCTTCAGATTGCATCAAAGCTAACCACCAATTGAGTACATCGCCTTTGAACCCATAGCATGCCAACCTCGCCTTGTATGCGGGGTCACAGCCCATAGCGTTGAAAATCTTCTCGATGTGAGCCAACCAGCTTTCAGCATCGCTGGGGCTATCTGTCTTCTCAAAAGCTCGAGGGCGGAGCTTGTTGAATCTCTCCAGCCATACTGCTAATGTCACTGGAGGAGGAGGAGGAGGTGGTTGATTGTGCTGCTGATTGTTGGCAGCTTGAACTTCAGCCCGGATGTCATTCCTCAGTTGAGGAAGCAAGGGTTGCATGACATCCTGAATTGCAGCGTCGAGCTGCTCCTGTTCGCGTGTGAGAACCATCTGACAGTATAACATAAAACATATGATTAAACATATCAAAACATAAAATATAAATATATACATGAAAAAAAAATTTATACTAAAAATTTCACGAGAAAAATTTTATGTAAGAAAATTTTGTGTATGAATGCATGATGTAGTTTTATGAAAACTTTGTATGCTCGAGATTGAACGCCTCTGGTCAGTTCACCCAAAACAAAAGACATAGCGAGGGGACGCCTATGGGTCGGTCCCAAATATAAAAGTTTCGATAAAACACATGCGACTAAATAGGGCCAGTCCTGTACCAACCATTACTTAGTCAAAAACCCTATAACAATGACATGTATATGTATGCTTAAAAATGATGAATGCATGAAAACAACTGTCAGTTCTAGGAAGACCGTAGTGACTACCCACTAATCACAGGTCATATTTGAGAGCCTACAGGTCGAAGCCTTGTCTCTGATACCATAATTGTAACACCCCATTTTGGAAATGGAAATATCACAGTAATTATGGCGTGTCATCAAAGCATACAAGGTAAAATGTCTAAACATTACTTGACCATATAAAGGATAATACCGGAATCAAACATCGGTAGTTCAAAAGTAAAGCTCATCACACACAAACATAGTATAGTAAAGGAAAAGGACTAAACAATGTCCAAAGCATAAGTATCATAAAGAAAGGAAATGCATAATGTAAAGAAGGCTAGACAGCGTCCAGTCCATATGCACGTACTCTTAGTGTCTACGAGCATCCCTGAGTACCTGCCGTTTTGGGAACAAAGAAAGGAAAACGGCAGAGCAATATGCTCAGTGCACGGATGTACAATAAAGCATGAATAGGATAAGCATATAAGGTAATAACAGCGGAAGAAAACTAAGTCCCGAGTAACCTGGTTAAGTCTTAATAAAACTGGTTTTATAGTTTGAAAGTCTTATGTTTATCTTATAAAAACTGTTTAGACATTTTACCTTGTATGCTTTGATGACACGCCATAATTACTGTGATATTTCCATTTCCAAAATGGGGTGTTACAATAAGAGCAGCTCCTTGTGGACCAGGAGTAGCATAAGCTTGATAACCAGGAGGCTTTTGATCATAAAAATCACAATCTTTAATCAAATGAAATTTACTACCACAAACAAAGCATGTTTTAAAAGACCTTTTATCCAAATGACATTGTTTTAAACTGCTATTCTTATTACAAACCACTCTAGGAGAATCAACATTCCTAGATTTCAATAAACTAGAATAAAAAACAATGGAAGTAGAAGCAGTAGCAACTCTCTCATCACTCATCCTAGCACTAGTAGTAGCAGTGTCATTTGTCTTAGGACTCGAAGGTCTTGACTCTTCACTTGAACCACAGGATGCATAGTCACTTGCCTTGTCACTGAAAGTACAAGAGACAAAGTCATTAGTATTAGTAGAGCTTTTCGGAGACTCATGCATCTGTGATCCATCCAAGTCTGTATGCATGGATGTGGGCATAAACGTTCCTGTAAGAGGTGGAGGAACAACATGCATTGCAGCAGCTGGTTTAAACCTATTGTAACTAGGTTTTCCCTCCTCCTCTTTGTCAGGATCAAAGACACTTGAAAAGGATAAATAAAAAACATCATTTGGACCAATGTATTTGTCAAAGCCTAACCCTCTCTTAGTTCTACCAGACATGCTACTATCTATTAACTTGGAAAGATTCTTGGGTGCTTTTTGCCATTTATCAAATCTTAATAGTGTAGCATCTAATTTTTCTTTTATTTCTTTTTTTTCCTGAATACTCTCAGTGTTAAGTTTTTTAGTATATTTAAGCATGTTAGTGGTATTTTCTAAGTCAATGCTTAACACTCGAATCTTATCCTCATATTCAAGTTGAGTATTTCAAAACCACTTCTTTTGTTGTTCAAAAGTTTTTAGAGAACTCTTATAAGCTTGAACTTCTAAAAAATATTTGTCATTTTGAGCATTTAGTTCATTATATTGAGCTAAGAGGTCTGAGTATTTATCATCACAATCAAGAAGGTAATGTTGTACCTGAGGAGAGATTCCCATGAGAGCAAATTCCTTTGCTTCCTCTACATCAGATATGTGACCAGCAATCATAGCAAACACATCAGTAGAGGACTCAACTAATTCCAATGCTAGAGTCTCATGCTCATTCCAGTTGACCATGGTATCAACTGACACCAAGGCTTTTTTTTCATCCCTGAGCTCTTGAACCTTGAAAGCTGAATACCTGTCCTTTTCCTGGTCATTTTTGTTAGGGCACTCCCTAGCAAAATGTCCTTGTTGCTGACAGTTAAACATTTGACCTTGCTCCTATTAAACCTGGCTGGCTCTCTTGGGTTGTAGCTGAATTTTCTACCAACCTTCTTTTCAAACTTATGAACTCAGAGAGTGAGCATAGCCATCTGTCACTTAAGGTCCATTTCATCCAAGTCATGTTTATCAGTCTGTTTGAAATCATTAAAAGCTAGCTGCTGTTGTGGATCAACATCAGCAACAAAAGAGTAAAGAACAGTTTCTACCATGCTACTAGTCTTGGCTTTTGATTCAGGAGTAGTAGTATGTTGGGATGACAAAGTATAGCTTGGGCTACTGGCATAAGACATTGGACTAGAGCCCATGGAACTCACAAAAGCAGAGTTAGCAGGAGTAGAATAGGAATCACTTGAGTACCCTCTCAGATGAGACTCAAAAGTTTTGAGTTTGTAAAATAAGTCATCAAAAGATAGATATTCAAGTCCACCTTTAGCCTTTAGAGAGATGACTACCTGGTTCCATGAATGAGGCAGGGCTCTAAGAAACCTGACATTGATATCTTCATTTTTAGGTTTGGAGCGAAGTTGATTCAATTCGCTGAGAAACTTTTGAATCCTGTCATAGCCTTGATGAAGACCTTCTCTCTCAGAAATATTGAATTCTGTAAATTCATCTCTCAGCATTGATCTGTGCATCTTCTTGGATTCCTCATTCCCTCCAAATCTTGCCTTGATCCCATTCTAAATCTCTCTAGCATCATCCAAGTGATAGAAATCACCCATATGATCATCAGGAAGATACTGAAGCAAAATAGTTTTTGCTTTGATTACATTCTGAATAGCAGTGATTTCTTCATGAGTTTTAGGATCTAGAATGGTGATATTACGATTCTTATCTCTAACAGTAGTCTTCTTACTGTTGCCATTCTGAACAATTTTCCAAAGGTCTAGATCAGTGTTGGTGATCCAGCACTCCATCTTCATGGCCCAGCTATCATACTCCTCCTTCTTCAGGAGTGGGAATTTTCCATTTGTATTGGAAACGATAGCAACGATTTGTTGTGTTTGTTGTGTTGTTGTGGTGTGATTTAATGATTTTGTGTGTGTGTGTTCATACTCGATTCAATTCTAATTGATCACGGTTTAGTGTGGAATTATTGGTGTTTGTCACTAAAAGGGGGAGCTTTTGATTATCTAAGTCTACTAATAATATAAAGCTATTAAACATAAAAATAAAGGAATGATGTCTAACCTCGATTGCTTGTCCATAATGAATGTTGCATAGTAGATCAAAGTGAAAATAACTAAAGGTAATTATCTATTTTAAGATAAAGTTTTAAACTTGAAATGATTAAACTAAAAATTAAGACTTTTAAAATAATTGACGAAAGATTAAACTTGATAAAAAGTAAATTTGAAAACTTGAAGCTTTAAAAAAATGTATACTTTATAAAAACGTAAACTTGAAAAATTAAACTAAGAGAACATGTTTAAAAATTAAACTAGGTAAAAATGGTAGGAAAAATTAAGGTTTGAAAATTAAAACAATTCGGGAAATCAAAATGTGACAATCCGTCAATTTATGGTTGATATTTTATTCTCGAATATTATTTAAAAACATTATTTTAATGTTACAATATGAACTCACTTATTTTTGGGAAGAAATTTGGATTTACGTCTTGGAGTAGCATCGACTACGTCTAAACCGGAGGATTCAACGTTACGTGCTTACGTTTACATACACCGTCTTTGGTGGCAGTCCGACATTTCAGAAAATAAATTTGTCCATGAATATTATTTTGGAGTTTTAAATTTGTGTTGGTTCATAAACTCACAAATTTACGAGAAAAGACTAGGACTTACGATTTTATTTTAACGTCCTTTACGACTAAACCGGAAACCTTAGGATTTCGTATTTACGTTTTCGAACTTCGTTTTTGATGAGACAATTTTTATTGGATTCGTTTTGTGTCGTTGATTCATAATTTATAAAAACGTTTTTTGTGAAACGACCCGAGGGCACGCAAATCGAGGAAACTAGAATCTAGGAATACCCGTAAATTAGTGAGGTGGGACAAAATACATTATCCCACCCCACTAATACACATGGGATGACACAACATGACACCACATCAAAGATGTGGCATCATGTTAACTTGTAGCTTACAAGTGTAAGCACTAGCTTAACACTTAAGCTAGTTTCTTCCACTCATCCCACAAAAACAACTAGCTACTCATAACCACCATTTTCACTCATGCAAACCACTCTCATCCTCCCATTTCTCTCTCAAAAATTCGTCCTACTCTCACCCTAAATAACCCATTTGATCTTGATTTAACCATGAAATCATATGTTATTCACACATATGATGAAAACCCATTGAAGTTATGAAGATTGGAGGTGATCTTAACATATAAAAAGGAGTTTTTAAGGGAGTTTGGGGCTGATTTCTCAAGGAGTTTTCATGAAGAACAAGAGCTGATTTTTGGAGGAATCTACAAATACTTGGTGATCCTAGAAGTGGTGTTGATATCTCATAATATTGGTTACCCAAAACCATGTCTTGTTCATCCAAAAGCTCATCATTTCATCATCATGGTGGTATAAAGATTGTTCTCCTCATCCTCTTGTTATTTTGATTATGTAAACATGTATTTTATTTCCTATTGTATATGTATATGATGATTATATGATGATAAAAATGTTATGTGGGGATTTGGTGTTGATAAACATGATTTAAAAGGTGAAAAACCATAAGAAACAAGGTTAAAATCTTTGTTAAATTTGTTGGCTGTATAAAACAGTAAAGAAACAGATCATGGACTGATAAAATGATGAAGTAGAATCTATTTACAGTAAGCTATATGTCTTGTACACATGTGAGAGTTGGCCATGCAATGGAATCAAAGTAATGAGTGAGATATGATCAAAACAAGTTTAAGGTATAAATCTGAGTTCACTGTTTTGGACGATTTTTAGAAAATATTTAGAAGATGATTCAACAGTAGCTATAGAAGAGTTAAATGTATCACATATCATTTAGTTTATGTGATAAAAATTTGAGCTTCTATCTCCATATACAACTCAAGATATGGCAGTTTTGGTGAAAGTGAAGATAAAAATCAGATTTTTGGAAATTAAAGAATAATACTATTATATAAGCACTCAAAATTTAATAGTATAAAATATAAATTAAAACCCACTAACTTATAAAACTTATTTATATAGATATATAAAAGGTTAATTAAATGGATAAATTACATAAATGGTGGTGAAATAATATTTATAAAGTTATAAAAACTATAAACATGATTTTTACGACTTTTTTGGCTAATACCGTAAAATTAACGTTTTTGTTAAATAAAACCTAGATGGTTGGACCCGTCTAATGAAAACTTTATAAAACTTATATATTGATATATAGACATGTATGACAAGTAAAAACCGATAAAACCCGAACTATAGGGCATAAGGACATTAACGAGCTAAGTAAACATATTGGACTAATACTTGGACTAGTACTTGGGCTAATAATTGGACTAAATAAGATAAACACTCCCTAAAAGAACTTATTGGGCTTAACCCATTTAGGCCCAACTTGTAAAGTGTAGATACTGATAATGTAAGTATAACAAGGATTAATACAAGTTAAGAACTTATAATAGGCTTATTGGACCTAAAACACGTAAATAGATAAAACGAGAAAACTAGTATAAAAGTTATCAACACATAACTCTAAAATGAGTAAACGAGAATATGTAAACCCACTTGATCAT
This sequence comes from Glebionis coronaria, assembly GCA_025667525.1. NCBI lineage: Eukaryota > Viridiplantae > Streptophyta > Magnoliopsida > Asterales > Asteraceae > Glebionis > Glebionis coronaria. Next base: position 393,143,919 of record CM046882.1, read on the forward strand.
CATATATATATAATCATCATATGTATACATAATTGTTATTTTTATAAAGTCATTGGACAAGAGTCTAAGACAAGTATTATTTGTCTAGGTTTCCGTGATTGAAGCGCGTACCGTACGTCCGAATTGCCGATAACCCGCCTTCCCACATCAACGTGAGTTCATAGCCTCGCACTCTTTAAATGTTTTTATAAATGGTTTATAAACCCGCGAGGGAGATAACATGTTAGTTTTTATTAAATAGGACACCATTTGTCCCGATTGTTTGTTTATTGATTTTGGACCCGAATGATTGAATGACCCGATTGTATGACCCGATAAATGATTAAAGGACCCGATAGATGAAATTAAATGGATTATTAAAGTTAGGTTATGTCACTAAAAGTCCCATTAGCATGAATTGTGAACTACCGGGATTTGGTGGACGCTTATGCATTTAATAGTACTATTTGGGGACGATCACCCCAGTTCGCGCCTTGACGGTTGATCCCCGTCGTGCCACATTGATTGGTAAGCGAATTTATGTATGAGAATATTTCCATAGCGTGACCTTTGTTACGACACGCTACTTTAGATGGGCAAAATTTGTATCGGGTTAGCTACCCGTTTTGGTTTAGTAAGGTAACAATGTCATGCGGCTTATAATAATCCAAAAACTAACGAAATACTACTAGACGCTCTGAATTACGATGTATTGCCTGACTAGCAATACTGGGTCATACTATTGATATTATGTTCGTGTTTTGGTTTTATATAACCATATTCATATAACGGTTTTTATTTGATCTATACAACGTTGCAAAACGTATTGTATGATGTTTTTACGACATTGGCTCGTATAATGATTTTTAAGGCAAATGCCTATATTATGATTTTCGATAAAGATTTGTATAAATGACTTTGGCTATTTTATGGCCTATTAAAATGATTTGTACAAAATGATTTTCAGTAATAATTTTATACTGATATTATATTGATGGATTTTATTTAACTCTATGAATTCACTCGGCGTTATCGCTGACCTTTTCTTTTAACATGTTTTATCTCAGGTACTTGAAGGTAATTCTCGGGAAGACGACAAGAATTCATGGCCCGCACTTAAACAATATTTTCCATTCAAATATTTTGTAAAACTTTGTATGAAATGTCATGACTTGGGACCGATGTAACTTTGATATTTATGAATGGAAATGCCTTATTAATAAACGACGCGATTTTTTTGCGTTGTCTATGATGTGAGTAATGTGCTATCCCGTAACACCAACTAGTCTTCCGCTGTACTAAGTTGTATAAATTTGGGGGTGTTACAGTTTGGTACCAGAGCTCTCGTTATAGAGAACGAAAGATTTTTAAAACCAAGGTTTTGAATAAAACATTTCAAAATCTTTTAACTATAAACATTTTTCTAAAAATGTCTAAAAATCTTTTGACTATAACGGTGCCGAAGAATTACCGAGTTACCGACAAGGCCAAGACTGAGAAGTGTTATTTTAATATATATATATATATATATATATATATATATAACTTAGATTATATATATATATATGATGTAATTTTATTACATGATTGTTTGATTATTATTTTGATTTTTATATGAGGTATTTATACGACGTAGATTGTCACAATGTACCCTAAATCCCCTAGTAAATTAATCGAAGCTATTCTCGTAGGAATTCTAGCTATCCTAGATCTAAACCAAGTTGTGGATATTTATGATCCCAACAAATGGTTGATATTCATAGAAATGTAGATATTTGTTGATTGTGACATTGAAGAAGAATTGGCGAAATTAAAACTGATATCGATGTCATGACGATCTTTTCTTATAGAGTGGAGTTTGACAAAATGTTACCACCTAGAAAGATGTCATCTAAGTCTTTGTCACCCAATTCTTAAATTTGAAATCGAAAGGGTGAATGTTGCACTTGAGGCTGTCATTGGAACCGTTACCCAAAAGCCTCATGCCACTAATACCTTTCCGAGAAGTCTAGTTGAATGATCAAGTCATTTTATATTAATGACTCATTTGATAATTGTTGTTGTAAGAGATATAGGATTGGAAATTAAGTGTGGATTTATATTGAGATTGTATTGCCTTTACAAGGCCGAAGAATAAGGGTGAAAGTATTGGAAAATGAGGTAGGATATCGAATTGAGTATAAAATTGGTTGAAAACTGAATAAAGTAAAATTTAAATTGTATGGAATATGAGATGGTTAAGAGGAAGTCATTAAGTTTTGTGATTGAATTATAAGGTTTTAAATGATTGTAGGTTCGTGTTAAGGGTTGTTCCTAGGCCATTGTCCAATAATGAGGATGCCCAGTGTCCAGGAAATAAATTGAAGAAATCTTCTTCTGAATTGAGACCGATGGATCTTTCGGGACATGTAGAACACCTAATGACTCTTGTAGATTAGTATTCATTGTGGTATCTTTTAAAAATAATCCCTAACTTAACTGAGATATCAGTTGGTAGGATGAGTTTTGAGAATTGTATGACATAGTGACACGTAATGTGTTGCGGTACAATTTTGACTTGTTTGTGATTAATGAAAAGACTACCTTTGATCGCTAAATTCTACACGTATCGATGTTATCTATCCTTTATTGCTTCATCCTAATGCTCGCATTAGTGATGCAACCATTGAACAAGTACTCATCTCGAATTAAGTTACGTTGTGGATTATTCTCTTTGTATTCCTGAGTGCCATCGAAGTCATGAACCTCATGATTATTTGGCTAAGCTCATTTCCTATCATATTGTAGTTAAGCTCTTGGTGAACAACTCTTCATCACTCTTTTGCAGATCACACATTGTTTTTATAAAGTTAAAACGGTATCCTTTGAGAAAATTTAATTTTCATCACAATAAGGATTATTCAAAGTGAGATTTATAAGTGATTGATATCAAAATAAAGTTGTTTATGAGACACTTTGGAAACTTAATTATTTCCATAACAAAGAAAACCTTTGTAAATATATTTTTGATTTTTATTTAAGAATTAAGCATGAAAATGTTTTTATTATAAACATGATGATAAAGTTTTGACGAACTGAGTATTGCATCGTTAATCTTGAAATTGTATATAGTTGCGCGCCTACATACAATTTGGAATGGACCATGCAAGGCTTATTAGTAGTCACCATAAAACTAATGAATAAACACTACATTTTCTTTGAAGATTGTGAAAGATTAAATTTTATGAGATCTGCAAGAAGTGAAAAATAAGGACATAATGTTAGGGACACCTACATATGTGCCTGTAGCATCTATTCTTCTGAGTCGAATTTACTCATCTGTGGAAATTGTCTTATTTGACAATTGACAATTCTTTCTTGTCCAATTCTCCCGTAGTGAGATTCTTAGGAAAAGTATTTGATTACCGAGTGTTGATACCCGACTGGATGTATTGACGTTCTTATCATTTCTTTTGATTTGATTTCATTTGAATGACCTGGGTAACGATCCGAGGAGCTTTCGAATGCGTACTCAAATTCTGAAAACATGGGATATATTCATATTCGTTAAATGTTTTCGTCTGTATCTGATTTGAAATTCTATCGCATAGATTATGTGTTGACCTTACTCTTTTAATAGTAGTTGTGTATCCTACTATCCCTGAATTTGTAAAGGATTATGAGTTATTATTAGTCTTTTGAGAAGTTCACATCTTATCGACGGCAATAAAACTGAAAAGTTGATAGTGCCAGTAGAATGGAGTGATTGATTATGACATGAAGACATTGTCTTAATTGATGGGAACTTGAATTGAATTCCCCTAAATGATAAGATGTTGATTATCAAAAGTGATCTAAATAATTCTTGATGGATGACCATATCCTGCATTTAGACTTGAAATTATACCGTGAATGGTTGTGAACTAGTTATAGATATTGTAATCTAGAAAGAACCTAATATGAATTTATTAAAAGATGTTTCTTTTATCTGAAACTTTAGGAAGTATTTGTTGACGAATTACCTAGACTTTCGCCACTAAGGCAAGTTGAAATTGGTATTGATTTTATTCCCGGTGCTGCACCTGTGGCTTGTGCACTGTATGTCAGCACCATCTGAATTAAAGGAATTACCGTACAACTAAGAGAGTTGTCGGAGAAAGATTTTATTATACCAAGCCTGTCATCCTGAAGAGCTATGGTGTTATCTTTCTTTATATTTATAGATTACTGTGAATTGAGTAAATTGAGAATCGAAAACGATATCCATAACTCGAAATGGAAGAATTGTTCGATCATTTACAAGGTTCTTGCAGATTTGATCCATGGCATGGTTATCATCAACTTCGAATCCGCGAAGAAGATTATTTATTCCAATCACTACATCCGGTACTTGTAATGAATATTATGAGTTTCACGTGATGTCGTTTGGATTGACGAACACACATGTAACATTCATAAATTTGGTGAATCACGTGTGTAGGTTGTAATTTGATAAATACATGCTTGTGATCATTAAGGACCGTTTGTTTATTTATAAGAATAGAAGGAGTTAATAATTAGTTATAAATTGCCCTGAATTGGCTAAACAATGAAAACCTATACCTTAAATATTTAACATATGATTAAGGACTTAATCCTTTATATGATTTAACCGTGTGATTAATAGATAATAGAAGCTATATTGACATTTCAAAGATTAGAACCATTAACGCTTAGGGATTTAAAAACTTAATCCTTTACATAAAATGACTGTTGGATTAATAATGGTAAGATGTATGCATATAGACTCTTCAAAAATTAAGAGCCCTTTTAAGACCTTGGGTTTTACTAAAAAAAAGTGCGAATATATTTTGACAAATGTTTTAACAAAGGATTTTTTAAGGGATTATTCCCTTATACACAAACCATTTAACTAAACTTCTGTTTAGGGGTAAATGTTTGTGTATACTTCTAGACAACCCAAGAAGAATTTAGGAAACTATATAACTTATTACTTGAAATTGAAACGAAAATTTTGCTTTTCAACTAAGAAAACTTTGACCAAAGTATAAACAAAGGTTTTTCGAACATTTACGGATCTTATTAAATATTTTCGATAAATCAACAAAAATCCTGTTAATTAAATTCAAATTTATTTTTGAACATTTTATATAATTGGTCGAACTAGGAAATTTAAAATTTTACGTTTACGAATCATAAAAATTTAGATATCTAACCTTTAATTACTTGTAATACTTATTGACGCTTAAAACGTCGGATTAAGAAAAACTGATAAAAATGATAGATGAGACGAAACTAAAACAGAGAAAATGTGAAGAAATGATTTTTGAATAAATACGGACATGATAACAATTTCATCAGGAAGGTGAACGTAATTACTGACGTATAATATAGAAAGAATATCTGAGTGAATTGTGGACATGACAATTATATCATCATGAGGAGTGAATATAAATACCGACACATTATGTATAAAAGATAAAGAACCAGTTAGGACATGTTCCTTGATAATGAAGGTGCAAAATAAAATTTGCCGAATAATTTAAAATATAGCCGATGTTTATAAGAAGGATAATATAAATAGTGAAAGGTTTCACGGCTAATGTGAACAATTAAAATTGAGAAGCCGATAGCGTTAAATGTTTTAAAAGGCCACTTGTGGTTGCCTAAATATGGAGATTGTGAGATATAGTTATGTTGTAATTTGTAAGTATAAGTATTATATGTATGTCATTTTTGACTAAAAGTATCTTTGTCTAAAGAAGTTGTACTGATGGCAATTATGAAGGCAGACATCGCCTCATACATTAGTAAACGTCTAGCTATTGCAAAGGTCATCATCTGAATTTGATTCGATTTGGGTCATCGTCGACAGACTGACCAAATCTGCTAATATCATTCCCGTTAGTGATAAATGCAAAAGAGTTATGTAAACATAGCATGCCTGTATCGATCATCTATATCAAGATCCTCGCTTCGCATCGAATTTCTAGAGATTTGCTCAGAAATCATTGAGAACAAACCTTGATGAGAGTACTATGTACCACCCAAATCGAAGGGACAAGGTAAAGTAACGATACAAGGTAATATAAGTGTTGTTTTATGTTTGAATGAATGACCTTTGGTAATAAACCGTATAATCGTTTTCCTTTGGAGAGATTATCATTGATAATTATCGTGTTAGGATCAAGATCGAATCTTGCTAGGATCTAAATATTGGAGCATCTGTAAGCAAGAGTTTAGATGAAGACATCCGACATACACCCATTGTGAGTTGGACATGTCTTTTAGGTTTAAGGTTTCCTATGATGGCGAACCTATCCTTGCAAAATACCCTACCCGCGAGATCTGAAATGATTATTGAAATTAAGATCTGATTATTGACTGCCGATAGTGGACAAGAGGTTATGTGAATATGAAATGTAGATTTTGAAGTGCCAAATGGGTAGCGAAGTTATGCCACAATTTTTAACCTTGAAAAAAAAATGAATTCATGATCTGACAAATCATGGGATATAAGTCCCCGTTATATGGGACCATTGAGATGATATAAAAGATTGGTTTGAAAGGCATATAAGCTGGATCTACCCTAGGACTTCAAAGACTGCGTGAATTATGTTTCGTATATCGAACTTGATGGAATATCTATCAAGTGAGAATCTGATTATTCTTAGTAGAGCTTAGATCGGCGAAAAGTTGCATTCATCAGAAACCCGTGAACATCATGGATAGAGAAAGTAAGTCAACATTTAGCCTGATCTTATTCCCGTAGTTATGTTTGATGAAACTCGTGTATTATGATGGATTACACTTGTGTGAAAAGATCGGATGTGGAGGAAATACCCACATGGCTTTAACTCTATAAGAAGCGAGTAGTAAGGTAAGATGATCTTTGAGGACAAAGATCCTGTTTAGGGGTAAATGCTGTGACAATCCGTCAATTTATGGTTGATATTTTATTCTCGAATATTATTTAAAAACATTATTTTAATGTTACAATATGAACTCACTTATTTTTGGGAAGAAATTTGGATTTACGTCTTGGAGTAGCATCGACTACGTCTAAACCGGAGGATTCAACGTTACGTGCTTACGTTTACATACACCGTCTTTGGTGGCAGTCCGACATTTCAGAAAATAAATTTGTCCATGAATATTATTTTGGAGTTTTAAATTTGTGTTGGTTCATAAACTCACAAATTTACGAGAAAAGACTAGGACTTACGATTTTATTTTAACGTCCTTTACGACTAAACCGGAAACCATAGGATTTCGTATTTACGTTTTCGAACTCCGTTTTTGATGAGACAATTTTTATTGGATTCGTTTTGTGTCGTTGATTCATAATTTATAAAAACGTTTTTCGTGAAACGACTCGAGGGCACGCAAATCGAGGAAACTAGAATCTAGGAATACCCGTAAATTAGTGAGGTGGGACAAAATACATTATCCCACCCCACTAATACACATGGGATGACACAACATGACACCACATCAAAGATGTGGCATCATGTTAACTTGTAGCTTACAAGTGTAAGCACTAGCTTAACACTTAAGCTAGTTTCTTCCACTCATCCCACAAAAACAACTAGCTACTCATAACCACCATTTTCACTCATGCAAACCACTCTCATCCTCCCATTTCTCTCTCAAAAATTCGTCCTACTCTCACCCTAAATAACCCATTTGATCTTGATTTAACCATGAAATCATATGTTATTCACACATATGATGAAAACCCATTGAAGTTATGAAGATTGGAGGTGATCTTAACATATAAAAAGGAGTTTTCAAGGGAGTTTGGGGCTGATTTCTCAAGGAGTTTTCATGAAGAACAAGAGCTGATTTTTGGAGGAATCTACAAATACTTGGTGATCCTAGAAGTGGTGTTGATATCTCATAATATTGGTTACCCAAAACCATGTCTTGTTCATCCAAAAGCTCATCATTTCATCATCATGGTGGTATAAAGATTGTTCTCCTCATCCTCTTGTTATTTTGATTATGTAAACATGTATTTTATTTCCTATTGTATACGTATATGATGATTATATGATGATAAAAATGTTATGTGGGGATTTGGTGTTGATAAACATGATTTAAAAGGTGAAAAACCATAAGAAACAAGGTTAAAATCTTTGTTAAATTTGTTGGCTGTATAAAACAGTAAAGAAACAGATCATGGACTGATAAATTGATGAAGTAGAATCTATTTACAGTAAGCTATATGTCTTGTACACATGTGAGAGTTGGCCATGCAATGGAATCAAAGTAATGAGTGAGATATGATCAAAACAAGTTTAAGGTATAAATCTGAGTTCACTGTTTTGGACGATTTTTAGAAAATATTTAGAAGATGATTCAACAGTAGCTATAGAGGAGTTAAATGTATCACATATCATGTAGTTTATGTGATAAAAATTTGAGCTTCTATCTCCATATAGAACTCAAGATATGGCAGTTTTGGTGAAAGTAAAGATAAAAATCAGATTTTTGGAAATTAAAGAATAATACTATTATATAAGCACTCAAAATTTAATAATATAAAATATAAATTAAAACCCACTAACTTATAAAACTTATTTATATAGATATATAAAAGGTTAATTAAATGGATAAATTACATAAATGGTGGTGAAATAATATTTATAAAGTTATAAAAACTATAAACATGATTTTTACGACTTTTTCGGCTAATACCGTAAAATTAACGTTTTTGTTAAATAAAACGTAGATGGTTGGACCCGTCTAATGAAGACTTTATAAAACTTATATACTGATATATAGACATGTATAACAAGTAAAAACCGATAAAACCCGAACTATAGGGCATAAGGACATTAACGAGCTAAGTAAACATATTGGACTAATACTTGGACTAGTACTTGGGCTAATAATTGGACTAAATAAGATAAACACTCCCTAAAAGAACTTATTGGGCTTAACCCATTTAGGCCCAACTTGTAAAGTGTAGATACTGATAATGTAAGTATAACAAGGATTAATACAAGTTAAGAACTTATAATAGGCTTATTGGACCTAAAACACGTAAATAGATAAAACGAGAAAACTAGTATAAAAGTTATCAACACATAACTCTAAAATGAGTAAACGAGAATATGTAAACCCACTTGATCATCATATATATATAATCATCATATGTATACATAATTGTTATTTTTATAAAGTCATTGGACAAGAGTCTAAGACAAGTATTATTTGTCTAGGTTTCCGTGATTGAAGCGCGTACCGTACGTCCGAATTGCCGATAACCCGCCTTCCCACATCAACGTGAGTTCATAGCCTCGCACTCTTTAAATGTTTTTATAAATGTTTTATAAACCCGCGAGGGAGATAACATGTTAGTTTTTATTAAATAGGACACCATTTGTCCCGATTGTTTGTTTATTGATTTTGGACCCGAATGATTGAATGACCCGATTGTATGACCCGATAAATGATTAAAGGACCCGATAGATGAAATTAAATGGATTATTAAAGTTAGGTTATGTCACTAAAAGTCCCATTAGCATGAATTGTGAACTACCGGGATTTGGTGGACGCTTATGCATTTAATAGTACAATTTGGGGACGATCACCCCAGTTCGCGCCTTGACGGTTGATCCCCGTCGTGCCACATTGATTGGTAAGCGAATTTATGTATGAGAAGATTTCCATAGCGTGACCTTTGTGACGACACGCTACTTTAGATGGGAAAAATTTGTATCGGGTTAGCTACCCGTTTTGGTTTAGTAAGGTAACAATGTCATGCGGCTTATAATAATCCAAAAACTAACGAAATACTACTAGACGCTCCGAATTACGATGTATTGCCTGACTAGCAATACTGGGTCATACTACTGATATTATGTTCGTGTTTTGGTTTTATATAACCATATTCATATAACGGTTTTTATTTGATCTATACAACGTTGCAAAACGTATTGTATGATGTTTTTACGATATTGGCTCGTATAATGATTTTTAAGGCAAATGCCTATATTATGATTTTCGATAAAGATTTGTATAAAATGACTTTGGCTATTTTATGGCCTATTAAAATGATTTGTACAAAATGATTTTCAGTAATAATTTTATACTGATATTATATTGATGGATTTTATTAAACTCTATGAATTCACTCGGCGTTATCGCTGACCTTTTCTTTTAACATGTTTTATCTCAGGTACTTGAAGGTAATTCTCGGGAAGACGACAAGAATTCATGGCCCGCACTTAAACAATATTTTCCATTCAAATATTTTGTAAAACTTTGTATGAAATGTCATGACTTGGGACCGATGTAACTTTGATATTTATGAATGGAAATGCCTTATTAATAAACGACGCGATTTTTATGCGTTGTCTATGATGTGAGTAATGTGCTATCCCGTAACACCAACTAGTCTTCCGCTGTACTAAGTTGTATAAATTTGGGGGTGTTACACAAAACTTGAACACAAGTCGGAATGAGAAATCTACACTTAGTTTGGAATACCCAATCCCACACCTAATTCGGAATCTAAGTTTCAAAGGCAATCCGGAATAAAGATCTAAACGTTATTCGGAATCTGCAATTCACACGTAATTCGGGAAACAGGAAATTGAACCTTATTCGGAATCTGAATCTTCAACGTAATCCGGAATACAAGTTCTATAAGTAATTCGGAATCTAGGTCCTTGACATAATCCGGAATCTGGCAACGAGAACTAAATCGGAATACAAGCCTAGATCTTGTTCGGAATCCTCAATAAGCATATAATCCGGAATACATATTCCGGATAGTAATCCGGAATACATATTTCGGATAGTAATCCGGAATGTGTGTTCCAATGTTAATTCGGAATGTAGCACAAGAAAGTAATTCGGAATGACGTGTTTTGAACCTAATCCGGAATAAGGGTTTAGAACCTTATTCGGAATACAGGACTTGATCTAGTTCGGGAAAAGGTAATTTTGCACATAAGTCAGAATTATGGGGTTTTTGTTTTGGAGGGAAAAATAAGTCTAAGTCGGAATAAAGAGAACTGTAAATAATTCGGGATAAAAGGGTTTCTAAAATCCGGATTAACAAAAAATAAGCAAAATCACAATAAGCACTTACCAAAACTTAAACCAATTCAAATTTTAGAAAAAAACTAATAAGACACAATTTAAAAACTTTTAAAAACACTAAATAATCAAATAATTTAAAATCAACTTTTATAAAAATACTAATCTACCAAAATCAACTTATTTTAAAACTAGAAAACATAAAAATTAATCAATAAGCACCTTAATCTAAAAATCTCAAACACATTAAATCAATAAGCACAATCCAATAAGCAAATCAATCACATATTCACCAAGATTAAACCAGTTACATGATTAATAAAGCAAAATGATAGATTATGATTAAGAAAGGTAGAATGAGAATTAATCAAAAAGCTTGATTAGATTGAAGATTAAGATCCAAATTATAAGATTAAGATGAAAGTTTAATAAGCTTGAAAGAAAAGCTAGAGAGAAAAAGTAAAACACACACTAATTACCTACTAAACTTAAAGAAAAATAAAAGACTACTCCCTAATGACATGTTTAGGAAACTATATACAGGGGAAGGGAAAGGTGTTGTTTCCTCATTCTTTCTTCTTGTCTTCTCGTCTTTTAAATAACTCGTCTTTCTCGACTTTGTCTCGGGATTAGTCGAATGATAAAATGAACTCGTCTTCTAATTTTCTTATTTTAGTAGACTTGGTTCTTCGACTTCGTTAAACTTCCGTCTTTAGACTTTTTCTTCGATAAATCTTCAGAATAGGCCTTTGACTTCCGTTCTTCTTACACTTTTGACCTTTTGACTACGTCTTTTGTCTTTTTCTTCGATAAAAGCCTGTGAAAGCTCGTGTTTTCTTTCTTTTTCATATTTTTGTCCTAAAACACAATAAAAACACAAACCACGCATAATAGCGCCTTTTACGACATTAAATACACGTTTTGGTCTTGTTATTATTAGAAATAAGTGGTAAAAGGATAAGGGGCTGTTTGATAAAATTATATGATTTAGTGCTGAATGATTCTAAACTCTGAATAATTCATTGGCTCTGTATCAATTTGGCTCTGAATGAAAGTGATGTTTGGTAATTGTTACTAATACAGAATAAAACGACATAAAATAACATATTTAACCTTGTATAGTATATGATAATTTTTACATTGTTTTATCTTTAGAAAAAACATATTATGAAGTTTTTTAATTGATCTACGTCCTCTGTTTAAAATCTTTGGTTATCACTGTTATAAGGTACGAAAAATCAATGTATTTATGGTTTTGCTAAAAAAATCGACTAAAGTAAAATACAAGTAATTGTTTATATTAATTTGAAAAAACGACACCAAATTTGTGAGTTAAAAAAAATCATAAAAAAAGTTGCTTGATGATGACGAATCAAATTACGAAAGAGAATTAACCAAAACTTTATGTTATATAATGAAACAAATAAATAATACATAAACTTTTAAGAGTTGAAATTAATTATAAAAAATAAAACAAAAGGCCCATTGATAAAATGTTTCACTGGATGATTTAGGGAGTAACATGTGCATAATCACTCAGTAGTGAATTGAGCGATTCAGTGGCGTTATTTTTTTTATCAAACAAGCATCACTCTGACCGACTAGGTAATATTCTCTGAATTGGCCCATTAAGAAGCAATCAAACAACCCCTAAGTTTTCACACTTATTAAATCCCCTACACTTGACCATTGCAATGCCCTCATGCAATGCATTAATTTCAAAGCACGGTTTACATTTTTCATCATAATTAACCCACCTTGGCCTTTATTAAATACTAAACACTAAGGAAAGTAAAAAGATAGAAATATATACAAAATGCTTGAAGAAAGAACACGTAAAGAAATCTAAGACTTACATTAGGGCTTTGGTTGTCATGAATGTTTATCACCCTCAAGTTTCACGTTCCCCAAACCAAGCTTAAAAACGAGATCGTTGTTATTGTAAGTTAGCAAGCTAACACTCACTCATGTGGCCTAATTATTCACTTAGACTCCCTTATTCCTAGGTGTATCTCTTATATTTTATTATTGTCTTGAATGATCACGAGGAGGCATTGTTGACTTATTTCGATAGTTTATTTAGGCTAAAAATAAAGTAGGACGATTTAATCAATAGTTAGCTAAAGGACAAAATCTTTTAAAAATGCTTCTCGGGACCTCATAAAGTTCATATCTTGGCATAACTCGCTTCACAATTTGAGACCTTTCTCGGACCGATATTTGGAAGTGACTTCATACTTTGAATCTTGAGAGACGTTCTTGAATAATGGTCTTCTCTTCATAATAGGAATTTCTTCACTTGAAGTTTTTGAGAGATTCTTCATACTTGGACCATGACTTTTTCATTTTTCTCCAATCTTTATTTTGGATTTTGATATACAACGATCCGCCTCCTTTTAGGACTTGGATCTATTTATCATCATACCTTGGTAGGGTCTTTTCGGATAGACTTCTCCATGATCTTTAGGGGAGTATTTGCTTTTCATCGTGTGTCTCGATCCTTCATATTGATTTTTGATAAATGATTCTTCACGTCACTTTGGATCTTTAGCAACAAAATGTAGCCCTCATGTCTTGTTAGGACCTTTTCGAACTCGCCAATCTTCGCAACCCGCTTCAATAAGTTATGCCTTGGCTATGAACTCTAATTAATACCGAGCAACTTTCAAACGATCTTGTGCTAGAAGCTAAGTAACTTTTCAACTCGTACGACCTTACTTATTGCAAATTTATTTATTAACAAGTGGTGGGAGAAAAAGCTCATAATGAACTCACATAAATTCATGAAAGAATACCAAACTTATAATTGACTCTATCATCTCTCGTTCTCCACAATTTAAAATCTCAAGGAATGAGACTCGTGGATGCTTAGCCAATTAAATCAAAGTTTTGGGTTTTCAAGTCATCTATAGGATCTTGCAACTTCTTAGACTTTTTCAAGTTTAGAATTCGCATTTTAAAGTTCCCTTGATAAACGACTTTCTAGGATCAATTATATGAACTTGCGAAAAGTTCTTGTTCTTAACCCGTAAGAGTTAAGACTTTCACGTTTTAAAGTTCCCCATATAAAAGTCTAGCAAAACTTGATTTAAACACGTTAAGGATACTAGATAGAGTGAACTTAGATAAGTAAACTCAGGTTGAGTCAAAAGATTCATGACGGGCCTAATATATCGAAGAAATCAAAACTTGTTAAAACTATTTTACTCCTTTATTTTTCTTTTGACTTTCTTCTTGAAATGAAATGTATACATACGATGCGATAACAAAAGGAAAGAACATAAAAGAGAATAAATGAAAGATACTACTTGGCCAAAAAGATCAAAATTTTTGAAAAATGTCGAAAAATTAGATTTTCCGGTTAAAATGAGGACAAATTCATGGAAAAGCCCACTTAACTTCGATAGAAGTCCCCATACACTTGATATAAACATTGTCCTCAATGTTTAAGCATGTGGGAGTAAACTCCCCGACACTTAGGACATTGTGCACGTTGTTTAAATCTTGCTAAGGAAAGGACAACTAAAGTGATTTCAATGTCAACATATAAGATATGAAATATTGAATCACAAAAGTTTAGGATAGAACCGGGAAGACGGGAAGACGGGATCACGGGTCGTCAAATATCATTAAAAGTGCTCTTTGAAGCTTTAATCCCTGCACATCATAAGAAACAAGACAACAAACACCTATGTAGCTCCCCCTACACTTATTATGAAAACAGGTAAAGGATAGATCATCGGGTTGCCTCCCGAGAAACGCTTGTTTTTGTTAACCGAGTCACGAGCCTGACTCGATCCAGAACTAGACTACAAGAAAATGAAGTTAAGGCAACACTAAGAAAGTGTTGCATTATGTCTTTAAAATGTTGCATTAAGCATAATGTGACACTTTTCTAAGTGCTATGTTATGTGACGTCGCCTTAGGTATGTGCAACACTTATATTGGATTATGTAACACTTTTCGAAAGTGTTGCTTATGCCTAGAAATTTTATACTTTAAGATGCAACACTTATAAAATAAAATGCAACACTTTTTTTAACTTAAACGCAACACTTATATACACATGTGCAACACTCTTAGATTATATAACAACACTTTTTACATTGATGTGCAACATTTATATATTTGGAATGAGCAAATATGCAACACTTAGATGTACCAACGACAACACTTTTTGATGTTTATTATATTATTGCAACACTCTTTATGATGATTTGTAGCACTTTTACTTCGTGGCAACAAGTCTTGAATTCTTGTAATACACAAATTTTTCACTATTTATATAAAATTGATATTTTCATTCCACAATAAAAGTAATTAGATACAATAAGAAAATATGGATGGTATTGTCCTTTTACCAACATATAGAATGTAAAATAAATGATATACATAATCTGATAGAAAATTTATTTAATCAAAATTCTAGAAATCTTGACATCCTGTTTGCAGCTCCTCACATGCAACTTTCCTTTTGGTTATGTACCTCAAAGCAATGTAGCCTCCTATATACGAAGACGATATATGATTAGTTTTCTTTCTACACATCCTGAAATTAAAAATTGATAGTAAAATAGTTACCTCATACATTTAGTTACAAAACCAAAATACTCCTAAACTTTGTACAATATAATATTCAAGCAATTTTCTAAAACCCTGATCAATAAAAAAACGAGTAGACCCTATAGATACATGCATGAAGTTTTGGGTCCTAATGGGTATGGGACGTTACCAGATGCCGTCGGTGGTGTCTTGCACACTTCTCTTTACCTTCGCCTCATTGGAGATAGAGACACTATCAAGATAGGATGATGGTCGTATGGTGTCTTCTTTCCAATGTTTGATAATGGTTCGTTTATGGTGAAAGCTTAATCTGAGAAATGTTTAAAATAAATATTCAAGATGAAGGGAAAAAAATAGGATCAAATAATAAAGAAATTGGTTTATGGTGCAGGCCTGCATTCCCATGTTTCGTTTGTGGGTGTGTTTGCTGTTATGTCTACACATCTTAACAGCAGTATATTGCTTGTTTGGGTTTTATGCATTTGAAATCCATCTAAAGTGAGCATTTTCACTCAAATAGCTTGTGATTCCGAATTCTCTGCTTATTGTAGTTTTCACAATATTTTAGTCTGCAATATATGTGCTTTCTGTAAGACTACAAGATGATGTTATAATTTGTAAAAACAAAATGCAACTAGCCTACAATATTAAGATGTTTGGTTATGCAATTTTTACTAGAATCGAGAATTGCTTTCAACATACTTTCTCCAAGTTTCCTTCTTTTTAACCTCCTATAGAATTAAATAGAGGGGCATCTTATAAGTAATAAATAAGGTTAAACTAAAGAACATATATCAAAATGTAAACTAGAGCTTTTACGAGATGAGATAACCTGTAGATGAGCATTGTTCTAGTTCATCAACTTCTTGTCGGATTGGTTCATATTCCATCTCATCATCGGCTAGGCTGTCATACACAAAAGAATAATGAATGAGAAGTGAAAATCGAGCACCAATAATGGATAAAAGTGGTTTTTAGCCATATGATTAACAAAAATTAGTAAATCATATGTAATAAAACAAATAGTAAGAAATCGTATTCAGATGTACTCCTGGTGTGTGTAAGTGTAAACAACTTGAACTCCAGTTTCTTTCGCAACTAAAATATAAACTATTTTTGTCAAATGAATTTGTCTAATATCCATTGTGGTAATTTGATTGAAACATTGTAGTGGATGTCTCTTTTCTCAAGTTTGCTATGGAAACTTTAGGTGGCTAGATTATCACATATAATATGGAATGTGCTTCAAAGGGATATAGATTAAGCGACTTATGTGGTCTCTCCTCCATGTCAACATCCCTCATTTACATTAATGGACAAATTATATTAGCTACAAGCAGCATTATATGTTTGATGGCCATTCTAGATTCTGACAGAAAGGATTAGCACATACAATGACTAGCAAAGTTCTGTTTAAGTAACAAGCCATTTATATTGTATGTAAATCATGTTAACAAAAATCTATGTAAGATTGATCAAGTACATTTTTAGAACCAATGAACCATAAACAACAGATAGAGTCCTTAAAGCTTAATCAACCACAATAGCAATATGTTGTGGATAGGGGTGCAAACGAGCCAAGCATTTATCAAGCTATTCGAGCTCGAGTTCAAGCTCGGCTCAATCAAGCCGAGCTTTTATCGAGCCTAAGCCAGAGCTCATGTAAAATAATATGGATGGAAACATATAATGAGTCGAGCTCGAGCTTTTGATAGCTTGGTTCGAGCCCTTATCGAGCTTTTCGAGCCTTAGTATGCATATATTTTTATATAAGTAAAAACGTTGATTTGAGTATTAGCCTTATTATAAAGAGTAACTATATAAAACATTAATAATTTATTGATAGTCGTTATCATAGTTTATTACAAACATAGAACTTGTGGTGGTGTGTAAACGATAGAGAAATATTTGTTGCATATATATAACTTCGAACTTTTCAAGCTAAGCTCGAGCTTTGCTCGAATCCTAATCGAGCCGAGCTCAAGCTTTAAAGGTAAAATCTCGACGAGCTATCGAGCCGAGCTTGAACCCACTATTTATGTTTCGAGCCGAGTTCGAGCCCTATTGAGCTCGGGCTCGGCTCGGCTCTTTTCCACCCCACTTGTGGATCCTACATTACATAAAATTTATATAGAATGCATGGGTGGGGAATGCTCATTGGGTACGTTGTAAAATAAGCACTTATTACTTATAATAGCATGCACATTAACTATAGTGCCAAAAAATCTTGAGAACGTATCATAGCTATAAAGTATAAGGTTGAATTAATTTAAGAGAGTGTGAACCTAGTAACAATTTGACTTCTTGAGTCAAGATTGTATCTTAAGTTCTTAACCACTCAGGGAGTCAGGGGAGGCCTACTGGCAAAAAGACTTCCCTTTTGAAAAGGGAGGCTTTGCCTGATTTGAGTATTTCTTACTTGCTTTAATTTAAAATTAATGTTTTTTTGTATGATTTGTGTCATATTTGCCTGTTATATAATTATAATTATCTTGAAGTATAACATACTTATAGTTCTTGATTCACGTATTAAGTAGTTGATTCAACTTAATGTTTACTACTACTAATATGAATTTAGTTAAAACAGTACCTATTCATAGCTTCTGTGCACTTCTTCATATTCAACAGCTCGCTTTTTCTATGAATCTAAGGAATTCTACATCCCAACAATCATATAAGTTGAGTGTAACTGAGACATTAAGAGTGAGACTGTACATTCCAACAATCATATAAGTTGATGTAACTGAGACATTAAGAGTGAGACTGTGGAATGAGAGTTTGTGGGAAATAAAGTATAGGTAGAGAAGTATTTTTACTCTAGTATGGTTATTTAAAAATTTATTATAACAAGTAACAAAATTTTCTACAGAGAGGGAGAGCAAACTTTACGAAAACAACATTACCTTTAACTATTCCACTTCTGCACTTAATTTTTTCAGTCTTTTCAGTGTCTTCTACATGAATTGGTGTTGTTTCTTTTACAATAGCCGATGCTTCTTGAATTTTTTTGTGCAAATTCACGTTCCTTGGTAACCAATTCAGTTGTTTCGTCAAATTTAGCCTGCATGGAAAGGTGGAAAGATGGGTGAGTAACGTAAAGGGTCAGTTTAATATGGGTCAAAACATGTGTGATTTTGCTTTTAAAACATCCTACAAATACTTTACTTATCAAACTATGATCAAGAATGACACACTCATAGGCATGTTAACAAATGAGCGCATTCATGACATACTCTATGAATTCCCAATTTTACAAATACAATAAATACTATGATATACTATATACCATCATTATAGGCAGCTACCCAAGGCATTCTTTGGTGATTCTTCTTGCTTTTTTACTTTCAAGATATCTTAAACCATTCCAACTCTTTTCTAAGTATGCCTGTGAGCATCCACAAAGAGCTTACTCATAAGACCAGACAGAACTATTAACTCGTCAACAATATGGACAGAAAACAAATAATATAGACCTAACATAACAAATACATTAGCTCAGCAAACTCAGTGTAGCTGGTGCACAAAATTCATTATTTTTGGCACACTGAACCAATAATTTACAAACAAAGCCTGACTAAAAATTTACTATAACCCCTTTATGAATAAAGGAAAAAAATAACTAAACCTCAAAACTAATAATCATTTAAATGCCCTTAATACAAAACCACCAACTTTAGAAGAAATTGCATGTTCTAAGACACATGTTGTTATGAGTTTTCATTTCAATTCTTACATTTTTAAATGTATGACAAAAGCACAAGCATCAACACCCGTTCATGATAGCAAAAACCACAATCAAACATCCTATTTATGAATAGGAACACTAGGTTTTGAAACCCCTTTTTTTGACAGAAATACATCAGATTTAAGCACCATATTTGTGAGAGAAAAAAGTTTTGCCAAACGCCCCATTTATGATAGCAAGTTGCACAACCAAAACACGCGTTTACAACTGATTGTCTTGTGCTTGTATCGAATATAAAGTTTTGTTTTAGTTTCATATAATCTTAATTCCATTCAAAGATTAAAAAAAGAATAAATTTCAACTACTTTCAAAAATCAATAATTTGTTACCTAGAAATAGAAAAAAACATATAAACATCCATAAATCATTCTAAAATTAAACATAAGAACAACATTAATTAGATATAAAAAAGAATAATTGAACAACAAAATCAATTTTAGCAGTTTGGTACCTCCTAATTCGATTACCCTGTTAGCCGGGTTGTATGAGGAACATGGCTTGTGACAGCAATTTATAGGTGTGCGCCGGTGGTGGTGGTTTGTGATGTTGGTTAAGCGGCGGAGAATGGTATATAGTCCTGGGTTGTGAAAGTGAAGAGGGTAAACAAGTAGGGTTTGTGAAGGTAGTGAAATTTTGGGAGGGAATTTAGGCGCCCAAAAAAATTCCTCCATTCTTTGTTTCATTTTGAAGAACCGCCTATATAGTTTCGATTTAGTGAATTTCCAAGCATTATAATTAGAGCATATTTAAGAAGAGAACTACAAAAATGAGATGTCATAAGATATAATCCTACCAACTCATATTACTTTTCTCCTAAAATCATTTATACCAATCTAACGTATTCGAGTTACCACATTTCTCCAAACGCATGTGACTCTTGAACCACTTTAGATGGTGTTGTCATTAAATTTGTGCAAATGTAACACTTCACAAAAGTGTTGTCATAGATTCTTAAATATGCGACACTAAATATGTTGCAATAGAGCTTTAAATGCAACACTTTGTTACAATGTGTTGCCTTATAATAAATTTAAATAAAAAGGCAACATTGTATAAGTTTTGCATCTAAAATGTTGTATTAGGCTTGTTTTCTAGTAGTGCTAATTCAAGGGAAACGTGGTGAGGGATGGAATCATCTCATGAGAGATGTCCTCACCAAAGTACAACTTAACACGCTGGCCATTCACCTAAAAGTTTGGCCCATTTGGTTGCGATAACTCAATGCTGCCATAAGGGAAGACTTTAGTGACGGTGAATGGACCAGACCAATGGCTCTTAAGCTTTCCCGAAAAGATTTTCAACCGAGAGTTAAAGAGTAAAACTTGATCACCAATTTTGAACTCTCGGTTTTTGATCTTAGAATCATGAATGAGCTTGGTTTTCTCCTTGTAGATCAACGAATTCTCATAAGCCTCATTCCGTAGTTCATTAAGTTCATTGAGTTGGATCTTCCTAAGATCACCGGCTTTGTTGATATCAAAATTAGCCCATTTCAAGGCCCAATAAGCCTTATGCTCCAACTCAATGGGGAGGTGGCACGCCTTTCCGTACACAAGATGATATGGAGTACAACCAATAGGTGTCTTATATGCGTTACGAAAAGCCCACAAAGCATCATCTCACTTATCGGCCTATGAGGCACGATGCTCTCCCACAGTTTTCTCTAAGATTCTCTTAAGTCCACGGTTTGAAATCTCGGCTTGACCATTAGTTTGTGGATGATACGCGGTGGAAAGTCGGTGATTGAAACCATACTTAGCCATGACTCGAGTAAATTGATCGTTGCAAAAATGAATCCCGCGATCACTAATGATAGCACGAGGAACACCGAATCGAGCAAATGGTTGTTTCAAAAAGTTCACAACCACCCTCGCATCGTTCGTAGGTAAAGCCTTTGCTTCAACCAATTTTGATACGTAGTCAATGGCTACGAGGATGTACTGTTCCCTTTGGATGATGGAAATGGCCCCATAAAGTCGATGCCCCATACGTCAAAGATTTCACACTCTTGGATGAAATTTTGAGGCATCTCATCTTTATGTATGATCTTGCCTTGTCGTTGGCAAGCATCACAATGCTTAACCATTTCGTGTGCATCACGATAAATGGTGGGCCAATAAAATCAAGAATCGAAAACTTTCTTCGCGGTATAGTTAGGACCAAAGTGACCACCGGTGGGTCCTTTATGGCAAGCTTCCAAGATTTGTAAAGCTGCGGGCCCGTCAACACACTGACGAAGGATCAAGTCAGCACATTGTTTGAAGAGATAAGGGTCATCAATAGTAAGTTTTCACATCCTTGAATAATTTCTTCTTTTGTTGGGACGATAACCCTTCGATGAGAATTCCACCCGTCAAGTAGTTTGCAAAGTCCGCAAACCATGGGGTATCGTCAATATTGGAGTTAATAGACATCAAGGTCTCAAGAGGAAAAGATTCATTAATCTCTTGATTTGGAAGTTCCCCTTGATAAGGATCCTCGAGTCTACTTAGATGATCCGCGGCTAGGTTTTCCTCTCCCTTTTTATCACAAATTTCAATTTTGAATTCTTGACAGACTAAAACCCAACGAAGGAGTCTTGGTTTGGAATCTTGTTTTGTTAACAAGTACTTCAACACGGAATGATCGGTGTACACAATGGTGGTGGAAAGGACAAGATAGGGGCGAAATGTTTTCAAAAGCATATACAACGGCTAAAAGCTCTTTTTCAGTTGTAGTGTAATGCAATTGAGCCCCCGTCATTGTCTTGCTAGCATAATGGATTGGTTGGAAATGTTTGTTAATTCTTTGTCCCAAAACCGTTCCAATAGCAAAGTCGCTAGCATCACACATCAATTCAAAAGGTAACTCCCAATTAGGGTTAACTTAGACCCGTGCCTTAGTTAATTTATCCTTAAGAAAATTGAAAGATTCGATACACTCTTTAAAAAAGATAAAAGGAGTATCTTTTTCCAAGAGGTGGGTCATCGGGCGAGCGATCTTAGAAAAATCTTGAATGAATCGACGATAGAAGCCCGCATGACCAAGAAAACTTCTCACACCCTTCACGGTTAAAGGTGGAGGTAATTTAGCAATCACATCGACTTTAGCATGGTCGACTTCAAGACCGGCTTTGGAGATTTTATGTCCAAGAACAATACCTTCTTTTACCATGAAATGGCATTTTTCCCAATTAAGAACGAGACGAGTGTCCTCACACCGTTTAAGCATACGTTCTAAATTGGCAAGGCAAGATGAGAAAGAATCACCATAGACCGAGAAATAATCCATAAAGACTTCCATAGTTTCTTCAACCATGTCATGGAATATAGCCATCATACACCTTTGTAAAGTCCCAGGAGCATTGCATAAGCCGAAAGGCATTCTTTTGTAAGCAAATGTTCCATAAGGACAAGTGAATGTGGTTTTCTCTTGGTCTTTTGGATCGATGGGAATTTGAAAATACCCGGAGAAAGCGTCTAAGAAGCAATAGTAGTCATTACCCGCTAAACGCTCGAGCATTTGATCCATGAAAGGAAGAGGAAAGTGATCCTTATGAGTGGCATCATTGAGCTTGCGATATTCTATGCAAACTCGCCAACCCGTGACAAGTCGAGTAGGAATCAACTCGTTGTTTTCATTGGGAACAACGGTTATTCCGCCTTTCTTAGGCACACAATGGACGGGACTAACCCATGGCGAATCCGAAATAGGTAAATCATTCCGGCATCTAGAAGTTTGATAACTTCTTTCTTGATGACATCATGAATTTTTGGATTAACCCTTCTTTGGCTTTGGATTGCGGGTTTAAAGTCATCTCCCATGAGAATTTTATGAGTACAAAAGTTAGGATCAATTCCGCGGATGTCGGAAATTTTCCAAGCAATTGCTTTCTTATGATTTTTGAGCACATTGATAAGTCGAGATTTTTCATCCTCTTGTAAGTGTTTTGCAATGATGACGGGTAACTTCTTATTGTCTTCTAGAAAAACGTATTCAAGATGAGACGGTAAATCCTTAAGCTCTAAATCCGGAGGATTGTCGATGGAAGGCTTAGTCAAATTCGGATCATCGTTTATGATTTCCATAGGAGAAGGTGGAGAAATATGGTCCTCATTGAGAAGTTTCTTAATGGTACGAATGTCTTCTTCCCAATCGGAGGGAGAATCGTCATATTTTAAGTCCACATCCCCTAAATTTGCTTCAAATTCTTTCAAAAGAAAGTCACTTTCTCCAAATGGAGTCAATGAGGGAGGAATAGAGGCAACGGTCTCAACAATGGGTAGAGAAGAAAAACCACTTTTACAAGCGTCTTTGAAGTGTTCTTCACAAGCCTCATCAAGTACGTCAATGAAATTAACGCTCTCGTATTCATGAGGTTGCTTAGAAAGTTTACCCATGTTAAAGACGATTTTGTCGTCACCAACTCTCATGATTATTTCACCCGCGGCTACATCGATAAGAGTGCGACTGTTCCTCGAGAATGGACATCCAACGATTAATGGAACACGGGGATCCATCTCGTAGTCAACGACAACAAAATCCGCCGGAAAGGTGAATTTTTCGACACCGACGAAGACATCTTCGGCTATCCCGACCGGATAAGCAACCGTACGGTTAGCTAACTCCAATGTCATTCGTGTGGGGACTAGCTCGGGTAGAGATAATTGTTTCCAAACGCTTAAAGGCATTAAGTTGATACTAGCACCTAGATCGGCTAGGGACATACAATTCTCTACCCCGAGAAAGTTGCAAGGAATAAGAAAGCGACCTAGATCACCAAGTTTGGTTGGTAATTTCCTTAAAAGAACCGCGGAGCAATTCTCATTAAGTTGGGTTTGAGCAATATCAAGGAGTTTTTCTTTATCACTGAGAAGATCTTTGAACATTTTAGCATATTTAGGCATGTGAGCGAGAGCCTCGGCAAAGTAGATGTTGAAATTCAATTGTTTAAACATTTTAAGAAAGTTTGAAACTTGAATATCTTCCTTAAGAAACGATTGCTTAATTACAGTATTGATTTTAGAGTATGCATATTTTGTTGTAATTGCGTTGAATATTGTCAAACAAATTGTTTCTTCAACTTTTCTTTCCTCAAACTTAAAGGATAAGGTATGTCAGGTAGAGACAAAGGCTTTTGAATGGAATTCTCGCTCACATCCTTGGGTGGTAGAGGGGTAGAAGTAGAAGGTGGGGGAATTGGTGAATGGGACTCGTTATCCATTGTCACAATCACCGGAGGAGGTTTAGGAATCTCGGGTTCCTTGTAACCTTTTCCACTTCGGGTGGTGATTGCTTTCATCTCCCCTCTTGGATTAGAAACGGTGTTACTGTGAAGAGAACCCGAACCAGAGGATTGATTACTTGGGAAGAAACTAGCCATCGTATACCTTAAGTCATTCGTTTGACTGCTTAAAGAATTTCGCATGTCATTCCTAAGCTCGGCTCGAAGATCATTCCCTTGTTTCGCCATGTCACCTTTCAAGTTGATAATTTAGCTCTGAAGATTCTTCACCAACGCGTCATTAGTCCGCATGTACGTTTCAACCTCTTGATTGTATGCCGTGGGTTGGTTGGGATGGGGAACTTGGTAAGCAGGTGGTTGATAAGTGGGTTGTTGGCAAACTTGATTATTTCCTTGAGGTGGATATGGGTTTCTTTGGGTTTGATATTGATTAGGAGCTCGAGGTTGGTTTTGATTGTTTCGATTAAAGTTGTTTTGGTTTTGAGGAGGAAAACCGAGTGGCGAAATAAAGTTGTTTGAACGATAACTTAGCAAATTGCGGTCACCTTGAGGACGAGCTTGATAGCCTCCCGTGGAAAAGTTATCGTTAGCCGCATACACATTTTCTGGATTGTCCTGAGTAAAAGTACAATCGGTGTATGAATGAGAACCCCCGCAAGTCTCACAAGAAATTGCTACATCTTTTGCTTGTTGAAATTGGTTCGTAGCCATGGTTAAGAAATTTTTGTTCATCTCGGCTATTTGGCGGGTAAGTTCGGTTAACTCGGGGTTTGATGAAGTAGAAGAAACATTGACTCTCGGGTTATTTCTTGAAGATGCGGATGAATCCCAATTTTTGTGATGAGTAGGCATGTTGTCTATAAGCTCTCTACACTCCTCGGGTCTTCTCTTCATGAATGTACCACCGGCGGCAGTATTAATCGTATCACAATCACGAAAAGTTAAACCATTGTAGAAAGTATCAATCAAAGTGACGGGGAGCATATTATGATTAGACAACGATCAATCAAGACATTATAATGTTCCCAAGCATCGAAAAGCGACTCATCAGGTTCTTGAGTGAAGCCACTGATTTGATTACGAAGACTAGTTACCATGGATGGTGGAAAGTATCTTGAAATTTTTTTTTGAGTCATCTCGTCCCATGTATGAATTGAGTTTTTGGGAAGACGATCAAACCATTTTTCAGCATGGTGGGATAAAGTGTGTGGAAAAAGGTGAAGGCGAAGAAAATCCATGGTAACACCGGGCAATTTCATGCTTTGAGTGACAGTTATGAATTTATCAAGGGGTTCTTTGGCATCATCATCCGGTAATCCGCGAAATGGACAAGCGTTTTGAACTTGTTGGATCATGTGATGCTTCAACGAAAATTCAGGAGCCGTGATTTGCATCGGCGCAATCGGTCCTCCACGTCCGTTCGTAGTTGGTTGACAAAGCTCCTCCATCGTACGAAGGTCGGGTTGAGGGGCATGGTTGTTATTATTCATGTTGGGTTGAGGTGGGTTATTATTATTATGCACACCGGCCATATCTAAGTCTCTACGAGTCTCGGGCTCAGAATAAGACGAAGATCGAGTACTCATACACTAAAAATGCAATACAATATTTTTGATTTTTTTATCTTTTTTATTTTTTTTTGGTTTTTTGAAAATTTTATATTTTTTAAGATTTTTATGAAAATTTTTAAGCTTGAAAATAACGTTCTCAAAGAACGGATCCCAAAATCCAATTTTTCTCACTAAAAACCGTTAATCTTTACGAAAAGAGCCAGCAGCGGCGCCATTTGATTTAATGATTTTGTGTGTGTGTGTGTTCATACTCGATTCAATTCGAATTGATCACGGTTTAGGGTGGAATTATTGGTGTTGGTCAGTAAAAGGGGGAGCTTTTGATTATCTAAGTCTACTAATAATATAAAGCTATTAAACATAAAAATAAAGGAATGATGTCTAACCTCGATTGCTTGTCCAGAATCAATGCTGCATAGTAGATCAAAGTGAAAATAACTAAAGGTAATTATCTATTTTAAGATAAAGTTTTAAACTTGAAATGATTAAACTAAAAATTAAGACTTTTAAAATAATTGACGAAAGATTAAACTTGATAAAAAGTAAATTTGAAAACTTAAAGCTTTAAAAAATGTAAACTTTATAAAAACGTAAACTTGAAAAATTAAACTCAGAGAACATGTTTAAAATTAAACTAGGTAAAAATGGTGGGAAAAATTAAGGTTTGAAAATTAAAACAATTCGGGAAATCAAAACTTGAACACAAGTCGGAATAACAAATCTACACTTAGTTCGGATTGCCCAATCCCACACCTAATTCGGAATCTAATTTCCAAAGGAAATCCGGAATAAAGATCTAAACCTTATTCGGAATCTGCAATTCACACGTAATTCGGGAAACATGAAAGTGAACCTTATTCGGAATCTGAATCTTCAACGTAATCCGGAATACAAGTTCTATAAGTAATTCGGAATCCATGTCCTTGACATAATCTGGAATCTGGCAACTAGAACTAAATCGGAATGCAAGCCTAGACCTTGTTCGGTATCCTCAATAAGCATATAATCCGGAATACATATTCCGGATAGTAATCCGGAATGTGTGTTCCAATGTTAATTCGGAATGTAGCACAAGTAAGTAATTTGGAATGATGTGTTTTGAACCTAATCCGGAATAAGGGTTTAGAACCTTATTCGGAATACAGGACTTGATCTAGTTCGGGAAAAGGTAATTTTGCACAAAAGTCGGAATAATGGGGTTTTTGTTTTGGAGGTAAAAATAAGTCTAAGTCGGAATAAAGAGAACTGTAACTAATTCGGGATAAAAGGGTTTCTAAAACCCGGATTAACACAAAATAAGCAAAATCACAATAAGCACTTACCAAAACTTAAACCAATTCAAATTTTAGAAAAAACTAATAAGACACAATTCAAAAACTTTTAAAAAGACTAAATAATCAAATAATTTAAAATCAACTTTTTATAAAAATATTAATCTACCAAAATCAACTTATTTAAAAACTAGAAAACATAAAAATTAAGCTATAAGCATCTTAATCTAAAAATCTCAAACACACTGAATCAATAAGCACAATCCAATAAGCAAATCAATCACATATTCAACAAGATTAAACCAACTACATGATTAATAAAGCAAAATAATAGATTATGATTAAGAAAGGTAGAATGAGAATTAATCAATATTAATATCCAAAGTACAAGATTAAGATGAAAGTTTAATAAGCTTGAAAGAAAAGCTAGAGAGAAAAAGTAAAACACACACTAATTACCTACTAAACTTAAAGAAATAAAAGACTACTCCCTAATGACATGTAGGAAACTATATATAGGGGAAGGAAAAGGTGTTGTTTCCTCCTTCTTTCTTCTTGTCTTCTCGTCTTTCTCGACTTTGTCTCGGGATTAGTCGAATGATAAAATGAACTCGTCTTCTAATTTTCTTCTTTTAGTAGACTTGGTTCTTCGACTTCGTTAAACTTCCGTCTTTAGACTTTTTCTTCGATAAATCTTCAGAATAGGCCCTTGACATCCGTTCTTCTTGCACTTTTGACCTTTTGACTTCGTATTTGTATTTTTCTTCGATAAAAGCCCGTGAAAGCCCGTGTTTTCTTCATTTTTCATATTTTTGTCCTAAAACACAATAAAAACACAAACCACGCATAATTCCGCCTTTTACGACATTAAATAAACGTTTTGGTCTTATTATTAGAAATAAGTGGTAAAAGGATAAGTGTTTTCACACTTATTATGGTGCTTGGTTGTCTTGTTTCAGTAGAACTGGAAGCAGACATGATTAGACAAAATGGTTAGAAAAAAATGGTTTATCTTGTGCAGAGACTCTCCCATGCTCTGATACCACTTGTTGGGTCCACTAGATGTGGATCTTGCAGCATGTTAAGGATGGTGAACGACTTCAGTAATCACAAGTCTATTCACAGAGAGAATCTTAATGTAATACAAAGTATAAGTGCGGAATACAAATACTAAGATCAAGAAGAAACATAATAACTAAATAACTTGATCCTTACTAAGGATTTCTACTATTGATATGAAATGAATACTGGTGAAAGGTGTGTCTAACCCTTCTGCCAATGGGTTCCTTTTGTACTACAAGGAAACCCTAAACTACATAAAACATAAACGTGTAACTCCTGATCTGCACATTCTTTCCTAAGATATCTTATGCATATCCTAACAAACTACTAAGAATAACATTGTTTGACTTTCTACTAGACCAGGAGCACGTGTTGCTCCTACTACTACTAGGACCAGGAGGAACTACATACCTCCTAGTTCAGCTATTACATATATCTATTGCATAGGTCCTAACAAGAAGATATATAAACATATATTTTGTAGTGAATTTAGGTACTTGGTAAGATTAATTACTTGTGATCATTTAGACTTTATAAAATCTAAAATGATGTATGCATATGATCATGTGTTCCAGGTGACTTAATAGTCTCCAAAGTGATCAATTGTATAGTTATATGCTCATATAAAATGTAGTCATATGTAATGTTCCTGTGATCCCATAATAGAATACTCACAATTATGATAAAATGTTCAAAGTTTAAGTGGCCAAGTGATTGAATATTCACTATCATGTTATAGTATATATATATAGTTCTCGTGATCAAATGTGTGAATGCTCATGCATGATGCAAGTGATAATATGAAGTTTTCATGTAAAGGTGATAATATATAATATAACTCATGAGATGACGTGTACAATGATGTCATTAAAAAACATGAAAACCACAGGTTTTAGAGCTTTATCCCGTTATTTTTAGCTTTGTCCTCAAAGTTTAAGATGATGTTATTGCTCAAGTGAACAAGTGTGGGTGCTTAGCTCTAAATGATTCTTTGCGTTCCCAAGTGAACTCGAGACCTCGCCTTGAGTTCCAACGTATCTTAACTAACAGAATTTGGCTGCGTTTCAGCTTCTTGACTACTCTTTCCATGACCTCTAATGGTTCTTCGATAAATTGGAGTTTGTCATCAAATTGGACGCCCTCCAATGGCATGGCTAACGGCTCCTTCACATAGCACTTCTTTAAGTTTGAAACGTGAAAGGTAGAGTGTACCCGACTCAATTGTTGGGGTAACTCTAGACGATAGGCTACTTCACCAATTATGGCAATCACTTTGAAAGGTCCAACGTATCATGGATTTAGTTTACCACGTTTCCCAAAACGTACAACACCCTTCCAAGGTGATACCTTGAGCATAACACGGTCACCTACTTCAAATTTCATAGGTTTCCATTTCTGATCTGCGTAGCTCTTCTGTCTGTCTTGTGCAGCTTGAATTCTCTGCTTCATGAGAGTGATCTTCTCTGTTGTCTCTTAGATTAGTTTGGGTCCAATAAGCTAAAATTCCCCTACCTCTACCTAGCATACGGGTGATATGCACTTGCGACCATAGAGAGCCTCAAATAGTGTGAATTTGATGCTGTCATAGTAGGTATTGTTGTAGGAGAATTAAACTAAAGGTATATGTTTGACCCATCCTTTCCTAAAGTTTATCACACATGCTCGCAGCATGTCTTCCAAAGTTTGGCTCGTTCATTCACTCTGACCATTGGTCTGAGGGTGATAAGCAGTACTCACATCCAGGTTTGTACCTAAAGCTCGTTGGAAAGATTTCCAAAAGTTTGAGGTGAATCTACCATCTTGATCACAAATAATTGAGACATGTATTTCGTGTCTTGTCACAACTTCCTTTACGTACAGTCTTGCTAGTTTGTTAAGAGAGTCATTTTCTCTTATGGGTAGAAAATGGGCAGACTTGGTGAGTTGGTCGTCGATTACCCAAATAGTATTATACCCATGAGATGAGGTGGGAAGTTTGGTGATGAAATCCATGGTAATGTGGTCCCATTTCCATTTTGGGATTTCAGGTTGGATCAGTAGTCCTGACGGTCTCTGGTGCTCAGTCTCTACTCTGGCACATTAAACACTTTTTCGCATAAGTTGCAATGATTGCCTTCATGTTTGGCCACCAATACAACTTCCTCATATCCTGATACATTTTTTCAGATCCTAGATGTATGGATTATTTGGACTTATGAGACTCGTGCATGATCACGCTCCTTAAGTCTCTGTAACATGGTAACCAGCTCCTTCCGTGTAAACACAACGTTTCATCTGCTCTTGGTTCTAGTTTTTCCTTTGTAAAGTCCGTTCTAAGCATTCCTCCTACGTCTTCCTTCTTAATGTTTTCTGGTTTCCGAGCTTGTATCTGAGCCTCCAATATATGCTTGGGTAGGTCCAAGTTAATCGTCATAACCAAGGCTCGGACTCTCATTGGAGGATCAGTTCCCTTGCGGCTGAGTGCATCTATAACCACATTGGCTTTACTGGGGTAGTATTTGATGTCATAATCGTAGTCGCTAAGCAATTCTATCCAACGACGTTGTCTCATGTTCAGCTCCTTTTGGTCTAGAATGTGTTGCAAACTTTTGTGGTCGGTATGCACAGTATATTTTGTTCCGTATAAATAATGCCTCCAGATATTTAAGGAAAAAACTACAGATCCAAATTCTAGATCATGAGTAGAGTAATTATGCTCGTGCTTTTTCATTTGTCTTGAAGCATAAGCAATTACTTTCTTCCTCTGCATCTGTATAACACCTAAGCCTTTGTGCGAGGCATCACAGTAGACAACAAAATCCTCGTTGCCTTCTGGCAAGGCTAGAATAGGTGCTTTGCACAACTTCTGTTTAATGGTTAAGAATGTTAGTTCTTCTTTCTCTCCCCACTTGAATTTCACGCCTTTCTGAGTGAGCTTCGTCATAGACTTGGCTATCTTGGAGAATCCTTCTATAAATCTCAAGTATTATCCGGCAAGACCTAGAAATTGGCGAATCTCTTTCGATGATGTAGGCGGTGCCCAATCCTTTACGGATCCGACTTTTGCGGGATCTACTTGAATACCATCGCTATCAATCGCATGACCAAGGAAATGAACCTTAGGAATCCAAAAATCACATTTGGAGAATTTTGCGTACAACTTTTCTTCATTAAGTAGTTTCAGTACTTGAGAAAGGTGTTCTCCATGTTCTTTTTCATTCTTAGAATAAATGAGTATGTCGTCGGTGAATACGATCATGAATTTATCCAGATACAGTCTACACACACAATTCATAAGGTCCATGAATATTTTTGGTGCGTTGGTTAGTCTAAATGACATAACCTGAAATTCGTAATGAACGTAGCGAGTTCTGAAAGCTGTTTTTGGAATGTCTTCTTCTCTGACCTTCAACTGATGGTATCCAGATCTTAGATCGATCTTGGAATACACACTTGGTCCTTAAAGTTGATCAAATAGGTCATCGATTCGAGGAAGTGGATAACGATTCTTCATAGTTAACTTGTTCAGTTCTCTTTAATCAATACACATTCGGAAAGAACCGTCTTTCTTTTTGACAAATAGTACTGGAGTTCCCCAAGGTGAGGAATTGGGTCTAATAAAACCTTTGTCTGATAGTTCTTGGAGTTGTTCTACGAGTTCTTTCATCTCGGTTGGTGCCAACCGGTAAGGTGCTTTAGCTACAGGTGCAGCTCCTAGTATCAAGTCAATATGGAATTATACTTGACGAGTTGGTGGTAAACTAGGTATGTCGTCTGGGAAAACTTTGGGATAATCGCGGACAATTGACACGTCCTTGATTTGTTTCTTTTCTGGTTTGTCTTCTTCGTCCGTTTTATAAATATTTGCTAAGAAGATAGGGCATCCTCTCAGTAGATATTTCTGGAGTTTGGTACACGAGATAACACTTAGTCTTGTGTCAATCTTGTCTATTTTTCCTTCTCCTCGGAAAATTAAGTCTTCTTCTCCCAAAGGTATAAGGACTAGCTTTTCATCACGCACAATAGTTGCGTAATATTTTGCTAACCAGTCCATACCAGTGATAACGTCAAAACTACCAAGGTTTACTGGGATTAAATGAATATCGAAGGGATGTTTCAGAAGATTTATGGTACAACCTCTTAAGATAGTATCGGTTTCGATGACTTTACCGTCGGTTAATTCGACTCTGTAACAGTTCTCTAACTTGGTGGGAGTGATGTCTAGTAAACTACTAAACTCGGTAGATATAAAACTCCTATCGACTCCGGTATCAAACAAAATAGATGCATATCGATTGTTCAGAAGAAACGTACCGGTAACTACATTAGAGTCGGGATTGGCTATGGAATCTCCTATAACATAAACTCTAGTCGGTGCTCCTCCACCATTCCCTTTCTTGTTTTCTTGCTTTGGGCACTCGGGTTTGATATGTCCCGGTTCTCCACAACCATAGCAAAGAACTTCTCTCCGTCTCAGATCATTTCCACCAGTGGCATGGCGGTTTCCCTGCTATCCTTTTCCATGGAAGTTTTGACCACTTCGGTTGTTGGGTCTAAAGTTGGTGCCAATGTTGCTTCTATCAGCCAAAACAAAAGTATTGCTTGGTCCAGGTCTTCGGCAAGACGTGTCACGATAATGGTGAAAATTGCACTTGGCACACTTGGGCTTGGTACCTACATATCGAGGTGGCTCTGAGGTAGTAGCAATATAAACCTGACCTAAGTTCTGTTTCTTGGGTGGCTGAGTCTGATGATGGCTACGGAAGTTTTCGTCGGCTTTTCTCTTGTTTTCAGTCCGCCTTTCCGCATGGTTACGGCCTAGTTTGTCCATCAGCTCAGTGGCGAACTCAATGGCACTCTCGACTGTAGTGGGTTGAGATACGAGCACACTGTCGTGAATGGATTCTAGAAGTCCACTAAAATACTTCTCGATCTTATCCTTCACATCAGGAACAATTCTGGTGCACATCAAAGTCAGCTCTTGGAATTTCTGGTTGTAAGCTGTAATGTCATGGTTCGTGCTTTTGAGATTACACAGTTCGATCTCTAGCTTCTTTATTTCTCCACGAGGACAATACTTCTCGGTAAGCCTTTCTTTCAACACAGTCCAAGTCACCCCATAGGCATTGTCGTGCCCAAGGGTAGCAACCAAAGATTTCCACCATGTGAGAGCACTTTCTAGTGGAGTACATGTGGCAAGCTTCACCTTGTTTTCTTCCGTGTAGTCACAGATACAGAATACAGTCTTGGTCCTCTCGAACCATTGTGTTAGTTCGACAACCCCTTCCTTGCCCTTAAAGTAAATGGGCTTACACTTCAAGAAGTTGGGGTAACTGCACCCTCTAGCAATCCTGTCGTTCCTCCTAGCGTTGGAGTTCTGACTGTCATCCTGGTTCCTGCTGGGATGGGCTTCCCTAGCAGCCAAGGCGTCAACTATGACTTGTCTAACACCCCACCAAATGCTATGCGCAGCGGAACTATAACATTTGGGTGCTAGGCAGTTATCATCGCACACAAGATATATCGAACGGCTACAAAGAGACGTCAATTTTACACTTAAATTAAAAATTGTTGAAAAGTTACATGTCTACGGTTTTCCAACCCCAAGTGATACAACAGAGTTTTACGTTTTCGGTCCCCATGAATCTCAACCCAAAAGTTACAATTTTCACAACAACATGACATCAAAGTTAAAAATGTTTAAGTAATAACGGGAGGAAAAACAAGTAGACTCCAAGCTCCACACACAACATCCATCACATGCACGCTCCATGCTACACTTCAGCGGTTACCTGAAACACATGCTAAATTTGGTCAACGAGAACGTTGAGTGGAATTCATAGGTTTTACAATTCATTTTGAACATATGTGAAATAAAAACCATTCACGATCATTCATAGACTTGTCGATCAAACAATCTATATTCAAGGTACTGACAATTGTGTTTAAGCTCATGACACTAAACCGTTAACTCAATCACCCGCGTAATAATTGCCGGCGTGATTCAGATGAAACCAGTGCCCCTACTAAGGCATCAGTTGCAATTATACCTTATCTCTTATCACAAATTATCCGTCCGCAGGGGGTATCAACGTACTAGCCCTCGTCTCGGATAGGGTAGTCAACCCCATAGTACTATCACTTTGTATAAGCGGCTATTTCTAATCCACGCTAGGACTAAACAATAGTTAATAGTTCATGAAATTAGGGCCTTTTGCAACTAGGTACTCAACACAATTTCAAAGGCAACATTCGGGTCCAACAATCATTCATGACATATGTTCATTTTGAAAACTAGCATGCATTTCCCTCGCGGGTAAAACAGTTTGAAATAATAATAAGCGAGGCTATAAATTCACACCTTATATAACAAGTAGTCGATATTTCGAGAGACGGTCACTGACGACGATACGGATGCCCGGGTAATTCAACACCTATCAAACCAAATAACACGTAATGAGTAATCTCATTTTAAAACCTTATGGTACTGTATAAAATACATAAATATTAGTCACTTGTGATAATTACAACTCACGCCAAAACAAAACGACATGTGTTACTCGTTTTATACCATTTGTCCTTATTATTAACGTTATCCATTTTTACTCATTTTTGCCGATACTTACCGAAAGTACGGACTGTTTTACTATACTTAACCATTTTTATAAAATTTGAGAAAATTCTCAAAAATACTATAAGACCTGTAGAAAACACATATTTAATCCCAACAAAAGTTTTCACTTCTACGACCCGTTACTCAACACTTTTCCAAAACTACGTTTTTCGGACTGAAATTGTACTTTGACCAAGTCGGACTCGTTTGACCCGTTTAAAATACTCCATTGACCCATTTGACACCTAAGTCCTATAATAGACTCAAATGTGCAGGTTTGACACCAAAATTCAACCCTTGACCATTTACCAAACTAAACTTATAGTCCCCGGGATTTGACCTAAAACAAAGCATAATTTCGGATTATGACGGTTTTCATCTCCCGGTACACGAATTTCAAAACGTCGTAACTTTTGACTCGTTAGGAGTCGTAAGCTCTACCTTATACCAAATCGAAGCTAAGAAGATGCTCTACAACTCTATCCTATCCACAAGACCTGTTTTCAAAATAATGTTTACCAAAATGCCTTAAACGTTCTGCCTAAAATCAACTATACCAAAATCATACTAACGCTCGTTTCCAAACCCATTTATCAACACTAGACATCATCCTAAGCATCCCTAATCACAACCAAACAACATTTTCAGTCCTAAACCCCTATTTATCATCAACCTGATAAAACCAAAATCATAAAAACAAGCATGCAAGTGATTATACCCATCTAAAACATCTAAAAACATAAGATTAAACATAAACCCAAGCTCAAAACATTAACCACCATGATCCCCAAACACCCCCCATTGAGCCGTGGGGGTTTGGGTGATCAAAACCCACCAACCAAATTGATTTTGGTTGATTTGTTTGGTGTTCTAGCATCATTTTAGCATGAATTAAACATGCAAATGCCCAATTAACATCAAAAACGATTTTGAAAAATCTTGAATTTTTGGAAGAATTTTTGTTAATGCATGTTTGAAATAACCATGGATTAACACTCACTAGATGATTTTAGAAGGTGGTCTTTGATTAGAATTTATCAAAACTCAAAAAAATTGATGTGGTGGTGGTTTTGGGTGTTTGGCCGTCGGCCTAAGGAGAAAAGGGAGAGGGTTTGATCTTTTTTTTTGTGAAATGTTTTGTGTGTGTGTGTTAGTTCCCTTTTTGTGAAATGGGATGGACCATTGTGCAATTTAAGCGTTCTTTTGGCCTTAAGCAAAAACGACACCAAAACTTTACGAGATTTACTCACTAGTCATTTTAGAAAATTTTACGGGAGTCGAGAATCATCCCAAACACTCCAAAATACTTTTGGGATACTTTAAATGTACCCGGAAAGCAATAAAACTCGCCCGAATCGACTTAACACGAACCGTAAGTAAAATTCTCGAAAAATTACATTATCGATAAAACGTCAATAATTATAGAAATTTGGGCATCCATCGGGATCGTATTCGTCATCGTCCTTCTTAAATCGTCAATCGTCAAAATTATAACCTCGAACATCGGTTTCAACCAAAATACTAAAATATATAGCAATTAAAATTTATTAAAAATTTCAAAAATAAGCGTAATTTAGGGTAATGTTAGTGACCTCGGTTCTAGGGTATCACAACCTGTCCGATGAGTACCCTGAGTTGGGATTTCTAAGATAGTGGGTGTGGCATTAACTCCGAAGGGGTTTGATAGTGTGTTTCTTATAGCCATTTTTC
This sequence comes from Glebionis coronaria, assembly GCA_025667525.1. Taxonomy (NCBI): domain Eukaryota; kingdom Viridiplantae; phylum Streptophyta; class Magnoliopsida; order Asterales; family Asteraceae; genus Glebionis; species Glebionis coronaria. The sequence continues at coordinate 393,180,667 of CM046882.1, forward strand.
TATAATATACAAGAATGAGATTTGTTAGTTGATCAATATTGTATTTATATCAATTACATGGAAATGTATATGCATGAAGTTTATAAGAAATTGGATAACCTGTCAAAAGTTCACAATATAATATAAGCACAAAGGATTAATAGAGTAAAATCAATATAAGTCATTTCTGGCAAACAACAATATAATACAAGTACAACCAATCTAAGACAGGAATACAACATGCTTGTTTGAAATAGTGGTACAAATGTTTTTGATACAACAAAAGATAACCTACCTACTAGGGTTAGGTACTAAGAGATGGAAATACAACTGAAAAAACAAAAGATACATTACATCAGTCCTAGATCATGAGAGCTGGGATGCAACCCAATACTTGTCATGATATACAAGATATCTAATCTAAACATGGCTACCTGAATCACTGGAAAATGCTGGTACAGCTGGGGCTACAGGTGCCTGAGTAGCATCCTGCAAAGCGATCATGGCAGCACGGGTATCTCTAGTATGGCGAAGAGCCTCTAATAGTTGTGCATGTCTAGCCGTATCTGCAGTCCTGAGGTAGTCGGTCTCTACAGTAGTCCCCTGATGACAAACCTCTGCTAAGTCGAAGAAAATCTGGAGTGTATACCCCTGAGTCATGAGGGCGGTGTGTGTGTGATACTGCTTGCCCTCGAGGGCGAACAAACGCTGTCGGAGATGAGAGTTCTCCTCGAGCAATCACTGCAGGGTGTCCTGGACAATTGCCGAAGTCCCCTGTGTAGCATGCGACTCTGCTGCTACTGCCCAATAGAGAGAGTATAGTCCCTCCTGGAGCACTGAGTGTAAAACCCGTATTTAAAATCCTCGAATATTAAATACGTCTAGTCTCAGCTTTAACTTTAATTTAACGTTAACATTAAATACGCAGTCTCAGTTTATTTAAATATTACAAGAAAATAAATTCATAAAATAATTATTATGTTTCATAAAATATTACGTAGGTATTATTTATTATACATAAAAGAATATTACGTTTCAGAAAAATAAAAACACGAGAAATAAAAATACGTTTACGTGATATTTTACAAATATCGAGAAAAATCAAACGAGAACATATATACATAAAGGGGTGGCGGTTTGAACTAATAAACAAAGAGAAGTGGGCTTTGAGCCCGGCCCGTCTTGAAACACAAATAAGCAGGGAACAAAATATACACTACTGCCTTTTGTCTTATCACATACAAAAAAGGGGGACGACTAGGTTAAAACTAAAAGTTGCCGCCAGTAAAAGATCAAAAAAAGGGTGGCGGGTTTAATTCTTCAGCAGTGATTCGTGTATGATCATACCTCACTCTCAATCCTTGTAATGGTAATAACCTCGTTCTTTAATTTCTGTCATATCACAATCTTATATGGATTAAGAATTTTACAAACGAAAACAAAAGAGTAATCATGAATTCACAATCAGGGGTGTCACGGTTCTGTTTGATTCACGAGAAAACTGAGACCATAAGGTCTCGGTGGTGGTGTTGTATAAACGGGTGCAACCCTAACCATAAGGGGCGATTGTTTGTCTATTGTGGTAACCGAACAAACAGGGAGAACAGATAGGGTACGTTTAGGTCTGCAGTACCAACAAGGGGGTGTTTGGGTTTACAAACAGTGGAAACATAGAGCACAGCAGGGGCGTTTGGTTTAAGCAGTGGGAACAAAGAAAACAATAGGAAAATATACAAAATCAGTGGGAACAAATGAACAAACAGTGGGTTACACATTAAAAACAGAAATCATGAGATTTAAAATTCAGTTAGCGACAGTTTAGCGACAGAATTTCTGTCTCAGTGTATATAATCAATTTTGGGACATATTTAGTCACAGTTATTAGCGACAGTTAGCGACTGTTAGCGAAAGGAAAATCTGTCGCTAATATGGTTATTTATTTATGTAGTATTGTTGATTTGTTTTAGTGCGACCGAGAAGGGTATCTCGGTAGGCTCGGGTTCATGGTTAAAAGGTTAAAAGGTTAAAAATGAGGATTTTAATTATACCATATTTAACCATTTTCATAGATAAATGATTTAATTCAGTTAGTAAATTAAACTAATAATGATAAATTAGTTTTTGTAAATTTAAAAGGTATAATATTATTAAACGATTTAACTAGTTTTGGAAACTTTCTAATTTAGGAAACTTTCTATTTTTAGCAGGTTACCAATTATAGTAAGGTTATAATATCAGGGTACATGTTTTACCGTAATCAGTAGTACAGGAATGCATTAATCAGAAAAAAAATAGAACAATCAGATTCATCAGTTATACATAACAGTGATACAAGACTAAATAAACTAAGAACAGTTAAAAATCAGTAAACTAAACAGATATCAGTTAACTCATTCGCGTCCATTATTTATGTAGTAACCGTGAAGTCGGAGTAGATCTTTCAACTTTCATTCTTATTTCGTTACTAGACGCGAGGTACGGATTTTCCGTCCTTCAGTAAGGACTTCCTTCTATGCATGATTAGGATTCCCCATCTGCAACCAAATGTTTTCCCTAGTATTTGTTCTAAGCTTATCAGTAATCATTTTAATAACTAAATAAATTGCCTGAGCTTTATATACAAGCATTACCAGTTAGGTACTAGTTACGGAGGTACCGTAACCATGACACTAGAGGCACCGGTGTCATGACTCCTCTACGGGGGAGTGATTTCTCGCAGCGTCCCATTTATTTCAGCTTGGCCATTTTATCAGTATTATCAGTGGGGCGTATGGATGCATCCTAGGCTATCAGTTTATAGCTTATCAGGTGAATGTGGTGTGTGCTCTAAATCCTTCACATCAGAGTTGATCCCTCCACCCAGCATATTATTTAGAGGTCACCCCTCTACAACATGACGAGATCACCCCTCTATTTATTCATGCAGTAGTTGTTACAGCACATGACCTATATAAGCTCTTGGCAATTAAAATACAGTAAATGCATGTTTTCAGATTTAACAAATAATAGTTAAGTCTTATAATCAGACTTTTCAGATTATACATAGATTTCCGCTTCAACTTTACTTATTAGTCTTACAGCTTCAGTATTTTATCATCAGCTTCATTTCAGTATTTCTTATCATGCCTTATATTCGTTCACTAGGCGTGATGCTCAACCGTAGTTTCCTTTCATGTTCTAACGGCAGGTACACCAGGACATTGTTTAGTCCTTTCCTTTAGTATTTACTCTTCATGTTTTAAGCTTATGTTTGGATTACCGATGTTTGATTCCGGTATTTCATTTATGGTCAGTTAATGTTTTAGGACATTTACCTTATGCTTTGATGACACGCCATAAATACACGTAATGGTCCACTTATCCAAGTGGGGTGTTACAATTATGGTATCAGAGCTATAGGTTCGACCTGTAGGCTCTAAAACTTGACCTGTGACTAGTGGGTAGTCACTAGGAACTTCCCAGATTTTGGCGTTGTTATCTTTTATATTTTTCATGCATTTATTAGTCAGTTTTCTTCGATTTTCAGTCAGTTTTCTTAAAGTTTTTGACTAAGTAAAAGGTTGGTACATAACTGGTCATATTTAGTCACATGTGCTTTTTTGTGAATTTTTGTTTTGGTGAACCGACCCATCGGCGTTCACCCTTGCCCGTTCAGATTTTGTATTTGTGAACCGACCCATAGGCGTTCATCCTTACTCATATCAGATTCATGTTTTCAGTCGAATATTACTTGGTGAACCAGCTAAAGACGTTCACCGCTATTTAGGTTAAATTTCATATTTTCAGACGATAGTTGTTTTATGAACCGAACCAAAGGTGTTCACCTTTGTTCATATCATGATGTTTCATTCAAAGATTTGACTAGTATGGTTTGGACTACAGCCATCCATATTTAGTCCCAGATGGTGAATTTCCATACATGATAGTTCTCGTAAATTTTGACAAGTATGGATCGGACCAGAATCGCTCATACTTAGTCACATGCTTTATTCTTTGATTTCTGTGGTTTGAACCATTACCATTCACATTAGTTGATGTTAAACTTCAGTTGATTATACTTTTATGTTCTTTGGAACAATCAAGTTTTCATACCTTCACGTAGATGTCGTTTTCATGCTAATTAAGTTCATGTCTCCTTAAGAGGATTACATTTTCAGCAAGGTGATGATATTTGCATGCTAAGATATAGAAGGGTTATAGTAAAATCCTGTTTTTCATAATAAATCATGTTTGGTCTTGATCAGGCATGTCTTCATGCTGACCATTGTTGAAATTCCGTTTAATCATATTCTTAAACCTCTATACAACCAGCATTAAGTCTACGCAGGAATCACCAGGCTATCATGTTACTCATTTCAGTTTAGTTTACTACCGTTTAAATCAATTTATTTATTTGATCATGTAAGACAAGCGACACCAGTATCGATCATCCCACAAAATTTCCACCAGTGCCATGTACAGTATTCCATATGTACCTCATGTACAGTGTCTCAGTTATGCTCCATGTACAATATTTCATGTGTACTCCACGTACAGTGTCTCAGATATGCTCCACGTGCAGTATTCATTTTGTACTTCATGTACAGTAGTCCAGGTGTACTCCAGGTATTCTACTCCATGGATATTGTTAATCGATCCTCAATCATCTCAAGCCTTTCCACTTGTCGATATTCTATCAGATGCTGATGTTGCTCATGAGCTGAAGCTGTTACCAGATACAGATGCTGCTAACACTTTGAAGACCTCACAAATGCTGATGATGCTGATACTTTGGAGATTTCTCAAGATGTTGATGCTGTTTATACTATGAAGACTCTACAGAACAAGGACGAAAACTATAAATTTGAAATTTCTGACAAGAATAAATTTCAACCATCAGACACTGCCATTCTATTCCATGCTTTTACTTCCCCACTTAGATGTCACACTTCACTCAGCTAATCTTTTAGTCAGAAGAGTGGGAACCGGTAACCAGTCGGCCACTCAGCAGAAATAGTTACATGAATCACGGTCATGATAACGACTGTCAGGAAACTGACAGACAAGGCGGTAATGATAACCACTGTGCTTATAATTAATCAGTCAGTAACCATCGGAACTTCAGAACGGACGTAACCATAAATACAGAGGTCAGCAGTCTAACCGGTCCGCCAACCCTAACAGTTACCAGAAATTCTTAACATTATTCAGACTCACCCATTAAAATACATGTCCAGACAACAGTCAAGACACAGGTCTCAAGTATCATTTCGGAAGACACTTGTCAAGACACCAGTCATGATACACGTCATACGAATATCTTCTCAAAGTACGAACCAGAACTCATAACTCCGTATGTTTTCTAAACCAGTCCCTCGGAAATTCAGGGTACCCTCCAAAGGGGTATACCCGTTGTGTCATGCCACGCATAAATTAGACCATTAAAAATTCAGTCACCACCACTAGAGTATTACTCAAGTTAGACACGCAATGTTCATTCTATGAGGTTACAGACAAACACATTCAGTGAAAACTCGCCATGTTTACTTCACGTGTTCCTATGTCAGCTTTATCTTAAATCAGGTGGTTACCTGCCTCTCAGCCAGAAACGACTCCACAGTATCACCATATTTATAAGATTTTTCCTTCCAGTTGAAGACAAGATCTATCTTACTAACTCCTAAATATAGTAATTTTATTTTCTGCCATAAAATCAGTACAAGTTGTTATGCTTACAGCAAGTGACTTATCATTCTAAAGCTACGAAGACCTTTATAGCTATCAGATATAAATCCACTTCTGAAGTTCCTTAAAATCATGATCCGAAGATTATTCCAGAGTTCCCAAATGTAATTTCAGAAAGTTTTCAAGAAATTCCTTCCAAACCACGAGATAGAATTTAACATCGAGTTAGTCTCAAGAACAAAACCTGTTTTCAAACTCTTTATTGTAGGGCCTCAGCTAAGTTAAAAGAGTTGCAGCACTTGCTGCAAGAGTTACCGGAACGAGGCTTTATTCGCCCTAGCGCACCACCAGGAGGTGCACCGTTTCTATCTATCAGGAAAAGTCGGTAACATGAGATCGCGTACCGACCACCAAGAATTTTACAAGATCACCATACATAATCAATGTTCATTCCACGTATAGAAGGTCTATCTGACCTACTACGATATCATAAACATTTTTCCAGAACGATTCACGATCATGCCACCATCAGTGGTGAGAGAAAGAACATGATGTTTTCTAGACTACTGTTGCACACGTTATTGATGAGACTGCTTTTATACATAGTCTCATCGTCCAAAACGGACTTAAAATGGTTAAAATATCATAAAAAGTGCCAAATATATGCTTGTGTTTTTCAATGTGTATTTTAGGTACGGATATTGAGAAATTGAAAAAAGATCACAAGAAACAAGCAAAAACGAACACGGAAAACAAAGCCGCACAATGAACCGGACCCAAGTGTTTATTTTCCAAGAAAAGTCCTTGAAGAATTGAAGATTGTAAAAGAAGGGTCCTTCATTATTGAAGAATTGACACTTTATACCCTTGTTTATTCATAATTACAAGTTTGGTCCCTAAAGTTTGTCAAATTTACAAAAAGGACCCTCAACTTTGAAGAATTGGCAACATTGGTCCCTTAAATTTGAAGACTTGTCATTTTTAGTCGTCCATGAAGACAAGAATACAAGTGAAGACCTTGAAGAATGAAGACATGCCAAAAAAGCCCTTCAAATATCATCAAATTACAAAACAAGTCCTTGATAAACCTTTTGGAAAGTTATTGTGGCCAAAGTGTGTAAGACAAAACTTCAATAACAAAGGAATTTAGATTGTTGGTTGTTAAACATGAAATGAAAGAAGAAAGAAAGATGAGGGGTTGAACTTGTGAGACAGCCAAAGATACCTAGACCACTCCCACCATGACACGTGCCTCACTCACCCCTCTCAACCAATCACACTCCACCCTTTGGCCAACTCACTTCCCACCACCGGTTATTAACTAATTAAATTAATTTGTTAATTAACTCGCGCCATAACACATTTTCAAATCCCTAATCAGATCAAACCACCAACTATTCATCTCAAGAACAAAATTGGGTTTTTCTTAACCGTTGGGAATTAAGCCCTAATATTATCCAGAATTATGATTAAGCTTATAATAAACAAAACCCAACTCTTAAACTTGCCAGCTCATCACCCAAAGTTTCACATGAACCACCCCTGCTACACTTTGTGGAAGAAGACAAAAGCTTGCAAAAGATCAACGCCCCACATCTCAGCATACATCCTAAGCTCACATTGGACGTATGAGATGACAAAACAACAAAGAATTGTCACATGTATCAGCTCCAAGTCCAAATTCAGTCAACACATATTAAAAATTCAAGGGCATTATGGGAACTTCAAGCACTAGGGTTTCTAGTTTACTTTCAGCATTTTAGACATGTACATCCTCTATATAAAGGGTTTAGCACTTAGCATTTAGACTGGCTCTTGGTTTTCTTTGGTCACAAATCTGTAAATCCTTGTTTCAAAGTGAATGAAAAAGTGTGTGATTTTGTTGACGAATTCTAAGTGCCACCTTTATTTTATGTTTGTTAATGTTCTAAGTTTGTGGTTTTAAGTTCCAAAAGTTTGGTTTTAAAGTTTATGCAAGTTGTTTAAAGGTTTTCCAAAATGTGATTTTTTTCCTAGTCTTAGTTCAAACACTTGAAGCTTTTGGGTCATAAGTTGATCATATCACCCTGATAAGGAGATTATCAAGGTGAGGTGAGACTTGTGGCTTGGGAACATTCTAGGGGTGGGGAACAAGCTTGGAACAAATCTGTTTCATTTTCCATCTTTCTTTTCATATAATCTATTGTTTCTTACTTTGTTTTTCTTAGCAGCTTATTGGAAGCTTGTGTCTTGTTTAGCTAGACACATAAGCTCTCAAATTCGTAAGTGTGGATGTGCATTCATGAGGTTTGTCATAATCTCTTGTAAAATCTGTTGAAAAGTGGTACTAAGTGATTTTGGTTATCTGATGTTGTATGTTGTGTTCTTATCCATGAATCTTGCTGATTTGTTCATTGTGATGTTGTTATGATGCTAGTTTAAGGGTTACTTGGTCATATAAACAATTTGCTTTGATAAAATCTTATTTAGTGTTTTAATAGTCTGTCTGGGACTACTATTTTGTGATTTTCATGTTAGTTTGAGTAAGTGGTTTGGGTTCTTTTGTGTTTTTAACTGATATTGAAGTGGTTGTATGCTAAAATCTGCAAGTCTTTCACTTTCAAACATTAAATCTTAATCATTGGTCTATCTAGCTTGTGTTAGGTCTTTATGGGCTGAAACTTTGTGAAAACCTAGTTTGCATGTTAATCTAGGGATAACAAGTGATAAAACATAGATCTTGCAACCCGAGTAGTAGATTTAACGGTTTGAATTTAGATCTGTGGTCAAGTAGTTCAGCAATAGGTCACTTGTGTTCATCTTTGTTCATCAATAACTAACATATAGCTTTAATCTAGTTCAAATCTTGTAATTAGTGCATGATATGAGTTTGTTTATGCTTGATTAAGTCTTTTATAGCTGTTGTATGCATTTGGTGTACTCTGGTTAGCTTATACTAGCTTAAACTTAGCTTAATATCATCAGACCTTAACTGCATCATGTCTGTATCATGTCTGTGGATTGTTTGATTAAACTGTACTAATTGGCTGGGTGAATTTTTTTTTTCTTGCTTGTTATTGACTCCCTACATCTTATTGGTTGTAGGGGTGCCTTGATTGTCCAAAGAAACCAACTGAATCTCTCTAACAAAGCAAGTCAAAAAGTCAAAGCAGTGGGAACACTTTCCCACTTAAAGGTCCCACTGATAGTGTATTTTGTTCATCAGCTTATTAATAAGCTTTTCTATCTTATTCTATTGTGCAACAACTTCTTTTTTGTGATAGAACTTAATATTTTAAGCTTGTAAGTCGGTTTTGAAGTTTACAACTTTTGGTTTTAGCTTTTGACTAGAAAACGACTATTTTGTCTTTTTCAAAAACTGCTTATTGCTTTTTCCAGCTTATTGAGTGTGCTTATTTGAAAACTTTTTGTTAATTAAGCTTAATTAATTGATTTAAAACTTTTTTCAAGTTGAATCAGCTCTTGAAGTGGTCTAGAACTCGAAGACGACTATTTTGTCGTTTTGTGTAGAGAGCTTTGGCTTATATCAGGCTTATTTCTTGAGCTTATTCATAAATTATTTTTACAAACAGCTTTATAATCTCATAAGAAGGATGTGTGTCAAATTTCAGCTTATGGCATTAGTTTATGGCTTAATGGGCCAAAAGCCCATTAAGAATAAATTGTTGTTCATTAAGCTGTGGTAAGCACTGATACAGCTTTTAGGCCTTTAGAGTTTTGTGTTTAAAATTGAATTTTAAGCTAGACTGGAACTTATCAGCTTATTCGGGTGACTTTTTGCTTAGTGGGCCAAAAAGCCCATTTGACTTGGACTGTTTTCACTTTTGGCCCATTTGGAGGCCTAATAGGGGTATTTAGGTCATTTTACTTTCATTTCTGGTTTTATTAAGTTAAAATAAATTAGTTTGCAAGTTTTTAGAATATTTTATAAATTTTGAATTTTTAATATTATTTTAATATTTAATTTTAATTTTTAATCATTTTAAATAGTTTTAATTAGTTTCAAATTTTTCAAAAATAGTTTTTAGTTTAATTAAGTTATTTTAGAGGTTTACAAATTGAAAAATCTTACTTTGGGCTTTTTATTAATTAAATTGATTTTTAGGGCTTTAATTTGCATTAAAAATTATTATTTAATTAGATAAAAGGTTTGAGTAAGTTTTGATTTTTGGTAAACTCTAATTGCATTTTTAGGGATTTATTGTGATTTTCTAGGAATTTTTAGGGTAATTTTTAAATTTCGTCACGCTTTACGGTTTTACGTTTACGTCATTCGTCGTAGTTTAATTTTAACTCGTAACTGTCATCATTTTTCTTTTCCTATTCTCTCATCAATATTAATCTCAAATTTAATCAAGTCTTAACACACACACTAAGCCTCCTTGAGAACGAACTCACACCTTTGGGTCATTAGTGCATGGTTTTCCTAAATCGTCGTACTTACCCTATTTACCTTGTTTTCCTAAACAAGTGAATTACTACAACTATCATTTTTGGCGCCGCTAACGGGGAGGCGTGTTGTGTTTTTATTTGAACAAATTTTGTTTTTATATTATCCATAATAACTATTTGTGTGATTAGCACTCTAATCATACGTATTATCGGTTTTCGTATTTTGTGTGAATATTATTACTATATTGTATACGTATCACAATAAATTTACAAGTACTCCAAAAGTGTAACAACACAACCTTAATTGGTATTTCATCACTCAATCATTGTATTCGAATCTCAAACAAAGAAAAAGGCAAAATAGATAAATACTTTTCTGAAGCTTAATTTTGATAAACACAAACTATAAGGTGGGTATAAGGCGGTTTTATTTCACGACCTAAAGGAAAAAGGCTCTTAAGTGCTTACCGCCACCTCGTTTCCTCCGCTTGCTTGTGCGTGTTTTGATAAAAAGGGCTAATCGAGGGTTTGCCACCCAAAGTATTATCTACGTATCTATATATTTTCTTGGTTTCAAATATTAAACCCTCCTGAACATTTTGGTGTTCCACCAACGTTCTAAAGTCATTGAAGGCGTTCACTTCACGTGATCTTTTTCATTCATTGAGGCTCCTTTAATCGAGAGATTTAATTTGAGGAGAGATTTGTAGATTTGTGTCTACGTAATACATCACAAAAATCCAAAAAAGTAAAAAAAAATCAAAAGCACAAAAAATTGGAAAAAGTAAAAACACCCAAAAGAATCTTCTTTGCTCATCCCCAAGTTGTACGTGAAATTTATGCAAACTCGTAACCAAGCAAGACGTGCACGTAAACGTAGAAACCGAAAGGAAGGAACACCTTCTAGTAAAGAATCTCCTATTGACGAACCCATCGTAGAACAAGAAGCACCCATGGCTAATCGTACTATGATGGAGTTGCTTCAAGCACCCACCGAGGGTTATGGAGAAGCGATTGTGATTCCCGCTATCCTTGCGGAGAATTTTGAAGTTAAGACGGGTTTGTTGTCCATGATTCAAAACAACAAGTTTCGTGGTAGCGAAAAGGACAACCCTCATGACCACATTCGGCAATTCAATCGTCTTACCGCCACTTGCAAGTTTAAGGACGTCTCGAACGACTCGATTAAGATGATTCTTTTTCCGTATTCCTTAGCGGGGCCCGCTAAAATTTGGTTAGAGAAAGAACCACCCAATTCTATATTGATGTGGAAGGATCTCGTTTCAAAGTTCGTGAACCAATTTTTCTCGCCATCTAAGACTACGCACTTGAAGAACGAGATTTAAAAGTTTTCACAAGAGTATAATGAGAGTTTTTCAACATCTTGGAATCGGTTTAAGGAAATGTTGCATGAATGTCCTCATCACGGTTTTGTCGACTTACATCAAATCGACACGTTTTACAATGGATTGATCGATCATGAGCGAGACTATCTCAATGCCGTCGCGGGTGGTAATTTTTTGTGTAAAACGGTCGAGGAAGCATTGTTGATCATTGAGAATAGGTCCAAGGTTTATAGCCCGCGTAGCAAATCGAGTGTTCACAAGGCTTCGTCTTTACCTTCATTGTCACATACCATCGATGCTTGCCAAATAGAGGCTAATTTGGAAAAAAATATTTTTGATAAGCTTAAAGGATTGTTAATTGAGTTTAAAGTTGGTGAACAACCCACTCCCGCTACGGCTAAAGCAGTTGAGCTTTCTTGTATGTATTATGGTGGAGGTCATGATTTCTCCGAGTGCATTACCAACGGTGGTAACAGTTCGAGTGCCTACGCGACCACGGGAACTTATAACCAAAACGGTCAAGTTACCCGCACTAATCAAATGACTCCACCGGGTTTTCCACCAAATCAAAATGCTAACAATTATCGAAACAATCAAGTTGGTTACCAAGGAAATCAAAGGAACAATTATAAGGGTAACCACTATGGGAATCAAGGGACTAATAATCAAGTGCAAAACAAAAATCAAAACCGTGATTTTCAAAACAACAACAAAGGTTTGCAAAACTTGAAAGATCTTCCAAATGAATTTTTTGATTATGCAACGGGTAATCATGCTAGGTTTGATAATATATAAAGGGATATAATTAGCCTAAGATCCGAGTTTAAGAATGATTTGAAAAATGAGTTGAAAAACGAGCTTGCTAATGAACTTAAGACTCATACAAACAAAATGGAGAGTAACGTGCAAAGGTTACAAAAAAATCAACAAAAAATGGATCAAGGCCAACATAAGATTAAACAAGAGATTCTTAAGGCGGATAATATGCAATCTAAGTTTGAGGATAGAATTTCAAGCATGTTTGAGGCTATAATGTGTAAACCATCTTCTTCGGGTGGTCTTCCTAGTAACACCGTGTCAAACCCGAAGGGAGAGATGAAAGTGATTACCACACGTAGTGGTAAGACCCTTAAGGAACCAACTCCTCAACCAATTACTCCTACGATGGATGAAATTGAGGAAGAACCCGAGGTGGTGGTCAAAAAGGAGCACATCCCAATCCTACGAAGTACCGCTCCAACCAACCTACAGTTGACCCTTTACCAACGTTGGAACCCGAGATTCCAAATGCTATGCCTATGCCCCACCCAACACCACCCTTACCTTACCCATCTAGACTTCGTAAGGAGAAATTGCAAGAGCGTGACAATTACCAATTTGAGCTTTTTATTAAGATGTTTCGAGATTTTCATTTTAACATAAGTTTTGCCGAAGCTTAATCATGATGCCTCGATTTGCCGCCAACTTTAAGAGTATGTTGAACAACAAGGAGAAATTGCAAAAATCGTCTAGTTGTTCATCGGTTTATCTTAACCGCATACCTCAAAAAGTCGGTGACCCTGGTAAGTTCTTAATACCAATTGGTATTCAATATATGGAAGAATGTTATGCCTTGGTCGATGTTGGTGCTAGTATTAGTTTGATGCCTCTTGACATATTCAAGTCACTCAATCTTCCTAATCTTACTCCTTCAAGAATGTCTATCGAAATGGCCGATCATTCTACTATTCCCGCATGTGGATTGGCCGAAGACGTTTTTGTGAAAGAGGGAAAGTTCTAGTATCCGGTAGACTTTATCGTAGCCGATATTCCCACGGATCCTCAAGTTCCTCTTATTTTAGGTCGTTCGTTTTAGATACGTCGAGAGCGTTGATTGATGTGCATGCAAGGAAAATCACCTTACGTTTCAACGACGAGGAACTTGTTATAAACGCAACACAAAACTCCAAAATTTCTCATGTTTATTCTATCACGGCCATAAACTATATTGATATGATCGATGTCGTTTGCGAGGAATTTTCACAAAAATTTTTAGGTTTTGGTGATGAAGAAAATAGTGGCAATCCCACTATGCTCGATCCTATTCTTGATAACTCGACACCATCCTTCACTCCATTTGAAGAAGGTGGTTTTACTTTGGAAGAGTTTGATGTACCTCGAACTTCTAACGAAGACCTTGAAAATGATGAGGACTTTTCGATTATCAAGGATTTTCTTAACGATTTCCTATTTCCTCCGCCGGTAGAGGTTATGAGTATCGAACCCAAATCTTCAATCGAGGAACCACCAATCCTCGAGTTGAAAGATCTTCCTCCTCATCTTGAATACTTATTCTTGGGAGGAGACGATAAGTTGCCGGTTATTATTGCGATGGATCTTTCGGATGATGAAAAAACCGCACTTATCGATGTCTTGAAGGATCACAAAGGGGCAATTGCGTGGAAAATATCCAACACTAAGGGTATCGACCCAAAATTTGTACCCACAAAATCTTAATGGAGGAAGACTACAAGCCCACAATCCAATGTCAAAGGAGGGTGAACCCCAAAATTCACGACATCATCAAAAAGGAGGTCCTTAAACTCCTTGACGCGGGAATGATTTACCCTATTTCCGATAGCCCTTGGGTGAGTCCCATTCATTGTGTCCCTAAAAAGGGAGGAATGACCGTTGTGCCAAACGATGACAACGGGTTAATTCCAACTCGACTCATGACCGGTTGGAGGGTGTGTATTGACTATCGTAAGTTAAATGACGCCACTCGTAAAGACCATTTTCCCTTGCCCTTCATGGATCAAATGTTGGAGCATCTTGCGGGAAACGATTTCTATTGCTTTTTAGATGGTTTTTCTGGTTACTTCCAAATCCCCATCGATCTTCGTGATCAAGAAAAAACTACGTTTACGTGTCCATATGGAACGTTTTCCTGTCGTAGAATGCCATTCGGACTTTGCAATGCACCGGGAACTTTTCATCGGTGCACGATGGCTAATTTTCATGACATGATCGAGAAGACGATGGAAGTCTTTATGGATGACTTTTCCGTGTTTGGTAGTTCGTTCACTTCGTGTTTAGGAAATTTGAAGCATATGTTGAAATGTTGTGAGGAAACCAACCTTGTGCTCAATTGGGAAAAATGTCATTTGATGGTTAAAGAAGGAATCGTCTTAGGGAACAAGGTTTCGAAAGTGGGGATTGAGGTAGACAAAGCTAAGATAGACGTCATCGCCAAATTGACTCATCTCAAAACCGTTAAGGGAGTTAGGAGTTTCTTAGGCCACGCGGGCTTTTATCGTCGATTCATCAAGTATTTTTCAAAGATATCTCGACCCATTACACAGCTCTTCGAAAAAGATGCACCTTTTGTCTTTAACGAAGATTGTGTACGAGCCTTTGAAATCCTTAAGAGGAAACTGATAGTTGTAAAATTAGTACACTTGCTTATTTTAGGAAAAACAAGGTATAATGGGGGCAAATATTAAGTTGCACGTTTTAGGAAAAACGGGAAACCAAACAAATGCGGGTTCGTTCTCGAGGAGGTGTGTGGATTAATGTGCCAAAATATAAGATCAAAGGTTTAGGGTAGTGGCGTTTTTGGATAAGAAAAGAAAGAAAACTAGAGACGAACTATGATTACAATTAAACTACGACGAAAGACGTAAAACGCGAACGTAAGTACGTAGAACGTGAAAATTTAAAAATTTTAAGCTAAAAACAAATTAAAAATGAAAAAGTAGTTCAAAATAATATAAATAAGAATAAAAATCCAATAAAAATATTTTAAAACCTTTTATTAATTAAATATTCAATTTTTAATGCTAGTTAAAGCCCAAAAATTAAATATAATTAAGAAAAAGCCCAAAATATTATTTTATTGGACGAATAACTCACTTATATTATTTATAAACTAAAAAGTATTTTTCCTAAATTTAAAACACTATTTTTCTATTTTTAAAATTCTAAAAACTATTTTTAAACTAAAATTATAAAAAAAAAATTAAATAATGCTAAAAATAATCTACCAATTTTAAAAACCCTAAATTACTCTAATGAACAGTAGAAAAATGAAAAAAAATTGAATAATATTAAATTTTTCACTAAATGACAAAACAGTTTTAAATAAAACCCTAATTAAACTAGATTAATTATAAAAAATAAATAAAAGATGAACAGTAAAAAACTTTTTATACTAAAACTCTCAAAATATTATTCTGAACCTAGGAAAAATGTTTAAAATGAAAAAGAAGTATTTTTGGCACTAAATGCCAAAAACAAAAAATAAAAAGTTAATTAAAAATAGCTAATGATTGTGAAAAATAGCAAATGAACAGTAATAAAAATTTTAAATAAACTAAAAAATCAGAAATAAAATAAGAAAAATAACAAAACAAGAATCATGTCCTAACTCCTAAAATCACCCACTAAAAACAAAAAAAACAAAATCTGATAGTGACATGTGGTTGGCTTTTGTCTGTTAGCTTAGCAGGGGAAACAAATGCACAAGCAGGGGCAATGATGTTCCCACTGCTAGTGTTAATTCTAGGTCTGGTGACCTTTGAGCTTAGGAAAGCTATTTGGACTTGTTTTCTTTGGACAGCAAGGCACCCCCACACCAATTGGGTTGTGGGGAGTCTGAGTAAACACAAAAAACACCAAGTCACAACACAAAATTAAGCTCAAATAGCACCCAATGTTTCTGGTCTAGCATGCACTTGACTGATGAACAATTGACTGGTTTTATATGCACAAAATCGAATTTAAATGGCCAATAATATGCACAACACTCAACCAATTGTCATGTAAGCAATACTCAACCCTAAACAATCCTAAAATCTAGCAGACTTACAAATTTCAAGCACAAAATTCAACAAAAACAGTCACACAAGCAGTTTTCTGATTAGGCAATGTTTTACCTTTTTTAAACATGCAAAAGTGATTAAAACTTACTCAATCTGAAACTAAAGAGCATACAACACTTAAAGACAACCTAGGGAATGTTTCTAAACAGGTTTTAACATAAAATTTAATCTCAAATCTTTGTTAATCCCTTGTCCCAAACACCCCTTAAAAACTTAAACTCAACTTTTTACAAATGAAATCCCTTCAAAACATACTCAAATTGATTCTAAACACTCTTATCATGCATATGGCATCTAATGACCAGTATTCAAGCACATACACAAACCTTTAATCACTTTGCATACAAAATCACATAAACACCAAAATTAAACATAAACTGAAAATGAAATGGGAATCAAGAAGCTACCTTAAGGGTCCTACATCCAGGACCCTTTGTGGTTGAAAAACCACCTCCAATAGACCCTGGTCTATGCAGGACCTTGAACAGCAACAAGCTCAAACCTGAGAAAATGAAAACAAGCACAAAACAACACTTTCTGATTTTCTGAAAACTTACAACCCTTTTCAAAAACCTTGAAACCAATTAACACCTTTCAAAAACAGCTTCAAATTCACAAATCCAACACCTCCTTATCCACTTTCACTTCAAAGGAGTTTTGGGTTTCTGAAATTTGAACTAATCTTGAAACCTTTTGAAAATTTTTAACAAACCTTAAACACTCTAAGTGTTAACACAAGAGAAATGGAACTCAGATTAATTACTCACAAACATATCAATTTTAAAAATCAATAAAAGGAATTACACTTGTTTCACCACAAATACCAAACTTTATAAATATTTTAAAAATATTACAATTTTGAGTAAAATCTGGAACAAAGGTAAGGGTTCACATGCGACACCCTTATATACTAGTGAATAGACTATTCTAGAAAACAAAGAAAAAGGGAAACCCTAACAACTAGAAATCCGAAATTTCCCTTGGAAGTCTTCAAACTTGGTCAAAAGTGGTATCTCGTGATGCTTTGTTGTTGCCAGTTGGTCTTGATTTCATCTGAGACGTTGGATTGTGCTTGGGGACCAAGGAGAACAATCTTGGACGTTGGTGTGGTCGGGTGTAGGGTTTGAGGGAAAGGGACGGGGCAGGGGAGGGTCCCACAAGACACATGGGTGTGTCTTGTGGCGTTTTGTGATGTGGGTTTTGGTGAGGTTATGGGTAATCAACATTCTGGAAATAATTGGGTAAAAACCCCTTGATTTGAGGGTGATTAAGCCTGGGGAAAATTAGGGTTTATCTGGGATTAGGGAAAGTTTAATCTGAAAAAGGGATTAATCTTTTTAAACTTTGTGTTTACCACCAAAAACAGATTTAAATTAATTTGTTATTTAAAAAAAAGCGTGGGTGGAAGTCTGATGTGGAGAGGATAAGTGACGTGGTGGAAATGTATTGGTGGAAGGGGTTGAGGTGGCAAGGTGGTTGGCTGGGATAAGTTCCAATGTCTGGCAGAATTGGCCCCCAAGTTTCTCTCTTTTGTTCAAGTTGTAACAAATACCCATCAGCGCCCATTTAACACATGACAACTTTTGGCAAGTTGTCAAAAATGGCACAAGTTGTTTCAAAACTTTTAACAAGGGCTCCTTTTGCATTTTCTTCATTTTCCAAGGGCTGATCTTGTATAGTCTTCATTGTTTAAGGACCATTCTTGTACAATTGACATTTGGAGGGTCATTTGTGACAAGTTCTTCAAAGATGAGGGACTAAAGTTGCCAATCTTCAATTCTTCAAGGGCATTTTTGTAAAGTCCAAACTTAGGCCCGGTTCATTGTGCGGCTTCGTTTCCCGTGTTCGTTTTTGAATGATTCTTGTGATCTTTTGCCATTTTCTCAATATCCGTACCTAAAAATACACAAGTAACAAACACGAGCATATATTTGGTATATTTGATGATATTTTATGCATTTTAAGCCCGATTTGGACGATGAGACCATGTATAAAAGCAGTCTCATCACTCCCCCATACTAAACCATTGCCGTGCCCTCACGCAATGCTAGAATAAAGTATCGAAGCATCTCCAAAATTCATTTTTATTCACTTTATTGGAATGATAAACTAACTACACTACTACTATTACTACTACTTGCGTTTTAGACATAATGTATGATTTTCATCGCAAAATGGGACGTTTAGGTTCATAGAATAAGAACACGTGAATGCTTCATTAGAAATAATTTCGTCGTCCTCGATTTTCACCCTAATTCCATGCCAAGCGTGCAACGAGATCATTGTCATTATAAGTTAGTAATGCTAACACTACTCATATGCTCTAGTTACGTACTTATTCTCCCATTATTCCTAACTTGTATCTCTTATATTTTATTATGTCTTAATGATCACGAGGATACATCATTGACTTATGCGATAATAGAGATTTAGGTCTAAAAATAGAGTCCTAACGGTGTAACTAAGACCATCAAATCAATAACCCCTCCTAATAGACAACGATGTTAAAAAATTAAGTTGACAAGAAGAATCGATAAACACGGTTTTATAACGGTTTTGAACATGAGACTTATTACCAAGACTTTTATACGCCCCCTAACGGAAGGGCCTTATTATCATTGGTTTACCTCTATCTTTTATTCAACTTCGCCATGAAGCTTTTATTATGACTTCGGTCTTGCCTTGCCTTTTATTATCCGCCTCATCGGTGGTTTTATTAGCCAAAGACGTATATCCTCACGCTAAAGCGAATTTTGGATCTTTAAAGCTTCGAAGATTAAGGCTTGATTCACTTTTAATTTTGCATAGATTTTTCGGCCTTGTGGGGCTTCAAATTGTTTGCTAGATTTAGGTGAGCACTTGAAATCTTATTATTAGGTGAAGCTTTTGATTATTGGGGTGCCAATACTTCAAAACCGTGACGCTGGCGATACCTTAATGTCTTCCCAATTTAATTACACGGAAGCTACTAGAAAAGACTAGAAACCCAACAATCCTAACTAAACCGCTAAGTCAATATTTATTAAGCAAAAAATATTTACAAGCGAAGGGAGAATAAGCAAACAACGAGAACACATGAGTTTTTGAAAGAATACGAGTACTCTACGTTTAGCATAGTAACTTATAATTAACTCTATCATTTCTTGTCCTCATTTAAGAGACTTAGCCTAATGTGTAGTTAAGGAATCAAAGCTAAGTGCTCAACACGCACGGTCGAGTCAAAAATTACTCTTATTCTCGCCATCGGAAAACCTACATTCGTGTCTTCAAACACTTATAAAACATGAGAAAAATTTTAAAATTTGGCCATTTTTAGCCTTATTTTGCAACAAAACGATAACAAAAAGATAAACTTTGGAAAGCGTGAAGGTTTGGCAAGGCAAGTATCTATTCACCCCCCATACTAAAGTTAAACATTGTCCTCAATGTTTCGAGTCTAAGGGTTGGAAACACCCCCATACTAGAGACGTAGTCGAATGCCTAATCTAGCATGGAAAGGGTGTAACCATTAAATTAATAGCCGTTTATGAAGTGTGCTAAAAACCTAAGGTTAGAACATAAAAGGATATATCATGGATTATGGGAAAGGTCTCCAAAGCAAACGATCGAGTGCTCCCATAAAACGAACACGAGAGGCTCCAATCGTGAAGATCATGATCTAAAAACCACAATTCACAAACAACCACGGAACAAAGGTTGGAAGGGCACAAATCCCCTCACATTAAACTAATTAGAAAGCAATAATATGTACATGGATAAGCATGGGTCTCCCCCACGAGGCACCTTGTTTTTGATAACCGAGTCAAAAGCTCGACTCAAATCCCCATAAATGTGATCATTTAGGGACATCATGGTATGGTCAATTTTTGGTGGGGATTACATGATAAACAAGGCCCAAAAGTACATGGAGTACTTTAAAAACCCGATAAACGTATACCGGGGTCAAACATAGCGTCTTCGTTTTCGGATGAAAGACGAGACAATGCTATTTCAACACAAACCCCAATGGGGTAGAAGAGAATAGGAGAGAAGAAATAGAAGGGTGGGACAATGGGTAAGTCAAAACATTGAGCTACTCGAGGTAGACTCGCACCAATCAAATGAAAATATTTCCATTTATTGCATCGGTGGAAGACCGAGATTTCCCTATATAAGCAATTCCAGGATCAAATATCTCGTCCTCGGTGGAGAAAGGGGAGGGAACATAAGGGGATTCCCCCACACTAGGTCCACACAAAACATCGTCAAAAGGAGAAGACGAGCTTGTAGTACTCAATAGACGCGGTGATGACGGAGTTAGAATTGTAGAAAAATCTTTTAAATCCAAGTTAAAATCTTTTCCTTTTTCATCTTTTACACTCTCCTTGTGAAAACCCGATTTAATTATGTCAAAAATATTTGGTGTATCTAAAGCAATGTTAGTCACACTAAAAATTCTCACATTTTGAAATCTTTTTGGTTTGGGTGGTGGCAAGTTTTCAAATCTTTTGTCAACAAAGAAAACCTCCCCATCGGGATCAACATATTCATCATCCGAAGAATCACTCGAGATTGGAATCATAGGCTTAACACTCTTAACCTCCACCGGCGGAGGGGACGGAACTTCATTTTTCTCAACAACTCCTAAAACTCTATTGGAAATTCTTTTGCAAATGCTTTTGATGGGATTGACATTGTACAAAGATGTGATAGAATACACATGAGAAAGAGTGGAGTTTTGGGTTGCATTAATGATGAGTTCTTCCTCATTGAAACGAAGAGTGATTTTTCTTGCATGCACATCGATAAGTGCTCTCGAGGTATCCAAAAAAGATCGACCTAAATTTAACGGAACTTTAGGATCGATAGGAATATCAACAACAATAAAGTCTACATGATAGTAGAACTTTTCAACTTTCACAAAGACGTCCTCGACAACTCCACAAGCTAGAATCGTAGAATGATCGACCATTTCGATTGACATTCTTGAAGGAGTGAGATTTGGAAGATTGAGCGATTTAAAAATCTCAAGAGGCATCAAATTAATACTAGCACCAAGATCGGCCAAGGCATAGCATTCTTCCATGTCTTGGATAGCACATGGGATTAAAAACTTTCCAGGATCACCGACTTTTTGAGGTATGCGGCTTAGAAAAACCGAAGAACAACTAGACGATTTTTGCAATTTCTCTTTGTTATTCAACATACTTTTGAATTTCGCGGCAAATCGAGGCATCATGACTAAGGCGTCGGCAAAACTTATATTGAAATGCAAGTCACGAAACATTTTCATAAAGAGTTCAAATTGATAATTATTTCGTTCTTGTGCCTTTTCCTTGTCTCGTCTTGAAGGGTAGGGTAAAAGTGGTGTGGGTTGGGGCAAAGTAGGCATAGGCATAGGCCTTGGAATCTCGGGTTCCATGATTGGTGTAGGTTCAACCGTAGGTGTGGTTTGAGCGCTTCGTGGGCTTGTAATTTGTTCCTTTTCAACCACAACCTCGGGTCCTTTCTCTTTTTCCTTCTCCATAGAAGTACATGGACGAGAAATGGGTTCTTTGAAAGTTTTACCACTACGAGAAGTAATAACCTTCAATTCTCCTTTCGGGTTTACGATGGTATCACTAGGAAGACCACCCGAAGAAGAGGGCTTACACATGATAGCTTCAAACATTTTAGCCATACGGTCTTCAAACTTAGATTGCCTAGCATCCGCTTTTAACAATTCTTGCTTAATCTCATGTTGCCCTTGCTCCATTTTTTGTTGATTTTGTAGGAGACGTGTGACATTTCCTTCCATTTTATTAGCATGAGTTTTAAGTTCATTAGCAAGTTCGTTTTTAAGCTCGTTTTTCAACTCGGATCTTAAGCTAACCATTTCACGTTGCATATTATCAAACTTAGCATCATTAGCCTTTGCATAATTCAAAAATTCTCCTTGAAGATTTTTGGTGTGATCGTTTTGAAAACCTTGGGCATTGTTTTGAAAATCACGGTTTTGGTTTTGGTTAGAAATTTGCCCATTTCCACTTTGATAATTACCTTTGTTATAATTTCTTTGATTTCCTTGGTAATTTCCACCTTGGTTATTGTTTCGATAATTATTAGCATTTTGATTTGGTGGAGCTTGATTTTGGCGGGAACCTTGACCGATTTGGTTATAAGTTCCTGTGGCTACAAAAGCATTCGAAGTGTTACCATCCGCGGTAATGCACTCGGAAAGATCATGAGCTCCACCACACGACAAACAACTCTTAGAAACCGCCTTAACCGAAGCGGAATTGGAAGCTTCTTGAGCCTTCCAATGGGACATAAGGGTTGAAAACCTATCGAAAAACCGATTTTCTTCATTTGCCTCATCATGTAAAGCATTGATACTACGAGACGATGATGAGCCCATTTTGGCAACACTCGGTGTGTGACGAGGGCTATAAACCTTAGACCTATTCTCAATTATGACCAAAGCTTCTTCAACCGTTTTACACAAAAAATTACCACCCGCGGCGGCATTTAAATAATCTCTTTGATGATCGTTGAGTCCATTGTAAAACGTGTCAATTTGGTGCAAATCGGAAAAACCGTGATGAGTACATTCATGTAAAATCTCCTTAAACCTATTCCAAGCCGTAGAAAAACTTTCATTTGATTCTTGTGAAAATTTAGAAATCTCATTTTTCAAATGCGTAGTCTTAGAGGGCGGAAAAAATTGGTTCACAAATTTCGAAACGAGATCCTTCCACGTCAATATAGAATTGGGTGGCTTTTTCTCTAACCAAATTTTAGCGGGCGCCGCTAAGGAATACGGAAAAAGCATCATCTTAATCGAGTCATTCGAGACATCCTTAAATTTGCACGTGGCGGTAAGACGATTAAATTGGCGGATATGGTTGTGAGGATTGTCCTTCTCATCACCACGGAATTTGTTGTTTTGGATCATCGACAACAAACCCGTTTTCACCTCAAAATTCTCCGCAAGGATAGCGGGAATCACAATATCTTCTCCATAACCCTCGGTGGGTGCTTGAAGTAACTCCATCATAGTTCGATTCACCATGGTTGGTGCTTCTCGTACAATGGGTTCGTCAATAGGAGACTCCTCACTAGAAGGAGTAGTCGATTTGTTTCTTCGTTTACGTGCACGTTTTGCTTGATTACGAGTGAGCATAAACGTCACGTACAACGTGGAGACGAGCAAAGAAGATTCGTTTTGGTGTTTTGTGTTTTTCAATTTTTTTTTGTGGTTTTTGATTGTATTAACTTTTTTGGAAATTGGTGAATGTATTAAGTAGACAATAGTCCACAAATCTCCTCCTTAATCAAATCTCGTGATTAAAGAAGCCTCAAGGAATGAAAACGATCACGTGGAGTGAACGCCTTCGATGACTTTAGAACGATGGTGGAACACCAAATCGTTCAAGAGGGTTTAATCAAATGAAACCAAGAAAATATATATAATACTTAGTAATACTTTGGGCGGCAAAACCCTCGATTCACTCTCAAAATCAAATACGCACAAGCAAGCGGAGGAAACGAGGCGGCGCGAAGCACTTAAGAGCCTTTTTCCTTTAGGTTATGAAATACAACCGCCTTATACCCACCTTATAGTTTGTATTATCAAGATTAAGCTTCACGAAAGTATTTATCTATTTTTGCCTTTTTACTTTTGCTTTGGATTCGAATACAATGATTGAGTGATGAAATCTCGAATCAAGGTTGTGATTTCTCACGTATTTGGAGTAGTTGTATTTTTATTGTTCTACGTAAATACAATATCTTAATAATATTCACAATAAAAACGAAAACCAATATATCTACAATATAGTAAAATGATGTTGTGTGTTTAATTTAGGAAAACTAAACACAATTTATTTGGATACTATAATATAATAAGGAAAAATAACAAAAAATGAGTATGTACGATATTCACGCTTTTCAAAATGTGAAAAGCAAAAACGCACCACTCACAAAAACACGATACTAATAATGGCACACTAAAAACACCTCCCCGGCAGCGGCGCCATTTTGATAGTTGTAAAATTAGTACACTTGCTTATTTTAGGAAAAACAAGGTATAATGGGGGCAAGTATTAAGTTGCACGTTTTAGGAAAAACGCGAAACCAAACAAATGCGGGTTCGTTCTCGAGGAGGTGTGTGGATTAATGCGCCAAAATATAAGATCAAAGGTTTAGGGTAGTGTCGTTTTTGGATAAGAAAAGAAAGAAAACTAGAGACGAACTATGATTACGATTAAACTACGACGAAAGACGTAAAACGCGAACGTAAGTACGTAGAACGTGAAAATTTAAAAATTTTAAGCTAAAAACAAATTAAAAATGAAAAAGTAGTTCCAAATAATATAAATAAGAATAAAAATACAATAAAAATATTTTAAAACCTTTTATTAATTAAATATTCAATTTTTAATGTTAATTAAAGCCCAAAAATTAAATATAATTAAGAAAAAGCCCAAAATATTATTTTATTGGACAAATAACTCACTTATATTATTTATAAACTAAAAAGTATTTTTCCTAAATTTAAAACACTATTTTTCTATTTTTAAAATTCTAAAAACTATTTTTAAACTAAAATAATTATAAAAAAAATTAAATAATGCTAAAAATAATTTACCAATTTAAAAAACCCTAAATTACTCTAATGAACAGTAAAAAAATGAAAAAAAATTGAAAAATATTAAATTTTTCACTAAATGACAAAACAGTTTTAAATAAAACCCTAATTAAACTAGATTAATTATAAAAAATAAATAAAAGATGAACAGTAAAAAACTTTTTATACTAAAACTCTCAAAATATTATTCTGAACCTAGGAAAAATGTTTAAAATGAAAAAGAAGTATTTTTGGCACTAAATGCCAAAAACAGAAAATAAAAAGTTAATTAAAAATAGCTAATGATTGTGAAAAATAGCAAATGAACAGTAATAAAAATTTTAAATAAACTAAAAAATCAGAAATAAAATAAGAAAAATAACAAAACAAGAATCAGGTCCTAACTCCTAAAATCACCCACTAAAGACAAAAAAAACAAATGCACAAGCAGGGGGAATGATGTTCCCACTGCTAGTGTTAATTCTAGGTCTGGTGACCTTTGAGCTTAGGAAAGCCATTTGGACTTGTTTTCTTTGGACAGCAAGGCACCCCCACACCAATTGGGTTGCGGGGAGTCTGAGTAAACACAAAAAACACCAAGTCACAACACAAAATTAAGCTCAAATAGCACCCAATGTTTCTGGTCTAGCATGCACTTGACTGATGAACAATTGACTGGTTTTATATGCACAAAATCGAATTTAAATGGCCAATAATATGCACAACACTCAACCAATTGTCATGTAAGCAATACTCAACCCTAAACAATCCTAAAATCTAGCAGACTTACAAATTTCAAGCACAAAATTCAACAAAAACAGTCACACAAGCAGTTTTCTGATTAGGCAATGTTTTACCTTTTTTAAACATGCAAAAGTGATTAAAACTTACTCAATCTGAAACTAAAGAGCATACAACACTTAAAGACAACCTAGGGAATGTTTCTAAACAGGTTTTAACATAAAATTTAATCTCAAATCTTTGCTAATCCCTTGTCCCAAACACCCCTTAAAAACTTAAACTCAACTTTTTATAAATCAAATCCCTTCAAAACACACTCAAATTGATTCTAAGCACTCTTATCATGCATATGGCATCTAATGACCAGTATTCAAGCACATACACAAACCTTTAATCACTTTGCATACAAAATCACATAAACACCAAAATTAAACATAAACTGAAAATGAAATGGGAATCAAGAAGCTACCTTAAGGGTCCTACATCCAGGACCCTTTGTGGTTGAAAAACCACCTCCAATAGACCCGGGTCTATGCAGGACCTTGCACAGCAACAAGCTCAAACCTGAGAAAATGAAAACAAGCACAAAACAACACTTTCTGATTTTCTGAAAACTTACAACCCTTTTCAAAAACCTTGAAACCAATTAACACCTTTCAAAAACAGCTTCAAACTCATAAATCCAACACCTCCTTATCCACTTTCACTTCAAAGGAGTTTTGGGTTTCTGAAATTTGAACTAATCTTGAAACCTTTTGAAAATTTTTAACAAACCTTAAACACTCTAAGTGTTAACACAAGAGAAATGGAACTCAGATTAATTACTCACAAACATATCAATTTTAAAAATCAATAAAAGGAATTACACTTGTTTCACCACAAATACCAAACTTTATAAATATTTTAAAAAGATTACAATTTTGAGTAAAATCTGGAACAAAGGTAAGGGTTCACATGCGACACCCTTATATACTAGTGAATAGACTATTCTAGAAAACAAAGAAAAAGGGAAACCCTAACAACTAGAAATCCGAAATTGCCCTTGGAAGTCTTCAAACTTGGTCGTGATGCTTTGTTGTTGCCAGTTGGTCTTGATTTCATCTGAGACGTTGGATTGTGCTTGGGGACCAAGGAGAACAATCTTGGACGTTGGTGTGGTCGGGTGTAGGGTTTGAGGGAAAGGGACGGGGCAGGGGAGGGTCCCACAAGACACATGGGTGTGTCTTGTGGCGTTTTGTGATGTGGGTTTTGGTGAGGTTATGGGTAATCAACATTCTTGAAATAATTGGGTAAAAACCCCTTGATTTGAGGGTGATTAAGCCTGGGGAAAATTAGGGTTTATCTGGGATTAGGGAAAGTTTAATCTGAAAAAGGGATTAATCTTTTTAAACTTTGTGTTTACCACCAAAAACAGATTTAAATTAATCTGTTATTTAAAAAAAAGCGTGGGTGGAAGTCTGATGTGGAGAGGGTAAGTGACGTGGTGGAAATGTATTGGTGGAAGGGGTTGAGGTGGCAAGGTGGTTGGCTGGGATAAGTTCCAATGTCTGGCAGAATTGGCCCCCAAGTTTCTCTCTTTTGTTCAAGTTGTAACAAATACCCATCAGCGCCCATTTAACACATGACAACTTTTGGCAAGTTGTCAAAAATGGCACAAGTTGTTTCAAAACTTTTAACAAGGGCTCCTTTTGCATTTTCTTCATTTTCCAAGGGCTGATCTTGTATAGTCTTCATTCCTTAAGGACCATTCTTGTACAATTGACATTTGGAGGGTCATTTGTGACAAGTTCTTCAAAGATGAGGGACTAAAGTTGCCAATCTTCAATTCTTCAAGGGCATTTTTGTAAAATCCAAACTTGGGCCCGGTTCATTGTGCGGCTTCGTTTCCCGTGTTCGTTTTTGAATGATTCTTGTGATCTTTTGCCATTTCCTCAATATCCGTACCTAAAAATACACAAGTAACAAACACGAGCATATATTTGGTATATTTGATGATATTTTATGCATTTTAAGCCCGATTTGAACGATGAGACCATGTATAAAAGCAGTCTCATCAGAAACTTATCGAAGTTCCCATTCTTGTTTCTCCCAATTGGAACCTCCCCTTTGAACTAATGTGTGATGCAAGTGATTACGCTATTGGGGCCGTTTTGGGGCAACGTCATGAAAAACACTTCTTGCCTATCCACTATGCTAGCAAGACGATGACCGAGGCTCAACTTAATTATACCACAACGGAAAAGGAATTCCTTGTTGTGGTGTATGCATTTGAGAAATTCCGACCTTACCTCGTCTTGACCAATTGCATAGTGTATACGGATCATTCGGCAATCAAGTACCTCTTGGCTAAACAAGATGCGAAGCCGAGATTGCTTTGTTGGATTCTCCTCCTACAAGAATTTGATGTCACAATCCTTGACAAAAAAGGAGCCAAGAATCTTGAGGACGATCACCTCTCGATTGGAAGATCCTCAACAAAGTGTGTCCAAGAACAAGGAAATCACCGAAACATTTCCTCTCTAGACACTGGGTGTAGTGAATTCTAAGAAATACTCATCCACCCCATGGTTTGCGGACATTGAAAATTACCATGCGGGCAACTTCATCATCAAGGGTATGACGACTCAACAAAAACGGAAATTATTTCGTGACGTCAAGTTCTACTTTTGGAACGACCCTTACATCTTTCGGACTTGTACGGATCAAATTATTTGACGTTGTGTTTTTGGCACCGAAGCTTCTAATATCCTTAGAGCTTGTCAAGAAGGACCCACGGGTGGTCACCATGGTGCTAATCTCACGGCAAAGAATGTCGTTGATGTCGGTTTCTTTTGACCTACTATTTACCGAGATTCACATGCACTTGTCAAGTCGTGTAACTCATGCCAATGTCAAGGAAAAGCCTCAAAAAACGATGAAATGCCACAAAATATCATCCATGTGGGTGAGATCTTTGACGTTTGGGGAATTGATTTTATGGAGCCGTTCTCATCATCTCGTGGTAATAAGTACATCCTTGTCTCCGTTGACTACCTATCTAAGTGGGTGGAAGCTAAGGCTTTGCCCACGAACGATGCTCGTGTGGTAGTCAAGTTTTTGAAGAAATTGTTTTCTCGGTTTGGAACCCCTCGTGCAATCATAAGCGATCGTGGAACCTATTTTTGTAATGACCAACTCGAAAGGGTTCTAAAGAAATATGGGTTTACACAGCGGCTTTCTACGGCTTATCACCCACAAACGAGTGGGCAAGTCGATGTTTCAAACCGAGCTTTGAAGAGGATCTTGAAGAGATCAATAGGACAGAACTGACAATCATGGTCGGATAAGTTAGACGATGCTTTATGGGCCTTTCGTACCGCTCATAAGACGCCCATTGGGTGCACTCCCTACAAGCTTGTGTATGGGAAGAATTGCCACTTGCCCATTGAACTCGAACACAAGGCTTATTGGGCCCTAAAGCATTGTAATGACGACATTAGACCGCGGGAAAACACTGGAAAATGCAATTGAATGAATTGGATGAATTGATGGTTGAGTTTTTACACACCTTTAGGAAAAGGAGGTAATTAGGGTAAGTACGACGGTTTAGGAAAACCGTGCACAAATGACCCAAAAGTGAGTTCGTTCTCAAGGAGGCTTGTGTGTTGTGTAAAGATAAGATTAAGTGTTTGTGATTATATTGATGAAACAAAGAAATGAGAAAAGAAAGTAGAAAGGAATGACGGTTACGATTATGAATTACACTAAGACGAAGTCGTGCACGTAAAACCGTAAAAAGTGACCAAATTTAAAAATTACCCTAAAAATTCCTAGAAAATTGCAATAAATCCTAAAAAATATAATTAGAGTTTACAAAAAATCAAAAATCCCTCAAACCTTTTATTTAATTAAATATTATATTTTAATGCTAATTAAAGCCTAAAAAATCAATTTAATTAACAAAAATTCCAAAATGAGATTTTTTAACTAGTAAAACTCTAAAATTACTTAACTAAATTTAAAACCATTTTTGAAAATTTTAAAATTAATAAAAACTATTTAAAAATAATTAAAAACTATTAAAACTTAAAATAATTCTAAAAATTAATCTAATGAAAATAAAATTAATCTAAAAATTGTAAAATTCCTAACTTAATGTATTTGAACTAAGAAAAATGAAAAACTTGTAAAAATCTAAATTTTAATTTTTAATAATAAAATAATAATAAAATATTAATAAAAATCCAAAATTTATAAAAAAAGTCTAAAAAATTGCAAACTAGTTTATTTTAACCTAAATAAAACAGAAATGCACTTGAAATTACCAAAGTACCCCTATTGGGCCTTAAAATGGGCTAAATGACAAAACAGTCCCTTAATGGGCTTAGAATTTGGCCCAATAAGAAAAAGTGAACCAAATAAGCCCAAAACTTCCTATCTGGCTTAAAATTTGATTTTAAGAACAAAACTCCGAAGGACCAAAAGCTGAAAATGTACTTATCACAGCTTATTAAGTCAACAGCTTTTTCTTAATAGGCTTATGAGCCCATTAAGCCATAAGCTAATTCCATAAGCTCTAATTTGACACACAAGCTTCTTTTGAGTTACCAAAGAGATCTATGAAAAGAAATTTTGAAAAAGCACATGAAATAAGCCTGAAATAAGCTAAAGACTCTCTTCACAAAACGACAAAATAGTCGTTTTTGAGTTCTAGACCACCTCAAGTGTTGATTCAAGTTTCAAAAGGTTTTAAATGACTAAATTAAGCAGAATAAACAGAAGCTTTCCATTATGCACACTAAATAAGCTAGAATAAGAAATTAAGCACTTATGTAAAAGTCAACTTGATTAGTTTTCTAGTCAAACTTAAAAGTCAAACCCTAATAAGCTCCAGATCAAATTAGTGGGTCAAATAAGGAGGATCTATCACAAAAAATAAGTTGTTGCAAGTCTGGATAAGCCAAAATGGCTTATGAATAAACTGTTTGATATTTAACACTAGCAGTGGCTAGTAGCAGGGGAAAGGAGTTCCCACTGCTTGACCAAATTAACTTTTTGTCTTTAGTGACTTTTTTGTGGATTCAGGTTAAGCAAAGGAACCCAAGTGATCAGTTAATCACAAGGAGTCAATAACAACAACAAAAACACAAATTCAATCAGTCAATCAGTGCAGTTAATTCAAAACATCACCAGATAAGCACTAGATATGGACAATAAGCAGTTTTCAATCAATAAGCTTTTTTAGCAAGAATAAGCCAGCCAAACTTCACCAAATGCATACACAAGCTATAAATAATTCAAATGAACATAAATAAACAGGTTTCATGCATTTATTCAAAGTCAGATCCAGATTCAAGCAAATGAAAGTTACTGATGGACAAGAACAAGCAGTTATGATACTTTGCTGATATACTTGACCACAAATCCAATTTTAAACACTCAAATCTTCTTAACAGGTTACACAAACTTTGATTTAACACTTGTTAGCCCTAAACATGCATACACTCTAGGTGTTTCCAAAATCTTAGGTCAAAATAAGCAAAATCAAGTGAGTTATAGCATAATCTTAGATTTGTTGTTTTAAAGCTGAAAACTTGCAGATATTAGCACACAACCAAGTATTAAGCAGATACAAACACTAAACAACACCTTCCAATAACTCAATAACAACTTGTGATCTTAAAAAGGTTAATCCAAACACCCCTTATCTTTTTTAAATCCAATTTTAACAAAGTATAAGTGTGATTTAGTGTTACCCAAGCCCAATCAAACATAATAACAAGTATATTATGCAGTATCAAGCATTTATAAGCCACAAGAACAACAAGAACAATAGCAGAACACCAAATCACAAAATTCAAGTATTTTGACAGATTTTGGGTTCAAGGACTCAAACCTCATGAATGTACATCCACACTCACGAATTTTTGAGCTGATGTGCCTAGCAAAAAAAGGCACAAGCTTCCACAACAAGGCTGCTAAGATTCAACAAGGTTAGAACAAAAATATGAAATTCAGAAAAGTGAAAAAGCTTGATTAATGCAACCTTTGTACCCACTTCTTGATTATCCCCAAACCACAAGCTCCCAATACCTTGGTAATCTTCTTATCAGGGTATTTAGATCACTTACAGCCCAAAAATTCCAAGAATGTACCAAAGACTTTGCAAAATATCAAGTTTTTGGAAAATTATGCAATTTCTTGCACAATCTTTAAAAACAGGTTTTAGGATTCAAGATTCATAAACATCAAACATAAACAAGCATAGAATAAGTTGGTACTTGGAATTCGTCACACAATTTCAAACACTTTTCATTAAACTTGAATAAGGATTTACAGAAATGTTGACCAAATAGAAAACCAAGAGCAAGCCTTAATGTATGAGGTCCTATGCCTTATATAGGCTACATGTGTTTTATAAATGCAAAGAAAAACGTAAACCCTAATGTATTAAAGTTCTGAAATGCCCTTGAGGAGTTTGAAAACTTGGAATCATGTGAAGAACTTTAGATGTTTATGAAACTGTAAAGGGGGTTGCAATTTGATCAAAGGTCCAAAACAAGCTTAGTTTGTAAGCTTCATTGTGAAACGTTGGATGGCTGGCATGTTTTGGCAGTTTCTCCCAAAGTGTAGCAGGGGAATCATGTGTGGGGCTGTTGGTTGGTGAGGTGTCAAGTTTAGGAGTTGGGTTGTGTTAATATGAACCTTAATCAAATATCTGGAGGTGATTATGGGCTAATTGCAAGTATAAAGTGAAAACCCAAATTTTCTTATGAACATCAAGAACAACGGTTTGATCTGTTTTTGTTTTTAAATGTGGTGTTAGGCGCCTAATCTTTATTTAATAAAGATTAGTTAAAAACCGGTTGTGAGTGGTTTATTGATAGGTGTGTAAACACCCATCCTTTTTACCACTTAATTACAATAATAACCGAGCCAAAACGTGTATTTTATGTCTTTTATGTCGGAATTATGCGTGGTTTGTGTTTTTGTTGTGATTTAGGACGAAATTGTGAAAAGGGGAGAAAACACGGGCATTTACGAGCTTTTATTAAAGAAAAAGATGAAAGATGAAGTCAAAAAGTCAAGAGTGCGAAAAGAACGGAATCCAAGACCAATTCTGAAGATTTATCGAAGAAAAAGTCAAAAGACGGAAGTTTACTTAAAGCTGAAGAACTCGAGTCTTATTTATTGAAGAATTAAAAGACGAGTTCGAAGAAATCCCAAAACAAAGTCCAAGTATTAAGAAGATTTAAGAAGATTAAAGAATCTTAAGGACTTGTTCATGCAATTAAAGAAGAAAGGAAGGAGGGGAGGAAGCTTCCTCTAAACACCTTCCTAATCTCCTATATATAGCCTTCATTTTCATTTCATTAGTTTTTGTTGGATAGAGTGACACTAGTTCTTCCACCTTTATTTACTTGCTCTTTAAATACATGTCAATTTAAATACTTGTCTTGCACTTTTAATACCTTTTAATTTCAAGTAAGTGTTTAATTCGTGTTCTTTAAATTTGTGTTCTTTAATCTTTACTTTTCTTTTATCAAGCTTTTCTTTATCTTTCTCATCCTACTTTTCTTGTTTTTGATTTAATTTTGGTTCGGATTCAATATTGTTTTTACTTAATCTTGTTTTTCATTTGCTTTTCTATTTCGTTTCTTTGCTTATTTCCATCTAAGTTTCATGCGGATTAGGCTATAAGATTGAAAACCTTATTGGCTTATTTTGTATTTAGCTTAATTGATTTTAAAGATTTTCTCAATAGTTTTAACTTTAACATCCATTTCATTAAGTTTCGTCTTTTAAATTTTGAAAGGTTTTAACTTTTTAGCTTATTGTTTCGTTTGTCTTCATTTCATTTAAGTCTTTGTTACTGCTTATAGTTCTAGCTTATTTGGTTCTTGTGCTTATTACGAATTGTACTCCATCGGAAAGTAAGGGATTTGGCATTGCGATAGCTCGACTTCTCCATATTCCGATTATGACAGAATTGGATCTAGGGATTCCACATTGCGACGGGGTGCATTCTCCACTTTCCGATAGTGACAGTATTGGGACAAAGGTTTGCATTCCGATCCGGGATTGCGATAGAGTAACATAACCCTCATTCCGATCTGGATTGCGATCGCACATTGCGATCGCACATTCCGACGGCTCTTGAGGTTTACTTAGCCGAAGTGCTGCCCAATTTTCCTAAGAAACATTCCGATCTGGGGATTGCGATCTGAAGCTTTCCGATCTGAATAACATTCCGATCTGGACCATATTCCGATAGGTTACATTCCGATAGATAGCATTTTTCTACATTCCGATAGCTACATTCCGATCTGGATTCCGATGGGTATGGTGATAGCATTCCGCTAGTGGATTCTGATGGTTGTGGGTTTTGGATTTTACGTTGCTTTGTTTTGTGTTTAGGTTACATTTCTATACTTGTCAAATTTAATTCCCGTCACGCTTTTAATTACCCGTCACGCTTTAATTTCGAGTCATTTAATTTCTTGTTATTTGCTTTTCAAAGTTTTTAAATATTGCACAATTTAAGTTTTAATTAGTTTAGATTTAATTTAACGCCATTTTATTTTAACGCCTTTTTACTTTTAAGTCATTTACATTTTAATATATTACAACGACACAATTTTGTTTCCACCAAAGAACAGCTGAGTCACACATAGATAACACAGTTTTCAATTCGAAGAGACATACGACTAAGAATATTTTTACTTGGCCAAAAGCCGTGTATCAAATGGCGCCGCTGCCGGCTCTTTTCGTTAAGATTAACGGTTTTTTGTGAGAGACGCGTTGCTTTTTGGGATCCGTTCACTTGTGAGCGTTATTTTCTTGCATAAAAAATTCTAAAACCCATAAAAATTAAAAATTGTTAAAAATCCATAAAAATTAAAAATTTCAAAAATCCAAAAAGATTTTATTTTTATTGTGTATATATATTGTCATTGCATTTGGTATTGTTTTCTTTTGCCTTTGTAGGTGTATGCGTACTAGGTCTTCTAAATATCAAGAGCCCAAGACTCGAGAAGATTTAAGTATGTCAGGTGTTAACAACAATAATCCACCGCACCTCAACAATAACAACAATGTTCTTCCACAGCCCGATCTTCTGACAATGGAAGAGCTTTGTCAACCTACCATGTTTGGACGAGGAGGACCGATTGCGCCGATGCAAATCACGGCTCCGGAGTTTTCGTTGAAGCACCACATGATTCAGCAAGTGCAAACTAACCCATTCCGTGGATTGCCTGATGATGATGCCAACAAACACCTCGACAAGTTCATTACAATCACCCAAAGCATGAAGTTGCCCGGTGCCTCAATGGATGTTCTTCGCGTACAACTCTTCCCACATACTTTATCACATCATGCCGAGAAATGGTTTGATCGTCTCCCAAAGAATTCTATTCACACTTGGGATGACATGACTCAACGCTTTTTGTCGCGCTACTTTCCACCATCCATGGTCACGAGCCTTCGCAATCAAATCAGCGGTTTCATGCAAGATCCCGATGAATCTCTTTTTGATGCTTAGGAAAGATATAATGTCTTGATTGATCGTTGTCCAAACCACAACATGCTCCCTGTGACCTTAATTGATACTTTCCACAACGGTTTGACTTTTCGAGATCGTGATACGATTAATGCAGCCGCCGGTGGCACATTCATGAAAAGGAGACCCAGGAGTGTAGAGAGCTAATTGAGAACATGACTACTCACCACAAAAACCGGGATTCCTCTTCTTCTTCAAGGAAAAACCCGAGAGTCAATGTTTCTTCCACTTCAGCAAACCCTGATATGACCGAACTCAACCGCATGATGACTGAAATGAGCAAAAGTATCACGCTTCTCACTTCAAACCAACAACAACAACAAGTTAAAGCGGTTGCACCTTCTTGTGAAACATGCGGCGGTCCTCACTCATACACCGATTGTCCTTCTACTCAAGGAAATCCGGAAAATGTGTATGCAGCTTATGGTAATTATTCACCGGAAAATTACCAAGCTCGACCTCAAGGGGATAGAAATTTGCTGAGTTACCGTTCAAACAACTACCTTTCACCCGGTTTTTCTCCTCAAAACCAAAACCCCGCCAACAACTACAATAGAAGCAACCAAATCCCACCAAGAGCTTCTAATCCGTATCACCCACCCACTCAACAAGCCCCACCCATAAATCCCGATGTTGAAGCCATCATGAGAACCCAAGGTGAGCAAATCAAGAATCTGCAGAGCCAAATTATCAATCTTAAAGGGGATATCACCAAGCAAGGGAATGAGATAAGATCCGAGCTTCGAGATAATATTCAATCTTCCTTCAGCAATCAAACCAATGATTTGAAGAATATGCTTGCTAGTTTCTTGCCCGCCGCTCAACCTTCTTCTTCGATTTCTCTACCCTCAAACACCGTCACCAATCCGCGAGCAAATGTGAGTGCTATTACTACTCGTAGTGGAATTACCATTGTCGATACACCAATCCCACCCCCATCATCTAGACCTCCTCCACCACCATTTATCCCTACTCCTCCTACACCAAGTATTAGTGCACCATTACCGTCTCCGCCTCGTCATGACGATGTACCTAGGAAGGACCCTTCAACATCTCAACCTTTACCTACACCTTAACCTTCACCACCCAAACCCAATATCCCTTATCC
Organism: Glebionis coronaria; assembly: GCA_025667525.1. NCBI lineage: Eukaryota > Viridiplantae > Streptophyta > Magnoliopsida > Asterales > Asteraceae > Glebionis > Glebionis coronaria. The sequence continues at coordinate 393,216,884 of CM046882.1, forward strand.
CTCTCGTTTAGGCAAGACCAAAATGCTAACCAAGGATGACTCTGAAGTGTCGAGCTATGTGAAGATGATCTCTCAAATGAACTTCAACATTAGCTTTCTCGAAGCACTTGTCCACATGCCGAAATTTGTCAAAGCAATCAAGGAATTGCTTAACAAGAAGGAAAATTTGATTGAGCTCGCCAACACACGCTTAAATGAAAACTGCTCTACAGTTATTCTTAAAGAACTTCCAGAAAAGCTTGGAGATCCCAGTCGTTTTGTGTTGCCTTGCATTTTCAACAAAACTGCAGAATTTACTGCCCTTGCTGATCTCGGGGCTAGTATTAATCTTATGCCTTTGAGTGTTTGGAGAACACTATCATTGCCCGACCTCACTCCAACGAAGATGACTCTGGAACTTGCAAATCGCACTCTCGCTTACCCCGTTGGTATTGCCAAAGACGTGTTCATCAAAGTTGGCACATTTACTTTTCTCGGTCGATTTTGTCGTCGTTGATTATGAAATGGACCCTTGTATTCCTTTAATACTTGGTCGGCCATTCTTGTGAACCGGACGAGCTTTAGTTGATGTGGCTAAAGGTGAGTTAATCTTAAGAGTCGGGAATGATTCACAAGTTTTTAAAATGGGAAAGCTTACAAGCAAATCCTTTGGACGAGAATCAACGATATGATTAATGTGCTCGATGATTTTGTCATCTACAACAATCCGCTATTCGACTCTTGCATTGATAATCCACTCTTTCAAGATGATGTGGATGATTCTCTATCCAGTTTGGAACCTTCTACCATTTATGATTCTCCACCGGTCTTTGATGCTTATGATGATGAGTCTAGCTCAGATTCGGATGATTATGATGACCTTACTTCTGAGTATCCCGATCTGCCCACATATGATGATTTTGATGAGGCCGATACTCTTTCGAGTGATTCTTCACATGATGAAGATCCTCCGCCATCACTCGATCCTACTTTGGACGATTACTCATTTGAGGAAGATTTCTCTGCTTTTCTCAACACTTACTTCCCTCATGAGAGTGATGCTCCTCCTTATGATTTTGAAGATTATCGTCTTGATCCTACTTTGGATTTGAAGAACATTCTTTCAAAGGAGAAGAAACCGGTCGACACCAACATCCGCAGCACATATGATTTAACACCTCTTTGTCCACCTTCTGAGGACGAGGTTGTGCTTCTTCGCGGATCTTCTTCACATTCTGCTGAGCCTAAGTGCTATTTTCCCTTAAAGGAAAAGGTGTTCGACCCCGGTATTGATATTCTGCAGCCATCTCAGTATCCACCTGATGCAATAAAAGGAAATATCTTTGGAACTTATGGAAATCTGCTTGCACCACTTCACCCTTGCTTCCACCGTGCTCCATCTTTGCTTAAGGGAACCTTTCCTACTCTTCTTTGTCTTGCCTTGTTCGCCTTAAGCTTGTGCTATTTGATGGACGAAAACTATGTCTTTGATCCTGGTGGATATGTTTCATGCTTCTTCCTATGATGATCAAGGTCGAGTCAGGCTCACGACTCGGTAATCAAAAATCAAGCGCTTCTTGGGAGGCAACCCATGTATCTATCTTTTCGCTTTCTTTATCCTAAGTGTAGGGGAGACCCGTTGGTTTGCTATTTCCTCTCCTCTCATCTCTTAATCAGGGATTCGAGCTTCAAAGACACACTCTTGATGATTCTTGACGACCCGTGATTCCGTGTTCACTTCTTCCCGGTTCTATCCTAAACTCTTTTCGATTCACTATTTTATATTTTCTCAATATTAAAATAGGAATCTCTTTAGTTGTCTCTTCCTTAGCGAGATTTAAACAATGTGCACAATGTCCTAAGTGTAGGGGAGTTTACTCCCACATGCTTAAACATTAAGGACAATGTTTATGTTAAGTGTAGGGGGGATTTCTATCGAAGTTAACTGGTCTTTTCCTTGTATTTGTCCTCATTTTAAACAGAAAATCAATTTTTCGACATTTTCAAAAATTTTGATCTATTTTGGCCTACTAGTTTTTCCTTTGTATATTTATTTTATTTCCTTATTAGAATAATGTTTAATAAAGTGGTTTTAATTTTCAAACATTGTGAATCTTTTGACTCAACCCGAGTTTACTTATCTAAGTTACTCTAGCTAGTATCCTTGACGTGTTTAAGTCAAGTTTTGCTAGGCTTTTATATAGGGAGCTATAAAATGCGAAAGTCTTAACTCTCGCGGGTTAAGAACAAGAACTTTTTGCAAGTTCCTATGATTGATCCTAGAGAGTCGTTTATCAAGGGAACTTTAAAACGCGATTTCTAAACTTGAAAAAGTCTAATAATTTGCAAGATCCTATAGGCGACTCGAAAACCCAAAACTTTGATTTAATAGGCTACCATCCACGAGTCTCATTCCTTGAGATTTTAAACTGTGGAGAACGAGATATGATAGAGCTAATTATAAGTTCGTTATTCTTTCGTGAATTTATGTGAGTTAATTATGAGCCTATTCTCCCATCGCTTGTTAATAAATTTATCTGCAATAAATAAGGTTGTACGATTTGAAAAGTTACTTAGCTTCTAGCCCAAGATCGTTTAAAAGTTGCTCGGTATGGATTAGAGTTCATAGCCAAGGCATAACTTATTGAAGCGGGATGCGAAGATTGGCGGGTCCAAAAAGGTCCTAACAAGATATGAGGGCTACATTTTGTTGCTAAAGATCAAAAAGTGATGTGAAGAATCATTTATCGAAAATCAATATGAAGGATCGAGAAAAGCAAAAACTCCCCAAAAGTCATGGAGAAGTGTATCCGAAAAGACCCTAGCAAGGTATGAGGATAAATAGATCCAAGTCACAAAAGGAGGCGGATCGTTGTAAATCAAAGTCCAAAATAATGATTGGAGAAAAATGAAGAAGTCATGGTCCAAGTATGAATCTCTCAAAACTTTAAGTGAAGAAATTCCATTATGAAGAGAAGACCATAATTTCATGAACGTCTCTCAAGGTTTGAAGAATGAAGTCGCTGCCAAATATCGGTCCGAGAAAGGTCACAAATCGCGAAGCGAGTTATGCCAAGATATGAACTTTATGAGGTCCCGAGAAGCAGTTTTAAAAGATTTTGTCGTTTAGCTAACTATTGATTAAATCGTTCACTTTATTTTCGGCCTAAATAACTATCAAAATAAGTCAACAATGCATCCTCGTGATCATTCAAGACAATAATAAAATATAAGAGATACCCCTAGGAATAAGGGAGTCTAAGTGAATAATTGGCCCACGTGAGTTCGTGTTAGTTTACTAACTTATAATAACAATGATCTCATTTTTAAGCTTGGTTTGGAGAAAGTGAAAACTTGAGGATGATGATTATTCATGCCATTTCCAAAACCCAAGGTATGCTTTTGATTTCTTTACTATGTTTGTAATTTTCTATCTCTTTAATAAAGGCCACTATGGATTGACTATGATGAAAAGTGTAAACGTGCTTTGTAACTAATGCATTGCATGAGGACATTGCAATGGTCAAGTGTAGGGGATTTGATTGGTGTGTAAACACTCATCCTTTTTACCACTTAATTACAATAATAACCGAGCCAAAACATGTATTTTATATCTTTTATGTCGGAATTATGTGTGGTTTGTGTTTTTGTTGTGATTTAGGACGAAATTGTGAAAAGGGGAGAAAACACGGGCATTTACGGGCTTTTATTGAAGAAAAAGATGAAAGATGAAGTCAAGAAGTCAAGAGTGCGAAAAGAATGGAAGTCCAAGACCAATTCAGAAGATTTATCGAAGAAAAAGTCAAAAGACGGAAGTTTACTTAAAGCCGAAGAACTCGAGTCTTATTTATTGAAGAATTAAAAGACGAGTTCGAAGAAATCCCAAAACAAAGTCCAAGTATTAAGAAGATTTAAGAAGATTTAAGAAGATTAAAGAAGCTTAAGGACTTGATCATGCAATTAAAGAAGAAAGGAAGGAGGGGAGGAAGCTTCCTCTAAACACCTTCCTAATCTCCTATATATAGCCTTCATATTCATTTCATTAGTTTTTGTTGGCTAGAGTGACACTAGTTCTTCCACCTTTATTTACTTGCTCTTTAAATACATGTCAATTTAAATACTTGTCTTGCACTTTTAATACCTTTTAATTCCAAGTAAGTGTTAAATTCGTGTTCTTTAAATTCGTGTTCTTTAATCTTTACATTTCTTTTATCAAGCTTTTCTTTATCTTTCTCATCCTACTTTTCTTGTTTTTGATTTAATTTTGGTTCGGATTCAATATTGTTTTTACTTAATCTTGTTTTTCATTTGCTTTTCTATTTCGTTTGTTTGCTTATTTCCATCTAAGTTTCATGCGGATTAGGCTATAAGATTGACAACCTTATTGGCTTATTTTGTATTTAGCTTAATTGATTTTAAATATTTTCTCAAAAGTTTTAACTTTAACATCCATTTCATTAAGTTTCGTCTTTTAAATTTTGAAAGGTTTTAACTTTTTAGCTTATTGTTTCGTTTGTCTTCATTTCATTTAAGTCTTTGTTACTGCTTATAGTTCTAGCTTATTTGGTTCTTGTGCTTATTACGAGTTGTACTCCATCGGAAAGTAAGGGATTTGGCATTGCTATAGCTCGACTTCTCCATATTCCGATTGTGACAGAATTGGATCTAGGGATTCCACATTGCGACGGGGTGCATTCTCCATTTTCCGATAGTGATAGTATTGGGACAAAGGTTTGCATTCCGATCCGGGATTGCGATAGAGTAACATAACCCTCATTCCGATCTGGATTGCGATCGCACATTCCGACGGCTCTTGAGGTTTACTTAGTCGAAGTGCTGCCCAATTTTCCTAAGCAACATTCCGATCTGGGGATTGCGATCTGAAGCTTTCCGATCTGAATAACATTCCGATCTGGACCATATTCCGATAGGTTACATTCCGATAGATAGCATTTTTCTACATTCCGATAGCTACATTCCGATCTGGATTCCGATGGGTATGGTGATAGCATTCCGCTAGTGGATTCCGATGGTTGTGGGTTTTGGATTTTACTTTGCTTTGTTTTGTGTTTAGGTTACATTTCTATACTTGTCAAATTTAATTCCCGTCACGCTTTTAATTACCCGTCACGCTTTAATTTTGAGTCATTTAATTTCTTGTTATTTGCTTTTCAAAGTTTTTAAATATTGTAGAATTTAAGTTTTAATTAGTTTAGATTTAATTTAACGCCATTTTATTTTAACGCCTTTTTACTTTTAAGTCATTTGCATTTTAATATACTACAACGACACACTTTTGTTTCCACCAAAGAACAGCTGAGTCACACATAGATAACACAGTTTTCAATTCGAAGAGACATACGACTAAGAATCTTTTTACCTGGCCATAAGCCGTGTATCATTTATGATGTGGCAAAATGGTGAAAGGTGATTGGTGGTTTTAAGTTAATGGGGCACGTGTCCATCCCTGAGTGGTTAAGGTAAGTTTGTTTGTCTTGACAGATTCTACCCCTCATCTTCCATCCTTTCTTCATTCTTTGTTTATTCAGCCAAAAACGTAATTCTCTTTATAAATAAGTTTGGGTTTTTATACTTTGGCCACAAAAGTTTTTCCAAAATGTTTTAAAGGGTATTTCTTGCCATGTTTTGATATTTGAAGGGCTGATTTTGGCATATCTTCATTCTTCAAGGTGTTGACTTGTTTATTGACTTCTTGGAGGACTAATAATGATAAGTCTTCATTTTTGATGGACCATTCTTGCCAATTCTTCAAAGTGGAGGGCCCTTTTTGTAGATTTGACAAACTTTAAGGACCAAACTTGTAATTATGATTATAAAAGGGTTTAAAGTGTCAATTCTTCAATATTGGAGGACCCTTCTTGAACAATCTTCAAATCTTCAAGGGTTTTTCTTGGAAAATCAACACTAGGGCTTGGTTCATTGTGCGACTTCGTTTCCCGTGTTTGTTTTTGCTTGTTTCTTATGATCTTTTGTCATTTTCTCAATATCCGTACCTAAAATACATAAATAACAAACATAAGCATATATTTGGCGTTTTTGATGATATTTAATGCATTTTAAGCCCGTTTTGGACGATGAGACTATGTATAAAAGCAGTCTCATCACTTCCCCATACTAAACCATTGTCGTGCCCTCACGCAATGCTAGAATAAAGTATCGTAGCACCTCTAAAATTCATTTTTATTCACTTTTATTGAATGATAAACTAGCTACACTACTACTATTACTACTACTTGCGTTTTAGACATAATGTATGATTTTCATCGCAAAATGGGACGTTTAGGTTCATAGAACAAGAACACGTGAATGCTTCGTTAGAAATAATTTCGTCGTCCTCGATTTTCACCCCAATTCCATGCTAAGCGTGCAACGAGATCATTGTCATTATAAGTTAGTAATGCTAACACTACTCATATGCCCTTATCACGTACTTATCCTCCCATTTTCCTAAGTTGTATCTCTTATATTTTATTTTGTCTTGAATGTTTCACGAGGATACATTGTTTGACTTATGCGATGATAGAGATTTAGGTCTAAAAATAGAGTCATACCGGTGTAACCAAGACCATCAAATTAATAACCCCTCCTAATAGACAACGATGTCAAAAAATTAAGTCAACAAGAAGGATCGATAAACACGGTTTTATAACGGTTTTGAACATGAGACTTATTACCAAGACTTTTATACGCCCCTTACCGGATGGGCCTTATTATCATAGGTTTACCTCCATCTTTTATTCAACTTCGACATGAAGCTTTTATTATGACTTCTGTCTTGCCTTGCCTTTATTTAACCTCGCCATGAGGTGTTTATTATGGCCAAAGACGTATATCCTCACGCTAAAAGCGAGTTTTGGATCTTTAAAGCTTCAAAAATTAAGGCTTGATTCACTTTCAATTTCACATAGATTTTTCAGCCTTGTGAGCTTCAAATTGTTTGCTTGATTTAGGTGAGCACTTGAAATCTTATTATTAGGTGAAGCTTTCGATTATTCGGGTTGCCAATACTTCAAAACCGTGACGCTGGCGATACCTTAATGTCTTCCCAATTTAATTACATGGAAGCTACTATAAAAGACTAGAAACCAACAATCAAGACTAAACCGCTAAGTCAATACTTATTATGCAAAATATATTTACATGCGAAGGGAGAATAAGCAAACAATGAGAACACATGAGTTTTTGAAAGAATACGAGTACTCTATGTTTAGCATAGTAACTTATAATTAACTCTATAATTTCTCGTCCTCATTTAAGAGACTTAGCCTAATATAAAGTTAAAGAATCAAAGCTAAGTGCTCAACACGCACGGTCGAGTAAAAAATTACTCTTATTCTCGCCATCAGAAAGTCTACATTCGTGTCTTAAACACTTATAAAACAAGAGAAAATTTTAAAATTTTGGCCATTTTAAGCCTTATTTTGCAACAAAAACGATAAACAAAAAGATAAACTTTGAAAAGCGTGAAGGTTTGGCAAAGCAAGTATCTATTCACCCCCCCATACTAAAGTTAAACATTATGCTCAATGTTTCGAGTCTAAGGGTTGGAAACCCCCATACTAGAGACGTAGTCGAATGCATAATCTAGCATGGAAAGGGTGTAACCATTAAATTTAAAGCCGTTTATGAAGTGTGCTATAAACCTAAGGTTAGAACATATAAGGATATATCATGGATATTGAGAAATTATTCAAAGCAAACGATCGAGTGCTCCTATAAAACGAACACGAGAGGCTCCAATCGTGAAGATCATGATCATCTAAAAACCACATATCACAAACAACCACGGAACAAAGGTTGGAAGGGCACAAATCCCCACACGTTACTACATTAGAAAGCGATAATATGTACATAGGATAAGCATGGGACTCCCCCACGAGGCATCTCGTTTTTTATTACTGAGTCATGAGCTCGACTCGATCCCCTCAATACTAATTATCATTGGGGAATGTTATTTGGTCGAGGTAGTTCAAGGATGGAACTTCCCCGCCAAAGTAGTGCTTCAACCTATGTCCATTCACCTTGAAATTGGGGCCATCATTTTGAGCTAGCTCGATGGTCCCATAAGGAAAAACTTGAGTCACGGTGAATAGACCGGACCAACAGGATTTCAACTTGCCAGAAAATATTTTCAAACGAGATTTAAAAAGCAACACATGATCTCCAATGTTAAAAACCCGGTTTTTTTTAGTCATGAAACTTTTTAGTTTTTTCTTTATAAATCAATGAATTTTCATAAGCGATGTCTCTCAATTCATCCAATTCATTTAATTGCATTTTCCGGTGTTTTCCCGCGGTCTCCATATCATAATTACAATGCTTAAGGGCCCAATAAGCTTTGTGTTCGAGTTCAATTGGCAAATGATTCTTCCCATACACAAGCTTATAAGGAGTGCACCCGATGGGCGTCTTATGAGCGGTCCGAAAGGCCCATAAAGCATCGTCCAACTTATCCGACCAAGATTGTCGGTTCTCTCCAATCGATCTCTCCAAGATCCTCTTCAACGCTCGGTTTGAAACCTCGACTTGCCCACTCGTTTGTGGGTGATAAGCCATAGAAAGCCAATGTGTAACTCCATATTTCCTTAAGACCCTTTCGAATTGGTCGTTACAAAAATGGGTTCCACGATCGCTTATGATCACACGAGGGGTTCCAAACCGAGAAAACAAGCTTTTCAAAAACTTGACTACCACACGAGCATCGTTTGTGGGTAAAGCCTTAGCTTCCACCCACTTATATAGGTAGTCAACGGCGACAAAGATGTACTTATTACCACGAGATGATGGGAACGGCCCTATAAAGTCAATGCCCCAAACGTCAAAGATCTCACACACTTGGATGATATTTTGTGGCATTTCATCGTTTTGTGAGGCTTTTCCTTGTCGTTGGCATGAGTCACACGACTTCACAAGTGCATGTGCATCTCGGTAAATAGTAGGCCAAAAGAAACCGGCATCGAAGACCGTCTTAGCCGTGAGATTAGCACCGTGGTGACCACCCGTGGGTCCCTCGTGACAAGCTCTAAGGATGTTAAAAGATTCAGTGCCAAATACACAACGTCGAATAATTTGATCCGCACAAGTCCGAAACAAGTAAGGGTCGTTCCAAAAATAGAACCTGACACGAAAGAATTTTCCTTTTTGTTGAGTCGTCATACCCTTAATGATGAAGTTCCCCGCATGGTAATTTGCGATGTTCGCAAACCATAGGGTAGATGAATCAAGCTTACAATTCACTACCCAAGTGTCTCGAGAGGAAATGTTTCGGTAATTTCCTTTGGTGAGGATCTTCCAAACGAGAAAGATGATCGGCTGCTAGATTCTCGGCTCCTTTTTTGTCAAGGATTTCGACATCAAATTCTTGTAGGAGGAGAATCCAACGAAGTTATCTCGGCTTTGCATCTTGTTTAGCCATGAGATACTTAATAGCCGAATGATCCGTATACACTATGCATCGAGTCAAGACGAGGTAAGGTCGGAATTTCTCAAATGCATACACCACGGCAAGGAATTCCTTCTCCGTTGTAGTGTATTTTAGTTGAGCCTCGCTCATCGTCTTGCTAGCATAGTGAATAGGCAAGAAGTGTTTTTCATGACGTTGCCGCAAAACGGCCCCAATAGCGTAGTCACTAGCATCACACATGAGCTCAAAGGGGAAGTTCCAATTGGGAGCAAGAAGAATGGGAGCTTCGGCAAGTTTCCTCTTAAGGATTTTAAAGGCTCGTACACAATCTTCGTTAAAGACAAAAGGTGCTTCTTTTTTGAGGAGATGTGTAATAGGTCGAGATATCTTTGAAAAATCCTTGATGAATCGACGATAAAAGCCCGCGTGGCCTAGGAAACTCCTAACTCCCTTAACGGTTTTGGGATGAGGTAATTTGGCGATGATGTCTACCTTAGCTTTATCTACCTCAATCCCCGCTTTCTAAACCTTGTGCCCTAAGACGATTCCACTTTTAACCATAAAATGACATTTTTCCCAGTTAAGCACAAGGTTGGTTTCCTCACAACGCTTCAACATTCTCTCAAGATTCGACAAACACGAAGTGAACGAACAACCAAACACGGAAAAATCATCCATAAAGACTTCCATCGTCTTCTCGATCATGTCATGAAAAATAGCCATCATGCACCTTTGAAAGGTTCCCGGTGCATTGCAAAGTCCGAATGGAATTCTACAATAGGCAAACGTTCCATATGGACACGTAAACGTAGTTTTTTCTTGATCACGAGGATCGATGGGGATTGGGAAGTAACCGGAAAAACCATCTAAAAAGCAATAGAAATCGTTTCCCGCAAGACGCTCCAACATTTCGTCCATGAAGGGCAAGGTAAAATGGTCTTTACGAGTGGCGTCATTCAACTTACGATAGTCGATACACACCCTCCAACCGGTCACGAGTCTAGTTGGAATTAACTAGTTGGCATCGTTTGGCACAACGGTCATTCCTCCCTTCTTAGGGACACAATGAATAGGACTCACCCAAGGGCTATCGGAAATAGGGTAAATCATTCCCGCGTCAAGGAGTTTTAGGACTTCCTTTTTTATGACGTCGTGAATTTTGGGGTTCACCCTTCTTTGACATTGGATTGCGGGTTTGTAGTCCTCCTCCATTAAGATTTTGTGGGTACAAAATTTGGGATCGATCCCCTTAATGTCGGATAATTTCCACGCAATTGCCCCTTTGTGATCCTTTAGAACATCGACAAGTGCGGTTTTTTCATCATTCGAAAGATCTTTCGCAATAATAACCGGCAACTTGTTGTCCTCCTCCAAAAATACATACTCAAGCTGAGGAGGTAAATCTTTCAACTCGAGGATAGGTGGTTCCTCAATTGAAGATTTGGGCTCGATACTCATAACCTCCTCGGTTGGAGGAAATGGAAAATCGTTAAGAAAATCCTTGATAATCGAGAAGTCCTCATCATTGTCGAGGTCTTCGTCACAAGTACGTGGAACATCGAATTCTTCCAATGTAAAACCACCACCTTCAAATGGAGTGAAGGTTGGTGTCGAGTTATCAAGAATGGGATCAATCATAGTGGGATTGCCACTATTTTCATCATCACTAAAACCTAGAACTTCTTGTCAAAATTCCTCGCAAACAACATCGATCATATCAACGAGGTTTATGGTTGCTACGGAGTAAACATGAGAAATTGGAGAATTTTGAGTTGCGTTTATAACAAGTTCCTCATCGTTGAAACGTAAGGTGATCTTTCTAGCATGCACATCAATTAAAGCCATAGACGTATCTAAAAACGAACGACCTAAAATGAGAGGAACTTGAGGATCCGTGGGAATATCGACAACGATAAAGTCTAGCGGATAATAGAGCTTTCCCACTTTCACAAAAACGTCTTCGGCCAATCCACATGCGGGAATCGTGGAATGATTGGCCAACTCGATAGACATTAGTGAAGGAGTAAGATTAGGAAGATTGAGCGACTTGAAGATTGCAAGTGGCATCAAGTTAATACTAGCACCAAGATCGGCCAAGGCATAGCATTCTTCCATATCTTGAATTGCACATGGAATCAAGAATTTACCGGGATCACCGACTTCTTGAGGTATGCGGTTAAGATAAACCGAGGAACAACTAGACAATTGTTGCAATTTCTCCTTTTTGTTCAACATACTCTTAAAATTAGCGGCAAATCGAGGCATCATGACCAAAGCATCGGCAAAACTCACATTAAAATGAACATCACGAAACATTTTCATAAAAACTCAAATTGATAATTCTTGCGCTCTTGACGTTTCTCCTTTCTAAGTCTCGATCGATAGGGCAAAGGTGGTGTGGGTTGAGGCATAGGCATAGCCTTTGGAATCTCGGGTTCCAAATGTGGTAATGGGCAACCGTAGGTGTGGTATGAGCGGTACTTCGTGGGACTGGGACATGCTCCTTTTCGACCACCACCTCGGGTTCTTCCTTAATTTCCTCCACCGTTGGAGTAATTGGTTGAGGAGTCGGTTCCTTAAGTGTCTTACCACTTCGTGTGGTAATCACTTTCATCTCTCCCTTAGGGTTCGATATGGTATTGCTAGGAAGACTACTCGAAGACGGTTTACACATTATAGCCTCAAACATGGATGAAATTTTATCCTTGAAAATAGATTGCCTCTTCTCGGCCTTAATCATCTCTTGTTTTATTTCATGTTGTCCTTGTTCCATTTTTTGTTGGTTTTGTTGTAACCTAGTTACATTTCCCTCCATTTTGTTCGTATGGATCTTAAGCTCATTTCCTAACTCATTTTTCAACTCCTTTTTCAAGTCATTCTTAAACTTGGATCTTAGGCTAATGATCTCTCTTTAAATATTATCAAACCTAGCATTGTTTCCATTTGCGTATTCAACAAATTCATTTGGAAGATCTTTTAATGTTTGCAAACCTTTGTTGTTGTTTTGAAAATCATTTTTTTGATTTTTGTTTGAAACTTGATTGTTATTAGCCCCTTGATTCCCATAATTATTCCCTTTGTAATTTTTTTTAAACCAACTTGATTGTTTTGATAATTGTTGTTAGCATTTTTATTGGGAGCAAAACCCGGTGGAGTCATTTGATTAGAGCGGGTAACTTGACCGTTTTGGTTGTAAGTTCCCGTAGACGCGTAGGCACTCGAAGTGTTACCACCGTTGGTAATGCACTCGGAGAAATCATGACCTCCACCACAATACATACATGAAACCTCAACCGCTTTAGCCGTAGCGGGAGCACTTTGTTCACCAACTTTGAATTCAATTAAAAGTCCTTTAAGCTTATCAAAGATTTTGTTTTCCAAGTTCGCCTCAATTTGGCAAGCATCGATGGTATTGGACAATGAAAGTGAAGCCGAAGACGAAGCCTTGTTGTTCCCATTCAATCCATAACACAAGATTTAGAAGAGATATTTAGAGAGAGAAAGAAAAGAAAGTAGAGAGAGAAACAAGAGAGATTTCGGAAGGTTAAACACTTTTAGAGAGAGAAATAAAATGGTAACCAACACCCTCTTCCACATGTGGAAGAGGGTTATATATGCCACGGCCTAAGGCCTTTGTGGGCTTCATCTTGGGCCGGGGTTGGCTTTGTTTTGGGCTTACGCCCCTAACTTATACAATATTAGCTTAAAGTCCAAGCCCAGTTTTCCCGACTAACCTATTACAATACAAGACCATTTAACGACTGAGATGACCTATTACATTCTTGTTCGACTATATAAAATATAGGGCTAACAATCTCCCCCAATGCATCGGTCATCTTAAAATGCTTAAAAAGCATAAGATGGTTGAGTGAATACATTCTTGTAGAGGAGATCTTCCTGCTTTGGTCTTGTATCTTGGTCTTGATCTTGTTTGTAACAGCTTTGTTCCTTCATTCTTTCGTGATCTTTATCTTGAGCCTTTGTCATTTGACTTTGAGTGCTTGAGATCTTCATCTGTACTCCTTGTGACTAAGATGACCTATCTCATTCTTACATTCTTAGGTATCTTGATTATCACCATCTTGTGCTCTTGTGACTTCTGAATCGACATCGGTATCACAGCTACGCCTCCTTCTTGATATGCAGCAACATATATAGACACGGATAAAATGGCTTTGAACATTTCATCCTAACTCGGTAGCGTTTTACCTCCGGTCGGTGAAGACCATTAAACGGTATTAAATAACGTACCTGTGATCAGGTAGATTCGATTAAGAACCTCCTTGACAGGGTTTCCCGGCGGTAGTAGTCAGTTCTCTTTACTCGACCGTCTCAAAGCAGACTGCGAACGTAAAGAGTGAATCATAAGGATAAATTATCCGTCTGATTAGAGTCGTCAATTCAGATTTCCTGGAACAAGTTTGATTCTAAAAGAATCGCACCATTGTTGCTTTCCAGTTTGTCACAAGCTTGATTCATAGAGAATCTTGCGAGTTACCTACCGCAGTGCTGTTTGATGTTGACACTGGAAGGATTTCCATTCGTCACTGTGAACACTAATGAGTGTCACTCTGAATGTTCTGGCAAGATCACATGGATTTTGCGAAGAAACCTCAAATGAAGTTTGAATCAATTAAGAATCGAAACTTAGTTTCTTTCCAGTTCTCACAAGTTTGATTCGTGTAGAATCGCACAAGTTACCTACCATGAGCTTGTTTAATGCTGGCTCAAGCAGGATTTCCATTATCATTATGAATCGTATCACTCAGATGTTCTGGCAATATCACAAGGATAATGCATAGGACTCGATTATGTCCTAATGAGATGATAAATTGATCTCGTTTGGCTCTAGACTCAATAAGTGCATTTTGGTAATCGGAGGCTGGAGCAGACTGCCACCTTTTCAATATTGACTGACTCGGAGTGAGAAAGTCAATAGATACGTGTTGATCTCCGTGACAATGAGACAAGTTTCTTTTGAGAGAAACTCGAATGGCTGGGGAAGGGTTGTGCATCGCATCACTGGGTCCATGACACTTGTCTTCAAAAGATGTGTTAACCCGGTTTCTACCTAAGTTGCATAGAATATTCAACTCCTTCAATGCTTACCAATACGTCATCATTATTACCTTGTTGTGATTGTTCTAGTGCTAACTTAAGTAATTGGTCCGCATTCAGCTTCATTTCGCTCCATCTTTCCTAAGGACAACTATTTCTAGCTATGGAGTGTCCTTGGGTAGATCCCTCCGGTTCTGGTTGGATCATAGGACTTTGTTTCCTATCCTAAACCACCTTTTGACTCCATCGTTCCGTCGTGGATAGTAGGTTGTTTTGGGTAAAGATCGTAACCATAAAAACCATTGAAAACCATTCAAAGTGCTTGATAAAAATCAAAACTTTTAACACTTTGAAAGTTTTATCTTTTCTAAAAGCTCCCCCTACACACATGCATCGATATACGAAATAGTTTGGCATGTGAAGGAAAGAGTTGCATTTGAGTCTTTAAGATCACATGTTGCGATATATTACATTTTAATCACATTTTCTCCCCCTATCTCTAATATAAAAATATAATATTAGAGATACCAATTGATTAAAATATGACATTTTCCGAAAAATCGACGGGAGAGAAACATGTGAGCACGCATGAATCATGGAACATTTTCAGTCGGGTCGCTCCCCCTCAACAATATATGTGTGTCTTGAGACAAAATTTGACAAATTTTTAGAAAAACGACACCACAAAATATGTTGAGGTACGGAGTTGAGATGCCTTTTCCGATATAATATATTACATTTGACAATTTCATATCATTTTCGAAATGTGTTGGATACATAAAGTATGACAATTTTAGAGATGTACCCAACAACATTAAAGGCTTGATTTTAAAACGCTCCCCCTCAAAAATTGATCAAAATAACATATGACATTTTTAGATATAAAAACCTATTATGAGGAAGGGAGTGTTGAACACACAATTTTGAAAGATTTAGAAAAACCTTTTGAGAAATTCTTGAAAAATTGTGTTCAACGGTATTAAAATAATCAGGATAGAAGACTTCTCTTCTATTGCTTAGGGAAAGCGCACTGAAACGTACACTCCCCTTTCGGGTCCGTTTTTCATGATCTCAAAACTTTGATTGTTTTGTGACTAGCTCATGACCGAGAAAAATAAATTTCTCGTTGTGAAGGATAAGTTATCATCCGTGATAAACTTTCCTTATGTTGAAGTTCGAGTTCTAAGCTGACATTTACTTAGAAATCGTTTTTCATGAACTTAAAAACTTTGAATCTTTTTATGAGAAACTCATGACCGAGAAATATGAATTTCTCGTTGAGAAGGATAAGTTATCGTCCGAGATAAACTTTCCTTAGTTGTGGTCCGAGTCCTAAGCTGTGATGTGCTTATAAGTCATTATGAGAGAATATCAAGCAGCTTCATTTGCCAAAACCTCCAAGTCTTCTGGAGTCATATACTTCATACCAAGACGACCAACGAGATACGCAAACCTATAGAGATTTTGTAAACAAGTCTGCCAGCTGGTACTCAGTTCTGACAAAGTATAATTCCACGATGCCGCGTTCCACTTGTTCCTTGATGAAGTGATATCTGACATCGATGTGCTTGGTGCGGGAGTGCTGAACAAGATTGCAAGATATGGCTATGGCCGACTTTGAGTCACAATACATAGGTATTTTATCAAAGTGGAAGCCATAATCCGTGAGTTGAGTTCTCATCCAGAGGACTTGAGCACAACACGCGGATAGAGCCACATATTCTACTTCAGCTGATGAGAGCGAAGTGCAATCCTGCTTCTTTGACGACCAGCTGACAAGCTTGTCTTCCCCTAGAAATTGTATGCTACCAAAAGTGCTTTTACGACTATCAAGACAACCTGCGTGATCAGAATCTGAAAAAGCCGTTAGATGAAAACCGGTTTCCCTCGGATACCAGAGTCCCATGTGAATGGTATTCTTAAGGTACCGAAAGATCCGTTTAACCTCTTTGAGGTGCTTTTGACTAGGTCTGGCTTTATATCGTGCACAATAGCATGTGGCATGATGAATATCAGGCCTGCTGGCTGTAAGGTACATAAGTGACCCGATCATACTGCGATATCGCGTTTGATCTACAGGATATGAGTACAAGTCAGCGTCTAGGGATGTGGTCGACAATGGTGTACCAACGCGAGCACATGAGGTCATACCATGCTTTTTAAGTATCTCTTGAGCATACTTAGCTTGGTTAATGAAGATACCACGTGGGGATTGATGAATCTGGAGGCCTAAAAAGAATTTTAGCTCCCCCATCATTGACATTTCAAATATGCTGTGCATTAATTTTTCAAAACGTTTTGAAAGTTTTGGGTTCGTAGAACCAAAAATAATGTCATCAACATAAACATGCACCAGCATTATGTCATCCCCATATTTATTAGTAAATAGAGTAGCTGTTTTAACGTCCATATGAAAAACCGTGAAGCCCTTATGTGCAGCATAAGCAAGGAATATCCTGACTGCTTCCAAACGAGCGACTGGAGCGAATGATTCATCGTAGTCTATGCCTTCTTGTTGACCGTATCCCTTAACCACAAGACGAGATTTGTTTTTGATGATGGTTTGTTCTTCATCCAGTTTGTTTTTCCAGATCCGTTTGAAATCTAAAATTGACATTCCATAGGGTCGGTCAACAAGTTCCCAAACATTTAGGCGTTCAAACTGATGAATTTCGTCTTGCATTGATTCAATCCACGCATGATCAGTCATGGCTTGTTTGATGTTTGTAGGTACAGTTGAACTCACGGTGAGTGCATACATACACACATCGCCATTGGTTTCGAGTTGTCTGCGTGTTCGAACCGGTTGTGAAGGATTTCTAATGACTTGCTCTAATGGATGATCACGTGTCCAATGGTGAGTGGATGGATATGGTTGGTAGAATGTATGCATGTTGGACGGATCAACATGTTGAGTAGAAGAATCTCCGACTTCGTGTACCGATGTACCGAACGGATTGATAAATTCTTCATCGTCAGGTTGTGCATCGACTGCTTGATTGTTGGTTCCTCCTTCAACATTGACGGTTGGTGATGTTGGTTGTATGATGGTTTCTAGATTTTGTTGAGTATCCAATGGAATAGTCTCTTGAGCAACGGTTGCTGAAGTAGAGGCAGTTGTGTCTTGTTGATTTTGTGTGGGTGCATCAGCAGTGTTGACAGCGGAAGGCTTTGACACAACTTGATTGTTTCCATAGTAATATTCATCAAACATTGGATCATATAAATCAACCAACTCATTCATTTGTGTCGTATCCGTCGAGTCTGTTGTAGGAGTACTTTGTTGACATTCTTGCACGGGACGTACACTGTTGTGTGTAGGTGCCACCGCTGGACATTGAGGTGCGGGACTTCAGCTGTTGTGATCAAGTACCATTTGTGGAAATTCGTCAAAGTTCACATGAATTGTTTTGACAATAATCTTTGTTCTCTTGTTATAGACCCGATATCCTTTCGACGACGTCGCATACCCCACAAAAATACATGCATTACCTTTTTCTTTCATCTTGTCGAGATTCTCACCGTCTTTAAGAATGTAGCATAAAGATCCAAAAACGTGAAAGAATTTGACAGTAGGTTTCCTGCCATTGATGATGTTGTAAGGTGTCTTTTCATGTCTAGGGATAACGAGAGAACGATTCTGAGTATAACAGGCAGTTGCAATTGCTTCAGCCCAGAAGAATAGCGGTAATTTTGAAGCAGAAAGCATTGTTCGAGCTGCCTCAACCAAAGTACGGTTCCGCCTTTCGACAACGCCGTTTTGTTCAGGAGTTCGAGCAATAGACGTTTGATGTTCGATGCCTTCTTCTTGAAAGTAAGATTGCAAGTTCTTGTTCAAAAATTCAGTACCCCTATCCGTTCTTACGGTTAAGACTTGAGCTTGAAGATTGCGTTGTATCATTTTGAGAAAGTTTTTGAGAACCTCTGGTGTTTCATCTTTGGACCTTAAGAAGAAAGTCCATGTGTTTCTAGAGTAATCATCAACAATCACTAGAATATACTTTTTCCCGTTAATACTCTCTACACGCATGGGACCACATAAATCCATGTGTAGAAGTTCCAATCGTCCTTTTGAGCTTGGGACAGTCTTTGTTTTGAAAGACTTCCATTTTGCTTTCCCCAACTCACAAGAAGAACAAAGATGGTCTTTGACGAATTTCAACTTAGGAAGACCGGTCACAATATCATTCTTCGAAAGCAAGTTGATGGTGTCAAAGTTGAGATGTGACAATCGTTGATGCCATAACCATGCTTGAGATGATGACGCTTTAGCCATTAAGCAAATTGGATTTGTTGAAGATGTGTCTTGAAGAGTTACTGTGTAGAGATCAGAACCACGAGAACCTGTAAGAAGGTCATTCCCATCGTAGTCTCTAACATAGCAAGTAGATTTCCGAAAAGCCACTTCCAAATCCGCATCACAAAATTGACCAACCGAGAATAAATTGTGATTCAGTCCCTCGACGTAATAAACCCGTTTTATAGTGAGATTTCCTTGAACCAAGTCTCCATATCCGAGTATCGGTGCAAATTGATCATTTCCAAACCGTACCGTACCCAGAAACTTCTCCACGAAGTTAATGAGAAGCTTGAGATTGCCCGTCATGTGCTTTGTGCACCCGGAGTCCATTATGAATAGGATGATTTCGACGAGCTGCAGAAGAATTAGAAGACAATGTAGCATTTGACAAATGGGAGCCCTTGATAGAAACGGGTTCCAAAATAGTAGTGGACCTAGATTCTAAAGGCAAGCTAACATTCATAGACCCAATTAGAATGGGGGTTGTCTTAGGTACCCATTTGTATCCGGGTGGTGTAAATCTTGAATACCCCCGTGTACATGTTCTAATCATGTTCTCATAAAGCTTCTTTAACCTGCTTTGTTTACGTAGAGTAGTGGATTCTAACGCACTTAGTTTCTTAAGTGGTTGCTCAATGGATTGGTTCAAAGTTCTTGTGGGTTCACTAGTACTAGTGGGCATACGAATAGGCTTCCTAGTTCTAGTATTCACGCCATTATAATTAAGAGCACAAGCATCACGATTGAAAGTACGAACACATTTGCCACATTCAACACAAACAAATTCAACATTCGAGGTCTTAGCATTTAAACTGTCATTACATGCAGTTACAGACGTTTTATTCTTAGAAAACTTAAAATTCCTACGGTGGTCTTCTACTTCCAACTTCTTTCCTTGAATATTGTTAGGCATGACCTTATCGTGCATTCTATCGCTCTTAAGCTGTGGTCCGCTAACGCTAGTAGTGGGGATTACTCCTGTAGAAGAAGACATACGTTGATTAGTTTTCTTAATATTCTGAGGTAACCTCGATGTTCCAGTCTGAGTGGGCTTAGTGTTCATCTTATACATTCTAGGTGTTATCACATTGGTACTCTTATCATTTCCTATCTTAGGCAAAGTCTGTGGGGATTGTCCCAAAATAGATGATTTAGGGCATTTAACCGCATCCGGTTGACGAACGGCGGATGGTTTACCCAAAACAGACTTTCCTTTCATTTTCTCAGTGAGTTTCTGTAACTCACTTATGGCTATGTCCCTTTCTTTTAACTGAGCTTTCAAATCATTTATTTCGAAATCTTTTTCATTTAGTAGACGAAACGAAGAAGCTGACATTTCTTGACACTTTTTATGATTATGAGATTTTTCACCTTTTTGTGAAGCAAGTTCAAGAGAAATGGAGTGTTTCTCAAGTTGAGAAAAACTTTTCGAAAGTTTGTTGTATGACTGAATTTGTTTTGAAAGCTCTACTTCAAGATTGCGATATTTCTCGTTCGATTCTGAAACTAGACATGCTACATGACAATATTGATCAAGATCGGTATACACACCAAGTATAGCATTCATATGGTCAGCATAAAAGTATTCCTTAGAATGTCGATCAATTTCGTTAGAAAGTTGGTGTTCTTGTGTCTTTAATTTAGTTTGAAGAAAATCAACTTCATTTTCAAGAGATTTAACATAACTTAAATCAGTTAACATTTCCTCAGCGAGAGCTGTATAAAACATTTCCACATTTTTTGAAAGATCATCAATGGTTGGAACAATACATTGTTGAATGACGACTTCTACTTGTGGGTTAGGTTTAATATTCCAAATGGTATCCCTAGAAACTTTTTCATAGTCGACGACACCTTTGTACAAATTTAAAACCCCTTGTTTTATAAACTCAAATTGCTGAACACTTTTGCTTTTCTCATCCCATTTACGTTTTTCATCCAAAATTCGCTTTTCTAACAAAATTGATTGCTTTTTGAAACTCCTTTTTAAAGAAACTTTCTTTTGGGGTTCATCACTTGGTGGTGGAACACTATTGTACATCTTTTGTTCTTTGGAAAGTTCTTTTTGAGGAACAAACTTAATATAGTTATCAGAATCAGAAAGGTTTATTAAATCACTTAAGTTTGATCGACTTTCTTCTTGTTGACGAATGATTTCGTCGCAGTCAGGGGAAAGCATAAGAGCAAGATTATCAACATAACAACCGATATCATAAAGAGCAGGCTTGGTACTTTGAGCTTTCTTGAGATATTCAGGCTTGACAAAACTCGTTTTCATATTTCTATTGAGCATATTCATAGTTTGAATAGACTGACCCGTTTTGTAAACAATGTTGTTTAACGTGTCGACTCTCTTTTCCAAAGCAATAATTTTTTCAATATCCTTTTCTTCACGAGTTTTATAAAGCTCAGTTTGTTCTTTGTTAACCGACTCTAATTCAGTAATTTGGAGTTTATGTAGCAGCAGTTGTTCTTCAAGTTCCGATATCTTCTGTTTTGACATATGAATTTCGTGTGTTACTTAAGAACAATATTGTTCGTTGAGCACCTTACGTTCATATACCAAACCATTAGCTATAGCAACCCGTCGATCAGCTTCTTTTACATAATCACACTCTTTAAGCCTGTCTATCTCCTCGGCTAAGGATGTGTTTGCTTGCTTCAAACGTTTATTAGCCTCTTTGTTTTCCTCAATTTCATGTTTTAAAGAATCAATAATAGACACAAGCAAATCACGATCCTCATCCGAGTCAGTATCGTGAACAGCTTTTCCGTCATCATTACACATATGCTGTGAATCCGTAGAGATATTGCTATCCTCCGTGTCCATTACATATGTGTCATTGATGCTTTCGGGTTGCTCAGGATGCCGTCGTTCATTAGCAAACACATTATAGTTATCATGTGATGGTACTTTTTCAAGTGGCTCAGAATCATAGATGGGTCCAGAAGTATCATCAGTCTTTGGGATCACTTCTTGAATCTTTGCCATGTACACATAATGTGCCTCTAACTCTTGATCATCGGCTTCATCATCAGTGTCATCACGCCAGTCAACTTCATCTGCTGTGAGTGGAATTCCTGCTTCTTCTTTCTTGCACAGCAACATCTTTTCCTTGTGATATCCCGAATCCTTAACCCGTTTTGGCTTCTTACATTCCCTAGCCATGTGCCCAAATCCCTTGCAGTTGAAGCATTGAATCCCAGTCTTCTGCATCACCGGAGTGCCTACAGTATCTCTAGCCCCAACTTGATTCAGCATCCTCTGATTATCATACCTAGCATCACGATCATACCTAGGTGCATGATCAACTTTCGAGTAATACGTAAGTATTACAATGAAGATGGAAATCCTGCTTGAGCCAACATCAAAAAAGCTCATGGTAGGTTACACGTGCGGTTCTTTTAGAACCAATCTTGTGAAAAACTGGAAAGAAGCAGTAGTTTAATTCTTAATTGAACTTAAACTCGTTCCAGGCCTCTACGCATTATCATATGATCTTGCCAGAACACTCAGAGTGACTCTTTATTGATCACAGTGACGAGTGGAAATCCTTCTAGTGTTAACATCAAACAGCACTTGGTAGGTGACGTGCAAGATTCTTTATGAATTGAGCTCGTGATAACTGGAAAGCAACGATGGTGAAAATCTTAATTGAAATTCACTTGTTCCAGGTTTCATGAATTGACGGCTTCAAATCACAAGGATAATTTATCCAAGTGATTCACTCTTTATGTTCGCAGTCAGCTTTGGACGGTCGAATAAAGAGAACGGGTTTACCCGTGAAATCCTGTTAGGAAGTTACTTAATTGAAACTATCTGTCACGGGTACGATATCTAATATCGTCAAACGGTCTTCACCGACCGGAGGTAAAATGCTACCGAATTAGAATAAAATGTCAAAGCCATTTTATTCGTGTCGTTGCTGTGTACCTGTTAAAGACGGTGGCGTTGCTGTGTACCTGTTGAAGACGATGGCATTGCTGTGTACCAGTTGAAGACGGTGGTGTTGCGGTGTACCTGTTGAAGTCGTTCCCACATGCTTATGTTTTTCTGCATCGAAGTTCAGCAAAATTCAAGAAAGTGAAAAATGAAGCCTTCCGCTGTACCAAACTCTGAAGCTTTCGAGAATTCAACAAAAAGACATAAGTGTGTGGAACATGGAGTCACGAGGAGGCAAGTTTCACAAGAAGGCAAAGATCGAACGTGATTGGTCAAAAGAACAATGCTCTCAAGCCAAAGCCTAAAAGATCAAACCAACATATTCACAACAAAAAGAAAAGAAGAAAAGACTACGAGCTAAAGAACGAAGACTTAGTATAGTATGCTAGGTTTAGAACTTTGTAACGTGGAGTGACCTCCCTTAGGGGGAGATTGTTAGAAATACGTTTTAAAGTATATTAGAAATATCGGTCACTCCACAATATTATTTATGTTGTAATAGCTCGTAGTTAACGAATACTTATTTAGTTAAGTAAGAAACCGGCCCATGGGCTTGTCATGGGCCGGCCCAAGTCCAAATAAGGCCTTGGATATAAAAACCCCTTTCCACCATGGAAAAGGGTTGGTTGTTGTTCATTCCACATTTTCATTTAATAAAAATACACATAGTTTCTCTCTCACTTTCTCTCTCTAGTTTCTCTCTCTAGGAATCTTCAACCCACTTCATAGATTCATAGGTTATCAATATTCTACAGGTCGTCAACCTCATAGTACTATTAATTGTATAAGCGGCTATCTCCAACCCACACAAGGGCAAGACAATAGTTAATAGTTCACGAATTTAGGGACTTTTACAACTAGGTACTCAACATAATTCAAGGCAACATTCGGGTCCAACAATCATTCATGACTTATGTTCTTTTCATTTAAATAGCATGCATCCCTCTCGCGGGTAAAAACGTTTGAAATAAGTAAAGAGCGAGGCTATAGACTCACCTGGCGTAGTAGTAGTGGTTCTAGCGAAGACGTAACGAGAAATATCACCAACGATGTGGATGCCCGGGAAAATCAAACACTTTACCTAAAAATCAAGGTACGTAAACCAAATCAATACTCCGTGTACATTATTGTACTAAACACACTCATATGAAAGCACTTAATGCTTATGAAAACTCACGCCAAAACCAGACAAGTAGTTGTTACTAGACTTATACCATTTACCTACGTATTTAAAGTCATTCTCATTTTATAAATTTGCCAGTACTTACCAAAAGTACGGGCTGTTTTCTACGACTTAAGCACTTGTATAAAATTCAAGAAAATTTACAAAAATACCTCATGACCTGTATAAAACCCATATTTAATCCCATTTAAAGTTTTCACTTCTATGACTCGTTACACATCACATTTCTAAACATACACTTTTAGGACTGATTTTGCACGTTGACCATGTTGGACTTGGTTGACCCATTTAATATACACCATTGACCAATCCGACACCTAAGTCTAAAAATATACTCACAAATGCAGGTTTGAAACCAAAAATTAACTTTAAATCGTTTACCAAACTCTATCTATGGTCCCCAGGATTTGACCCAAAACCAAACACAAATTCGGATTGTGTTGGTTCTCATCTCCCGGTACACGTACTTTCAAAATAACATAACTTTTGACTCGTTTGGAGTCGTAAGCTCTACTTTATACCGAAATCTACAACTACATCCTATGTTCATGACCTGTTTTCAAAATTAAACCCACGAAAATAAGCCCTAAACAGTCTGGTCTAAAATCACCCTTCCAAAATCATTTCAAAACTTGTTTCCAATCCATTCTAACGACACCTAGCCCTAACTTAACCACTCATGACCATTCCTAAACACCTTAATCAGTCCCTAACACCTAGGATATCAAATCCACTCTAAAACCCATTTACCAAATCAAGCATGCAACATATTTAACTCATTCAAACACACCTAAAACATCAATCTAAACACAAACCCACAAGCAAAATCATCAAACACCATGAACACCCAAAAACCCCCATAAATTCGTGGGTTTTGGGGCTGTAGAAAACCAAAATCATAAATCCCCATCTTGTTTTATGGGTTAATTAACATTACCCACTCACTAATTAAACAAATTCATGATTTAATTACATCAAAACATGTTTTTGAAAAACCATTGATTCTTGAAAATTTAATGTTAATGCATGTTGGATTAAAGGGTGTAAGAACACTTACAATGATAAATTAGGAGGTGGTCTTTGATTGGATTTGTCAAAAACCCTAAAAAAATGATGGTGGTGGTGATGGTGGTTAGGGTGGCGGGCGGCCTAGAGAGAAAAAAGAGAGAAGAAAGAAATTTTTGAAAGTGAAAAATGAGGATGTTTCTCTCTCTCTTTCTTTTTGTAAATTTTTTAGGGACCTTCTTGCAATTTTTTCATTCTTTTGGCCTTAGTGGAAAATCCATTTTTAAAGAGCGGATTGTGACTAGTAGTCGATTTTAAAAATTTACAGGAGTCGGGTTTCGTCCCGGCTACCTCAAAATACTTTTAAATGGTTCAAACGCACAAAAAACGAATATACACATGGTTCCGACTCGACTTAACACGTAATAAAAATAAAATCTCGAAAAACTCAAATATCGATCAATCGATAACAAAAGATAAATTTTGGGCATCCGTCGGTATCGTAGTCGTCATCGGTTCTTCTTAAATTGTCAAACATTAAATTACGACCGTAAACGTTGGTTTCAACTTAATCCGTCAAATATATAGCAAACGAAATTTCTTAAAAATTTCAAAAATATTGGTAAAATAGGATTAAATAAATGACGTTAGGCTCGGGATATCACATCCACAAGTGAGTCGCAACTTAAGAGAGATGCTCATACTGAACAACTCTTTAGACAATAACTTAGCATCATACGGCACATTCACGGGTCTTACAAGGATGATGCATTAAGCTGGTGGAATAGTCAGGTAGCTATTGTGGGATTGGTTGAAGTTAATGCTAGAACATGGACTGTGACCAAGGGACTGTTAACTGCTAAGTTTTGTACTGAGGAAGAGTTAGGTGAGTTGGAGGATGAGTTGAGGCATCTGGTGTTGAGAAACAATGATATTGTGTCTTATACAAGGAGATTTTCTGATTTATGTTTGTTGTGTCCTGATGCTTTTGCTGATGACCGTAAGAAGATGAAGCAACATATCAGAGGTTTATCTAGTAATATCAAGGGAGAGACTAATTCGTCGAAACCCAAGTCATTTGATGAAGCTGTTCAGATGGCTCATGCTTTAATGGATGTAAAGCTGCAGGATTGAAAGGATAGTATTGCTGAAGGGAATAAGAGCAAGTGGGAAGCTAAACACTCAAACCAAGGACAGAATCGTGGTGGTTATCGTAACAACAATAACCAAGGACCAAATAGGAATCAACAATATAATTTGAGAAAGATTGATGGTGTTCGTGCTGTCACTGGAAATCAAGGTAACAAAGTGAACCCGAAGTGTGGTCGATGTATTATGTATCATGTTGGAAATTGTCCACCTGCTTACAACAAATGTGGGAAGGCCGGACATAAGATGGCAGATTGTAGAAATAAGGGTGTGGCCACTGGAGCCAATGTTGTTAAGGTAGTTAACTGTTCTGGATGTGGAGGCCGTGGACATAAGCAAGGGAACTGTCCGAGGGTTGGCATGCGACATAGAGGCAATGTTGATGATGTTGCTGCTGGGACTGCTGCTCCAGCCTATGTCGTGGGAGATGTTGACAAACCTCAAGGGCCGAATGTGGTGACTAGTACGTTCTTACTTGATGCTTGTTATGCTAGTGTGTTATTTGATTCTGGATCCGATAGAAGTTTCGTAGATGTTAGATTCAGTTAGTTATTGGATAGAGAACCAGTGAGATTGACAACTAGTTATAAGGTGGAGTTAGCTGATGGTAAGGTTGTAAGCACTAGTTCTATACTGAAAGGTTTTTCCTTGAAGTTAGGTAATTATGTGTTTAGTATTGATTTGATGCCTATAGAATTAGGATCTTTTGACGTGATTGTTGGAATGGGCTGGTTAGTTGGTAATGGTGTAGTGATTGTTTGTGGAGATAGATTAGTTCAGATACCACTAAGGAATAGGGTATTGGCTATGAAAGGTGATGAATGTACTTCTCGTTTGAGAGTTGTTTCTTGTTTGAAGATGATGATGTATATAGAAGCAGGTTGTGATGTGTTCCTTGCACATGTAAGTAATGATGGTGTGAATGAAAGGAAATTGGAGGATCTGTGTGTGATTAGAGAGTATACTGAGGTTTTCCCTGAAGATTTGCCAGGATTACCGCTGCATCGTGAAGTGGAGTTTCGTATTGATTTAGTGCCGGGAGCTGTGCCTATTGCTCGTGTACCGTATCATTTAGCTCCATCTTAAATGAAAGAATTATCTGATCAATTGAAAGAATTGATGGATAAGGGATTTATTAGGCCGAGTTCGTCGCCGTGGGGGTGCTCCTATTTTGTTTGTTAGAAAGAAAGATGGTTCTTTTATAATGTGTATTGATTATCGAGAGCTTAACAAATTGACTATCAAGAATCGGTATCCATTGTCGAGGATTGATGATTTGTTTGATCAGTTGCAAGGCTCAAGTGTATACTCGAAGATCGATTTGAGGTCTGGGTATCATCAACTGAGAGTTAGGGAAGAAGATATTCCTATCACAGCTTTTCGTACTCGATATGGACATTTTGAATTTCAAGTGATGCCTTTTGGGTAAATGAATGCGCCCGCTGTATTCATGGATCTGATGAATCGTGTATGTAAGCCGTATTTGGATGAGTTTGTTATCGTATTCATTAATGATATTCTCATTTACCCCAAGAGTGAAGAAGAACATGAGAAGCATCTGAGGATAATTTTGGAATTGTTGAAGAAAGAGAAGCTGTATGTGAAATTCTATAAGTGTGAATTTTGGTTGAAATCAGTGCAATTTCTGGGGCACGTGATTGATAGTGAAGGTGTTCGTGTGGATCCTGCTAAGATTGAGGCAATCAAGGATTGGTCACTGCTAACGACGCCGACTGAAGTTCGCCAATTTGTTGGTCTAGCTGGGTATTATAGAAGGTTTATCGAGAAGTTTTCACTAATTGCTAAACCGTTGACCAAGCTTACTGAAAAGAATCGAGTGTTTGAATGGGGATTGGAAGAGGAATCTGCATTTAGTACGTTGAAGGATAAGTTGTGTTCTGCACCGATATTGTCTTTGCCAGAAGGATCTAAGGATTTTGTAGTGTACTGTGACGCGTCTCATAAAGGATTTGGATCTGTGTTGATGCAAAGGGAGAAAGTAATAGCATATGCATCGAGACAATTGAGGAAGCATGAAGAGAATTACACTACTCATGATTTAGAACTTAGGGCTGTGATTTTTGCTTTGAAGCTGTGGAGACACTACTTGTATGGAACCAATTGTGTGGTTTTCACTGATCATAAGAGTCTGCAATATATTTTGGATCAAAAGAAATTGAATATGAGGCAAAGGAGATGGGTTGAGTTGCTGAGTGATTATGACTGCGAGATTCGTTACCATCCTGGTAAAGAGAATGTGGTAGCTGTTGCACTTAGTAGAAAGGAAAGAGATAAGTCTATAAGAATTAGAGATTTGGCAATGATGGAAAGTATTGATTAGACAGAAGCGATATTGAAATCCCAAGCTAATGGTTTGAAGAAAGAGAATATTGAGGCAGAAAATTTGGGTAGAATGTTGAAACCATTGTTTGAAGTAAGGTCAAATGGATTGAGATATTTTGAGAATAGGATTTGGTTACCATTGTGTTCGTTTGAGGAAGGTTCTTTAGGAGTGCGAGATTTGGTGATGAATGAATCTCATAAGTTGAAGTATTCAATACATCCTGGATCGGACAAGATGTATCAAGATCTTAAGAAAGTTTATTGGTGGCCGAATATGAAGGCAGATATAGCACAGTATGTTAATAAGTGTTTAACTTGTGCGAAGGTGAAGGCTGAACATAAGAAACTGTCTGGATTTTTAGTGCAACCTGAGATTCCTGAGTGGAAATGGGAGAAGATTACTATGGATTTTGTGACAGGTTTGCCAAGGACTGCAAGTGGTTGTGATATGATATGGGTGATTGTAGATAGATTGACTAAGTCTGCTCACTTTTTGCCAATGAAGAAGACGGATAGTATAGAGAGGTTAACAACAGTGTATGTGAAGGAGATTGTTTGTCGACATGGTGTGCCTTTGTCGATAATTTCTGATCGTGATAGTAGGTTTACTTCAGAATTTTAGAAATCTTTGCAGAAAGCGATGGGAACGGAGTTATGTTTGAGTACAACATATCATCCTGAAACTGATGGACAAAGTGAAAGAACGATTCAAACGTTAGAGGATATGCTTCGTGCGTGTGTGATTGACTTTGGAAATGGTTGGGATAAGCATATGCCATTGGTTGAATTTTCGTACAATAATAGTTATCATGCTAGTATTAAAGCCGCTCCATTTGAAGCTTTGTATGGACGTAAGTGTAGATCTCCAGTGTGCTGGAGTGAAGTAGGAGAAAGTCAGTTGACTGGACCTGAAATGATATTTGAGACGACTGATAAGATTGTGCAAATTAAGAAGAGTTTGTTATCTGCCAGAAGTAGACAAAAGCGTTATGTTGATAACCGAAGGAAACCGTTGGAATTTAAAGTAGGAGACATGGTTATGTTGAAGGTATCTCCACGGAAAGGAGTGATTCATTTTGGAAAGAGAGGAAAGTTGAGCCCGAGATATATTGGACCATTTAAGATTATCCAAAGGATTGGATTGGCTGCTTATAAGTTAGAGTTGCCTGATGAACTTTAGGCTATTCATAATACTTTTCATGTGTCTAATCTGAAGAAGTGTTTAGCTGAAAGGGATGTGGTGATTCCATTGGAGGAAATTCAACTTGATGATAAGTTGTATTTTATAGAGGAACCTGTAGAGATTATGGATTGGGAAGTTAAGAAATTGAAGCATAGTAGAATTCCAATTGTGAAAGTGAGATGGAACTCTAGACGTGGACCAGAGTTTACCTGGGAACGTGAGGATTTCTTTAAGGATAAGTATCCTCATTTGTTTAGGAAGGATTAAGCGCCGCGGACGTCGCTTCTTTTAAGAAGGAGGGGATGTGATAACCCAAAACCGAGGTCATTGCTTAATCTTATTTTACGACTATTTTTTGATTATTTTTGAAATTTTTGATGAGTTTGAATAATATTTATTTTTGGAGGTTTAAGTTTAAACCGATGTTGGAAGGTTTATAATTAATATTTAATAAGTATAAGGAGTATTAGCAAGCGTGATGTCGATGGATGCCAAATAATTTACGTTTTATTGTCGGTTGTTCGATTTTTGTCATTTTTGATGTTTTATTTTAAATGACGTGTTAAGTCGAATCGGGAGTCGATATTATTATATTTGAGGTACGTTTTAAATTTTTAAAAGTATCTTTATGAAACCCGAGCCCCGTATATATTTTCAAAATTGACTAATAGTTATTGCCCGCTTTTTAGCTAACTATTTTCATTTTTAGCCATAACTATTGCAAAATTACAGCATTGGTCCCTCAACCACCATATATAAGCTCAAAATTAACACACACACACACACTCATAATCCACTCACCCAAAATCTGTTTCTCTCTCTCTTCTTTTCTTTGCTTAGCCGTGACCTACCCTTCCACCAAAACACACCCTTTGATCAATTTTAACTCAAAATCTATGATGATCTAAGCTAAAATAACACAAGACCCATTCTTATAATTGTGAGTAGATCATTTTGGTATAAAAATTATGTACATGCAAGAGTTTTTATTTTTTTCAAAGTTGGTAGGTGGGAATTATGCTCATGCATGTTGTTTTTGGCATGATCAATGATGATTCTTGCAAATGTTTTGTTAAAAACTTGATTTTAATTTGAAGTTTTTGATTTTTATGATTATTCTAGTGTTATGGTTGATATATGTTAATGTTAGGGATATGGGATGATCATATTGGCTTTTATTAAAAATGTGATTTTGTACAAATTTTTGAAAGGCATTTTACAACAGTAGGTAAACTGTAATTTCGGGATTTTTATGTTTTGTAAATGGCTTAACTCATAGCCTAGGTTTATAGATAATTTTATTAGCTTCGATTTGATATAAAGTAGATCTTCTAGCTCCAAACGAGCGCGAAGTTATGATGTTTTGATTATTCGTGTACCGGGAGACGAGTATCGGCACTACATATAGTTGTTGTCGATATTTGGATCGAATCTCGGGGACTATAAATTGAAGTTTTGAAATGAGTCACATACTGATAATGAAGTGTAAACACTATAGGTTGAGTTTATTTTAAAACCCAAGTGTCGGTTTTGTAAACGGAGTCGTTTAAAGAAGTTAAAACGGTTGTATGAAATATTAACGTGAATCTGTCCGGATTTTGTAGTTTGAAGATGAGTCGGGTAAAGGACTTTAAAAGTAATTTCATTTGATAAACTTGTTGGAGGACTTTCTATATATAGTAAGTTAGTTTCTCGAGTCGTTTCATAAACGTTTGACAAGTCTAAAAGAGGTAAATAAGCTAGTACATGTAGTATGTGCCGGCGGATTTTGTTGAAAGTGTAGAATGGTAAAGTAAATACATAGAAGAGTGTAATAGAGTTATTTGTATCGTTTTCTCTCAAGTTTATCATGATTTTATAAGTTTGATTTTGATATTGTTATGTATGATTTATTTCTCGAGTCATTATTAATGAACGCGCCTTATTTGATAGGTAGCGGTTCTCGTGTTTGAAAGGCATCCTCTATCATAGACGATCATCTCGCTAGATCTCTTATACTAAGGTGAGTCTGTAGCCTCGCTTTACATGCAAGCTACTAAATGTTTTATTACCCGCGAGGGGGATACATGCTATTTGAAAATAAACGAACACAAGTCATGAGTAATTGTTGGACCCGAATGTTGCCTAAGTTGTTTACATTGTATTGAGTACCTTGTTGCTAAAGACCCTAAATTCATGAGCCGTTAATTATCTTCTGACTTGATGTTGTGAGTCGGGAATAGCCGCTTATTCTAATGACAGTACTATTGGGTTGACCACCCTATCTGAGACCAGGGCATTACGCTTAGTAACCTCTGGGAAGGATAATTTACGGGAATAAGAATGTGGTATTCTAGCAACTATTACCCTAGAGGGGCAATGGTTTTATTCTAGTCATGCTGGCATTTGGCGTGGGTGACTATTTGGTTAAGGGGTCGGTGTCATGAGCTTAAATACAATGTTTTGCCTTGAATATAGATTGTGTGTACGACAATTCTATAAATGATTATGATTGATTTTCTTCTTGTGTTCAAATGTGATTTGATAAACCTATAGACTCGTTCAACATTATTGTTGACTCGTTTTAGCATGTGTTTCAGGTAATAGGAAGTGATGGAAGATGGAGCTTTGCTGTGGAGGTTGTGGGTTGACTTTTGGAAGAATGTTGGTCTAAAAACTATTTCTATCCTTTTACTGTTGAACAATTTGTCATATGTTTTTGTATTGTACTAAGCTTGTTGGTTTGTTGGTCGACATCCAAGGGGACTAAACGCTTTACTCTGGTGTCGTTTTAGTACATTATGGGATGAAATTATGTTTTTGACCTATTATGAAAATCTTGTTTATATTTTATGTGTAAACGTCTCTCTTTTGAGTCGTTAAATATACCTTGTGTGATGATGCTTGTCTCTAGCACCCAATTGTGTATTTCCGCTGCCTAATGTAAATTGGGGGTGTTAGACTTGTGTACTCGTTCATTCGATCAAATCTAAGTATGATGTTCTCTGATGACGTATATTCCATAGTCGGGCTGGATAGTCAGACCCACGGGTACTACCCGCTTCCATCAGGAATGGATTGAATGCTTAAGCGACGCGCGCACAAGCCTAGGAGGCCCGGTAAGCCGCTGTCGCACATAAGGTTAATTACTAAGCCGAGTCCTTGTCGCAGTGCGACAGGATCATGCGAGAATATATTCTATCATATAGATATATTCGCCTAAATGAGAGGGATATACACTTGCCTTGGTTATGTGATAAGGATCAAGCTATTTTTAGGTCATTATCTCTTCTTTTGGCCGCAAGAATAGGAGAGCCCAGCCAGGACTCTCTCGGGTATAAAAGGAACCCCATAGGTTCCACAAAGGTACGATACACACAAATACCCTAAACACTACATACTCAAATCGATTACTTACTCTCACGCTGGAGTCTAATCGTGGGTCACAAACCCACGGTAAGCCTACGGTGTCTGTTTAGTACTGATAACTAGGTTTTTGCCTAGTAAGAGAACTATCGTTCTAGTGGTTGGTCTAATCGAATTGATTTCCGGTTCAAAGTACGACTCAGTTGATTTTGGTGAAACAAATATTTTTGGTTGATTTTAAATTAAAAGTGCAAAGACGTAAATGTAAATCACGTAAAAGTAAAATGGCGTTAAAATAAAATGGGTTAAAATAAATCTAAGTCTAATTAAAAAAAAGGGTGCAATATTAAAACTTTGAAAAGTAAATAACGAGAAAATAAATGACGGGTAATTAAAACTTAACGAGAATTAAAATTTGACAAAGTATTAAAATGTAAACTTGAAAACTAAACAAGACGAAATATAAAACAATACCCAATCGGAATGTATTCCGATCAGATGATGATCGGAATGTAGACTTACCACCTAATCGGAATGTACACAAACCTCCCAATCGGAATGATGATCGAAACCCCGGATCGGAATAACCAAACTCACCCTGATCGGAATGTGGACTCCTCCTGATCGGAATATTGATCGGAAACACCAAGATTAGAATGCTGTCACTTGTCCTGATCGGAATAACCAAACTAACCCAGATCGGAATGTGGAGTAGACTCAGATCGGAATGATGATCGGAATTGCCAATCGGAATACTGTCACTTACCTCAGATCGGAATACCAAACTCACCTTTGATCGGAATACTCACAAACCCTTTTCCGACCAAGCAAGGTGGTGCTGGTCGGAATGAGAAACCCTTATCCGATCACTATGGTCGGAATACAGTAAAAGGAACCGAAAATAAGCTAAACAAATAAGCTATAAATCAAATAAGCACTAGACTAAAATCCTAAGCAAACACGTATAAGAAAAAGCTAATAAGCTACAGTTTAAAGACTTTTAAAAACACAAAATGAAACAAAGTTTACGAAACCAAATTTTATATAAAAATAACTTTTATAAAAACTTTAGAAACTTAAAGATGAACACAAATAAGCTATAAAAATCAATGATCCAAAATAATCAAAAGCATAAAAACATAACCTTTAATCAAATAACAAAGATAATAAACACATAAACATAAAGATCAAGCAAAGAAAGAAAGGTAGAATGAGAGATTAAAACAAGAAAATTAAAGAACACTTACTTGGAAATTAAAGGTATTAAAAGTGCAAGACAAGTATTTAAAATGACATGAATTTAAAGAGAAAGTAATTAAAAGGGTGGAAGACTAATTGTCACCTTAGCCAACAAAATGAAATGATTATCCTAATGATCTATATATAGGGGAGGATTAGGAAGCTTCCTCCCCTCCTTCATTTCTTCTTAATTGCACCATTAAGTCCTTCCCTTCTTAATCTTTTGATAATCTTGGACTTGAATGACTTTTGGCTCGGGATTTCTTTAAACTCGTCTTTTAATTCTTCAATAAATAAGACTTGAGTTCTTCGGCTTTTTGTAAACTTCCGTCTTTTGACTTTTTCTTCGATAAATCTTCAGAATTGGTCTTGGACTTCCGTTCTTTTTGCACTCTTGACTTCTTGACTTCGTCTTTCATCTTTTTCTTCAATAAAAGCCCGTGAATGCCCGTGTTTTCTCCACTTTTCACCTTTTCGTCCTAAATCACAACAAAAACACAAACCACGCATAATTCCGAAATAAAAGACATAAAATACACGTTTTGGCCCGGTTATTATTGTAATTAAGTGGTAAAAAGGATGGGTGTTTACACACCTATCAAATCCCCGACACTTGACCATTGCAATGTCCTCATGCAATGCATTAGTTACAAAGCACGTTTCCATTTTTCATCAAAATCAATCCACCTTGGCCTTTATTAAAGGGATAGAAAATTACAAACATTCAAAGTAAAGAAATCAAAAAGCATACCTTGGGTTTTGGAAATGTTATGAATAATCATCATCCTCAAGTTTTCACTTTCTCCAAACCAAGCTTAAAAACGAGATCATTGTTATTATAAGTTAGCAAACTAACACGAACTCATGTGGGCCAATTACTCACTTAGACTCCCTTATTCCTAGGTGTATCTCTTATATTTTGTTATTGTCTTGAATGATCACGAGGATGCATTGTTGACTTATTTCGATAGTTTATTAGGCCGAAAAAAAAGTGAACGATTTAATCAATAGTTAGCTAAAGGACAAAATCTTTTAAAACTGCTTCTCGGGACCTCATAAAGTTCATATCTTGGCATAACTCGCTTCGCGATTTGAGACCTTTCTCGGACCGATATTTGGCAGCGACTTCATACTTCAAATCTTGAGAGACGTTCATGAAATTAAGGTCTTCTCTTCATAATGGAATTTCTTCACTTGAAGTTTTGAGAGATTCATACTTGGACCACGACTTCTTCATTTTTCTCCAATATTTATTTTGGACTTTGATATACAACGATCCGCCTCCTTTTTGGACTTGGCTTCATTTATCCTCATACCTTGCTAGGGTCTTTTCGGATACAGTTCTCCATGACTTTTGGGGAGTTTTTGCTTTTCGTCGTGTGTCTCGATCCTTCATATTGATTTTTGATAAATGATTCTTCACATCACTTGGGATCTTTAGCAACAAAATGTAGCCCTCATGTCTTGTTAGGACCTTTTTGGACTCGCCAATCTTCGCATCCCGCTTCAATAAGTTATGCATTGGCTATGAACTCTAATCCGTACCGAGCAACTTTTAAACGATCTTGGGCTAGAAGCTAAGTAACTTTTCAAATCGTACAACCTTATTTATTGTAGATAAATTTATTAGCAAGCTATGGGAGAATAGGCTTATAATTAACTCACATAAATTCACGAAAGAATACCGAACTTATAATTGGCTCTATCATCTCTCGTTCTCCACAGTTTAAAATCTCAAGGAATGAGACTCGTGGATGCTTAGCCTATTAAATCAAAGTTTTGGGTTTTCGAGTCGCCTATAGGATCTTGAAAATTCTTAGACTTTTTCAAGTTTAGAAATCGCATTTTAAAGTTCCCTTGATAAACGACTCTCTAGGATCAATTATAGGAACTTGCGAAAAGTTATTGTTCTTAACCCGTGAGAGTTAAGAATTTCGCGTTCTATAGCTCCCTATATAAAAGCCTAGCAAAACTTGACTTAAACACGTTAAGGATACTAACTAGAGTAAACTTAGATAAGTAAACTCGGGTTGAGTCAAAAGATTCACAACGTTTGAAAATTAAAACCACTTTATTAAACATTTATTCTAATAAGGAAAGAAAATAACTATACAAAGGTAAAAACTAATAGGCCAAAATAGATCAAAAATTTTTAAAAAATGTCGAAAAATTAATTTTCCGGTTAAAATGAGGACAATTACAAGGAAAAGGCCACTTAACTTCGATAGAAGTCCCCCTACACTTAATATAAACATTGTCCTCAATGTTTCAGCATGTGGGAGTAAACTCCCCTACACTTAGGACATTGTGTACTTTGTTTAAATCTTGATAAGGAAGAGACAACTAAAGAGATTCCTATTTTAATATTGAGAAAATATAAAATAGTGAATCGAAAAGAGTGTAGGATAGAACCGGGAAAATGGGAACACGTAATCACGGGTCGTCAAGAATCATCAAGAGTGGATCATTGAGCGCGAATCCCTGATTAAGAGAGGAGAGGAAATAGCAAACACCAACGGGTCTCCCCTACACTTAGGATAGAGAAAGCGAAAAGATAGATACATGGGTTGCCTCCCAAGAAGCGCTTGATTTTTGATTACCGAGTCGTGAGCCTGACTCGACCTTGATCATCATAGGAAGAAGCATGAAACATATCCACCGGGATCAAAGACATAGTTTTCGTCCATCAAATAGCACAAGCTTAAGGCAAACAAGGCAAGCCAAAGAAGAGTAGGCAAGGTTACCTTAAGCAAAGATGGAGCACGGTGGAAGCAAGGGTGAAGTGGTGCAAGCAGATTTCCATAAGTTCCAAAGATATTTCCTTTTATTTCATCAGAAGGATACTGAGATGGCTGTAGAATATCAATACTGGGGTTGAACACCTTTTCCTTTAGGGGAAAATAGCACTCAGGCTCAGCAGAGTGTGAAGAAGATCCGCGAAGAAGATGCACAACCTCGTCCTCAGAAGGTGGACAAAGAGGTGTTAAATCATATGTGTTGCGGATATCAGTGTGGACCGGTTTCTTCTCCTTTGAAAGAATGTTCTTCAAATCCAAAGTAGGATCAAGACGATAATCTTCAAAGTCCAAAGGAGGAGCATCACTCTCATGAGGGAAGTAAGTGTTGAGAAACGTAGAGAAGTCTTCCTCAAATGAGTAATCATCCAAAGTAGGATTGAGTGATGGTGAAGGATCTTCATCATGTGAAGAATCACTTGAAAGAGTATCGGCCTCATCAAAATCATCATATGTAGGCAGATCGGGATACTCAGAAGTAAGGTCATCATAATCATCCGAATCTGAGCTAGAATCATCATCATAAGCATCAAAGATCGGTGGAGAATCATAAGTGGGAGAAGCGTCCAAATTGGATAGAGAATCATCCACATCGTCTTGAAAAAGTGGATTATCAATGCAAGAGTCGAATAGAGGATTGTTGTAGACGAAAAAATCATCAAGCACATTAATCATATTCATAGATTCTCGTCCAAAGGATTTGCTTGTAAGCTTCCCCATTTTAAACACTTGTGCATCATTCCCGACTCTTAAGATTAACTCACCTTCGGCCACATCAACTAAAGCTCGTCCGGTTCTTAAGAATGGCCGACCAAGTATTAAAGGAATACGAGGGTCCATTTCGTAATCAACAACCACAAAGTCGACCGGGATAGTAAATGTGCCAACTTTAATGAACACGTCTTTGGCAATACCAACAGGGTAAGCGAGAGTGTGATTTGCAAGTTCAAGAGTCATCTTTGTTGGAGTAAGTTCGGGCAATGATAGTGTTTTCCAAACACTCAAAGGCATAAGATTAATATTGGCCCCAAGATCAGCAAGGGCAGTAAATTCTTCAGTTTTGTTAAAGAGGCAAGGCAACACGAAACGACCGGGATCTCCAAGCTTTTTCGGAAGTTCTTTAAGGATAAATGCAGAACAGTTTTCATTTAAGCGTATGTTGGCGAGCTCAATCAACTTCTCCTTCTTGTTAAGCAATTCCTTGAATGCTTTCACAAATTTTGGCATGTTGACAAGTGCTTCAACGAGGCTAATGTTGATGTTCACTTGAGAGATCATCTTCACATAGCTCGACACTTGACATTCATTCTTGGTTAGCTCGTTGGTCTTGCCTAAGCGAGAAGGATAAGGTATATTGGGTTTGGTTGGTGAAGGTGTAGGTGTAGCAGGTAAAAGGGTGAGATGTTGAAGGTTCCTTCCTAGGTACATCGTCATGACGAGGCGGAGACGGTGATGGTGCACTAATACGAGGTGTAAGAGGAGTAGGGATAAATGGTGGTGGAGGAGGTGTAGATGATGGGGGTGGGATTGGTGGTCCTACAATGGTTACTCCACTACGGGTAGTAATAGCACTCACATTCGCTCGCGGATTGGTGACGGTGTTTGAAGGTAGAGAACTCGAAGAAGAGGGTTGAGCGGTGGGCAAGAAACTAGCAAGCATATTCTTTAAATCATTTGTTTGATTGCTGAAGGAGGATTGGATATTATCTCGAAGCTCGGATCTAATCTCATTTCCTTGCTTGGTGATATCTCCTTTCAAGTTAATAATTTGGCTCTGCAGATTCTTGATTTGTTCACCTTGTGTTTTCATAATGGGTTCAACATCGGGGTTAATGGGTGGGGCTTGTTGAGCGGGTGGGTGATAAGGATTAGAAGCTCTTGGTGGGATTTGGTTGCTTCTATTGTAGTTGTTGGCGGGGTTTTGGTTTTGAGGAGAAAAACCGGGTGAAAGGTAGTTGTTGGATCGGTAACTCAGCAAATTTCTATCCCCTTGAGGTCGAGCTTGGTAATTTTCCAGTGAATAATTATCATAAGCTGCATACACATTTTCCGGATTTCCTTGTGTAGAAGGACAATCGGTGTATGAGTGAGGACCGCCGCATGTTTCACAAGGATTGGCAACCGCTTTAACTTGTTGTTGTTGTTGGTTTGAAGCGAGAAGCAAGATACTTTTGTTCATTTCGGTCATCATGCGGGTGAGTTCGGTCATATCAGGGTTTGCTGAAGTAGAAGAAACATTGACTCTCGGGTTGTTCCTTGAAGAAGCGGAGGAATCCCAGTTTTTGTGGTGAGTAGTCATGTTCTCAATTAGCTCTCTACACTCCTAGGGTCTCCTTTTCATGAATGTGCCACCGGCGGCTGCATTAATCGTATCACGATCTCGAAAAGTCAATCCGTTGTAGAAAGTATCAATTAAGGTCACGGGGAGCATGTTGTGGTTTGGACAACGATCAATCAAGACATTATATCTTTCCCAAGCATCAAAAAGAGATTCATCAGGATCTTGCATGAAACCGCTGATTTGATTGCGAAGGCTCGTGACCATGGATGGTAGAAAGTAGCGCGACAAAAAGCGTTGAGTCATGTCATCCCAAGTGTGAATTGAATTCTTCGGAAGACGATCAAACCGTTTCTCGGCATGATGTGATAAAGTATGTGGAAAGAGTTGTAGGCGAAGAACATCCATTGTGGCACCGGGCAACTTCATGCTTTGAGTGATTGTAATGAACTTGTCGAGGTGTTTGTTTTTATCATCATCAGGCAGTCCTCTAAAAGGATTTGTTTGCACTTGCTGAATCATGTGGTGCTTCAACGAAAACCCCGGAGCCGTGATTTGCATCGGCGCAATCGGTCCTCCTCGTCCAAACATGGTAGGTTGACAAAGCTCCTCCATTGTCCGAAGATCGGGCTGTGGAAGAACATTGTTGTTATTGTTGAGGTGAGGTGGATTATTGTTGTTGTTAACACCTGACATACTTAAATCTTCTCGAGTCTCGGGCTCTTGATAATTAGAAGATCTAGTACGCATACACCTACAAAGGCAAAAGAAAACAATACCAAACACAAAGAAAATATATATACACAATAAGAATAAAATCTTTCTTTTTGAAATTTTTAATTTTTATGGATTTTTGACAATTTTTAATTTTTATGGTTTTTTGAAGTTTTAAGCAAGAAAATAACGCTCACAAGTGAACGGATCCCAAAAAGCAACGCGTCTCTCACAGAAAACCGTTAATCTTTACGAAAAGAGCCAGCAGCGGCGCCATTTGATAACTATGTTTTTGCCTAGTAAGAAAATTATCGTTCTAGTGGTTGGTCTAATCGAATTGATTTCCGGTTCAAAGTACGACTCAGTTGATTTTGGTGAAACAAATATTTTTGGTTGATTTTAAATTAAAAGTGCAAAGACGTAAATGTAAATGACGTAAAAGTAAATTGGCGTTAAAATAAAATGGGTTAAAATAAATCTAAGTCTAATTAAAAGAAAGGGTGCAATATTAAAACTTTGAAAAGTAAATAACGAGAAAATAAATGACGGGTAATTAAAACTTAACGATAATTAAAATTTGACAAAGTATTAAAATGTAAACTTAAAAACTAAACAAGACGAAATATAAAATAATACCCAATCGGAATGTATTCCGATCAGATGATGATTGAAATGTAGACTTACCACCTAATCGGAATGTACACAAACCTCCCAATCGGAATGATGATCGGAACACCGGATCGGAATAACCAAACTCACCCTGATCGGAATGTGGACTCCTCCTGATCAGAATATTGATCGGAAACACCAAGATCGGAATGTTGTCCCTTGTCCTGATCGGAATAACAAAACTAACCCAGATCGGAATGTGGAGTAGACTCGGATCGGAATGATGATCGGAATTGCCAATCGGAATACTGTCACTTACCTTAGATCGGAATACCAAACTCACCTTTGATCGGAATACTCACAAACCCTTTTCCGACCAAGCAAGGTGGTGCTGGTCGGAATGAGAAACCCTTATCCGATCACTATGGTCGGAATACAGTAAAAGGAACCGAAAATAAGCTAAACAAATAAGCTATAAATCAA
The DNA here is from genome assembly GCA_025667525.1 of Glebionis coronaria. NCBI lineage: Eukaryota > Viridiplantae > Streptophyta > Magnoliopsida > Asterales > Asteraceae > Glebionis > Glebionis coronaria. The sequence goes on from CM046882.1 coordinate 393,257,914, forward strand.
ATAAGCACTAGACTAAAATCCTAAGCAAACACGTATAAGAAAAAGCTAATAAGCTACAGTTTAAAGACTTTTAAAAACACAAAATGAAACAAAGTTTACGAAACCAAATTTTATATAAAAATAACTTTTATAAAAACTTTAGAAACTTAAAGATGAACACAAATAAGCTATAAAAATCAATGATCCAAAACAATCAAAAGCATAAAAACATAACCTTTAATCAAATAAGCAAGATAATAAACACATAAACATAAAGATCAAGCAAAGAAAGAAAGGTAGAATGAGAGATTAAAACAAGAAAATTAAAGAACACTTACTTGGAAATTAAAGGTATTAAAAGTGCAAGACAAGTATTTAAAATGACATGAATTTTAAGAGCAAGTAATTAAAAGGGTGGAAGACTAATTGTCACCTTAGCCAACAAAATGAAATGATTATCCTAATGATCTATATATAGGAGAGGATTAGGAAGCTTCCTCCCCTCCTTCATTTCTTCTTAATTGCACCATTAAGTCCTTCCCTTCTTAATCTTTTGATAATCTTGGACTTGAATGACTTTTGGCTCGGGATTTCTTTAAACTCGTCTTTTAATTCTTCAATAAATAAGACTTGAGTTCTTCGGCTTTTAGTAAACTTCCGTCTTTTGACTTTTTCTTCGATAAATCTTCAGAATTGGTCTTGGACTTCCGTTCTTTTTGCACTCTTGACTTCTTGACTTCGTCTCATCTTTTTCTTTTATAAAAGCCCGTGAATGCCCGTGTTTTCTCCACTTTTAACCTTTTCGTCCTAAATCACAACAAAAACACAAACCACGCATAATTTCGACATAAAAGACATAAAATACACGTTTTGGCCCGGTTATTATTGTAATTAAGTGGTAAAAAGGATGGGTGTTTACACACCTATCAAGTACGCAGGGTCCACAAAGCAAGTTTCACTTGGTGCAAGAGCCGGAGTCCACAAGACCCCAAACTAAGCCTAATTTGGGTCAAGCTCGGTCTACCCAACTTTTGTATCAACAAGTTGGTGCCATCCGTGGGACCTACGCTAAGCTCTAGCTTATGACGAAAAGCGTTAAGAATGAAGGCCGTCAAGGATCCTCGACGGTAGATGGCCGTATCGCATCCATGAATGCTACTACTAGATATACAAGTGAAGCAAACACCCGGGATGTGAACAACCCTCCAATCATAAGAACTGGTGGACTGTTCAACTCCCTTACCCGCCGCGGGAGGAAAAGGCTTCGAACGAGAGTCAACTCAGCCTCCTCCCAATAAACAAAAAAGAAAGATGCTTCAAGAGGAGGGCGGGGAAGTCATTACTACGGAGGCACGCATGATGGAGGAGTACGTAGCTAATAACCTACAAGCCCTCATCCCTTTGGTTGCTAAACACGAGAAGATGGTAAAAGAAGCAAAGCGCGCGAAGCACGCCGCATCCTCAGAAAGCAACCTGTCAGGATCAAGTGATAACCTCCCGGAAAAACACATACGCGCGTTTTACTCCTCGGATGACCAAAGCTTCTCGCTAGGGGTGAGCATCGGGACGAAACCGACCCGTCCCGACCCGATCCCGACTTATCCCGAAACCGAAATCACGAAAAACTCAAACCGAATCCCGACCCGAGTTAGGCCCGAGTCCCGAACCGAACCGATTTAAGCCCGAGTTACTCCCGATTTGTGTGGTTTTCTTTGTGCGATCCCGAATTAATCCCGAGTCCCGACCCGAACCGAGTCCCGAAAGCATGAAAAACCCATCCCGAATCCCGACCCGAATTTGGTCGGTTTGTGTCGGTCGGTTTCGGTTTCGGTCGGTTTGTGTCGGTTTTCGGTTGTCGGTCGGTTTTGCTCACCCCTACTTCTCGCAACCTTGGAGAAGAGCCAGAAAAAACGCTTTTACGATGAGCATATAGTATTACGAAGATACAAGAAAGCGCCGCATGCCATCAAACGTAAAAACTTATGATGGCACTTCAAATCCAGAAGACCACTTAAAAGTCTTTGAATCCCAAATAGGTATTGAACAATGGCCAGAACCCATATGGTGCAACATGTTCAACTCTACACTCGTAGGTAATGCGCGGATGTGGTTCGATACGTTTCCACCACGAACAATCAACGGGTATGAAGTGTTGCAGAAAGCATTTAAAAGAAACTATGTGCAACAGAAAAGACATGATAGGAGTGTTGTATCACTTGCCAGGGTAAAGCAGAACCAGGGCGAATACCTGGAAGATTGTAAAACCCGCATGCTTTTACCATGCATAGTACCCTTAGGATCGTACGTACTAGATTAAAACTTTCCTAATATAGCATGATTACGATTACGTGTTAGGAGTTTACGTATTACGTACGTGTTAGAACACGATAAGTATTTACTACGCACGATCATGTAATAATTATTTGACGATAATTAATCACGAACATGCGATCATGAAATCATGAACGTAATTAAAACACGAACTATTATTAATTACGTATATATATTTATTACGAGCGTAATTAAATATATTAGATCACGGTATTAATGTAACGAGAACATTTAAAACACGAACATAAATAATCACAAACGTTTAACTTAATAACGAGACACGGAAAAAGGTACGGGTACCCCAAGTGGGGTCCCTACCTGCGACCAACAAGGACAAATGGGCCAAGCCCATTTGTCAAATTTACTAAAGGGGGTTATTATTTTTTTTACTACTCAAATAAACTTTACAGAAGATTTTTAAGAAAACCTAAAAACCTCCTTCCTCCTTGTGTCTTTGTGTTGCCACCCTACAACCACCATAGAAGGTGATTTTGATCTTGGATCTTGAAGTTTTAGTGATTGATCGTGTTGGTTCTTCGTCCTTTTGATCCACGAATTTGGTAAAACCTTTTTAAACCTTTTCTTTTGATTTAATCTTCTCATAAATTATGAACATGTGATGTTTTTACAAAAACATAATAATTAAACATGGATCTAACATGATTTGGTGTTAAATAAAATCAAAAGGGTGTTTTTAAAGGGTGTTTGTTTTGGCCGCCGGCTTCACCGAACCTAAAAGGGGTCTCGGCTTGCCAAGCCGACCACCACCAAGACCATATGGTCATGGTTGGTGGGTGTGGGTCCCACGGCAGCAGTGAAACAAGGGGTACCCCGAGTTGGTTCGGGGTACGGTGTTGATTTCATGTCCGGTTCATGCTTTTTGGTCTAGATCCGGTTCATGGTGTATGTTAGTTTTTTTTATGTTTATGATCTTAGGTTAAAATTAAATTAATAAAATGATGTGATTAATTTAATAACATGACTTAGATTATTTAATTATAAATGATCATGAAATTATTTTAACCTAAGTATTTATATATATTTAAGACCTATAATTAATTAATTATTTTAAAACCATGGATATAATTAATTAAATAACATGACTTAGGTTATATTATTAATATATAATAATACATATTTTAACCTAAGTATTTAACTTATTTAATTAAAAACATGTTATACTTTAATTAAATATTTTAACCTATAGTTTAATTAAATTACATGAAATAATTATTAAACTATACATTATATCATATGACTTAGAAAATAATCATGAAAACAATTAGGCTTATATACTTAGCTTATTTAGGCAGCTAATCTATTTATGGAAACCTTTTATTTTTAGAAACTTATTTATTTCAGGCAGCTAATCTATTTATGGAAACTTATTTAATTAAGACAGCTAATCTATTTATGGAAACTTTCTATTTTTAGAAACTTATCTATTTTAAGCAGTAAATCTATTTTTGGAAACTTTCTATTTTTGGAAACTTTCTATTTTTGGTAACTTTCTATTTTTGGAAACTTTCTATTTTTGGAAACTTTCTATTTTTGGAAACCTGCTATTTTTGGAAAGTTACTTATTACTACACAGTAAGTATAATAACACATGAAATACCAGAAATACTTAATCAGATTAAACAGAATATAAGATAAAACACAGTTTAAGGCTTTAAAACAGTAAAGCATGGTAATAACACATAAAATAAGCTAAGACATGACATAAAACCAGCTATGTATTTAGTAAGCAGATACTTATTCATGTACGTATTTATGTAGCACTAGTGATTCAGAAGTAGGATTCCTCGCAGTTCATCTTTCTCGTTCACTGGACTTAAGGTACGGATTCCCGTCCTTTCAGTATGGACATTCTTTCCTTATTAGGAGTCCCCGTATGCAACCAACTGTTTTCCCGTAGTATAAGTTACGTGTTTGATTGCTTATGTTTAATTAAGATTACCTATAGCCATATACATGCATGACCACTTTCACTTAGTTATGGAGGTACCATAACCATAACATTAGAGGCACTGATGTTATGACTTCACCACGGCGGAGTGATTGCTCGTGGCGTCCCTTCTGCTTTTGGCCATTTATTTATATTTATCATGTGGGGCGTATGGGTGAATCCTAGTTACATGTTTTATTCAGGATTTCATGGTGAATGTGGTGTGTGCCTTGCATCCTTCACAAGGAGCTGATCCCTCCTACCCAAAAACCAGTATATTAATTAGAGGCAGCCCCTCTAATTTGCATGATGAGGTCACCCCTCCAAGTATTCATGCACGGTGGATTTTCATGACCTATATTGGCTAATGGTAAAATATGACAAACAGTTTTTATAAGATAAACATAAGACTTTCAAACTATTAAACCAGTTTTATTATGACTTAACTAGGTTACTCGGGACTTAGTTTTCTTCCGCTGTTATATGTTATATGCTTATCCTATTCATGCTTTATTGTACATCCGTGCACTGAGCGTATTTGCTCAGCCGTTTTCCTTTTCTATGTTCCTAAAACGGCAGGTACTCAGGGACGCTCGTAGACACTAAGAGTACGTGCATATGGACTAGAAGCTGTCTAGCCTTCTTTACATTATGCATTTCCTTTCTTATGATACTTATGCTTTGGACATTGTTTAGTCCTTTCCTTTACTATATGAAGGTCTACGAATTCTAAGGATTTGTTAAATGATGGATTGATCTATTGATTAATGGTGGAAATGGGGAAGGAGGAAGATTAGGTGTAGAGAGAGAAAGGAGAGGGAAGAAAAGTAGAGAGAGAAAGTGATTAGATTAAATGAATAATGTTGTAAATGAACCACCAACCCCCCCTAACATGCTAGGAGGGGTGTATATATATAGCCCACCCTACATGTGGGCTATATGGACTATACATTACTAAGTGGACCACGAGCCCATTACATAATTATCGTTGGAGCGACCGATCCTTCATAAATACGTAAAACGTATTTCCAACAATCTCCCCCTAAGGGAGGTCGCTCCAAGTTACAAAGTTCTAAATATTCTATGGCTCGTGATCTATGCTAATAATGATGTGACCGAGACTTCCTTTGGGAAAACACATTTCCAACAATCTCCCCCTAAGGGAGGTCACACCATTTTACAAAATCTTAAACCTAGCATACTATGCTTGAGTCTTCGATCTTGTTCTTGTGAATATGCTTGATGTGATCTTTGACTTTAGTCTTGAGCATGTTTCCTTGCCTTGACCTTGTGCATTCATCACTTGTGAAATTTGCCTCTTCGTGACTTCATGTTCCACATACTTATACCTTTAAATTCTTGAAAGCTTCAGAGTTTGATACAGCGGAAGACTTGACCTTCAGACTTTGTTGAATTTGTTGAAGTACTAAGTGTATGTAGTATAAGCATGTGGTGACGACTTCTTCTGGATTATACACCGCAATGCCACCTTCTTGTTACGCTGCATAAGACAGTTAGCAACAAACCATATACACGGATGAAATGGCCTTGAACATTTCATTCTAATTCGGCAGCATTTTACCTCCGGTCGGTGAAGACCGTTGGACGATATTAAATATCGTACTTGTGGCAGGTAGTTTCAATTAAGAACCTCCTTGACATGATTTCGCGGGTAAACCCGTTCTCTTTACTCGACCGTCCAAAGCTGACTGCGAACGTAAAGAGTGAATCATTTGGATAATATTATCCGCATGATTTGAAGCCGTCAATTCATGTTCCTGGAACAAGTGAAGTTCAATTAAGAACCGCACCATCGTTGCTTTCCAGTTGTCACGAGCTTGATTCATAAAGAATCTTGCAAGTTACCTACCAAGTGCTGTTTGATGTTAACACTAGAAGGATTTCCACTCGTCACTGTGATCAATAAAGAGTCACTCTGAGTGTTCTGGCAAGATCATATGATAATGCGTAGAGGCCTGGAACGTGTTTAAATTCATTTAAGAATTAAACCACTGTTGCTTTCCAGTTATCACAAGTTTGATTCATAAAGAATCGCACAAGTCACCTACCATGAGCTTTTTGATATTCGCTCAAGAAGGATTTCCATCTTCATTGTAAATACTTTCGTATTACTCGGATGTTCAGGCAAGATCATGAAGATTTTGCGTAGGACTCTTAAGAACTTTCTTACTTTTCACAGTGTGTGAAGAAGCAAGTAAATATGAAAGTGTGTCCTAATGAGATATTTGATGATCTCAAATGGCTCTAGACTCGATCGTGCATTTTGGATTTTAGTGATCGGAGGCTGGAGAGGAGTGCCACCTTTTCAATACCAATTTATTCGGAGTGAATAAATCAATAGATAATGTGTTGTCTCCGTGTGATTAAAACAAATATCTTTTAAGAGATATCTGAGTTAGCTGGGATGGGTTGTGCCTTGCATCACTGGGTCCATGATGTCTATCTTCAATATCAAGAATCATTAAAATGATCTCAATAGCATATGAATTGACCCGGTTTCTGCCTAAGTTGTAAGGAGGGCTTCTTTCTTTACACCCTTTATCTTTACAATTCTTTTTCATTCTTCAACCCCTTCAATGATTACCAATACGTCATCACTAGCACCTTGTTGTGATTGTTCCAGTGCTAACTTAAGTACTTGGTCGGCATTCAGCTACGTTCACAATCTTTCTCCATCTTTCCTAAGGACTACTATTTCTAGCTATGGAATGTCCTTGGGAAGATTCCTCCGGTTCTAGAGAAATCATTGGACTTTAACCTATCCTACCATCCTTATGTCACCACAATCTTCATCGTCGTGAAATAAATGGGTTGCGGGTAAGTATAAATCACCATGAAATCCATTTTGAAGTGCAAATCCATTTTGCTCCCCCTTAACATATGCTACGATATTCGAAAACATTTCGCACATGTCGGGATGAGCTAACACGTTAAGTCAAACCATTTGTGATTAATCATTTCCCATATTAAATCACATTTTCTCCCCCATATTAAAAATATTAACCCAATCGATGTTTTTAGTATCAATTGATTTAATAGCATTTTAAGAAAATTTGGGAAGAAAAATGTAAATCCAATTATCTTCATGAATGACACAAGCTCCCCCTCAAATTAATGAGGGTGTACTTGAAACGTAAATTAAATACCTTTTAAACACAAGTGTAAGGTATTTAACACGTGCAAAGATCAATATATGATGATGAATTCACAATATTAGCAATGTACGAGGTTGGACCTGAATAATGGAGAACATCATATGAAAGAAGCACATGGTTCTTGTTCACGAATGTTGGTCACCTCGTCACGTCCCCGAGAAAATTAATTCCCGTTGTTGAGTCAAAGCTTTCCGGTGAAATGCTTGACTTGAGTATGAAAAGCGGGTTGCTATCTGAAATAATAGCAAACCAGTTTGAGCATGTTTTAAAAGTTTGAACTTCTGCTCGAACTTTATTTACAACCCCGTGTCATTATTGAATGACATTTCTAGGTTCGTAAATATTATCGATTCCAGAAGACATGCTCTTTTTATCAAAACATTTTTGAACACACAATTTTGAAAGATTTAGAAAAACCTTTTGAGAAATTCTCGAAAAATTGTGTTCAAAGTTTTGAAAACCAATTACTTGAGCTTAAGATGTTGAATATCTTATAAAACGAGCTCAAGTCCGAGAAGTTGTAAACTTCCCGTTGTTAAGGATAAGTTTATCATCGGCGATAAACTTTCCTTTTATCTGAAGAACGAGTCCTAAGCTGACATTGACTTAGAAGTCGTGTTCATGAGCTTGAAAACTTTGATTGTTTTAACGGAAAGCTCATGACCGAGAAAGGTTAATTTCTCGTTACGAGGAAAAGTTCTCTTATTTAAAAGATACACTTTCCTTTCTGAGCTTAAAACTTCGAATGTTTTAATACAAGCTCATGACCGAGAAAGGTGAATTTCTCGTTAAGATGATAAGTTATCATAAAAGATAATCTTTCCTTTATTTTAAGTTCGAGTTACAGTCTGACATTTAACTGTAAGTCATAATGCATGAGCTTAAAAACTTGGAATGTTTTTGATATAAGCTCATGCCCGAGAAAAATGAATTTCTCGTTTTTAGGATAAGTTTATCATCGGCGATAAACTTTCCTTTCTTTGATGAGCGAGTTATAGTCTGTGATATGACTATAAGTCCTTGTGCATGAGCTTAAAAACGTGGAATGTTTTTAACATAAGCTCATGCCCGAGAAAAATGAATTTCTCGTTTTTAGGATAAGTCATCATCGGGATGAACTTTCCTGTCTTTTGAGATCGAGTTACAGTCTGTTATGTGACTGTAAGTCCTTTGTGCAGCTTAACCATGAATCCCCTGAGACATTTGTTTCTCTGATATCTGCTTCTTCAGCAACCAAACTCTAAGAGTGTCCTTAGTTGAACGGTACACAACGATTGGACCGCTTCGTTCTTTTGGAACATCAACTTTGGTACCTGCAATCTCATTAGGAATTTGCATGCTTTGACGTGGGTTAGCGATATCAATTATAGAAGCACATGGGGGTTCACAATTGGCTTTACATGTGTCAGAGGTGGCCTGAGGGGATGATTCACTTGTCTTAGTTGGCAAACGTTTCCTTTTATAGAAAATCTTAAGTTCAGGCTTAAGTGATGTATCATCCTTTGCAATTTTCTCCCTAGTAGTCTTCGTAGAATCAGAGACTATCCTAGTTAAAGGGCACTCGTTTCCTACAAGAGTAAAAGTTCTACCAGTGGGGCGCCAAACTTTACCAAAGGGTTTGATTTTAGCTATCCACTGGGACTTAATTCTAGCACGGGAGTTCACCTCATCAAGTAATTTCTTGACACAAGCATCATGATTTGCCGTAAAGACACATTTTCTACATGTTTTACAAGTAGCATATTTAATGTCTGAATAATTCCTAGATGATTGATCGATGCTCCTAGAAGATGGCATGCTACGGTTAGCAGTGTTGGGTAATCTAGAAGGCAACTGACTAGGTTGGACATTGCTATCTCTTACATGTGTCTTTTGAATAGCTTCCCTTTGACCAGATTTGTGGCAAACGTCATTTGAACTAGTTCTAGACGTGGTCTTGGTATTTTTAGGGAAACTAGAGGCAATCATATGATTTGGTCTTGCTAAAGCTGGAGTGATCACATTGGGCCTAGTTGCTGGAGTGACAGTTCTAGAAATATGACCCAAGTCAACTTGGGAGGCAAACCGCGGTCTCGAGGATTGTGATCGCTCGGATCCAAATGCAGTAGGTTGTCTGACAGTCGGTTGTCTGACGAACTGATTTGTAGGCGGTTTCCCCAAGATTGATGGTTTTTCAAGCTTAGTGTCCACACTAGGTCCTTTACTTTTTCTTAACTCGTTTTTCAACGCAGCTATAGCAAAAACCTTTTCCTGTACTTGGGCCTTTAAAGTCTAATTCTCTTTGAGCAAGTTATCTTGGGATGCCAACTTAGATTCAAGCAGTTGAATTTGTTTCAAAAGATTATCCTTTTCAGCTTTAGAATCTAGAACAGTTTGATCCAATTTTCTTTCAAGAACAACGTTTGACTTTTCAAGTTTTTCAAGGTATGTTTCAAATTTATCCGTTTTCTTAGAAAATTCAAGTTTGGCATCCTCAAGATCTTTTGATTGCCGAGCTACGATCGTTTCGAGCTCTTTAATCTTAGAATCAGAAGCAGTCAATGAAGGAGTTATAGGATAATTATCATGATGTTTAGCATTCTGAACAATCTCTCCCCCATTATGACTTACATCGGATGAATCAGAAGTGGTATTGCTATCACTCTTTTCCATCCCATGTTTGTCATAATTAGGTTCAGAATGGTCAATATGCGGCATATCATCAACATATACATCATAAACAACATTACATTGTACCATGTTTGCAGGTTCTGCGTCATAAATGGGTAAGGTGTCATCAAGAGAAATCTCGTGAACATTCCCTGACGTGCCACCGGCATCATGTTGTCCTCCTGATTCTGTGCTCGTACCATCGTTAGGCTCCAAGTTGTCAACCGTATAACCAGTTTCCTCTTGCATCGAAGAGTCTTGCACTCCATTATCATATCCTTGCTGAAGTCGAGATCTTTCATAAATCGAAGACGAGACCGATGTCATGAGTTTCAAAATTGTATCACGGAAAGCTCTAAACTCGGTATGTGTATCTCGAAGAAATGATTGGCAAAGCATCGAACTTTCAGACGTGATGAGATTAAATTGGAGGAAAGGCGTGAGTTGTGTCACAAGAGCCTTATAAGCAAGTGCCGATGCAGAGTGATTAAAATTTTCATTGTTAAGTTGCTCTGCGAGTTGGGTCAAGATGGTGAACATTGATTCCATGAATATGTGACGATCTTGACCAAAGATTGTCACAAATTCGCTCCCTCCTTGAATCCCCGAAAGAGTGACAAGATGAGATTGAAGCATTCGAAATGAAGTGATGCCACTTTCTCTGACCTTGTCTTGCAAATTATATGATTCTCCCTTGTTTGATGTCGAAATCAAAAAATCCATTGAAAGTCGAAGAAAGATAATCGTGGTAAATGTCGAAAGACCAATACGATACTTGACAAATCGTGGATAAACCAAGAAAATGAAATTCACAGGATTTTTCCACGTTAACTTTCAGAATAACTGCCTCAACAATCCGTCGGTGAAATAATCCTTGTCACTATATCACGTCACTTTGTCCCGACTATAACTTTGTCACGTCACGATTATAACTAAATATCAAAAAGTTTTTTAAAATAAAATAAAATAATAAAAAAAAATTTGAAATAAAATAAAATAAAAATAAAATTAAAATAAAAATAGAAATCAAACTAAAAAATGATTATCAAAATAGAAGTAATAGCAAAAAATAAGAATTTTTAAAATAAAAAACGAAAGTAAACTGAAGATAAAAACTAACGTTTATATATAAAAATAATATAAAAATAGTAATAATATCAAAAATGTGTTTTTCTATTGCCACACACGTGTTCTTTAAAAACTGGTTTCTTGTTTACTCCGTCCTACAACACGTGGCCCAATAAGAAAAGATCCACCGCCCCACGCGTTCGCTTTGTTATCTCCGTCTTTGACCTATATCTTAAACAAGTAAATAAAACTTTGTCCCATTGTTTATTTTGCCCACACAAACAAAACTCTCTCTTATCTTCTTTCTTGGTTCCTCCGTCCTTCTCTCTCTGCTTAACAACACAATCAAAACTCCTTCCTCCCCAAAACTCTCTTATAGATAAAACAAGAATCTTATAGATTTCCCAATATCAATCACACCAAAAATCAAACTGCAATCCCCGCCACACCCTTTTCAAATTATGAAGCTTTTCGAAGGCTACAAGATCATGAAACGTATGGTCTCAGGTAGGTGTCTCTGTTTAATTATCTTGGTCTCTCTCATCTGTAGTGTCATTCTTGTCCAGTGTCTAGAGTCCCGAGTTTTGTGGAAAAATCAAGTCTTTAATCGAAATCAAAGAAAGAATGGCAACAGATTTGTGGTTGTTCTTTCTTATAAATTCGAAAAACAAAGGAGTTGAATCCTTCAAAATCGATCTATGATGACATTAGTTTCGAAGGTAGAGATCGTAATTGATCTTACCATGCATGTGTACACACGAGCTAATCTGAGATCTTTTAGAATTATGAATTGGGTTTAATTCGAGAGTAGTGTTTGTGTCAGTTTTAGTATTTGTTGTGTGGGTGTGGGTTGTTAGAGTGTGAGAGAGAGTGTTTGTTTTGTTTGGAGTCGTGACGAGTGAGGGTCGAGAGATGATGGTAAGAGTGTATGTCGAAGTCGGTTTGGTGAGGGACTGAGAGGGTGTTTTTTCGAAAGTTGTTTGGTCTGAGGGAGTGTTTGAGGGTGTGATGTTCGTTTAGATGTTGTTTGTTTGTTTGGGAGTGAGGGGTGTCCGAGAGAGTTGAGTCGTGAGAGTTTGTGGGAGGGTTTTGAGTGTTCGAGAGATGAGAGTCGAGTGGGAGAGTTGTTTAGACGAAAGGTTTTGAGTCGAAAGGTGTTGGTCGAGTCGAAGTGGTGATTTGGAGTTGAGTCAGTGACGAAGGAATCGAGGGTGTTGGGTCGAGGTCGGTTTGGTGAGGTTGAGTTTTGGGAGGTGTCGAGAGGTGTCGAGAGGTGTCGAGAGGTGTGAGGAGTCGAAGGTTTGTTTTTGTGTCGAGGTTTGAGTGGGTCAATGTTTGGGTCAGTTTGAGTGTTTGTGTTTGTCAGTCGAGTGGTGTTTATTCCGAATAGACTTCAATTCGGAAAGAGTCTATTTTAAAAAAATCTATTCGGAAAAAAAAATGTATTTGGAAATCCTATGCGGAAAAAGTGTCTATGCGGAAAATTTCTATGCGGAAAATTTCTATGCGGAAAATTTCTATGCGGAAAGTTCTTATGCGGAAAAAGTGTCTATGCGGAAAAATGTCTATGCGGAAAAATGTCTATTCGGAAAAAATCTATGCGGAAAAATAAATCACTTGATCAGAAAAACTGATATACGGGATGGATCAACAAAAAAAGAACATATGACACTTTTGACATCTTTTGGACTGTTTTGGACAATGTTTGGATAAATTGGACCGATGGACGATATGAAAAAGAAGGAAGACTGATAAAAAAAAATGATTAAAAAAAACTTGATTATTTTAAAAAATTTAATAAGACTAGATGAACAAAAAGTGATGGACAAAAACAAAACTTAAAAAAAAATTGATGATGTAACAAAAAAACCTGATTGATACGAAAATTTAATAAAAAACTGATAGAAGAAAAAACTGAAAATAAAAATAAAAAAAACTGATTATAAAAAGAAACACGTAAAAAATAAAACTGATAAAAAAATGAAAATTGATAAAATTTATAAAAATTTATAAAAAATTGAACGAATGATGAAAAGATTGATAAAAAAAATTAGAAAAGAAAGGATTGTTACCACCAAATCAAAAGATAAAAAAAATAAGCAAATCCTAAGATTCAACCATGGCTCTTGATACCAATTGAAGGTCTACGAATTCTAAGGATTTGTTAAATGATGGATTGATCTATTGATTAATGGTGGAAATGGGGAAGGAGGAAGATTAGGTGTAGAGAGAGAAAGGAGAGGGAAGAAAAGTAGAGAGAGAAAGTGATTAGATTAAATGAATAATGTTGTAAATGAACCACCAACCCCCCTAACATGCTAGGAGGGGTGTATATATATAGCCCACCCTACATGTGGGCTATATGGACTATACATTACTAAGTGGACCACGAGCCCATTACATAATTATCGTTGGAGCGACCGATCCTTCATAAATACGTAAAACGTATTTCCAACACTATACTATGTTTGTGTGTGATGAGCTTTACTTTTGGACTACTGATGTTTGATTCCGGTATTTTCCTTTTATGGTCAAGTAAAATTTAGACATTTTTCCTTGTATGCTTTGATGACACGCCATAATTGCTGTGATATTTCCATTTCCAAAATGGGGTGTTACAATTATGGTATCAGGGCCAAGGCTTCGACCTGTAGGCTCTCAAGTATGACCTGTGATTAGTGGGTAGTCACTACGGTCTTCCTAGAACTGACAGTTGTTTTCATGCATTCATCATTTTTAAGCATACATATACATGTCATTGTTGCAGGGTTTTTGACTAAGTAATGGTTGATACAGTACTGGCCCTATTTAGTCGCATGTGTTTTACCGAAACTTTTAGATTTGGGACCGACCCATAGGCGTCCCCTCGCTATGTGTTTTGTTTTGAGTGAACTAACCAGAGGCGTTCACTCTCGAGCATACAAAGTTTCCATAAAACTGCATCATGCATTCATACACAAAATTTTCTTACATAAAATTTTTCTCGTGAAATTTTGGTATAAATTTTTTTTTTCATGTATATATATATATATATATATATATATATATATATATATATATATATATATATATATATATTATGTTTTGATCGGTTTAATCATACGTTTTATGTTATACTGTCAGATGGCAAACGCATACAATATCTGGGCAATATTTGCAACTGCTGATGCAGAGATGCAAGACGCTCTTCTTCATAACGACGGTTATCCTCCCCCCGCCTAACATCTTTCCCATGGAAGGAAGGAATCAGCTCATGAGGGAATACTATAGCCTCAGACAGCGACCTAACGAAGACAACAATGACTTCATGTAGCGTTTCCTTCGCTACGCTGGTGTCCTGAGAGCAGCTGCGGGCACCACTGAGGAACAAGCACTACATTTTCGTTGGGCTCTTAATCCGAGGATCTCAAATAACGTATCAGGTGCTCCGTTGGTTACGGTAGCACAAGTAGCCGATGCAGCACGTAGACTGGAGATGCTGCAAGAGAGAGATGAGTTCGGTGAAGATGGAAGACCCGACAATCAAGCGGTGACCAATCCGTATACTTCCATATATGACAATTATTCATCTCTTAAATGTATCTTCCAGGCAGAAAACCAGGGACCGGTCTCAGCCGGCTACTCAGCAGCAGCCTCATCAGCCCAAGGGAAACGGTCAGACTAACGACCGTTCTGCTACGGATAGGCGTGGCGGTAATGACAATTACCGTAACAACGCCGGCCACTCCAATAGCAGCAGGTCCTAATACTTACGCTTTTCCTTATGTTTTATGTTAAAACTCATATTCTGACACTTTAGCAAACTTCTACCAGGAACCATGGAAACGGTAGGGACCAGAACCAGAGAGGTTCGCAGCCTAGCCGTCCAGCTATCACTGGTATTCAATCTTACGATTATCCGCTTTGTCCTTTGTACCCAATTACCATGTCTTATGTAAAATGTTTTATCAGGTCCTCAGCCAGCTAGAGCACCTGCTGGAGGATACACTCATCCTCTTTGCTCTACTTGCCACTGTAGGCACCCAGGACCATGTCGCCGTAATACTGATGCGTGCTTCAAGTGTGGTCTTCCTGGCCATATTATGAAGGATTCCCGTATGGGCGAGATGGAGGGTACATCGGGACATGCTGATACCAAGCCGCCTCCTACTGTCGGGCGTGTCTACACGACATCTCGAGACCAGGCCAACAAGTCTACAGGTACCATCACTGGAATCTTGTATATGTATAGTCAAGCTGCATGTGTTCTTTTCGATACGAGTGCTACTCACTCGGTTATTTCTACTGCTTATGCTAAGAACATTAGGATGCCTCCCTTGCCACTAGAAAATAGGCTTACTATTTCCACGCATTTGAGGGACTCTGTATTAATCACCCATGTATACAAGAGTCTTCCCCTAGAATTTGATGATAAGGTTTGACCTGTCGACTCACTTCCGCTGGACATGAATGACTTCGACATGATTTTGGGCATGGATTGGCTATCCAAGTATCATGCTACCATAGACTGGCAATTCATATCGAGTTATCTTCGGTGATGTCAATGCACCAGAGTACATTCATAATGGGTTCATACCCGGACTGTCTGTACAAGTCATATCCACCCTGCAAGCGCGTGCACTACTGTCACATGGCTGCGAGGGTTATCTAGCTACGGTTCACGACATGGATGCTGAATCTCCATCGATTCAGGATCAACCTATAGTGTCGGAATTCCAAGATGTGTTTCCAGCAGAACTTCCGGGCATACCACCTGCACGAGAAGTGGAATTCAGTATCGATCTGGTTCCAGGAGCTGAACCAATCTCCAAGGCTCCTTATCGCATGGCTCCCATAGAGCTGAAGGAGCTGAAGGATCAACTACAAGAACTTCTTGAACGAGGTTTCATTCGACCGAGCGCATCTCCATGGGGCGCACCGGTCTTGTTTGTTAAGAAGAAGGACGGCAGTATGCGTCTTTGCATAGACTATCGCGAGCTCAACAAGATTACCATTCGGAATAGGTATCCACTGCCACGCATTGACGATCTGTTTGACCAACTCCAAGGGGCCAAACACTTCTCCAAGATCGATCTTAGGTCAGGCTATCATCAGCTACGGGTCAAGGAGCAGGACATCGCTAAGACTGCTTTTCGTACCCGCTATGGCCACTACGAGTTTGTAGTTATGCCATTTGGCCTGCCAAATGCTCCAGCAGTATTCATGGATTTGATGAACAGAATCTTCCATGAATTTCTGGACAAGTTCGTCATTGTCTTCATCGATGACATCCTGATTTTCTCAAAGTCCAAGGAGGAACACGAAGACCATCTTCGTACAGTACTACAGATTCTTCGCCAGAAGCAGCTATATGCTAAATTCTCGAAGTGTGAGTTCTGGTTAGACAAGGTGGCATTCTTGGGTCACATGGTATCAGCAGAAAGAATCACTATGGATCCAGCAAAGGTTGAGGCCATTACTAAGTGGCCAAGGCCGACATCAGCGACGGAAGTCCGCAGTTTCTTAGGCTTAGCTGGCTATTACCGTAGGTTCGTGGAGAACGTTTCCCGCCTAGCACTACCATTGACCAAACTGATGCGGAAAGGGGAGAAAATCGTCTGGACTGAAGATCGAGAGAAGAGCTTTGAAGACCTGAAGCAGAAGCTAGTATCTACACCTATTCTTACTCTACCATCTGGTACGGGTGGATTTCAAATCTACAATGATGCATCGGGGAAGGGACTTGGCTGTGTTCTCATGCAACATGGGAAAGTGATCGCGTACGCTTCACGGCAGCTTAAGCCTTATGAAGAAAATTACCCCACGCATGATCTGGAACTTGCTGCAGTCTTGTTTGCATTGAAGATATGGAGGCACTACTTATATGGAGAATCATGTGACATTTTCACAGACTACAAGAGCTTGAAGTATATCTTCACTCAACGTGAATTGAACATGAGGCAGAGGAGATGGTTAGAGCTGTTGAAAGATTATGACATTAATCTACAGTATCATCCCGGAAAGGCAAATGTAGCAGCAGGTGCTCTTAGAAGGAAGTCCGGAATGATCAACGACATTAAAATCAAAGAGGAAATCATCAGATACTTGGAGCGACTAGACATCGAGATCATGGTACGTGGACAACACGGTTACTGGGCTAATCTTAGAGTAGAACCCGAGTTACTATCTAAGATCAACGAAGCTCAAAAGGATGACGGAGAAATCTGGGCGATAGTACAGAATTTGGAGAAGCAGACAGAATTCAAAGTGGATGCAGATGGTATCGTATGGCAGAGCACTAGACTTTGTGTTCCTGATGACCAAGAACTTCTGGAAGCTTTGTTAGCTGAAGCTCATAGCTCCCCATTCTCGATACATCCTGGTTCGACTAAAATGTACCATGACATCAAGCAGTACTTTTGGTGGAGTGGTATGAAACAGGATGTGGCCACTTACGTCTCCAAATGTCTTACCTGCCAGCAGGTTAAGATCGAGCATCAGCGATCTGGCGGTCTCCTTCAACCGTTAGATATTCCAGAGTGGAAGTGGGACAAAATCACCATGGATTTTGTTACCGGTCTTTCGCCTACCAAAAGGAAGCACGATGCAATTTGGGTTACCGTTGATCGACTTACCAAATCAGCTCATTTCTTATCGATCCGCAAGGAAGATCCGGTAAGTAAACTCGCAGATACGTACAGACGAGAGATCATGAGACTCTACGGTGCACCATCCAGCATTGTCTCAGACAGAGATCCTCGTTTCACTTCGCGCTTTTGGAAAAGTCTGCAGAAATCTTGGGGTACACAACTTAAGCTTAGCACGGCTTTTCATCCTCAAACGGACGGACAGTCGGAGCGAACCATTCAGACATTGGAGGATATGTTGAGGTCATGTGCGTTAGAATGGACGGGTGATTGGGACGAATACATCTGTTTGGTGGAGTTTGCATACAACAACAGTTAGCACGCAAGCATCAAGTGTGCTCCATTTGAGATGTTGTATGGCAGAAAGTGTCGCGCCCAAATCTGCTGGGATCAGGTTGGCGAGCGAACACTTAAAGGACCGGAAATAATAGAGATGACCAATGAGAAGATCGCAGTAGCTAAGCAGAAAATTCAGGAGGCACGGTCACGTCAGAAGAGTTACGCCGATAAGCATCGTAGGGATATTCACTTTAACATAGAAGATCACGTCTTCCTTAAGGTTTCGCCAGCACGTGGTGTTAGACGCTTCGGGATTAAAGGGAAGCTCAGTCCTCGTTTCATCGGACCGTTTGATATCATTGAACGAGTCGGTGAAGTATCCTACCGATCGGCGCTACCTCTGCATCTTTCACATGTACACAATGTGTTTCATGTGTCCTTACTCAGAGGGTACCAGTATCATCCCCTTCACATGGTTCAGTATCCACTGGAACAGATACGTGAAGATCTTACTTTTATAGAAGAACCCGAACGAGTTCTTGACAGACAAGAACGAGTCATGAGAAAGAAGACGATTCCATTCGTCAAAATTCTATGGAGGGATCATACCGAGCGGGAAGCCACTTGGGAAACAGAGGAGTCTATACGGGCTTCTTACCCTCATTTCATATTTTGAATTCGGGTATGTTATTCTTTTCCAGTTTACTTTATCTATAATTCGGGGACGAATTATTCTTTTTAGGGGGGAAGAGTTGTAAAACCCGCATGCTTTTACCATGCATAGTACCCTTAGGATCGTACGTACTAGATTAAAACTTTCCTAATATAGCATGATTACGATTACGTGTTAGGAGTTTACGTATTACGTACGTGTTAGAACACGATAAGTATTTACTACGCACGATCATGTAATAATTATTTGAAGATAATTAATCACGAACATGCGATCATGAAATCATGAACGTAATTAAAACACGAACTATTATTAATTACGTATATATATTTATTACGAGCGTAATTAAATATATTAGATCACGGTATTTACGTAACGAGAACATTTAAAACACGAACATAAATAATCACAAACGTTTAACTTAATAACGAGACACGGAAAAAGGTACGGGTCCCCCAAGTGGGGTCCCTACCCGCGGCCAACAAGGACAAATGGGCCAAGCCCATTTGTCAAATTTACTAAAGGGGGTTATTTTTTTTTACTACTCAAATAAACTTTACAGAAGATTTTTAAGAAAACCTAAAAACCTCCTTCCTCCTTGTCTCTTTGTGCGGCCACCCTACAACCACCATAGGAGGTGATTTTGATCTTGGATCTTGAAGTTTTAGTGATTGATCGTGTTGGTTCTTCGTCCTTTTGATCCACGAATTCGGTAAAACCTTTTTAAACCTTTTCTTTTGATTTAATCTTCTTATAAATTATAAACATGTGATGTTTTTACAAAAGCATAATAATTAAACATGGATCTAACATGATTTGGTGTTAAATAAAATCAAAAGGGTGTTTTTAAGGGGTGTTTGTTTTGGCCGTTGGCTTCACCGAACCCAAAAGGGGTCTCGGCTTGCCAAGCCGACCACCACCAAGACCATATGGTCTTGGCTGGTGCGTGTGGGTCCCACGGCAGCAGTGAAACAACGGGTACCTCGAGTTGGTTCGGGGTACGGTGTCGATTTCATGTCCGGTTCATGCTTTTTGGTCTAGATCCGGTTCATGGTGTATGTTAGTTTTTTTTATGTTTATGATCTTAGGTTAAAGTTAAATTAATAAAATGATGTGATTAATTTAATAACATGACTTAGGTTATTTAATTATAAATGATCATGAAATTATTTTAACCTAAGTATTTATATATATTTAAGACCTATAATTAATTAATTATTTTAAAACCATGGATATAATTAATTAATTAACATGACTTAGGTTATATTATTAATATATAATAATACATATTTTAACCTAAGTATTTAACTTATTTAATTAAAAACATGTTATACTTTAATTAAATATTTTAACCTATAGTTTAATTAAATTACATGAAATAATTATTAAACTATACATTATATCATATGACTTAGAAAATAATCATGAAAACACTTAGGCTTATATACTTAGCTTATTTAGGCAGCTAATCTATTTATGGAAACCTTCTATTTTTAGAAACTTATTTATTTCAGGCAGCTAATCTATTTATGGAAACTTATTTAATTAAGGCAGCCAATCTATTTATGGAAACTTTCTATTTTTAGAAACTTATCTATTTTAAGCAGTAAATCTATTTTTGGAAACTTTCTATTTTTGGAAACTTTCTATTTTTGGAAACTTTCTATTTTAGGAAACCTGCTATTTTTGGAAAGTTACTTATTACTACACAGCAAGTATAATAACACATGAAATACCAGAAATACTTAATCAGATTAAACAGAATATAAGATAAAACACAGTTTAAGGCTTTAAAACAGTAAAACATGGTAAGAACACATAAAATAAGCTAAGACATGACATAAAACCAGCTATGTATTTAGTAAGCAGATACTTATTCATGTACGTATTTATGTAGCACTAGTGATTCAGAAGTAGGATTCCTCGCAGTTCATCTTTCTCGTTCACTGGACTTAAGGTACGGATTCCCGTCCTTTCAGTATGGACATTCTTTCCTTATTAGGATTCCCCATATGCAGCCAACTGTTTTCCCGTAGTATAAGTTACGTGTTTGATTGCTTATGTTTAATTAAGATTACCTATAGCCATATACATGCATGACCAGTTTCACCTAGTTATGGAGGTACCATAACCATAACATTAGAGGCACTGATGTTATGACTTCACCACGGCGGAGTGATTGCTCGTGGCGTCCCTTCATCTTTTGGCCATTTATTTATATTTATCATGTGGGGCGTATGGGTGCATCCTAGTTACATGTTTTATTCAGGATTTCATGGTGAATGTGGTGTGTGCCTTGCATCCTTCACAAGGAGCTGATCCCTCCTACCCAAAAACCAGTATATTAATTAGAGGCAGCCCCTCTAATTTGAATGATGAGGTCACCCCTCCAAGTATTCATGCACGGTGGATTTTCATGACCTATATTGGCTAATGGTAAAATATGACAAACAGTTTTTATAAGATAAACATAAGACTTTCAAACTATTAAACCAGTTTTATTAAGACTTAACCAGGTTACTCGGGACTTAGTTTTCTTCCGCTGTTATATGTTATACGCTTATCCTATTCATGCTTTATTGTACATCCGTGCACTGAGCGTATTTGCTCAGCCGTTTTCCTTTTCTATGTTCCCAAAACGGCAGGTACTCAGGGACGCTCGTAGACACTAAGAGTACGTGCATATGGACTGGAAGTTGTCTAGCCTTCTTTACATTATGCATTTCCTTTCTTATGATACTTATGCTTTGGACATTGTTTAGTCCTTTCCTTTACAATACTATGTTTTTGTGTGATGAGCTTTACTTTTGGACTACCGATGTTTGATTCCGGTATTTTCCTTTTTTGGTCAAGTAATGTTTAGACATTTTTCCTTGTATGCTTTGATGACACGCCATAATTGCTGTGATATTTCCATTTCCAAAATGGGGTGTTACTAAGATTTTCTGGAACGTTTCAAGAGCGAGTGTGTTTAGATAAAAGACTTCCCAGAAATTCTAAAAGTATCTTGCTTCATAGCGGGTATACGAAACAACGATCTAATAAAGAAGCTGAATGAAAGAACGCCCGAAACCTTCAATGGAGTGCTAAGGCGGGCAAGGTCTTTCATACAGGGAGAATCAGCTGCTTCAGAAGTAGCACGAAACACTTATGACCACAGATCCCTCCGCGCGCTCAGTGAAGGGCCGAGCAAGCAAGGCAGACCTGTAGGCCTTGATTACTTAGGAAGGATGAGAGAGGGGAGAACTTATAACTCTAGGTTTAGACCCTCAAATTAACCCCAAGAGAAATCCTCGTATCAGAAGGTGTGTGTTTCCCAAGGCCGACACCAATGACCACCCTGGTCGAAAAGCGCGTCGGTAATAGATACTGGGAATACCATGATCAGAGGGGGCATGCTATGAATGCATGTATTCAACTTCAAAAATTTATCGAAAATATGGTAAAGAAAGGCGAGCTGAAACACCCTGTCAAGGAAACCACGAAAGACGATAGACAAAAAGTCGCTAGTGCGAATATTTACATGGTGGAATCATGGCAGCGAAGAACCAGACAGAAGGTGAGCCAGAAATTCTCGAAGGGAAAAGACATTTCCTCCCCCCCACTCAATGCGAGGGAACGTCGCAAATGGCCCGTCAGTTATAGAAATAAACATCGGTCAGCACAACATACATCGCATGTATATGGATGGAGGTTCATCAGCAGAAATAATGTACGAGCACTGCTTCCTGAAACTTAGTGCAAAAGTATAGAGCCAAATGATACCTGCAACCTCCCCGCTCATCGGTTTTAGTGGAGAAGCAGTCTGGCCTTTGGCCAACTAAAGCTAGTAGTGAAGGTAGGAGACGATGAGCACTCAACAAACGTCTCCATGAATTTCCTGATCATACGATCGCCATCGCAATATAACGGGATTATAGGGCGACCAGCTATACTAGCAATGCGAGCGGTACCTTCCACAGCTCATGGCATGATCAAATTCCCAGTGGATGGAGATATCGTAACGATCTTCAATACAACGATAACTCCCCTGAGTGTAACACGATCACAGAACCTCCACGGGTCACAATGGAACCTAAGGTAAACTCACCGCCAAATCTAAAGGTAGCAGTGCATCCGCAGTATCTGGATCAAGAGATTACAATCAGAGGAACACTGTCTGACAAAGGAAAGACATATTTGTGTCGCCTTTTAAAGGACAACCTAGACATCTTCGCATGGGAACCCAAAGATATGAAAGGGGTACCAAGGTCAATAGCCGAGCACAAGCTCCAGATCCGCGAAGGATACCCGCCGATTAGGCAAAAGAGAAGAGGACATGCTCCAGAACGCAACAAGGTGATACTCGAGGAAGTGAAAAAACTAGTAGACGCAGGAATCATGAGGGAAGTTTACTATCATGACTGGCTCGCTAACCCAATAATGGTGAAGAAACATGATGGTAGTTGGCGCATGTGCGTTGATTTCACAGACCTCAATAAATCTTGTCCCAAGACTGCTATACACTCTCGGAGATAGATTCGAAGGTGGAATCTTTGTGCAAATACCCCTTCAAATGCTTCCTGGACGCATACAAGGGATACCACTAAATACAAATGGTAGAATAGGACGAAGAAAAAACAACATTCCATACTAGCCAGGGTGTGTACTGCTACACAAAAATGCCATTTGGACTCAAGAATGCAGGGGCCACGTATCAACGGCTGGTTTATAAAGCGTTTGAAAGACAAATAGGACGAAATTTGGAGGTGTATGTCGACGATTTGGTAATCAAAAGTCACACAGAGAGCGAGCTTATCCGAGATATAGAGGAAACATTCTCGACGCTAAAGAGAATAAACATGAAGTTAAATCCTAAGAAGTGCACTTTTGGGGAAACGTAAGGCATGTTCCTAGGATACATGATTGACCCTAACAACATCAAACCATGTCAGGAAAAAACAGATGCGGTCATTCAACTCCAAAGCCCAAAGATAAAAAAAGGAAGTACAGTCGCTGAATGGTAAAATCGTAGGGCTAAATAGGTTCCTATCCAAATCAGTGGAGAAGTCACTCCCTTTATTTAAGACACTCAAAAGGTGCATTAAGAAAGGGGACTTCAATTGGCCTAAGGAAGCGGAAAAGGCCTTCGAGGAATTGAAAACACATTTGGCTTCGCTCCTTATGTTAGTCGCACCACGACCTAACGAGGAGATGATAATGTATTTGTCTGCTATGTTGATGCAAAAGTTGGTTGATCCTTGCTAGACCCGAATTAGGCTTAATTCGGGCTGGCTGGGCTCTGGCTCCTGCACCAAGTGAATCGTTTGGTTGGGATCCTGCACACTAAACAGCACGCGTTAAGCTTACCGTGGGAATGTTTCCCACGATTAGACTCCGGCGTGAGAGTAAGTAATCGATTTAAGGTTTATGTTAGTTTAGAATACAAGTCGTAATACCTTTGTGGAACCCTTGAGGGTTCCTTTTATAGGCAGTGAAACCCTAGTGGGCTTTCACCGATGCTTCGGCCCCAAGGAAGAGATAACCACCAGAATTAGAGTGATTGTTATCTTCTAATTCTGGTAGTGAATATCCTCTCCCATTGGGATAAAGATATTCCTAGACAGAATATTATTCTGTCTAACCCCATGTCGGCCATGTCGGCCGCACCGGGCCGTGGGCCGCACACATGTGTGCAGTTACTGTTCATCCAAGCCCATAAGCCTGAATGACATTATTCCACCCATCTGTGATGGGCCGGATAGGAGTAATACCCATGGGCCGGGTTCATGACCCGGCTGGGGACTATATGTCATCATGTCCCCCCAGTCTAGTTGTTACAACCGTAGGTGGAACCTCTAGACTACCAAGATGCGCCCCAGACGTACCAAGGAAACCGTAGTAAACGACAAATTGTCCAAGAATTTGTATTGGCCGCACGTGGCAACCTGGATTAGGAAGTTATGTCATCAATATCTCAGCCGCATATAGAGACCGAGACAAATTAAATATAACATTAAATGTCAAGTCTTACGTAAGAGCCGCATAACCCGACATGAATAACTATTCATCTGACTTGTTTGACTGACAAAAGTGCAGACAGTCATAACCTTGAGCAGTGCAAACGTTTGAATCAGATATGACCCGTGGGTCCCACCTGACATTTCACTTGCCACTCGCCCCCTATCCACACGATTAAAAATAGTGGCAGACACGTGTCACACATCCAACAGGTCGTGACCCACGAGGCAACCCTATAAATTAGCCACCCCCACGGCTGTGTGAAAACACACAGTTATAACCTCCATTTCTGCCATTAAAGCTTTCCTCTTAGCTGGAACCAAATACGCACGGATCCCTTCACACGCAGGTTAGAACATCACGTCCTTACACTTTTTGTTAGTAATGGCTCATAGAAACAGCCCTACCATTGGATCCGTGCTAAATGTCATGACCCAAGACAAATTAAACCACTTTTGTACAAATTATTTCATCCCTACCAACCTACACCCCTCACTTCCTGGCGCTGGAGACCTCATAACTGAGGCTCCAGCAGGTAAGATTGGCCTGTATACTCGCCTCTTTGATGCGGCTAATTACCGCATCCCCTTCACCCACTTTCTCATAGATCTGTTAGGATACTATAATGTACACATTAGTCAGCTCCACTGCATAGGTGCCTGTAAGATTAGTCAATTCGAGATCCTCTGCCGTGCTAGGAGAATCCCCCCAACCGTAGAATTATTCCGACTCTTTTATGTTCCCAACATAGTTAACGGTTGGGTATCTTTTAAGAAACGAGCCTCCAACAGTCCACAATCGCACAATAAACCAATGTATTCATTGAAAAATTGGTATGATCACTACTTTTTCATTGACGCAGTGGTATGGCCGGGCGATTACATTATTAGGACTAGGACTCCTCACGACCCCAAGCCGCACACAAGTACATAAAACCCTCGTCATTCCCAAGAGTTAGATCTGAATAGGACTGGGTTCCATAGAAACCTTCCCGAATCATTCCTATGCTTGCTAGGGATTAGCTGCAACTACTTTGGTCCATCCAATAGGTATCCCATTTTTTGGAGAAGGCAGGGCGAAGGTAGGCTAACATCCGTACGCAAAAAATGCATACAATTATTTGATAAATAGCTAACATATGTTGTTTTGTGCTTAACAGAGATGAACTTCTTTGGACTGTTGCGCCAGGGCGACCCGAAGCTTGTACCGGAGGGTCTTCGTCCTCTCCGTGAGAATGAACAACCTCTTCTTGAGCATACCCGACCCGTGACGGTTGCTCTTGAAGCCGTGCCAGATCCTCATTCGGACGAGGAAGATCATGGAAACAATGTTGATGGTGATAACCACGTGAATGAAGGAGGAGCCGGGCCCTCCTCACCACATAGGGAGCAGCAGGGGGATAATATTGAATTAACCACCTCCAGCATTCGCCAGCTAATGGGCGATGATGATGAAGAAGTACAGCAACAAGTCAATCTGGAAGAAGAGGAAGAAGATGAAGTCGAGGAGGAGATCGACGAAACAACAATGCAGCCCATCGCCAGGCGCACATGAAAAAAAAGCAACCGTGTGAGGAGAACTGCTTCATTCGAGATCGGCGAACACAATGCTCCTGCCAAGAGACTGCGAGAGGAACATCCCTTGTATCAATCTGTCGGGAGTGCTACCCAGGGTTCCGAGGCTATCCGGGCCGCTCATGTCGATCCCGTCACTCAGATTGCCCCTACCGCCTCCGAAATAGCAAGAAACGACATGTAAGACTCCATCCTAATATGTAAGAATGACAAGTTTCCTTGTAAGCAATACTTAAGATATTTCCTAATACTTGTTTCACAGGGACGACCAGACTGGTGTCGCACCTCCTTCTGACACCCAAGTTGATAAGGGGAAAGGGAAAGAAGTGAAAAGAGACCATACGGCCCCCACAAAGTCCGGCCCTGTATTTGAAGAAGGTTCACCCGCAGCCTCCCAAGACTTTCCCGCATCCAGCGCACCTCAACCGTTCAACCCGGTATGGAATATCACCACGGCGTCACGACTGAGGGACGCTGATGAGTGCCGGGAGTACCTCAACAATTGCATACCACCAAGCTTGGTGCGTGAGGTAAATTCGCTCAGTCATGCAGACTTGGAGGATGAATAAAATGGTACCCTGGTGCACCAAATGGCGATGGGAACCTCGATGAGGGTTAGGTTTGAAGCCGCTCTCGGGCATGTTGACTCTCTCAAGAGGAAAGTTGGACGAAGGGAGAAGATGATTGAAGATAATGAAGCTCAAATTGCCGACCTCCAATCCCAACTGGCCAATGCCGAGGCGACCATTAAAAAACAGTCGGCCCGCGCAAATGACTACGACCAACAAGTAGCCAATCTTGAGTCACAACTAGATGTTGCAACCACCAAGGTAAATATCCGTGCCGCACCGCCCCCATTATAAAAAAGAAATATATGCTAACACGTTTTCCCTCATAGGTAGCCACGGCGGAAGCTTCTTCCCACTCATACTCCAGCCAAGTGGACGTGCTGAGCAAGAAACTAGAAGACGCGCACCTGGCCGTCCAAAGCATGGAGAAAGTGCAAGCGGAACTTGCCAGTGAGAGGGCTGTCATCCAAGAGCTGAAAGAGGCGTTTGCCCAAAAAGAGTTGATGATCGATGCCCTCACTGCGGAGCGTGGCAATGTGCTATGCCCCCAACTGCTAACAGCTATTGCCGGCCGTAGGTGGATGGTCGGGCATGGAGCACGCCTGGCCGTCATGAAGGTCTTAGAGGACTCAGAATTTGTGCAACAATTCGCAAGCCTCGTGTCCGATGGGATTGACCACGGTCGTCATGAGGGAATGGTTGAGGCCGCTGAGCTGATCACGAAAGGGGAGGACGTTACCAATCATGCCTTCTTTAAGCCTGAAGCTGCTAGCAAGATGACTGCCTCCATGGCCGCAATGCGAGATCTGCATTATCCGTTCCTGGACGAGCTAGAAGCCGCTAAAGATGCGTCAAACATGGAGATTATGGGAAGGCTCAGTCCTAGCGCGTCCTCCCATGCTGCCTTCACTCCATCCCCCAGCCACCTGACACTTCCCATATACGAGGACGTAACCAGGATCGTGCTTGACAAAGAACCCCTAGGTTTGGTACTGGAGAGAACTGCGGCTCAAGCCCAGAAGCGGAAAGAAAGTGATGCATGGTTGCCGTGTTTGGTCGAAGAGCAAGCAGAAATGGGTAAGTTTTTCCCCTCTATGTAAGATGCCCCTACTTTATGATCCCTTTCAGACACTTTGGTTTGTAACCTATGAATATGTATTGTTTCTATTCGTCCGTGCATGTACACGGCTAACAATATTTGTATTTTGTATATAAGTCCGTGAGTGACCACGACAATTTTGTTATCCATTTTTGAAACTTGTGTATTTTGACTTTGTTTAAATATTGTACCACAATACTGCATGATATATCACGTCTTACACACAAAGAGAGAAAATACATACAAGTCCATATTTTACTAGACATGCGACTTGCGTCTTTAATATGCGGAGCACTGTGCGGCCTTAGCATATTGAACTTACCCCCAACGTCTTGTGAGTAAGGTGTCTAGTAAGGATACATGATCCGTGCGGCTGGGGTTGCATCCCTCTTACGCGGCAAGTTGAATTAGTAGGTTCACTTAATCCTCTTACCCCGCCTGGAGGCGTATAGTACATGTACAATAATTTGAAAAGAATGCATATGAATCAAACATGACATATTATGATATAAGTAAAATTCATACAACTAACAAAAAATCTAAATAATGATTTGCACGAAACAGGCCGTGGAGCTAGCTCGGCACCACGGCATTTTATTAGAATGTTTACACTTTTGTTTGAACAATAATGACAAGTCCTAAAAACAAGAAAGGAGTCTAAACAAACATAAGAAAAACAGAACAGATAAAACCGCATGGTTCTTTATTAAAACCGCACATAACGAAGTACCCATGCGGAAGCCGTAGCTTTCAAAGATAACACCTTTTGAGATTGGAAATATTCCATGTGCGCTCGAGGTCGCGTCCATCCATGTCACGTAGCTTATACGCGCCTCGCCCTAAGGCTTCAGTGACTTCATACGGTCCTTCCCACTTAGGGCCCAGCTTTCCTGTGTTCTCCGCTCGACTTGCTTCGTTAGCACGATACACGTAGTCTCCTGGTCGAAAAGAAACACCTTTGACCTTGGCGTCATAATAAGCCTTCATCTTAGCCTTGGACTTAGCCTCGTTGATGGCTGCTATTTCCCTTTTTTTTCTTCCAACAGATCCAGGTTGATTCGCAGCTGTTCATCGTTTGTGACGACATTAACCTCCGCCGTGCGGATGGTAGGCATCCCTATTTCTGCTGGTATAACGGCTTCAGTGCCATAAGCTAATGCAAATGGAGTATCTCCGTTGGCTGTCTTGATCATAGTTCTATGCGCCCACAATACATGTGATAACTCATCGACCCATTTGCCACTTCGTTCATCCAGACGCGCCTTGATGCCATTCCCCAAGCTTCTATTTGCCCGTTCGACAAGGCCATTTGTCTGCGGATGCTTGACAGATGTGAAGCGACGCTTGATGTTCAATGATGCACACCAATCTTTGAATGGGTTGTCCGTGAACTGCTTGCCATTATCCGAGATGATTTCTCCTGGTAGACCGAAACGGCACACAATATGCTCCCACACAAACTTCTTGACCTGCTTGCCTGTGATAGACTTGACTGCCTTGGCCTCTATCCATCGTGTGAAGTAGTCCATTGCAACAATCAAGAATTTAACTCCCACCGCAGCTACAGGAAACGGTCCTGCAATGTCAATTCCCCACTTATAGAACGGCCATGGGGACGTGATAGGTGTAAGTTCCTGCTGCGGGTGCCACGGTACTGGCCTATGCACTTGGCAATCACTACACTTGTGAATCATGTCGCGCGCGTCTCTGTGCATGGTAGGCCAATAATATCCTGTTCGTAAGGCTCTAGCTACCACGGATCGTGGACCTGCATGCATGCCGCACAACCCTTCGTGTATGTCACTGATTACGTAAGCGGCCTGACGTGGTCCATCACACCGCAGCCACGGCTGCAAGAAAGAGCGCTTGTAAAGGATGCCTTCTCGAAGTTCGAAATGCTGCGACTTCCTTCTGATGCGCCGTGCTGCTTTTTCCTCATCTGGAAGGGTCTCACTAGTCAAATAGTCGATGATTGGGGTCATCCATGTAGGTCCATCCTCTTCAACTATAGCAGCAACCTCCCCTTCCGTTATAGATTTCTCCTTAAGTATTTCCACCAAGACTTGTTTAGACATGTGAGCGAAGCTTGTGGATGTGATCTTGCTAAGAGCGTCTGCCTTCTTGTTCTCGCCCCTTGGCACCTGCTTGATGGAAAACTTACTGAAAGTAGCAATCAGCGACTTGACTTTTTCCAAATACCTGACCATGTTGTCCTCCTTAGCCACATACCCACCTAGAATATGGTTCGCTACAAGCCGTGAGTCCACATAGGCCTCAAGGTTGCGGACTCCCATTCTAGCGGCGATTTTCAAACCCGCAATTAATGCTTCATACTCCGCTTCATTGTTGGTGGCCGTGAACTCAAAACGGAGGGCGTATGTGAACTCCATTCCTTCTGGATTTGTGAGGATGAGACCTGCTCCGGACCCGTCCGTACATGAAGATCCGTCGGTGAATAACACCCATGGTTCTGTTGGGATCTTGTCTTGCTTGATGATTGGCCCTTCCTCATCCGGCTTCTCGATCAGGAAATCTGCCAAGATCTGGCCTTTAACAGCCGTCCTTGGCCTGTAAGATATATTGTGCTCCCCCAACAGGATGCTCCATTTCTGTAGCCTCCCTGCCACATCTGGTCTAGAAATAACCTGCTTGATTGGCTGATCCGTGATGACTACAATCGGGTGCGCCTGAAAGTATCGCCGCAACCGCTTTGTAGCAAACACTAGTGCTAATACCAATTTTTCCATAGAGGAATAATTCAACTCCGGCCCTTGTAGTGTTCTACTCATAAAGTAGACCGGAGTTTGTACTGTATCTCTATCCGTCATAAGTACCGCGCTTATTGCGCCATGAGTAGCTGAGAGATACATAATGAGTTCCTCCTTTGGCCGGGGAGCTACTAGCATAGGGAGAGATGCAAGATGCTGCTTGAGTTGGCCGAAGGCTTCCTCTGCTTCCTTCGTCCACCGGAAGTCTCCCTTTCTAATGCACTTCCTGAGTGTCTTAAATAGAGGTAATGACTTCTCTGCGGATTTAGATAGGAACCTATTCAGTCCGGCTAACTTCCCATTTAAGGATTGCACCTCCTTCCGCGTCTGCGGGGACGGCAGTTGTATTACTGCATCCGTCTTCTCTGGGCAAGGTTTGATGCCGTTTGGATCAATCAAATATCCGAGGAACATCCCCTCAGTTGCTCCAAACGTACATTTCTTTGGATTTAACTTCATGTTAATCCTTCTCAGAGTGTCGAATGTCTCTTGGACATCTCGGAGGAGTGCCTCCTCCGTGTGACTTTTTATCACCAAGTCATCAACATAGACTTCCAAGTTGCGCCCTATCTGTGATTCAAAAGCTTTGTCCACCAACCGCTGATATGTAGCACCGGCGTTCTTTAGTCCAAACCGCATTTTCGTATAGCAATACACGCCCTGGCTCGTATGGAACGCCGTTTTTTCTGCATCCTCCTCCGCCATCTGGATTTGATGATACCCTTTATACGCGTCCAAAAAACATTTAAAAGGATACCCACATAGGGATTCCACCTTCCAGTCGATTTCCGGTAACGGGTAACAGTCCTGTGGGCAGGCCTTGTTTAGATCCGTAAAATCCACACACATGCGCCAACTTCCGTCATGCTTCTTGACCATGACCGGATTGGACAACCACTCGTGGTAGTATACCTCGCGCATGATGCCTGCATCCACTAGTTTCCGTACCTCCTCCAATATTACTTGGCTGCGCTCAGGCGCCTGGCCGCGCTTCTTTTGCTTGATGGGTTGGTACCCCTGGCGGATCTGGAGCTTATGCTCTGCTATCGCACGTGGCACACCTGTCATATGCTTTGGTT
The DNA here is from genome assembly GCA_025667525.1 of Glebionis coronaria. Taxonomy (NCBI): domain Eukaryota; kingdom Viridiplantae; phylum Streptophyta; class Magnoliopsida; order Asterales; family Asteraceae; genus Glebionis; species Glebionis coronaria. Next base: position 393,289,732 of record CM046882.1, read on the forward strand.
CCCATGCGAATATATCTAGATTTGCACTTAAAAGAGAGCACATGGCCCTTTTTCCGCTGTCCGAGAGCGCCCCTCCTATGGATACCTCCTGCTCCGGATAGTCAGGGTGAATGGCTACCTTCCAATTGGGAGGTGGTGATCCATCTTTGGGTGGGACAGGTGGAACCGGTGTTGTCACGGTGTGACACTCGGATGTTGGTACGACTGTGTTGTAAATGGTAACGATTCCCCCTTCGACGGGGAATTTGATCATTCCGTGTGCCGTAGAGGGTACTGCCCGTATAGCCAAAATGCCTGGTCTGCCTATGATCCTATTGTACGGAGAGTGTGAACGTATCACCATGAAGTTCATCCACGCCGTAGTGGAATGTTCCTCTTTCCCAATGGTTACAAGCAAACGTAATTGCCCTATCGGTCAGATAGTGTCTCCACTAAAGCCAGTAAGCGGCGATGTGGCCGGTACTAATTGGCTTCTTATTTTCGGGCATAACTGCACGAAACAGTGTTCATACAGTACTTCTGTTGACGATCCTCCATCCACATACATGCGACGAACATCATGTGTTCCAATGCTTATCTCAATAGTGAGAGGCGCATCAACCACATCGCTTACTGTGATGGGAGGGAATGATATTTCCCTGCCGCGTGAAAATTTTTGGCCCACTTTCTGCCTCGTGCGGCGCTGTCTGGATTGGATCATGTATATGGTCGAAGGTTTGTCCTTTTGGGGATCCTTCTTGTCATACTTCTTGTTGTTGTCTTTTCCATCCTTCCAATCCTTAACTAGGTGCTTGAGTTTACCTGATTTGATCAGTGACTCGATATGCTTCTTGAGCTGGATACATTCCTCCGTACCGTGGCCTTTGTCGTTATGGAACTCGCAGAAGCGACTTCCTTGCCGACGTTCCGGCGGAGTGGTCATTGGGGGAGGCCTTGGGAAGTTCGCCACTTCCGTCAGCAAGATCTCCCGGTAGGACATCTTTAGGGGGGTGAACTTATCGTCCTGCCGTCCTCCTTTGCTTTGGCTCTTATAGTCTGAGCCCTTGTTATTGTTTTGATTGCCTTGACCGCCTGACTGCCTCCGGGACTGATCATTTGACCGGTACCCGTTTCCTCGGGATGGGTAGGCCGCGACAACAGTTGTTTCTCCTTCTATGAAATTTCTGACCCTTTCCATGAGGTCATCATATCTCTCTGGACGCTTGTCATTGAGGCGCCTGATCAATTCTCTGTCTGTTATGGCGTGCATGTAGTCAGAGATTTTCAGGAGCTCCGGCATGGTTCTTGTGCGCGTGCACTCATCATTGAAGCGTTCAGTGAAGGCTTCTGTGGACTCCCCTGGCCGTTGCTTGACAGTTGCCAATGAGACCGGATCCCTATTATACTTCTTCCTTTGAGTATAATTGTTCTCAAACGCAGTGCGTAGTTCCGTGAAACTATCAATGCTTCGTGGGGGGAGTGCTTCAAACCAGTCGCGGGCATTTCCGATCAAGGTCGAATTGAACATTTGGCACCATATAGGCATGGGCCATCGTTCAATTTTGGCCTGCGTATCAAATATTTTAAGGTGATCCACCGGATCACCGGACCCATCATAAGTCTTGATACACGTCGGCATGCGACGTTTGGTCTCCTCAGAATAGTTCCGTATGCGGAGGGTGAACGGGTCTTCCCTAGGATTCGCCCATGGCCGGGTAAGCCTAGGGTCATCCTATGGTTCACACCATGGACGCGAAAGATCCTCCGCCTCCGCATCTCGATAGTAAGGACCACCATAACACCCATCATTGTTTGGTGGTGGAGGAGGGGTGCGCCTAGGTCGGCGACGCTTAGGCGGATGGTCATCTGAGTCCTCTCCGGACGGGTCCGGGGACGGCGATGGTGCCCCATCTTTTGAATAGGGACCACTTTTTTGGGATGAGCCGGGAGCCTTTTTCCCATTGTTCATCCTGTCCCACACACTCGGGCGACGTGTGGTTCTGGCCAGCTCTCGATCTGGTCGCTCGGGTGAGCCATCCGACCTTTCTCCTTCTCGAGACTACATTAATTCCTGTATAAGGCGATCTCCTATGCGCTCAAACACATTCTGGGGTTGAGGGGTTTCCTCAAAGGTACCCTGCTCCTGAGGCCGTGCTCTCATTTTCCTCTGATTTTGGGAGGAGGTGGTTGGTCCGGTGTTACCAAAGTTGAGTCTGGCTTGGAGGTTCCTCCCCAGATTCAACCTTGATGCGATCCCCGGGACGATTCTTTCGAAGTTCTGCGTGAGAACTCGAGTAAGATCCTCCTCACTGAGTGGTAGGACTTCCACTTCTTCCTCCGTCGAGGGTCTGCGCGGTTCCTTGTTAGGAGGGTTTGGCGCACTCCCCGGATCAGGGTTGTCCAGGGTTGAAGTAGGTGGGGGTGTCATGGAGATCGTGCTTGTCACCCCCACAGGCTGAAAACTGCCACGGTTACCCGGCCCAACTGCGAGGCGGCTGGGTGATTGGTTGGGGATGAGAATCCCTTCCCCTTGGGACTTCCGGTTCCCGGGATTCACGTTCCTGGGGTTGGCTTGCGGATGCCCCTTCGTCATTGGAAATTCGAGATGAGGTTTTGTTCTAGCTTAGTGTTATAGGTCCCACGGATGGCGCCAACTTGTTGATGCAAAAGTTGGTTGATCCTTGCTAGACCCGAATTAGGCTTAATTCGGGCTGGCTGGGCTCCGGCTCCTGCACCAAGTGAATCGTTTGGTTGGGATCCTGCACACTAAACAGCACGCGTTAAGCTTACCGTAGGAATGTTTCCCACGATTAGACTCCGGCGTGAGAGTAAGTAATCGATTTAAGGTTTATGTGAGTTTAGAGTACAAGTCGTAATACCTTTGTGGAACCCTTGAGGGTTCCTTTTATAGGCAGTGAAACCCTAGTGGGCTTTCACCGATGCTTCGGCCCCAAGGAAGAGATAACCACCAGAATTAGAGTGATTGTTATCTTCTAATTCTGGTAGTGAATATCCTCTCCCATTGGGATAAAGATATTCCTAGACCGAATATTATTTTGTCTAACCCCATGTCGGCCATGTCGGCCGCACCGGGCCGTGGGCCGCACACATGTGTGCAGTTACTGTTCATCCAAGCCCATAAGCCTGAATGACATTATTCCACCCATCTGTGATGGGCCGGATACGAGTAATACCCATGGGCCGGGTTCATGACCCGGCTGGGGACTATACGTCATCATGCTACACACGGAGCGATCAGTGCAGTGCTAATGACGGATAGAGAAAATGTGCAAACCCAGTATACTTCATAAGTATAATGTTGCAAAGCTCGGAGCTAAATTACACCCCAATGGAAAAATTAGTACTCGCACTGGTGTTTGCGGCAAAGAGGTTGCGTCGATACTTCCAAGCACACCCAATAGTAGTGATAACTGACCAGCCCATAAAGCAGGTAATATAAAAACCGAAGGTCGCAGGTAGATTCCAGAAATGGAGTGTTCTACTAGGGGAACACAACATCACTTACAGACCGTGCAATGCCGTAAAGGGGCAAATTTTGGCAGATTTCATCATTGAAAAACCAGAAGAGGGCGTTCAAGGGCTAGATCCAAAGGAAGAAGACTCAACCCCGTGGGTCTTGTTCACTAATGGGTCCTCTTGCACCGACGGATCAGGCGCGAGTCTCATACTTACCAACCCTGAAGAATTGGAATTCACGTACGCATTGTGTTTTAAGTTCACAACCACAAATAATGAGGCAGAATATGAGGCACTCATAGCAGGGCTAAGAATCGTAGCACGGATGGGTGTACGCAATCTCGAAGCGAACGTAGATTCTCAACTGGTAGCAAACCATATACTTGGTGAATACGAGGCGAAAAAGGATAACATGGTGAAATACTTACAAAAAGCCAAAGCATTTATTGAAGGGTTCAATAAGTTCCGAATACGCCAAGTACCTAGGGGGGAGAACAAGAAAACAGATGCACTTAGTAAAATAGCATCTACCAACTTCGCACACCTATCAAAACAAGTCCTGGTGGAAATTCTCAAGGACAAGTCAATAAAAGAGCAAGAGGTCATATCGGTCGTAGAGAAAGAAGGCCCTACATGGATGACACCGATTATAGATTATTTGACGAATGATACACTCCCGCATGACGAAACTGAATCGCGACGAATATGGAGACGTTCGAGGCAATTTGAAGTCAGAGATGGGGTTCTTTACAAGCGATCATTTCTCCAGCCATGGCTAAGGTGTGTAGGGCCACGCCAGGCGTAGTACATCATTAGCGAGATCCACGAGAGGTTATGCGGCATGCACGTAGGACCAAGGTCCTTGGTAGCAACAGCGTTGCGCAGCGGGTACTACTGGACAACCATGCATACGGACGCGCAAACGCTCATTAATAAATGCAATGATTGCCAGGTGCACAGGCCAACACCTCGGCAGCCCCAGGAGGAGCTCACGCCGATCACCTCCCCTTGGCCATTCTTCAAATGGGGAATAGATATTGCGGGACCCTTTCCCGTAGCCGCGGGTGGGATTAAGTTCCTCATAGTGGCGATGGATTACTTTACAAGATGGATTGAAGCGAAGGCAGTCGTAACAACCACGGGGAATCAGGTGAAGAGGTATGTATGGGACAACATAGTATGTCGTTTCGGACTGCCCGGTGAAATAGTCTTTGATAATGGAAATCAGTTCGCGGAGAACCCATTCAAGGATTGGTATGCAAAGAATGGAATACACCAGCGGTTCGCATCGGTATCCCATCCACAAACGAATGGACTCGTGGAGAGAGCAAACAGGAGTTTAGGGGATGGCATAAAAGCACGACTGGGGGAACACAACAGGAAGTGGGTCGATGAGTTGTCGCATGTCTTATGGGCACATCGTACGATGATCAAGAAAACCACAGGTGATACCCCTTTCGCCCTTACCTATGGTACCGAGGTAGTCATCCCAGCTGAGATGGGTTTGCATACACTCCACACAACGGGTAGACATGGTTACTAACGACGTTGAGCTGCGATTGAACTAAGACATAATCGAGGAGTAGCGAGAGTTGGCAGTAATCCGCGAAGCTAAGTCAAAAGCAAAAATGAAAGGCTATTATGATGCTAGGGTGCGCAAGACCTCCTTCAGGCCAAGTGACTTTGTGTATCGCTCAAACACGGCTAGTCGCGCTGAGAATACATGAAAACTTGGACCTAAGTGGGAGGGACCTTACATAGTGACTGATGCACTAGGGAATGGCGCGTATCGGCTGTGTGACATGGACGGCTGCGACCTACAAAGGCCTTGGAACATATGCCATCTGAAGAAGTGCTACCTTTAGCGACGGATTTCTTGAATAAATGTATTGTTTTTTCTTTTATTTCATGTATTAAAACTTGCAAGTATTAATAAACCTGTCGTGGTACCTAGCTAGTTCCACGGTGCATTCTGAAAACAGTTCTTTTTGTCATACATATTCTCTTTTTTATGTCTTATATATTGCCTCTTGGCGCACGCGTACACAACGTTTCCAGGCGAAATAAGAGGAATGAGCCTACCCTACTAATTAGACTCGTCGAGTAAGTAGGATGAAACTCCATCGACCATGGATTGCGTATCCTTGTTAGGCCCCTTGCTATTTATGACGTCGTAGCAAGTTATGCAGCCAGTAAACTCTGAGACTGTTAAGACACAAACGTGCGCACCTAAAAATTGGTCAGCCTCACCTGGCCGTCCTTATGGTAGTAGCGGTATACCGCACGTAATGAGCTTCTCAAACCCATATGGACCATTTATGAGTTTGCATTAACTCATTAACCAAAGTCGTGTTACAAACATTAAGCACACTTATCATAAATCAAAAATATTGTTTGTTACAACCAAGAGAGAACATTTGGGCACCACAAAATAAGCAACATATTTACAAGTCAGTAGCATGGTTGGTGAGCAAATGGGTCTCGGATGATGACCTCTTCAATTTCAGCAGCGGTTGGCAGTAAGCGGTGGCGCGATGGTCCCTTAAGCTCTTCTCCATTCGGTCCAGCATGCGAGAGTCCCTCTCTAGAAATGGTAGTGGTAGCACAGGAATGAAGGGCGGAAGATGGGTCGCGCCAACAGATGGTGCAGCCTCTATGTTCAATAGGGCCCTCTTTGCAGCAGCACGACTCTCATGGGCTACGAGCACCTCGGATAATGGAACTTCCTTCTCAATCCTGAATGGATCAAGAATGTCTCTAGGATGCGCAAATTTAGGTATTGTCAGCTACTCCATAGACGGTTTAAGGTGGAAGTTCGGCAATGCTTTTGCGCCCTCTGCTTTGTGGTGCGCCAGTGTAAGGCTCTCCATCACCACTTCAAGGGGTACCTCATAGTCCTTATCCTCTAAGCCAAATGATGGCAGTGGACAGGCTTTCATATCCTGCAAAGCTGTTGTCATATTGGAGTCGGCCTTTGGGTCATAAAAGGATACCTCTGCTAGATCTTTCTTTAGTAACTTGGCCTCGTGTGCTTTCACCAAACCCCTGGAAGTACCCTCATTAATTGCAGCTATCACAGACTTGGAAAAATAAGTTCACAAGGTGGGGTCTTCCAGGGTACCCATAGCGGCTAGGCGCAAACCATGGCGCATTAACCACCGCATCTCAGCCACTTCCTTCATTAAGCGGGGATACAGGTCTTCATCAAGCCCTAAGATCAGCCTCTTTAACTGACCACTGAGGTCGCTCACATCCTCCTTCACATTGGCGCCCAATGCGTCAACATCAACTACAATTTGTTTTCCCTTCTTCGAAGGCCCCCATAGCAACTTGGTTGGAGGCCTTTAGCTGGTTGAGCTGGGCGCGCTCTTCATCTAGAGCGCTGGATAGCCTTTTCCTTTCCTCTGTCAAAGAATGGAGTAGGGCTGCATCCTTTCTGCCTCTCTCGATCTCTTGGTCCATCTTTTCTTGCATATCCGCCAACACGATGGACTTTTCTTTAGTGATTTGCCTTAGTCTGTCCTCCGTAGTGTGGACTTGGGCAGACGGCTCTAGGAATCTTTTCTTAAGGTACGGCGTCAATGTCACATGCTGTGTTGCTAGGTTGTTGGCTTCATCGGCCAGGACAACATCACTCATTCCTTACAAAATTTCAGCGTGGCGAGGGGGCACATTGTTATCCAAGAAGCTGACATAGTCAAAGGTGCTTGTCAAGTCAGAAGATGCAGGCAATTCCCAGCTAGGAGCAAAGACAGGGTCCTGGAGGAACGCACTTCCCCCTACTGATGAAGTCTCCTTGTGGGGGGAAGGCATGGTCTCAGCTTTCGCAGAAGACTTCTCTGGTTCGTCACTGATACATAGGAATGGTGGTGAGATAAAAGGAAAAGAAAAACATCATGAGAACTTACACTACGAATGTGTGGGAAGAAACTTACCTTAGGTTTATGGTGACTGGAGGAGTGCGAGGGGGAGTCTTCGCGAGGTTCTCCTCGAATTCTTCTTCGGTTGTGCGCACCTTCGTCCAGGAGGGACCGACCCCGGTGTGCGCAGCTTTGCGAGAAGGCGATGGGGGGCTCCTTTGTCTTTTCCCCAAGGTAGATGTGTTTTCTTCGTCAAAGTCTTCTTCGGCTTTGTCATCATCTAAAGACAGCGATAAGCTGAGGAAGGGCGGTGGTGGTTGTTGTACTACTGGTGGATGTTGTGTTGCTAGCGGCTGTTATGGCTGTTGTGCTAATGGTGAGGATGGTAGCTGATCCGCGCCTGTGTCATCATTTCCTTGGGCAGCGGATGCCTCTCCGGCTTCCAAGTCCATTGTGTTCTTGTAGGCACGGTCTTGGAGGGATTCTTCATTTTCTCTCACAGGACGAGAGTATACCGTCAAGTCTTCCGGGAATGCACCACGAACGAGTTCCAAAAGGTCCATAACTGCGCAGCAAGCAAACAGACAAACAGGAAGATAAAATTTAGTTTCTTGACACATGAAGGTACTTACAGAATGGTGGATGGGACAAAGAACCACTAACCCTGGCCGTCCTGGGAACAGAAGACGGGTATCTTGTGCGCGACTTAGTCCAAGGGTGACAGGACACTCTGTGGATACGGCTGTACGGGGATACGCTTGTTGTTTAAAGTCTCCGCGTCTTCAGGATTATAGGAGTGGCGACCAGGTAAGGGTTCGTTCCTCACCATCTCGGGGGTCAAAAAAGGAAAGTGGAAAGGGAAGACGGCGTCGTCAAGCCAGAAGAATCTGTCGTTCCAGTCTCTTAGGGAGTCTACTTTTTCGTCATAACATTGCATTCCACCTTTTCGCTTAGCAAAAGACACCCAACCATTGGCTAATTGCCGTTGGTAGAATACACGGAAGAGGTCTACGGTGGGTTGTATGTCTAGGGTGCGACATTTTATTTTGAAATTTGAAATTTAGTCGCCCCTATGCAATGCAATTGCGAGACGTGGGTCTCATAATGCATCAACACGCTAAGAAGGAAGCGTGACATGGGTATACGCTGGTTTGCGTAGTCGAAGAACCGGGTGTACACCCCTATCTTTCCCGATGGGGCCTGGCTTATATTATGTCGATGGTTAGGAACTTCTGGCTACAGATAGTTAGGTATGTAGAACTCTGTGGTGAATTGGTCTAGTTCCTCTATGGTCAAGGTTGACATAATGGCGGATAATTGTTTCACCATGGTGCTATATGTATTGAACGGTGGTCGCGCAGATTACCTTCGCTAAAGTCTGGTGATGATGGCGTGTGTTGAAGGCGTTAATGGAGGTTTGAGAGTTTTTCTAAGTGGTAAACAGTCAAAAGGTGGCGTTGGGGGTATATATATATACCTACTGATTTACTGTTCACGGTTAGATGTGTGCCACGTGTTTCCCACTTGCTTGATCCAAGGGTAGAAGTAGAAGGGGCAACTATGACGTGGCAGGCGCTTTTTCCGGTTTCCGAGGAGGTTAGGTAAAAGGGGGGATGAATGTCTTCTTGGCGGGAATGTTTTAAATCTTTGTTGATACCTGGACTATGCGAACGGTCTAGTGAGTTATAGTCTAGCAGCCGCGGTTGGAACCTGTGACCACTAGACTGGGGGGACATGATGACGTATAGTCCCTAGTCGGGCTGGATAGTCCGACCCATGGGTACTACCCGCATCCATTAGGAATGGATTGAATGCTTAAGCGACGCGCGCGCAAGCCCTAGAGGCCCGGTAAGCCGCTGTCGCACATAAGGTTAGTTACTTAGTCGAGTCCTTGTCGCAGTGCGACATGATCAGGCGAGAATATATTCTATCATATAGATATATTCGCCTAAAGGAGAGGGATATACACTTGCCTTGGTTATGTGATAAGGATCAAGCTATTTTTAGGTCATTATCTCTTCCTTTGGCCGCGAGAGTAGGAGAGCCCAGCCAGGACTCTCTCGGGTATAAAAGGAACCCCATAGGTTCCACAAAGGTACGATACACACAAATACCCTAAACACTACATACTCAAATCGATTACTTACTCTCACGCTGGATTCTAATCGTGGGTCACAAACCCACGGTAAGCCTAACGGTGTCTGTTTAGTGTGCAGGGTCCTTAAAGGAAATTTCACTTGGTGCAAGAGCCAGAGTCCACAAGACCCAAATAAAGCCTAATTTGGGTCAAGCTCGGTCTACCCAACTTTTGTATCAACATTCTCTTACTCTTTTCCATTTGTTACTTTGATTACTATGCTAGGCTAAGTTATTTGTGACTATATGGGTATGTGATTATGATTAGCGATGATGCTATGATCCTTTATAATTGATTTCAAGCTAATGTTGTAGAACCATTTTACCACCTAGTTTTATAAACCATATTTTATCTAGAGTTGATTTGTTATGATGGCTTGGCGTTGAGAGACGCAAATCGTTGTAATACGTTTTTAAAGACTTGTCTATGGTTTTGAATCTTTGGTTGGAGAAATCTGCTTAGAAACCATGATAAAATATTGAGCTCGTTCGCAACTTGTTTTGAGCTTAGTTGCTCGAATAAACATAAGTCTTGAATCACACTAAGTAAGTTGTGTAAACAACATTTTGACGAAAAAGGTTTATCACTCTTTACCTACCTAAACATATCTCGATCATTATTATCATCATCAAGAACTCATATGAACTATCCTATATTAGTCATATTTGTTACTATTGTTATTCATACCAATCATTTCTTTCTTTAATTATTATATTGATTACCAAAACGAAACTAAGTCTTAGCGAACGATCCTGGCTTACCACTACAAGCTATATTACGAACGAAAGGGTATACTTTCCCGTGTTTGTATCTCCAGTCCCTTGTTTTGTCTAAACCTTGTAATATAAATTTAAGACTTACAAAACGAACATCAAACCCTAAAAGAGATCAAAGCACACATATTGCGGAAGCGATTTAACAAGATCATAATTAACACAATTATAATAATCGAATTAGGGTTACATACCTTTACGCTAAAGCAAATCCACAAGACGAAGAACGAATCACCAATTAGGGTTTATAATGAACACCACCAAGACATAGTCTAAAGTAAGACTATATTACGATCTTGTACACACGTAATACAACGAGCTAACCGTTATTCTAGCACGTGTAAACCGAGCTATAACACTTGTAGAAAATCTACCCAACAACCCTAGAGAGGGGCTAGGGTTAGATTATAAGTAAAATTGATCAAACAAGAAAACCAACCAAAACCCTTCTGTGGGTTTGTCTTGCGATCGCAAAGACAGAGGAGGAGGGAGAGATTTTTTATGTGTCTTGATTTATGAGGTGAGGGGTTGTTTATATAGGCTTAATTCTTGTAACCTAAAACAAATAAAAGGAATGTTTTTCCTTCCCCTTCCCTTCCTCCATAACCGACGGCTAACACCCCTTTTTGGGGTGTTCCGGAATCTTCCATCCTTCTTTCTATTTTACTTACTTACTATAAATTTATTTAACACTCGTTAATACTTAACTCTTAATTATTTAACGATCGTTAAAGTTATGTCTCGATTTAATTTAATAAATACATAAATATATATTTATTAAATAAATTAATAAATACAATAAATATAATTATTAAATAAATTAACTCTTTACGTATTGAGTGCAATCCCGTAATCTCGAGTTCGATCCTATCACACGACTATTAAATATAAGTCCATAAACTTTCAGCATAGTTGTAAGCTCGTCTCAAGTTTGGGCTCCACTGCGACGTGCCCAATTCGGCATAAAGATCATATTGAGGAACTATTTGTTGTCTCCAGAGACGACCAACCTTTTCTTCAATCCATGCTATGTTATCCCAAAGTGCAACTTTGACCAATGTTAAGGAAGTTGCATAGGTGTTTGCTCCCTGGACCAAATAATCAAAGTCATGACTAACAAAGAATTCAATTGGGATAGTTGTGTTACCTTCTACAACTTATGCAGTCAGTAGAGGAGCTTTGGTTGGATTGTGAAGACATTCCATCGAAGTGTTCATTGCTTTAAGAAGTTCATTTAAATGATACTCACATTCAAATTTGCTGATCTGCGTGCTTGCAAAGAAGTTGGGATCTTTGGATGCTCTCAAGACTAGATGAGGGGTATATTAGGAGTCTCATACTTGTATATAAAGAAGCCAGAGAAATCGATGGGATTGCTGAGGAGTTGAGCGAAATCATTTTCATCTTTGTCAGTGAATGGACGAAGAAGAGCAGCTTCCGTGACCCAAGGTTGCTCGGGTGCGTTTTCATCTATGATGATAGTATCAACCCACTCTGGATCAGCTATAGTCTCGGTTCTTGGAGGTGTAGGTTCAGATTCTGGAATATCTTGATGGACATGCTGATCGGGTTCCGGGAGGGATGATTCTGGCACATATGATGTAGGTGGATCATCTTCTTGAACCTGTTCTGGATGCTGAGTAGATTCTTGAACCTGTTTGTGTGTAGGAGATAATACCTTTTCTGTAGATACGGTTGCTCGAGCAGGTTTGGATGTGGATGCTGGAGTGATGTTGATATCATGAAGCTTTTTGGTGCGTTTTTGTACCAGTATCGTGTCGTTTCCTTCCTTGAGAATGAACAATGTCGGGTCCACTTTGACTTTGGAAAAGCCTTCTAAGATGAGATATTATGATAGGAGATCGTACCACGCGCGTGGAGCTTGTTTCAACCCATAAATAGCCTTCTTGAGCTTGTACACATGATTTGGATACTCCGAGTTCACAAATCCATTTGGATGGCTTACATAGACTTCTTCCCTTAATTCACCATTGGGAAATGCCCGTCTTAACATCCATTTGATAGACGATCATGTTCATGTGAGCAACATAAGCTAGGAATAGTCTGATTGCCTCCAATCTTGCAACAGGAGCAAAGGATTCTTCAAAATCAATACCCAATGCTTGTTTATAACCACGAGCGACCAATCTCGCCTTGTTCTTTAATATTCCACCTATCTCATCGAGTTTGACCTTATAGACCCACAACAAAGTAAGAACGTTGATGTTGTCAGGTAAAGGAACTAATTCACATACTTGAAGTCTTTTAAATTCACTGAGTTCCTCTTGCATGGCTTCAATCCAACATGATTGTGTCATAGCTAGTTTCCATGTTTTAGGTTCAATCTCGGAGAAAAAGGCATCAAAGTAGCAAAATAACGCGTTCTCTTGTAATTGGTGGCGTGTAGAGACTGGTCTTTCAATGGCACCAATAATATTTTGGATTGGGTGATCTTTTGTCCACTTGGTGTTGTGAGTTTCAATCTGATGGGGTCTAGAGTAAACGATAGCAGGAGCTTCCTCTGAGGTAGATGTCCAAGTAGGGTTTTCGAGAATAGGTAAACCAAAGTATGGAATCTTTTGTATGTGAGCAAATTCCAAATTGTGATCAGTGTGATCCTCTTCAACATCATTTTGAACGAGTGGGGGTGATGATTCAGGTGTAGTTTGTGAATTACTTGGGAATGGTGCATCCGGTTCAATAGTGAGCGTAGATGCATCAGATTGGGCTCCATTAACTTGAGCAACAACTGTGGGATTCAGAGCTATCACTGCAGGGGCTGGAGCATCATCACTTGGGGGATCAAAAAATTCATCAAACATTAGTTGAAATAACTTATCCCACTCGGGCCTTGTATGTGGTATAAATGATGGAAAAGTAGGATTGTTGGGAACTAATCCGAAACTGATAGTACCGGGCCCCATCTCATGAAGCGCGGGTTCAGAGCTTCGTTGCTCAGAAGCCATCGTTGTTAGCTCATCAAAATCGACATCCATAGTTTCTATTATCTTGCCAAGAAGACGGTTATAAATCTGGTAAGCTTTCTTCGCGGGTGAGTAACCAATGAAAATTCCTATGTCAGCCTTTGGTTGAAGTTTTCCCAAATTCTCACTGTTGATGGTCGGGTAACAAAGTGCACCAAACACATGAAGAAATGAAAATTCGGGTTTTCATTCATGAAGAAGCTCATACGGTATTTTTCCATGGCGCTTACGAACGATAGAGTGGTTTTGGGTATATCATGCGGTTGCTATAGCTTCTGCCCATAAGAATAAAGGATCATTTGCATAAATCAACATAGTTCTAGCAGCTTCCATAAGTGTACGATTACGTCTTTCCACGACACCATTTTGTTGTGAAGTTCGTGCAACTGATGTTTCATGTGAGCTGCCAACCTCTTCATAATAATTCCTGTAGGATATTGTAAATCTTGCTTATGTTTAGAGAGAGAAAGAGATAGAGAGATGGTAAGAACAGACACACTTTAGAGAGAGAAAGTGTAGAAAAACATACTTAACTATGTGTAAATTATGTGAACCAACCACCCTCTCCAACTAAGGAGAGGGTTGATATACCCAAGCCCATGAGATGGGCTTGGGCTTACATTGGGCCGCCGGCCTACACATATTGTAGGCTTGGCTTAGCGTTGTTTATTTACTATTAAGATAACTAAACTACGAGCTACTACTTAGACTATTGTTGGAGTGACCGATCCTTTCTAATACGTAAAACGTATTTCCAACAATCTCCCCCAAAGGGAGGTCACTCCAAACAAGGGCGTTACCCAAGTTACAATAATAAAATAAACCTAGCATACGATGCTTGTCTTGAGCTCGTAGTCTTTGTCTTTCTTTTATTTTTCTTTTCTGGTGAACATGTTGATGTGATCTTAGGTATCATTCTTGAGCATTAATCTCTTTCCTTGATCTTGTGCATCCATCACTTGTGATCTTCGCCTCTTCGTGACTTCATGTCCCACATACTTATACCTTTGTAATTCTTGAAAGCTGTAGAGTTTGATACAGCGGAAGACTTGACTTTTAGGCTTTCTAGAATTAAATGAAGTATTAAGTGCATAAAGTATAAGCATGCGGGGACGACTTCTCCTCGGATTCCGCAACGCCACCGTCTTCAAATGCCGCAACATAAGTAGACACGAACGAAATGGCTTTGAACATTTCATTCTAATTTGGTTGCATTTTACCTCCGGCCGGTGAAGACCGTTGGACGATATAAAATATCGTACTTGTGGCAGGCAAATTTAATTAAAAATCCCCTTGACAAGATTTCCCGGGTAAACCCGTTCTCTTTACTCGATCGTCCAAAGCTGACTACGAACGTAAAGAGTGAATCATTTGGATAAAATTATCCGCATGATTGAAGCCGTCAATTCTGATTCTTGGAACAAGTTTGATTCATAGGAGAATCGCACCATCGTTGCTTTCCAGTTGTCACGAGCTCGATTCATATTGAATCTTGCAAGTTACCTACCAAGTGCTGTTTGAGGTTAACACTAGAAGGATTTCCACTCATCACTATAAACACTTACGAGTGTCACTCTGAGTGTACTGGAAAAATCACTGAGATATTGCATAGAGGCCTGGAACATGTGTAAGTTCAATTAAGAATTAAACAACTGTTGCTTTCCAGTTATCACAAGTTTGATTCATTAAGAATCGCACAAATCACCTACCATGAGCTTTTTAATATTCGCTCAAGAAGGATTTCCATCTTCATTGTAAATACTTTCGTATTACTCGGATGTTTAGGCAAGATCATGAAGATTTTGCGTAGGACTCTTAAGATCTTTATTACTTTTCATAGTGTGTGAAGAAGCAAGGAAATATGGAAGTGTGTCCTAATGAGATATTTGATGATCTCAAATGGCTCTAGACTTGATCGTGCATTTTGGATTTTAGTGATCGGAGGCTGGAGAGGAGTGCCACCATTTCAATACCTATTTATTCGGAGTGAATAAATCGATAGATAATGCGTTGTCTCCGTGTGATTAAAACAAATACCTTTTGAGAGATATACGAGTTAGCTGGGATGGGTTGTGCAATGCATCACTGGGTCCATGATGTCTATCTTCAATATCGAGCATCATTAAAATGATCTCAATAGCATATGTGTTGACCCGGTTTCTGCCTAAGGTTGTAAGGTTGGCTTCTTTCTTTAGACCCTTTATCTTTACAATTCTTTTTCATTCTTCAACCACTTCAATGCTTACCAATACGTCATAACTAGCACCTTGTTGTGATTGTTCCAATGCTAACTTAATTACTTGGTGGGCATTCAACTACATTCACAATCTTTCTCCATCTTTCCTAAGGACTACTATTTCTAGCTATGGAATGTCCTTGGGAAGATTCCTCTGGTTTTGGAAGAATCATTGGACTAAACCTATCCTACCATCCTTATGTCACCACAATCTTCATGGTCATGAAATAAATGCGTTTAGGTAAGTATATGTCATCATGAAATCCATTTTGGTATAGCAAATCCATTTTGCTCCCCCTTAATATATGCCACGATATTTGAAAACATTTCACACATGTCGGGATGAACCATCACGTTAAGTCAAACCATTTGTGATAATTTCCCATATTAAATCACATTTTTTCCCCCATATTAAAAATATTAACCCAATCGATATTTTTAATATCAATTGATTTAATAACATTTTAAGAAAGTTTATGGGAAGAAAAATGCAAGTCCATTTTGTCTTCATGATACCAATGTGTGAGATATGATACCGATTTGTAAAATAATCACATATTCACCATATAAGAATGAATTGACAAGGTTGGACCTGACTAATGAGAGAACATCATATGATAAGATCAAATGGTTATTGTTGGCAAATGTTGGTCGCCTCGTCACGTCTGAAGTCATCTCTTGACACCACATGTACGATTGGTATTGTTGTCTTGACACCAATTAGTGAACTTGGCACTTTCGGCATCGAAGATTTTGAACGCTTGACAATTGATCCCCCTCAATTGTTGACCCGTGTTCTATTGAAAGAGCTATAGTCGTCGTTTGAGTAGTCGCATCATCGAGTATGTAGATACCAATTGTAGATTGATATGGTTGTAGAGATGATAGCTTCATAAAAACAAGATTTCTCTTGTTTTAACAAATAAATGCACTGATGCGTACATATATCCGTGTTAGATTGTGTTATAACATAAACACAATCCCTTACATGGTTATAAAGTAAACCATGCCCGATAAAATTAATTCCCGTTGAGAACCAAAGTTTTCATAAGAAATACTTGACTTTAATATGAAAACCGGGTTGTACTCTGAAAAACTACAAGCCATATAGGCATGTTTTATGAAATATTTATAACTTTTGTACGAACTCTATTTATGGCGCCGTGTCAATATTAATCGACATTTCTAAGGCGTAAATATTATCGTACCAAAAGACATGCCTTTGAAAAATAAAGTAAAAATATTTTTGGATTTTTCTAAACTTTTCAATTTTTATGGTTTTTATATGGTTTTATATTTTTGTATTTTGCTTTTGTGGATAAAAATATAAACAATATATACAGATGATCACCAAGGATACGGAGAATAGTTTACCACCACTATTCTTTCACTTCATCTGCCAATTCCTTTAGGGTCTCAGGCGAGAAAGTTCTCAAACCTAGCTTGTCGGCCAAAAATTCCATTCGAGAGCGATCTAAAGCCTTCGTGAAAATATCCGCTAATTGATACTCAGATTGGACAAAGTAAAGCTCGATTACTCCATTTTCCACTTGCTCCTTGATAAAGTGGTACCGAATGTTAATATGCTTCGACCGGGAGAATTAAACATTGTTGCAGCATAAGGCAATTTCACTTTTATTGTGGCAGTACATTCGGAATTTTGTTGAAACCTAGACCATAGTCGGTTAATTGCGATATCATCTAAAAATTTGAGCACAGCAACCAGACATAGCTATGTATTCTACTTCCGTACTTGAAATTGCAGCGCTTTTCTGCCTTTTCCATGCCCAACTGATTAGTCGATCTCCTAGTAGTTGCAAAGTTCCACTCGTGCTACGCCTTGTATCTTGACAACCAGCATGATCTGCATCTGCATATGCCATAAGTGCAATCGAATAGTCCTTCGAATACCAAAGTCCCCGATTAATGGTTCCTTTAAGGTACCGAAAGATCCGTTTAACAGTTTCTAGGTGTAACTCAGTAGGCCGAGTTTGATACCGAGCACACATACATATAGCAAACTGAAGATCAGGTCGACTAGCTATGATATACAGAAGGGTACCGGTCATTCCACGATAAAGTGTCGGATCAACGGCAACTCCATGTGGATCTGCATCAAGCTTGGTTCGTTCCACCATTGGAGTATCCACGGGGTCGCAAGATTCCATCTTATATTTCTTAAGAGATTCAAGGGCATACTTGGATTGATTGATAAAGATGCCTCTGGGACTCTGCGATATCTGAAGTCCTAAGAAGAAAGATACCTTTCACATCACTGACATCTTAAACATAGAAGACATGAGTGTCCCAAACTCATCGGATAAGGTTTGGGTCGAGGCAACAAATATAATATCATCAACATATATTTGTACCATAATCATATCTTTACCTCGTTTCTGAATAAACAGCATGGGATCCACCTTGCCTTTAGCGAAGCCTTGCGTAATGAGGAATTGTGATAGTAGATCATACCATGTGCGTGGAGATTGCTTCAACCCATATGGAGACTTCTTAAGCTTGTACACATGATTAGGATATTTAGGATTCATAAAACCATCCGGCTGTTGAACATAGACCTCTTCCTTGATTTCACCATTAAGAAATGTCGTCTTCACATCCATCTGATAGACGATCATATTCATGTGGGCTGCATAAGCAAGGAATAGTCTAATAGCTTCCAAATGGGCAACATGTGCAAAGGATTCCATAAAGTCGATGCCCAATAATAGCTTGTATCCACGAGCTACTAGTCGAGCTTTGTTTTTTAATATTCCGCCTAACTCGTCGAGTTTCACCTTGTAAACCCATTTCAAAGTGAGTAACTGCACTTGACCCGGGCATGGGACAAGTTCCCATACTTCAAGACGTACAAATTCATTAAGTTCTTCTTGCATGGCTTCTATCCAACAAGATTGGGTAAATGCTTGTTGCCACGTCTTAGGTTCAACTTCACTGAGAAAAGCATCAAAATGACAAAACATTGCACTTTCTTGTAACTGACTTCATGTGGATACCGGACGATTAGGGTCACCAATAATAGAATCTATAGGATGATCTTTTGTCCACTTGTTGTCATGTTCACGAATCCGTGGATTGGAGTAGACCGTAGTAGGAGCTTCTTCTGAGGTGGACGACCCGACTTGATTAGAGTCGGAAATAGGTACACCAAAGAATGGAAGTTCACGTATTTGAGCGAATTCCAAATCGTGATCATCATCATCCTCTTCGTCATCAATAGGCATGACATGGGTAGTTGATTCATGTGTTGGTTGAGAATTACTCGTTGAAGGTATATCTTGACCACTTGTAGGTGTAGACGTAACTGATTGTTCTTTGGTTGCTGGAGCGACAACTTCGTTGGCCGGAGCTATTACTTCAGGTTCTGGAGCAACAATACTTGGAGGAGTAAAAAATTCATCAAAGAACGGTTGAAACAACGTATCCCATTCATTCCTAGTAGGTGGTGTAAATGATGATGAAGAAGGGTTGTTTGGGACAAGACCAGAGCTAATGTTACTGGGTCCCATTTTATGAAGTGCGGGTTTAGAGCTGCTTTGCTTAGAAGCCATTGCCGTCAGCTCATCAAAATCAACATTCATATTTTCGAGGATCTTGCGAGAATTACGATTGTAGATTCGGTATGCTTTCTTTGCAGGTGCATAACCAATGAAAATACCAATATTAGCTTTGGGTTGAAGTTTTCCCAAATTGTCACCATCATTATTTGGATAGCAGAGAGAGCCAAATACATGAAGATATGATAAATCTGGTACTTTTCCATGTAGAAGCTCATAAGGTGTTTTACCATGGCGTTTACGAATTAGTGACCGGTTTTGGGTGAAAACTGTTGTAGATACTGCTTCTGCCCATAAAAAAATGGAGCCTTTGCGTAAATTAACATCGTTCGATCAGCTTCCATAAGTGTGCGATTTCGCCTTTCAACTACGCCGTTTTGTTGTGGAGTGCGAGCAACGGATGTTTCATGAGATCTGCCAACTTCTTCATAATAATCACGCAAGATTTGATTCACAAATTCGGTTCCATTATCTGTACGAATGCGTTGGATAGTAGTGTTGAGACACATTCCCAATATTATATTCAGTGTAACCTATTATCTTTGCAATATGATCATTTCCAAATCGAATCGTACCAAGAAACTTGCTGACGAAATTTCTGAGCTGAGAGCGATCTCCGGTCATACGTTTAGAGCAACCAGAGTCCAAATACCAGAGAACAATTTGGACCACCTGTTTTCAACAACAACAATAGACAATGTATTGGAAACTATTGGTTCCGGAGTGTTAGCAGATACAGATATAATATTATCAGAATTGCTAACATTTGTGTGACCCTTAGATTTCCTGCGTTTTCTAATGTGAGTTTTACCACTAAAAAGTTTTATTGTTCCAACTTTCTGAGGTTTTAGAGTATTAGCTGGCACAACAGTGGGAGTAGACCCATTTAAAGGGCACTTGGTTCCTACGGTAGTGTTGGTGTTCCTAGTTAAAGGACACGCTTGTGTTTTGGAAGCCTTGGAACTCCAGGTTAAAGGGCACACTTTCTTCGCTTTATTAGGAGTGACCCTAGTTAAAGGGCACGTATTTCCTACTATAGTGAAAGTTCTACCAGTGGGGCGCCACATCCAACCAACTTGGGTTAACACTTTCCCAGTCGGTTTCCATTCTAAACCATTTTTCTGGGCATTCATCTCATTCACATGGTCAATAAGGCAAGAATCACGACGACTAGAAAACATACATTCATTACAATTCCAACATTTCAAATTAGAATTCACAGTAGGCTTAGAACGCTGCACAACCGCAGAGCCTTTAAGTTTAGATACATGATTCTTTTTATTTAAAACAGAAATAACGTTCCTAGGATGGGCTTCTACTTTCTTCTTCACTTGACTACTAGATGGGGGCAAGATCCTATCATTCTTCTTGTTTCTTTTAAGCTTAGATCTTTGAGACTTAGTAGTGGTGCTTACTCCTGTAGAAGGCAACACGAGAATATTAAAAGCTGGTTTTGATTTTGCCTTATCTTTAGTGACCAATGTTTGAGATGGTTTAGTCCTAGGGCCCTTGTTAAGTGGTTTGACAGTGATGAGGTTCGTTTTGATAGCACTAGAGGACGATGTTGAGACAGTGGCTGCGTTATCCACAACATTCTTACCTTTTAGGGTACGAAGTGTTTCCTTTAACTCAGTTAAAGCCAAATTTTTATCACAAATTTGTTCCCTCAAATCAGATATTTCCACCAACTTTCGCTTCAATTGTTCAATCAAAGATTGATTATGTGCAGTGGTATTAGCACATGCGGGCTATACTGAATCGAAGAGTTGTGTATTTTTCTGTTTTAAGTTATCAACCTTGGGCAAAATCTTGGAAACTCGATTATCTAGATCAAGTTTAAAATTCTCAGCGGCCTCAAGTACGTTCACACAGTTAATCTCCTTAGATTTCTCTATGTCTATCGGCAATGATTTAGTAACCTTGTCACTTGGCTGACGCTGTTTTGATTGTAAATTCAATCGAAAATTCTTTTGAAAATTTGCGTCATCGATATTAACACCTTCGAATGACGTTTCAAAGATTTCTTGAATAAATTGTTTCTTGCATTCAAGCGAAATACAATGTGTTTGAATCTCATCAAAACGTTTTGAAAGCGAAAAATACGAATCTTGAAGCTTTAAAAATTCAGCGTCAGATTTGTGACAATTACTATCTACCACATTATCCACAAATTCAACATTATGCACAATAGAATCATTATCAACACTTTTATTCACATAGACGGAAACAATATCATGAGACATCACTTGCTTCAGAAGCTGATCATTTTGGCGTGAAATTCGTTCAATTTCAAGCAAATTGTTTTCATATGCATCATCCATTTCATTGAAAACACGTCTAACTTCTTCTATTTCCAAAAGCAAATCTTGATCAATAGTTCTAAGACAAACTTTAACATTGTTTACAAATGGAACAATTTCGTCTCGAAACGCAGCTCTATTATGCTAAAAATTCCATTCACCTTCCATTATGGTCGTAGCCGTCATACGTTCCGTAATGACCTTGTCAAAATCGGCAAAGTGTTGGTGCAACGCATTTAAGCTATCTGACACCTTACTTACCGGTAGAATTAACTTAGTTAAATCCTTTTTGACAAGTCTAGGAGACGTACTAGGAAGGTTTTCCGTTGACAAATTTTGGGGCACAAAAACTGATAACTGAGCTAATTCCTTTTGTAAACGAATACGGGTTTTTTTTAGAAAACTGATCTTTATTATGCTTATCATAATCAGTCTTATGGAATTTTGAAATCATTTTAGAATGAGTTTCTTCCGCAAGTGACTGTGTCTCCTCAGTACTACGAACATAAGGTGCTTCTTTCGATTTGCCAATTAGGGTCACATCATAAAGACAAGGAATATATTCCTGAGGTTGTTTTGCATAATCGGGATTAAGTGGTAAATCTTGAAGACGCTTAAGTTCGAGTTCTTTAAATGATTTAGTTAAAAGATGAACCTTTTCTGTGGAATCGTATTGTTTTAAAAGCTGTTGTTCCTTGAATTTAAGAAGTTTGGTAGCATTAATTTCTGATTCAAACTTTTTAGACTCGAGAGTTTTGAAATCCATTTTAAGTTTCTGAAAATCATTTACAACCAACTCCTTTTCTTTTAGTTCATTCGAAAGAGTAGATTTTAATGATTCTATTTCATTTAAGTGTTCAATCTTTCAAAATTGAAATTGGTCAAATTCAGAATAAGTTATTTTCTCTGCTTGAGGGACCATTTCAATAGTTTTGAACTTTTCCTTATACAGCGCAAGCTCAGCGGTTAGGTTGGCATTCATATCTATGGTTTTTCTAACGGCCACATTCATGTTATCAATAATATGTTTAGGCACCATTACCAAATCACGTTGATCATAAGATTCCATACCCGTCGTAGCATTTGGTTGAGGTTCACTCAAATGTGTTGGATTGGATACTACATCATTTGAGTTACTAGTTCCCGAATGCTGTTTGAGGTTGTCATTTTCATGGTCAACATGATGTGGATTATCATGAACATTATTAGATGTGGTTGGTACCTCACTGACGACATCAGAACCATAGTGAGAGAGATTAGCAACGAGTGCAGCTTGGGCTGAGTGAATGTAATCACAATCCGAATAATATGCATCAAGATCATCTGCTTGATATGCTGCATTAGAAGTAGAAACGACTACAATGCCTTCATTATCTGCTGCCCGTGGGTCTGCAAGAAATGTTAACTCCTTTGAATCCAAAATCTTTCCCTTAGATTGAGCATCGACCAAATACATCTTCTCACGAAACCACGTTGCATCCCTTCTCCTTTTCGGCTGAGTGCATTCCCTAGCCATATGACCTTGTCCTCGGTAATTGTAGCAAGTCACAAACTTTTGAGGACCAATAGTGCTTCCATTACCACTATCTTGAGAATTCACAGCTTGAGCGTTCACGGTCCTTGTAGGAGGTCCATATGAATTTTTCCTTCCCTGAATGGTTTGAACCGTAACTTGACCATCTTGGATAGTGGCTTGTTGTCGAGGATTTGAAGAAGTGCGGAGCTGATTGTTCGTTGGTGGAAATCCTCTAGTTGCAACAAGTTTTGACAAGTAGGCATTGAGATGGTTTAAGACACCAGTAGGTGTCTCATTTGGAGTAAAGACCGGTGCTTGAATTGGTGGAAGTTCATTGGAGTAGAAGGCTTGTCCTTGTGGTACTTCAATTGGAAAATATACTTGATGAGGAGTATAGCCTGATAGTAGTAAAATCACACTCGTTTAGGAAAACAAGGCAATTAGGATAAGTATTAACGAGTAGTTTAGGAAAACCACAAGTTATGACCCAAAATAAGAGTGAGTTCGTTCTCGAGGAGGCACGTGCGTTGTGTAATGAACTGATTAATGTTTGTGATTATATTGAGAAGAAAAGAAATAATAGAAATGGGGGTGAGAAGAGAAAGACGATTACGAAGACGGATCGAGCTAAGACGAAAAAGGCGTTCACGTAAAACCGTAAAAAGCTACAAATTAAAAATTTTAAACCTAAAAATTAATTAAAAGTTAAAACAAGTCTAAAATAATATAAATAAGAATAAAATTCCAATAAAAATATTTTAAAACCTTTTATTAATTAAATATTCAATTTTAAATGCTAATTAAAGCCCTAAAATTAAATATAATTAATCAAAATGGCCAAAATATTATTTTATTGAACAAATAACTTACTTATATTATCTAAAGACTAAAAAGTATTTTTCCTAATTTTTAAAAACTAATTTTCTATTTTTAAATCACTTAAAACTATTTTTAAACTAAAATAATTATAAAAAATAATAAAATAATGCCAAAAATAATTCGACAATTTTAAAAATCCTAATTTACTCTAATGAACAGTAGAAAAATGAAAAAGTTTGAAAAATATAAAATTTTGCACTAAAAGACAAAAACAGTTTAAATAAAACCCTAATTATACTAAATTAATTCTAAAAAATAATTAAAAGATGAACAGTAAAAACTTCTTATACTAAAACTCTTAAAATGTTTTTCTTAATCTATAAAAAATGTTAAAACTGAAAAATAAGTATTTTTGGCACTAAATGCCAAAAACAGAAACTTAAAAAGTATTAAAAATAGCTATTTAATCTAAAAATTACTAAATGAACAGTAATAAAAAATCTAATTAAACTTAAAAATAAAAAATAAAATTAGAAAAATACTGAAACAAATTTCAAGTCCTAATTCTAATTTTCACCCACAAAAGACAAAAAACCAAGAAAGCTGATAGTGACACCTTGCTTGGTTTGTCTGCTAGTGAAGCAGGGTTAACTTTTGTGCTACCAGTGGGAAGTTTGTTCCCACAGCTAGTGTAAAAAAGTGGTCAGTTGACCTATAAGCTCAGGAGAGCTTATTTGTGGGCTTATATTGGGCAATAAGGCAACCCTATACTCAGTTGAGTATATGGAGTCAATAATCAACACAAAACAAGCAAGTCTTAGCCAAAAATCACACAAACAAAGCACAAATGGGTGACTGATATAGAAATGAAGTTTCTGATGAACAGTAAACCTAGATTACTTGCACAAAAACGGATTTTAAACCCTAAGATCTTGCACACAAATCAATAACATGGCATATAAGTTATCACAAACCCTTCTAGGACCTAGGATCTAACAGACTTAGAAACTTGGTGGTCAAATTCACAAGAAAACAAGCACAAAAAGCAGTCACTGGTTTTAGCTAGTTTATGCCTTTTTTAAACATGCAAACTTGTTAATATCTTCACCAAACTGAAAACCAAAAGCATACACTACCTACAACTGCCTAGTGAATGAATAAAACAGGTTTTAAACAAGATTTATGATATTTGACCAAGATTAAACCCTAATCCAAAAAGTACTTAACTTTCTGAAAATGATCTTTTTCAAACCAAATCACATTAAATCCACACCAAATTGATTCTAATCACTACTAACATGCATATTAGGCACAAATTAGCATATTCAAACAGCAAAATCAACAAACCAACAACTTTCATACAAATCACATAAAACTGAAAACTTTTGAAAACTGAAAAAGGAAACAAGGATGTTACCTTGTGGGACCCACATCCAGGTCCCACAATGGCTGCATAGCCATCTCCTTCAGGCTGGGGCCTGAGCAGAACCTTGGACAAAACAAGCAGTCAATGAAACCTGCTAAGAAAAAGGCAAAATAATAGCAAACAATCTGTTTTTATCTCCTTTTTTTAAAAATCTTTTTTCACAATATTTTCTCAAAAACTTTTCCTTTCAAGTCACTTGAACAAACAACTTACAATCCTTGAAAACCAATATAATGAACACGTTTCTACCAAAAATCACCCTTTTTCAGAAACTTGAAAACAAGACTGATCTTTGAGAACTAAAAAACAAATGATAAATGGAACTCAGCTTAGCTTTCAATCACACACCAACTTTTAAAAACCATAAAAGGAATTACAATTTAACAAAAATACCAACTTTATAAATTTATAAAAAGGAATTACGTTGAGAGCTAAAACTGGATCAAAGGGCAAGTTACAAACCAACTACTCCTTTTATAAGCTTAAACAGAAGGTTCTAGTGCTAGGAATAAAATAATAATAAGCTAAAACCCTATCCTGAAAAATCCGAAAATGCCCTTGTTCTTGACTTGGAATCTTGGTCAAATTGGCAACATGTGATTTTGCCAGCTGTTGGGGATGATCAGGAGCGTTTGTTTGCTCTTGGGAACCAAGAAATACCATCTAGCCGTTTATCTTGTCTGGTATTGGGTTTCGGGGAAAGTGACGGGTGCAGGGGACCCCTGGGGATGTCACATGGGTTGGTTGGGGTCATGGTTTTTGTGTGGGATGGGATGACAAAGAGGGTAATCAAAGATCTCGAGCATATAAACAAAAACCCCTTTGATTTTAGTTTAATTAGACCTGGGAAATTTTAGGGTTTAAGGGTGATTAGGGAGGGTTTTGATCTGAATTGGGGGGTTAAGTTTTTAAATCCCATGTTTAGTGGGAAAAATTAAGGGGTGTTGACCATGTTGACCAGGTTTATTTAAATAAACCTGGTGGTGGACGTCTGACGTGGGAGGAAGTGTGAGGTGGTGGGCTGTGAGTGGGTGAGGGGTGTGACGTGGAGTAGTGATTGGTGGGGATGAGTTTGAATGTCTGGCAAAAACAACCCTTATACTCCTTTCCTTTGTTTACTTTGTAAATACCAGCTAAAAACTTCAATTTCCTTTGTAACAACTTTGCATCACTTGTCAAATTTGGCACAGCCTTTTCTTAAACTTTAAACAAGGACCATTAATGCACATTTGGCAATCTTCAAGGGCTCATAATGTAATATCTTGACATTTAAGGGACCTCAATGCTATTTATGAGTTTTGCAAGGGTATAAAATGCCAAGTCTTCAAAAGATGAGGGACCAATGTTGACAATCTTCAATTCTTCAAGGACCATTTTGGAAATTCCAGATTCGGGTCCGGTTCATTGTGCGACTTTGTTTCCCGTGTTCGTTTTTGAATGATTCTTGTGATCTTTTTGTCATTTCCTCAATATCCGTACCTAAAATACACAAGCAACAAACACGAGCATATATTTGGCAGTTTTAATGATATTTAATGCAATTTAAGCCCGATTTAGACGATGAGACTATGTATAAAAGCAGTCTCATCACTCCCCCATACTAAACCATTGCCATGCCCTCACGCAATGCTAGAATAAAGTATCGTAGCACCTCCAAAATTCATTTTTATTCACTTTATTGGAATGATAAACTAGCTACACTACTACTATTACTACTACTTGTGTTATAGACATAATGTATGATTTTCATCGCAAAATGGGACGTTTAGGTTCATAGAATAAGAACACGTGAATGCTTCGTTAGAAATAATTTCATCGTCCTCGATTTTTACCCTAATTCCATGCCAAGCGTGCAACGAGATCATTGTCATTATATGTTAGTAATGCTAACACTACTCATATGCCCTAATCACGTACTTATCCTCCCATTATTCCTAAGTTGTATCTCTTATATTTTATTATGTCTTGAATTTTTCACGCGGATACATTGTTTGACTTATGCGATAATAGAGATTTAGGTCTAAAAATAGATTCCTAACGGTGTAACCAAGACCATCAAATCAATAACCCCTCCTAATAGACAACGATGTCAAAAAATTAAGTCAACAAGAAGGATCGATAAACACGGTTTTATAACGGTTTTGAACATGAGACTTATTACCAAGACTTTTATACGCCCCCTAACGGAAGGGCCTTATTATCTTTGGTTTACCTCCATCTTTTATTCAACTTCGCCATGAAGCTTTTATTATGACTTCGGTCTTGCCTTGCCTTTTATTATCCGCCTCATCGGTGGTTTTATTAGCCAAAGACGTATATCCTCACGCTAACGCGAATTTTGGATCTTTAAAGCTTCGAAGATTAAGGCTTGATTCACTTTAAATTTGCATAGATTTTTTGGCCTTGTGGGGCTTCAGATTGTTTGCTAGATTTAGGTGAGCACTTGAAATCTTATTATTGGGTGAAGCTTTCGATTATTAGGGTGCCAATACTTCAAAACCGTGACGCTGGCGATACCTTAATGTCTTCCCAATTTATTTACACGGAAGCTACTAGAAAAGACTAGAAACCCAACAATCCTAACTAAACCGCTAAGTCAATATTTATTAAGCAAAAAATATTTACATGCGAAGGGAGAATAAGCAAATAACGAGAACACATGAGTTTTTGAAAGAATACGAGTACTCTACGTTTAGCATAGTAACTTATAATTAACTCTATCATTTCTCGTCCTCATTTAAGAGACTTAGCCTAATGTGTAGTTAAGGAATCAAAGCTAAGTGTTCAACACGCACGGTCGAGTAAAAAATTACTCTTATTCTCGCCATCGGAAAACCTACATTCGTGTCTTCAAACACTTATGAAACATGAGAAAAATTTTAAAATTTGGCCATTTTTAGCCTTATTTTGCAACAAAAACGATAAACAAAAAGATAAACTTTGGAAAGCGTGAAGGTTTAGCAAGGCAAGTATCTATTCACCCCCCATACTAAAGTTAAACATTGTCCTCAATGTTTTGCGTCTAGGGGTGCAAAACACCCCCATACTAGAGACGTAGTCGAATGCCTAATCTAGCATGGAAAGGGTGTAACCAAAAAATTAATAGCCGTTTATGAAGTGTGCTAAAAACCTAAGGTTAGAACATCAAAGGATATATCATTTGGATATTGAGAAAGTCTCCAAAGCAAATGATCGAGTGCTCCCATAAAACGAACACGAGAGGCTCCAATCGTGAAGATCACGATCTAAAAACCACAATGCACAAACAACCACAGAACAAAGGTTGGAAGGGCACAAATCCCCTCACATTAAACTAATTAAGAAGCAATAATATGTACATGGATAAGCATGGGTCTCCCCCACGAGGCACCTTGTTTTTGATAACCGAGTCAAAAGCTCGACTCGAATCCCCATAAATGTGATCATTTAGGGATTATCTTGGTATGGTCAATTTTTAGTGGGGCTTACATGATAAACAAGGCCCAAAAACAACCGGTATTAAGGACTAAGTCCTTTGATGGTGCAAAATACCGGGATCGAAGATGGCGTTCTCGTTTTCATTGGAAAAACAAATCAACGCCACTTCATCGTGTGCCAACAAAAACCCAAAGGGTTTCAAGAAAATAGATGAGAAGAAATAGAAGGGTGGAACAATGGGTAAGTCATAAAAACATTGAGCTACTCGAGGTAGACTCGCACCAATCAAATAGAAAGATTTTCCATTTATTACATCGGTGGAAGACCGAGATTTCCCTTTATAAGCAATTCCAGGATCAAATATCTCGTCCTCGGTGGAGAAAGGGGAGGGAACATAAGGGGTTTCCCCCACACTAGGTCCACACAAAGCATCGCCAAAAGGAGAAGACGAGCTTGTAGCACTCAAAACACGTGGTGATGACGGAGTTAGAGTTGTAGAAAAATCTTTTAAACTTAATTCAAAATCTTTTCCTTTTTCATCTTTTAAACTCTCCTTGTGAAAACCCGATTTAATTATGTCAAAAATATTTGGTATTTCTAAAGCAATGTTAGTCACACTAAAAATTCTCACATTTGAAAACCGTTTTGGTAAAGGTGGTGGTAAGTTCTCAAAACGTTTGTCAACAAAGAAAACTCCCCCATCGGGATCAACACATTCATCATCCGAAGAATCATTCGTGATTGGAATTGTAGGCTTAACACTCTTAACCTCCACCAGCGGAGGGGACGGAACTTCATTTTTCTCAACAACTTCTAAAACTCTTTTTGGAATCCTTTTGCAAATGTTTTTGATGGGATTGACATTGTATAAAGACGTGATAGAATACACATGAGAAAGTGTGGAGTTTTGAGTTGCATTTATGACGAGTTCTTCCTCATTGAAACGAAGAGTGATTTTCCTAGCATGCACATCGATAAGTGCTCTCGAGGCATCAAAAAATGATCGCCCTAAAATTAGCGGAACTTTAGGATCGATGGGAATGTCAACAACAATAAAGTCTACGGGATAGTAGAACTTTCCAACTTTCACGAAGACGTCCTCGGCTACTCCACAAGCTAGAATCGTAGAATGATCGGCCATCTCGATTGACATTCTTGAAGGACTGAGATTGGGAAGATTGAGAGATTTAAAAATCTCAAGAGGCATCAAATTAATACTAGCACCAAGATCGGCCAAGGCGTAGCATTCTTCCATGTCTTGTATAGCACATGGGATTAAAACTTGCCGGGATCACCGACTTTTTGAGGTATGCGACTAAGAAAAACCGATGAACAACTAGACGATTTTTGCAATTTCTCTTTGTTATTCAACATACAAGTTCGCGGCAAATCGAGGCATCATGACCAAGGCGTCGGCAAAACTTATATTAAAATGCAAGTCACGAAACATTTTCATAAAAAGTTCAAATTGATAATTATTTTGTTCTTGTGCCTTTTCCTTATCTCGTCTTGAAGGGTATGATAAGGGTGGTGTGGGTTGGGGCATAGGCATAGGCATCGGCCTTGGAATCTCGGGTTCCACTATTGGTATTGGTTCAACCGTAGGTGTGGTTTGAGCGGTACTTCTTGGGCTTTGAATTTGCTCCTTTTCTACCACCACCTCGGGTTCTTTCTCTTTTTCCTTCTCCATAGAAGTACTTGGACGAGAAATGGGTTCTTTGAAAGTTTTACCACTACGAGTAGTAATAACCTTTAATTCTCCTTTCGGGTTCACGATGGTATCACTAGGAAGACCACCCGAAGAAGAGGGTTTACACATGATAGCTTCAAACATTTTTCCCATTCGGTCTTCAAACTTAGATTGCCTAGCATCCGCTTTTAACAACTCTTGCTTAATCTCATGTTGACCTTGCTCCATTTTTTGTTGATTTTGTTGGAATCGTTGAACATTTCCTTCCATTTTATTAGCATGAGTCTTAAGTTCATTAGCAAGTTTGTTTTTAAGCTCGTTTTTCAACTCGGATCTTAAGCTAACCATTTCACGTTGCATATTATCAAACTTAGCATCGTTTGCTTTTGCATAATTCAAAAATTCTCCTTGTAGATTTTTAGTGTGATCATTTTCAAAACCTTGATTCGTAGTTTGAAAATCACGGTTTTGGTTTTGGTTTGAAATTTGCCCATTTCCACTTTGATAATTACCCTTGTTGTAATTCCTTTGATTGCCTTGATAATTACCACCTTGGTTGTTGTTTCGATAGTTATTAGCATTTTGATTTGGTGGAGCTTGATTTTGGCGGGAACCTTGGCCGTTTTGGTTATAAGTTCCCGTGGCTATATAAGCACTCGAAGTGTTACCATCCGCGGTAATGCACTCGGAAATATCATGAGCTCCACCATACGACAAACAACTCTTAGCAACCGCTTTAACCGAAGCGGAATTTGAAGCTTCTTGAGCTTTCCAATGGGACATAAGGTTAGCAAATCTATCAAAAACCGATTTTCTTCATTTGCCTCATCATGTAAAGCATTAATGCTACGAGACGATGACGAGCCCATTTTGGCAACACTCGGTGTGTTACGAGGGCTATAAACCTTAGACCTATTTTCAATTATCACCAAAGCTTCCTCAACCGTTTTACACAAAAAATTACCACCCGCGGCGGCATTTAAATAATCTCTTTCATGATCATTGATTCCATTGTAAAACGTGTCAATTTGGTGCAAGTCGGAAAAACCGTGATGAGGACATTCATGTAACATTTCCTTAAACCTATTCCAAGCCGTTGAAAAACTTTCATTTGATTCTTGTGAAAATTTTGAAATCTCGTTTTTCAAATGCGTAGTC
Source organism: Glebionis coronaria (assembly GCA_025667525.1). Lineage (NCBI taxonomy): Eukaryota > Viridiplantae > Streptophyta > Magnoliopsida > Asterales > Asteraceae > Glebionis > Glebionis coronaria. The sequence continues at coordinate 393,321,079 of CM046882.1, forward strand.
TTAGAGGGCGGAAAAAATTGGTTCACAAATTTCGAAACGAGATCCTTCCGCGTCAATATAGAATTGGGTGGCTCTTTCTCTAACCAAATTTTAGCGGGCCCCGCTAAGGAATACGGAAAAAGCATCATCTTAATCGAGTCATTCGAGACATCCTTAAATTTGCAAGTGGCGGTAAGACGATTAAATTGGCGGATATGGTTGTGTGGATTGTCCTTCTCATCACCACGGAACTTGTTGTTTTGGATCATCGACAACAAACCCGTTTTCGCCTCAAAATTCTCCGCAAGGATAGCGGGAATCACAATAGCTTCTCCATAACCCCTCGGTGGGTGCTTGAAGTAACTCCATCATAGTTCGATTCGCCATGGTTGGTGCTTCTCTTACAATGGGTTCGTCAATAGGAGACTCCTCACTAGAATGATTTGGAGTGGGAGTTTTGTTCTTTCGTTTACGTGCACGTCTCGCTTGAGTACGAGTTAGCATAAACATCACGTACAACGAGGGGACGAGCAAAGAAGATTCTTTTTGGTGTTTTGTATTTTTCAATTTTTTTGTGGTTTTTGATTGTATTAACCTTTTTTGGAAATTGGTGAATGTATTAAGTACACAAAAATCTACAAATCTCTTCCTCAATCAAATCTCTCGATTAAAGAAGCCTCAAGGAATGAAAATGATCACGTGAACTGAACGCCTTCGATGACTTTAGAACGATGGTGGAACACCAAATCGTTCAAGAGGGTTTAATCAAATGAAACCAAGAAAATATATATGATATGTAATAATACTTTGGGCGGCAAAACCCTCGATTAGCTCTCAAAATCAAAATACGCACAAGCAAGCGGAGGAAACGAGGCGGCGCGAAGCACTTAAGAGCCTTTTTCCTTTAGGTCGTGAAATACAACCGCCTTATACCTACCTTATAGTTTGTATTTTTCAAAATCGAGCTTCACGAAAGTATTTATCTATTTTTGCCTTTTTCTTTGGTTTGAGATTCGAATACAATGATTGGGTAATGACCTCCCAAGTCAAGGTTGTGATTTCTCACGTATTTGGAGTACTTGTGAATTTATTGTTCTACGTATACAATATAGTAATAGTATTCACACAAAAATCGAAAAATGATAATACGTATTAGTAGAGTGCTACTAATACAAATACTAATTATGGTTATATAAAAAAACAACAATTGTTCAATCAAAACACAACACGCCTCCCCGGCAGCGGCGCCAAAAATGATAGTAGTAAAATCACACTCGTTTAGGAAAACAAGGCAATTAGGGTAAGTATTAACGAGTAGTTTAGGAAAACCACAAGTTATGACCCAAAATAAGAGTGAGTTCGTTCTCGAGGAGGCACGTGCGTTGTGTAATGAATTTATTAATGTTTGTGATTATATTGAGAAGAAAAGAAATAATAGATATGGGGGTGAGAAGAGAAAGACGGTTACGAAGACGGATCGAGCTAAGACGAAAAAGGCGTTCACGTAAAACCGTAAAAAGCTACAAATTAAAAATTTTAAACCAAAAAATTAATTAAAAGTTAAAACAAGTCTAAAATAATATAAATAAGAATACAATTCCAATAAAAATATTTTAAAACCTTTTATTAATTAAATATTCAATTTTAAATGCTAATTAAAGCCCTAAAATTAAATATAATTAATCAAAATGGCCAAAATATTATTTTATTGAACAAATAACTTACTTATATTATCTAAAGACTAAAGTATTTTTCCTAATTTTAAAAACTAATTTTCTATTTTTAAATCACTTAAAACTATTTTAAACTAAAATAATTATAAAAATAATAAAATAATGCCAAAAATAGTTGGACAATTTTAAAAATCCTAATTTACTCTAATGAACAGTAGAAAAATGAAAAAGTTTGAAAAATATAAAATTTGCACTAAAAGACAAAAACAGTTTAAATAAAACCCTAATTATACTAAATTAATTCTAAAAAATAATTAAAAGATGAACAGTAAAAACTTTTTATACTAAAACTCTTAAAATGTTTTTCTTAATCTATAAAAAATGTTAAAACTGAAAAATAAGTATTTTTGACACTAAATGCCAAAAACAGAAACTTAAAAAGTATTAAAAATAGCTATTTAATCTAAAAATTACTAAATGAACAGTAATAAAAAATCTAATTAAACTAAAAAATCAAAAATAAAATTAGAAAAATACTGAAACAAATTTCAAGTCCTAATTCTAATTTTCACCCACAAAAGACAAAAAATCAAGAAAGCTGATAGTGACACCTTGCTTGGTTTGTCTGCTAGTGAAGCAGGGTTAACTTTTGTGCTATCAGTGGGAAGTTTGTTCCCACTACTAGTGTAAAAAAGTGGTCAGTTGACCTATAAGCTCAGGAGAGCTTATTTGTGGGCTTATATTGGGCAATAAGGCAACCCTATACTCAGTTGAGTATAGGGAGTCAATAATCAACACAAAACAAGCAAGTCTTAGCCAAAAATCACACAAACAAAGCACAAATGGGTGAATGATATAGAGATGAAGTTTCTGATGAACAGTAAACCTAGATTACTTGCACAAAAACGGATTTTAAACCCTAAGATCTTGCACACAAATCAATAACATGGCATATAAGTTATCACAAACCCTTCTAGGACCTAGGATCTAACAGACTTAGAAACTTGGTGGTCAAATTCACAAGAAAACAAGCACAAAAAGCAGTCACTGGTTTTAGCTAGTTTATGCCTTTTTTAAACATGCAAACTTGTTAATATCTTCACCAAAATGAAAACCAAAAGCATACACTACCTAACAACTGCCTAGTGAATGAATAAAACAGGCTTTAAACAAGATTTATGATATTTGACCAAGATTAAACCCTAATCCAAAAACTACTTAACTTTCTGAAAATGATCTTTTTCAAACCAAATCACATTAAATCCACACCAAATTGATTCTAATCACTACTAACATGCATATTAGGCACAAATTAGCATATTCAAACAGCAAAATCAACAAACCAACAACTTTCATACAAATCACATAAAACTGAAAACTTTTGAAAACTGAAAAAGGAAACAAGGATGTTACCTTGTGGGACCCACATCCAGGTCCCACAATGGCTGCATAGCCATCTCCTTCAGGCTGGGGCCTAAGCAGAACCTTGGACAAAACAAGCACTCAATGAAACTTGCTAAGAAAAAGGCAAAATAATAGCAAACAATCTGTTTTTATCTCCTTTTTTAAAAAATCTTTTTTCACAAAATTTTCTCAAAAACTTTTCCTTTCAAGTCACTTGAACAAACAACTTACAATCCTTGAAACCAATATAATGAACACGTTTCTACCAAAAATCACCTTTTTCAGAAACTTGAAAACAAGACTGATCTTTGAAAACTCAAAAACAAATTATAAATGGAACTCAGCTTAGCTTTCAATCACACACCAACTTTTAAAAACCATAAAAGGAATTACAATTTAACAAAAATACCAACTTTATAAATTTATAAAAAGGAATTACAAATGTTGAGAGCTAAAACTTGAACAAAGGGCAAGTTACAAACCAACTGCTCCTTTTATAAGAATAAAATAATAATAAGCTAAAACCCTAATCCTGAAAAATCCGAAAATGCCCTTGTTCTTGACTTGGAATCTTGGTCAAATTGGAACATGTGATGTTGCCAGCTGTTGGGGATGATCAGGAGCGTTTGTTTGCTCTTGGGAACCAAGAAATACCATCTGCCCGTTTATCTTGTCTGGTATTGGGTTTGGGGGAAAGTGACGGGTGCAGGGGACCCCTGGGGATGTCACATGGGTTGGTTGGGGTCATGGTTTTTGTGTGGGATGGGATGACAAAGAGGGTAATCAAAGATCTGGAGCATATAAACAAAAACCCCTTTGATTTTAGTTTAATTAGACCTGGGAAATTTTAGGGTTTAAGGGTGATTAGTGAGGGTTTTGATCTGAATTGGGGGGTTATGTTTTTAAATCCCATGTTTAGTGGGAAAAATTAAGGGGTGTTGACCATGTTGACCAGGTTTATTTAAATAAACCTGGTGGTGGAAGTCTGACGTGGGAGGAAGTGTGAGGTGGTGGGCTGTCAGTGGGTGAGGGGTGTGACGTGGAGTAGTGATTGGTGGGGATGAGTTTGAATGTCTGGCAAAAACAACCCTTATACTCCTTTACTTTGTTTACTTTGTAAGTACCAACTAAAAACTTCAATTTCCTTTGTAACAACTTTGCATCACTTGTCAAATTTAGCACAGACTTTTCTCAAACTTTAAACAAGGACCATTAATGCACATTTGGCAATCTTCAAGGGCTCATAATGTAATTTCTTGACATTTAAGGGAACTCAATGCAATTTATGAGTTTTTCAAGGGTATAAAATGCCAAGTCTTCAAAAGATGAGGGACCAATGTTGACAATCTTCAATTCTTCAAGGACCATTTTGGAAATTCCAGATTCGGGTCCGGTTCATTGTGCGGCTTCGTTTCCCGTGTTCGTTTTTGAATGATTCTTGTGATCTTTTTGTCATTTCCTCAATATCCGTACCTAAAATACACAAGCAACAAACACGAGCATATATTTGGCAGTTTTAATGATATTTAATGCATTTTAAGCCCGGTTTGGACGATGAGACTATGTACAAAAGCAGTCTCATCATAGCCCATTGGAGAAGTGTTAGCTTGTGAGGGAGATGCCTGATGTGCTGGTTCCTGTGGATAAGGCTGTTGATGAACACTTTGTTGAAATGCTTGTTGTGGCATCATTAGTGGTTGATAAGATGGTTGTTGTGGTTGCTGATAGGTGCGTGGTGGTGACTACTGCAAGTACGATGGTTGTTGATTAGTGTAAGCCATGTTTTGTTGGGGAGTCATTTGTTGAGAAGCATACATGGCAAGTGGATCATGAACTTGAGGTGTAGACAACCGAGCCTCGATCACATGGCATTCGTGTTGTTGAAGAAAAGCTTGAAGTTGATCCATAGTAGTGTTATGCAAGTCCTTAGCCAATTTAACAGTCGTCACGTACTTACGCCATTCAGATGGAAGGGTGTTCAAATACATGGCGTTTAATTGAAACGTAGGAATTGCCATGCCATAGATATTGAGCTCATTCAACAATAGAGTAAATCTCAAATAGTAATCATTGAGAGTCTCCTCGGGGACATAGGCAAACTTATTAAATGTATCATAAAGCTTACACTCTCGTTCTTGTTTAGTTAACGAGGTGCCTTGTAAAACCCGTAAAAATAAGATCATAATTTAATTCTATTTTCAATTATTTTGAAGTATTTTATAACGTTAAATATTATTATGTTTAACGGTTTAAGTTGAAACCGATATTAAATATTATATTTTAATATTTTGACGAGCAACGAGGACTACTAGTTATCGCGATACCGACGGATGCCAAAAATTTTATATTTTATTATCGATAGTTTCGATATTTAATACTTTCGACGATATCGTTTCAATTACGTATCGAGTCGTTATATTATTATTTTTCGTGTGCGTTTAAACTTTTAAAAAGTACAATCTAACATTTTCAGGTAGTGAAATATTTTCTCATATAATATTTTGAAACTTATTTTTGTGTTGGTTGACGAACTCACAGTTTACGGATTTAAATTTGGGCTTACGTGCATAATTTAGCGTCCCTTACGACTAAACCGGAAACCTTAGGATTACGTATTTACGTTTTTGAACTCCGTTTTTGATGAGACAATTTTTATTGGATTCGTTTTGTGTCGTTGATTCATAATTTATAAAAACGTTTTTCGTAAAACGACCCGAGGGCACGCAAATCGAGAAAAATAGAATCGAGGAATACCCGTAAATTAGTGAGGTGAGACAAAATACATTATGCCACCCCACTAGCTAACACGGAATGGCACACATGACACCACATCTAAGGATGTGGCATCATGTTAACTAACTAGCTACAAGTGTAAGCAAAGCTTACACCTTAAGCTACTCTTTTCCACTATCTAACACAAAACCATCAACTAACTTCACACATTCCATTTACTTACATGCAAACCATCACAAATCCTCTCAAAAACCTTCACCATTTCCATCCATATTGAAGCTATAAACACCCCTTTTGATCTTTTCTAGCCATGAAATACATGTTAACTAGCTCTATTATGGAGTTATCTTGAAGCCTTGATCATTTGGTGGCCATATTAACAACATTGGAGGTGATTTGCTTGTGTCCTAGGGCTGATTTTTCAACTATTGTTCTTGGTGTTTGATGATCTTGGAGTTACTTGTGGTGTTCATCAAGTTCTTTTCTTTCAAAAACAAGAAATACACTTGGTTGGTAAAGAAGATCATCCTCACCATTTTCTCTTGTTATTTTTGTAAAGAACAAATGTATTTTCTTTATTTTTGTATATGTATATGATGTATATATGATGATAAAAAAGTTGTGTGGGGATCAAGTGTTGATAAATATGCTTAAAAATGTTAATAACCATGAGAAATAAGGCTAAAATCATGCTTATTTAGTTGGCTGTATAAAAACAGTATATAACTAAAACTTGAACTGATAAAATTTCATGTTATGATCCATTTACAGTAAGTACAATATGTTATACACATGTGAGAGTTGGCCATGCAATGAAATCAATATAATGAGTGAGACATGATCAAAACAAGTTGGGTGTTCTAATCTGAATAAGCAGTTTTGTAGGGACTGTTAAGGCAAGATAAACTTAAAATGAGCAGTAGCTATGTCTAAGTTAAATGTAGCACATAATATGAAGAACATGTCACCCAAAAATGAGCTTCTAGTTCATTATAGAACTCTAGATATGATAAAAATGGTGAACATGAAGATAAAAATCAGATTTTGAGAATTAATGTTTATTATTATTATATAAGCACTCAAATTTTATTGTATAAAATGTAAAATAAAAACCCACTAACTTATGAAACTTATTTACATAAATATGTAAAAGGTTAATTAAATGGATAAATTATATAAATGGTTATGGAATAATACTTATAAGTAATAAAAACTATAAACTTGATTTTTACGACTTTTTCGGCTATTACCGTAAAATTAACGTTTTTCGCCAAATAAAACTTAGACAATCAAACCCGTCTAATGTAAAGTTTTTAAAAGTCATATACTGATATATAAGTAACTAATACAGGTAAAAACCGATAAAACCCGAACTATAGGACATACGGACATTAACGAGCTAACTAAGCATATTGGACTAACATTGGACTAAATAAGATAAAAACTTATAAAAAGAACTTATTGGGCTTAACCCATTTGGGCCCAACATTGAAAGTATAGATACTGATAATATAGGTATAAAATGGATTAAAAAAAGATAAAGAACTTATACTAAGCTTATTGGACTTAAAATAGGTAAGTAGGTAAAACTAGTAAACTAGTAAAAAGTTACCAAAACGTAAACACTAAAATGAGTAAACAAGGATATATAAACCCACTTGACATCATATGTACAAAATCATCATATGTATATTGTTATTTTGATAAAAGTCATTGGACAAGAGTCTAAGACCGATTATTATTTATATAGGTTTCCGTGACCGAAGCACGCCCGTAGCCGATAATCCGCCTTTCATTATCAACGTGAGTCTATAGCCTCGCTTTATACTAGTTATTAAATGATTTTAAACCCGCGTGGGGGAATACATGTTTTTATAAACTTAGAACACAAGATTTTTACGGTATGCTTTGTCCCTCTATGAATGGACCCGTGGTTGCCTTTAAATTGCATTAAGTGATTGCCTTAGTTAAAACCTCAATTATGGACCGTTAATTAACCTATGATGGGTTAACCGCTAGTACAATTAATAGATCTATGGGGGAAGCCGCCCCGGTTCAGTTTTTGTGGACTTGTCATAGAAGCTTAGGCCCGACCTCCACACTGTTTGAGCATATTGTATTGAGAAGTCAGGTATACGACAATGTACCAATAATCTGGAGGTAACCGACAATTAATAAATCTTTCGTCTTATTAGACTGATATGGGAGTGTCTAAGGGCTCAGTTCCATGAGCTTATTGCAATTTATGCTATATACAATTATCATTGTTGATGCAAATTATTATTTGATGCTTATAAGCATGCCACAAACTTATAATCTTTGCTTGTGTTCAAATTGATTTCATAAACCTATAGATTCACTCGGCATTTTTGCTGATTGTTTTACTCACATGTATTTCAGGTAATCAAGAAGTGGAAGCTTGGAGGTCACGGGGAATGAAGTTGTGCACTGCTTTTGTTGTTCAAACTCTTTGATTCATTTATCGTTCCATTTTTAAAACAAACTAATATGTTGTTTTAACTTATCTTTTGGTAACGATTACTTGGGACTACGCTACTCTGATCAATGTCTAAGGAACGATAAATCTAAAACGTCTCTTTTCGGGTCGTTCTTTATAAATTATGTGTTGTTGTATCATTGTTTAGCACCCAAAGATGTATTCAACTGCGTGTAAATTTGGGGGTGTTAAAGATTGGTACCAGAGCCATGAGTTATAGAGAAGTAGGTCTTTTTCTAAAAACCTAAACTATAACTGTCGGTTTTATTTTTCAAAGAGTCGGTGCACATGATTTCGCGTGACTTCAGGTTCAAGCTACTTCTGGGATTACAACTTTAGTATACATTATTATGTATGCCTTATTGCTAAGTATTTCTAAATAAATACTATAATCCTTTATCGATATATATTTATGTCGTTAAACTTTTCGATAAAAGTTTATCATTTATTAATGATTAACTTAAATAAATACATTGAATTTTCAAGATCTTTCTGTATTTATTTTTGAACTATTTAAATTGCTTTTATTGCAAAATTTTTATATTAGGACCTTACATAACTTCATCTACGCGCGTTACTTTCATTGTTTAACCCTTTGTGATATCTATATAGATATTCAAATCGTCTTCCGGCTATTTGTGCTTGGACATCTTTTAAAGTAATCTCCAGACCATTGTGTAACTCAATGTGTCCTTGGAATAGACTAACCGATATCGTGTGAGTCATACATTTTGAAAAATTTCTTAAAATAGTGTTGAATAATACCATGGTTTTTCATAATATTTTGTTGATTTTTATCATCGTTTTACACGACATGCGAAGATTTAATTCGTTGACATTTATATGTATCGACTCCAAAGTGTATTGTTCGCTTATACCTCGGTAACGTCATCGTCATTTTATAAATCATCGTCTAGATTATGGCGCTAGATTGTAATACGATTTTACTTCTATAAAATTGTATCATTTGTTTTTCATTAACCTTCTTGCTCTCGGAACGCAACCTATGAATGTTCCATTCTTTTCTCGTTATGTTTTTGACAATCGTGGCACCAAGGAGATTTGCCTACATTGCATTTTGAAATCTAAATTACGAACGTCTTTCACCGTTTTGCTTCCTAAATTTCGTGTTGAATACCTTGAAGCATTTTCTGTCATTCATCATGCTATATTTTATTTGATGCTCATTACGAGATTTATTTTTCGTTGTTGTGAAATCCACAAGACATGTGTGTATATATGTATATATTTTGAGTCGTTAAGAAGTGTCGAAAAATACACTTTATGCAGAAACTGTAGGGGCAGTACAAACAGGTCAAAACTTAAAAGTAAAACCAGTGTTTTAAAATAAAATAGTCAAACCTGCACAGAACTTGCAGGGTATTTTGGTCATTTTACATTGGTTTTCTGGTCTCGGGTAAAACTAGAAAGTCGTTTGAAACTTCATTTTGCATCAAGATGCTTTAAACTCCGAGTCTTGGAGATGTCGTTTATCGGGTCAATTAATCGGCTCATATTTAAAAGTTAAATCTGATAGAAAATTCAGAACATGAGCTTTAAATGTTTCTAAGCTGTTTTGATTTCATTTGAGATCGTAAAATTTTAACAAATATTATTTTACAACTAACGAATACTAGTTGCATGTGAAAATGTTTAAAAATAGAAACAGTACAGGATTAGCAATTACCGGAATAATGGGGTAATTTGAAAACGAATAATATACTTTCTTAAAAGCATGTTGTGTCGAGTATCTTACATAGAAGACACATGTGGATTGTTTTATTCTTTTCATATATATGACTCTTTTGTCATTCGATATTATTTTTATTTTTCTTTTAACCTTCCACTTACTTGGGTTGAGTTTTGAAGTTTTGTCTTCACATTCTTCGTCGATATTTTATCGCGTGTCTCATGGCGTTTCCGTCTAAACCGTATAACCTTTTGAAACCTTAATAACTCGTGACCATTTCATTGGTTGTTTTATGAGCTACTATTTGCCACTTTTTGCAAAACTTTGACTACTTTATACATTGTCAAAATGTCACCTTATAAATAAATCTGATATTATTTTACGATTATTTTCACCAATTGTTTTTACTTTGGTCCTAAGACTTTTCGTAACATTAAAAGTTGCTTATTGAGTATCTCACAAATTACCTGTTTCCTATAAATTTATAAAATATTTTTAAAATTCCATTTTTCAAATGGCATGGTTTATATATAAACATAAGAAACGTAATACTTTTCGACGAAACGGAGCACTGCATTGCTAGCCCTAAATTATACATGGCCTGATCACCTATGTCTAATTTAGAAGGAGCCATGCTAGGCTGAATAGTAGTCAACTTAAAAATCTTGATAATAAAGAACTTTTTACTTGTATTTATGATAAAGATAAATAAAATGAAATAAAGTGAAAAGAAGTTTTGAAAACCTTTATAATTTATGCAAGTGGCGCAATTTCTATGCATCCGCATACGTTTTCTTACCTTTTCTTAAACGAATTACGCGCTTACGAATACGTTTTTACTCGACGATCGCTTTTTCACTTGTTACTTCAGTTTGTCTTGTAACTTATTTCTTTTAACCGTTCGTCTAATTATGGACTGTTAATAAATGACCTAAAAGTCTCGATATTTTATCCTTCCGTCTCGTCCAATCTTCCTTATGCGACTGGGTAGATCTTTGGACTGTCTCCGCACGTGAATAATGAATTATCACTAGAGTGATTTCCGTATATCCGGGATGACGTCCGTCACTCTCGTTTGTCTCGAAATCCACCCTTGTGAACCGTGATTTGACTTCTCCCTTTAAACACTAACATCGTTCGCTTGATTTGTTTTACTTACAAGTGATTATTAGGAATTTACTTTTATTAAAAATTTTGTATGGATCTTATTTCCGATCGTGTATCGACTACCGCTAAGTTAACGAGCTGATGTTGGTGAACCATCGACGGCACTAACAAAATTGACAACTTGTTTAATCTATTATTTCTTATTGTCTTACCATCAACGCCTTTATTTTATTATTCTCTTTAAGAATTCATACGACATTTGCTTCGTTCTCTTTTGTACAGTGGATTTCGTACTGATTGTTAACCATTATTTTCATTCGTATTCGTTTGTTATCTTGTCACATTTCGAAACCCGAATATATCCCATGTTTATTTTGAAATAATAAACACCTGTATGTATTTCTACAAAGTACTATAAAATTTTTATGGAACTTTTATACATTTTACAATGATTTTCAATTATCGAAATAACCATTACAAGTAAAAGGTCAAATTTATACATCATATTTTGTATAACTAAAACTAATGTTTAAAAATAAAATTATGTTCTACCTTTTGAACTAATTGACTTATCATACTTTACTTTTAATGTAATGAGATTACCGGTTTAATTTATATTCCTAATAATGATTTAATTTGGAAATTATATCTTCTAATTGTAACCAACAATATGAGTTTAATTTATAAAATTCATGTCATTCTTTCAAAGTTTCTTAAGACAACCAAAATAAATTATGAAGGTATTTAACTTCTATTTTTAATATATCATCTTTATCAAGAAAGTACCTCAAATGAGTCTTAAGGTAATACCAAATCCGGGACGGATAATTGTGACAAACGTTATTTTAATGTTAATATTTAATTCATTCTTCGCTCTCATTTTTCTAGTATTGTGAATAATTATGTTTTACGGTTACGTGATTCGAGATCCCTCGTCGATCGTTAATCTTAAATCATTTTACCACATCTTGTTCGTTTATGCGTTTATTGAAGTCATTTTTATCTCGTTCTGTTCCTCGTATTGAAGATCACTATTTTATTCTGAGTTTAAAATGAATCTGGGGAAGCAGTGTATAAGAAGAAACGATAAGTGTCACCAGGATTTATGTGTGTACATGTGGAATGATGGAGGACCGAATCTCTTAATGAATGGAGTTAATAAATTCGTTACAACCTCGAGGAGTATGTCGAAGCCGACACCGCAAGTGGAAAGACTCTGGAGATCAAGTGGTTATTATCAAGGGTTCGTTCAAGGTTTTCTCGATGATTAACGATGGAAATCTACACTTGACGTTATTGTTCGACCTTTTATTTTTATGTACTTATGTGGTATGTGATCTAGTCAAATGATCGTAAGTTATGAGAACTTGAGACGACATCATCCGATGACGTCCGATCATGTAGAACACATATTATGTAATATCTTTATGACTTTCAACGACGATGTTTATTGAGACTTTAATGCGCGTTGGCGAAAGTGAGGCGAGTTGAGCGCCGGGACGTCGCTCCCTTAAGGTGGTGAGGATGTAAAAACCGTAAAAATAAGGTCATAATTTAATTCTATTTTCAATTATTTTGAAGTATTTTATAACGTTAAATATTATTATGTTTAATGGTTTAAGTTGAAACCGATATTAAATATTATATTTTAATATTTTGACGAGCAACGAGGACTACTAGTTATCGCGATACCGACGGATGCCAAAAATTTTATATTTTATTATCGATAGTTTCAATATTTAGTAATTTCGACGATATCGTTTCAATTACGTATCGAGTCGTTATATTATTATTTTTCGTGTGCGTTTAAACTTTTAAAAAGTACAATCTAACATTTTCAGGTAGTGAAATATTTTCTCATATAATATTTTGAAACTTATTTTTGTGTTGGTTGACGAACTCACAATTTACGGATTTAAATTTGGGCTTACGTGCATAATTTAGCGTCCCTTACGACTAAACCGGAGGATTACGTATTTACGTTTTTGAACTCCGTTTTTGATGAGACAATTTTTATTGGATTCGTTTTGTGTCGTTGATTCATAATTTATAAAAATGTTTTTCGTAAAACGACCCGAGGGCACGCAAATCAAGAAAACTAGAATCGAGGAATACCCGTAAATTAGTGAGGTGGGACAAAATACATTATCCCACCCCACTAGCTAACATGGGATGGCACACATGACACCACATCTAAGGATGTGGCATCATGTTAACTAACTAGCTACAAGTGTAAGCAAAGCTTACACCTTAAGCTACTCTTTTCCACTATCTAACACAAAACCATCAACTAACTTCACACATTCAATTTACTTCCATGCAAACCATCACAAATCCTCTCAAAAACCTTCACCATTGCAATCCATATTGAAGCTACAAACACCCCTTTTGATCTTTTCTAGCCATGAAATACATGTTAACTAGCTCTAACATGGAGTTATCTTGAAGCCTTGATCATTTGATGGTCATATTAACAACATTGGAGGTGATTTGCTTGTGTACTAGGGCTGATTTCTCAACTATTGTTCTTGGTGTTTGATGATCTTGGAGTTACTTGTGGTGTTCATCAAGTTCTTGTCTTCCAAAAACAAGAAATACACTTGGTTGGTAAAGAAGATCATCCTCTCCATTTTCTCTTGTTATTTTTGTAAAGAACAAATGTATTTTATTTATTTTTGTATATGTATATGATGTATATATGATGATAAAAATGTTGTGTGGGGATCAAGTGTTGATAAATATGCTTAAAAATGTTAATAACCATGAGAAATAAGGCTAAAATCATGCTTATTTAGTTGGCTGTATAAAAACAGTATATAACTAAAACTTAAACTGATAAAATTTCATGGTATGATCCATTTACAGTAAGTACAAGATGTTATACACATGTGAGAGTTGGCCATGCAATGGAATCAATATAATGAGTGAGACATGATCAAAACAAGTTGGGTGTTCTAATCTGAATAAGCAGTTTTGTAGGGACTGTTAAGGCAAGATAAACTTAAAATGAGCAGTAGCTATAACTAAGTTAAATGTAGCACATAATATGAAGAACATGTCACCCAAAAATGAGCTTCTAATTCATTATAGAACTCTAGATATGATAAAAAATGGTGAACATAAAGATAAAAATCAGATTTTGAGAATTAATGTTTATTATTATTATATAAGCACTCAAATTTTATTGTATAAAACGTAAAATAAAAACCCACTAACTTATGAAACTTATTTACATAAATATTTAAAAGGTTAATTAAATGGATAAATTATATAAATGGTTATGGAATAATACTTATAAGTAATAAAAACTATAAACTTGATTTTTACGACTTTTTCGGCTATTACCGTAAAATTAACGTTTTTCGCCAAATAAAACTTAGACGATCAAACCCGTCTAATGTAAAGTTTTTAAAAGTGATATACTGATATATAAGTAACTAATACAGGTAAAAACCGATAAAACCCGAACTATAGGACATACGGACATTAACGAGCTAACTAAGCATATTGGACTAACAATTGGACTAAATAAGATAAAAACTTATAAAAAGAACTTATTGGGCTTAACCCATTTGGGCCCAACATGGAAAGTATAGATACTGATAATATAGGTATAAAATAGATTAAAACAAGATAAAGAACTTATACTAAGCTTATTGGACTTAAAATAGGTAAGTAGGTAAAACTAGTAAACTAGTAAAAAGTTACCAAAACGTAAACACTAAAATGAGTAAACAAGGATATATAAACCCACTTGATCTCATCATATGTACAAAATCATCATATGTATATTGTTATTTTGATAAAAGTCATTGGACAAGAGTCTAAGACCGATTATTATTTATATAGGTTTCCGTGACCGAAGCACGCCCGTAGCCGATAATCCACCTTTCATTATCAACGTGAGTCTATAGCCTCGCTTTATACTAGTTATTAAATGATTTTAAACCCGCGAGGGGGAATACATGTTTTTATAAACTTAGAACACCAGATTTTTATGGTATGCTTTGTCCCTCTATGAATGGACCCGTGGTTGCCTTTAAATTGCATTAAGTGATTGCCTTAGTTAAAACCTCAATTATGGACCGTTAATTAACCTATGATGGGTTAACCGCTAGTACAATTAATAGATCTATGGGGGAAGCCGCCCCGGTTCAGTTTTTATGGAATTGTCATAGAAGCTTAGGCCCGACCTCCACACTGTTTGAGCATATTGTATTGAGAAGTCAGGTATACGGCAATGTACCAATAATCTGGAGGTAACCGACAATTAATAAATCTCTCGTCTTATTAGACTGATATGAGAGTGTCTAAGGGCTCGGTTCCATGAGCTTATTGCAATTTATGCTATATACAATTATCATTGTTGATGCAAATTATTATTTGATGCTTATAAGCATGCCACAAACTTATAATCTTTGCTTGTGTTCAAATTGATTTCATAAACCTATAGATTCACTCGGCATTTTTGCTGATTGGTTTACTCACATGTATTTCAGGTAATCAAGAAGTGGAAGCTTGGAGGTCACGGGAATGAAGTTGTGCACTGCTTTTGTTGTTCAAACTCTTTGATTCATTTATCGTTCCATTTTTAAAACAAACTAATATGTTATTTTAACTTATCTTTTGGTAACGATTACATGGGACTACGCTACTCTGATCAATGTTTTAGGAACGGTAAATCTAAAACGTCTCTTTTCGGGTCGTTCTTTATAAATTATGTGTTGTTGTATCATTGTTTAGCACCCAAAGATGTATTCCGCTGCGTGTAAATTTGGGGGTGTTAAATGCCTTGCATTAGAACACGAATTCTATCTCATAACTATTTGGCAACTTTATGTTTGCTCACAAGTTTGTAGACATCTGGAGGAAGGGCTTGGAGAATGATGTTGGTTGCTTGTTTATCACACTTATCTTGAATCTTCATATCTCCGGTCAATTCACCCGTTGTGCGAGGACGAGTAGCTGTACCTTCCGTCACAGTACCATAATCTACAGGTCCATTAAGCACCGATGCCCAAATGAGATATCCATTCTCTTTGTTCAACATGTAAAGTTCCATTCGGGAAGTCCAATCCTCGTACATAGTGTTCACCAACATTGGTGGACGATTATCCGTACCCGAGAGGATGGACTTATCCGTAAGAGATGTGTACTCCATTTCGATAAGTTAAGATTTAAAAACGTTGATCGAACAATGAGAGAAAGTAAATGTGTTTGTTGTTGTGATTTGAAGTCGAGAAACAATGTTGAAATCCCCTAAAATATGTTCTCGATGACCAAAAATTCCAAGACGAACAAAAACTCATGAGTTCGAAATTTTTTAAGGAATAATTTTGGGATCGTCGGAATATTGATCGGAATATCTGATTGGAATACTCTGTCGGAATAATCTATCGGAATACCCATGTCGGAATAAACTGTCAGAATACTCTGTCGGAATAATCTATCGGAATAACCTGTCGGAATGACTTGTTAGATATCACTAGCGGAATACCCGTCGGAATATCACTATCGGAATACCGATCGGAAAAATGATCGGAATAAGTAAACCCTTTTCCGATGTATTATGTCGGAATATATAAACCCTTTTCCGATGTATTCTGTCGGAATAGTACCCACTTTTCTCGGACAAAACTCAACCAATTCGAGATTTTAAGCCAAAAATGATCAAAACACCCAAAATTTTTGTGTTTTTAGCCAAGGTAAATATACCAAATCTCTACTACAACTATGTAGAAGATTTGTATCAAGAAAAAACCATAAAAAACACAAAAAAGTTTTTGGTTCGAATGTATTTGGATCAAAATAGGCGTATGAATCAAGAACACAAACATATAAACCAAACAATCATCCCATGGCTCTTGATACCATTTGTAGGATATTATAAATCTTGCTTATGTTTAGAGAGAGAAAGAGATAGAGAGATGGTAAGAACACACACACTTTATAGAGAGAAAATGTAGAAAAACACACTTAACTATGTGTAAATTATGTGAACCAACCACCCTCTCCAACGAAGGAAAGGGTTTATATACCCAAGCCCATGAGATGGGCTTGGGATTACGTTGGGCCACCAGCCTACACATGTTGTAGGCTTGGCTTTGCCTTGTTTGTTTACTATTAAGATAACTAAACTACAAACTGCTACTTAGACTATTGTTGGAGTGACCGATCCTTTATAATATGTAAAACGTATTTCCAACAATTCCACAGAGTCTGATTGACAAAGTCAGTTCCATTATCAGTACGAATACGACGGACAATTGCATTAAGACGTACTTGGATCATCATGAGAAACTTGATAATATAATCTGGTGCCTGATCCTTGGTCGTTAAAAACTTTACCCATGTAAACCTTGAAAAATCATCCACAATGATGAGGACATATTTTTTACCACTCACACTTGCCGTACACATTGGCCCGCGAAGATCCTTGTGCAGAAGATAGATTCTTTCCTGGTTGGTGTCTTTGGCTTTGGGTTTGTAAGATTTCTTGGTGCTTTTCCTTAGTTAACACGTAGAACATAAATGATCCTTGTTAAAATTGAGCTTTGGAAGACCACGAACAAGTTCGTTTTTAGCCAAGTGATTAATAGCATCAAAATTAAGATGAGATAAACGCCGATGCCATAACCATGGCTTAGTCTTAGATGCTTTGGAGAGAAGACATACGGGAGAACCGACCATCATGTTTTGTATGGACAATGTATAGAGATTATCCCCTCGAAATCCATTTAACAAATCTTTTCTTTCCAAATCACGGATGAAGCAAGTATGTTGTCGAAAGGCAACCTCAAGGTTTGAATCACAAAACTGTCCCACTGAGAATAAATTATGACCGAGTCCTTCCACATAATACACCTGAGAAACCATAATATTCCCAATATGATATTCACCATTACCCATGATCTTTGCAATGTGGTCGTTACAAAATTTAATCATTCCTAGAAACTTGCTGACGAAAGTTTTGAGCGTAGAGCGATCTCCAGTCATGTGCTTTGAGCAGCCGGAGTCCAAATACCAGAGGATGATTTGGATAACCTGATAATATCAACAGACAAGACGATGTATCGGAATCTAATTGTTACTCTGTGTTAGCGGGTACAAATAAAATTATCTTAGATTTGCTATCATAAGGTTTCTTAGATTTTCAAATTTTCTTCCTAGTTGTCGGCTTAGATTATAGTTGTTATAGATCATGAGGTACTTCTTCACTGGTAGGCAAAATTGTAGGGGCAGACCTAATTGAAGAGCGATTTTTCCTTTTTTAGTGCTAGTGTTCCTATTTAAAGGACGCTGAGACCTAACGGATGTGTTCCTAGTTAAAGGGCACTTAGTTCCATTAATAGTGAAGGTCCTACCAGCGGGACACCAGTTCTGTAACACCCCCAAAGTGGTCAAATTCAGCGAAATAGTACATGGGGTGTTACTTTGGTGGATCGATAACACACAGTATATAGAGCAATGATCACAAATTTCATTAAAACATATTACATGAATTAAATTGTGTAGATTAAGTAAATTGTCTGAAAATCAACATTTATTATTGTTTGAAGTAATATCCCAGCCCGATGGTAAACATGATGCTGGAAATCCAAGTGCACATGAACCTTCTTATTTTCCAGAGAACACATATAAAGTAAAATGTGGGGGTCAACACGAAGTTGGTTAATTCACAAGTTTAGTTTTTAAATAAAAGTACTGATATGCAAAACACCACGAAAGTATTAGAGCTACAAGCTCAATACTATAGTAGTTCCTATTGCCCTGTAATAGAAGCTAGACAAGTGATCAGAAGCCTATGTGGATCGTTCCTGAGAAGTACCCCTTTAGTCCGACAATGTATATAAGTCTGGTGGCCTTGGCCGAGGCTAGGTGAGAGCTACTCATGCAGACTGGGATTGTCAATCCCCAAATAGATCTATTTATAATATTTCACACTACACAATTAACTATTACAGTCTACGGGAATGGGGCAAACACTAGGAAGTAAGTAAGTTGCGGGCCCGTAAAATGTTTGCATATACAATAATTAATATGTTTTCTTCCCTAGTTATAAAAGCTGTAAAATATGGGGCCATGAACTCACCTTATTAGTGATGCAGTAGTGATAAAGTCACTGAGTAGACTGGTACGGTATGATCACGAAGAAGTATAATTACCTAAGTAATTTATGTGGGTCTCAGTAAATGCACAAATAAAATGCACATTTAAATGCAGCTGCGAAAAAATGCATGATAACAGATTTATTGTGTTACCATTTTAAGTGTTAAACTATTAGTAAGTTATCGAAACATGTATACGTTCAGTTTATTAAAATGTATTTACCTTGTTTTAACTTTAAAGGTATAACTATATAAATAAATGATTTTATTTAATTAAGACATGTAAATATAATGTTTCACAAAAGTCCTAGAGTTTCAAATGTTCAAAATTAGTCCTCCAGTTTACACACATTCCTTAATAAATCCTTTTAGTTTATTTCATTAAATAAATTTAATAACTTAAATTAAATTGCAATTAGGTCCTAAAAAAGGAAGTTTCCAAACAGCCCGCAGGGCTTGTAATAGAATCGGTATGGCAGAAAACACCCCTAGGGTTTCATCCTTTAAGTTCTATTGCAAAGTTAGTTCTTATCTGTTAAACATAGTTTCAAAAAACTGCCCCTAGGGCTTATTTAACTTTCGGAAAATGACACATCATCCCCTAGGGTTTGTAAACATTCGGTTGATTGCAAAGCAAGTCCCTAGGGCTTGCTTAAAGTTTGATAAATGGCATAAATGGTCCTTGAAGTTTTGAAAATTAATAAAAGAAACAAAGTAGATTATCTAGGGCTCGTTTAGGTTTCATAAAGTGATGAAAATGGTCCTTGTGATTTCATTTAAGTTTCAGTTACGATTATTACACCCTTTAACTTTCGGTAAATTACCAAATAACCCCTAGACTTTACAAAACTCTCAAAAATCATTTAAGTGGTTTTATGACTTTACAAAATAGATCTATACTTTCACATAGTTACATTTTTGTACAAAAAGTTCATAAATAGTGTGTCATTAGTTTAATGGGCTTATCAAGCTCAATAAGGGTTTGGTTTGATGTGGGCTTTAGAGGGCTTATTCTTTGGGCTTAACTAAGCTTAAGTAATTTATCTAAACACTTAACCCTTTCCAAAATAAGTTAATTAAGCTATTAGGCCTAGTGGGCTTGTATTTATGTTCGGCTTAATAATAAGCCGTAGGCTATGGCTTATGGGCTTATTGATTTCGTGGCTTATAGGCTTATATTCAAGGCTTATTCGTCTATCTTATGTAGTTATGAGTCAGTTAGTTCATTTTGGATTAAGCAAATCTAAAGCTCCTAGTTTTCTAGGTTCTTTCCTAGATTTAAACAAGGATTACATTAGTGTATCTAGATCTAGAAAATAAACATGTATCCTATATGAGTAAATCAAGTCGTGGCTTATAGATTTATCTAGGGTTCAAGTTTATCAAGTGTTTATACGTGTGCATGAGGTTCTTGTCATAGTTTTCATAGGTTTACTAGTATAGGTGTTCATGCTAGTGTGTTTATGAGTTTGTAAAGGAATGATAATGAAAATGAAGGTTAAAAACACTTGTCGATGAAGATGGTTACTAAAGATGAAAACTAGCTAGGAAGTCCTTGAACACAAAGATATACACGAATGGTTCTTGGTCGAGACTTGAGATTACTTGGTTTGCATTGTTGCCCAAGATTGGTGTAGTAGCAATAAATGCTAGCACTAAATGAGCCTTTAGACCAAGATTCGGGTAGTAAATGTATGCTTGAATGAGTTGTGTGCGTGTATTTTAATCTTAGCCAAGAGTGAGAGAGAGTTTTTGGAGTGAATGTGTTAGTGTTTATGTTTATAATCAAGTGAGATGAGGGATTTTTGTGGTTCGGCTTAGGACACGTAAAGAGAGAGGAAGATCAAGTTAAGATATCAACATAGTACACTTAAGATCCTAGGTTAGATCACAAGGTACAAATACTTAATTGCATCACAAGTACACTTGCCTTTTGGTGAGGTTTTTAGCCATCGCATAGGGGTTAAGAGGGGACAAGTTGTATGCTAAATAGTGGGAGTCTTAATTGGTTAAGATTATACAAGGTTTGAATATGCAAGTGTTGGTGATCTAATTCTAGAAGGCATAAAGGTAATGTATGTATATATATTCGGCTAGTTTTGGTGTTTAAGAGGGTTTTGTGTTTGATTTTGGTGAATTGGTAGAGTTACTAATGGTCTAAGTAAGATCATGTGAGTGTAGTTTTAATTCTAGGGTGATTTGGTTGAGTTTTAGGGTTTGTGGTGAAAGTATAAGTAGTAGTTAATAAACGTATAGTTTTAGTGAAGCATAATATAAGACACTTAATAAAATGTGGTTATATTTTGTAAGTGTAAAGTTGAAATGTGAAATGTTGGCTTTCATTGACTCATAGAGTCATTTAAAGTGTATAGAAGTGTTGGGTCCACTAGATGTGGATCTTGCAGTCTGTTAAGGATGATGAACGACTTTCGTAATCACAAGTCTATTCACAGAGAGACTCTTAATGTCATACAAAGTATAAGTGCGGAATACAAATACTAAGATCAAGAAGAAACAAAATATCTAAATAACTTGATCCTTACTAAGGATTTTTACTACTGATATGAAATGAATACTGGTGAAAGGTGTGTCTAACCCTTCTACCAATGGGTTCCTTTTACACTACAAGGAAACCCTAAACTACATTAAACATAAACGTGTAACTCCTGATATGCATATCCTTTCCTAAGCTATCTCATGCATATCCTAACAAACTACTAAGAATAACATTGTTTGACTTTCTACTAGACCAGGCGCACGTGTTGCTCCTACTACTACAAGGACCAGGAGGAACTACATACCTCCTAGTTCAGCTATTACAAATATCTATTGCATAGGTCCTAACAATCCTCCCCTAAACTTGAATTTGACTGGTTGAGTTCAAGTTTCTTAGTAGATCTTGCAAAAACATCACGAGGATTGAAACATCAAAACGAAAGAAGCAAAATAACCATCAGAAGTGAAAGCACAAAGAATGCTGCAACTAAGAACTCTAAGAATCTTCTTGAAAGCTTGGAACATATCTGCACGTGTTGAATCTTCACATCAACATGAGCAGATTTGAGAAGCCTTTACCAAGTAGCTACTCGCTCTTGGGCTAGCTAGTCTTTGTGGTGGAATAAGCATCACCCTAGGAGACTAGAACCTAGCCCAACTCTTAGAACGTAAATCAATGGTTAGTGGGAGTACCCTAATGATTTTGGGCAAATCATCACGATCGTCAACGGATTTGATTGAAGTCTTTACCAGAAGTCGTACCCTTCCGGACTAGCCAACTCTTAGCAATAAAGCATCGGTGAGCTGAAAACCCTATAGCTTTGAGCAAGCTATTACAGCTATCAACAAATTTGATAAAAGTCTTTACCAAGAGTCGTACCCCCTTGGACTAGCCACTTTGCAGTCTAGGACTAGGGCAAGTGAAAACCCTCCAATTTTGGGTAAACTGGCAACCATCAACAGATTTGAGAATCAGACCAGAGCCGTACCCTCATGGTGAACCAACTCTTTCTTGTCTTCAAGAAATGGTGAGTTGAACACCATTTGTTGTGTGGAAGAAATCGATCACCAGTAGTACATCACATAACAGCCCAAGGGTGAAATTTCCAAGATATAAAGATTTTCTCAATGGAAAAGTATAAGCAAATATCATATTATTTACAAGCTTTGAATTTTCCATCACATGTTAGAAGTATAAGCAAATATTATATAAAAGGATATTGTTTTTTTTCCTTTTAACAGTATAAATCAACAATATAGAAGTAACAAACCAATCACTGACCATAAGCAGCAACCTTGTCTGCAAGAAGCCGAGCTTGAATACCTTCAACCAAGGTGGTGGCCATAGCAGACTCGTTACCAGAAGGAGCATTTTACACCACCAGGTGACACTCCAACATAGCTTCCATGCTTACAATGGTGAGAGGATACTCAAAATCCATAAGCATAAACACACAAGCACTAGATTCTAACTCCAATACATGCACACCACAATCCGCATACAACTTCCATCTAGAAATCACCCAGCGAGGCTGTTCCTTCCACACCCCAGCACTAGGAGAATCAGGAGGAAAATCTAACATGAGCTTCAAAATCACCCCAAAGGACCAACCTATGCCAACTAGGAACATTACTAGGAGACTTTGGAATAGCAGCATCAACTAACCCATATAGTAGCATAAGATCACGATGTTCTACTCAAGATAAAATGCTTTTCAGCCCAGAGACATATTTGTGGTAGCCATCACTAGTCTTGATCAAATGTGTATATTTACCAGCAGCAATGGGGGATGGCTGAACCTCCCAATACACAATCCAGCCACGGCCAAGGGGCATGTTATCCTCGCTATCAGAACCGGCATCAGTTAAGTGGGCATGATCCCTCTTGTCAATGGAACTGTCTTACCACGACGAGCCTTCTTCTTGCGAATAGACTAGAGAGGGATGGGGACAGCAGTAGAGGGTTCCTCCTTTACCTTGACAGTAGTGGTAGCAGCAGTAGAAGTATGAGCATCATCCTGACTAGTCAGATCACCATTCTTTGGATCAGTAGTAGCTTCAGCTGCAAGTTAGGTAGGAATTGGTTCAAATACCGGTGGATGTGTAGGATCATCAACAAGAGTAGGATTAACAACATGTGTGGTATCAACATCAGGTGCGGTGGTATCATCAATATGAGAAGGGGTAAGATCAACCTTCGAAGAAGAATTCGAGGGAACAGTAGAAGTAGCTTCAGCAGAAGTTGGGACATCAGATGTACCTTCTTCTTGAACACCGGAGGATGGAGTGGGAGAAGCATTAGGATTGGAGGATTGAACAACAACACAAGGTGGGCGAAAGATGGCATTAGCAGGCTTTGGCATATCCTTCTGCTTGATCATCTTGGTATAGAAATCCTTAAGCTCATCATCGGACAACTTCCTGACCCTCTTCCATGTCCAGCCATAGGTGAAATAAGATCCAAATTGATTTTTCACATATTGCTGCATTAGCGTCTTTTGTTCAGCATAAGAGAGAGGTCTGCTGCGGCGATTTTGGCGAAGTTGAGCAGCCAGATCTTCCCTTTGTCGTTGCATCAAAGAAATCGCCCTACGAATGCAATTCCCCTGGTTCACATCCGCACCCAAAACATCAGTAAACTGAGAGTAATCGGAAGTGAGGATGGTAACCACATTCATCTAATCCGCGTTGTCCCAAAACATTGCATTGTGTCTTATCTGCTCACGGCGTTGTTGTTATAAAGCTTCATCCTCAACTGCAGCCGTTGAGGCATCCACAGCCTCTTGGTCAAGTTCCTCTTGTAGCTTCTGAGCAGCCTCCTCCCCCATCCTTTCTTCCTCCGTTTGTCTGCGAGTTCGCTTACTAGGAGGGGAGGGTGCATCAGTCATTGGGGCTTTATCCTTGGGGTCATGAGAGGGACCAGGAGTTGAGGATAAGGACCAGTATTATCAGTCCTTGGCATGGGGCCAGTAGCAGTAGGTGGAATTCTTGAAGCACTAGGAGGAGCAGGTAAGTCGTCACTAGGCTTTGCTGCAAAGGATGCCCTGGCCAACACAATCAAACCATCTTCCTCCTCGTCTGCATCAGAATCAGATAAAACCATCTTCTTCTTATGGCGCTTCAGCAACTTTTCCAACGACTTGACCTTGTTTGCCAAGGGGAGCACAAAATCCCTAGTGAGCTTTCGATGCTTGTTGAGCTCATCCTCCAAAGATATTATCTTCTCATAGTACCTGTGCACTAAAACCAGCAATGATGTCAGAGTAACAGGTTCCTCAGCTTCCCCACCAAGAGGACTTGGTTTGGGGGATGCTTTATTGAGACCAGAAGCAAAAGGATGGTCAGCCATATGATCATGAGAGCTAGAAGGCTCTTCAGCTAAAGGGTGAACTGGGCTAGGAGGGGGAGAATCAACAAATACGGACACATGTGTGCGAGAAGAAGAGGTAGCCTTTGAGGTAGCAGGAATTTCTACCACCACCTCTCTAGTCGGTTCCTCAACCTCCACATGAGGTACCCCAGAAGCAGGAACCTCCTCCTCCATGGGATCATCAACCAATTGAGGTTCCTCCTCAGCTTGAAAAACCGGAGGAACCACATTGGGACCCCCTTGGGCAAGGCCCAACATAGCAGCAGTGAGGGGCCTTTGAGGACCAAGATAACCAATAGTCATATTCGCATATACTTTCGGAGTGAGCTTAGGAGGCACATATTCTTTCCTATTTATAGGCAAACACATAAGAATCTGTTGCAAAAACCTAGGATACATGAGAAACTTCTTTGTCGAACCAGTAGGACTAAGATTGCTAACCAAACCATCAAGCAGATAACGAGAAAAGTTAAATGGACGACCTTGGGCAATACACACCAAACCAGTAGCAAGGGAGATGGGAAATGCATCCCAACTCCCAGCTTTGGGACTCAAGCATTGAATCAAAAAGTGGACAAGCAGCTTCCATTGAGGGGAAAAGCGATTTTTCTGAAAGTTAAACTTCCCCTCATGATTGTAACCAATGGCAGCCATCCTATCCAACACCTCCGCATTCGGGAGTGAAATAATGCCACCATCATCTTGGAGATGAAGGGCAGACCGGATGGATGCTTCAGTCACCACATAGGAGCAACCATCAATAGTAGCATGGAGCTCCAATCGGCGACCCAAAACTGCGTGGGTGGTGGCAGTAGCCCAGAACTGACGAATGACTGAGTCATACACAGTGGGGTAAACAGTAAAGGCATACCTGACATTAGAAGCCTCGATGTACTCCAAGATGTCAAGTAACTCCTCCCTTCTGGGGCCTTCTCCAAGATAAGCAACCTTGTTGTGATCGGGTTTGTACTGAAGAGATGCCATTGATGATGATTGAGAAGGGGACGATTATTGTTTGAAGATGGTTAAGGGTAGGAGCGTGTGTATGTGTGTGAGCTGTGATGAGTGAGTCAAATGATCCCTTTGAACAAAAATAACGGTGAGGGAAAACTGTTCATTAACCCCTAATTATGGGGGTTGCCCTTTCCAAGTTAAGGAATTAATGGTGAGTAACTACTTGCCCTTTAATCCATCATTAGAGAATCCCAGTTACCAAAGATAAACAAATATGGGTACCAGAAGTAACTTGCGTTGACTGAAAGTCAAAACGGCTATAGGTCAACGCTAGGAGCAGCGAGTGGTCAACAAAAGTCAACATAATGAACAGTGATACTAGAAGCCAAACACACGTGGATAATAGGGGTTTTGACCCACTAGTAGCAGAAGAGTGCCACTAGGAGTAACTAAATTCTTCCACCAGAAGTTGCACACACAGCAAATACCCATGTAAAATGTCGTAAGTAGCTACCAGAATTAAGAATGTATAAGTATACATGTACAAGAAGCCTCCCCTTAGGCTTTGCCTCCCCTAAATCCTAGACCTTAAAGATTGACCATACCAATGTGAACCACCAAGTGGTTAAACCGTGGACCATCAAACGCTTTAGTCAGCAAATTAGCAACATTATCATCTGTATATACCTTGAGAACCTGAATCAGCTTCTTTTCATTGGCATCACGTATAAAATGGTGTCTAATCTCTATATGTTTAGTTCGTTGATGAAACACAGGATTCTTCACAATGCAGATAGTGCTTTGATTGTCGATAAAGATTTTGGTGTTCATAAATTTGAACCCATAATCCAGCATTTGATTTTGTATCCACAAGACTTGTCCATAGCAACTAGCAGCAGCTACATATTCAGCTTCTATTGAGGAAGTAGCTACTATTGTCTCTTTCTTACATTGCCATGAGATAAGTCTTCGACCCAAAAATTGACAACCACCAGTAGTGGACTTCCTATCATTATTAGCACCTACATAATCACTATCACTATAGGCTTCAAGAACAAAAGGTGATTCCCTTGGGTACCACAAGCCTAGCTTGGGTTGTGCGTTGATATATTTGAATATTTTCATGACAACATTCAAATTAGACATGGTGGGTGCCACCTGATGTCTAGAACAAGCACTAACAACAAACATAATGTCCGGGCGAGAGGTAGTCAAATACATGACTGATCCAATCATTGACCTGTACATATGATCATTTACCAGGGGATGTGGCTCATTCTTGAGTTTGACTTTAGTTACTTCATAAGGTGTTGCTGCTGGTCTAAGAGGTTCCATATCAAACTTCTGAATTATCTCATGAATATATTTATCTTGACTAATGAAGATACCATCCGACTGCTACTTGACTTGAAGACCAAGGAAAAATGTTAGTTCTCCCATGGAACTCATCTGAAATTCACCTTTCATTAGTTGTTAAAACTCATCACACCATTCCTTTTTAGTAGAGCCGAAGATAATATCATCCATATATACCTGAACAAGGATGATGTCTTTGGCATTCCTCTTAAGGAACAATGTGTTGTCAATAGTGCCTCTTTTATAGTCATGCTTCAACAAGAAAGTGGATAGACGCTCATTCCAAGCTCTAGGAGCTTGATGAAGTCTATAAAGAGCTTTGACCACCTTGTAGACTTTCTTAGGATGAAGGGGATCCACAAAGCGCTTAGGTTGAGTGACATATACTTCCTCGTCAATCTTGCCATATAGAAATGCACTCTTGACATCTATCTGAAAAACCGTAAAGCCAATATAAGAAACAAAAGCCAAAAACAGACGAATGGCCTCAATTCTTGCAACAGGAGCAAAAACTTCAGTATAGTCAATTCCTTCAAGTTGAGTGTGACCTTGTGCTACTAGTCTAGCCTTATTTCTCACCACAATACCCATTGTATCTTTCTTGTTGTTGAGAATCCATTTGGTACCAATTGTTGTCTTTCCATCTGGTAGATCAACTAGGATCCAAACATTCTGAAACAAGAATTGCTGCATCTCCTCCTGCATAGCCTCCACCCAACTTTGATCCTCAAGAGCATGTGAGACAGACCTAGGTTCCGCCTGTGACAAAAAACAAGCAAACAAACAGTGAAGAAAATCTATGTGATTATTACGCTTTTGGTCTTCAATGTAGCTCACAAGAGCATGCTGACCAGAAGTTGCTCTCTTATGCATGTCACGAGTCTTGACAATAGAACCAGGATCTCCTATGATTTGAGTAGTAGGATGCACTTTATGAATCTGTTGAATAGGAGTATGAGTTACTTCTACTTCTGGTGACAAGTTATTAAGATCCCTAACTATTCCATCATCATACAAAGCAGAGTCGAAAATGCCATCTATTGGTTGCTTATGAATATCATCCAGCTTAGTTGAAGACTTCTTTTGATAGTTTCCTATGTCAGAAGGACCAGAGAACCTAGTTGTGGATGTTGGATCACTAATAGGGCTTCCAATAGGTGTTGAACTTGCACTAGGAGTAACAATAGGATCACCAGAAGTAACTCGTACAACCGGAGTACCCAAAGGAAACTCAAAGCCTCCTTGAGTAGCTACTATAGTAGCATCTTGTTGTTGCTTAAGAAGTGTATCAAGAGCTCCTTGTGAGTCCACAATGTGTGATGAAGTAGAACCAATAGGAGTATCAGTGTTGTCGGGAGCGACTGTGGTGGAATAGGTTGGTATGAAAAAAATGTCATCATCCTCATCTAAGTCCAAAAAGTTAGACGTAGCACCTGCACTAGAAGACGCAAACACTTTTGGACCTGCATTTTGGTTAGTTTTGAAACGAAAATATCCCAATGAGTCACTAAGATAATCAAGATCGAAATACCATTTAGGACCTTTGCCTTGGATGTTTGTCTTCTCCTCAAAGTACCTAAGATTAATAGTTTCTATGACACGCTTGGCAGTGAGATTGTATACCCTATAGGCTCTCGCGTGAGCTGAATATCCCATAATGTAGCCTTCATCCGCCTTGCCATCAAATTTCCCCAAATAGTCACTAGTATTTAGAATGGTAACATGACAACCAAATGGCTTCAAATGAGTAATGCTTGGGACTTTAGTTGTGAGTATCTCATAGTGAGTCTTCTTATGCGGATGGGTAATGGAGACCCTATTTAGCACATAACACGTAGTGTTGACAGCTTCTGTCCAAAACATAGTCGGAAGCTTAGAATCAGCAAGCATGGTTCTTACAGCTTCTATAAGGGTTGATGACATGACATTTATACATGATCTCATCGTTCTTTTCGGGCTTTAATTGCATAAAAATGTCATAAAATACCATATATATGCTTGTGTTTGGTTACTTGTGTATTTTAGGTATGGATATCGTGAAAAAGACAAAAGATCACAAGAAACAAGGAAAAACGAACAGGAGAAACGAAGCCGCACAATGAACCGGGCCCTAGTTCGTGATTTATCAAAGAAAAACCATTGAAGCTTGAAGATGTACAAGATTGATCCCTCATTTTTGAAGAAATGACACTTAATACCCTTGTATATTCATAATTACAAGTTTGGTCCCTTAAGTTTGTCAAAATGACAAAAAGGTCCTTCATTTGAAGATTTGGCAAAATTAGTCCTTCAACAAATAAAAATTGTCAACAATGTTCCCTCATGAAGTCAAACATCAAATGAAGACCCTTGAAGATCAAGAATATTACACATTTAGTCCTTTAAAAATGGATTAAATATCAAAAGGACTAATGTTGTAAATATGCCAAAGTTATAAAAACCCTAATTTCCTTTTTGGAAACTATTAGTGGCAAATGTGTGAAATCCGAATCATATTTAACAAAGGAGGTCGTTGTTTTGGGCTGGAATTCTTATTTTACAAATTTTGCCAAAGACCGAGGACCCATATTGCCACAACCAAACATTCAAATGTTTAATTGCACCAAACAACTTACCTTCCACTAATTTTGGATCAAAAGAAGTTACTATTCACCCCAAGAACCCAGTAACTCCATCACTTAAAACAAAGGGTAAATCAAAATTACCCACACCTACGCTTGATTGACACACACATGAACACTTCCCACGCTTAACATCTCACACCAAACTCACCCAAAGGACCCCACACTCTTAACCGTCCACCAATCATGTGACACCCTCCTCCCCAAGCAATCCTATGTGGCAAGATCAACGGTTTAAGGTTACTACTTGGTCCCCAAGCACAAAATGAACGACCAGGATCAAATTTGACAACTCATCAACAAAAAATGCGTCTAGAAGACTCAAGGGCATATTTGAGATTTCATAGCTAGGGTTTTGATGTATTTTACATCCTAGAATCGTCTATGATAGTCTATAAAAGGAGCCTCAACATGTGAGTAGCCCTTTGTTCCAGATTTTAGCTTAAATCTTTATAATTCCTTTTTATGAAATAAAAGTTGGATTTTCTGAAAATTGTGATTTCCTTTTATGTTTTTTAAAAGTTTGATGTTTGATAAGCTAAGATCTTAGTTCCATTAATCTATTTGTTGAGTTTTGAGGAAAGGATTTTGAGTTATAAAACCCTTGTTTTCAAAAATCAGTTTTCATTGTTTTTGGTTTACTTTTGTGTTTGTTGAATCTTAGCAGGTACAAGGAAGTTGGTGCTTGTTTAGCTAGCACCTAAGCTCACACATCCCAAAGCATGGATGTATGTTTTGGAGGTGCTCATTTCTAAACCCTTTTATGTTTTCTTATTATTGCATGATTTTTGATGATTCTGAGATTTGTTTGTGAATCTGTGATATTGTGGTTGTATCTTGTTTATCTGAGGTTGTTTGTTGTTATTAGGTTGATTTGAGCTTGGTTTATGGTTTGATTAATACAAATCCTTTGAAAAATTGTTAAATCAATTTATTAAGGGGTGTTTGGGTTAACTGCATAATCTGAGTTTGGATTGATTTGAGTAGGTTTTGTTTGGTGTGTTGTGTTTGCTCATGTTTTATATATGTGTTTAGCCATTTATCTGCAAGTTTTGAGGTTCTAATCACATAAATCCAACAAAAGGCCATAAAATCTGATATACTTGTTGTTTTTGACTAAACTTTTAGGGACACCTAGATCTAAGGGTAGACTAGGGATAAAAAATGCTAAATCTTAGTTAATACAACCAGGGTAAGGGATTTAAGGTGTTGAAATTAGATTTGTGGTCATTTAGATCAGCAAAAGGGTTTTGGGTATCACTTTTGTTCATCAATAACTGTTTGAGCTTTG
This sequence comes from Glebionis coronaria, assembly GCA_025667525.1. NCBI lineage: Eukaryota > Viridiplantae > Streptophyta > Magnoliopsida > Asterales > Asteraceae > Glebionis > Glebionis coronaria. The sequence goes on from CM046882.1 coordinate 393,352,358, forward strand.
ATCTTGTTCTAATCTTTGAATCAGTGTTTGTAACAAGTTTGTTTGTGCTTATTGGAGTTTATTATAGCTTGTGTATGTACCTGGTTCATTTTGGTTGGCTTATTCATGCTTAAACTGCTTATTTCTTCATAATTTGCTTATTTCCAAGTCTGTGTGGTATCTGGTGACTGTTTGCTTATTCTGTATCATTTGGCTGGACCAATTTGTGATTTCTTGCTTGATATTGACTCCTTACAACTCACTGGTTGTAAGGGTGCCCTTGTTATCCATTGAATCCAAGTGAATCTCTCAAAAATCCAAGGTCAAATAGTCAAAGCAGTGGGAACTCCTTTCCCCTGCTGCTAGCCACTGCTATTGTTATTTTGCATTTTGCTTATCAATAAGCTGTTCTAGCTTATTTTAACATGCAACAACTTTAATTTTGTAATAGGTGCTCATCATTTGACCCATTTGTTCATTCTAGAGCATTTGGGTTGTTGACTTCAAGCTTTGACTAGAAAACCAACTACTTTGACTTTTACATAAGTGCTTATCAGCTTATTCAGCTTATTTGGCTTGGCTTGTTGAACTTTTCTTGATTGATTTGTCTTAATTAAGTCATTTAGAGTCTTTTGCAACTCGAATCAAGGTCTGAGGTGGTCTAGAACTCTAAGTCGACTATTTTGTCTTTTAGTGGAATTTTACTTTGCTTATTTCTGGCTTATTGGTTGTGCTTTTTCAAAATTTCTTTTCAGAGATCTCTTAGTCATCTCAAAAGAAGGTTGTGTGTCAAATTAGAGCTTATGGAAGTGGCTTATTGCTTATGGCATAAGCTCACATTCAGCTTTTGGGCCTTCAGACTTTTGTGTTTATAATTGAATTTTAACCTAGACTGGTGATTTTCAGCTTATTTGGTTGAGTTTAAACTTATTGGGCCAAAAAGCCCATTTCATTACACTGTTTTTTTTAGCCCATTTGGGGGCCCAATAGGGGTATTTTGGTAATTTCACTTTCATTTTCTGATTATTTAGGTTAAAATAAACTAGTTTGCAAGTTTTTAGATGTTTTTATAATTTTTGGATTTTTAATTTTAATTTAATATTATTTTATTATTAAATTTCATTTTTAATATTTTTGCAACTTTTATATTTTTCTTAGGTCAAATACATTAAGTTAGGATTTTTAAAACTCTTAGATTAATTTTCTCATCATTTTATTATATTCTAGAATTATTCTAATATTTTAATAGTTTTTAATCATTTAAAAATAGTTTTCCTCAGTTTAAAATTTCATAAAAATAGTTTTTAGTCTTATTAAGTTATTTTTGGGTTTTACAAAGTGATAAATCTTTATTTGGGATTTTTAATCATTATTTTTCTTTTTAGGGCTTTAATTAGCATTTAAAAATTAATATTTAATTAATTAAAAGGTTTGAAAAAGTTTCGATCATTTGTAAACTCTTAGTTTATTTTTATTTATTTTTGGTATTTTTTGGGAATTTTTAGAATTAATTTTTATTTTGTCACTTTTTACGGTTATTTTTCGTTTTGTCGTCGTAGCATAATTTTAACGTATCCGTCATTCTCTTTTCTCATACCTTCTTTCTCAATATTAATCCAAAATCATTACGAATTATTCACACACATATACCTCCTTGGGAAATGAACTTTGAACTTTCATTGGGTCATTAGTACACGGTTTTCCTAAAGGGTAGTAAAACACTGCAATCATTTTGGCGCCGCTGCCGGGGAGGTGTTTCGTGATTAATTTGTTCATTTTGTTTTTAATATCTAACCATAACTAGTATTTGTATTAGTGGAACTCTACTAATACGTATTATCGGTTTTTTCGTTTTTCTTGTGAAATATTATTACTATATTGTATAAGTATCACAACAAATTCAAAATATCTCTAAAAGTGTGCAAACACAACCTTAATTGGGATTTGATCTCCTAATTATTGTATTCGAATCTCAAACAAAAAGAAAAAGGCAAAAATAGATAAATACTTTCGTGAAACTCGATTTTGAAAAATACAAACTATAAGGTGGGTATAAGGCAGGTGTTATAAAATACACCCTAAATAAAAAGGCTCTAAAGTGCTTCGCACCGCCTCGTTTCTCCGCTTGCTTGTGAGTATTTTGAGATTGAAGGCTAATCGAGGGTTTTGCCGCCCAAAGTATTAATACGTATCATATATATTTGCTTGGTTTCTTTGTGATTAAACCCTCTTGAACAATTTGGTTTTCACCAAAGTTCTAAAGTCAATCGAAGGCATTCACTCCACGTGATCGTTTTCATTCTTTTGAGGCTTCTTTAATCAAGAGTTTGATTCGAGGAGAGATTTAGTAGATTGTTGTCTACGAATACACCCAAAATCCAAAAAAAATAAAAACAATCAAAAACACAAAAAAATTGAAAATCCACAAAACACCCAAAAGAATCTTCTTTGCTCATCTCCAATTCTACGTCACGTTTATGCAAACTCGTAATCAAGCAAAACGAGCTCGCAAACGTTGTCAAAACCAAGGAAATTTGATTGAGGAAGAAACTCCAATTGTCGAACCCGTTGTAGAACCAATAGTCACCACGGCTAATCGTACTATGATGGAGTTGCTTCAAGTACCCACCGAGGGTTTTGGAGAAGCTATTGTGATTCCCGCCATCGTTGCGGAGAATTTCGAGATTAAGACGGGTTTAATGTCGATGTTACAAGCAAACAAGTTTAGAGGTCATGAAAAAGACAACCCGTATTATCACATACGGAATTTCAATCGTCTCACCACAACAAACAAGTTTAAGGATGTTCCGCATGATGCTATTATGATGATGTTGTTTCCATACTCGTTGGATGGACCCGCAAAAATTTGTCTCGAGAAAGAACCGCCAAATTCGATTTTGACATGGGGTGATCTCGTCTCTAAGTTTGTGAACCAATTTTTTCCATCATATAAGACAACACATTTGAAAAATGAGATTTCAAGGTTTACACAACGAAATAATGAAAGTTTTTCAATGGCATGGGAACGATTTAAGGAAATGTTACATGAATGTCCACACCATGATTTTTCGGAATTGCATCAAATAGATACTTTTTATAATGGGCTTAATGATCATGAACGAGATTATTTGAATGCCGCCGCGGGTGGTAATTTTTTGTGCAAAACGACCGATGAGGCTTTAAAGATTATCGAGAATAGATCTAAGGTTTATAACCCTCATAACACACCGAGTGTTGCCAATATGGGTTCATCGTCATCGTCACTCGTAACATGAATGCCTTACATGATGAAGCAAATGAGGAAAATCAGTTTTTCGATAGATTTTCGACGCTTATGACACATTGGAAAGCACAAGATGCTTTGAATTCCGCATCGGTTAAAGCGGTTGAAAAGAGTTGTATATCTTGTGGTGGAGCTCATGATTTTTCCGAGTGCATTACCGCCGGTGGTAACACTTCGAGTGCTTACGTAGCAAGGGGAACTTACAACCAAAACGACCAAGGTTCCCGCCCAAATGAAGTTCCCGAAAATCAAAATGCTAACAACTATCGAAACAACAATCAAAATGGTGGTTATCAAGGCAATTCACGTAACTACAACAAACGGAATTACCAAAGTGGGAATGGGCAAGTTCAAAATCAAAACCAAAACTGTGATTTTCAAAACACTACACAAGGTTTTCAAAAAGCTCACACTAAAAATCTTAATGGAGAATTTTTGGATTATGCAAAAGCAAACGATGCTAAGTTTGATAACATGCAACGTGAGATGATTAGCTTAAGATCCGAGTTGAAAAACGAGCTTAAAAACGAACTTGCTAATGAATTGAAAACTCATGCTAATAAAATGGAAGGAAACATTCAACGTCTTCAACAAAATCAACAAAAGATGGAACAAGGTCAACATGAGATTAAGCAAGAGTTGTTAAAAGCGGATTCAAGGCAATCAAAATTTGATGATCGAATGGCAAAAATGTTTGAAGCAATCATGTGTAAACCCTCTTCCTCAGGTGGTCTTCCTAGTGATACCATTGCAAACCCGAAGGGAGAAATGAAGTTTATTACTACTCGTAGTGATAAAACTTTCAAGGAACCAATCTCTCGTCCTAGTACTTCTACGGAGAAGGAAATCGAGAAAGAACCCGAGGTGATGGTCGAAAAGGAGCATATCACAAGCCAACGAAGTACCGCTCATACCACACCTACGGTTGAACCAATACCAATCATGGAACCCGAGATTCCAAGGTCGTTTCCTATGCCCCAACCGACACCACCCTTACCTTACCCATCGAGACGACACAAAGAGAAAATGCAAGAACGTAACAAACAACAAACCGAGCTTTTGATAAAAATGTTTCAACAAGTTCATTTTGATGTAAGTTTAGCCGACACGTTGTTATACATGCCTCGTTTCGCTTCCACTTTTAAAGGTATGATGAACGATAAGGAGAAGCTTTCAAAGCTAGCTAATTGTTCTTCGGTTTATCTTAATCGAATACCAGAAAAGGTTGGTGACCCCGGGAAGTTTCTCATTCCTTGTGATATACAAGATATGAAAGAATGCCTCGCCTTGGCCGACCTTGGTGCGAGCATTAATTTGATGCCATTTTCCATTTGGAAATCGCTTTCGCTTCCGGATCTTACTCCTTCAAACATGTCTATCGAGATGGATGATAATTCTACGATTTTAGCATGTAGAGTAGCCGAGGATGTTTTCGTGAATGTGGGGAAGTTCTACTATCCCGTTGATTTTATAGTAGTTGACATCCCGCGGATCCTCGAGTTCCTCTAATTTTAGGTCATCCATTTTTAGACACCTCGAGATCGCTTATCGATGTTCATGCAAGAACTATTACTTTGAGATTCCACGAAGAGGAACTTGTTATAAACGCTACCCAAAATTCGACACCTTCTCATGTTTATGCAATCGCTACCATCAATCACATTGACTTAGTTGATGTGGTTTGCGATGTGTTTTCACAAGAAGTGTTAGGTTTTTCCGATAGTTCGTCAAGTGGCAATCCCACTATTTTGGATCCAAATCTTGCTAATTCTACACCAAATCTCACTCCATTCCAAGGAGGCGATTTTACTTCAAATGAAATCGACAATGAAGATGAGGTGATTATTGGTAATGATACTCTTATTCCACCATTTCTTCCGCCGATGGAAGTTATGAGCGTTGAACAAAAATCTTCGATCGAGGAACCACCAATCCTTGAATCGAAAGATCTTCCATCTCACCTTGAATACGCATTCTTGGAAGGTGATGACAAGTTGCCGGATATTATTGCAAAAGATCTTGCTAATGATGAAAAACCGCACTTTTGAAAGTTCTTAAAGCTCATAAAGGGGCAATTGCGTGGAAAATTTCCGACATTAAGGGTATTGACCCAAAGTTTTATACTCGCAAGATTTTAATGGAGGAGGACTACAAACCCGCAATTCAAAGTCAAAGAAGGGTAAACCCAAAAATTCACGATGTCATAAAAAAGGAAGTCTTAATACTTCTTGACGCGGGAATGATTTATCCTATTTTCGATAGCCAATGAGTGAGCCCAATCCATTGTGTCCCTAAAATGGAGGAATGACCGTTGTGCCCAATGAAAAAAACGAGTTAATTCCCACTCGTGTTGTGACCGGTTGGAGGGTGTGTATTGACTACCGAAAGTTAAATGACGCCACTCGTAAAGACACTTTCCCTTGCCCTTCATGGATCAAATGTTGGAGCGACTCGCGGGAAATGAATTCTATTGCTTTTTAGATGGTTTTTTCGGTTACTTTCAAATCCCTATCAACCCTCGTGATCAAGAGAAAACTACGTTTACGTGTCCTTATGGAACATTTGCTTATCGTAGAATTCCTTTAGGACTTTGCAATGCACCGGGTACGTTTCAACGGTGTATGATGGCTATTTTTCATGATATGATCGAGAAGTCGATGGAAGTATTCATGGATGACTTTTCGATGTTTGGTGATTCGTTCACGTCGTGTTTATATAATCTGGAGAAAATGTTAAAACGTTGTGAAGAAACCAACCTTGTGCTTAATTGGGAAAAATGTCAATTTATGTGTAAACAATGAATCATCTTAGGGCACAAGGTCTCGAAAGCGGGGATTGAGGTCGATAAAGCTAAGATAGACGTCATCGCCAAGTTACCTCATCCCAAAATCGTTAAGGGAGTTAGGAGTTTCCTAGGTCTCGCGGGCTTTTATCGTCGTTTCATCAAAGAATTCTCGAAAATCTCTCGACCTATGACACACCTTCTCGAGAAGGATGCTCCTTTTAACTTTAATGAGGATTGTGTTAGAGCTTTCGAAACTCTTAAAATAAACTTATCGAAGCTCCCATTCTTGTTGCTCCTAATTGGGAATTACCCTTTGAAATCATGTGCGGTGGAAGTGATTATGCAATAGGGGCCGTCTTAGGGCAACGTTATGAAAAGCACTTCCGTCCTATCCATTATGCTAGTAAGATGATGACCGAGGTTCAACTTATGTACACCACAACGAAAAAGGATTTCCTTGCCGTGGTCTATGCTTTTGAGAAATTCCGACCTTATCTCATCTTGACTAAAAGCATCGTGTATACGGACCATTCGGCTATCAAGTATCTCTTAGCTAAGAAAGATGCTAAGCCGAGATTGCTTCGTTGGATGCTCCTCCTCCAAGAATTTGATGTCACCGTGCTTGACAAAAAAGGAGCCGAGAATCTAGCGGCCGATCATCTCTCTCGTCTAGAAGATCCTCACAAAGATGTTTTCGAGAACAAGGAAATCACTGAAACATTTCCTCTCGAGACTCTCGGTGTAGTGAATTCTAAAGACACCACCCCATGGTTTGCCGACATTGCAAATTACCATGCGGGGAACTTCATAATCAAGGGTATGCCGACACAACAAAAGAGAAAATTCTTTCGTGACATCAAGTTCTATTTTTGGGACGACCCTTATCTCTTTTAGGTTTGTGCGGATCAACTCATTCGACGATGTGTATTTGGTACCGAAGCTTCTAACATCCTTAGAGCTTGTCACAAGGGACCCACGGGTTGTCACCATGGTGCTAATCTCACGGCTCAGAAAGTGTTCGATGCCGGCTTCTTTTGGCCTACGATCTATCGTGATGCACACGCACTTGTGAAGTAGTGTGATTCTTGCCAACACCAAGGAAAATCGTCGCAAAAGGATGAAATGCCGCAAAACATAATTCAAGTGTATGAGATTTTAGACATTTGGGGCATTGACTTTATGGGGCCGTTCCCATCGTCTCATGGAAAAAAGTATATCCTCGTCGCCGTCGACTACAATTCAAAGTGGGTGGAAGCTAAGGCTTTACCTACGAATGATGCTCGTGTGGTAGTGAAGTTTTTGAAGCAACTATTCTCTCGGTATGGAACCCCTCGTGCTATTATAAGCGATCGTGGAACCTATTTTTGTAATGACCAATTCAAAAAGGTTCTAAAGAAATATGGAGTTACACATCGTCTTTCTACGGCTAATCACCCGCAAACGAGTGGGAAAGTCGAAGTTTCAAACCGAGCTTTGAAGAGGACTTTAGAGAGGTTGATTGTAGAAAACCGTGCTTCATGGTCCGACAAACTCGATGACGCTTTAAGGGCCTTTCGGACCGCTTATAAGACACCTATCGGTTGTACTCCATATAAGTTGGTTTATGGAAAGAATTGTCATTTGCCCATTGAAATGGAGCATAAGGCATATTGGGCCCTTAAGCATGCAAATTATGATTTGAAGACCGCGGGAGATCACCGAAAAATACAATTGAATGAATTGGATGATTTAAGAGATAATGCTTATGAAAATTCATTGATTTTTAAGGAAAAGACTAAAAAGTTTCATGATTCAAAGATTAAAAAACGGGTTTTTAACGTTGGTGATCAAGTGTTACTTTTTAACTCTCGTTTGAAGATATTTTCCGGGAAATTGAAATCTCATTGGTCGGGTCCTTTCATCATAACACAAGTGTTTCCTTATGGGACCATCGAGCTAGCTCAAAATCATGGTCCTAATTTCAAGGTGAATGGACATAGGCTTAAGCACTACTTCGGTGGGGAAGTTCCTTCGTTGGACGACCTCGACCAAGTCACCTTCCCCAATGATAATTATCATTGAGGGGATCTTGTCGAGCTCATGACTCGGTAATCAAAAACGAGGTGCCACGTGGGGGAGTTCCCATGCTTATCCATTGTACATATTATAGCTTTCTAATGTAGTTAATGAGAGGGGATTTGTGCCCTTCCAACTCGTTGTCTCGTGGTTGTTTGTGAATATGTTATCTAGATCATCATCATTGCCACGAATGAAGACTCTCGTGTTCATTTACGTGAGCCTCAATCGTTTTCTTGAAGAGTTTTTCACGAATCTATGACATATCCTTTATTGTTCTAACAATTATTTTTTACCATAATTCATAAACGACTTTAGATATATTGTTGATCACCCTTTCCATGCTAGATCCTAAGCATTCGACTCTTCGTATCTAGTATGCGGGTGCTCCACCATTAGTCTCGAAACATTGAGGACAATGTTTAAATTTTGTATGGGGGTGAATATATACTTTCTTTGCTACGCCCTCACGTTTTCCAACTTTCAACGTTTTGTTTTGTTTTGTTGCTAATAAGGCTAAAAATGGCCAATTTTAAAATTTTTCTTAGTTTTCATAAGTGATTTTAAGACACGAATGTATATTTTCTGATGGGTAGAATAAGAGTTAATTTTTGACTTGATGGGCATTTGGAGCCCTTTACATTCCTTAACCCGCTCGAATCAAGTTTTGCTAGACTTTTATAAAGGGAACTATAAAACGCGAAAGTCTTAGCTCATTCGGGTTAAGAACAAGAACTTTTCGCAAGTTCCTATAAGTGATCCTAGAAAGTCACTTATCAAGGGGAACTTTAAAATGCATTCTCTAATCTTGAAAAAGTCCAAGAAAATGCAAGATCCTATAGGTGGCTTGAAAACACAAAACATCGATTTGATATAGTCTTAATGAAAGCTAATCCAAATTTGGCTTAATTTTGACTTGCATGGCTAAGTATTCACGAGTCTCTTTAATTAGAGGTCTTTAAATAATGAAGAACGAGAAGTGATAGAGTTAGACAAGTGATCATGCTAAACGTAGAACATGAAAATGTTCTTTCAAAAACTCATATGTTTTTAATTGTGGCTTTTTCTCCCATAAGATCAATGCATTAGGAATAAAATAATTGTAATAAATAAGGTCGTACGATTTGAAAGGTTACTTAGCTTCTAGCACAAGATCGTTTAAAAGTTGCTCAGGGTTGAATAGAGTTCATAGCCAAGGCATAACTTATTGAAGCGGGATGAGAAGATTGGTAAAGATCCAAAAAGGCCCTAACAAGTCATGAGGAGCTCTATCTTGTTGCTAAAGATCCAAGATGATGTGAAGTATCATTATTCCAAAATCAATATAAAGGATCGAGACACATGACGAAAAGCAATTACTCCCCTAAAGATCACGGAGAAAGTCTATCCAAAAAGACCCTAACAAGGTATAAGGATAAATATATCCAAGTCCTAAAAGGAGGCGGATCGTTGTATATCAAAATCCAAAATAGAGATTGAAGAAAAATGATGAAGTCGTGGTCCAAGTATGAAGAATCTCTCAAAAACGCCAAGTGAAGAAATTCAAAAATATGAAGAGAAGACCATAATTTCAAGAACGTCTTCCGAAGATTTGAAGTATGAAGTACATGCCAAATATCGGTCCGAGAAAGGTCTCAAATCGTGAAACGAGTTATGCCAAGATATGAAGTTAAGGAGATACACGAGAAGCCGTTTTAAAAGATTTTGTCCTTCGGCTAACTATCGATTAAATCGTGCTACTTTATTTTCAGACTAATAAATATTCAAATAAGTCAATATGAATCACCTGTGATCCATGAAAAATAGTTAAAAAAATTCTAGAAACCTTTTATTTTCTTAATAACTAGGATTGCGGGGAGAAAAAGGATTACACAATTTGGACGTATGAGTAGTGTTAGCATTATGACTTGTACCAACAATGATCTCGTTTTTACACTTAGCATAGAAAGTATGACAATCAAGGATCACGAACTTTACTCTATGAGACATTCACTTGTTTCTATTCATTGACCCTAAAAGTCACACACGTGATGAAAATCATACATTATGTCTTTAACACTATTGTTAGCCTCAAAATATTGAGCCAAACAAGAATGCTCGGTCAGATGTTTATTATGTATCGTATTTTAGAATGTTGTAATAGATAGTATATTAGTCGTGTAATACGGGCTCAACTTTAGGCTAAAGTTCATTAATAAGTAACTAAAGCCCAAAAGGAAAGTCCGGCCCAAACCATATAGTCCATAAAGAAGCCCGCATGTGGGTGGACTATATATACCCTTCCTAGCATGTTAGGAAGGGTGTTGGTTCATTTGTATTTCTCACTTCTCAATCTAACATTCCACAAGTTCCAACCATTTTCTCTCTACTTTCTCTCACTACTTTCTAAGGATTCCGATAGGTACACATTGCGATCTGAATATTCCGATCTGGGATTTCGACAAGTACACATTCCGATCTAAGGATTCCGACAGGTGCACATTGCGATCTAAAGGACATTCCGATCTAAGCAACATTCCGATGGGCATTCCGATGACACAATCCGATAAATTTTGTTTGTGTATTTTTTAGATTTAGCCACCATCTAGACTAGTTTCGGAACGTAGTTTACACGAAGATTAAATTTTTTAGGTCAAGTAAAATCAAATTTTTTCCATACTAGTTTTAGGACATTTCTAGCTCAATTTCAAAATTTGGTGATTACAAATTTTTTTGGTCTACCGTTTTGTCGGACTGAGGAATTTATTGTCGGGCTGAGAAAAAATTGCAATTTTCGGAATTTCAACAACCAAACAATCACAACACAACTACTTAAGATCCACATTCGATTCATCATTTTAGATAATATTGAGATGGATTCTACTGCCGAATATCGTGTGACGAACAACAACATAATGGTGGCAGGTAACAAGGAAAGACCACCAATGCTTGTGTCTGGTCGATATGATCAATGGCAATCCCGTTTTATACGTTACCTTGACACAAAACCTAACGGTGATGCTTTAAGGCAATGTATTTTGGAAGGACCCTATAAACTCTCAAGGATTCAAGTTCCTGCAGTACCAGCCACAGACACAAGTGACGCACAACCCGTATATGAACGTGATGAGAAGAGGACCGACCTCACCCCAGAGAATCGTGCGTGGTTTGATGCAGAGAAGGAAGCAATCTACTTAATTCTCAGTGGCATTGGAGATGAAATTTACTCTACGGTTGACGCATGTCCTACTGCTCAAGAAATGTGGATGGCCATTGAAAGATTGCAACAAGGTGAATCACTTAACAAACAAGATGTGAAAACTAAGATGTTTTGGAACTTTGGCAAGTTTACATCAAAGGATGGGGAATCAATTGATTCTTATTACTCCCGATTCTACAAAATGATGAATGATATGACTCGAAACAACTTGCAAGTTTCCACCATGCAAGTCAATGTCAAATTTCTACAGCAACTTCAACCAGAGTGGACACGGTTTGTCACCTTGGTCAAACAACAACAAAAGTTAGACGAAGTTTCATATCACAAGCTCTTTGACATCTTGAAACAATTTCAAAATGAGGCAAATGAACTTCGAGCTGAACGAGTTGCAAAGATTTCCAATCCACTTGCTTTGGTGTCTACCACTCAACATTACCCAGATTATCACTCCCGTACTTCAAAGACCTACTCTACTCAATCATCATCACCACGATCATCCATTGTCTCTAAGTCACATGCTCCAACACGATCCCGAGGCAAAGAAGTTGCCAGAGCACCATCACCCATACCTGAGCAATCATCCGAAGAGGACAGTGATGAAGAAGTAGCTCAAAGGGATAGGGAATTCAAGCAACAAATGGCTTTCGTTATGAAGCAATATAAGAAAATCTACAAACCCACCAACAACAACCTTCGAACATCTTCAAACTCGAGGAACACCCATGCACAGAGTCCTCCAAGGTATGACACACGAAGACGTGCTGAGAGTCCTCCAAAGTATGATCGACAACCCAAGTATGATAATCAGAGGGTGGCTACTGTTGTTGGAAATCGAGAAACTGTTGGGACTCAAGTTGTGCAACAAAGTGGGATTCAGTGTTTTAACTGCAGAGGTTTTGGGCATTTGGCCAAGGAATGAAGGCAGCCAAAGAGGGTTAAAGATTATGGTTATCATAAGGAAAAGATGCTGTTGTGCAAGAAAATGGAAGCTGGAATCAAGTTATCAGCTGAGGAAGGAGAAATGCTTGACGACACAGATGAGTTCGACCAAGAACTCGAGGCACATTATTCATACATGGCAAAGATTCATGAGGTCCTTAACGTCACTGAAGATGACAATTGTCCTATCTTTGATACCGAGCTAATTGATAAGGTACAACATGATGCTGAATATAATGTGTTTGGTGATACACATGAGCATAGTGATCTACCAACAACAATTACTGACACGTGTATGATGGAAACGGTTGATAGTAATACCACACCCGATTCATCAGACATGTGCAATAATGAGTTTGAGGATGATCAACATGCAAATGAGTATGATGACGAGGAGCGTGTCGCGCTTGCTAATTTAATTGCTAGTTTATAAAAAGATGTCAATGAAAATAGAAAGAATCAAAAGCAATTAAAGAAGGCAAACGCAGCGCTCACTCAAAACTTTGAAGAATGCAAAGCCGCTCTTATAAAATCTAGTGAGACTATTGATAGTTATAGGGCTGAGCTTCTTCAAAAGACCAACGAGCTTGAGGGGTACAAAAGTCGTGTCATCAACGTTAAAAAGGACGATTTTGAAAATAAATACAATGAAGCTCTTGCTTTGTTAACTAAAGAAAAACGTCAATTTAATGTTTTATTAAGTGATGAACGTCAAAAAACGTACCTTGCCACAACTAAAGTTAATGAACTTGAACAGAGGATTTCTATGAAAACCACCGATTCTGCTAAAATTCTTGATGAGAAGAAACAATAGGTTGAAACATTAAAACAAGATTTCAAAAATAGACAAAGCAAAGATACTGAAAAAGTAAAGGATCTCGAAGAACAAGTCGATTTTTTGAAAAAAGTTGTTTATAATACACATGACTCTATTCAAACCGTAAGAATGATAGCACCTCGGTCGTTTTTCAAAGGTCAACCTAGCTTTGCCACCCCCAAGTACCTCGAACAAGCTCAAGCTGCAAACCCCCATTTATATCTTGACGAGTCCAAATGAACCAATCATGATTGCCCTGTAGCTAACCTCGATAGTGAAGAGACGTCCCTTTGGGATGAGGAGAGTAGACCACCGGTCAATAAAGATTTTGTGAAACCATATAACTATGCTTATGAAAACAATCTTTATGGTCTTTTCACACCACAAAAACAGAAGTCTCGTGAGGAATTATTTTTAGAATGGAAACAAAAAAGAATTCACTGGAGAAAAGCTTTTGCCACTAAGAGGAAAACTAATGTTTTTAAATATATTAATTATTTGCCTCTAGATGCTTCTAAAAGCAAAAGTAGAAAAATACTTGGTTTTCTTAAACACCACATTAATAATGTTCAATCAATTGTTGAAAGCGATTGGGAGAAACGTCAAAAGGATAAGTGGAAAACCGAGATTCCTCACGACATAACTGTGCTTCTGAAAGAACTTTTAATACCAAATACGAAGATAATAAAAGAACATGTTCTTGAGTTTGAAAATTTAATTCAGTCTGAAATGTTTGATGATTTGAAATATGTTGAGTCTCTTGAAAAAGAAATTGATGACCTTCAAAATGACAAATTAGAATTTTCAAACGAATATGATCTACTCTTAGAAGAATGTCTCTCCAAAGATATTTTGTGTGTTACTCTTCAATCTTGTGCTGATATCGATGAATATTCTGATGTTGCATGCAAATATCTTGATAAAATCAAAGAGTGTGAGCGTCTTGAACTTGAGCTTTCGAAACATAAAGAAAATGTTGATAAAAAGGCTTTTGAGTTACTTCAACACAAAACTGATTTCCTTCAAAAACATTTTCATTCTCTTGAACTTGCTTTGCAAAAAGACGTTGGTAGTTTTCCACATGATAATAAATTGCAAGAAAAACTTTCCCAAACGTTTCGAGAAATGAACGAACAGAATTTGGAAATTAAAGGGTTGAAAGCTCAGTTACAAGACAGGGACAGAGCGATAGCAGAGTTGTAGAAACTCATTGCTAAGATGGGTGGGAAGATTGTGGAACCTAGTGTTAAGAAACCTGCTGTAAGACAACCCAATGCTCAAAAAGTGACTAGACCCTCTGTCTTGGGAAAACCATCTGTTTTCTCTAATTCTGCATTTGCAAAACCTGCGTTTGCCCCCAAGACGGATGGGAAGGATAGGTTACCACAAAACACTTCCGAAACAAATATTCGATCACAAAGCATTAAGAACACAAATGTGGTTAAACCAGGGATGTATAGATTGACCACTAAACCCACACAAAACAAAGAAAGTCAATCACCTCAGACTTCTAGAAACACTAATAGACGTGTGTCTTTTACTACAGGAGTAGTCCCCACTGCTGGTGTTAGCCGGCCCCAGCTTAAGAGCACTCGCATGAATGAAAAGGTCTGGCAAAACAAAAGTCAAAGGAAGATGAAGCAAGTAGAAGACCACCCTAGGATTTTCAATGTTTCTAAGAATAAAACGTCTGTAATCGCGTGTAATGACGATTTGAATGATTCGACTTTGAATGCTATGAAAGTTAAGTTTGTTTGTGTGAAATGTGGAAAGTGTGCTAATGCTAATCATGCTATGTGTGTTTCGAATAATGTCAAAGCCGTAGAAACTAGAACTAAGAAGCAAACTGTGATGCCTATTAGTGCTAGAAAACCCAAACGCAAAGTGAACCATTCTGGTGCAACCCCCCCTAAGAAAAGTATTGCATCAGACTCCACCACTAAGAACCCTAGAAGCAGAATTAGGGAATTATATGAGTCTGCTAGCAAGCCTTGGAAATGGTGGTTTGCTAATCCATGTCCTCCAGGATATAAATGGATGCCTAAGGTTAGGACAGAAAATGTGACTACGAGCGTTAGTGTGCCTCTAAGTGATGAAACTAGGGAAACTAATGAATCAGAAATCACAACTAACATGGAATCCAATTTAGCAAATGCTCCATCGTGTTCTAATTCTTCTGCAGGTGATCGAAGTAATTCTCTTCATAATGGACTCCGGATGCACGAAGCACATGACGGGGAATCTCAAGCTTCTAATTAACTTCGTAGAGAAGTTCCTGGGTACGGTCCGATTCAGAAATGATCAATTTGCACCGATCCTAGGATATGGAGACTTAGTTCAGGGGAATATCACTATCAAAAGGGTTTACTACGTCGAAGGGCTCAATCCTAATCTTTTCTCGGTTGGTCAATTCTGTGATGCGGATTTGGAGGTTGCTTTTAGAAAGAAGACATGTTTTGTTCATGATTATGATGGGAATGACTTACTTACCGGAACACGGGGTACTGATCTCTACACTATTTCACTACAAGACTCCACATCTTCAACTCCAATCTGTTTCATGGTTAAAGCTTCAACGACTCAAGCTTGGTTATGGCATCAACGTTTATCTCATCTTAACTTCGATACCATCAACTTGCTTTCTAAGAAAGATATTGTGCGAGGCCTTCCTAACTTGAAATTCATCAAAGATCATCTTTGTTCTTCTTGTGAGCTTTGTAAAGCTAAACGGAGTAGTTTCAAGATAAAGACTACACCTAGCTCTAAAGGACGGTTAGATCTTCTTCATATAGATTTGTGTGGTCCCATGCGTGTTCAAAGTATCAATGGGAAGAAATACGTTATGGTAATTGTCGATGACTACTCAAGGTACACATGGACTCACTTCTTGAGGTCCAAGGATGAAACACCCGATGTTCTCATCAACTTCCTTAAAGTGATACAACGTGGTCTTCAAGCTCAAGTTAAAGTGGTTCGTACTGATAGAGGTACTGAGTTTTTGAATTCAAAACTGAGAAACTATTTTGAAGCTGAAGGAATTGAACATGAAACATCTATTGCTCGAACACCCGAACAAAACGGCGTTGTTGAAAGACGAAACCGTACTTTAGTTGAGGCTGCTCGAACATTATTATCCGCTTCAAAACTTCCACTATTCTTTTGGGCCGAAGCCGTGTCAACCGCATGCTACACACAAAACCGCTCCTTAGTTATCCCAAGACACGAAAAGACACCATATCACATAATTAATGATCGCAAACCTTCACTCAAACACCTTCATGTTTTTGGATGTACGTGTTACATTGTTCGAGATGGTGAAAATCTGGACAAGATGAAAGAGAAAGGTGATGCATGCAATTTAGTGGGATATGCAACTCAGTCAAAGGGATACAGAGTGTACAACAAGAGAACAAAATTGATAGTCGAGACTATTCATATCAGATTTGATGAATTGCAAGAAATGGCACTTGAACAAAGCAGTTTAAGTCCCGATCCACAACGACAAACGACTTCCGTTCACAACCGCACGGAACTCGGAACTCAAGACCACAGCAATGAACCGTCAAGTTCAAAGCTGGTTCCTGAACATGTTCATAGAGCAGATATGACAGTGGACACGACACTTGAAGAGTTGGAAATGTTATATGGACCAATGTATGATGAATATTTCACGGGGGAGAAACAAGTTGCATCGAAGTCTTACACTGTCACTCATGATAAGAATGATGATACCGCTCATCGTCAACAAAAGGATACAACTTCATCTACTTCAACACGGGTTGTTGCAGATTTACCTCCTCAGAATATCACATTAACAATCGATCCTACAACATCCACAACTACTGTCATTGCTCCAGAGAACACACATCAAGCAGACGATGCATTATCTGACGAAGACGAATTTATCAACCCATTCGGTACACCGGTACACGAAACTGGAGAGTCTTCTACTCGCCATGTTGATCCGTCAAATATGCATACGTTCTATCAACGACATCCTTCAACACATCATTGGACCCGAGATCATCCTTTGGTTCACGTAATTGGAAACCCTTCACAGCCTGTTCGTACAAGACGACAACTAGCAACCGATGGCGATGTTTGTATGTTCGCACTCGCCGTGAGTACTGCTGAACCGAAAAACATCAAAGAAGCCATGGCTGATCATGCTTGGATTGAATCGATGACGGATGAACTTCAACAATTTGAAAGACTTAAAGTCTGGGAACTTGTTGACAGACCATACGACGTGACTCCTTTAAATCTTCGTTGGATCTGGAAAAACAAGATGGATGAAGAAAACACGATCATCAAGAACAAAGCTAGGCTAGTGGCTAAGGGGTATGGCCAGATAGAGGGAATTGCTTTTGATGAATCATTTGCACCAGTTGCTCGCATGGAAGCAGTCAGGATTTTTCTTGCTTATGCTGCACATAAGGGATTCACTGTCTATCAAATGGATGTAAAGACGGCATTTCTTAACGGTCCTTTGAAGGAAGAAGTCTATGTCACGCAGCCGGAAGGATTCGTCAATCCTCATTATCCTGACAAGGTGTATCGTCTCCACAAAGCACTATATGGACTCAAGCAAGCCCCAAGGGCGTGGTACGACGAGCTCTCGAAATATCTGGTATCCAAAGGTTTCTCAAAAGGTTCCATTGATCTTACTCCGTTCACTTATAAATATGGGGATGAAATTTTGCTTGTGCAAATTTATGTTGATGACATTATTTTCGGGTCTACAAACCCAAAACTTTCAAAATGGTTTGAAAATGTAATGCACAGCAAATTTGAAATGTCAATGATGGGCGAACTAAAATTCTTTCTAGGAATTCAAGTTCACCAATCCCCAAGTGGTATCTTTATAAACCAAGCTAAGTATTGTCAAGAGATAATCAAAAAGCATGGTATGAGTTCATGTGACCCCGTTGGGACACCATTATCAACCACATCCCTAGATGCTGACTTAGAGGGATTACCCATAGATCAAACAAGATATCGTTCCATGATCGGGTCCCTCATGTACTTGACAGCAAGCAGACCAGATATTCATTATGCTACATGCTATTGTGCACGATATCAAGCACGACCCACTGAAAAGCACCTCAAGGAGGTTAAACGGATCTTTCGGTACCTTAAGAATACCATTCATTTGGGACTCTGGTATCCGAGGGAAACCGGTTTCTTTCTAACGGCCTATTCAGATTCTGATCATGCAGGGTGTCTTGATACACGTAAAAGTACTTCTGGTGGTGCACAATTTCTAGGACAAGATAAGCTTGTGGGATGGTCTTCCAAGAAGCAGGATTGCACGTCACTTTCATCAGCCGAAGCGGAGTATGTGTCTCTATCTGCGTGTTGTGCCCAAGTTCTATGGATGAGAACACAACTCACGGATTATGGCTTCCACTTTGATAAAGTACCTATGTACTGTGACTCAAAGTCGGCCATAGACATCTCCTGCAATCCAGTACAGCATTCCCGCACGAAGCACATTGATGTCCGATATCACTTCATAAAGGAACAAGTTGAAAGAGGTATCGTTGAATTATACTTTGTTGGAACGGATTACCAATTAGCCGACTTGTTTACGAAAGCTCTGTCGAAAGATAGGTTTGAGTACCTCGTTAGGCAAATTGGTATGAGATGTTTGACTCCAGCAGACCTGGAGATTCTGGCAAAGGTGCCTGCTTGATTTATCTATCAAACATCAACTTGTAAATATCTTTGAAAAAGCAAAATACAAAAATATAAAACACATAAAAGCAAAACACAAAATTAAAAAATCTTTCAAAATCCAAAAATATTCTTCTCGACATGTCTTTCAGTATCGATAATATGGACGTGCCTAGAAATGTCGCTCAATAACGACACGGGTGTGTACATAAAGCTCGAATGAAAGTTGTAAATATTTTTCAAAACATGTCATTTCTTCTTTTAATAAAGGAAATTGTCTATTTTGGACAAATATTTCCAAACAACGGGTAGAGCAATCTATCACGGGTTGAGCTTGTCACAAAACATTCAATGTTTTGAGCTCAACACAATGGCTTGTAATCACTTTCAGATTGCAACCCGGAACTATATTCACGGGGGAGTGTACGATTTAGTACCCTTACCCTCAGCAAAAGAAGAGAAATCTTCTTACACTTGAGTGGATTCGTCAAGACATTCAAAGTCTATGAACTCAAGTTTATGCTTTAGAAAAACCTTTCGATAAAAAGAACTGATTTTTCAAAAAGCGTTGAACACAATTTTTTCAAGAATTGTTCAATGATATTCAAAATCTTTCAAAAATTGTGTGTTCAACAACTCCCATCCTCAAAAAGCAAAATGTGGATCATATCCTCACAATGACAATTCAATTGGATCAATTTTTGAGGGGGAGCATTTTAACTTCATGCAAAAGATTAACACATCTTTCTCCCAGAGATTTCAAGACTATTTTTTCAAAATATATTTTAATCAAATTTGGTATCTCTAATATCAAAAGATTTTATATATTAGAGATAGGGGGAGAAAATCTGATTAAAATGTGATCTAATATAAGACTCAAGCACTTTAACTCTTACCTACATGTGCGAAACACTTTCGATTATCGATGCACATGTGAAGGGGGAGCATTTCTTAAACGACAAAACTAGCACGGTGTTAAATGTTTTTCAAACACTTTGTTAGAATTTAAAGTGGTTTTCATGGTTACGATCAAATACCCACAACATCTTTAATTCACGACGTTATTGGTGTCAAAAGGGTGGTTAGGTTTAAGTCCTATGATCCAACCAGAACCGGAGGGATCTTCCCAGGGATAATCCAATAGATTATTAGAAGTCCTTAGGAAAGATGGTGTAGAATGTGAACGTAGCTGAATGCCGACTAAGTACTGATGATAGCACTGGAACAATCACAACAAGGTGCTATTAATGATGTCTTGGTAAGCATTGAAGGGGTTGAAGAATGAAAAAGAAATGTAAGGATAAAGGGTGTAAAGAAAGAAGCCCTCCATACAACTTAGGCAGAAACCGGGTCAACTCATCATGAAGACAAACTCATCATGGACCCAGTGATGTGAAGCACAACCCTTTCCTAGCTACTCAGGCTTCTCTCAAAAGAAGTTTTTTTATTGTCACGGAGAACAACATGACTACTATTGACATTCTCACTTTGAGATAGATGATATTGAATAGGTGGCATCTGCTCCAGCCTCCGACCACTAAAAGTGTACAAATCGAGTCTAGAGCCAAGAGATCAATCAAATCTTGTTAGGACACACGGATGAAGATCAAGAGAGTCCTACGCTATATCCTTGTGATATTGCTAGAACACTCAGAGTGATACTACTTAGTATTCACAATGATGAGTGGAAATCCTTCCAGTGTTAACATCAAACAGCACTGCGGTAGGTCATATGCAAGATTCTTTATGAATTGAACATGTGCAAAACTGAAAAGCAACAGTGGTTTGATTCTGAATTGATTCAAACTCGTTTCAGGTTTCTACGCAATATATTTATGGTCTTGCCAGAACATTCAGAGTGATATTCATTAATATTCACAGTGACGAATGGAAATCCTTCTAGCGTCAACCTCAAACAGCGCTACGGTAGGTAACTTGCGAGATTCTTATGAATCAAGCTTGTGTCAACTGGAAAGCAACAATGGTAAGATTCTTAATGAATCAAACTTGTTCCAGGAATTTGAATTGACGACTTTAATCAAGCGGATATTTATCCAATTGATTCACTCTTTATGTTCGCAGTCTTGCTTTGAGACGGTCGAGTAAAGAGAACGGCTAGTACAGCCGCGAAACCCTGTCAAGGAGATTCTTAATTGAATCTACCTGATCACAGGTACGATATTTAATATCGTATAACGGTCTTCACCGACCGGAGGTAAAACGCTACCGATTTAGGACGAATGTCAAAGCCATTCAGTCCGTGTCTATGTTTTGTCTCGAGAAGGTGGCGTCACGGTGTACACAACAATGTCAATGATTCAGAAACCACATACTCATGCCTAAAGACATATTCAACAATTAATAGTGTGAGTATGTGGATGAAGACACAAGATCGCAAGATGGCAAAGATAAGTCAAGGATGATTTGAAGATCTCAAGCTTAAAGAAAAAGTCGAAAGACAACGACAAAGGCTCAAAGATCACAGCATGAAGGAACAAGACTACTATTACACGTTCAAGACTCATTTATGGCGAGATTAGTAATCTCTACGAATTTCCTAAATGACTAAGGTTTAACCTCTCATTGGGGGAGATTGTTAGCCTCAAAATATTGAGGCAAACAAGAATGCTCGGTCATATGTTTATTATGTATCGTATTTTAGAACGTTGTAATAGATAGTATATTAGTCGTGTAATACGGGCTCAACTTTAGGCTAAAGTTCATTAATAAGTAACTAAAGCCCAAAAGGAAAGCCCGGCCCAAACCATATAGTCCATAAAGAAGCCCGCATGTGGGTGGACTATATATACCCTTCCTAGCATGTTAGGAAGGGTGTTGGTTCATTTGTATTTCTCACTTCTCAATCTAACATTCCACAAGTTCCAACCATTTTCTCTCTACTTTCTCTCACTACTTTCTCTCTCTAAAATTCATCTCATTTCTACCTTTCTTTCTTTAAATTCGTGATCATAACATCATATATTAGGGACAACAACTAGTAGTATAGCAAGTTTACTTTTCAATAAAGGGTAATAAAATTGAATTTTGGAGATGCTTAGATACTTTATTCTAGCATTGCGTGAGGGCACAACAATGGTTTAGTATGGGGGAGTTATGAGATGGCATTTATACATGATCTCATCGTTCTTTTCGGGCTTTAATTGCATAAAAATGTCATAAAATACCATATATATGCTTGTGTTTGGTTAATTGTGTATTTTAGGTATGGATATCGTGAAAAAGACAAAAGATCATAAGAAACAAGGAAAAACGAACACGAGAAACGAAGCAACACAGTGAACCGGGTCCTAGTTTGTGATTTATCAAAGAAAAACCCTTGAAGACTTGAAGATCTAAAAGATTGATCCCTCATTTATGAAGAAATGACACTTAATACCCTTGTATATTCATAAATACAAGTTTTGTCCCTTAAGTTTGTCAAAATTACAAAAAGGTCCTTCATCTTTGAAGATTTGGCAAGATTAGTCCTTCAACAAATCAAAATTGTCAACAATAGTCCCTCATGAAGTCAAACGTAAAATGAAGACCCTTAAAGATCAAGACTATTACACATTTAGTCCTTTAAAAATGGATTAAATATCAAAAGGACTAATGTTGTAAATATGCCAAAGTTATAAAAACCCTAATTTCCTTTTTGGAAACTATTTGTGGCAAATATGTGAAATCCGAAACTTATTTAACAAAGGAGGTCGTTTGTTTTGGGTTGGAATTCTTATTTTACAAACTTTGCCGAAGACTGAGGACCCATATTGCCACAACCAAACATTCAAATGTTAAATTGCGCCAAACAACTTACCTTCCACTAATTTCGGATCAAAAGGAGTTACTATTCACCCCAAGAACCCAGTAACTCCATCACTTAAAACAAAGGGTAAATCAAAATTAGCCACACCTACGCTTGATTGACACACACATGAACACTCCCACGCTTAATATCTCACACCCACTCACCCAAAGGACAACCGTCCACTAATCATGTGACACCCTCCTCTCCAAGCAATCCTATGTGGCAAGATCAACGTTTTAAGGTTACTACTTGGTCCCCAAGCACAAAATGAACGACCAAGAACAAATTTGACAACTCATCAACAACAAACGCGTCTAGAAGACTCAAGGGCATATTTGAGATTTCATAGCTAGGGTTTTGATGTATTTTGCATTCTAGAATCGTCTATGATAGTCTATAAAAGGAGCCTCAACCTGTGACTAGCCCTTTGTTCTAGATTTTACCTTAAATCTTTGTAATTCCTTTTTATGAAATAAAAGTTGGATTTTTTGAAAATTATGATTTCCTTTTATGTTTTAAAAAAGTTTGGCGTTTGATAAGCTAAGATCTGAGTTCCATTAATTTATTTGTTGAGTTTTAAGGAAAGGATTTTGAGTTATAAAACCCTTGTTTTCAAAAATCAGTTTTCATTGTTTTTGGTTTACTTTTGTGTTTGTTGAATCTTAGCAGGTACAAGGAAGCTGGTGCTTGTTTAGCTAGCACCTAAGTTCACACAACCCAAAGCATGGATGTATGTTCTGGAGGTGCTCATTTCTAAACCCTTTTAAGTTTTCTGAATATTGCATGATTTTTTATGATTCTGAGATTTGGTCTGTGAATATGTGATATTGTGGTTCGATCTTGTTTATCAGAGGTTATTTATTGTTATTTGGTTGATTTGAGCTTGGTTTATGGTTTGATTCATACAAATCCTTTGAAAAATTGTTAAATCAGTTTATTAAGGGGTGTTTGGGTTAAATGCATAATCTGAGTTTGGATTGATTTGAGTAGGTGTTGTTTGGTGTATTATGTTTGCTCATGTTTTATATATGTGTTTAGCCATTTATCTGCAAGTTTTGAGGTTCAAATCACATAAATCCAACAAAAGGCCATAAAATCTGATATACTTGTTGTTTTTGACTAAAAATTTTGGGGACACCTAGACCTAAGGGTAGACTTGGGTTAACAAGTGCTAAATCTTAGTTAATACAACCAGGGTAAGGGATTTAAGGTGTTGAAATTGGATTTGTGGTCATTTAGATCAGCAAAAGGGTTTTGGGTATCACTTTTGTTCATTAGTAACTGTTTGAGCTTTGATATTGTTCTAATCTTTGAATCAGTGTTTGTAACAAGTTTATTTGTGCTTATTGGAGTTTATTATAGCTTATGTATGCACCTGGTTCATTTTGGTTGGCTTAATCATGCTTAAACTGCTAATTTCTTCATAATCTGCTTATTTCCAAGTCTGTGTGGTATCTGGTGACTGTTTGCTTATTATGTATCATTTGGCTGGATCAATTTGTGATTTCTTGCTTGATATTGACTCCTTACAACTTACTGGTTGTAAGGGTGCCCTTGTTATCTATTGAATCCAAGTGAATCTCTCACAAATCCAAGGTCAAATAGTCAAAGTAGTGGGAACTCCTTTCCCCTGCTGCTAGCCACTACTAGTGTTATTTTGCATTTTGCTTATCAATAAGATGTTCTAGCTTATTTTAACCTGCAACAACTTTAGTTTTGTAATAGGTGCTCATCATTTGACCCATTTGTTCATTCTAGAGCATTTGGGTTGTTGACTTTAAGCTTTGACTAGAAAACCAACTACTTTGACTTTTACATAAGTGCTTATCAGCTTATTCAGCTTATTTGGCTTGGCTTATTGAACTTTTCTTGATTGATTTGTCTTAATTAAGTCATTTAGAGTCTTTTGCAACTTGAATCAAGGTCTGAGGTGGTCTAGAACTCTAAGTCGACTATTTTGTCTTTTAGTGGAATTTTACTTTGCTTATTTCTGGCTTATTGGTTGTGCTTTTTCAAAATTTCTTTTCAAAGATCTCTTAGGCATCTCAAAAGAAGGTTGTGTGTCAAATTAGAGCTTATGGAATTGGCTTATAGCTTAATGGGCCAAAAAGCCTATTGAGAATAAGTTGTTGTACATTTAAGTTGTGATAAGCTCACATTCAGCTTTTGGGCCTTTAGACTTTTGAGTTTAAAATTGAATTTTAAGCTAGACTGGTGATTTTCAGCTTATTTGGTTGAGTTTGAACTTATTGGGCCAAAAAGCCCATTTCATTACACTATTTTTGTTTTTACTCATTTGGGGGCCCAATAGGGGTATTTTGGTAGTTTCACTTTCATTTTCTGATTACTTAGGTAAAATTTAAACTAGTTTGCAAGTTTTTAGAAATTTTTATAATTTTTGGATTTTAAATTTTATTTTAATATTATTTTATTATTTAATTTCATTTTTAATATTTTTGCAACTTTTATATTTTTCTTAGGTCAAATACATTAAGTTAGGATTTTTAAAACTCTTAGATTTATTTTCTCATCATTTTATTATATTTTAGAATTATTCTAATATTTTAATAGTTTTTAATCACTTAAAAATAGTTTCCTTAGTTTAAAATTTCATAAAAATAGTTTTTAGTCTTATTAAGTCATTTTTGGGCTTTACAAAGTATAAAATCTTTATTTGGGCTTTTTAAACATTATTTTTAATTTTTAGGGCTTTAATTAGCATTTAAAAATTAAAATTTATTAATTAAAAGGTTTGAAAAAATTTTGATCATTTGTAAACTCTTAGTTTATTTTTATTGATTTTTGATAATTTTTTGGGAATTTTTAGAATTAATTTTTATTTTGTCACTTTTTACGGTTTTTTTTCGTTTTGTCGTCGTAGCATAATTTTAACGTATCCGTCATTCTCTTTTTCTCATACCTTCCTTCTGAATATTAATCCAAAATCATTACTAATTATTCACAAACATATACCTCTTGGGAAACGAACTTTGAACTTTCATTGGGTCATTAGTACACGGTTTTCCTAAACCGTCGTATTTAATACTTTCCGCTATTTACGCCTTTTTCCTAAAGGGTAGTAAAACACTACAATCAAGGGTCCTATTTTTCCTTTCTTCAACACCATTCTGTTGAGGAGTCCTGGCAGCACTATAATCTCTTTTGATACTGATGTGTCGATGATAGTATATGTGATAATTAGATACGTTATAGGGTAAATTAGAAAATTACCTTTAGGAAAAAGTAATAGTCTAAAATTACCAAAGACGGATTCAAATAAACACGTGGATGAACCAAGTTCGTTGTACACGAAGATCTTATGAATTTGAGACGTTTTGTTTCGATTTGGACAATTGATTCGAATTGGTTTTCGGTTTTTAAACTAAAATTAAATTCTACAAATTTAAATCCTAATTTATTCCTAAAGTGCATGAATCGTAAACCCAAAATTATTTTAATCTAAAAAAACAATTACTTAAAAATTAAAGTTATTTTAAAAATTAAAACTACTTAAAAATCTAATACAAATTAATCTATTTAATTAGAAAAAAACTTTTATACTATTTATAAATCTATTTATGAGTTTACTTTATTTAAAAACTAAATTAGTTAAAATCTAATTATTTTAATAATAATTAAATTCCTAAATTACTAAACAAATTAAATTTTAATTTGAAACTATTTATTATTTTTAAAACTACAAACAATTACATAAAAATTAAAACTTTTAAACTATTTAAAATAAACAATCTATTTAAAAATCAATTATAAATTTAATCTATTCACTAAAAATACTTTTACTCTATTAAAAATCTATTTAAACTTTTTAAACTAATTAAATCTATTTTTACTCTATTAAAAATCTATTTAAACTTTTTAAACTAATTAAATCTATTAAAAAAACTTTTACTCCCTAAATAAACCAAATCTATTTTTAAAACTGTTTTTATTTAAATCTAAATTAATAAAAATCTAATTATTTAAAAACTAATTAAACTTCTAAAATTAATAAAAACATTTTTTTTATATTTTGTTTTATTTAATTATTATAAAACTGAAATTTTATAAAAGAAATTTAAACAATAAACTACTTAAATTTAAATGAAATTAAAATTTAGGGTAAATACACTTAAAGAAAACTGACAGCTCTAATTCAATAAACCATACTAATTAACTAAGCAGTAAATAAACGCAAACAAGAGTCCAACCCAGTTGGTTAGGTAACTGGACCCATAACCGAGAGGTCTCGGGTTGGAGTCACAGGAGTGACTTATTTTTTTTTGGAATGTAAAATTTATACATAAACAGCAAGCCAAACACCCCCAATTGAGGAATGTAGGCTAACAATAACAGTATATGCAGAATAAGAAAACTAAGGATAAAACACAAAATCAACAACTACAATACTCAAACAGACTAAATGCTTAAAATTAGATACACAGATCCTGGGATCCAAATCAAGCGAGCAAGTAAAGAAGGCAACTCGAGCACAAAATAAGTAACTAAGGAAATGAAAACATTTCAACAGATTTATAACAGCAGGCAATCTTCAATTAGCAATCCATAACCATAACATAACACAAAAACAGATTATACAAAAATCAGTAAATCTAAACGACCTCACAAAACATAAATCGATTTATTCTAAAACTATATAAAGTTGAAAACGTCGAAGGACTTAAACAGGTCCTCAATCTATTTATCACTCACAGATAAGAATTATCAGAACTTATCCAAGAATAAATCAGTCTAATCATTCTAGTAAAGCTCAAAAACAATCCCATAATAGCAGATTTATATTATGTAAACTCAAATCATAAACTAGGAACAAATAGTATATTATATTTAATCAAATCACATCTATCAAATATTTAAAACAGATTCATAAAAAACATTAAGCTACTTATAACCATAAAAACAGATTTATATCAATTAAAGATTTAGAAAGAAAATAAAGTGGATTAGAACCTTTTGGAGAAACCCTTTGGGACGATTGGCCATCGATCTTTCTAATCTTCTCTCTCATCTTGATCCTACGGTTGAGATGAGCCAACTAGCACACGGATCGCCAACGTGGCATCCGAGTGTGCTAGTTGTGCTAGTTGTGTGCTGATTTGGCCACAAATGATTGGAGGAATAGGAATGATGTGCTGTCAAGGCCACTCATATGATGCCACGTTGCTTTTATTCTCCATCTTCTATCACCGAAAATCTTGGGGAATTAATTCCCCAAGTGTGTGAATCACTCGTGTGAATTAAAAGCCCCATTTAATTTGATGTTTTGATGAACTAGGTTTTTTAGGGAATAGTGGTTAGGGTAAAAAATGTTACTGGTTTATTTTGGTTTGGGGAAGAAGAAAGAAATGAGGGATTTACTTTGGAAGTATCGAAAGATATTAAAACGTGTGGTGATGAAAAGTTGTGAGTGGAGTTATTAAATGTTTATTGTTTCACCAAAGGCAACGTTTATTACTTCTATCCGTCTCAACTTGTTATCATGGGCTTTGATCCAAATGATATAATACTCCACCGTCTCATGTAAATTTGCCCAAATACATGGGCTTGGCCCAACAAATAAATTCCATCCGTTCTTTATTTTTGTGTAATTGGGCTTTTAAATGGACTTTTATGAATAACTTCCTTGGCCCATTAATTAAGCCCATCAGTGTGAATGTGGGACCCACTTGGCCCAAAAACTACATGAATATCAAATCCGCTAAAATAGAGCTCGTTTTTGGCATTGTTGATCTTTTCATCAAATCCCGTGTCGTTTTCGTCGGTTTTTGTAATCTTGGTACCTACACACATGAAATAACAAAACAACACATATACAAGGCATATTCATGGTATTTATGCATTTTAAGCTCATTTTTAGATACAATTGATATGAGTAAAATCACTCATATCAGATACCTTTAGAATTGAAAAGTGCTATGAGGTCTGCATTCTTGAACTCAGTTACATTGTCACAACGAATACCTTTCACCTTCTTGGACAGCTGATTCTCAATGTCTGCAATGAAGTCTTTGAGAATGGGGTAGGTCTCACTTTTAGCAGCCAGAAAGAAAACCTACGAAAACCTGCTATAGCCATCAGTTACCACAAGACAATAGTGTTTATGGTCAATGCTCCTAATAGAGGTAGGACCAAACAAATCCATATGTAGTAGCTGCAATGGTTCAGTTATTAAGCTGAGAGCAGTAACGGATTTGAAGTATGCTTTGTGTTGTTTGCCTTTGCTGTAAGCAAGGCAATTGATGTCATTCCTGAAAGTCTTGGGAGGTAAACCAGAGACCAAGTTCATATTCGCCAGCTTGTGAATGGTCTTGAAGTTTACATGCCCCATCCTCCTATGCCATTTGGTGGCTTCATCTTCTGATGCTTTGGAAACCAAACAAGCTAGTTGACCAGTGGGATTAACTTCATTCAGCTTGATACTATAGAGGTTATGTTTTCTTGGGATTTTGAGTAGAACATGGGAGTCATCTGGTAACTTAAAGTCTTTGGACAGCACCAGTGCTTCAGTATCCGTAAAGAGGACAAACTAATTCTTGTCACAAATCTGAGAGACATAAATCAAGTTGAAGTGTTGAAGTTCTTCCATATGGTAAACCTTCTCAAAATTAAGGTTAGGGGTCTGAATGGTTCCTTTGCCAGAGATCCTCCCTTCACCACCACCAAAGTACACCTTCCCGCCTTGAAATGGTACAAAGTTAGTCAAAAGTCCTTTATTTCCTGTCATGCTCCTAGAGCATCCACTATCTACAATTCCAAGAGATGGATCTTGGTATGGAGTAATCTACAACAACACAAAAGTCATATGTAAAATTTAGTTTCTTAAGGGGACCCAAACCATTTTTGGCTTGAGTCTGCCTTATGGATCATTAGTAGATAGCCAAGAAGATTGATGAGATCCACTGTTGTTCTTGCGTTGCCTGTGCATCATATGGGTGTTATTTTGTGACCAAGAACAACCTGCTGAGGGCTTAACAGCAGAACCCAAATATCCCAATTCAAAATGCATTTGGTCTGAAGTATTAGCATAATTCTGATTAAAATTATGAAAATAATTGTTGGTTGCTTTATTAGGGGTACAAGCATTGCTTCTCCAAGAAGTAGAAGCTGAAGGAAAGGTCCTTCTAGTAGAAAGAAAAGATTGGGCACATGAATTTAATCTTCTAGAAGAAAAACCCACACCAATAAGTGTAACACCCCATTTTGGAAATGGAAATATCACAGTAATTATGGCGTGTCATCAAAGCATACAAGGTAAAATGTCTAAACATTACTTGACGATATAAAGGAAAATACCGGAATCAAACATCGGTAGTCCAAAAGTAAAGCTCATCACACATAAACATAGTATAGTAAAGGAAAAGGACTACACAATGTCCAAAGCATAAGTATCATAAAGAAAGGAAATGCATAATGTAAAGAAGGCTAGACAGCTTCCAGTGCAAGAAGTAGAAGCTGAAGGAAAGGTCCTTCTAGTAGAAAGAAAAGATTGGGCACATGAATTTAATCTTCCAGAAGAAAAACCCACACCAATAAGTGTAACACCCCATTTTGGAAATGGAAATATCACAGTAATTATGGCGTGTCATCAAAGCATACAAGGTAAATTGTCTAAACATTACTTGACCATATAAAGGAAAATACCGGAATCAAACATCGGTAGTCCAAAAGTAAAGCTCATCACACACAAACATAGTATAGTAAAGGAAAAGGACTAAACAATGTCCAAAGCATAAGTATCATAAAGAAAGGAAATGCATAATGTAAAGAAGGCTAGACAGCTTCCAGTCCATATGCACGTACTCTTAGTGTCTACGAGCGTCCCTGAGTACCTGCCGTTTTGGGAACATAGAAAGGAAAACGGCTGAGCAATACGCTCAGTGCACGGATGTACAATAAAGCATGAATAGGATAAGCATATAACATAATAACAGCGGAAGAAAACTAAGTCCCGAGTAACCTGGTTAAGTCTTAATAAAACTGGTTTTATAGTTTGAAAGTCTTATGTTTATCTTATAAAAACTGTTTGTCATATTTTACCGTTAGCCAATATAGGTCATGAAAATCCACCGTGCATGAATAATTGGAGGGGTGACCTCATCATGCAAATTAGAGGGGTTGCCTCTAATTTAATATACTGGTTTTATGGGTAGGAGGGATCAGCTCCTTGTGAAGGATGCAAGGCACACACCACATTCACCATGTAATCCTGAATAAAAACGTGTAACTAGGATGCACCCATACGCCCCACATGATAAATATAAATAAATGGCCAAAAGCTGAAGGGACACCACGAGCAATCACTCCGCCATGGTGAAGTCATAACATCAGTGCCTCTAATGTTATGGTTATGGTACCTCCATAACTAGGTGAAACTGGTCATGCATGTATATGGCTATAGGTAATCATATTTAAACATAAGCAATCAAACTCATACTTATACTACGGGAAAACAGTTGGTTGCACACGGGGAAATCCTAATAAGGAAAGAATGTCCATACTGAAAGGACGGGAATCCGTACCTTATGTCCAGTGAACGAGAACGATGAACTGCGAGAATCCTACTTCCGAAACACTAGTGCTACATAAATACGTACATGAAATAAGTATCTGCTTACTAAATACATAGCTGGTTTTATGTCATGTCTTAGCTTATTTTATATGTTCTTACTATGTTTTACTGTTTAAAGCCTTAAACTGTGTTAAATCTTATATTCTGTTCATTCTGATTAAGTATTTCTGATATTTCATGTGTTATTATACTTACTGTGTAATAATAAGTAACTTTCCAAAAATAGCAGGTTTCCTAAAATAGAAAGTTTCCAAAAATAGAAAGTTTCCAAAAATAGAAAGTTTCCAAAAATAGAAAGTTACCAAAAATAGAAAGTTTCCAAAAATAGAAAGTTTCCAAAAAGAAAGTTTCCAAAAATAGAAAGTTTCCAAAAATAGATTTACTGCTTAAAATAGATAAGTTTCTAAAAATAGAAAGTTTCCATAAATAGATTAGCTGCCTTAATTAAATAAGTTTCTATAAATAGATTAGCTGCCTTAAATAAATAAGTTTCTAAAAATAGCTGGTTTCCATAAATAAATTAGCTGCCTTATTTAATTAAGTTTCTAAAAATAGAAAGTTTCCATAATTAGAAATAAGCTGGTTAAAATAAGCTAAGTATATAAGCCTAAGTGTTTTCATGATTATTTTCTAAGTCATATGATATATTGTATAGTTTAATAATTATTTCATGTAATTTAATTAAACTATAGGTTATAATATTTAATTAAAGTATAACATGTTTTTAATTAAATATATTAAATACTTAGGTTAAAATATGTATTATTAAATATTAATAATATAACCTAAGTCATGTTAATTAATTAATTATATCCATGGTTTTTAAAATAAATAATTAATTATAATTCTTAATAATATAAATACTTAGGTTAAAATAATTTCATGATCATTTATAATTAATTAACCTAAGTCATGTTATTAAATTAATTACATCTTATTAATTTAATTTTAACATAAGTTCATAACATAAAAAAAACTAACATAACCATGAACCGGATCTAAGCTTAAAAACATGAACCGGACATGAATCGACACCGTACCCCGAACCACATCGGGGTACCCCTTGCTGCCGTGGGACCCACACGCACCAACCAAGACCATATGGCCTTGGTGGTGTCGGCTAAGCAAACCGAAACCCCCTTGGGGCCGGTTGCAGCCTGCGGCCCAACACAAAACACCCCTTAATCGACCCTTTGATTTAATTAATCATCAAAACATGTTAGATCTATGTTTAATTAATGTGTTTTTATAAAAACATCACATGTTCATAATTAATAAAAAGATTAAATTAAAAGAAAAGGTTTAAAAAGGTTTTACCGTATTCGTGGATCAAGGGAATGAAGAACAAACACGAACAAACAATAAATCTACAAGATCCAAGATCAAAGAATCACCTTGTTTGGTGATTATGGGTGGCGGCACAAAGAGAGGAGAAAGAGAGGGTTTTAGGTTTTTCTTGAAATCTTCTGTAAAGTGATTTTGAGTAGTAAAAACTAATTAACTCTCTTTTAGTAAAAATTGGTAATGGGCTTGGCCCATTACTCTTGTTTGGTCGTGGGTAGGGACCCCCCCCCCCCCCATGGGGTTGCCGTACCTCTTTTCGTGTCTCGTTATTTAGTTAGTCGTTTCTGTTTAATTATGTTCGTGTTTTAAATGTTCTCGTTACGTAAATACCATAATCTAATATATTTAAATACGCTCGTATTAAATATATATACGTAATTAATAATAGCTCGTGTTTTAATTACGCTCGTGATTTCGTGATCGCATGTTCGTGATTAATTATCGCTAAATAATTATTACGTGATCATGCATATAAAATACTTATCGTGTTCTAACACGTACGTAATACGTAAAGTCCTAACACGTAATCGTAATCATGCTATATTAGGAAAGTTTTTAACTAGTATGTACGATCCTAAGGGTACTATGCATGATAAAAGCATGCGGGTATTACAACTCTTCCCCCCTAAAAAGAATAATTCGTCCCCGAATTATAGATAAAGTAAACTGGAAAAGAAGAACATACACGAATTCAAAATATGAAATGAGAGTAAGAAGCCCGGATAGACTCCTCCGTTTCCCAAGTGGCTTCCCGCTCGGTATGATCCCTCCATAGAATTTTGACGAATGGAATCGTCTTCTTTCTCATGACTCGTTCTTGTCTGTCAAGAACTCGTTCGGGTTCTTCTATAAAAGTGAGATCTTCACGAATCTGTTCCAGTGGATACTGAACCATGTGAAGGGGATGATATTGGTACCCTCTGAGTAAGGACACATGAAACACATTGTGCACATGCGAAAGTTGCAGAGGTAACGCCAATCGGTAAGTTACTTCATCGACTCGTTCAATGATATCAAACGGTCCGATGAAACGAGGACTGAGTTTCCCTTTAATCCCGAAGCGTCTAACACCACGTGCCGGCGAAATCTTAAGGAAGACGTGATCTCCTACGTTAAAGTGTAGATCCCTACGATGCTTATCGGCGTAACTCTTTTGACGTGACTGTGCCTCCTGAATTTTCTGCCTAGCTACTGCGATCTTCTCATTTGTCATCTCTATGATTTCTGGTCCTTCGAGTGTTCGCTCGCCAACCTGATCCCAGCAGATTGGGGCGCGACACTTTCTGCCATACAACATCTCAAATGGAGCACACTTGATGCTTGCGTGCCAACTGTTGTTGTATGCAAACTCCACCAAACAGATGTATTCGTCCCAATCACCCGTCCATTCCAACGCACATGACCTCAACATATCCTCCAATGTCTGAATGGTTCGCTCCGATTGTCCGTCCGTTTGAGGATGAAAAGCCGTGCTAAGCTTAAGTTGTGTACCCCAAGCTTTCTGCAGACTTTTCCAAAAGCGCGATGTGAATCGAGGATGTCTGTCTGAGACGATGCTAGACGGTGCACCGTGGAGTCTCATGATCTCTCGTCTATACGTATCTGCGAGTTTACTTACCGGATCTTCCTTGCGGATCGGTAAGAAATGAGCTGATTTGGTAAGTCGATCAACGATAACCCAAATTGCATCGTGCTTCCTTTTGGTAGGCGGAAGACCGGTAAAAAAATCCATGGTGATTTTATCCCACTTCCACTCTGGAATGTCTAACGGTTGAAGGAGACCGCCAGATCACTGATGCTCGATCTTAACCTGCTGGCAGGTAAGACATTTGGAGACGTAAGTGGCCACATCCTGTTTCATACCACTCCACCAAAAATACTGCTTGATGTCATGGTACATTTTAGTTGAACCAGGATGTATCGAGAATGGGGAGCTGTGAGCTTCAGCTAACAAAGCTTCCCGGAGTTCTTGGTCATCAAGAACACAAAGTCTAGTGCCCTGCCATACGATACCATCTGCATCTACTCTGAATTCTGTCTGCTTCTCCAAATTCTGTACTATCGCCCAGATTTCTCCGTCATCTTTCTGAGCTTCCTTGATCTTAGAGAGTAACTCGGGTTCTACTCTAAGATTAGCCCAGTAACCGTGCTGTCCACGTACCATGATCTCGATGTCTAGTCGTTCCAAGTCTCTTATGATTTCCTCTTCGATTCTGATGTCGTTGATCATTCCGGACTTCCTGCTAAGGGCATCTGCTACTACATTTGCCTTTCCGGGATGATACTATAGATTAATGTCATAATCCTTCAACAGCTCTAACCATCTCCTCTGCCTCATGTTCAATTCACGCTGAGTGAAGATATACTTCAAGCTCTTGTGGTCCGTGAAAATGTCACATGATTCTCCATATAAGTAGTGTCTCCATATCTTCAATGCAAACACGACTGCAGCAAGTTCCAGATCGTGTGTGGGGTAATTCTCTTCATAAGGCTTAAGCTGCCGTGAAGCGTACGCGATCACTTTCCCATGTTGCATGAGAACACAGCCAAGTCCCTTCCCCGATGCATCACTGTAGATTTGAAATCCACCCGTACCAGATGGTACAGTAAGAATAGGTGCAGATACTAGCTTCTGCTTCAGGTCTTCAAAGCTCTTCTCTCGATCTTCAGTCCAGACGAATTTCTCCCCTTTCCGCATCAGTTTGGTCAATGGTAGTGCTAGGCGGTAAAAGTTCTCCACGGACCTACGGTAATAGCCAGCTAAGCCTAAGAAACTGCGGACTTCCGTCGCTGATGTCGGCCTCGGCCACTTAGTAATGGCCTCAACCTTCGCTGGATCCATAGTGATTCCTTCTGCTGATACAATGTGACCTAAGAATGCCACTTTGTCTAACCAGAACTCACACTTGGAGAATTTAGCATACAGCTGCTTCTGGCGATGAATCTTTAGTACTGTACGAAGATGGTCTTCGTGTTCCTCCTTGGATTTTGAGAAAATTAGAATGTCATCGATGAAGACAATGACGAGCTTGTCCAGAAATTCATGGAAGATTCTGTTCATCAGATCCATGAACACCGCTGGAGCATTTGTCAGGCCAAATGGCATAACTACAAACTCGTAGTGGCCATAACGGGTACGAAAGGCAGTCTTAGCAATATCCTGCTCCTTGACCCGTAGCTAGTGATAGCCTGACCTAAGATCGATCTTGGAGAAGTGTTTGGCCCCTTGGATTTGGTCAAACAGATCGTCAATGCGTGGCAGTGGATACCTATTCCGAATGGTAATCTTGTTGAGCTCGCGATAGTCTATGCAAAGACGCATACTGCCGTCCTTCTTCTTAACAAATAAGACCGGTGCGCCCCATGGAGATGCGATCGGTCGAATGAAACCTCGTTCAAGAAGTTCTTGCAGTTGATCCTTCAGCTCCTTCAGCTCTATGGGAGCCATGCGATAAGGAGCCTTGGAGATTGGTTCAGCTCCTGGAACCAGCTCGATACTGAATTCCACTTCTCGTGCAGGTGGTATGCCCGGAAGTTCTGCTGGAAACACGTCTTGGAATTCCGACACTGTTGGTTGATCCTGAATCGATGGAGATTCAACATCCATGTCATGAACCGTAGCTAGATAACCCTCGCAGCCATGTGACAGTAGTGCATGTGCTTGCAGGGTGTATATGACTTGTACAGACCGTCCGGGTATGAACCCATTATGAATGTACTCTGGTGCATTGACATCACCGAAGATAACTCGATATGAATGGCAGTCTATGGTAGCATGATACTTGGATAGCCAATCCATGCCCAAAATCATGTCGAAGTCATTCATGTCCAGCGGAAGTGCGTCGACAGGTCGAACCTTATCATCAAATTCTAAGGGAAGACTCTTGTATACATGGGTGATTAATACAGAGTCCCTCAAAGGCGTGGAAATAGTAAGCCTATTTTCTAGTGGCAAGGGAGGTATCCTAATGTTATTAGCATAAGCAGTAGAAATAACCGAGTGAGTAGCACCCGTATCGAAAAGAACACATGCAGCGCGACAATACAAATACAAGATTCCAGTGATGGTACCTGTAGACTTGTTGGCCTGGTCTCGAGATGTCGTGTAGACACGCCCGGCAGTAGGAGGCGTCTTAGTATCAGCTTGTCCCGATGTACCCTCCATCTCGCCCTTACGGTGGTCCTTCATAATATGGCCAGGAAGACCACACTTGAAGCACGCATCAGTATTACGGTGACATGGTCCTGGGTGCCTACGGTGGCAAGTAGAGGAAAGAGGATGAGTGTATCCTCCAGCAGGTGCTCTGGCTGGCTGAGGACCTGATAAAACATTTTACATGAGACATAATATTTGGGTGCAAAGGACGAAGCGGATAATCGTAGTATTGAATACCAGTGATAGCTGGACGGCTAGGCTGCGAACCTCTCTGGTTCTGGTCCCTACCGTTTCCATGGTTCCTGGTAGAAGTTTGCTAAAGTGTCAGATTATGAGTTATAACATAAAACATAAGGAATTTCGTAAGTATTAGGACCTGCTGTTGCTGGATTGCCCGGCGTTGTTACGGTAATTGTCATTACCGCCACGCCTATCCGTAGCAGAAAGGTCGTTAGTCTGACCGTTTCCCTTGGGCTGATGAGGCTGCTGCTGAGTAGCCGGCTGAGACCGGTCCCCAGTTTTCTGCCTGGAAGATACAGTTAAAGAGATGAATAATTGACTTATGGAAAGTATACGGATTGGTCACCGCTTGAATACGAAGGTTACCTCTTGTCGGGTCTTTCAGCTTCCCCGAACTCATCCCTCTCCTGCAGCATCTCCAGTTTCCGTGCTGCATCGGCCACTTGTGCTACAGTATTGAACGTAGCACACACCAGATTGTTTGCGACCGATGTGCGAAGAGCCCATCTGAAGTGATGTGCCCGCTCTTCAGGAGTACCTGCTGCCGCACCAAGGAAACCAACCAAGCGAAGAAAGCGCTGCATAAAATCGTTGCTATTCTCCCCAGCTCTCTGACGGATCCCATGGTACTCTCTCTTGAGCTTGTCCTGCTCAGCCTTGGGAAAGAACTGCTCCATCACACTGTCCTTGAACTGAGCCCAAGTCAAACCAGCAACCCACTCATCACCACCTTCAGATTGCATCAAAGCTAACCACCAATTGAGTACATCGCCTTTGAACCCATAGCATGCCAACCTCGCCTTGTATGCGGGGTCACAGCCCATAGCGTTGAAAATCTTCTCGATGTGAGCCAACCAGCTTTCAGCATCGCTGGGGCTATCTGTCTTCTCAAAAGCTCGAGGGCGGAGCTTGTTGAATCTCTCCAGCCATACTGCTAATGTCACTGGAGGAGGAGGAGGAGGTGGCTGATTGTGTTGCTGATTGTTGGCAGCTTGAACTTCAGCCCGGATGTCATTCCTCAGTTGAGGAAGCAAGGCTTGCATGGCATCCTGAATTGCAGCGTTGAGCTGCTCCTGTTCGCATGTGAGAACCATCTGACAGTATAACATAAAACATATGATTAAACATATCAAAACATAAAATATAAATATATACATGAAAAAAAAATTTATACTAAAAATTTCACGAGAAAAATTTTATGCAAGAAAATTTTGTGTATGAATGCATGATGTAGTTTTATGAAAACTTTGTATGCTCGAGAGTGAACGCCTCTGGCCAGTTCACCCAAAACAAAAGACATAGCGAGGGGACGCCTATGGGTCGGTCCCAAATATAAAAGTTTCGATAAAACACATGCGACTAAATAGGGCCAGTCCTGTACCAACCATTACTTAGTCAAAAACCCTGTAACAATGACATGTATATGTATGCTTAAAAATGATGAATGCATGAAAACAACTGTCAGTTCTAGGAAGACCATAGTGACTACCTACTAATCACAGATCATATTTGAGAGCCTACAGGTCGAAGCCTTGGCTCTGATACCATAATTGTAACACCCCATTTTGGAAATGGAAATATCACAGTAATTATGGCGTGTCATCAAAGCATACAAGGTAAAATGTCTAAACATTACTTGACCATATAAAGGAAAATACCGGAATCAAACATCGGTAGTCCAAAAGTAAAGCTCATCACACACAAACATAGTATAGTAAAGGAAAAGGACTAAACAATGTCCAAAGCATAAGTATCATAAAGAAAGGAAATGCATAATGTAAAGAAGGCTAGACAGCGTCCAGTCCATATGCACGTACTCTTAGTGTCTACGAGCGTCCCTGAGTACCTGCCGTTTTGGGAACATAGAAAGGAAAACGGCTTAGCAATATGCTCAGTGCATGGATGTACAATAAAGCATGAATAGGATAAGCATATAACGTAATAACAGCGGAAGAAAACTAAGTCCCGAGTAACCTGGTTAAGTCTTAATAAAACTGGTTTTATAGTTTGAAAGTCTTATGTTTATCTTATAAAAACTGTTTAGACATTTTACCTTGTATGCTTTGATGACACGCCATAATTACTGTGATATTTCCATTTCCAAAATGGGGTGTTACAATAAGAGCAGCTCCTGGTGGACCAGGAGTAGCATAAGCTTGATAACCAGGAGGCTTTTGATCATAAAAATCACAATCTTTAATCAAATGAAATTTACTACCACAAACAAAGCATGTTTTAAAAGACCTTTTATTCAAATGACATTGTTTTAAACTGCTATTCTTATTACAAACCACTCTAGGAGAATCAACATTCCTAGATTTCAATAAACTAGAATAAAAAACAATGGAAGTAGAAGCAGTAGCAACTCTCTCATCACTCATCCTAGCACTAGTAGTAGCAGTGTCATTTGTCTTAGGACTCGAAGGTCTTGACTCTTCACTTGAACCACAGGATGCATAGTCACTTGCCTTGTCACTGAAAGTACAAGAGACAAAGTCATTAGTATTAGTAGAGCTTTTCGGAGACTCATGCATCTGTGATCCATCCAAATCTGTATGCATGGATGTGGGCATAAACGTTCCTGTAAGAGGTGGAGGAACAACATGCATTGCAGCAGCTGGTTTAAACCTATTGTAACTAGGTTTTCCCTCCTCCTCTTTGTCAAGATCAAAGACACTTGAAAAGGATAAATAAAAAACATCATTTGGACCAATGTATTTGTCAAAGCCTAACCCTCTCTTAGTTCTACCAGACATGCTACTATCTATTAACTTGGAAAGATTCTTGGGTGATTTTTGCCATTTATCAAATCTTAATAGTGTAGCATCTAATTTTTCTTTTATTTCTTTTTTTTCCTGAATACTCTCAGTGTTAAGTTTTTTAGTATATTTAAGCATGTTAGTGGTATTTTCTAAGTCAATGCTTAACACTCGAATCTTATCCTCATATTCAAGTTGAGTATTTCAAAACCACTTCTTTTGTTGTTCAAAAGTTTTTAGAGAACTCTTATAAGCTTGAACTTCTAAAAAATATTTGTCATTTTGAGCATTTAGTTCATTACATTGAGCTAAGAGGTCTGAGTATTTATCATCACAATCAAGAAGGTAATGTTGTACCTGAGGAGAGATTCCCATGAGAGCAAATTCCTTTGCTTCCTCTACATCAGATATGTGACCAGCAATCATAGCAAACACATCAGTAGAGGACTCAACTAATTCCAATGCTAGAGTCTCATGCTCATTCCAGTTGACCATGGTATCAACTGACACCAAGGCTTTTTTTTCATCCCTGAGCTCTTGAACCTTGAAAGCTGAATACCTGTCCTTTTCCTGGTCATTTTTGTTAGGGCACTCCCTAGCAAAATGTCCTTGTTGCTGACAGTTAAACATTTGACCTTGCTCCTATTAAACCTGGCTGGCTCTCTTGGGTTGTAGCTGAATTTTCTACCAGCCTTCTTTTCAAACTTATGAACTCAGAGAGTGAGCATAGCCATCTGTCACTTAAGGTCCATTTCATCCAAGTCATGTTTATCAGTCTGTTTGAAATCATTAAAAGCTAGCTGCTGTTGTGGATCAACATCAGCAACAAAAGAGTGAAGAACAGTTTCTACCATGCTACTAGTCTTGGCTTTTGATTCAGGAGTAGTAGTATGTTGGGATGACAAAGTATAGCTTGGGCTACTGGCATAAGACATTGGACTAGAGCCCATGGAACTCACAAAAGCAGAGTTAGCAGGAGTGGAATAGGAATCACTTGAGTACCCTCTCAGATGAGACTCAAAAGTTTTGAGTTTGTAAAATAAGTCATCAAAAGATAGATATTCAAGTCCACCTTTAGCCTTTAGAGAGATGACTACCTAGTTCCATGAATGAGGCAGGGCTCTAAGAAACCTGACATTGATATCTTCATTTTTAGGTTTGGAGCGAAGTTGATTCAATTCGCTGAGAATCTTTTGAAACCTGTCATAGCCTTGATGAAGACCTTCTCTCTCAGAAATATTGAATTCTGTAAATTCATCTCTCAGCATTGATCTGTGCATCTTCTTGGATTCCTCATTCCCTCCAAATCTTGCCTTGATCCCATTCTAAATCTCTCTAGCATCATCCAAGTGATAGAAATCACCCATATGATCATTAGGAAGATACTGAAGCAAAATACTTTTTGCTTTGATTACATTCTGAATAGCAGTGATTTCTTCATGAGTTTTAGGATCTAGAATGGTAATATTACGATTCTTATCTCTAACAGTAGTCTTCTTACTGTTGCCATTCTAAACAATTTTCCAAAGGTCTAGATCAGTGTTGGTGATCCAGCACTCCATCTTCATGGCCCAGCTATCATACTCCTCCTTCTTCAGGAGTGGGAATTTTCCATTTGTATTGGAAACGATAGCAACGATTTGTTGTGTTTGTTGTGTTGTTGTGGTGTGATTTAATGATTTTGTGTGTGTGTGTTCATACTCGATTCAATTCTAATTGATCACGGTTTAGTGTGGAATTATTGGTGTTTGTCACTAAAAGGGGGAGCTTTTGATTATCTAAGTCTACTAATAATATAAAGCTATTAAACATAAAAATAAAGGAATGATATTTAACCTCGATTGCTTGTCCATAATGAATGTTGCATAGTAGATCAAAGTGAAAATAACTAAAGGTAATTATCTATTTTAAGATAAAGTTTTAAACTTGAAATGATTAAACTAAAAATTAAGACTTTTAAAATAATTGACGAAAGATTAAACTTGATAAAAAGTAAATTTGAAAACTTGAAGCTTTAAAAAAATGTATACTTTATAAAAACATAAACTTGAAAAATTAAACTAAGAGAACATGTTTAAAAATTAAACTAGGTAAAAATGGTAGGAAAAATTAAAGTTTGAAAATTAAAACAATTCGGGAAATCAAAACTTGAACACAAGTCGGAATGAGAAATCTACACTTAGTTTGGAATACCCAATCCCACACCTAATTCGGAATCTAAGTTTCAAAGGCAATCCGGAATAAAAATCTAAACGTTATTCGGAATCTGCAATTCACACGTAATTCGGGAAACAGGAAATTGAACCTTATTCGGAATCTGAATCTTCAACGTAATCCGGAATACAAGTTCTATAAGTAATTCGGAATCCAGGTCCTTTACATAATCCGGAATCTGGCAACGAGAACTAAATCGGAATACAAGCCTAGATCTTGTTCGGAATCCTCAATAAGCATATAATCCGGAATACATATTCCGGATAGTAATCCGGAATACATATTCCGGATAGTAATCCGGAATGTGTGTTCCAATGTTAATTCGGAATGTAGCACAAGAAAGTAATTCAGAATGACGTGTTTTGAACCTAATCCGGAATAAGGGTTTAGAACCTTATTCAGAATACAGGACTTGATCTAGTTCGGGAAAAGCTAATTTTGCACATAAGTCGGAATTATGGGGTTTTTGTTTTGGAGGGAAAAATAAGTCTAAGTCGGAATAAAGAGAACTGTAAATAATTCGGGATAAAAGGGTTTCTAAAATCCGGATTAACAAAAAATAAGCAAAATCACAATAAGCACTTACCAAAACTTAAACCAATTCAAATTTTAGAAAAAAACTAATAAGACACAATTTAAAAACTTTTAAAGACACTAAATAATCAAATAATTTAAAATCAACTTTTTATAAAATTACTAATCTACCAAAATCAACTTATTTTAAAACTAGAAAACATAAAAATTAATCAATAAGCACCTTAATCTAAAAATCTCAAACACATTAAATCAATAAGCACAATCCAATAAGCAAATCAATCACATATTCAACAAGATTAAACCAACTACATGATTAATAAAGCAAAATGATAGATTATGATTAAGAAAGGTAGAATGAGAATTAATCAAAAAGCTTGATTAGATTGAAGATTAAGATCCAAATTATAAGATTAAGATGAAAGTTTAATAAGCTTGAAAGAAAAGCTAGAGAGAAAAAGTAAAACACACACTAATTACCTACTAAACTTAAAGAAAAATAAAAGACTACTCCCTAATGACATGTTTAGGAAACTATATATAGGGGAAGGGAAAGGTGTTGTTTCCTCCTTCTTTCTTCTTGTCTTCTCGTCTTTTAAATAACTCGTCTTTCTCGACTTTGTCTCGGGATTAGTCGAATGATAAAATGAACTCGTCTTCTAATTTTCTTATTTTAGTAGACTTGGTTCTTCGACTTCGTTAAACTTCCGTCTTTAGACTTTTTCTTCGATAAATCTTCAGAATAGGCCTTTGACTTTCGTTCTTCTTACACTTTTGACCTTTTGACTACGTCTTTTGTCTTTTTCTTCGATAAAAGCCTGTGAAAGCTCGTGTTTTCTTTCTTTTTCATACTTTTGTCCTAAAACACAATAAAAACACAAACCACGCATAATAACGCCTTTTACGACATTAAATACACGTTTTGGTCTTGTTATTATTAGAAATAAGTGGTAAAAGGATAAGGGGCTGTTTGATAAAATTATATGATTTAGTGCTGAATGATTCTAAACTCTGAATAATTCATTGGCTCTGTATCAATTTGGCTCTGAATGAAAGTGATGTTTGGTAATTGTTACTAATACAGAATAAAACGACATAAAATAACATATTTAACCTTGTATAGTATATGATAATTTTTACATTGTTTTATCTTTAGAAAAAACATATTATGAAGTTTTTTAATTGATCTACGTCCTCTGTTTAAAATCTTTGGTTATCACTTTTATAAGGTACGAAAAATCAATGTATTTATGGTTTTGTTAAAAAAATCGACTAAAGTAAAATACAAGTAATTTTTTATATTAATTTGAAAAAACGACACCAAATTTGCGAGTTAAAAAAAATCATAGAAAAAGTTGCTTGATGATGACGAATCAAATTACGAAAGAGAATTAACCAAAACTTTATGTTATATAATGAAACAAATAAATAATACGTAAACTTTTAAGAGTTGAAATTAATTATAAAAAATAAAACAAAAGGCCCATTGATAAAATGTTTCACTGGATGATTTAGGGAGTAACATGTGCATAATCACTCAGTAGTGAATTGAGCGATTCAGTGGCGTTATTTTTTTATCAAACAAGCATGACTCTGACCGACTAGGTAATATTCTCTGAATTGGCCCATTAAGAAGCAATCAAACAACCCCTAAGTGTTTTCACACTTATTAAATCCCCTACACTTGACCATTGCAATGCCCTCATGCAATGCATTAATTTCAAAGCACGGTTTACATTTTTCATCATAATTAACCCACCTTGTCCTTTATTAAATACTAAACACTAAGGAAACTAAAAAGATAGAAATATATACAAAATGCTTGAAGGAAGAACACGTAAAGAAATCTAAGACTTACATTAGGGCTTTGGTTGTCATGAATGTTTATCACCCTCAAGTTTCACGTTCCCCAAACCAAGCTTAAAAACGAGATCGTTGTTATTATAAGTTAGCAAGCTAACACTCACTCATGTGGCCTGATTATTCACTTAGACTCCCTTATTCCTAGGTGTATCTCTTATATTTTATTATTGTCTTGAATGATCACGAGGAGGCATTGTTGACTTATTTCGATAGTTTATTTAGGCTAAAAATAAAGTAGGACGA
Organism: Glebionis coronaria; assembly: GCA_025667525.1. NCBI lineage: Eukaryota > Viridiplantae > Streptophyta > Magnoliopsida > Asterales > Asteraceae > Glebionis > Glebionis coronaria. The sequence continues at coordinate 393,396,839 of CM046882.1, forward strand.
TTTAATCAATAGTTAGCTAAAGGACAAAATCTTTTAAAAATGCTTCTCGGGACCTCATAAAGTTCATATCTTGGCATAACTCGCTTCACGATTTGAGACCTTTCTCGGACCGATATTTGGAAGTGACTTCATACTTTGAATCTTGAGAGACGTTCTTGAATAATGGTCTTCTCTTCATAATAGGAATTTCTTCACTTGAAGTTTTTGAGAGATTCTTCATACTTGGACCATGACTTTTTCATTTTTCTCCAATCTTTATTTTGGATTTTGATATACAACGATCCGCCTCCTTTTAGGACTTGAATCTATTTATCATCATACCTTGGTAGGGTCTTTTCGGATAGACTTCTCATGATCTTTAGGGGAGTATTTGCTTTTCGTCGTGTGTCTCGATCCTTCATATTGATTTTTGATAAATGATTCTTCACGTCACTTTGGATCTTTAGCAACAAAATGTAGCCCTCATGTCTTGTTAGGACCTTTTCGGACTCGCCAATCTTCGCAACCCGCTTCAATAAGTTATGCCTTGGCTATGAACTCTAATTAATACCGAGCAACTTTCAAACGATCTTGTGCTTGAAGCTAAGTAACTTTTCAACTCGTACGACCTTACTTATTGCAAATTTATTTATTAACAAGTGGTGGGAGAAAAAGCTCATAATGAACTCACATAAATTCATGAAAGAATACCAAACTTATAATTGACTCTATCATCTCTCGTTCTCCATAATTTAAAATCTCAAGGAATGAGACTCGTGGATGCTTAGCCAATTAAATCAAAGTTTTGGGTTTTCAAGTCATCTATAGGATCTTGCAACTTCTTAGACTTTTTCAAGTTTAGAATTCGCATTTAAAGTTCCCTTGATAAACGACTTTCTAGGATCAATTATATGAACTTGCGAAAAGTTCTTGTTCTTAACCCGTAAGAGTTAAGACTTTCACGTTTTAAAGTTCCCCATATAAAAGTCTAGCAAAACTTGATTTAAACACGTTAAGGATACTAGATAGAGTGAACTTAGATAAGTAAACTCAGGTTGAGTCAAAAGATTCAGGACGGGCCTAATATATCGAAGAAATCAAAACTTGTTAAAACTATTTTACTCCTTTATTTTTCTTTTGACTTTCTTCTTGAAATGAAATGTATACATACGATGCGATAACAAAAGGAAAGAACATAAAAGAGAATAAATGAAAGATACTAGGCCAAAATAGATCAAAATTTTTGAAAAATTTCGAAAAATTAGATTTTCCGGTTAAAATGAGGACAAATTCATGGAAAAGCCCACTTAACTTCGATAGAAGTCCCCATACACTTGATATAAACATTGTCCTCAATGTTTAAGCATGTGGGAGTAAACTACCCTACACTTAGGACATTGTGCACGTTGTTTAAATCTTGCTAAGGAAAGGACAACTAAAGTGATTTCAATGTCAACATATAAGATATGAAATATTGAATCACAAAAGTTTAGGATAGAACCGGGAAGACGGGAAGACGGGATCACGGGTCGTCAAATATCATTAAAAGTGCTCTTTGAAGCTTTAATCCCTGCACATCATAAGAAACAAGACAACAAACACCTATGTAGCTCCCCCTACACTTATTATCAAAACAGGTAAAGGATAGATCATCGGGTTGCCTCCCGAGAAGCGCTTGTTTTTGTTAACCGAGTCACGAGCCTGACTCGATCCAGAACTACACTACAAGAAAATGAAGTTAAGGCAACACTAAGAAAGTGTTGCATTATGTCTTTAAAATGTTGCATTAAGCATAATGTGACACTTTTCTAAGTGCTATGTTATGTAACGTCGCCTTAGGTATGTGAAACACTTATATTGGATTATGTAACACTTTTCGAAAGTGTTTCTTATGCCTAGAAATTTTATACTTTAATATGCAACACTTATAAAATAAAATGCAACACTTTTTTAACTTAAACGCAACACTTATATACACATGTGCAACACTCTTAGATTATATAACAACACTTTTTACATTGATGTGCAACATTTATATATTTGGAATGAGCAAATATGCAACACTTCGATGTACCAACGACAACACTTTTTGATGTTTATTATATTATTCCAACACTCTTTATGATGATTTGTAGCACTTTTACTTCGTGGCAACAAGTCTTGAATTCTTGTAATACACAAATTTTTCACTATTTATATAAAATTGATATTTTCATTCCACAATAAAAGTAATTAGATACAATAAGAAAATATGGATGGTATTGTCCTTTTACCAACATATAGAATGTAAAATAAATGATATACATAATCTGATAGAAAATTTATTTAATCAAAATTCTAGAAATCTTGACATCCTGTTTGCAGCTCCTCACATGCAACTTTCCTTTTGGTTATGTACCTCAAAGCAATGTAGCCTCCTATCTACGAAGACGATATATGATTAGTTTTCTTTCTACACATCCTGAAATTAAAAATTGATAGTAAAATAGTTACCTCATACATTTAGTTACAAAACCAAAATACTCCTAAACTTTGTACAATATAATATTCAAGCAATTTTCTAAAACCCTGATCAATAAAAAAACGAGTAGACCCTATAGATATATGCATGAAGTTTTGGGTCCTAATGGGTATGGGACGTTACCAGATGCCGTCGGTGGTGTCTTGCACACTTCTCTTTACCTTCGCCTCATTGGAGATAGAGACACTATCAAGATAGGATGATGGTCGTATGGTGTCTTCTTTCCAATGTTTGATAATGGTTCGTTTATGGTGAAAGCTTAATCTGAGAAATGTTTAAAATAAATATTCAAGATGAAGGGAAAAAATAGGATCAAATAATAAAAAATTGGTTTATGGTGCAGGCCTGCATTCCCATGTTTCGTTTGTGGGTGTGTTTGCTGTTATGTCTGCACATCTTAACAGCAGTATATTGCTTGTTTGGGTTTTATGCATTTGAAATCCATCTAAAGTGAGCATTTTCACTCAAATAGCTTGTGATTCCGAATTCTCTGCTTATTGTAGTTTTCACAATATTTTAGTCTGCAATATATGTGCTTTCTGTAAGACTACAAGATGATGTTATAATTTGTAAAAACAAAATGCAACTAGCCTACAATGTTAAGATGTTTGGTTATGCAATTTTTACTAGAATCGAGAATTGCTTTCAACATAATTTCTCCAAGTTTCCTTCTTTTTAACCTCCTATAGAATTAACTAGAGGGGCATCTTATAAGTAATAAATAAGGTTAAACTAAAGAACATATATCAAAATGTAAACTAGAGCTTTTACGAGATTAGATAACCTGTAGATGAGCATTGTTCTAGTTCATCAACTTCTTGTCGGATTGGTTCATATTCCATCTCATCATCGGCTAGGCTGTCATACACAAAAGAATAATGAATGAGAAGTGAAAATCGAGCACCAATAATGGATAAAAGTGGTTTTTAGCCATATGATTAACAAAAATCAGTAAATCATATGTAATAAAACAAATAGTAAGAAATCGTATTCAGATGTACTCCTGGTGTGTGTAAGTTTAAACAACTTGAACTCCAGTTTCTTTCGCAACTAAAATATAAACTATTTTTGTCAAATGAATTTGTCTAATATCCATTATGGTAATTTGATTGAAACATTGTAGTGGATGTCCCTTTTCTCAAGTTTGCTATGGAAACTTTAGGTGGCTAGATTATCACATATAATATGGAATGAGCTTCAAAGGGATATAGATTAAGCGACTTATGTGGTCTCTCCTCCATGTCAACATCCCTCATTTACATTAATGGACAAATTAGATTAGCTACAAGCAGCATTATATGTTTGATGGCCATTCTAGATTCTGACAGAAAGGATTAGCACATACAATGACTAGCAAAGTTCTGTTTAAGTAACAAGCCATTTATATTGTATGTAAATCATGTTAACAAAAATCTATGTAAGATTGATCAAGTACATTTTTAGAACCAATGAACCATAAACAACAGATAGATTCCTTAAAGCTTAATCAGCCACAATAGCAATATGTTGTGGATAGGGGTGCAAACGAGCCAAGCATTTATCAAGCTATTCGAGCTCGAGTTCAAGCTCGGCTCAATCAAGCCGAGCTTTTATCGAGCCTAAGCCCGAGCTCAAGTAAAATAATATGGATGGAAACATATAATGAGTCGAGCTCGAGCTTTTGATAGCTTGGTTCGAGCCCTTATCGAGCTTTTCGAGCCTTAGTATGCATATATTTTTATATAAGTAAAAACGTTGATTTGAGTATTAGCCTTATTATAAAGAGTAACTATATAAAACATTAATAATTTATTGATAGTCGTTATCATAGTTTATTACAAACATAGAACTTATGGTGGTGTGTAAATGATAGAGAAATATTTGTTGCATATATATAACTTCGAACTTTTCAAGCTAAGCTCGAGCTTTGCTCGAATCCTAATCGAGCCGAGCTCAAGCTTTAAAGGTAAAATATCGACGAGCTATCGAGCCGAGATTGAACCCACTATTTATGTTTCGAGCCGAGTTCGAGCCCTATTGAGCTCGGGCTCGGCTCGGCTCTTTTCCACCTCACTTGTGGATCCTACATTACATAAAATTTATATAGAATGCATGGGTGGGGAATGCTCATTGGGTACGTTGTAAAATAAGCACTTATTACTAATAATAGCATGCACATTAACTATAGTGCCGAAAAATCTTGAGAACGTATCAGAGCTATAAAGCATAAGGTTGAATTAATTTAAGAGAGTGTGAACCTAGTAACAATTTGACTTCTTGAGTCAAGATTGTATCTTAAGTTCTTAACCACTCAGGGAGTCAGGGGAGGCCTACTGGCAAAAGACTTGCCTTTTGAAAAGGGAGGCTTTGCCTGATTTGAGTATTTCTTTCTTGCTTTAATTTAAAATTAATGTTTTTTTGTATGATTTGTGTCATATTGCCTGTTATATAATTATAATTATCTTGAAGTATAACATACTTATAGTTCTTGATTCACGTATTAAGTAGTTGATTCAACTTAATGTTTACTACTACTACTAATATGAATTTAGTTAAAACAGTACCTATTCATAGCTTCTGTGCACTTCTTCATATTTAACAGCTCGCTTTTTCTATGAATCTAAGGAATTCTACATCCCAACAATCATATAAGTTGAGTGTAACTGAGACATTAAGAGTGAGACTGTACATTCCAACAATCATATAAGTTGATGTAACTGAGACATTAAGAGTGAGACTGTGGAATGAGAGTTTGTGGGAAATAAAGTATAGGTAGAGAAGTATTTTTACTCTAGTATGGTTATTTAAAAATTTATTATAACAAGTAACAAAATTTTCTACAGAGAGGGAGAGCAAACTTTACGAAAACAACATTACCTTTAACTATTCCACTTCTGCACTTAATTTTTTCAGTCTTTTCAGTGTCTTCTACATGAATTGGTGTTGTTTCGTTTACAATAGCCGATGCTTCTTGAATTTTTTTGTGCAAATTCACGTTCCTTGGTAACCAATTCAGTTGTTTCGTCAAATTTAGCCTGCATGGAAAGGTGGAAAGATGGGTGAGTAACGTAAAGGGTCAGTTTAATATGGGTCAAAACATGTGTGATTTTGCTTTTAAAACATCCTACAAATACTTTACTTATCAAACTATGATCAAGAATGACACACTCATAGGCATGTTAACAAATGAGCGCATTCATGACATACTCTATGAATTCCCAATTTTACAAATACAATAAATACTATGATATACTATATACCATCATTATAGGCAGCTACCCAAGGCATTCTTTGGTGATTCTTCTTGCTTTTTTACTTTCAAGATATCTTAAACCATTCCAACTCTTTTCTAAGTATGCCTGTGAGCATCCACAAAGAGCTTACTCATAAGACCAGACAGAACTATTAACTCGTCAACAATATGGACAGAAAACAAATAATATAGACTTAACATAACAAATACATTAGATCAGCAAACTCAGCGTAGCTGGTGCACAAAATTCATTATTTTTGGCACACTGAACCAATAATTTACAAACAAAGCCTGACTAAAAGTTTACTATAACCCCTTTATGAATAAAGGAAAAAAAATACTAAACCTCAAAACTAATAATCATTTAAATGCCCTTAATACAAAACCACCAACTTTAGAAGAAATTGCATGTTCTAAGACACCTGTTGTTATGAGTTTTCATTTCAATTCTTACATTTTTAAATGTATGACAAAAGCACAAGCATCAACACCCGTTCATGATAGCAAAAACCACAATCAAACATCCTATTTATGAATAGGAACACTAGGTTTTGAAACCCCTTTTTTGACAGAAATACATCAGATTTAAGCACCATATTTGTGAGAGAAAAAAAGTTTTACCAAACGCCCCATTTATGATAGCAAGTTGCACAACCAAAACACGCGTTTACAACTGATTGTCTTGTGCTTGTATCGAATATAAAGTTTTGTTTTAGTTTCATATAATCTTAATTCCATTCAAAGATTAAAAAAAGAATAAATTTCAACTACTTTCAAAAATCAATAATTTGTTACCTAGAAATAGAAAAAAACATATAAACATCCATAAATCATTCTAAAATTAAACATAAGAACAACATTAATTAGATATAAAAAAGAATAATTGAACAACAAAATCAATTTTAGCAGTTTGGTACCTCCTAATTCGATTACCCTGTTAGCCGGGTTGTATGAGGAACATGGCTTGTGACAGCAGTTTATAGGTGTGCGCCGGTGGTGGTGGTTTGTGATGTTGGTTAAGCGGCGGAGAATGGTATATAGTCCTGGGTTGTGAAAGTGAAGAGGGTAAACAAGTAGGGTTTGTGAAGGTAGTGAAATTTTGGGAGGGAATTTAGGCGCCCAAAAAAATTCCTCCATTCTTTGTTTCATTTTGAAGAACCGCCTATATAGTTTCGATTTAGTGAATTTCCAAGCATTATAATTAGAGCATATTTAAGAAGAGAACTACAAAAATGAGATGTCATAAGATATAATCCTACCAACTCATATTACTTTTCTCCTAAAATCATTTATACCAATCTAGCGTATTCGAGTTACCACATTTCTCCAAACGCATGTGACTCTTGAACCACTTTAGATGGTGTTGTCATTAAATTTGTGCAAATGTAACACTTCACAAAAGTGTTGTCATAGATTCTTAAATATGCGACACTAAATATGTTGCAATAGAGCTTTAAATGCAACACTTTGTTACAATGTGTTGCCTTATAATAAATTTAAATAAAAAGGCAACATTGTATAAGTGTTGCATCTAAAATGTTGAATTAGGCTTGTTTTCTAGTAGTGCTAATTCAAGGGAAACGTGGTGAGGGATGGAATCATCTCATGAGAGATGTCCTCACCAAAGTACAACTTAACACGCTTGCCATTCACCTAAAAGTTTGGCCCATTTGGTTGCGATAACTCAATGCTGCCATAAGGGAAGACTTTAGTGACAGTGAATGGACCAGACCAATGGCTCTTAAGCTTTCCCGAAAAGATTTTCAACCGAGAGTTAAAGAGTAAAAGTTGATCACCAATTTTGAACTCTCGGTTTTTGATCTTAGAATCATGAATGAGCTTGGTTTTCTCCTTGTAGATCAACGAATTCTCATAAGCCTCATTTCGTAGTTCATTAAGTTCATTGAGTTGGATCTTCCTAAGATCACCGGCTTTGTTGATATCAAAATTAGCCCATTTCAAGGCCCAATAAGCCTTATGCTCCAACTCAATGGGGAGGTGGCACGCCTTTCCGTACACAAGATGATATGGAGTGCAACCAATAGGTGTCTTATATGCGTTACGAAAAGCCCACAAAGCATCATCTCACTTATCGGCCTATGAGGCACGATGCTCTCCCACAGTTTTCTCTAAGATTCTCTTAAGTCCACGGTTTGAAATCTCGTCTTGACCATTAGTTTGTGGATGATACGTGGTGGAAAGTCGGTGATTGACACCATACTTAGCCATGACTCGAGTAAATTGATCGTTGCAAAAATGAATCCCGCGATCACTAATGATAGCACGAGGAACACCGAATCGAGCAAATGGTTGTTTCAAAAAGTTCACAACCACCCTCGCATCGTTCGTAGGTAAAGCCTTTGCTTCAACCAATTTTGATACGTAGTCAATGGCTACGAGGATGTACTTGTTCCCTTTGGATGATGGAAATGGCCCCATAAAGTCGATGCCCCATACGTCAAAGATTTCACACTCTTGGATGAAATTTTGAGGCATCTCATCTTTATGTATGATCTTGCCTTGTCGTTGGCAAGCATCACAATGCTTAACCATTTCGTGTGCATCACGATAAATGGTGGGCCAATAAAATCAAGAATCGAAAACTTTCTTCGCGGTATAGTTAGGACCAAAGTGACCACCGGTGGGTCCTTTATGGCAAGCTTCCAAGATTTGTAAAGCTGCGGGCCCGTCAACACACTGACGAAGGATCAAGTCAGCACATTGTTTGAAGAGATAAGGGTCGTCAATAGTAAGTTTTCACATCCTTGAATAATTTCTTCTTTTGTTGGGACGATAACCCTTCGATGAGAATTCCACCCGTCAAGTAGTTTGCAAAGTCCGCAAACCATGGGGTATCGTCAATATTGGAGTTAATAGACATCAAGGTCTCAAGAGGAAAATATTCATTAATCTCTTGATTTGGAAGTTCCCCTTGATAAGGATCCTCGAGTCTACTTAGATGATCCGCGGCTAGGTTTTCCTCTCCCTTTTTATCACAAATTTCAATTTTGAATTCTTGAATGAGTAAAACCCAACGAAGGAGTCTTGGTTTGGAATCTTGTTTTGTTAACAAGTACTTCAACACGCAATGATCGGTGTATACAATGGTGGTGGAAAGGACAAGATAGGGGCGAAATGTTTTCAAAAGCATATACAACGGCTAAAAGCTCTTTTTCAGTTGTAGTGTAATGCAATTGAGCCCCCGTCATTGTCTTGCTAGCATAATGGATTGGTTGGAAATATTTGTTAATTCTTTGTCCCAAAACCGCTCCAATAGCAAAGTCGCTAGCATCACACATTAATTCAAAAGGTAACTCCTAATTAGGGTTAACTTAGACCCGTGCCTTAGTTAATTTATCCTTAAGAAAATTGAAAGATTCGATACACTCTTTAAAAAAGATAAAAGGAGTATCTTTTTCCAAGAGGTGGGTCATCGGGCGAGCGATCTTAGAAAAATCTTGAATGAATCGACGATAGAAGCCCGCATGACCAAGAAAACTTCTCACACCCTTCACGGTTAAAGGTGGAGGTAATTTAGCAATCACATCGACTTTAGCATGGTCGACTTCAAGACCGGCTTTGGAGATTTTATGTCCAAGAACAATACCTTCTTTTACCATGAAATGGCATTTTTCCCAATTAAGAACGAGACGAGTGTCCTCACACCGTTTAAGCATACGTTCTAAATTGGCAAGGCAAGATGAGAAAGAATCACCATAGACCGAGAAATAATCCATAAAGACTTCCATAGTTTCTTCAACCATGTCATGGAATATAGCCATCATACACCTTTGTAAAGTCCCAGGAGCATTGCATAAGCCGAAAGGCATTCTTTTGTAAGCAAATGTTACATAAGGACAAGTGAATGTGGTTTTCTCTTGGTCTTTTGGATCGATGGGAATTTGAAAATACCTGGAGAAAGCGTCTAAGAAGCAATAGTAGTCATTACCCGCTAAACGCTCGAGCATTTGATCCATGAAAGGAAGAGGAAAATGATCCTTACGAGTGGCATCATTGAGCTTGCGATATTCTATGCAAACTCGCCAACCCGTGACAAGTCGAGTAGGAATCAACTCGTTGTTTTCATTGGGAACAACGGTTATTCCGCCTTTCTTAGGCACACAATGGACGGGACTAACCCATGGCGAATCCGAAATAGGGTAAATCATTCCGGCATCTAGAAGTTTGATAACTTCTTTCTTGATGACGTCATGAATTTTGGATTAACCCTTCTTTGGCTTTGGATTGCGGGTTTAAAGTCATCTCCCATGAGAATTTTATGAGTACAAAAGTTAGGATCAATTCCGCGGATGTCAGAAATTTTCCAAGCAATTGCTTTCTTATGATTTTTGAGCACATTGATAAGTCGAGATTTTTCATCCTCTTGTAAGTCTTTTGCAATGATGACGGGTAACTTCTTATTGTCTTCTAGAAAAACGTATTCAAGATGAGACGGTAAATCCTTAAGCTCTAAATCCGGAGGATTGTCGATGGAAGGCTTAGTCAAATTCGGATCATCGTTTATGATTTCCATAGGAGAAGGTGGAGAAATATGGTCCTCATTGAGAAGTTTCTTAATGGTACGAATGTCTTCTTCCCAATCGGAGGGAGAATCGTCATATTTTAAGTCCACATCCCCAAAATTTGCTTCAAATTCTTTCAAAAGAAAGTCACTTTCTCCAAATGGAGTCAATGAGGGAGGAATAGAGGCAACGGTCTCAACAATGGGTAGAGAAGAAAAACCACTTTTACAAGCGTCTTTGAAGTGTTCTTCACAAGCCTCATCAAGTACGTCAATGAAATTAACGCTCTCGTATTCATGAGGTTGCTTAGAAAGTTTACCCATGTTAAAGACGATTTTGTCGTCACCAACTCTCATGATTATTTCACCCGCGGCTACATCAATAAGAGTGCGACTGTTCCTCAAGAATGGACGTCCAACGATTAATGGAACACGGGGATCCATCTCGTAGTCAACGACAACAAAATCCGCCAGAAAGGTGAATTTTTCGACACCGACGAAGACATCTTCGGCTATCCCGACCGGATAAGCAACCGTACGGTTAGCTAACTCCAATGTCATTCGTGTGGGGACTAGCTCGGGTAGAGATAATTGTTTCCAAACTCTTAAAGGCATTAAGTTGATACTAGCACCTAGATCGGCTAGGGACATACAATTCTCTACCCCGAGAAAGTTGCAAGGAATAAGAAAGCGACCTGGATCACCAAGTTTGGTTGGTAATTTCCTTAAAAGAACCGCGGAGCAATTCTCATTAAGTTGGGTTTGAGCAATATCAAGGAGTTTTTCTTTATCACTGAGAAGATCTTTGAACATTTTAGCATATTTAGGCATGTAAGCGAGAGTCTCGGCAAAGTAGATGTTGAAATTCAATTGTTTAAACATTTTAAGAAAGTTTGAAACTTGAATATCTTCCTTAAGAAACGATTGCTTAATTACAGTATTGATTTTAGAGTATGCATATTTTGTGGTAATTGCGTTGAATATTGTCAAACAAATTGTTTCTTCAACTTTTCTTTCCTCAAACTTAAAGGATAAGGTATGTCGGGTAGAGACAAAGGCTTTTGAATGGAATTCTCGCTCACATCCTTGGGTGGTAGAGGGGTAGAAGTAGAAGGTGGGGGAATTGGTGAATGGGACTCGTTATCCATTGTCACAATCACCGGAGGAGGTTTAGGAATCTCGGGTTCCTTGTAACCTTTTCCACTTCGGGTGGTGATTGCTTTCATCTCCCCTCTTGGATTAGAAACGGTGTTACTCTGAAGAGAACCCGAACCAGAGGATTGATTACTTGGGAAGAAACTAGCCATCGTATACCTTAAGTCATTCGTTTGACTGCTTAAAGAATTTCGCATGTCATTCCTAAGCTCGGCTCGAAGATCATTCCCTTGTTTCGCCATGTCACCTTTCAAGTTGATAATTTAGCTCTGAAGATTCTTCACCAACGCGTCATTAGTCCGCATGTACGTTTCAACCTCTTGATTTTATGCCGTGGGTTGGTTGGGATGGGGAACTTGGTAAGCAGGTGGTTGATAAGTGGGTTGTTGGCAAACTTGATTATTTCCTTGAGGTGGATATGGGTTTCTTTGGGTTTGATATTGATTAGGAGCTCGAGGTTGGTTTTGATTGTTTCGATTAAAGTTGTTTTGGTTTTGAGGAGGAAAACCGGGTGGTGAAATAAAGTTGTTTGAACGATAACTTAGCAAATTGCGGTCACCTTGAGGACGAGCTTGATAGCCTCCCGTGGAAAAGTTATCGTTAGCCGCATACACATTTTCTGGATTGTACTGAGTAAAAGTACAATCGGTGTATGAATGAGAACCCCCGCAAGTCTCACAAGAAATTGCTACATCTTTAGCTTGTTGAAATTAGTTCGTAGCCATGGTTAAGAAATTTTTGTTCATCTCGGCTATTTGGCGTGTAAGTTCGGTTAACTCGGGGTTTGATGAAGTAGAAGAAACATTGACTCTCGGGTTATTTCTTGAAGATGCGGATGAATCCCAAATTTTGTGATGAGTAGGCATGTTGTCTATAAGCTCTCTACACTCCTCGGGTCTTCTCTTCATGAATGTACCACCGGCGGCAGCATTAATCATATCACAATCACGAAAAGTTAAACCATTGTAGAAAGTATCAATCAAAGTGACGGGGAGCATATTATGATTAGACAACGATCGATCAAGACATTATAATGTTCCCAAGCATCGAAAAGCGACTCATCAGGTTCTTGAGTGAAGCCACTGATTTGATTACGAAGACTAGTTACCATGGATGGTGGAAAGTATCTTGAAATTTTTTTTGAGTCATCTCGTCCCATGTATGAATTGAGTTTTTGGGAAGACGATCAAACCATTTTTCAGCATGGTGGGATAAAGTGTGTGGAAAAAGGTGAAGGCGAAGAAAATCCATGGTAACACCGGGCAATTTCATGCTTTGAGTGACAGTTATGAATTTATCAAGGGGTTCTTTGGCATCATCATCCGGTAATCCGCGAAATGGACAAGCGTTTTGAACTTGTTGGATCATGTGATGCTTCAACGAAAATTCAGGAGCCGTGATTTGCATCGGCGCAATCGGTCCTCCACGTCCGTTCGTAGTTGGTTGACAAAGCTCCTCCATCGTACGAAGGTCGGGTTGAGGGGCATGGTTGTTATTATTCATGTTGGGTTGAGGTGGGTTATTATTATTATGCACACCGGCCATATCTAAGTCTCTACGAGTCTCGGGCTCAGAATAAGACGAAGATCGAGTACTCATACACTAAAAATGCAATACAATATTTTTGATTTTTTTATCTTTTTTATTTTTTTTTGGTTTTTTGAAAATTTTATATTTTTTAAGATTTTTATGAAAAATTTTAAGCTTGAAAATAACGTTCTCAAAGAACGGATCCCAAAATCCAATTTTTCTCACTAAAAACCGTTAATCTTTACGAAAAGATCCGGCAGCGGCGCCATTTGATTTAATGATTTTGTGTGTGTGTGTTCATACTCGATTCAATTCGAATTGATCACGGTTTAGGGTGGAATTATTGGTGTTGGTCAGTAAAAGGGGGAGCTTTTGATTATCTAAGTCTACTAATAATATAAAGCTATTAAACATAAAAATAAAGGAATGATGTCTAACCTCGATTGCTTGTCCAGAATGAATGCTGCATAGTAGATCAAAGTGAAAATAACTAAAGGTAATTATCTATTTTAAGATAAAGTTTTAAACTTGAAATGATTAAACTAAAAATTAAGACTTTTAAAATAATTGACGAAAGATTAAACTTGATAAAAAGTAAATTTGAAAACTTAAAGCTTTAAAAAATGTAAACTTTATAAAAACGTAAACTTGAAAAATTAAACTAAGAGAACATGTTTAAAATTAAACTAGGTAAAAATGGTGGGAAAAATTAAGGTTTGAAAATTAAAACAATTCGGGAAATCCAAACTTGAACACAAGTCGGAATGACAAGTCTACACTTAGTTTGGATTGCCGAATCCCACACCTAATTCGGAATCTAATTTCCAAAGGCAATCCGGAATAAAGATCTAAACCTTACTCGGAATCTGCAGTTCACACGTAATTCGGGAAACATGAAAGTGAACCTTATTCGGAATCTGAATCTTCAACGTAATCCGGAATACAAGTTCTATAAGTAATTCGGAATCCAGTTCCTTGACATAATCTGGAATCTGGCAACTAGAACTAAATCGGAATGCAAGCCTAGACCTTGTTCGGTATCCTCAATAAGCATATAATCCGGAATACATATTCCGGATAGTAATCCGGAATGTGTGTTCCAATGTTAATTCGGAATGTAGCACAAGTAAGTAATTTGGAATGATGTGTTTTGAAACTAATCCGGAATAAGGGTTTAGAACCTTATTCGGAATACAGGACTTGATCTAGTTCGGGAAAAGGTAATTTTGCACAAAAGTCGGAATAATGGGGTTTTTGTTTTGGAGGTAAAAATAAGTCTAAGTCGGAATAAAGAGAACTGTAACTAATTCGGGATAAAAGGGTTTCTAAAACCCGGATTAACACAAAATAAGCAAAATCACAATAAGCACTTACCAAAACTTAAACCAATTCAAATTTTAGAAAAAACTAATAAGACACAATTTAAAAACTTTTAAAAACACTAAATAATCAAATAATTTAAAATCAACTTTTTATAAAAATATTAATCTACCAAAATCAACTTATTTAAAAACTAGAAAACATAAAAATTAAGCTATAAGCATCTTAATCTAAAAATCTCAAACACACTGAATCAATAAGCACAATCCAATAAGCAAATCAATCACATATTCAACAAGATTAAACCAACTACATGATTAATAAAGCAAAATAATAGATTATGATTAAGAAAGGTAGAATGAGAATTAATCAATATTAAGATCCAAATTACAAGATTAAGATGAAAGTTTAATAAGCTTGAAAGAAAAGCTAGAGAGAAAAAGTAAAACACACACTAATTACCTACTAAACTTAAAGAAATAAAAGACTACTCCCTAATGACATGTTTAGGAAACTATATATAGGGGAAGGAAAAGGTGTTGTTTCCTCCTTCTTTCTTCTTGTCTTCTCGTCTTTTAAATAACTCGTCTTTCTCGACTTTGTCTCGGGATTAGTCGAATGATAAAATGAACTCGTCTTCTAATTTTCTTCTTTTAGTAGACTTGGTTCTTCGACTTCGTTAAACTTCCGTCTTTAGACTTTTTCTTCGATAAATCTTCAGAATAGGCCCTTGAGATCCGTTCTTCTTGCACTTTTGACCTTTTGACTTCGTATTTGTCTTTTTCTTCGATAAAAGCCCGTGAAAGCCCGTGTTTTCTTCATTTTTCATATTTTTCTCCTAAAACACAATAAAAACATAAACCACGCATAATTCCGCCTTTTACGACATTAAATAAACGTTTTGGTCTTGTTATTATTAGAAATAAGTGGTAAAAGGATAAGTGTTTTCACACTTATTATGGTGCTTGGTTGTCTTGTTTCAGTAGAACTGGAAGCAGACATGATTAGACAAAATGGTTAGAAAAAAATGGTTCATCTTGTGCAGAGACTCTCCCAGGCTCTGATACCACTTGTTGGGTCCACTAGATGTGGATCTTGCAGCATGTTAAGGATGGTGAACGACTTCAGTAATCACAAGTCTATTCACAGAGAGACTCTTAATGTAATACAAAGTATAAGTGCGGAATACAAATACTAAGATCAAGAAGAAACATAATAACTAAATAACTTGATCCTTACTAAGGATTTCTACTATTGATATGAAATGAATACTGGTGAAAGGTGTGTCTAACCCTTCTGCCAATGGGTTCCTTTTGTACAACAAGGAAACCCTAAACTACATAAAACATAAACGTGTAACTCCTGATATGCACATCCTTTCCTAAGATATCTCATGCATATCCTAACAAACTACTAAGAATAACATTGTTTGACTTTCTACTAGACCAGGAGCACGTGTTGCTCCTACTACTACTAGGACCAGGAGGAACTACATACCTCCTAGTTCAGCTATTACATATATCTATTGCATAGGTCCTAACAAGAAGATATATAAACATATATTTTGTAGTGAATTTAGGTACTTGGTAAGATTAATTACTTGTGATCATTTAGACTTTATAAAATCTAAAATGATGTATGCATATGCTCATGTGTTCCAGGTGACTTAATAGTCTCCAAAGTGATCAATTGTATAGTTATATGCTCATATAAAATGTAGTCATATGTAATGTTCCTGTGATCCCATAATAGAATACTCACAATTATGATAAAATGTTCAAAGTTTAAGTGGCCAAGTGATTGAATATTCACTATCATGTTATAGTATATATATAGTTCTCGTGATCAAATGTGTGAATGCTCATGCATGATGCAAGTGATAATATGAAGTTTTCATGTAAAGGTGATAATATATAATGTAACTCATGAGATGACGTGTACAATGATGTCATTAAAAAACATGAAAACCATAGGTTTTAGAGCTTTATCCCGTTATTTTTAGCTTTGTCCTCAAAGTTTAAGATGATGTTATTGCTCAAGTGAACAAGTGTGGGTGCTTAGCTCTAAATGATTCTTTGCGTTCCCAAGTGAACTCGAGACCTCGCCTTGAGTTCCAACGTATCTTAACTAACAGAATTTGGCTGCGTTTCAGCTTCTTGACTACTCTTTCCATGACCTCTAATGGTTCTTCGATAAATTGGAGTTTTTCATCAAATTGGACGCCCTCCAATGGCATGGCTAACGGCTCCTTCACATAGCACTTCTTTAAGTTTGAAACGTGAAAGGTAGAGTGTACCCGACTCAATTGTTGGGGTAACTCTAGACGATAGGCTACTTCACCAATTATGGCAATCACTTTGAAAGGTCCAACGTATCATGGATTTAGTTTACCACGTTTCCCAAAACATACAACACCCTTCCAAGGTGATACCTTGAGCATAACACGGTCACCTACTTCAAATTTCATAGGTTTCCATTTCTGATCTGCGTAGCACTTCTGTCTGTCTTGTGCAGCTTGAATTCTCTGCTTCATGAGAGTGATCTTCTCTGTTGTCTCTTAGATTAGTTTGGGTCCAATAAGCTAAAATTCCCCTACCTCTACCTAGCATACGGGTGATATGCACTTGCGACCATAGAGAGCCTCAAATAGTGCGAATTTGATGCTGTCATAGTAGCTATTGTTATAGGAGAATTCAACTAAAGGTATATGTTTGACCCATCCTTTCCTAAAGTTTATCACACATGCTCGCAGCATGTCTTCCAAATTTTGGCTCGTTCATTCACTCTGACCATTGGTCTGAGGGTGATAAGCAGTACTCACATCCAGGTTTGTACCTAAAGCTCGTTGGAAAGATTTCCAAAAGTTTGAGGTGAATCTACCATCTTGATCACAAATAATTGAGACATGTATTTCGTGTCTTGTCACAACTTCCTTTACGTACAGTCTTGCTAGTTTGTTAAGAGAGTCATTTTCTCTTATGGGTAGAAAATGGGCAGACTTGGTGAGTTGGTCGTCGATTACCCAAATAGTATTGTACCCATGAGATGAGGTGGGAAGTTTAGTGATGAAATCCATGGTAATGTGGCCCAATTTCCATTTTGGGATTTCAGGTTGGATCAGTAGTCCTGACGGTCTCTGGTGCTCAGTCTCTACTCTGGCACATTAAACACTTTTTCGCATAAGTTGCAATGACTGCCTTCATGTTTGGCCACCAATACAACTTCCTCATATCCTGATACATTTTTTCAGATCCTAGATGTATGGATTATTTGGACTTATGAGACTCATGCATGATCACGCTCCTTAAGTCTCTGTAACATGGTAACCAGCTCCTTCCGTGTAAACACAACGTTTCATCTGCTCTTGGTTCTAGTTTTTCCTTTGTAAAGTCTGTTCTAAGCATTCCCCCTACGTCTTCCTTCTTAATGTTTTCTGGTTTCCGAGCTTGTATCTGAGCCTCCAATATATGCTTGGGTAGGTCCAAGTTAATCGTCATAACCAAGGCTCGGACTCACATTGGAGGATCAGTTCCCTTGCGGCTGAGTGCATCTATAACCACATTGGCTTTACTGGGGTAGTATTTGATGTCATAATCGTAGTCGCTAAGAAATTCTATCCAACGACGTTGTCTCATGTTCAGCTCCTTTTGGTCTAGAATGTGTTGCAAACTTTTGTGGTCGGTATGCACAGTATATTTTGTTCCGTATAAATAATGGCTCTAGATATTTAAGGCAAAAACTACTGATCCAAATTCTAGATCATGAGTAGAGTAATTATGCTCGTGCTTTTTCATTTGTCTTGAAGCATAAGCAATTACTTTCTTCCTCTGCATCTGTATAACACCTAAGCCTTTGTGCGAGGCATCACAGTAGACAACAAAATCCTCGTTGCCTTCTGGCAAGGCTAGAATAGGTGCTTTGCACAACTTCTGTTTAATGGTTAAGAATGTTAGTTCTTCTTTCTCTCCCCACTTGAATTTCACGCCTTTCTGAGTGAGCTTCGTCATAGACTTGGCTATCTTGGAGAATCCTTCTATAAATCTCAAGTATTATCCGGCAAGACCTAGAAATTGGCGAATCTCTTTCGATGATGTAGGCGGTGCCCAATCCTTTACGGATCTGACTTTTGCGGGATCTACTTGAATACCATCGCTATCAATCACATGACCAAGGAAATGAACCTTAGGAATCCAAAAATCACATTTGGAGAATTTTGCGTACAACTTTTCTTCATTAAGTAGTTTCAGTACTTGAGCAAGGTGTTCTCCATGTTCTTTTTCATTCTTAGAATAAATGAGTATGTCGTCGGTGAATACGATCATGAATTTATCCAGATACAGTCTACACACACAATTCATAAGGTCCATGAATATTTTTGGTGCGTTGGTTAGTCTAAATGACATAACCTGAAATTCGTAATGAACATAGCGAGTTCTGAAAGCTGTTTTTGGAATGTCTTCTTCTCTGACCTTCGACTGATGGTATCCAGATCTTAGATCGATCTTGGAATACACACTTGGTCCTTAAAGTTGATCAAATAGGTCATCGATTTGAGGAAGTGGATAACGATTCTTCATAGTTAACTTTTTCAGTTCTCTTTAATCAATACACATTCGGAAAGAACCGTCTTTCTTTTTGACAAATAGTACTGGAGCTCCCCAAGGTGAGGAATTGGGTCTAATAAAACCTTTGTCTGACAGTTCTTGGAGTTGTTCTACGAGTTCTTTCATCTCGGTTGGTGCCAACCGGTAAGGTGCTTTAGCTACAGGTGCAACTCCTGGTATCAAGTCAATATGGAATTATACTTGACGAGTTGGTGGTAAACTAGGTATGTCGTCTGGGAAAACTTTGGGATAATCTCGGACAATTGACACGTCCTTGATTTGTTTCTTTTCTGGTTTGTCTTATTCGTCCGTTTTATAAATATTTGCTAAGAAGATAGGGCATCCTCTCAGTAGATATTTCTGGACTTTGGTACACGAGATAACACTTAGTCTTGTGTCAATCTTGTCTATGTTTCCTTCTCCTCGGAAAATTAAGTCTTCTTCTCCCAAAGGTATAAGGACTAGCTTTTCATCACGCACAATAGTTGCGTAATATTTTGCTAACCAGTCCATACCAGTGATAACGTCAAAACTACCAAGGTTTACTGGGATTAAATGAATATCGAAGGGATGTTTCAGAAGATTTATGGTACAACCTCTTAAGATAGTATCGGTTTCGATGACTTTACCGTCGGTTAATTCGACTCTGTAACAGTTCTCTAACTTGGTGGGAGTGATGTCTAGTAAACTACTAAACTCGGTAGATATAAAACTCCTATCGGCTCCGGTATCAAACAAAATAGATGCATATCGATTGTTCAGAAGAAACGTACCGGTAACTACATTAGAGTCGGGATTGGCTATGGCATCTCCTATAACATAAACTCTAGCCGGTGCTCCTCCACCGTTCCCTTTCTTGTTTTCTTGCTTTGGGCACTCGGGTTTGATATGTCCCGGTTCTCCACAACCATAGCAAAGAACTTCTCTCCGTCTCAGATCATTTCCACCAGTGGCATGGCGGTTTCCCTGCTATCCTTTTCCATGGAAGTTTTGACCACTTCGGTTGTTGGGTCTAAAGTTGGTGCCAGTGTTGCTTCTATCAGCCAAAACAAAAGTATTGCTTGGTCCAGGTCTTCGGCAAGACGTGTCACGGTAATGGTGAAAATTGCACTTGGCACACTTGGGCTTGGTACCTACATATCGAGGTGGCTCTGAGGTAGTAGCAATATAAACCTGACCTAAGTTCTGTTTCTTAGGTGGCTGAGTCTGATGATGGCTACCGAAGTTTTCGTCGGCTTTTCTCTTGTTTTCAGTCTGCCTTTCCGCATGGTTACGGCCTAGTTTGTCCATCAGCTCAGTGGCGAACTCAATGGCACTCTCGACTGTAGTGGGTCGGGATACGAGCACACTGTCGTGAATGGATTCTAGAAGTCCACTAAAATACTACTCGATCTTATCCTTCACATCAGGAACAATTCTGGTGCACATCAAAGTCAGCTCTTGGAATTTCTGGTTGTAAGCTGTAATGTCATGGTTCGTGCTTTTGAGATTCCACAGTTCGATCTCTAGCTTCTTTATTTCTCCACGAGGACAATACTTCTCGGTAAGCCTTTCTTTCAACACAGTCCAAGTCACCCCATAGGCATTGTCGTGCCCAAGGGTAGCAACCAAAGATTTCCACCATGTGAGAGCACTTTCTAGTGGAGTACATGTGGCAAGCTTCACCTTGTTTTCTTCCGTGTAGTCACAGATACAGAATACAGTCTCGGTCCTCTCGAACCATTGTGTTAGTTCGACAACCCCTTCATTGCCCTTAAAGTAAATGGGCTTACACTTCAAGAAGTTGGGGTAACTGCACCCTCTAGCAATCCTGTCGTTCCTCCTAGCGTTGGTGTTCTGACTGTCATCCTGGTTCCTGCTGGGATGGGCTTCCCTAGCAGCCAAGGCGTCAACTATGACCTGTCTAACACCCCACCAAATGCTATGCGCAGCGGAACTACAACATTTGGGTGCTAGGCAGTTATCATCGCACACAAGATATATCGAACGACTCCAAAGAGACGTCAATTTTAAACTTAAATTAAAAATTGTTGAAAAGTTACATGTCTACGGTTTTCCAACCCCAAGTGATACAACAGAGTTTTACGTTTTCGGTCCCCATGAATCTCAACCCAAAAGTTACAGTTTTCACAACAACATGACATCAAAGTTAAAAATGTTTAAGTAATAACGGGAGGAAAAACAAGTAGACTCCAAGCTCCACACACAACATCCATCCCATGCACGCTCCATGCTACACTTCAGCGGTTACCTGAAACACATGCTAAATTTGGTCAACGAAAACGTTGAGTGGAATTCATAGGTTTTACAATTCATTTTGAACATATGTGAAATAAAAACCATTCACGATCATTCATAGACTTGTCGATCAAACAATCTATATTCAAGGTACTGACAATTGTGTTTAAGCTCGTGACACTAAACCGTTAACTCAATCACCCGCGTAATAATTGCCGGCGTGATTCAGATGAAACCAGTGCCCCTACTAAGGCATCAGTTGCAATTATACCTTATCTCTTATCACAAATTATCCGTCCGCAGGGGGTATCAACGTACTAGCCCTCGTTTCGGATAGGGTAGTCAACCCCATAGTACTATCACTTTGTATAAGCGGCTATTTCTAATCCACGCTAGGACTAAACAATAGTTAATAGTTCATGAAATTAGGGCCTTTTGCAACTATGTACTCAACACAATTTCAAAGGAAACATTAAGGTCCAACAATCATTCATGACATATGTTCATTTTGAAAACTAGCATGCATTTCCCTCGCGGGTAAAACATTTGTAATAATAATAAGCGAGGCTATAAATTCACACCTTATATAACAAGTAGTCGATAGTTCGAGAGACGGTCACTGACGACGATACGGATGCCCGGGTAATTCAACACCTATCAAACCAAATAACGCGTAATGAGTAATCTCATTTTAAAACCTTATGGTACTGTATAAAATACATAAATATTAATCACTTGTGACAATTACAACTCACGCCAAAACAAAACGACATGTGTTACTCGTTTTATACCATTTGTCCTTATTATTAACGTTATCCATTTTTACTCATTTTTGCCGATACTTACCGAAAGTACGGACTGTTTTACTATACTTAACCATTTTTATAAAATTTGAGAAAATTCTCAAAAATACTATAAGACCTGTAAAAAACACATATTTAATCCCAACAAAAGTTTTCACTTCTACGACCCGTTACTCAACACTTTTCCAAAACTACGTTTTTCGGACTGAAATTGTACTTTGACCAAGTCGGACTCGTTTGACCCGTTTAAAATACTCCATTGACCCATTTGACACCTAAGTCCTATAATAGACTCAAATGTGCAGGTTTGACACCAAAATTCAACCCTTGACCATTTACCAAACTAAACTTATAGTCCTCGGGATTTGACCTAAAACCAAGCATAATTTCGGATTATGACGGTTTTCATCTCCCGGTACACGAATTTCAAAACGTCGTAACTTTTGACTCGTTAGGAGTCGTAAGCTCTACCTTATACCAAATCGAAGCTAAGAAGATGCTCTACAACTCTATCCTATCCACAAGACCTGTTTTCAAAATAATGTTTACGAAAATTCCTTAAACGTTCTGCCTAAAATCAACTATACCAAAATCATACTAACGCTCGTTTCCAAACCCATTTATCAACACTAGACATCATCCTAAGCATCCCTAATCACAACCAAACAACATTTTCAGTCCTAAACCCCTATTTATCATAAACCTCATAAAACCAAAATCATAAAAACAAGCATGCAAGTGATTATACCCATCTAAAACATCTAAAAACATAAGATTAAACATAAACCCAAGCTCAAAACATTAACCACCATGATCCCCAAACACCCCCCATTGAGCCGTGGGGGTTTGGGTGATCAAAACCCACCAACCAAATTGATTTTGGTTAATTTGTTTGGTGTTCTAGCATCATTTTAGCATGAATTAAACATGCAAATGCCCAATTAACATCAAAAACGATTTTGAAAAATCTTGAATTTTTGGAAGAATTTTTGTTAATGCATGTTTGAAATAACCATGGATTAACACTCACTAGATGATTTTAGAAGGTGGTCTTTGATTAGAATTTATCAAAACTCAAAAAAATTGATGTGGTGGTGGTTTTGGTGTTTGGCCGTCGGCCTAAGGAGAAAAGGGAGAGGGTTTGATCTTTTTTTTTTGTGAAATGTTTTGTGTGTGTGTGTTAGTTCCCTTTTTGTGAAATGGGATGGACCATTGTGCAATTTAAGCATTCTATTGGCCTTAAGCAAAAACGACACCAAAACTTTACGAGATTTACTCTCTAGTCATTTTAGAAAATTTTACGGGAGTCGGGAATCATCCCAAACACTCTAAAATACTTTTGGGATACTTTAAATGTACCCGGAAAGCAATAAAACTCGCCCGACTCGACTTAACACGAACCGTAAGTAAAATTCTCGAAAAATTACATTATCGATAAAACGTCAATAATTATAGAAATTTGGGCATCCATCGGGATCGTATTCGTCATCGTCCTTCTTAAATCGTCAATCGTCAAAATTATAACCT
Source organism: Glebionis coronaria (assembly GCA_025667525.1). Classification (NCBI taxonomy): domain Eukaryota; kingdom Viridiplantae; phylum Streptophyta; class Magnoliopsida; order Asterales; family Asteraceae; genus Glebionis; species Glebionis coronaria. The sequence continues at coordinate 393,420,270 of CM046882.1, forward strand.
CGAACATCGGTTTCAACCAAAATACTAAAATATATAGCAATTAAAATTTATTAAAAATTTCAAAAATAAGCGTAATTTAGGGTAATGTTAGTGACCTCGGTTCTAGGGTATCACAACCTGTCCGATGAGTACCCTGAGTTGGGATTTCTAAGATAGTGGGTGTGGCATTAACTCCGAAGGGGTTTGATAGTGTGTTTCTTATAGCCATTTTTCTATTATATACAAGAATGAGATTTGTTAGTTGATCAATATTGTATTTATATCAATTACATGGAAATGTATATGCATGAAGTTTATAAGAAATTGGATAACCTGTCAAAAGTTCACAATATAATATAAGCACAAAGGATTAATAGAGTAACATCAATATAAGTCATTTCTGGCAAACAACCATATAATACAAGTACAACCAATCTAAGACAGGAATACAACATGCTTGTTTGAAATAGTGGTACAAATGTTTTTGATACAACAAAAGATAACCTACCTACTAGGGTTAGGTACTAAGAGATGGAAATACAACTGAAAAAACAAAAGATACATTACATCAGTCCTAGATCATGAGAGCTGGGATGCAACCCAATACTTGTCATGATATACAAGATATCTAATCTAAACATGGCTACCTGAATCACTGGAAAATGCTGGTACAGCTGGGGCTACAGGTGCCTGAGTAGCATCCTGCAAAGCGATCATGGCAGCACGAGTATCTCTAGTATGGCGAAGAGCCTCTAATAGTTGTGCCTGTCGAGCCGTATCTGCAGTCCTGAGGTAGTCGGTCTCTACAGTAGTCCCCTGATGACAAACCTCTGCTAAGTCGAAGAAAATCTGGAGTGTATCCCCCTGAGTCATGAGGGCGGTGTGTGTGTGATACTGCTTGCCCTCGAGGGCGAACAAACGCTATCGGAGATGAGAGTTCTCCTCGAGCAATCACTGCAGGGTGTCCTGGACAATTTCCGAAGTCCCCTGTGTAGCATGCGACTCTGCTGCTACTGCCCAATAGAGAGAGTCTAGTCCCTCCTGGAGCACTGAGTGTAAAACCCGTATTTAAAATCCTCGAATATTAAATACGCCTAGTCTCAGCTTTAACTTTAATTTAACGTTAACATTAAATACGCAGTCTCAGTTTATTTAAATATTACAAGAAAATAAATTCATAAAATAATTATTAGGTTTCATAAAATATTACGTAGGTATTATTTATTATACATAAAAGAATATTACGTTTCAGAAAAATAAAAACACGAGAAATAAAAATACGTTTACGTGATATTTTACAAATATCGAGAAAAATCAAACGAGAACATATATACATAAAGGGGTGGCGGTTTGAACTAATAAACAAAGAGAAGTGGGCTTTGAGCCCGGCCCGTCTTGAAACACAAATAAGCAGGGAACAAAATATACACTACTGCCTTTTGTCTTATCACATACAAAAAAGGGGGACGACTAGGTTAAAACTAAAAGTTGCCGCTAGTAAAAGATCAAAAAAAGGGTGGCGGGTTTAATTCTTCAGCAGTGATTCGTGTATGATCATACCTCACTCTCAATCCTTGTAATGGTAATAACCTCTTTCTTTAATTTCTGTCATATCACGATCTTATATGGATTAAGAATTTTACAAACAAAAACAAAAGAGTAATCATGAATTCACAATCAGGGGTGTCACGGTTCTGTTTTATTCACGAGAAAACTGAGACCATAAGGTCTCGGTGGTGGTGTTGTATAAACGGGTGCAACCCTAAACCATAAGGGGCGATTGTTTGTCTATTGTGGTAACCGAACAAACAGGGAGAACAGATAGGGTGCGTTTAGGTCTGCAGTACCAACAAGGGGGTGTTTGGGTTTACAAACAGTGGAAACATAGAGCACAGTAGGGGCGTTTGGTTTAAGCAGTGGGAACAAACAAAACAATAGGAAAATATACAAAATCAGTGGGAACAAATGAACAAACAGTGGGTACACATTAAAAACAGAAATCATGAGATTTAAAATTCAGTTAGCGACAGTTTAGCGACAGAATTTCTGTCTCAGTGTATATAATCAATTTTAGGACATATTTAGTCACAATTATTAGCGACAGTTAGCGACGGTTAGCGAAAGAAAAATCTGTCGCTAATATGGTTATTTATTTATGTAGTATTGTTGATTTGTTTTAGTGCGACCGAGAAGGGTATCTCGGTAGGCTCGGGTTCATGGTTAAAAGGTTAAAAGGTTAAAAATGAGGATTTTAATTATACCATATTTAACCATTTTCATAGATAAATGATTTAATTCAGTTAGTAAATTAAACTAATAATGATAAATTAGTTTTTGTAAATTTAAAAGGTATAATATTATTAAACGATTTAACTAGTTTTGGAAACTTTCTAATTTAGGAAACTTTCTATTTTTAGCAGGTTACCAATTATAGTAAGGTTATAATATCAGGGTACATGTTTTACCGTAATCAGTAGTACAGGAATGCATTAATCAGAAAAAAAAATAGAACAATCAGATTCATCAGTTATACATAACAGTGATACAAGACTAAATAAACTAAGAACAGTTAAAAATCAATAAACTAAACAGATATCAGTTAACTCATTCGCGTCCATTATTTATGTAGTAACCGTGAAGTCGGAGTAGATCTTTTAACTTTCATTCTTATTTCGTTACTAGACGCGAGGTACGGATTTTCCGTCCTTCAGTAAGGACTTCCTTCTATGCATGATTAGGATTCCCCATCTGCAACCAAATGTTTTCCCTAGTATTTGTTCTAAGCTTATCAGTAATCATTTTAATAACTAAATAAATTGCCTGAGCTTTATATACAAGCATGACCAGTTAGGTACTAGTTACGGAGGTACCGTAACCATGACACTAGAGGCACCGGTGTCATGACTCCTCTACGGGGGAGTGATTTCTCGCAGCGTCCCATTTATTTCAGCTTGGCCATTTTATCAGTATTATCAGTGGGGCGTATGGATGCATCCTAGGCTATCAGTTTATAGCTTATCAGGTGAATGTGGTGTGTGCTCTAAATCCTTCACATCAGAGTTGATCCCTCCACCCAGCATATTATTTAGAGGTCACCCCTCTACAACATGACGAGATCACCCCTCTATTTATTCATGCAGCAGTTGTTACAGCACATGACCTATATAAGCTCTTGGCAATTAAAATACAGTAAATGCATGTTTTCAGATTTAACAAATAACAGTTCAGTCTTATAATCAGACTTTTCAGATTATACATAGATTTCCGCTTCAACTTTACTTATTAGTCTTACAGCTTCTGTATTTTATCATCAGCTTCATTTCAGTATTTCTTATCATGCCTTATATTCGTTCACTAGGCGTGATGCTCAACCGTAGTTTCCTTTCATGTTCTAACGGCAGGTACACCAGGACGCTCTTAGGATTCTGAGAGCATGTGCATTTGGATGGAAGCTATCCAGACTTTTTACTTTATGCACTTCTTACATTATTCTGCTTATTTGGACATTGTTTAGTCCTTTCCTTTAGTATTTACTCTTCATGTTTTAAGCTTATGTTTGGATTACCGATGTTTGATTCCGGTATTTCATTTATGGTCAGTTACTGTTTTAGGACATTTACCTTATGCTTTGATGACACGCCATAAATACACGTAATGGTCCACTTATCCAAGTGGGGTGTTACAATTATGGTATCAGAGCTATAGGTTCGACCTGTAGGCTCTAAAACTTGACCTGTGACTAGTGGGTAGTCACTAGGAACTTCCCAGATTTTGGCGTTGTTATCTTTCATATTTCTCATGCATTTATTAGTCAGTTTTCTTGAATTTTCAGTCAGTTTTCTTAAAGTTTTTGACTAAGTAAAAGGTTGGTACATAACTGGTCATATTTAGTCACATGTGCTTTTCTGTGAATTTTTGTTTTGGTGAACCGACCCATCGGCGTTCACCCTTGCCCGTTCAAATTTTGTATTGGTGAACCGACCCATAGGCGTTCATCCTTACTCATATCAGATTCATGTTTTCAGTCGAATATTACTTGGTGAACCAGCTAAAGACGTTCACCGTTATTTAGGTCAAATTTCATATTTTCAGACGATAGTTGTTTTATAAACCGAACCAAAGGTGTTCACCTTTGTTCATATCATGATGTTTCATTCAAAGATTTGACTAGTATGGTTTGGACTACAGCCATCCATATTTAGTCCCAGATGGTGAATTTCCATACATGATAGTTCTCGTAAATTTTGACAACTATGGATCGGACCAGAATCGCTCATACTTAGTCACATGCTTTATTCTTTGAATTCTGTGGATTGAACCATTACCATCCACATTAGTTGATGTTAAACTTCAGTTGATTATACTTTTATGTTCTTTGGAACAATCAAGTTTTCATACCTTCACGTAGATGTCGTTTTCATGCTAATTAAGTTCATGTCTCCTTATGAGGATTACGTTTTCAGCAAGGTGATGATATTTGCATGCTAAGATATAGAAGGGTTACAGTAAAATCCTGTTTTTCATAATAAATCATGTTTGGTCTTGATCAGGCATGTCTTCATGCTGACCATTGTTGAAATTCCGTTTAATCATATTCTTAAACCTCTATACAACCAGCATTAAGTCTACGCAGGAATCACCAGGCTATCATGTTACTCATTTCAGTTTAGTTTACTACCGTTTAAATCAATTTATTTATTTGATCATGTCAGACAAGCGACACTAGTATCGATCATCCCACAAAATTTCCACCAGTGCCATGTACAGTATTCCATATGTACCTCATGTACAGTGTCTCAGTTATGCTCCATGTACAGTATTTCATGTGTACTCCACGTACAGTGTCTCAGATATGCTCCACGTGCAGTATTCATTTTGTACTTCATGTACAGTAGTCCAGGTGTACTCCAGGTATTCTACTCCATGGATACTGTTAATCGATCCTCAATCATCTCAAGCGTTTCCACTTGTCGATATTCTATCAGATGCTGATGTTGCTCATGAGCTGAAGCTGTTACCAGATACAGATGCTGCTAACACTTTGAAGACCTCACAAATGCTGATGATGCTGATACTTTGGAGATTTCTCAAGATGTTGATGCTGTTTATACTATGAAGACTCTACAGAACAAGGACGAAAACTATAAATTTGAAATTTCTGACAAGAATAAATTTCAACCATCAGACACTGCCATTCTATTCCATGCTTTTACTTCCCCACTTAGATGTCACACTTCACTCAGCTAATCTTTTAGTCAGAAGAGTGGGAACCGGCAACCAGTCGGCCACTCAGCAGAAATAGTTACATGAATCACGGTCATGATAACGACTGTCAGGAAACTGACAGACAAGGCGGTAATGATAACCACTGTGCTTATAATTAATCAGTCAGTAACCATCGGAACTTCAGAACGGACGTAACCATAAATACAGAGGTCAGCAGTCTAACCGGTCCGCCAACCCTAACAGTTACCAGAAATTCTTAACATTATTCAGACTCACCCATTAAAATACATGTCCAGACAACAGTCAAGACACAGGTCTCAAGTATCATTTCGGAAGACACTTGTCAAGACACCAGTCATGATACACGTCATACGAATATCTTCTCAAAGTACGAACCAGAACTCATAACTCCGTATGTTTTCTAAACCAGTCCCTCGGAAATTCAGGGTACCCTCCAAAGGGGTATACCCGTTGTGTCATGCCACGCATAAATTAGACCATTAAAAATTCAGTCACCACCACTAGAGTATTACTCAAGTTAGACACGTAATGTTCATTCTATGAGGTTACAGACGAACACATTCAGTGAAAAGTCGCCATGTTTACTTCACGTGTTCCTATGTCAGCTTTATCTTAAATCAGGTGGTTACCTGCCTTTCAGCCAGAAACGACTCCATAGTATCACCATATTTATAAGATTTTTCCTTCCAGTTGAAGACAAGATCTGTCTTACTAACTCCTAAATATAGTAATTTTATTTTCTGCCATAAAATCAGTACAAGTTGTTATGCTTACAGCAAGTGACTTATCATTCTAAAGCTACGAAGACCTTTATAGCTATCAGATATAAATCCACTTCTGAAGTTCCTTAAAATCATGATCCGAAGATTATTCCAGAGTTCCCAGATGTAATTTCAGAAAGTTTTCAAGAAATTCCTTCCAAACCACGAGATAGAATTTAACATCGAGTTAGTCTCAAGAACAAAACCTGTTTTCAAACTCTTTATTGTAGGGCCTCAGCTAAGTTAAAAGAGTTGCAGCACTTGCTGCAAGAGTTACCGGAACGAGGCTTTATTCGCCCTAGCGCACCACCAGGAGGTGCACCGTTTCTATCTATCAGGAAAAGTCGGTAACATGAGATCGCGTACCGACCACCAAGAATTTTACAAGATCACCATACATAATCAATGTTCATTCCACGTATAGAAGGTTTATCTGACCTACTACGATATCATAAACATTTTTCCAGAATGATTCACGATCGTGCCACCATCAGTGGTGAGAGAAAGAACATGATGTTTTCTAGACTACTGTTGCACACGTTATTGATGAGACTGCTTTTATACATAGTCTCATCGTCCAAAATGGACTTAAAATGGTTAAAATATCATAAAAAGTGCCAAATATATGCTTGTGTTTTTTCAATGTGTATTTTAGGTACGGATATTGAGAAATTGAAAAAAGATCACAAGAAACAAGCAAAAACGAACACGGAAAACAAAGCCGCACAATGAACCGGACCCAAGTGTTTATTTTCCAAGAAAAGTCCTTGAAGAATTGAAGATTGTAAAAGAAGGGTCCTTCATTATTGAAGAGTTGACACTTTATACCCTTGTTTATTCATAATTACAAGTTTGGTCCCTAAAGTTTGTCAAATTTACAAAAAGGACCCTCAACTTTGAAGAATTGGCAACATTGGTCCCTCAAATTTGAAGACTTGTCATTTTTAGTCGTCCATGAAGACAAGAATACAAGTGAAGACCTTGAAGAATGAAGACATGCCAAAAAAGCCCTTCAAATATCATCAAATTACAAAACAAGTCCTTGATAAACCTATTGGAAAGTTATTGTGGCCAAAGTGTGTAAGACAAAACTTCAATAACAAAGGAATTTAGATTGTTGGTTGTTAAACATGAAATGAAAGAAGAAAGAAAGATGAGGGGTTGAACTTGTGAGACAGCCAAAGATACCTAGACCACTCCCACCATGACACGTGCCTCACTCACCCCTCTCAACCAATCACACTCCACCCTTTGGCCACCTCACTTCCCACCACCGGTTATTAACTAATTAAATTAATTTGTTAATTAACTCGCGCCATAACACATTTTCAAATCCCTAATCAGATCAAACCACCAACTATTCATCTCAAGAACAAAATTGGGTTTTTCATAACCGTTGGGAATTAAGCACTAATATTATCCAGAATTATGATTAAGCTTATAATAAACAAAACCCAACTCTTAAACTTGCCAGCTCATCACCCAAAGTTTCACATGAACCACCCCTGCTACACTTTGTGGAAGAAGACAAAAGCTTGCAAAAGATCAACGCCCCACATCTCAGCTTACATCCTAAGCTCACATTGGACGTATGAGATGACAAAACAACAAAAATTGTCACATGTATCAGCTCCAAGTCCAAATTCAGTCAACACATATTAAAAATTCAAGGGCATTATAGGAACTTCAAGCACTAGGGTTTCTAGTTTACTTTCAGCATTTTAGACATGTACATCCTCTATATAAAGGGTTTAGCACTTAGCATTTAGACTGGTTCTTGGTTTTCTTTGGTCACAAATCCGTAAATCCTTGTTTCAAAGTGAATGAAAAAGTGTGTGATTTTGTTGACGAATTCTAAGTGCCACCTTTATTTTATGTTTGTTAATGTTCTAAGTTTGTGGTTTTGAGTTCCAAAAGTTTGGTTTAAAAGTTTATGCAAGTTGTTTAAAGGTTTTCCAAAATGTGATTTTTTTCCTAGTCTTAGTTCAAACACTGGAAGCTTTTGGGTCATAAGTTGATCATATCACCCTGATAAGGAGATTATCAAGGTGAGGTGAGACTTGTGGCTTGGGAACATTCTAGGGGTGGGGAACAAGCTTGGAACAAATCTGTTTCATTTTCCATCTTTCTTTTCATATAATCTGTTGTTTCTTACTTTGTTTTTCTTAGCAGCTTATTGGAAGCTTGTGTCTTGTTTAGCTAGACACATAAGCTCTCAAATTCGTAAGTGTGGATGTGCATTCATGAGGTTTTTCATAATCTCTTGAAAAATCTGTTGAAAAGTGGTACTAAGTGATTTTGGTTATCTGATGTTGTATGTTGTGTTCTTATCCATGAATCTTGCTGATTTGTTCATTGTGATGTTGTTATGATGCTAGTTTAAGGATTACTTGGTCATATAAACAATCTGCTTTGATAAAATCTTATTTAGTGTTTTAATAGTCTGTCTGGGACTACTGTTTTGTGATTTTCATGTTAGTTTGAGTAAGTGGTTTGGGTTCTTTTGTGTTTTTAACTGATATTGAAGTGGTTGTATGCTAAAATCTGCAAGTCTTTCACTTTCAAACATTAAATCTTAATCATTGGTCTATCTAGCTTGTTTTAGGTCTTTATGGGCTGAAACTTTGTGAAAACCTAGTTTGCATGTTAATCTAGGGATAACAAGTGATAAAACATAGATCTTGCAACCCGAGTAGTAGATTTAACGGTTTGAATTTAGATCTGTGGTCAAGTAGTTCAGCAATAGGTCACTTGTGTTCATCTTTGTTCATCAGTAACTAACATATAGCTTTAATCTAGTTCAAATCTTGTAATTAGTGCATGATATGAGTTTGTTTATTCTTGATTAAGTCTTTTATAGCTGTTGTATGCATTTGGTGTACTCTGGTTAGCTTATACTAGCTTAAACTTAGCTTAATATCATCAGACCTTAACTGCATCATGTCTATATCATGTCTGTGGACTGTTTGATTAAACTGTACTAATTGGCTGGGTGAATTTTTGTTTTCTTTCTTGTTATTGACTCCCTACATCTTATTGGTTGTAGGGGTGCCTTGATTGTCCAAAGAAACCAACTGAATCTCTCTAACAAAGCAAGTCAAAAAGTCAAAGCAGTGGGAACACTTTCCCACTTAAAGGTCCCACTGATAGTGTATTTTGTTCATCAGCTTATTAATAAGCTTTTCTATCTTATTCTATTGTGCAACAACTTCTTTTTTAGAACTTAATATTTTAAGCTTGTAAGTCGGTTTTGAAGTTTACAACTTTTGGTTTTAGCTTTTGACTAGAAAACGACTATTTTGTCTTTTTCAAAAACTGCTTATTGCTTTTTCCAGCTTATTGAGTGTGCTTATTTGAAAACTTTTTGTTGATTAAGCTTAATTAATTGATTTAAAACTTTTTGCAAGCTGAATCAGCTCTTGAAGTGGTCTAGAACTCGAAGACGACTATTTTGTCGTTTTGTGTAGAGAGCTTTGGCTTATATCAGGCTTATTTCTTGAGCTTATTCAAAAATTATTTTTACAAACAGCTTTATAATCTCATAAGAAGGATGTGTGTCAAATTTCAGCTTATGGCATTAGTTTATGGCTTAATGGGCCAAAAAGCCCATTAAGAATAAACTGTTGTTCATTAAGTTGTGGTAAGCACTGATACAGCTTTTAGGCCTTTAGAGTTTTGTGTTTAAAATTGAATTTTAAGCTAGACTGGAACTTATCAGCTTATTCGGGTGACTTTTTGCTTATTGGGCCAAAAAGCCCATTTGACTTGGACTGTTTTCACTTTTGGCCCATTTGGAGGCCTAATAGGGGTATTTAGGTCATTTTACTTTCATTTCTGGTTTTATTAAGTTAAAATAAATTAGTTTGCAAGTTTTTAGAATACTTTATAAATTTTGAATTTTTAATATTATTTTAATATTTAATTTTAATTTTCAATCATTTTAAATAGTTTTAATTAGTTTCAAATTTTTCAAAAATAGTTTTTAGTTTAATTAAGTTATTTTAGAGGTTTAGAAATTCAAAAATCTTACTTTGGGCTTTTTATTAATTAAATTGATTTTTAGGGCTTTAATTAGCATTAAAAATTATTATTTAATTAAATGAAAGGTTTGAGTAAGTTTTGATTTTTGGTAAACTCTAATTGCATTTTTAGGGATTTATTTTGATTTTCTAGGAATTTTTAGGGTAATTTTTAAATTTCGTCACGCTTTACGGTTTTACGTTTACGTCATTCGTCGTAGTTTAATTTTAAATCGTAATTGTCATCATTTTTCTTTTCCTATTCTCTCATCAATATTAATCTCAAATTTAATCAAGTCCTAACACACACACACTAAGCCTCCTTGAGAACGAACTCACACCTTTGGGTCATTAGTGCATGGTTTTCCTAAATCGTCGTACTTACCCTATTTACCTTGTTTTCCTAAACAAGTGTATTACTACAACTATCATTTTTGGCGCCGCTGACGGGGAGGCGTGTTGTGTTTTGATTTGAACAAATTTTGTTTTGATATTATCCATAATAACTATTTGTGTGATTAGCACTCTAATCATACGTATTATCGGTTTTCGTATTTTGTGTGAATATTATTACTATATTGTATACGTATCACAATAAATTTACAAGTACTCCAAAAGTGTAACAACACAACCTTGATTGGTATTTCATCACTCAATCATTGTATTCAAATCTCAAACAAAGAAAAAGGCAAAATAGATAAATACTTTTCTGAAACTTAATTTTGATAAACACAAACTATAAGGTGGGTATAAGGCGGTTTTATTTCACGACCTAAAGGAAAAAGGCTCTTAAGTGCTTACCGCCACCTCGTTTCCTCCGCTTGCTTGTGCGTGTTTTGATAAAAAGGGCTAATCGAGGGTTTGCCACCCAAAGTATTATCTACGTATCTATATATTTTCTTGGTTTCAAATATTAAACCCTCTTGAACATTTTGGTGTTCCACCAACGTTCTAAAGTCATCGAAGGCGTTCACTTCACGTGATCTTTTTCATTCATTGTGGCTCCTTTAATCGAGAGATTTAATTTGAGGAGAGATTTGTAGATTTGTGTCTACGTAATACATCACAAAAATCCAAAAAAGTAAAAAACAATCAAAAGCACAAAAAATTGGAAAAAGTAAAAACACCCAAAAGAATCTTCTTTGCTCATCCCCAAGTTGTACGTGACATTTATGCAAACTCGTAACCAAGCAAGACGTGCACGTAAACGTAGAAACCGAAAGGAAGGAACACCTTCTAGTGAAGAATCTCCTATTGACGAACCCATCGTAGAAAAGGACAACCCTCATGACCACATTCGGCAATTCAATCGTCTTACCGCCACTTGCAAGTTTAAGGACGTCTCGAACGACTCGATTAAGATGATTCTTTTTCCGTATTCCTTAGCGGGGCCCGCTAAAATTTGGTTAGAGAAAGAACCACCCAATTCTATATTGACGTGGAAGGATCTCGTTTCAAAGTTCGTGAACCAATTTTTCTCGCCATCTAAGACTACGCACTTGAAGAACGAGATTTAAAAGTTTTCACAAGAGTATAATGAGAGTTTTTCAACAGCTTGGAATCGGTTTAAGGAAATGTTGCATGAATGTCCTCATCATGGTTTTTCGACTTACATCAAATCGACACGTTTTACAATGGATTGATCGATCATGAGCGAGACTATCTCAATGCCGTCGCGGGTGGTAATTTTTTGTGTAAAACGGTCGAGGAAGCATTGTTGATCATTGAGAATAGGTCCAAGGTTTATAGCCCGCGTAGCACATCGAGTGTTCACAAGGCTTCGTCTTTACATTCATTTTCACATACCATCGATGCTTGCCAAATAGAGGCTAATTTGGAAAAAAAGATTTTTGATAACCTTAAAGGATTGTTAATTGAGTTTAAAGTTGGTGAACAACCCACTCCCGCTACGGCTAAAGCAGTTGAGCTTTCTTGTATGTATTATGGTAGAGGTCATGATTTCTCCGAGTGCATTACCAACGGTGGTAACAGTTCGAGTGCCTACGCGACCACGGGAACTTATAACCAAAACGGTCAAGTTACCTGCACTAATCAAATGACTCCACCGGGTTTTCCACCAAATCAAAATGCTAACAACTATCGAAACAATCAAGTTGGTTACCAAGGAAATCAAAGGAACAATTATAAGGGTAACCACTATGGGAATCAAGGGACTAATAATCAAGTGCAAAACAAAAATCAAAACCGTGATTTTCAAAACAACAACAAAGGTTTGCAAAACTTGAAAGATCTTCCAAATGAATTTTTTGATTATGCAACGGGTAATGATGCTAGGTTTGATAATTTATAAAGGGATATAATTAGCCTAAGATCCAAGTTTAAGAATGATTTGAAAAATGAGTTGAAAAACGAGCTTGCTAATGAACTTAAGACTCATACAAACAAAATGGAGAGTAACGTGCAAAGGTTACAAAAAAATAAACAAAAAATGGATCAAGGCCAACATAAGATTAAACAAGAGATTCTTAAGGCGGATAATATGCAATCTAAGTTTGAGAATAGAATTTCAAGCATGTTTGAGGCTATAATGTGTAAACCATCTTCTTCGGGTGGTCTTCCTAGTAACACCGTGTCAAACCCGAAGGGAGAGATGAAAGTGATTACCACACGTAGTGGTAAGACCCTTAAGGAACCGACTCCTCAACCAATTACTCCTACGATGGATGAAATTGAGGAAGAACCCGAGGTGGTGGTCAAAAAGGAGCACATCCCAATCCTACGAAGTACCGCTCCAACCAACCTACGGTTGACCCTTTACCAACGTTGGAACCCGAGATTCCAAATGCTATGCCTATGCCCCACCCAACACCACCCTTACCTTACCCATCTAGACTTCGTAAGGAGAAATTGCAAGAGCGTGACAATTACCAATTTGAGCTTTTTATTAAGATGTTTCGAGATTTTCATTTTAACATAAGTTTTGCCGACGCTTAATCATGATGCCTCGATTTGCCGCCAACTTTAAGAGTATGTTGAACAACAAGGAGAAATTGCAAAAATCGTCTAGTTGTTCATCGGTTTATCTTAACCGCATACCTCAAAAAGTCGGTGACCCTGGTAAGTTCTTAATACCAATTGGTATTCAATATATGGAAGAATGTTATGCCTTGGTCGATGTTGGTGCTAGTATTAGTTTGATGCCTCTTGACATATTCAAGTCACTCAATCTTCCTAATCTTACTCCTTCAAGAATGTCTATCGAAATGGCCGATCATTCTACTATTCCCGCATGTGGATTGGCCGAAGACGTTTTTGTGAAAGAGGGAAAGTTCTAGTATCCGGTAGACTTTATCGTAGCCGATATTCCTACGGATCCTCAAGTTCCTCTTATTTTAGGTCGTTCGTTTTAGATACGTCGACAGCGTTGATTGATGTGCATGCAAGGAAAATCACCTTACGTTTCAACGACGAGGAACTTGTTATAAACGCAACACAAAACTCCAAAATTTCTCATGTTTATTCTATCACGGCCATAAACTATATTGATATGATCGATGTCGTTTGCGAGGAATTTTCACAAAAATTTTTAGGTTTTGGTGATGAAGAAAATAGTGGCAATCCCACTATGCTCGATCCTATTCTTGATAACTCGACACCATCCTTCACTCCATTTGAAGAAGGTGGTTTTACTTTGGAAGAGTTTGATGTACCTCGAACTTCTAACGAAGACCTTGAAAATGATGAGGACTTTCCGATTATCAAGGATTTTCTTAACGATTTCCCATTTCCTCCGCCGGTAGAGGTTATGAGTATCGAACCCAAATCTTCAATCGAGGAACCACCAATCCTCGAGTTGAAAGATCTTCCTCCTCATCTTGAATACTTATTCTTGGGAGGAGACGATAAGTTGCCGGTTATTATTGCGAAGGATCTTTCGGATGATGAAAAAACCGCACTTATCGATGTCTTGAAGGATCACAAAGGGGCAATTGCGTGGAAAATATCTGACACTAAGGGTATCGACCCAAAATTTGTACCCACAAAATCTTAATGGAGGAAGACTACAAGCCCACAATCCAATGTAAAAGGAGGGTGAACCCCAAAATTCACGACATCATCAAAAAGGAGGTCCTTAAACTCCTTGACGCGGGAATGATTTACCCTATTTCCGATAGCCCTTGGGTGAGTCCCATTCATTGTGTCCCTAAAAAGGGAGGAATGACCGTTGTGCCAAACGATTACAACGGGTTAATTCCAACTCGACTCATGACCGGTTGGAGGGTGTGTATTGACTATCGTAAGTTAAATGACGCCACTCGTAAAGACCATTTTCCCTTGCCCTTCATGGATCAAATGTTGGAGCATCTTGCGGGAAACGATTTCTATTGCTTTTTAGATGGTTTTTCTGGTTACTTCCAAATCCCAATCGATCTTAATGATCAAGAAAAAACTACGTTTATGTGTCCATATGGAACGTTTTCCTGTCGTAGAATGCCATTCGGACTTTGCAATGCACCGGGAACTTTTCATCGGTGCACGATGGCTAATTTTCATGACATGATCGAGAAGACGATGGAAGTCTTTATGGATGACTTTTCCGTGTTTGGTAGTTCGTTCACTTCGTGTTTAGGAAATTTGAAGCATATGTTGAAATGTTGTGAGGAAACCAACCTTGTGCTCAATTGGGAAAAATGTCATTTGATGGTTAAAGAAGGAATCGTCTTAGGGAACAAGGTTTCGAAAGTGGGGATTGAGGTAGACAAAGCTAAGATAGACGTCATCGCCAAATTGACTCATCCCAAAACCGTTAAGGGAGTTAGGAGTTTCCTACGCCACGCGGGCTTTTATCGTCGATTCATCAAGTATTTTTCAAAGATATCTCGACCCATTACACACCTCCTCGAAAAAGATGCACCTTTTGTCTTTAACGAAGATTGTGTACGAGCCTTTGAAATCCTTAAGAGGAAACTGATAGTTGTAAAATTAGTACACTTGCTTATTTTAGGAAAAACAAGGTATAATGGGGGCAAGTATTAAGTTGCACGTTTTAGGAAAAACGCGAAACCAAACAAATGCGGGTTCGTTCTCGAGGAGGTGTGTGGATTAATGTGCCAAAATATAAGATCAAAGGTTTAGGGTAGTGTCGTTTTTGGATAAGAAAAGAAAGAAAACTAGAGACGAACTATGATTACAATTAAACTACGACGAAAGACGTAAAACGCGAACGTAAGTACGTAGAACGTGAAAATTTAAAAATTTTAAGCTAAAAACAAATTAAAAATGAAAAAGTAGTTCAAAATAATATAAGTAAGAATAAAAATCCAATAAAAATATTTTAAAACCTTTTATTAATTAAATATTCAATTTTTAATGTTAATTAAAGCCCAAAAATTAAATATAATTAAGAAAAAGCCCAAAATATTATTTTATTGGACAAATAACTCACTTATATTATTTATAAACTAAAAAGTATTTTTCATAAATTTAAAACACTATTTTTCTATTTTTAAAATTCTAAAAACTAGTTTTAAACTAAAATAATTATAAAAAAAAATTAAATAATGCTAAAAATAATCTACCAATTTTAAAAACCCTAAATTACTCTAATGAACAGTAGAAAAATGAAAAAAATTTGAAAAATATTAAATTTTTCACTAAATGACAAAACAACTTTAAATAAAACCCTAATTAAACTAGATTAATTATAAAAATAAATAAAAGATGAACAGTAAAAAACTTTTTATACTAAAACTCTCAAAATATTATTCTGAACCTAGAAAAAATGTTTAAAATGAAAAAGAAGTATTTTTGGCACTAAATGCCAAAAACAGAAAATAAAAAGTTAATTAAAAATAGCTAATGATTGTGAAAAATAGCAAATGAACAGTAATAAAAATTTTAAATAAACTAAAAAATCAGAAATAAAATAAGAAAAATAACAAAACAAGAATCAGGTCCTAACTCCTAAAATCACCCACTAAAGACAAAAAAAACAAAATCTGATAGTGACATGTGGTTGGTTTTTGTCTGTTAGCTTAGCAGGGAAAACAAATGCACAAGCAGGGGGAATGATGTTCCCACTGCTAGTGTTAATTCTAGGTCTGGTGACCTTTGAGCTTAGGAAAGCTATTTGGACTTGTTTTATTTGGACAACAAGGCACCCCCACACCAATTGGGTTGTGGGGAGTCTGAGTAAACACAAAAAACACCAAGTCACAACACAAAATTAAGCTCAAATAGCACCCAATGTTTCTGGTCTAGCATGCACTTGACTGATGAACAATTGACTGGTTTTATATGCACAAAATCGAATTTAAATGGCCAATAATATGCACAACACTCAACCAATTGTCATGTAAGCAATACTCAACCCTAAACAATCCTAAAATCTAGCAGACTTACAAATTTCAAGCACAAAATTCAACAAAAACAGTCACACAAGCAGTTTTCTGATTAGGCAATGATTTACCTTTATTAAACATGCAAAAGTGATTAAAACTTACTCAATCTGAAACTAAAGAGCATACAACACTTAAAGACAACCTAGGGAATGTTTCTAAACAGGTTTTAACATAAAATTTAATCTCAAATCTTTGCTAATCCCTTGTCTCAAACACCCCTTAAAAACTTAAACTCAACTTTTTACAAATCAAATCCCTTCAAAACACACTCAAATTGATTCTAAACACTCTTATCATGCATATGGCATCTAATGACCAGTATTCAAGCACATACACAAACCTTTAATCACTTTGCATACAAAATCACATAAACACCAAAATTAAACATAAACTGAAAATGAAATGGGAATCAAGAAGCTACCTTAAGGGTCCTATATCCAGGACCCTTTGTGGTGGAAAAAACACCTCCAATAGACCCGGGTCTATGCAGGACCTTGAACAGCAACAAGCTCAAACCTGAGAAAATGAAAACAAGCATAAAACAACACTTTCTGATTATCTGAAAACTTACAACCCTTTTCAAAAACCTTGAAACCAATTAACACCTTTCAAAAACAGCTTCAAACTCACAAATCCAACACCTCCTTATCCACTTTCACTTCAAAGGAGTTTTGGGTTTCTGAAATTTGAACTAATCTTGAAACCTTTTGAAAATTTTTAACAAACCTTAAACACTCTAAGTGTTAACACAAGAGAAATGGAACTCAGATTAATTACTCACAAACATATCAATTTTAAAAATCAATAAAAGGAATTACACTTGTTTCACCACAAATACCAAACTTTATAAATATTTTAAAAAGATTACAATTTTGAGTAAAATCTGGAACAAAGGTAAGGGTTCACATGCGACACCCTTATATACTAGTGAATAGACTATTCTAGAAAACAAAGAAAAAGGGAAACCCTAACAACTAGAAATCCGAAATTGCCCTTGGAAGTCTTCAAACTTGGTCAAAAGTGGTATCTCGTGATGCTTTGTTGTTGCCAGTTGGTCTTGATTTCATCTGAGACGTTGGATTGTGCTTGGGGACCAAGGAGAACAATCTTGGACGTTGGTGTGGTCGGGTGTAGGGTTTGAGGGAAAGGGACGGGGCAGGGGAGGGTCCCACAAGACACATGGGTGTGTCTTGTGGCATTTTGTGATGTGGGTTTTGGTGAGGTTATGGGTAATCAACATTCTGGAAATAATTGGGTAAAAACCCCTTGATTTGAGGGTGATTAAGCCTGGGGAAAATTAAGGTTTATCTGGGATTAGGGAAAGTTTAATCTGAAAAAGGGATTAATCTTTTTAAACTTTGTGTTTACCACCGAAAACAGATTTAAATTAATCTGTTATTTAAAAAAAAGCGTGGGTGGAAGTCTGATGTGGAGAGGGTAAGTGACGTGGTGGAAATGTATTGGTGGAAGGGGTTGAGGTGGCAAGGTGGTTGGCTGGGATAAGTTCCAATGTCTGGCAGAATTGGCCCCCAAGTTTCTCTCTTTTGTTCAAGTTGTAACAAATACCCATCAGCGCCCATTTAACACATGACAACTTTTGGCAAGTTGTAAAAAATGGCACAAGTTGTTTCAAAACTTTTAACAAGGGCTCCTTTTGCATTTTCTTCATTTTCCAAGGGCTGATCTTGTATAGTCTTCATTCCTTAAGGACCATTCTTGTACAATTGACATTTTGAGGGTCATTTGTGACAAGTTCTTCAAAGATGAGGGACTAAAGTTGCCAATCTTCAATTCTTCAAGGGCATTTTTGTAAAATCCAAACTTGGGCCCGGTTCATTGTGCGGCTTCGTTTCCCGTGTTCGTTTTTGAATGATTCTTGTGATCTTTTGCCATTTCCTCAATATCCGTACCTAAAAATACACAAGTAACAAACACGAGCATATATTTGGTATATTTGATGATATTTTATGCATTTTAAGCCCGATTTGGACGATGAGACCATGTATAAAAGCAGTCTCATCAGAAACTTATCGAAGTTCCCATTCTTGTTTCTCCCAATTGGAACCTCCCCTTTGAACTAATGTGTGATGCAAGTGATTACGCTATTGGGGCCGTTTTGGGGCAACGTCATGAAAAACACTTCTTGCCTATCCACTATGCTAGCAAGACGATGACCGAGGCTCAACTTAATTATACCACAACGGAAAAGGAATTCCTTGCTGTGGTGTATGCATTTGAGAAATTTCGACCTTACCTCGTCTTGACCAATTGCATAGTGTATACGGATCATTCAGCAATCAAGTACCTCTTGGCTAAACAAGATGCGAAGCCGAGATTGCTTTGTTGGATTCTCCTCTTACAAGAATTTGATGTCACAATCCTTGACAAAAAAGGAGCCGAGAATCTTGAGGACGATCACCTCTCGATTGGAAGATCCTCACCAAAGTGTGTCCAAGAACAAGGAAATCACCGAAACATTTCCTCTCTAGACACTGGGTGTAGTGAATTCTAAGAAATACTCATCCACCCCATGGTTTGCGGACATTCAAAATTACCATGCGGGCAACTTCATCATCAAGGGTATGACGACTCAACAAAAACGGAAATTATTTCGTGACGTCAAGTTCTACTTTTGGAACGACACTTACATCTTTCGGACTTGTGCGGATCAAATTATTTGACGTTGTGTTTTTGGCACCGAAGCTTCTAATATCCTTAGAGCTTGTCAAGAAGGACCCACGGGTGGTCACCATGGTGCTAATCTCACGGCAAAGAATGTCGTTGATGTCGGTTTCTTTTGACCTACTATTTACCGAGATTCACATGCACTTGTCAAGTCGTGTAACTCATGCCAATGTCAAGGAAAAGCCTCAAAAAACGATGAAATGCCACAAAATATCATCCATGTGGGTGAGATCTTTGACGTTTGTGGAATTGATTTTATGGAGCCGTTCCCATCATCTCGTGGTAATAAGTACATCCTTGTCGCCGTTGACTACCTATCTAAGTGGGTGGAAGCTAAGGCTTTGCCCACGAACGATGCTCGTGTAGTAGTCAAGTTTTTGAAGCAATTGTTTTCTCGGTTTGGAACCCCTCGTGCAATCATAAGCGATCGTAGAACCTATTTTTGTAATGACCAATTCGAAAGGGTTCTAAAGAAATATGGGGTTACACATCGGCTTTCTACGGCTTATCACCCACAAACGAGTGGGCAAGTCGATATTTCAAACCGAGCTTTGAAGAGGATCTTGGAGAGATCGATAGGACAGAACTGACAATCATGGTCGGATAAGTTAGACGATGCTTTATGGGCCTTTCGTACCGCTCATAAGACGCCCATTGGGTGCACTCCCTACAAGCTTGTGTATGGGAAGAATTGCCACTTGCCCATTGAACTCGAACACAAGGCTTATTGGGCCCTAAAGCATTGTAATGACGACATTAGACCGCAGGAAAACACTGGAAAATGCAACTGAATGAATTGGATGAATTGATGGTTGAGTTTTTACACACCTTTAGGAAAAGGAGGTAATTAGGGTAAGTACGACGGTTTAGGAAAACCGTGCACAAATGACCCAAAAGTGAGTTCGTTCTCAAGGAGGCTTGTGTGTTGTGTAAAGATAAGATTAAGTGTTTGTGATTATATTGATGAAACAAAGAAATGAGAAAAGAAAGTAGAAAGGAATGACGGTTACGATTATGAATTACACTAAGACGAAGTCGTGCACGTAAAACCGTAAAAAGTGACCAAATTTAAAAATTCCTAGAAAATTGCAATAAATCCTAAAAAATATAATTAGAGTTTACAAAAAATCAAAAATCCCTCAAACCTTTTATTTAATTAAATATTAATTTTTAATGCTAATTAAAGCCTAAAAAATCAATTTAATTAACAAAAAGCCCAAAATGAGATTTTTTAACTAGTAAAACTCTAAAATTACTTAACTAAATTTAAAACTATTTTTGAAAATTTTAAAATTAATAAAAACTATTTAAAAATAATTAAAAACTATTAAAACTTAAAATAATTCTAAAAATTAATCTAATGAAAATAAAATTAATCTAAAAATTGTAAAATTCCTAACTTAATGTATTTGAACTAAGAAAAATGAAAAACTTATAAAAATCTAAATTTTAATTTTTAATAATAAAATAATAATAAAATATTAATAAAAATACAAAATTTATAAAAAAAGTCTAAAAAATTGCAAACTAGTTTATTTTAACCTAAATAAAACAGAAATGCACTTGAAATTACCAAAGTACCCCTATTGGGCCTTAAAATGGGCTAAATGACAAAACAGTCCCTTAATGGGCTTAGAATTTGGCCCAATAAGAAAAAGTGAACCAAATAAGCCCAAAACTTCCTATCTGGCTTAAAATTTGATTTTAAGAACAAAACTCCGAAGGACCAAAAGCTGAAAATGTACTTATCACAGCTTATTAAGTCAACAACTTATTCTTAATAGGCTTTTGAGCCCATTAAGCCATAAGCTAATTCCATAAGCTCTAATTTGACACACAAGCTTCTTTTGAGTTACCAAAGAGATCTATGAAAAGAAATTTTGAAAAATCACATGAAATAAGCCTGAAATAAGCTAAAGACTCTCTTCACAAAACGACAAAATAGTCGTTTTTGAGTTCTAGACCACCTCAAGTGCTGATTCAAGTTTCAAAAGGTTTTAAATGACTTAATTAAGCAGAATAAACAAAAAGCTTTCCATTATGCACACTAAATAAGCTAGAATAAGAAATTAAGCACTTATGTAAAATTCAACTTGATTAGTTTTCTAGTCAAACTTAAAAGTCAAACCCTAATAAGCTCCAGATCAAATTAGTGGGTCAAATAAGGAGGATCTATCACAAAAAATAAGTTGTTGCAAGTCTGGATAAGCCAAAATGGCTTAT
Source organism: Glebionis coronaria (assembly GCA_025667525.1). Lineage (NCBI taxonomy): Eukaryota > Viridiplantae > Streptophyta > Magnoliopsida > Asterales > Asteraceae > Glebionis > Glebionis coronaria. Next base: position 393,441,546 of record CM046882.1, read on the forward strand.
GAATAAACTGTTTGATATTTAACACTAGCAGTGGCTAGTAGCAGGGGAAAGGAGTTCCCACTGCTTGACCAAATTAACTTTTTGTCTTTAGTGACTTTTTTGTGGATTCAGGTTAAGCAAAGGCACCCAAGTGATCAATTAATCACAAGGAGTCAATAACAACAACAAAAACACAAATTCAATCAGTCAATCAGTGCAGTTAATTCACAACATCACCAGATAAGCACTAGATATGGACAATAAGCAGTTTTCAATCAATAAGCTTTTTTAGCAAGAATAAGCCAGCCAAACTTCACCAAATGCATACACAAGCTATAAATAATTCAAATGAACATAAATAAACAGGTTTCATGCATTTATTCAAAGTCAGATCCGGATTCAAGCAAATGAAAGTTATTGATGGACAAGAACAAGCAGTTATGATACTTTGCTGATATACTTGACCACAAATCCAATTTTAAACACTCAAATCTTCTTAACAGGTTACACAAACTTTGATTTAAGACTTGTTAGCCCTAAACATGCATACACTCTAGGTGTTTCCAAAATCTTAGGTCAAAATAAGCAAAATCAAGTGAGTTATAGCATAATCTTAGATTTGATGTTTTAAAGCTGAAAACTTGCAGATATTAGCACACAACCAAGTATTAAGCAGATACAAACACTAAACAACACCTTCCAATAACTCAATAACAACTTGTGATCTTAAACAGGTTAATCCAAACACCCCTTATCTTTTTTAAATCTAATTTTAACAAAGTATAAGTGTGATTTAGTGTTACCCAAGCCCAATCAAACACAATAACAAGTATATTATGCAGTATCAAGCATTTATAAGCCATAAGAACAACAAGAACAATAGCAGAACACCAAATCACAAAATTCAAGTATTTTGACAGATTTTGGGTTCAAGGATTCAAACCTCATGAATGTACATCCACACTCACGAATTTTTGAGCTGATGTGCCTAGCAAAAAAAGGCACAAGCTTCCACAACAAGGCTGCTAAGATTCAACAAGGTTAGAACAAAAATATGAAATTCAGAAAAGTGAAAAAGCTTGATTAATGCAACCTTTGTACCCACTTCTTGATTATCCCCAAACCACAAGCTCCCAATACCTTGGTAATCTTCTTATCAGGGTATTTAGATCACATACAGCCCAAAAATTCCAATAATGTACCAAAGACTTAGCAAAATATCAAGTTTTTGGAAAATTATGCAATTTCTTGCACAATCTTTAAAAAAAGGTTTTAGGATTCAAGATTCATAAACATCAAACATAAACAAGCATAGAATAAGTTGGTACTTGGAATTCGTCACACAATTTCAAACACTTTTCATTAAACTTGAATAAGGATTTATAGAAATGTTGACCAAATAGAAAACCAAGAGCAAGCCTCAATGTATGAGGTCCTATGCCTTATATAGGCTACATGTGTTCTATAAATGCAAAGAAAAACGTAAACCCTAATGTATTAAAGTTCTGAAATGCCCTTGAGGAGTTTGAAAACTTGGAATCATGTGAAGAACTTTGGATGTTTATGAAACTGTAAAGGGGGTTGCAATTTGATCAAAGGTCCAAAACAAGCTTAGTTTGTAAGCTTCATCATGAAATGTTGGATGGCTGGCATGTTTTGGCAGTTTCTCCCAAAGTGTAGCAGGGGAATCATGTGTGGGGCTGTTGGTTGGTGAGGTGTCAAGTTTAGGAGTTGGGTTGTGTTAATATGAACCTTAATCAAATATCTGGAGGTGATTATGGGCTAATTGCAAGTATAAAGTGAAAACTCAAATTTGCTTATGAACATCAAGAACAACGGTTTGATCTGTTTTTGTTTTTAAATGTGGTGTTAGGCGCCTAATCTTTATTTAATAAATATTAGTTAAAAACCGGTTGTGAGTGGTTTATTGATAGGTGTGTAAACACCCATCCTTTTTACCACTTAATTACAATAATAACTGAGCCAAAACGTGTATTTTATGTCTTTTATGTCGGAATTATGCGTGGTTTGTGTTTTTGTTGTGATTTAGGACGAAATTGTGAAAAGGGGAGAAAACACGGGCATTTACGGGCTTTTATTAAAGAAAAAGATGAAAGATTAAGTCAAGAAGTCAAGAGTGCGAAAAGAACGGAATCCAAGACCAATTCTGAAGATTTATCGAAGAAAAAGTCAAAAGACGGAAGTTTACTTAAAGCTGAAGAACTCGAGTCTTATTTATTGAAGAATTAAAAGACGAGTTCGAAGAAATCCCAAAACAAAGTCCAAGTATTAAGAAGATTTAAGAAGATTAAAGAATCTTAAGGACTTGTTCATGCAATTAAAGAAGAAAGGAAGGAGGGGAGGAAGCTTCCTATAAACACCTTCCTAATCTCCTATATATAGCCTTCATTTTCATTTCATTAGTTTTTGTTGGATAGAGTGACACTAGTTCTTCCACCTTTATTTACTTGCTCTTTAAATACATGTCAATTTAAATACTTGTCTTGCACTTTTAATACCTTTTAATTCCAAGTAAGTGTTTAATTCGTGTTCTTTAAATTTGTGTTCTTTAATCTTTACTTTTCTTTTATCAAGCTTTTCTTTATCTTTCTCATCCTACTTTTCTTGTTTTTGATTTAATTTTGGTTCGGATTCAATATTGTTTTTACTTAATCTTGTTTTTCATTTGCTTTTCTATTTCGTTTGTTTGCTTATTTCCATCTAAGTTTCATGCGGATTAGGCTATAAGATTGACAACCTTATTGGCTTATTTTGTATTTAGCTTAATTGATTTTAAAGATTTTCTCAATAGTTTTAACTTTAACATCCATTTCATTAAGTTTCGTCTTTTAAATTTTGAAAGGTTTTAACTTTTTAGCTTATTGTTTCGTTTGTCTTCATTTCATTTAAGTCTTTGTTACTGCTTATAGTTCTAGCTTATTTGGTTCTTGTGCTTATTACGAATTGTACTCCATCGGAAAGTAAGGGATTTGGCATTGCGATACCTCGACTTCTCCATATTCCGATTATGACAGAATTGGATCTAGGGATTCCACATTGCGACAGGGTGCATTCTCCACTTTCCGATAGTGACAGTATTGGGACAAAGGTTTGCATTCCGATCCGGGATTGCGATAGAGTAACATAACCCTCATTCCGATCTGGATTGCGATCGCACATTGCGATCGCACATTCCGACGGCTCTTGAGGTTTACTTAGCCGAAGTGCTGCCTAATTTTCCTAAGAAACATTCCGATCTGGGGATTGCGATCTGAAGCTTTCCGATCTGAATAACATTCCGATCTGGACCATATTCCGATAGGTTACATTCCGATAGATAGCATTTTTCTACATTCCGATAGCTACATTCCGATCTGGATTCCAATGGGTATGGTGATAGCATTCCGCTAGTGGATTCCGATGGTTGTGGGTTTTGGATTTTACGTTGCTTTGTTTTGTGTCTAGGTTACATTTCTATACTTGTCAAATTTAATTCCCGTCACGCTTTTAATTATCCGTCACGCTTTAATTTCGAGTCATTTAATTTCTTGTTATTTGCTTTTCAAAGTTTTTAAATATTGCACAATTTAAGTTTTAATTAGTTTAGATTTAATTTAACGCCATTTTATTTTAACGCCTTTTTACTTTTAAGTCATTTACATTTTAATATACTACAACGACACACTTTTGTTTCCACCAAAGAACAGCTGAGTCACACATAGATAACATAGTTTTCAATTCGAAGAGACATACGACTAAGAATCTTTTTACTTGGCCAAAAGCCGTGTATCAAATGGCGCCGTTGCCGGCTCTTTTCGTTAAGATTAACGGTTTTCTGTGAGAGACGCGTTGCTTTTTGGGATCCGTTCACTTGTGAGCGTTATTTTCTGGCATAAAAAATTCAAAAACCCATAAAAATTAAAAATTGTTAAAAATCCATAAAAATTAAAATTTTCAAAAATCCAAAAAGAATTTATTTTTATTGTGTATATATATTGTCATTGCATTTGGTATTGTTTTCTTTTGCCTTTGTAGGTGTATGCGTACTAGGTCTTCTAATTATCAAGAGCCCGTGACTCGAGAAGATTTAAGTATGTCAGGTGTTAACAACAATAATCCACCGCACCTCAACAATAACAACAATGTTCTTCCACAGCCCGATCTTCTGACAATGGAAGAGCTTTGTCAACCTACCATGTTTGGACGAGGAGGACCGATTGCGCCGATGCAAATCACAGCTCCGGAGTTTTCGTTGAAGCACCACATGATTCAGCAAGTGCAAACTAACCCATTCTGTGGATTGCCTGATGATGATGCCAACAAACACCTCGACAAGTTCATTACAATCACCCAAAGCATGAAGTTTCCCGGTGCCTCAATGGATGTTCTTCGCCTACAACTCTTCCCACATACTTTATCACATCATGCCGAGAAATGGTTTGATCGTCTCCCAAAGAATTCTATTCACACTTGGGATGACATGACTCAACGCTTTTTGTCGCGCTACTTTCCACCATCCATGGTCACGAGCCTTCGCAATCAAATCAGCGGTTTCATGCAAGATCCCGATGAATCTCTTTTTGATGCTTGGGAAAGATATAATGTCTTGATTGATCGTTGTCCAAACCACAACATGCTTCCTGTGACCTTAATTGATACTTTATACAATAGTTTGACTTTTCGAGATCGTGATACGATTAATGCAGCCGCCGGTGGCACATTCATGAAAAGGAGACCCAGGAGTGTAGAGAGCCAATTGAGAACATGACTACTCACCACAAAACCCGGGATTCCTCTTCTTCTTCAAGGAAAAACCCGAGAGTCAATGTTTCTTCCACTTCAGCAAACCCTGATATGACCGAACTCAACCGCATGATGACTGAAATGAGCAAAAGTATCACGCTTCTCGCTTCAAACCAACAACAACAACAAGTTAAAGCGGTTGCACCTTCTTGTGAAACATGCGGCGGTCCTCACTCATACACCGATTGTCTTTCTACTCAAGGAAATCCGGAAAATGTGTATGCAGCTTATGGTAATTATTCACCGGAAAATTACCAAGCTCGACCTCAAGGGGATAGAAATTTGCTGAGTTACAGTTCAAACAACTACCTTTCACCCGGTTTTTCTCCTCAAAACCAAAACCCCGCCAACAACTACAATAGAAGCAACCAAATCCCACCAAGAGCTTCTAATCCTTATCACCCACCCACTCAACAAGCCCCACCCATAAATCCCGATGTTGAAGCCATCATGAGAACCCAAGGTGAGCAAATCAAGAATCTGAAGAGCCAAATTATCAATCTTAAAGGGGATATCACCAAGCAAGGGAATGAGATAAGATCCGAGCTTCGAGATAATATTCAATCTTCCTTCAGCAATCAAACCAATGATTTGAAGAATATGCTTGCTAGTTTCTTGCCCGCCGCTCAACCTTCTTCTTCGATTTCTCTACCCTCAAACACCGTCACCAATCCGCGAGCAAATGTGAGTGCTATTACTACTCGTAGTGGAATTACCATTGTCGATCCACCAATCCCACCCCCATCATCTAGACCTCCTCCACCACCATTTATCCCTACTCCTCCTACACCAAGTATTAGTGCACCATTACCGTCTCCGCCTCGTCATGACGATGTACCTAGGAAGGACCCTTCAACATCTCAACCTTTACCTACACCTTCACCTTCACCACCCAAACCCAATATCCCTTATCCCTCTCGTTTAGGCAAGACCAAAATGCTAACCAAGGATGACTCTGAAGTGTCGAGCTATGTGAAGATGATCTCTCAAATGAACTTCAACATTAGCTTTCTCGAAGCACTTGTCCACATGCCGAAATTTGTCAAAGCAATCAAGGAATTGCTTAACAAGAAGGAAAATTTGATTGAGCTCGCCAACACACGCTTAAATGAAAACTGCTCTGCAGTTATTCTTAAAGAACTTCCAGAAAAGCTTGGAGATCCCAGTCGTTTTGTGTTGCCTTACGTTTTCAATAAAACTGCAGAATTTACTGCCCTTGCTGATCTCGGGGCTAGTATTAATCTTATGCCTTTGAGTGTTTGGAGAACACTATCATTGCCCGACCTCACTCTAACGAAGATGACTCTGGAACTTGCAAATCGCACTCCCGCTTACCCCGTTGGTATTGCCAAAGACGTGTTCATCAAAGTTGGCACATTTACTTTTCTCGGTCGATTTTGTCGTCGTTGATTATGAAATGGACCCTTGTATTCCTTTAATACTTGGTCGGCCATTCTTGTGAACCGGACGAGCTTTAGTTGATGTGGCTAAAGGTGAGTTAATCTTAAGAGTCGGGAATGATTCACAAGTTTTTAAAATGGGAAAGATTACAAGCAAATCCTTTGGACGAGAATCAACGATATGATTAATGTGCTCGATGATTTTTTCATCTATAACAATCCGCTATTCTACTCTTGCATTGATAATCCACTCTTTCAAGATGATGTGGATGATTCTCTATCCAGTTTGGAACCTTCTCCCATTTATGATTCTCCACCGGTCTTTGATGCTTATGATGATGAGTCTAGCTCAGATTCGGATGATTATGATGACCTTACTTCTGAGTATCCCGATCTGCCCACATATGATGATTTTGATGAGGCCGATACTCTTTCGAGTGATTCTTCACATGATGAAGATCCTCCGCCATCACTCGATCCTACTTTGGACGATTACTCATTTGAGGAAGATTTCTCTGCTTTTCTCAACACTTACTTCCCTCATGAGAGTGATGCTCCTCCTTATGATTTTGAAGATTATCGTCTTGATCCTACTTTAGATTTGAAGAACATTCTTTCAAAGGAGAAGAAACCGGTCGACACCAACATCCGCAGCACATATGATTTAACACCTCTTTGTCCACCTTCTGAGGACGAGGTTGTGCTTCTTCGCGGATCTTCTTCACATTCTGCTGAGCCTAAGTGCTATTTTCCCTTTAAGGAAAAGGTGTTCGACCCCGGTATTGATATTCTGCAGCCATCTCAGTATCCACCTGATGCAATAAAAGGAAATATCTTTGGAACTTATGGAAATCTGCTTGCACCACTTCACCCTTGCTTCCACCGTGCTCCATCTTTGCTTAAGGGAACCTTTCCTACTCTTCTTTGGCTTGCCTTGTTCGCCTTAAGCTTGTGCTATTTGATGGACGAAAACTATGTCTTTGATCCTGGTGGATATGTTTCATGCTTCTTCCTATGATGATCAAGGTCGAGTCAGGCTCACGACTCGGTAATCAAAAATCAAGCGCTTCTTGGGAGGCAACCCATGTATCTATCTTTTCGCTTTCTTTATCCTAAGTGTAGGGGAGACCCGTTGGTTTGCTATTTCCTCTCCTCTCATCTCTTAATCAGGGATTCGAGCTTCAAAGACACACTCTTGATGATTCTTGACGACCCGTGATTTCGTGTTCACTTCTTCCCGGTTCTATCCTAAACTCTTTTTGATTCACTATTTTATATTTTCTCAATATTAAAATAGGAATCTCTTTAGTTGTCTCTTCCTTAGCGAGATTTAAACAATGTGCACAATGTCCTAAGTGTAGGGGAGTTTACTCCCACATGCTTAAACATTAAGGACAATGTTTATGTTAAGTGTAGGGGGGATTTCTATCGAAGTTAACTGGTCTTTTCCTTGTATTTGTCCTCATTTTAACCGGAAAATCAATTTTTCGACATTTTTCAAAAATTTTGATCTATTTTGGCCTACTAGTTTTTCCTTTGTATATTTATTTTATTTCCTTATTAGAATAATGTTTAATAAAGTGGTTTTAATTTTCAAACATTGTGAATCTTTTGACTCAACCCGAGTTTACTTATCTAAGTTACTCTAGCTAGTATCCTTAACGTGTTTAAGTCAAGTTTTGCTAGGCTTTTATATAGGGAGCTATAAAATGCGAAAGTCTTAACTCTCGCGGGTTAAGAACAAGAACTTTTCGCAAGTTCCTATGATTGATCCTAGAGAGTCGTTTATCAAGGGAACTTTAAAACGCGATTTCTAAACTTGAAAAAGTCTAATAATTTGCAAGATCCTATAGGCGACTCGAAAACCCAAAACATTGATTTAATAGGCTACCATCCACGAGTCTCATTCCTTGAGATTTTAAACTGTGGAGAACGAGATATGATAGATCCAATTATAAGTTCGTTATTCTTTCGTGAATTTATGTGAGTTAATTATGAGCCTATTCTCCCATCGCTTGTTAATAAAATTATCTGCAATAAATAAGGTTGTACGATTTCAAAAGTTACTTAGCTTCTATCCCAAGATCGTTTAAAAGTTGCTCGGTATGTATTAGAGTTCATAGCCAAGGCATAACTTATTGAAGCGGGATGCGAAGATTGGCGAGTCCAAAAAGGTCCTAACAAGATATGAGGGCTACATTTTGTTGCTAAAGATCAAAAAGTGATGTGAAGAATCATTTATCGAAAATCAATATGAAGGATCGAGAAAAGCAAAAACTCCCCAAAAGTCATGGAGAAGTGTATCCGAAAAGACCCTAGCAAGGTATGAGGATAAATAGATCCAAGTCACAAAAGAAGGCGGATCGTTGTAAATCAAAGTCCAAAATAATGATTGGAGAAAAACGAAGAAGTCGTGGTCCAAGTATGAATCTCTCAAAACTTCAAGTGAAGAAATTCCATTATGAAGAGAAGACCATAATTTCATGAACGTCTCTCAAGGTTCGAAGAATGAAGTCGCTGCCAAATATCAGTCCGAGAAAGGTCTCAAATCGCGAAGCGAGTTATGCCAAGATATGAACTTTATGAGGTCCCGAGAAGCAGTTTTACAAGATTTTGTCCTTTAGCTAACTATTGATTAAATCGTTCACTTTATTTTCGGCCTAAATAACTATCGAAATAAGTCAACAATGCATCCTCGTGATCATTCAAGACAATAATAAAATATAAGAGATACCCCTAGGAATAAGGGAGTCTAAGTGAATAATTGGCCCACATGAGTTCGTGTTAGTTTACTAACTTATAATAACAATGATCTCGTTTTTAAGCTTGGTTTGGAGAAAGTGAAAACTTGAGGATGATGATTATTCATGACATTTCCAAAACCCAAGGTATGCTTTTGATTTCTTTACTATGTTTGTAATTTTCTATCTCTTTAATAAAGGCCACTATGGATTGACTATGATGAAAAGTGTAAACGTGCTTTATAACTAATGCATTGCATGAGGACATTGCAATGGTCAAGTGTAGGGGATTTGATTGGTGTGTAAAAACTCTTCCTTTTTACCACTTAATTACAATAATAACCGAGCCAAAACGTGTATTTTATATCTTTTATGTCGGAATTATGCGTGGTTTGTGTTTTTGTTGTGATTTAGGACGAAATTGTGAAAAGGGGAGAAAACACGGGCATTTACGGGCTTTTATTGATGAAAAAGATGAAAGATGAAGTCAAGAAGTCAAGAGTACGAAAAGAACGGAAGTCCAAGACCAATTCAGAAGATTTATCGAAGAAAAAGTCAAAAGACGGAAGTTTACTTAAAGCCGAAGAACTCGAGTCTTATTTATTGAAGAATTAAAAGACGAGTTCGAAGAAATCCCAAAACAAAGTCCAAGTATTAAGAAGATTTAAGAAGATTTAAGAAGATTAAAGAAGCTTAAGGACTTGATCATGCAATTAAAGAAGAAAGGAAGGAGGGGAGGAAGCTTCCTCTAAACACCTTCCTAATCTCCTATATATAGCCTTCATTTTCATTTCATTAGTTTTTGTTGGCTAGAGTGACACTAGTTCTTCCACCTTTATTTACTTGCTCTTTAAATACATGTCAATTTAAATACTTGTCTTGCACTTTTAATACCTTTTAATTCCAAGTAAGTGTTAAATTTGTGTTCTTTAAATTCGTGTTCTTTAAATTCGTGTTCTTTAATCTTTACTTTTCTTTTATCAAGCTTTTCTTTATCTTTCTCATCCTACTTTTCTTGTTTTTGATTTAATTTTGGTTCGGATTCAATATTGTTTTTACTTAATCTTGTTTTTCATTTGCTTTTCTATTTCGTTTGTTTGCTTATTTCCATCTAAGTTTCATGCGGATTAGTCTATAAGATTGACAACCTTATTGGCTTATTTTGTATATAGCTTAATTGATTTTAAATATTTTCTCAAAAGTTTTAACTTTAACATCCATTTCATTAAGTTTCGTCTTTTAAATTTTGAAAGGTTTTAACTTTTTAGCTTATTGTTTCGTTTGTCTTCATTTCATTTAAGTCTTTGTTACTGCTTATAGTTCTAGCTTATTTGGTTCTTGTGCTTATTACGAGTTGTACTCCATCAGAAAGTAAGGGATTTGGCATTGCGATAGCTCGACTTCTCCATATTCTGATTGTGACATAATTGGATCTAGGGATTCCACATTGCGACGGGGTGCATTCTCCATTTTCCGATAGTGACAGTATTGGGACAAAGGTTTGCATTCCGATCCGGGATTGCGATAGAGTAACATAACCCTCATTCCGATCTGGATTGCGATCGCACATTGTGATCGCACATTCCGACGGCTCTTGAGGTTTACTTAGTCGAAGTGCTGCCCAATTTTCCTAAGCAACATTCCGATCTGGGGATTGCGATCTGAAGCTTTCCGATCTGAATAACATTCCAATCTGGACCATATTCCGATAGGTTACACTCCGATAGATAGCATTTTTCTACATTCCGATAGCTACATTCCGATCTGGATTCCGATGGGTATGGTGATAGCATTCCGCTAGTGGATTCCGATGGTTGTGGGTTTTGTATTTTACTTTGCTTTGTTTTGTGTTTAGGTTACATTTCTATACTTGTCAAATTTAATTCCCGTCACGCTTTTAATTACCCGTCACGCTTTAATTTTGAGTCATTTAATTTCTTGTTATTTGCTTTTCAAAGTTTTTAAATATTGTAGAATTTAAGTTTTAATTAGTTTAGATTTAATTTAACGCCATTTTATTTTAACGCCTTTTTACTTTTAAGTCATTTACATTTTAATATACTACAACGACACACTTTTGTTTCCACCAAAGAACAGCTGAGTCACACATAGATAACACAGTTTTCAATTCGAAGAGACATACGACTAAGAATCTTTTTACTTGGCCATAAGCCGTGTATCATTTATGATATGGCAAAATGGTGAAAGGTGATTGGTGGTTTTAAGTTAATGGGGCACGTGTCCATCCCTGAGTGGTTAAGGTATGTTTGTTTGTCTTGACAGCTTCTACCCCTCATCTTCCATCCTTTCTTCATTCTTTGTTTATTCAGCTAAAAACGTAATTCCCTTTATAAATAAGTTTGGGTTTTTATACTTTGGCCACAAAAGTTTTTCCAAAATGTTTTAAAGGGTATTTCTTGCCATGTTTTGATATTTGAAGGGCTGATTTTGGCATATCTTCATTCTTCAAGGCGTTGACTTGTTTATTGACTTCTTGGAGGACTAATAATGACAAGTCTTCATTTTTGATGGACCATTCTTGCCAATTCTTCAAAGTGGAGGGCCCTTTTTGTAGATTTGACAAACTTTAAGGACCAAACTTGTAATTATGATTATAAAAGGGTTTAAAGTGTCAATTCTTCAATATTGGAGGACCCTTCTTGAGCAATCTTCAAATCTTCAAGGGTTTTTCTTGGAAAATCAACACTAGGGCTTGGTTCATTGTGCGGCTTCGTTTCCCGTGTTTGTTTTTGCTTGTTTCTTGTGATCTTTTGTCATTTTCTCAATATCCGTACCTAAAATACATAAGTAACAAACACAAGCATATATTTGGCGTTTTTGATGATATTTAATGCATTTTAAGCCCGTTTTGGACGATGAGACTATGTATAAAAGCAGTCTCATCACTTCCCCATACTAAACCATTATCGTGCCCTCACGCAATGCTAGAATAAAGTATCGTAGCACCTCTAAAATTCATTTTTATTCACTTTTATTGAATGATAAACTAGCTACACGACTACTATTACTACTACTTGCGTTTTAGACATAATGTATGATTTTCATCGCAAAATGGGACGTTTAGGTTCATAGAACAAGAACACGTGAATGCTTCGTTAGAAATAATTTCGTCATCCTCGATTTTCACCCCAATTCCATGCTAAGCGTGCAACGAGATCATTGTCATTATAAGTTAGTAATGCTAACACTACTCATATGCCCTTATCACGTACTTATCCTCCCATTTTCCTAAGTTGTATCTCTGATATTTTATTTTGTCTTGAATGTTTCACGAGGATACATTGTTTGACTTATGCGACGATAGAGATTTAGGTCTAAAAATAGAGTCATAACGGTGTAACCAAGACCATCAAATTAATAACCCCTCCTAATAGACAACGATGTCAAAAAATTAAGTCAACAAGAAGGATCGATAAACACGGTTTTATAACGGTTTTGAACATGAGACTTATTACCAAGACTTTTATACGCCCCTTACCGGATGGGCCTTATTATCATAGGTTTACCTCCATCTTTTATTCAACTTCGACATGAAGCTTTTATTATCACTTCTGTCTTGCCTTGCCTTTTATTTAACCTCGCCATGAGGTGTTTATTATGGCCAAAGACGTATATCCTCACGCTAAAATCGAGTTTTGGATCTTTAAAGCTTCAAAAATTAAGGCTTGATTCACTTTCAATTTCACATAGATTTTTCGGCCTTGTGAGCTTCAAATTGTTTGCTTGATTTAGGTGAGCACTTGAAATCTTATTATTAGGTGAAGCTTTCGATTATTCGGGTTGCCAATACTTCAAAACCGTGACGCTGGCGATACCTTAATGTCTTCCCAATTTAATTACATGGAAGCTACTATAAAAGACTAGAAACCAACAATCAAGACTAAACCACTAAGTCAATACTTATTATGCAAAATATATTTACAAGCGAAGGGAGAATAAGCAAACAACGAGAACACATGAGTTTTTGAAAGAATACGAGTACTCTACGTTTAGCATAGTAACTTATAATTAACTCTATAATTTCTCGTCCTCATTTAAGAGACTTAGCCTAATATAAAGTTAAGGAATCGAAGCTAAGTGCTCAACACGCACGGTCGAGTAAAAAAATACTCTTATTCTCGCCATCAGAAAGTCTACATTCGTGTCTTAAACACTTATAAAACAAGAGAAAATTTTAAAATTTTGGCCATTTTAAGCCTTATTTTGCAACAAAAACGATAAACAAAAAGATAAACTTTGAAAAGCGTGAAGGTTTGGCAAAGCAAGTATCTATTCAGCCCCCCCCCCCCCCCCATACTAAAGTTAAACATTATGCTCAATGTTTCGAGTCTAAGGGTTGGAAACCCCCATACTAGAGACGTAGTCGAATGCATAATCTAGCATGGAAAGGGTGTAACCAATAAATTTAAAGCCGTTTATGAAGTGTGCTATAAACCTAAGGTTAGAACATATAAGGATATATCATGGATATTGAGAAATTATTCAAAGCAAACGATCGAGTGCTCCTATAAAACGAACACGAGAGGCTCCAATCGTGAAGATCATGATCATCTAAAAACCACATATCACAAACAACCACGAAACAAAGGTTGGAAGGGCACAAATCCCCACACATTACTACATTAGAAAGCGATAATATGTACATAGGATAAGCATGGGACTCCCCCACGAGGCATCTCGTTTTTGATTACTGAGTCATGAGCTCGACTCGATCCCCTCAATACTAATTATCATTGGGGAATGTGATTTTGTCGAGGTAGTTCAAGGATGGAACTTCCCCGCCAAAGTAGTGCTTCAACCTATGTCCATTCACCTTGAAATTGGGGCCATCATTTTGAGCTAGCTCGATGGTCCCATAAGGAAAAACTTGAGTCACGGTGAATAGACCGGACCAACAGGATTTCAACTTGCCAGAAAATATTTTCAAACGAGATTTAAAAAGCAACACATGATCTCCAATGTTAAAAACCCGGTTTTTTTTAGTCATGAAACTTTTTAGTTTTTTCTTTATAAATCAATGAATTTTCATAAGCGATGTCTCTCAATTCATCCAATTCATTTAATTGCATTTTCTGGTGTTTTCCCGCGGTCTCCATATCATCATTACAATGCTTAAGGGCCCAATAAGCTTTGTGTTCGAGTTCAATTGGCAAATGATTCTTCCCATACACAAGCTTATAAGGAGTGCACCCGATGGGCGTCTTATGAGCAGTCCGAAAGGCCCATAAAGCATCGTCCAACTTATCCGACCAAGATTGTCGGTTCTCTCCAATCGATCTCTCCAAGATCCTCTTCAACGCTTGGTTTGAAACCTCGACTTGCCCACTCGTTTGTGGGTGATAAGCCATAGAAAGCCAATGTGTAACTCCATATTTCCTTAAGACCCTTTCGAATTGGTCGTTACAAAAATGGGTTCCACGATCGCTTATGATCACACAAGGGGTTCCAAACCGAGAAAACAAGCTTTTCAAAAACTTGACTACCACACGAGCATCGTTTGTGGGCAAAGCCTTAGCTTCCACCCACTTATATAGGTAGTCAACGGCGACAAAGATGTACTTATTACCACGAGATGATGGGAACGGCCCTATAAAGTCAATGCCCCAAACGTCAAAGATCTCACACACTTGGATGATATTTTGTGGCATTTCATCATTTTGTGAGGCTTTTCCTTGTCGTTGGCATGAGTCACACGACTTCACAAGTGCATGTGCATCTCGGTAAATAGTAGGCCAAAAGAAACCGGCATCGAAGACCTTCTTAGCCGTGAGATTAGCACCGTGGTGACCACCTGTGGGTCCCTCGTGACAAGCTCTAAGGATGTTAAAAGATTCGGTGCCAAATACACAACGTCGAATAATTTGATCCGCACAAGTCCGAAACAAGTAAGGGTCGTTCCAAAAATAGAACCTGACACGAAAGAATTTTCCTTTTTGTTGAGTCGTCATACCCTTAATGATGAAGTTCCCCGCATGGTAATTTGCGATGTTCGCAAACCATGGGGTAGATGAATCAAGCTTACAATTCACTACACCAAGTGTCTCGAGAGGAAATGTTTCGGTAATTTCCTTTGGCTCGTAAACACTTTGGTGAGGATCTTCCAAACGAGAAAGATGATCGGCTGCTAGATTCTCGGATCCTTTTTGTCAAGGATTTCGACATCAAATTCTTGTAGGAGGAGAATCCAACGAAGTAATCTCGGCTTTGCATCTTGTTTAGCCATGAGATACTTAATAGCCGAATGATCCATATACACTATGCATCGAGTCAAGACGAGGTAAGGTCGGAATTTCTCAAATACATACACCACGGCAAGGAATTCCTTCTCCGTTGTAGTGTATTTTAGTTGAGCCTCGGTCATCGTCTTGCTAGCATAGTGAATAGGCAAGAAGTGTTTTTCATGACGTTGCCGCAAAACGGCCCCAATAGCGTAGTCACTAGCATCACACATGAGCTCAAAGGGGAGGTTCCAATTAGGAGCAACAAGAATGGGAGCTTCGGTAAGTTTCCTCTTAAGGATTTTAAAGGCTCGTACACAATCTTCGTTAAAGACAAAAGGTGCTTCTTTTTTGAGGAGATGTGTAATAGGTCGAGATATCTTTGAAAAAGCCTTGATGAATCGACGATAAAAGCCCGCGTGGCCTAGGAAACTCCTAACTCCCTTAACGGTTTTGGGATGAGGTAATTTGGCGATGATGTCTACCTTAGCTTTATCTACCTCAATCCCCGCTTTCTAAACCTGGTGCCCTAAGACGATTCCACTTTTAACCATAAAATGACATTTTTCCCAGTTAAGCACAAGGTTGGTTTCCTCACAACGCTTCAACATTCTCTCAAGATTCGACAAACACGAAGTGAACGAACAACCAAACACGGAAAAATCATCCATAAAGACTTCCATCGTCTACTCGATCATGTCATGAAAAATAGCCATCATGCACCTTTGAAAGGTTCCCGGTGCATTGCAAAGTCCGAATGGAATTCTACAATAGGCAAACGTTCCATATGGACACGTAAACGTAGTTTTTTCTTGATCACGAGTATTGATGGGGATTTGGAAGTAACCGGAAAAACCATCTAAAAAGCAATAGAAATCGTTTCCCGCAAGACGCTCCAACATTTCGTCCATGAAGGGCAAGGTAAAATGGTCTTTACGAGTGGCGTCATTCAACTTACGATAGTCGATACACACCCTCCAACCGGTCACGAGTCTAGTTGGAATTAACTCGTTGGCATCGTTTGGCACAACGGTCATTCCTCCCTTCTTAGGGACACAATGAATAGGACTCACCCAAGGGCTATCGGAAATAGGGTAAATCATTCCCGCGTCAAGGAGTTTTAGGACTTCCTTTTTGATGACGTCGTGAATTTTGGGGTTCACCCTTCTTTGGCATTGGATTGCGGGTTTGTAGTCCTCCTCCATTAAGATTTTGTGGGTACAAAATTTGGGATCGATCCCCTTAATGTCGGATAATTTCCACGCAATTGCCCCTTTTTGATCCTTTAGAACATCGACAAGTGCGGTTTTTTCATCATTCGAAAGATCTTTCGCAATAATAACCGGCAACTTGTCGTCCTCCTCCAAAAATACATACTGAAGCTGAGGAGGTAAATCTTTCAACTCGAGGATAGGTGGTTCCTCAATTGAAGATTTGGGCTCGATACTCATAACCTCCTCGGTTGGAGGAAATGGAAAATCGTTAAGAAAATCCTTGATAATCGAGAAGTCCTCATCATTGTCGAGGTCTTCGTCACAAGTACGTGGAACATCGAATTCTTCCAATGTAAAACCACCACCTTCAAATGGAGTGAAGGTTGGTGTCAAGTTATCAAGAATGGGATCAAGCATAGTGGGATTGCCACTATTTTCATCATCACTAAAACCTAGAACTTCTTGTCAAAATTCCTCGCAAACAACATCGATCATATCAACGAGGTTTATGGTTGCTACGGAGTAAACATGAGAAATTGGAGAATTTTGAGTTGCGTTTATAACAAGTTCCTCATCGTTGAAACGTAAGGTGATCTTTCTAGCATGCACATCAATTAAAGCCATAGACGTATCTAAAAACGAACGACCTAAAATGAGAGGAACTTGAGGATCCGTGGGAATATCGACAACGATAAAGTCTAGCGGATAATAGAGCTTTCCCACTTTCACAAAAACGTCTTCGGCCAATCCGCATGCGGGAATCGTGGAATGATTGGCCAACTCGATAGACATTAGTGAAGGAGTAAGATTAGGAAGATTGAGCGACTTGAAGATTGCAAGTGGCATCAAGTTAATACTAGCACCAAGATCGGCCAAGGCATAGCATTCTTCCATATCTTGAATTGCACATGGAATCAAGAATTTACCGGGATCACCGACTTCTTGAGGTATGCGGTTAAGATAAACCGAGGAACAACTAGACAATTGTTGCAATTTCTCCTTGTTGTTCAACATACTCTTAAAATTAGCGGCAAATCGAGGCATCATGACCAAAGCATCGGCAAAACTCACATTAAAATGAACATCACGAAACATTTTCATTAAAAGCTCAAATTGATAATTCTTGCGCTCTTGACGTTTCTCCTTTCTAAGTCTCGATCGATAGGGCAAAGGTGGTGTGGGTTGAGGCATAGGCATAGCCTTTGGAATCTCGGGTTCCAAATGTGGTAATGGGCAACCGTAGGTGTGGTATGAGCGGTACTTCGTGGGACTGGGACATGCTCCTTTTCGACCACCACCTCGGGTTCTTCCTTAATTTCCTCCACCGTTGGAGTAATTGGTTGAGGAGTCGGTTCCTTAAGTGTCTTACCACTTCGTGTGGTAATCACTTTCATCTCTCCCTTAGGGTTCGATATGGTATTGCTAGGAAGACTACTCGAAGACGGTTTACACATTATGGCCTCAAACATGGATGAAATTTTATCCTTGAAAATAGATTGCCTCTTCTCGGCCTTAATCATCTCTTGTTTTATTTCATGTTGTCCTTGTTCCATTTTTTGTTGGTTTTGTTGTAACCTAGTTACATTTCCCTCCATTTTGTTCGTATGGATCTTAAGCTCATTTGCTAACTCATTTTTCAACTCCTTTTTCAAGTCATTCTTAAACTCGGATCTTAGGCTAATGATCTCTCTTTAAATATTATCAAACCTAGCATCGTTTCCATTTGCGTATTCAACAAATTCATTTGGAAGATCTTTTAATGTTTGCAAACCTTTTTTGTTGTTTTGAAAATCATTTTTTTGATTTTTGTTTGAAACTTGATTGTTATTAGCCCCTTGATTCCCATAATTATTCCCTTTGTAATTGTTTTTTAAACCAACTTGATTGTTTTGATAATTGTTGTTAGCATTTTTATTGGGAGAAAAACCCGGTGGAGTCATTTGATTAGAGCGGGTAACTTGACCGTTTTGGTTGTAAGTTCCCGTGGACGCGTAGGCACTCGAAGTGTTACCACTGTTGGTAATGCACTCGGAGAAATCATGACCTCCACCATAATACATACATGAAACCTCAACCGCTTTAGCCGTAGCGGGAGCACTTTGTTCACCAACTTTGAATTCAATTAAAAGTCCTTTAAGCTTATCAAAGATTTTGTTTTCCAAGTTCGCCTCAATTTGGCAAGCATCGATGGTATTGGACAATGAAAGTGAAGCCGAAGACGAAGCCTTGTTGTTCCCATTCAATCCATAACACAAGATTTAGAAGAGATATTTAGAGAGAGAAAGAGAAGAAAGTAGAGAGAGAAACAAAAGAGAATTCGGAAGGTTAAACACTTTTAGAGAGAGAAATAAAGTGGTAACCAACACCCTCTTCCACATGTAGAAGAGGGTTATATATGCCACGGCCTAAGGCCTTTGTGGGCTTCATCTTGGGCCGGGGTTGGCTTTGTTTTGGGCTTACGCCCCTAACTTATACAATATTAGCTTAAAGTCCAAGCCCGGTTTTCCCGACTAACCTATTACAATACAAGACCATTTAACGACTGAGATGACCTATTACATTCTTGTTCGACTATATAAAATATAGGGCTAACAATCTCCCCCAATGTATTGGTCATCTTAAAATGCTTAAAAAGCATAAGATGGTTGAGTGAATACATTCTTGTAGAGGAGATCTTCCAGCTTTGGTCTTGTATCTTGGTCTTGATCTTGTTTGTAACAGCTTTGTTCCTTCATTCTTTCGTGATCTTTATCTTGAGCCTTTGTCATTTGACTTTGAGTGCTTGAGATCTTCATCTGTACTCCTTGTGACTAAGATGACCTATCTCATTCTTACATTCTTAGGTATCTTGATTATCGCCATCTTGTGCTCTTGTGACTTCTGAATCGACATCGGTATCACAGCTACGCCTCCTTCTTGATATGCAGCAACATATATAGACACGGATAAAATAGCTTTGAACATTTCATCCTAACTCGGTAGCGTTTTACCTCCGGTCGGTGAAGACCGTTAAACGGTATTAAATACCGTACCTGTGATCAGGTAGATTCGATTAAGAACCTCCTTGACAGGGTTTCCCGGCGGTAGTAGTCAGTTCTCTTTACTCGACCGTCTCAAAGCAGACTGCGAACGTAAAGAGTGAATCATAAGGATAAATTATCCGTCTGATTAGAGTCGTCAATTCAGATTTCCTGGAACAAGTTTGATTCTAAAAGAATCGCACCATTGTTGCTTTCCAGTTTGTCACAAGCTTGATTCATAAAGAATCTTGCGAGTTACCTACCGCAGTGCTGTTTGATGTTGACACTGGAAGGATTTCCATTCGTCACTGTGAACACTAATGAGTGTCACTCTGAATGTTCTGGCAAGATCACATGGATTTTGCGAAGAAACCTCGAATCAAGTTTGAATCAATTAAGAATCGAAACTTAGTTGCTTTCCAGTTCTCACAAGTTTGATTTGTGTAGAATCGCACAAGTTACCTACCATGAGCTTGTTTAATGCTGGCTCAAGCAGGATTTCTATCTTCATTGTAAATCGTATCACTCAGATGTTCTGGCAATATCACAAGGATAATGCATAGGACTCGATTGTGTCCTAATGAGATGATAAATTGATCTCGTTTGGCTCTAGACTCAATAAGTGCATTTTGGTAATCGGAGGCTGGAGCAGACTGCCACCTTTTCAATATTGACTGACTCGGAGTGAGAAAGTCAATAGATATGTGTTGATCTCCGTGACAATGAGACAAGTTTCTTTTGAGAGAAACTCGAATGGCTGGGGAAGGGTTGTGCATCGCATCACTAGGTCCATGACACTTGTCTTCAAAAGATGTGTTAACCCGGTTTCTACCTAAGTTGCATAGAATATTCAACTCCTTCAATGCTTACCAATACGTCATCATTAGCACCTTGTTGTGATTGTTCTAGTGCTAACTTAAGTAATTGGTCCGCATTCAGCTTCATTTCGCTCCATCTTTCCTAAGGACAACTATTTCTAGCTATGGAGTGTCCTTGGGTAGATCCCTCCGGTTATGGTTGGATCATAGGACTTTGTTTCCTATCCTAAACCACCTTTTGACTCCATCGTTCCGTCGTGGATAGTAGGTTGTTTTGGGTAAAGATCGTAACCATAAAAACCATTGAAAACCATTCAAAGTGCTTGATAAAAATCAAAACTTTTAACACTTTGAAAGTTTTATCTTTTCTAAAAGCTCCCCCTACACACATGCATCGATATACGAAATAGTTTGGCATGTGAAGGAAAGAGTTGCACTTGAGTCTTTAAGATCACATGTTGCGATATATTACATTTTAATCACATTTTCTCCCCCTATCTCTAATATAAAAATATAATATTAGAGATACCAATTGATTAAAATATGACATTTTCCGAAAAATCGACGGGAGAGAAACATGTGAGCACGCATGAATCATGGAACATTTTCAGTCGGGTCGCTCCCCCTCAACAATATATGTGTGTCTTGAGACAAAATTTGACAAATTTTTAGAAAAACGACACCACAAAATATGTTGAGGTACGGAGTTGAGATGCCTTTTCCGATATAATATATTACATTTGACAATTTCATATCATTTTCGGAATGTGTTGGATACATAAAGTATGACAATTTTGGAGATGTACCCAACAACATTAAAGGCTTGATTTTAAAACGCTCCCCCTCAAAAATTGATCAAAATAACATATGACATTTTTAGATATAAAAACCTATTATGAGGAAGGGAGTGTTGAACACACAATTTTGAAAGATTTAGAAAAACCTTTTGAGAAATTCTTGAAAAATTGTGTTCAACGATATTAAAATAATCAGGATAAGACTTCTCTTCTATTGCTTAGGGAAAGCGAACTGAAACGTACACTCCCCTTTCGGGTCCGTTTTTTATGAGCTCAAAACTTTGATTGTTTTGTGACTAGCTCATGACCGAGTAAAATAAATTTCTCGTTGTGAAGGATAAGTTATCATCCGTGATAAACTTTCCTTAAGTTGAAGTTCGAGTTCTAAGCTGACATTTACTTAGAAATCGTTTTTCATGAACTTAAAAACATTGAATGTTTTTATGAGAAGCTCATGACCGAGAAATATGAATTTCTCGTTGAGAAGGATAAGTTATCGTCCGAGATAAAATTTCCTTAGTTGTGGTCCGAGTCCTAAGCTGTGATGTGCTTATAAGTCATTATGAGAGAATATCAAGCAGCTTCATTTGCCAAAACCTCCAAGTCTTCTGGAGTCATATACTTCATACCAAGACGGCCAACGAGATACGCAAACCTATCTTTCGATAGAGCTTTTGTAAACAAGTCTGCCAGCTGGTACTCAGTTCTGACAAAGTATAATTCCACGATGTCGCGTTCCACTTGTTCCTTGATGAAGTGATATCTGACATCGATGTGCTTGGTGCGGGAGTGCTGAACCGGATTGCAAGATATGGCTATGGCCGACTTTGAGTCACAATACATAGGTATTTTATCAAAGTGGAAGCCATAATCCGTGAGTTGAGTTCTCATCCAGAGGACTTGAGCACAACACGCGGATAGAGCCACATATTCTACTTCAGCTGATGAGAGCGAAGTGCAATCCTGCTTCTTTGACGACCAGCTGACAAGCTTGTCTTCCCCTAGAAATTGTATGCTACCAGAAGTGCTTTTACGACTATCAAGACAACCTGCGTGATCAGAATCTGAAAAAGCCGTTAGATGAAAACCGGTTTCCCTCGGATACCAGAGTCCTATGTGAATGGTATTCTTAAGGTACCGAAAGATCCGTTTAACCTCTTTGAGGTGCTTTTGAGTAGGTCTGGCTTTATATCGTGCACAATAGCATGTGGCATGATGAATATCAGGCCTGCTGGATGTAAGGTACATAAGTGACCCGATCATACTGCGATATCGCGTTTGATCTACGGAATATGAGTACAAGTCAGCGTCTAGGGATGTGGTCGACAATGGTGTACCAACGCGAGCACATGAGGTCATACCATGCTTTTTAAGTATCTCTTGAGCATACTTAGCTTGGTTAATGAAGATACCACGTGGGGATTGATGAATCTGGAGGCCTAAAAAGAATTTTAGCTCCCCCATCATTGACATTTCAAATCTGCTGTGCATTAAATTTTCAAAACATTTTGAAAGTTTTGGGTTCGTAGAACCAAAAATAATGTCATCAACATAAACATGCACCAGCATTATGTCATCCCCATATTTATTAGTAAATAGAGTAGCTGTTTTAACGTCCATATGAAAAACCGTGAAGCCCTTATCTGCAGCATAAGCAAGGAATATCCTTACTGCTTCCAAACGAGCGACTGGAGCGAATGATTCATCGTAGTCTATGCCTTCTTGTTGACCGTATCCCTTAACCACAAGACGAGATTTGTTTTTGATGATGGTTTGTTCTTCATCCAATTTGTTTTTCCAGATCCGTTTGAAATCTAAAATTGACATTCCATAGGGTCGGTCAACAAGTTCCCAAACATTTAGGCGTTCAAACTGATGAATTTCGTCTTGCATTGATTCAATCCACGCATGATCAGTCATGGCTTGTTTGATGTTTGTAGGTACAGGTGAACTCACGGTGAGTGCATACATACACACATCGCCATCGGTTTCGAGTTGTCTGCGTGTTCGAACCGGTTGTGAAGGATTTCCAATGACTTGCTCCAATGGATGATCACGTGTCCAATGGTGAGTGGATGGATATGGTTGGTAGAATGTATGCATGTTGGACGGATCAACATGTTGAGTAGAAGAATCTCCGACTTCGTGTACCGATGTACCGAACGGATTGATAAATTCTTCATCGTCAGGTTGTGCATCGACTGCTTGATTGTTGGTTCCTCCTTCAACATTGACGGTTGGTGATGTTGGTTGTATGATGGTTTCTAGAGTTTGTTGAGTATCCAATGGAATAGTCTCTTGAGCAACGGTTGCTGAAGTAGAGGCAGTTGTGTCTTGTTGATTTTGTGTGGGTGCATCAGCAGTGTTGACAGCGGAAGGCTTTGATACAACTTGATTGTTTCCATAGTAATATTCATCAAACATTGGATCATATAAATCAACCAACTCATTCATTTGTGTCGTATCCGTCGAGTCTGCTGTAGGAGTACTTTGTTGACATTCTTGCACGGGACGTACACTGTTGTGTGTAGGTGCCACCGCTGGACATTGAGGTGCGGGACTTGAGCTGTTGTGATCAAGTACCATTTGTGGAAATTCGTCAAAGTTCACATGAATTGTTTTGACAATAATCTTTGTTCTCTTGTTATAGACCCGATATCCTTTCAACAATGTCGCATAC
Source organism: Glebionis coronaria (assembly GCA_025667525.1). Lineage (NCBI taxonomy): Eukaryota > Viridiplantae > Streptophyta > Magnoliopsida > Asterales > Asteraceae > Glebionis > Glebionis coronaria. The sequence goes on from CM046882.1 coordinate 393,465,237, forward strand.
CCCACAAAAATACATGCATCACCTTTTTCTTTCATCTTGTCGAGATTCTCACCGTCTTTAAGAATGTAGCATAAAGATCCAAAAACGTGAAAGAATTTGACAGTAGGTTTCCTGCCATTGATGATGTTGTAAGGTGTCTTTTCATGTCTAGGGATAACGAGAGAACGATTCTGAGTATAACAGGCAGTTGTAATTGCTTCAGCCCAGAAGAATAGCGGTAATTTTGAAGCAGAAAGCATTATTCGAGCTGCCTCAACCAAAGTACGGTTCCGCCTTTCGACAACGCCGTTTTGTTCAGGAGTTCGAGCAATAGACGTTTGATGTTCGATGCCTTCTTCTTGAAAGTAAGATTTCAAGTTATTGTTCAAAAATTCAGTACCCCTATCCGTTCTTACGGTTAAGACTTGAGCTTGAAGATTGCGTTGTATCATTTTGAGAAAGTTTTTGAGAACCTCTGGTGTTTCATCTTTGGACCTTAAGAAGAAAGTCCATGTGTTTCTAGAGTAATCATCAACAATCACTAGAATATACTTTTTCCCGTTAATACTCTCTACACGCATGGGACCACATAAATCCATGTGTAGAAGTTCCAATCGTCCTTTTGAGCTTGGGGCAGTCTTTGTTTTGAAAGACTTCCGTTTTGCTTTCCCCAACTCACAAGAAGAACAAAGATGGTCTTTGACGAATTTCAACTTAGGAAGACCGGTCACAATATCATTCTTCGAAAGCAAGTTGATGGTGTCAAAGTTGAGATGTGACAATCGTTGATGCCATAACCATGCTTGAGATGATGACGCTTTAGCCATTAAGCAAATTGGATTTGTTGAAGATGTGTCTTGAAGAGTTACTGTGTAGAGATCAGAACCACGAGAACTTGTAAGAAGGTCATTCCCATCGTAGTCTCTAACATAGCAAGTAGATTTCCGAAAAGCCACTTCCAAATCCGCATCACAAAATTGACCAACCGAGAATAAATTGTGATTCAGTCCCTCGACGTAATAAACCCGTTTTATAGTGAGATTTCCTTGAACCAAGTCTCCATATCCGAGTATCGGTGCAAATTGATCATTTCCAAACCGTACCGTACCCAGAAACTTCTCCACGAAGTTAATGAGAAGCTTGAGATTGCCCGTCATGTGCTTTGTGCACCCGGAGTCCATTATGAATAGGATGATTTCGACGAGCTGCAGAAGAATTAGAAGACAATGTAGCATTTGACAAATGGGAGCCCTTGATAGAAACGGGTTCCAAAATAGTAGTGGACCTAGATTCTAAAGGCAAGCTAACATTCATAGACCCAATTAGAATGGGGGTTGTCTTAGGTACCCATTTGTATCCGGGTGGTGTAAATCTTGAATACCCCCGTGTACATGTTCTAATCATGTTCTCATAAAGCTTCTTTAACCTACTTTGTTTACGTAGAGTAGTGGATTCTAACGCACTTAGTTTCTTAAGTGGTTGCTCAGTGGATTGGTTCAAAGTTCTTGTGGGTTCACTAGTACTAGTGGGCATACGAATAGGCTTCCTAGTTCTAGTATTCACGCCATTATAATTAAGAGCACAAGCATCATGATTGAAAGTACGAACACATTTGCCACATTCAACACAAACAAATTCAACATTCGAGGTCTTAGCATTTAAACTGTCATTACATGCAGTTACAGACGTTTTATTCTTAGAAAACTTAAAATTCCTACGGTGGTCTTCTACTTCCAACTTCTTTCCTTGACTATTGTTAGGCATGACCTTATCGTGCATTCTATCGCTCTTAAGCTGTGGTCCGCTAACGCTAGTAGTGGGGATTACTCCTGTAGAAGAAGACATACGTTGATTAGTTTTCTTAATATTCTGAGGTAACCTCGATGTTCCAGTCTGAGTGGGCTTAGTGTTCATCTTATACATTCCAGGTGCTATCACATTGGTACTCTTATCATTTCCTATCTTAGGCAAAGTCTGTGGGGATTGTCCCAAAATAGATGATTTAGGGCATTTAACCGCATTCGGTTGACGAACGGCGGATGGTTTACCCAAAACAGACTTTCCTTTCATTTTCTCAATGAGTTTCTGTAACTCACTTATGGCTATGTCCCTTTCTTTTAGCTGAGCTTTCAAATCATTTATTTCGAAATCTTTTTCATTTAGTAGACGAAACGAAGAAGCTGACATTTCTTGACACTTTTTATGATTATGAGATTTTTCACCTTTTTGTGAAGCAAGTTCAAGAGAAATGGAGTGTTTCTCAAGTTGAGAAAAACTTTTCGAAAGTTTGTTGTATGACTGAATTTGTTTTGAAAGCTCTACTTCAAGATTGCGATATTTCTCGTCCGATTCTGAAACTAGACATGCTACATGACAATATTGATCAAGATCGGTATACACACCAAGTATAGCATTCATATGGTCAGCATAAAAGTATTCCTTAGAAAGTCGATCAATTTCGTTAGAAAGTTGGTGTTCTTGTGTCTTTAATTTAGTTTGAAGAAAATCAACTTCATTTTCAAGAGATTTAACATAACTTAAATCAGTTAACATTTCCTCAGCGAGAGCTGTATAAAACATTTCCACATTTTTTGAAAGATCATCAATGGTTGGAACAATACATTGTTGAATGACGACTTCCACTTGTGGGTTAGGTTTAATATTCCAAATGGTATCCCTAGAAACGTTTTCATAGTCGACGACACCTTTGTACAAATTTAAAACCCCTTGTTTTATAAACTCAAATTGCTGAACACTTTTGCTTTTCTTATCCCATTTATGTTTTTCATCCAAAATTCGCTTTTCTAACAAAATTGATTGCTTTTTGAAACTCCTTTTTAAAGAAACTTTCTTTTGGGGTTCATCACTTGGTGGTGGAACACTATTGTACATCTTTTGTTCTTTGGAAAGTTCTTTTTGAGGAACAAACTTAATATAGTTATCAGAAGCAGAAAGGTTTATTAAATCACTTAAGTTTGATCGACTTTCTTCTTGTTGACGAATGATTTCGTCGCAGTCAGGGGAAAGCATAAGAGCAAAATTATCAACATAACAACCGTTATCATAAAGAGCAGGCTTGGTACTTTGAGCTTTCTTGAGATATTCAGGCTTGACAAAACTCGTTTTCATATTTCTATTGAGCATATTCATAGTTTGAATAGACTGACCCGTTTTATAAACAATGTTGTTTAACGTGTTGACTCTCTTTTCCAAAGCAAGAATTTTTTCAATATCCTTTTCTTCACGAGTTTTATAAAGCTCGGTTTGTTCTTTGTTAACCGACTCTAATTCAGTAATTTAGAGTTTATGTAGCAGCAGTTGTTCTTCAAGTTCTGATATCTTCTGTTTTGACATATGAATTTCGTGTGTTACTTAAGAACAATATTGTTCGTTGAGCACCTTACGTTCATATACCAAACCATTAGCTATAGCAACCCGTCGATCAGCTTCTTTTACATAATCACACTCTTTAAGCCTGTCTATCTCCTCGGCTAAGGATGTGTTTGCTTGCTTCAAACGTTTATTAGCCTCTTTGTTTTCCTCAATTTCATGTTTTAAAGAATCAATAATAGACGCAAGCAAATCACGATCCTCATCCGAGTCAGTATCCTGAACAGCTTTTCCGTCATCATTACACATATGCTGTGAATCCGTAGAGATATTGCTATCCTCCGTGTCCATTACATATGTGTCATTGATGCTTTCGGGTTGCTCAGGATGCCGTCGTTCATTAGCAAACACATTATAGTTATCATGTGATGGTACTTTTTCAAGTGGCTCAGAATCATAGATGGGTCCAGAAGTATCATCAGTCTCTGGGATCACTTCTTGAATCTTTGCCATGTACACATAATGTGCCTCTAACTCTTGATCATCGGCTTCATCATCAGTTTCATCACGCCAGTCAACTTCATCTGCTGTGAGTGGAATTCCTGCTTCTTCTTTCTTGCACAGCAACATCTTTTCCTTGTGATATCCCGAATCCTTAACCCGATTTGGCTTCTTACATTCCCTAGCCATGTGCCCAAATCCCTTGCAGTTGAAGCATTGAATCCCAGTCTTCTGTACCACCGGAGTGCCTACAATATCTCTAGCCCCAACTTGATTCAGCATCCTCTGATTATCATACCTAGCATCACGATCATACCTAGGTGCATGATCAACTTCCTTATATCTATCATTGGATGATGATCTGAGGTTGTTGTTGGTAGGTTTGTAGATCTTCTTATAAGTTGTGGTGAGTAAAGACATGAGTTCTTCAATCTTCTTGTCCCTTGAAGTTTGTTCATCATCACTGTCTCCATCTGACTCGGTGTCATACTTTGGAGGTGGAGTGGGGACAATTGCTTTTGCTTTGTGTTTAGCAGCAGCTAGAGGTTTGGTGGATGATCTTGATGACTTCGAGGAATGATTAGGTGGTTGTTGATGAGGAACGGGTTTTGTTGAAGTAGCAGCAACAAAAGCAATAGAATTAGCAGACCGTTCTGCCTTTTCAGCCCTTAGTTCATTCACTTCATTCTGATGTTGTTTCAAGATATCATAAAGTTTGTGATAGGAGATGGTCTTGATATCTTCCCTTTGTTTAACCAAAGTCACAAACCTTTGCCATTCCGGTTTGAGTTGAAGTAGAAACTGAACATTGGCATGATGGTTGGAGATGGTGCACTGATTTCTGACAAGCTCATTCATCATTTTATAGAATCTCGAGTAATATGAGTCAATGGATTCACCATCTTCATATGTGAATTTTCCAAACTCCCAAAGTAGATTAGTCTCGAGATCTTGAACATTGATCGACTCACCTTGCTTCAATCGATGAATTGCATTCCACATTTCCATAGCATTAGGACATGCATCAACTGTGGAATAGATGTCGTTATCAATTCCAGTGAGTATGAAGTTTACAGCATCAGCTTCAGCTTGGAGGAGTTTCTTTTTCTCAGCAGAACATGTGTCAAAATCCTCCATAGCTCGTATAGTTGATGAAGTACCATCCTCTGCCTATGTTGTAATTGGTCTGAATTCAAAAACTGGAGGTGGATTCTCAAGGCAGTGACGAAGAGCAGTTCGGTTTTCTTTTCCATCGAGAAATCTGAGAAAACGAGATCTCCATTGAACGTAGCAACCGGCAGTGAGCACAGGTGGGTTACCGTTGCCACCTTGTTCCAAACGAATTTGATTAGCAGTTGCAATGTTGATGTTGTTGTTAGACATGGTGAATACTTGTGGATGAATTGCAGATCTTAGTTGATTTGTTGTGATGATGTGTGGTTAAAATTGAAATTCCGAAAAATTCAAAAATTCTTTTCTCAGCCCGACAGTAAATTTCTCAGTCTAACAAAACGGTAAGCCGAAAAATTTTGTATCGCCAAATTTTGAATTTGAGTTAGAAATAGCCAAAAACTAGTAGGGAAAAAATTTGAATTTACTTGACCTAAAAATTTTAACTTTTTTTTTTAATCTTCGTGTAAACTACGTTCCGAAACTAGTCTAGATAGTGGCTAAGTCTAAAAATTACTCAAACAAAATACCCATCGGAATGTCCATCGGAATACTTATCGGAATGTCCAGATCGGAATGCTCAGATCGCAATGCTCAGATCGCAATGCTCAGATCGGAATGCTCAGATCGTAATGTCTAGATCGTAATGTCCAGATCGGAATGCTAAGATTGTAATGTGCTGTCGCAATGTTAGATCGGAATGTGGCTGAGACAATTTGGACAGAGTAACGACTTATAAAAAACCCTTAAACCCGTCGGAATCCCAGATCGCAATGCATGATCGGAATATCCAGATCGGAATAAGGTATTGCAATACAGTGATCACAAAGTAGAATCCTAAGATTATTGCGATCAAATTCCACACAATTGTACTTTCCGATGGTAACAGTTGCTTGAATTTCGGAACGAAGAAAAACAAGAAATTTCGCAACTTTTGATCCAAAAAATTTGTGTTTTAGCCAAAACCAAGATACCCAAATCACTACTACTACTATGTAGATGATTTGTATCAAGAAAAGACCATAAAAACACAAAAAGAAAAATGGGACGTGAGATATGGATCAAAAAAACCACGAAAAATCAAGAACACCACACACGAAACTTCAATCACCTATCCACTATAGGCTCTGATACCAAATGTTGTTCCCATTCAATCCATAACACAAGATTTAGAAGAGATATTTAGAGAGAGAAAGAGAAGAAAGTAGATAGAGAAACAAGAGAGAATTTGGAAGGTTAAACACTTTTAGAGAGAGAAATAAAATGGTAACCAACACCCTCTTCCACATGTGGAAGAGGGTTATATATGCCACGGCCTAAGGCCTTTGTGGGCTTCATCTTGGGCCGGGGTTGGCTTTGTTTTGGGCTTACGCCCCTAACTTATACAATATTTGCTTAAAGTCCAAGCCCGGTTTTCCCGACTAACCTATTACAATACAAGACCATTTAACGACTGAGATGACCTATTACATTCTTGTTCGACTATATAAAATATAGGGCTAACAAGCCTTACGAACACTCGATGTGTTACGAGGACTATACACCTTAGATCTATTCTCAATAAACAACAACGATTCCTCAACCGTTTTACACAAAAAAATTACCACCCGCGGCGGCATTAAGATAATCCCTTTCATGATCATTTAAACCATTGTAAAACGTGTCAATTTGATGGAAGTCGGAAAAACCGTGATGAGGACACTCATGTAACATTTCCTTAACCTATTCCAAGCCGTTGAAAAACTCTCATTAAATTCTTGTGAAAATTTTGAAATCTCGTTTTTCAAATGCGTAGTTAGAGGGCGGGAAAAATTGGTTCACAAACTTTGAAATGAGATCCTTCCACGTCAATATAGAATTGGGTGGCTTTTTCTCTAACCAAATTTTAGAGGGCCCCGCTAAGGAATACGGAGAAAGCATCATCTTAATTGAATCATTAGCAACGTCCTTAAACTTGCAAGTGGCGGTAAGACGATTGAATTGGCGAATATGGTTGTGCGGGTGTCCTTTTCATCACCACGGAATTTTTTATTTTGGATCATCGACAACAAACCCGTTTTCACTTCAAAATTCTCCACAAGGATAGTGGGAATCACAATAGCCTCTCCATAACCCTCGGTGGGTGCTTGAAGTAACTCCATCATAGTTCGATTCACCATGGTTGGTTCTTCTTCTACGATAGGTTCGTCAATAGGAGACTCCTCACTAGAAAGATTAGGAGTAGGTGTGGACTCTTTTCGGTTTTTTCGTTTACGTGCACGTCTTGCTTGATTACGAGTAAGCATAAACGTCACGTACAATGTGGGGATGAGCAAAGAAGATTATTTTTGGTGTTTTTAATTTTTCCAATTTTTTTGTGGTTTTTGATTGTTTTTAATTTTTTTTTGGATTTTCGAGATTGTATTAAGTAGACAAAAATCTACAAATCTCCTCCTTAATCAAATCTCTTGATTAAAGAAGCCTCAAGGAATGAAAACGATCACGTGAAGTGAACGCCTTCGATGACTTTATAAGGTTGGTGGAACACCAAAACGTTCAAAAGGGTTTAATCAAATGAAACCAAGAAAATATATATGATACTTAGATAATACTTTGGTTGGCAAACCCTCGATTAGCCCTTTTTATCTATACACGCACAAGCAAGCAGGGAAACGAGGCAGCGCGAAGCACTTAAGAGCCTTTTTCCTTAGGGTATATTTTATAATACTCGCCTTATACCCACCTTATAGTTTGTGTTTGTCAAAATTAAGCTTCACGAAAGTAATTATCTATTTTGCCTTTTCTTTCTTGTTTGAGATTCGAATACAATGATTGAGTAATGACCTACCAATCAAGGTTGTGTTTTCACACTTTTGGAGTACTTATGAGTTTATTGTTCTACGTAGACAATATAGTAATATTCACACAAAACACGAAAACCGATAATACGTATTAGTAGAGTGCTACTAATACAAATAGATATTATGGTTAGTATAAAAACAACAATTGTTCAAATCAAAACACAACACGCCTCCCCGGTAGCGGCGCCAAAATGATGGTTGAGTTTTTACACACCTTTAGGAAAAGGAGGTAATTAGGGTAAGTACGACGGTTTAGGAAAACCGTGCACAAATGACCCAAAAGTGAGTTCGTTCTCAAGGAGGCTTGTGTGTTGTGTAAAGATAAGATTTAGTGTTTGTGATTATATTGATGAAACAAAGAAATGAGAAAAGAAAGTAGAAAGGAATGACGGTTACGATTATGAATTACACTAAGACGAAGTCGTGCACGTAAAACCGTAAAAAGTGACTAAATTTAAAAATTACCTTAAAAATTCCTAGAAAATTGCAATAAATCCTAAAAAATATAATTAGAGTTTACAAAAAATCAAAAATCACTCAAACCTTTTATTTAAATAAATATTATTTTTTAATGCTAATTAAAGCCCAAAAATCAATTTAATTAACAAAAAGCCCAAAATGAGATTTTTTAACTTGTAAAACTCTAAAATGACTTAACTAAATTTAAAACTTTTTTTGAAAATTTTAAAATTAATAAAAACTATTTAAAAACAATTAAAAACTATTAAAACTTAAAATAATTCTAAAACTTAATCTAATGAAAATAAAATTAATCTAAAAATTGTAAAATTCCTAACTTAATGTATTTGAACTAAGAAAAATGAAAAACTTGTAAAAATCTAAATTTTAATTTTTAATAATAAAATAATAATAAAATATTAAATAAATCCAAAATTTATAAAAAAATATAAAAAGTTGTAAACTAGTTTATTTTAACCTAAATAAAACAGAAATGCACTAGAAATTACCAAAATACCCCTATTGGGCCTTAAAATGGGCTAAATGACAAAACAGTCCCTTAATGGGCTTAGAATTTGGCCCAATGAGAAAAATTCAACCAAATAAGCCCAAAACTTCCTATCTGACTTAAAATTTGATTTTAAGAACAAAACTCTGAAGGCCCAAAAGCTGAAAATGTGCTTATCACAGCTTATTAAGTCAACAGCTTATTCTTAATGGGCTTTTGAGCCCATTAAGCCATAAGCTAATGCCATAAAAGCTCTAATTTGACACACAAGCTTATTTTGAGCTACCAAAGAGATATGTGAAAAGAAAATTTGAAAAAGCATAAGAAATAAGCCTTAAATAAGCCAAAACTCTCTTTACAAAACGACAAAATAGTCGTTTTTGAGTTCTAGACTACCTCAAGTGCTTATTCTAGTTTCAAAAGGTTTTAAAGGACTTAATTAAGCAGAATAAACAAAACGTTTTCCAATAAGCACACTAAATAAGCTAGAATAAGCATTTAAGCACTTATGTAAAAGTCAACTTGATTAGTTTTCTAGTCAAACTTAAAAGTCAAACCCTAATAAGCTCCAGATCAAATTAACGGGTCAAATAAGGAGCATCTATCACAAAAAATAAGTTGTTGCAAGTCTGGATAAGCCAAAATGGCTTATGAATAAGCTGTTTGATATTTAACACTAGCAGTGGCTAGTAGCAGGGGAAAGGAGTTCCCAATGCTTGACCAAATTGACTTCTTGTCGTTGGTGACTTTTTTGTGGATTCAGGTTAAGCAAAGGCACCCAAGTGATCAGTTAATCACAAGGAGTCAATAACAACAACAAAAAACACAAATTCAATCAGCCAATCAGTGTAGTTAATTCAAAACATCACCTAATAAGTACCAAATATGAACAATAAGCAGTTTTCAATCAATAAGCTTTTTTAGCAAGAATAAGCCAGCCAAACTTCCCCAAATGCATACACAAGTTATAAATAATTCAAATGAACATAAATAAACAGTTTTCATGCATTGATTCAAAGTCTAGATCCGGATTCAAGCAAATGAAAGTTACTAATGAACAAGAACAAACAGTTTTGATACTTTGCTGATATACTTGACCATAAATCCAATTTTAAACACTCAAATCTTCTTAACAGGTTACAAACTTTGATTTTAACACTTGTTAGCCCTAAACATGCATACACTCTAGGTGTTTCCAAAATCTTAGGTCAAAATAAGCAAAATCAAGTGAGTTATAGCATAATCTTAGATTTGATGTTTTAAAGCTGAAAACTTGCAAATATTAGCACACAACCAAGTATTAAGCAGATACAAACACTAGACAACACCTTCCAATAACTAAATAACAACTTTTGATCTTAAATAGGTTAACCCAAACACCCCTTATCCTTTTTAAATCCAATTTTAACAAAGTATAAGTGTGATTTAGTGTTACCAAAGCCCAATCAAACACAATAACAAGTATATTATGCAGTATCAAGCATTTATAAGCCACAAGAACAACAAGAACAATAGTAGAACACCAAATCACAAAATTCAAGTATTTTGACAGATTTTTGGGTTCAAGGACTCGAACCTCATGAATGTACATCCACACTCACGAATTTTTGAGCTGATGTGCCTAGCAAAACAAGGCACAAGATTCCATAACAAGGCTGCTAAGATTCAACAAGGTTAGAACAAAAATATGAAATTCAGAAAAGTGAAAAAGCTTGATTAATGCAACCTTTGTACCCACTTCTTGATTATCCCCAAACCACAAGCTCCCAATACCTTGATAATCTTCTTATCAGGGTATTTAGATCACTTTCAGCCCAAAAATTCCAAGAATGTACCAAAGACTTAGCAAAATATCAAGTTTTTGGAAAATTATGCAATTTCTTGCACAATCTTTAAAAACAGGTTTTAGGATTCAAGATTCATAAACATTAAACATAAACAAGCATATAATAAGTTGGCACTTGGAATTCGTCACACAATTTCAAACACTTTTCATTAAACTTGAATAAGAATTTACAGAAATGTTGACCAAATAGAAAACTAAGAGCAAGCCTCAATGTATGAGGTCCTCTACCTTATATAGGCTACATGTGTTCTAGAAATGCAAAGAAAAACGTAAACCCTAATGTATTAAAGTTCCTGAAATTCCCTTGAGGAGTTTGAAACTTGGATCATGTGAAGAGCTTTGGATGTTTGTGAAGCTGTAAAGGGGGTTGCAATTTGATCAAAGGTCCAAAACAAGCTTAGTTTGTAAGATTCATTGTGAAACATTAGATGGCTGGCATGTTTTGGCAGTTTCTCCTAAAGTGTAGCATGGGAATCATGTGTGGGGTTGTTGGTTGGTGAGGTGTCAAGTTTAGGAGTTGGGTTGTGTTAATATGAACCTTAATCAAATATCTGGAGGTGATTATGGGCTAATTACAAGTATTAAGTGAAAACCCAAATTTGCTTATGAACATCAAGAACAACGGTTTGATCAGTTTTTGTTTTTAAATATGGTTTAGGCGCCTAATCTTTATTTAATAAAGATTAGTTAAAAACCGGTTGTGAGTGGTTTGTGATGTGGCAAAATGGTGAGAGGTGATTGGTGGTTTTAAGTTAATGGGGCACGTGTCCATCCCTGAGTGGTTAAGGTAAGTTTGTTTGTCTTGGCAGCTTCTACCCCTCATCTTCCATCTTTTCTTCATTCTTTGTTTATTCAGCCAAAAACGTAATTCCCTTTATAAATAAGTTTGGGTTTTTATTGTGCGGCTTCGTTTCCCGTGTTCGTTTTTGCTTGTTTCTTGTGATCTTTTGTCATTTTCTCAATATTCGTACCTAAAATACACAAGTAACAAACACAAGCACATATTTGGCATTTTTGATGATATTTAATGCATTTTAAGCCCGTTTTGGATGATGAGACTATGTATAAAAGCAGTTTCATCATGAATTGAGGGACATTGCTTATGAAAATTCGTTGATTTACAAAGAGAAAACTAAAAGTTACATGATTCTAAAATTAAAACCGGGTTTTTAACAATGAAGATCAAGTGTTTCTTTTTAACTCAAGATTGAAAATATTTTTCAGCAAGTCGAAATCCCGTTATTCGGGTCCATTCACCATTACCCAAGTATTTCCTTATGGGACTATCAAGCTAGCTCAAAATGATGGTCCTAACTTTAAGGTGAATGGCCATAGGTTGAAGCACTACTTTGGTGTGGAAGTTCCTTCTTTGAACGACCTCGACCAAGTCACCTTCCCCAATGATAATTAGTATTGTGGGGATTGAGTCGAGCTCATGACTCAGTAATAAAAAATGAGGTGCCTCGTAGGGGAGTTCCCATGATTATCCATGTACAAATTATCGCTTTCTAATGTAGTTTACATGAGGGGATTTGTGCCCTTCCAACCTTTGTTTCGTGGTTGTTTGTGACTTGTGGTTTTTAGATGATCATTATCTTCACGATTCGAGCCTCTCGTGTTCATTTTACGTGAGCACTCGATCGTTTGCTTTGAAGAGTTTCTCGATATCCATATGATATATCCTTGATTGTTCTAACCTTAGGTCTTATAGCACACTTCATAAACGGCTATAGATTTAATGGTTCCACCTTTTCCATGCTAGATTAGGCATTCGACTTTATCTCTAATATGGGGGTATCCTACCCCTAGACTCGAAACATTGAGGACAATGTTTAACTTTAGTATGGGGGGTGAATAGATACTTTCCTTGCCAAACCTTCACGCTTTCCAAAGTTTATCTTTTTGTTTATCGTTTTGTTGCAAAATAAGGCTAAAAAATGGCCAAAATTTAAAAATTTTCTCATGTTTCATAAGTGTTTAAAGACACGAATGTAGATTTTCCGATGGCGAGAATAAGAGTAATTTTTGACTCGACCGTGCGTGTTGAGCACTTAGCTTCGATTCCTTAACTTCATATTAGGCTAAGTCTCTTAATAAGGACGAGAAATGTAAGTTACTATGCTAAACGTAGAGTACTCGTATTCTTTCAAAAACTCATGTGTTCTAGTTGTTTACTCATTCTCCCTTCACCTGTATATATATTTTGCTAATAAGTATTGGCGTAGCGGTTTAGTCTTGATTGTTGGTTTCTAGTCTTTTCTAGTAGCTTCCATGTAATTAAATTAGGAAAACATTAAGGTATCGCCAGCATCACGATTTTGAAGTAATGGCAACCCGAATAATCGAAAGCTTCACCCAATAATAAGATTTCAAGTGCTCACCTAAATCAAGCAAAAATTCGAAGCTCACAAGGTCGAAAAATCTATGCAAAATTGAAAGTGATTAAGCTTAATCTTTGAAGCTTTAAAGATCCAAAATTCGCTTTTAGCGTGAGGATATACGTCTTTGGCCATAATAAATACCTCATGGCGAGGTTAAATAAAAGGCAAGGCAAGACCGAAGTCATAATAAAAGCTCCATGGCGGAGTTAAATAAAAGATGGAGGTAAACCTATGATAATAAGGCCCATCCGTTAGGTGGCGTATAAAAGTCTTGGTAATAAGTCTCATGTTCAAAACCGTTATAAAACCGTGTTTATCGATCCTTCTTGTTGACTTAATTTTTTTACATCGTTGTCTATTAGGGGAGGTTATTAATTCGATGGTCTTGGTTACACCGTTATGACTCTATTTTTGGACCTTAATCTCTATCATCGCATAAGTCCAAAATCTATCCTCGTGAACATTAAAGACAAAAATAAAATATAAGAGATACCAAATAGGATTAAGGGAGTCTAAGTACGTGATTAGGGCATATGAGTAGTGTTAGCATTACTAACTTATAATGACAATGATATCGTTGCACGCTTGGCATGGAATTGGGTGAAAATCGAGGACGACGAAATTATTTCTAACGTAGCATTCACGTGTTCCTGTTCTATGAACCTAAACGTCCCATTTTGTGATGAAAATCATACATTATGTCTAAAACGTAAGTAGTAGCAAGTAGTAGTAGTGTAGTGTAGTTTATGATTCAATAAAAGTCCGTAAAAATGAATTATGGAGGTGCTACGATACTTTATTCTAGCATTGCGTGAGGGCACGGCAATGGTTTAGTATGGGGGAGTGATGAGACTGCTTTTATACATAGTCTCATCGTCCAAAACGGGCTTAAAATGGTTAAAATGTCATAAAAAGTGCCAAATATATGCTTGTGTTTGTTCAATGTGTATTTTAGGTACGGATATTGAGAAATTGACAAAAGATCACAAGAAACAAGCAAAAACGAACACAGAAAACAAAGCCGCAAAATGAACCAGACCCAAGTGTTGCTTTTCCAGGAAAAGTCCTTGAAGAATTAAAGATTGTACAAGAAGGGTCCTTCATTATTGAAGAATTGACACTTTATACCCTTCATAATTACTAGTTTGGTCCCTAAAGTTTGTCAAATTTACAAAAAGGACCCTCAACTTTGAAGAATTGGCAACATTGGTCCCTCAAATTTGAAGACTTGTCATTTTTAGTCCTCCATGAAGACAAGAATACAAGTGAAGACCATGAAGAATGAAGACATGCCAAAAACAGCCCTTCAAATATCATCAAATTACAAAACAAGTCCTTGATAAATCCTTTGGAAAGTTATTGTGGCCAAAGTATGAAAAACAAAAATTCAATAACAAAGGAATTCGGATTGTTGGCTGTTAAACATGAAATGAAAGAAGAAAGAAAGATGAGGGGTTGAACTTGTGAGACAAGAAAAGATACCTAGCCACTCCCACCATGACACGTTCCCCACTGACCCCTCTCAACTAATCACACTCCACCCTTTTGCCACCTCACTTCCCACCACCGGATAATAACTAATTAAATTAGTTAGTTAATTAACTCGCGCCATAACACATTTTGAAATCCCTAATCAGATCAAACCACCAACTATTCATCTCAAGAACAAAATTGGGTTTCTCTTAACCGTTTGGAATTAAGCCCTAATATTATCCAGAATTATGATTAAGGTTATAATAAACAAAACCCAACTCTTAAACTTGCCACCTCATCACCCAAAGTTGTCACATGAACCACCCCTGCTACACTTTGGGGAAGAAGACAAAAGCTTGTAGAAGATCAACGCCTCACATCTCAGCTTACATCCTAAGCTCACATTGGACGTATGAGATCACAAAACAACAAAGAATTGTCACATTTATCAGCTCCAAGTCCAAATTCAGTCAACACATATTTAAAATTCAAGGGCATAATGGGAACTTCAAGCACTAGGGTTTCTAGTTTACTTTCAGCATTTTAGACATGTACACCCTATATATAAAGGGTTTAGCACTTAGCATTTAGACTGGTTCTTGGTTTTCTTTGGTCACAAATTTGTAAAGCCTTGTTTCAAAGTGAATGAAAAAGTGTGTGATTTTGTTGACGAATTCCAAGTGCCACCTTTATTTTATGTTTTTTAATGTTCTAAGTTTGTGGTTTTGAGTTCCAAAAGTTTGGTTTTAAAGTTTATGCAAGTTTTTCAAAGGTTTTCTAAAATCTGATTTTTTTCCTAATCTTAGTTTAAACACTTGAAGCTTTTGGGACATAAGCTGATCATATCACCCTGATAAGGAGATTATCAAGGTGAGGTGAGACTTGTGGCTTGGGAACATTCAAGGGGTGGGGAACAAGCTTGGAACAAACCTGTTTCATTTTTCCATTTTTCTTTTCATATAATCTGTTGTTTCTTACTTTGTCTTCTTAGCAGCTTATTGGAAGCTTGTGTCTTGTTTAGCTAGACACATAAGCTCTCAAATTCATGAGTGTGGATGTGCATTCATGAGGTTTGTCCTAATCTCTTAAAAAATCTGTTGAAAAGTGGTACTAAGTGATTTTGGTTATCTGTTTTATGTTGTGTTCTTATGCATGGATCTTGCTGATTTGTTCATTGTGATGTTGTTATGATGCTAGTTTAAGGATTACTTGGTCATATAAACAATCTACTTTGATAAAATCTTGATTTAGTGTTTTAAAGGACTATTTGGGACTACTGTTTTGTGATTTTCATGTTACTTTGAGTAAGTGGTTTGGGGTATTTTGTGTTTTTAACTGAATTGAAGTGGTTGTATGCTAAAATCTGCAAGTCTTTCACTTTCAAACGTCAAATATTAATCATTGGTCTATCTAGCTTGTTTTAGGTCTTTGTGGGCTGAAACTTTGTGAAAACCTAGTTTGCATGTTAATCTAGGGATAACAAGTGATAAAACATAGATCTTGCAACCTGAGTAGTAGATTTGAGGGTTTGAATTTGGATATGTGGTCAAGTAGTTTAGCAATAGGTCACTTGTGTTCATATATGTTCATCATTAACTAACATATAGCTTTAATCTAGTTCAAATCTTGTAATCAGTGCATGATATGAGTTTGTTTATGCTTGATTAAGTGTTTTATAGTTGTTGTATGCATTTGGTGTACTCTATTTAGCTTATACTAGCTTAAACTTAGCTTAATATCATCAGACCTTAACTACATCATGTTTGTATCATGTCTGTGGACTGTTTGATTAAAGTGTACCAATTGTGTAAGACCCGCAGCATTATCAGATTTCTAATTCGAGGACGAATTATTCTTTTAGAGGTGAAGAGTTGTAAAACCCAAAAATTTGGTTTGTATTTTATTTTATTTTGAATATAACCTAAAGTTAAATATTAAAATGGTAAAGATAAATACTAAATATGTACTACTAGTAATTTATTGTTGGTCCCTTGTAATTAGTGTTATACTTAAGAATACTAAGTATAATCCTAACCCATGGTTAAGTAATGCAATATACTTAATACAAGTAAAGTAAATAACACAAAGGTTTTTCAACGTTTAACTCTTAGCTTTATTAAAGAATTATACCCTATTGTATACGAAGCTACAATAGGGATTGAATAGACAATGTGTGGTTTTGTGATCTCCTCACTAACAAGCTAGTCCAATCCTAACGATTGCTAAGCTTGACGATTCTATCAACAAGAGTTTAGAACTCAAATGTTTGATCGTATTTGGAGGAGAGAAAACTTTGTTTGTGAATGTCTAAAGCATTAAGTGCACAAAACTATTTTCTCCTTTTACAAGCATCCTATTTATAGAAGGAAATGTTAATGCAAGTGATGCCTAAAAACATTATTAGTGTTAACTAATCTTTCTTAGTTTTGATCACAACAAACAATACAACACATTTAGTGTAAAACACAAAACGAATTATTTAACTAACACTATCATCAAGGTAATAATCATATCACTAATCTTTCTTAATCATACTTAGTGATCATCAAAGTGATTATCCTTAAAACTCACTTTTGTTAATATGACAAAAGATTTTTTAATAAACTTTCTTTTTAAGAAAATGTTTTATTAAAATGGAAAATGTAAATTTGAAAATGGCATATTCCATATGCCATAAGAATATCCTTTGAAGGTTTAAAAAACCTCAGATATTCCTACCCCACTAAAAGACAAAAAAGGGAGCGGACTCTACTGGGCGGTACCTTAAAAATCCTAGGCGGTTCCTTATCGATAAGGTACCGCCGGCTAGATAAGGATCCGCGCCCAGCTAGCCGTTGGACTTTGTCTTCTATAAATAGTGGCTCAAATCTAATTTTCCAACAAGCCTCTTGGACGTTTCTCTCAGCCCCCTTTATCTTTTCTATAGCATAAATATTAGTAAATGATCACTTAAAGTGTTAAGGATGTTTACATATGATTATCCTCTTGATCCCCTCCTTTACCTTGTCCAATGAGAAGATCACTCACTCACTAGTGTTGTGATAAAGATGAATCCATGAATTAGTCATGTTCATCATGTTAGCCTTTTTTTTTGTTAATCCATTTGTATTTATGAAATACTTGGACTAGTTGTGTTCATCCAAGCTATTTGTAAATACTTGGATTTGTTGTGTACATCCATTGCATATGTGTTTGCTTGGATTTGTGTTGTGTAGATCCAAGCTACATGTGTGTACTTGGATATTTCTAGTTGAGTTGTAATAGATTTGTGTAGTAGTTCTCACTAAACTATAAAGTGATGTGGTTGTGTCTTGTGAGTTCTCACTAAACTTGAAAGTGATTAGTAGTTGTGTTGTGTGAAGTTCTCACTTAGCTTCAAAGTGAAGAGTCGTGAAGATTGGTTCTATCTTTGGATTAGAACTCGACATCTAGCCTTGTGTCGTTAAATGGTGAAGTAGGCAACGTCGTGAAGATTGGTTCTACCTTGAGATTAGAACTCGACGTCTAGCCTTGTGTCGTTAAATTGTGAAGTAGGCAACGTTGTGTAGATTGATCCTAGCTAATTATTAGGTCTCGACATTTAGCTTAGTGTTGGAAAATAATGTAAGCGACGATGTAAGGCTTTCTCCGCCAAGAATGGAGCTTGTGGATATAGTGGAAATCTCGAGTAGGTGTACTCGAGGATTGGAGTAGAAACGAGGATAGAGCCTCGTTGTCGAACCACTATAAATCTTGTCTTGTCACTAGGTTGTCTCTTTCCTTACTCCTTACTTATTTCATTATCATTATACATACCTATTACCATTGCTAATGCATTTGAATTGAACCTAATCATTATGTAACTTAGCTTTAAGTAAAAGATAGTTTTGATACACACTTAATTCAAAGTAATTTAAATTAGGTGACTAATTGAAGAGAAACTATTCAACCCCCCCCCCCCTTCTAGTTTCTACAATTGGTATCAAAGCGATGGTCACTCAAGATCTTTGAAGTATATTGTACTTTAAAACTTGGATCGATCCATTGTCTCCTCAAATTAGAAGGTCAAGTTGTACTAAAGTTTCTCTTTGGTCAAAACTATTTTTTTTAAATAGGTCTTTTAATTGGTAATATTGCATCCCTCTTAGATTAGTAGTCTTTATGCATTTTAGATCTACTCTTTAAATGTATCTACTAGTCTACATCTTGCTTTGTGTTGGTACTCACGAAGATCAAACACTTAATTGGTTGTGGATTGATTTACTTGCACTTGTAGAAGACTCATCTTCATTGATCTTAAACATCCTTGAATGATGATACCAAGATGATTAGGAATGATACTAGTCTTTGAAGACTTAGTACTCATCATAGTCATTGTTGGGCATAGCATTGATTCCTTGATGGATTGCTTTTTGTGGCCAAGGTACGCTTTCGTTCTTCCACACGCCCTTTGATCATTCTTTTGATCATTACTTTACTATGTGCTTGTTCTTGGCATCCTTTCCTTGACATTTGTTTGTGGTTTGTGATTATTTTCTTTTATCCTCTCAAACCTTCATTGCTTGGATACTTGACTCACTATGGTGATGTAGAGTGAGTTAGTAGTAGCTTAAAGTATCAAGCATGATCTCCATGGTTTGCACCCATACGGTTAGTAGGCCCTTTGTGGGAGAGAAAGTGAATTAACACTTTGCTCATAGTTTGGTTTAGACTAATACTATTATTGAAAGTGATCTTAGTCTATACATGAATAATTGCTTTGTGTTTATTCATTACCAAAGACGTTTAACGTTTCACCGGAAAGGCACGTCTTAAACCACTATATATGAAACAAGCTCTTCGTCTCCATGATTTGAAGATTGTCATTAATCCCTTGAGCATTGATCTTAGTCTTGATTCACTTCCCTTGACTTCTCTCCACTTTGCCTTGTCGCTACGAGTAGTCGTTTGTCCGTTTCGGTTCTTTTCGATCTCGATTCAACTCGTAATCCTTCATTAAGGCATATTGCTTAGTGTGATGATGATCCAAATGATATTCTAAAAGGTTTAAGATATATTTTTAAGTGTTTTAGAAAATTTGGTTTTAAAAATTTTGGCGTGTTTCATTGATAAAAACCAGCCTCTGTTTTGTTCTAGGGTTTCACTCATCCTTCATCCAACATCAATTAATCGTAAGTACTTTCTTCCAATTTCATCTATTTTGTTCTAGGGTTCATCCTTTCATAATTGGAGATTTTTAAAAAATTTAAATTGAATTAGAACCTTAATAGGAATATTGGTTGACATGGTTACTTTACTATGATTCCTTAGGTTCATATTCATTGAGATTTCACTAAAACCCACTAGTAGAACAAATCTGAATTTTGACTAAATGTTTTTGGTTAAAAGATGGAATTGAGATGAACCCATGAACAAATAGGTAGTTGCATTGTTAATGCTTACCTAAAAACATTGTTTTGAAAAACCAATGTTCTAGTCCATTGTTGATCCAACATAGGTCATATGCTCTTGGTTAATAATGGAATAGACACATTGTGAACATGAGAATGTTATGGATTCAATCCTTTGTTTGTCAAGAAATTGATATAACACATTCTCATATTTTTGAGTTTTATGTTTATTTTTCATATGAGTAATTGGAAAAATATTGTCTTATGTTTATATTAGATACTAATCATGCATTCTCAATATCAAAAGGATCATCAATTCACTAAACAATACTTGCCAAACCTTTCCCAAACCTATGCTTCCACTCAACTTCGAAACTCCTTTCCATCCCTTTCTACTCGTTGTTTCCATGAGGGTAGGGTCGTTGACGAGGAATACCAGGTTATGACTATATCCAATCCATGTTTGAGCTTTTGGGGTTTGATTGCTTGCTCAACATAGAAGAAGCTATTTACCCCTTGTTCCTTCTTGAATTCTTTAGCACCTACTCCATGCTTGAATACAATGGAGAAATCTTTATTCGTTTCGTGTTGAATGATCAATTGATTCAATACTCCCTCGAAAACTTTGGTGAAATTCTCGGTGTGCCATATGAAGGCACTTGTAGTTTTACGGATAAATGGAGACTTGATGCTCTCTTGGAATCCTACGATAAACCTCCAAATGACCACACCGAAATTGATCTAGAGTTCATCCTTGACATCATTTCGAAAGAGCGTGATGGAAACGTTGTGAGAAGCCTTCATTCAAATGTGCGAAATGTGAATCGATATGAAGTGCTCTCTAGCGACCTTAAGGATTTTATGGTCCAGTGGGCAAATATCCTTAGGGAGAATGTATTTTGTCTTGGTGGAAACCGAGATCATATCCCGGCTTGTATGGTGCATATGTTGAGTTACATCTTTACATCCACCAAGTACAATCTGGCATTCTATATCGCTCGACGAATAAATTATTCCCTTTCAAAGCCCAAAACTAACCTTCCCTATGCTATGCTTCTTACTCGCCTTTTCGAAAGGGTTGCTCATGACTTTCCCCACCTCGATCTTTCTCGCTTTCACCTGGTTCATCGGGTTATGTTGCCTATTCAAGAGGCATATGCAAGAAAGCCAAGAAGTGATCGAGGTTCGTGAAAATCCTATCATCAAGAGACGGATGATGAGGACACCTATATGCCAACAAGTGATGATGATGGCATAGGTACTAGTTATCACTTCAACTCTTCGAGTAATTCCCGCCCATCCTCAAACTCATTCGTGGATGGACTTGAAGACTTAGCTCCCCCACCTCATTACTCCTCTAGTGAAGTACCGGAAGATCTCAACATGGAGCATCTCTACCGTGAAAATCTTAGGACTAGAGGTGAATTGCATGAACATCGGGTTGAATCAAGGAAGGGATTCAAGTATTTGGGGAATATGATCAAGGGATTGGGCAAGAAGAGAATGTGAAGGCTTTGATGTTTCTCAAAGAATACATGTTGGTAAACATGTAATGTTGAAATTTTTTTTTATTTTCTTAGATGTGTATTAACTAAATTCTACTTGTGTGGATTATTTGTTTATTATCCTAATGATTATGCTATGCCATTGTGATTATATTTTGCATAGATTTGTGCATCCTATGTGTTAGTTAGCTTCCTAGATTTTGGTCAGTAGTTAACTTTGGTTTGAAAATCCTTTGATAAAAATCTGGGCTAACCAAAATTCGAGGAAATACTATTTATGAACACCACTGGTCGCGGTTCCTTATCAACCCGCGGTACCTTATTGATAAGGAACCGTCGCCCTTAGATAAGGAACCGCCGGCTACTGTGTCCGACAGAATCTTTTGCTTTACACTATTTTCCTTAATCTGTGTAAACCTTGCTTGATTCTTTGCAAAAACATGCACATTTCCTAAACTAGGTTAGCTAAATTCATTGTTCACATAAAATGTTTTTAACCCATTACTAGTTTGGATCATCCCTTCACCCTTTTAAACCCACCTTGCTAGCCATGTTCTTCACACATCAAACCTTCTTCCTTAAACCTTAAACCCTTCATCTCAACCATGGTTTCTACAAGAAGCTCAAACTCATCCAAAACCTCCACCACAAAGAACAATCTTAAGATTAAGATTAAAATGGCTAAACCCAACTTCTCACCCTTTCACACTCCAAAGAATGAGATTGTCCCAATTCTCATTTCTTCATCAAACTCACCACCTCTTGCTCCATGCAAGACTTCATCAACCCATGGAACCAACCATTCTCTTGGTTCTACCTCCTCTTCATTCCAATCTAGGATGAATGAGATTTCCTCACCCATCACTCCAAGTAATCTCTTGGATGTGACTACCCAACCCAACCAAAGCATTCCTATTGTGAATGACTTTGAAGATACCATGGTGACTTCAACATTTACCCCTCCTAACTCACCATTTTCACCCTTGGAGAGCTTGCCTCCACACTCACCCACATCACCCTTGGAGAACTTTTTCCTCCACCTACACCTCCCTCAAACACTCCAAACTTGGGTGATCCTAGCTTTTATGGGTATTTCATGCACAATGGCACTAATTGCCCTTGTTGTCTCAACAATTTCTATCTCCTTGATATCCTAAGAATGGAGATGATTGGGGCTCACATAGAGTTGCAAAGCTTTTTGTTGAGTCTCTTTGCCAAGCATCCTCCTAGGAGATAGATGATGATGTTCCCTAATAATTTTTTCTTTAAACCAAGCCAAGGAAGACTTCTAATCAAGATCTAGCTTTTTAGCTATCTTTAGTTTAGTTAGTTGTTTTTCTTTATTTTCCTTATGTATCTCTTTCATGAATGTTGTATGAGAATGAACTATGGACTTGGCATCATGTGCTTCTACCTCTATGTGGACATTAATCAACTTTAATTCCAAATTAAAATTGAACCTAAATCTATCACAACCTCTAAAACTTGACTAAAATTAGTTCAAAGTGTTATACAAAATTTTGTCACCCTTTGTCAAGACATTCTTGGTGAATGTGTTGCTTTTATGCAACCCTAGCAAAATTTAGTGCAAATAGAGGTAAAATTCCAAGATTTGCAATTTTTTAAAACGTCTTAGTTTTTCTCAAAACCCTGGAAAATCTAGATTTCAAGTCCACTGCACGCGGTTCCTTAAAGAACCCGTGGTTCCTTAAGTGATAAGGAACCGCCGGTCTCTATAAGGTACCACGCACAGAAAGCCACTTTTTGGCTCGTTTTTGGTCTTCCTTCATCACCCTATTCCCAGTCAAGATTCCATGTTTACTCAATTTGGATAAACATCCCTTGACACTGTACATTTGTTCTTCAAACCTTTGCCTTGTATACTTTCTTCTTATACCCTAACCTTGAGATTTCATTCTCACACCTCAACAATGTCTAACTCTCCCTTCCATAACCTTGACATTTCTTTGTCACAAACCTCCTCACCCAAAGCTTCCTCATCAAAGCTTTCAAAGAAACCAAAAATCTAGGTTAAACCTATTTGGATCAAGAAAAATGAACCTTCTTCATCCAAACCACCCAAGAACCCCACATTCTCTCCAATCAAGTATTGGAATGAGACCTACTCCATTAACCCGATGTGACAACCCTAGATTTTGGATTTTTCACTTTTGACTGTTTGATGTTGATCATGTGATTGGTGTGCGTTTATGTATTATGTGATCATATTTGAGACTTTATCATGATGTTAGACATTGTTTACGTAGTACATGGTACGTTATATGATGATGTGATGGGGTTGGTTCGTGCTCATGAGTTCATATGAATGTATAAATCATGGTATAAGTTGGAAATGAAACGAAATGAAATGAAATGAAATGAGTTCAGAAATGAAGTGCAGAAAAGTTCGGGTATCGTTTTGATAAGGTTTCGTGTACGTATCGTATGTTGTATGTATGTATTAAGTATATATAATATGGTTAGGATAAGTTTTATAGTTACTTTCTATATTTAGAAACTTTTAGAAATGAAGGCTAGTTCAAAAATCGCGTAAAAAGTCGAAAAATTAGCAAAAGGGTACCCAGTTTGGTCTCGAAAGTGTATAGGAGTATAAGTAAACATAAAATAGAAGGGGGAGAGTGTAAATATGATAAAACACAGAGAGGAGTCGAATTTGTGGGTCCCATAGCCTTAATTTTAATAATTAAATTAATAAAAATAGGATAATTACCATTTAAAAGTCCTAATTGGGCCTAAACTTGTCTAGAAGGTTACCAAGGCCTATATAAACACCCCTAGACCACTAAAAACGACTAATAACCCTAAATAAACCTAAAATCAGTCTAAATCTTCCATGGATATCAACAGAAGTCGAAATTATGATTAGGGTTAATTAATTTTTCTTGTTTCAAGGTAAGTGATCAATTAAACCTTAATATAATTTATGTTTTTATTAATTAATCATAATTGTATTGTTAATTAACCATCATTGAGATGATTAGTGTTTTATTAATTTTATGGAAAAATATATTAATTAAGATCCATTAATGATTTTAGGGTTTGTGTTATAAATTTAGGGATAATTAATGATGTTTAGAGGGTTAGTGCATAAAGGCGTAAAACAGTCTGATTTTTAAGGCTGTCTTGTATCGACTGTTCCGGGCAGTAGGCAGCACCTTTGGTCGAGTTTATTTTTTTTTAAAATTAAGTTCAGGGAGTCTACTTTTCAAAAATGTAAGGTTGGTCGAAAATGGAGTTCGGGAAGGTCGTCAAATAATTTTTACAAAAACAGTACGCTGTTCAGGAATAAATTTTGATTTCGGGGATTTGAGTCAAAACCTAACCAAACGGATGAGATAGCCAAGTATTTTTGATTTGGGAACTCTTTATAATGTATATAAAAGGACTGGAGGTTTTCAATAAAATTTATGGTGTTTAGGTCGGGGTTTTGGTGTCAAACATTTAGCATGTACGGAAAATCAGTTTTGGTGAAAACGACTTTTTGCGTAGAGACTAAACGAAAGGGTTAAACGTGTAATTAGAAAGTAAAATTGGTTTTTGAAGTTCTTAGATCATATAACAACATAACTCCAGTAGGGTAGGAGTCAAGTGTGGTGTTAAGTTCACTTCATGTGATCGTTTAGTGACTAGTAAACCGTACCGGGGAAAAACTGGAATTTTACGTATAGAATAGCTTGTAGTGGGAGAACTAGATAGTGGGGATTGGGGGATTAGATTCATCTCCTTGATTTTTACTTAACTTGGGTGTTAAGACCTGAGCTAAGGGTGTCGTGTATGATTTTATAGGTTTGCAGGAGTGCTAGCTTGTTGTGCTATCAGGTGAGTTCATAGTCCCATTTTGCTACGTTTTTAAATGTTTTTCCAGTATGGGATGGAGATGACACTTGCAATGTTCTTTAACATGATTTAGTACTATGTTTTAAAATGTGTGGACATAAATGTGCTATTGTGTGACTTACGTGCTTATGTGTTCTCATATGTGCTTTGATATGTGTTTTGATATGTGAATCTTGATTGTGTTATGATTTGGATTGGTACATAGATGTATGGGCGTCTATGGGACCAGTTGTGATGTGTGTGGAGCGTGGGGCACGATCCGTCCTGAGTTCTTGGTCCTGAGTTCTTAGTCCTAAGTTCTTGGTTCGTGGGGCACGATCTTTCCTGAGTACTTGTGCATCATCTCTTCGGAGGCAAGATATCTCGACGGGGATATAGTTCATCTTCCACAGATGGTGTGGGAAAGATCCGGATAGTATGGTGTGTGTTCTGTGTGTGTGACGGGATACTTCTTGATTGTTATAGTGTGATTTATGAATTGTAGATGTGATCGGTACTTGGTTTATGTTTTGTTGTGGATGCATGTAACATGATTATCACATTATGGTCCATTACTATAAATTGTTTTCCTTCAACTTATTTGCAGCGGATGTAAAGGTTTCTTATGATGTTCTAGATAACTTAAACCTATGTTCTCACCAACTTTATGTTGACAGATTTTAGTGTCATTTTCAGGTGAGGTAGTTGAGGAGGATGATGTTAGAAGTGGCTAGAGTGTAGAGGCTGCTAGGATTGCATTAGGAGGATTCCCTTTCCTCTTAGATTTTATTTTGTGTCTTGAATAAGTGAACTTTATGGTACCTATATGTTTGATGTTTGTTCATTTGTATGTCTTTGGTAAGATAGGCATGTTACCTACTTACCTAGACGCCTGCATTGTTTAAGATATTGTCATGACATTGTGTCACCTTTTTATGACATTTCTATTTCATTTAGTTAACTCTATAGACACGCTATTGTTGTGATGATATCCATACGTCGCGCCCCATATTATGCCATGGTGGGGTGTGACAGAATGGTATCAGAGCCAATGGTTATAAAGAACTAGGTTGCTTAGTCGCGTAGCCTAATCTATAGCTTAAGGGTCCCTGCATATAGGCGTCATAGGAGTATGTGTGCATTTTATATTAATTGATGTGTTTGGATGTTATTTATTGCGATGTTTTGACTAGTATGAATTGAACCATAGTAAGTTCATACTTAGCTACATTTTATTTTCTTTACGAGTTTTGACTAGTGCGGGTAGAACTATAGTCGTATACGCTAGTCATTGTTGGATTTCGTTTAATTACGTTTTCATGTTCTTTATACATTTTGAATTTAGTCTACGCTGGTTCAGCTGGACTACGAGTTTATTTGTTTCATGCATTGGTTATGTTATTTTAATACATGTGATTTTGCACCTTATGTTATGTTGTGGATTATGTGCTTATATGAGTTGTAGGATCTATGTGATTATTTGAGTTGGTAGACTGATGTGTTATGTGTAGTATTAATTCTTATAAGTGTCATCATAGGAGGGAGTGCATTAGTGAAAGGGGACTGGTATAAGTATGGTGGCCAACATAGTTATACAAGTACCACGACATCAATGGATTCCTAAGTATGGTTGCATGAAAGAGGGTTAATGCATGCTTGTATTGTATATGTTGTATGGATTTGAGTGTATGTACACCTATGCCTATATATGTGTATATCCCTTCTACTTATCGGTTGTATTCTTAGGATGGTTTTATAGCTCTTCATTCTTTGGGATGTTCAACTTCTGTAGTAGGGCGCATTTATCGAGTCCTCATTTCACGTATTTGTTTGTACGGTACTTTTGGTGTAGAGGCTATTGAGAGGGTGGAGAATTCTTTTTGGGATCACGGTATCTTTTAGTTTGTATCTTATGTGGTAAAAGAAATGGAATTTGTAAATAGTTAAAATAGTTATTGGTAGTCGGTGAAATAAGGGTTAAGTATCGTAAGCGTGTTTGAAATAAGATGGGATATTTTTTTTAACATATAAGTATGGCTTGTTTATTATTATTATTTTTTTAAAAAAAAAACTAAAATTGGTTTTGATCACCTAAAGCTAATGATCTTTAGTTAAATTCTTGTTCTTATTTAATTAAATATGTTAAAATCATGTAATTGCTCATATGATGGGTAAGGGTTTCTAATTTTATGGAATTAAAATAAATTAGGTCTTGAATTTGGTAATTAATGAGGGGTTTGAGGGTTTCAAATCGTTTTTTTGTTATAAATCGGAGTAGGCAGAAACTGTCGCTAAATTGTCTGAATTCATCGTTAAACTGTCAGAAACTGTCGCTAATGTCTGGGCAGATTCTAGGTAAAAATCGTTTTGGTTATAACTTATTCGTTTTTAAAGATTTTTGGGTGATTCAAAAGCCTAAAGTTATGTACTCGGAGCGTACTTTTCAAATATTTAGAACGTATTGTCAATGGAAGTCAGTAGCTTGGTCGAATTAATTGTACAACTGTCGAGTTCAACATTAATTTTCGGACAACATGGTTTAAACTCGTGTTTTGGGTATTTTGGGATAGTGGACACTTAGAAGGCTAACATAGGGCTGCTTTGGGATATGATTTTAGATGTATCCATCATAAAGATTGTTATATTAATAAAGAACGTGGGTTCCGGAGTCAATGTTGACGCGTGATATTGTGTTATGTGCTTTAGACAATTGATCGTTCGTGAAGAGACTATAGATTTTTTTCGACAATTGATTACATAAATTACTAATGTGATAACATGGTTTTAGAACAACTAATATACATTAAGGTACAAAATCCATTATGGGGTAAATTTTGGTTTTGCACAAGGTTTTAATAGTATGTCACCGGTCGTAATACGTTTCGGTTGTCGTTGGGTGCTTCTTGTGTCATTGGTCCGTTTTCATGGTTCGTCGGGAGTCGATACATGTTTTATGATGAGTATCTTTTGGAGTCTCAGGTTTTGGTTCATATTTTTAAATTCTTTCACGTAAACGTCCGTTAGTTGTCCATGGGCTTGATCGTTTATCCGAAGTTGGGGGTCCTAAAATTTGTCTTGAGCTTATATTCATTGAGGGCGTTGTTGTAGTCATACGGATGATCCGGTTACGTTCTTATGAGAGAGATAGCGAGTTGGTTGTGAAATGAAGTTTTTGGAGCTTATGGAGTAAATCTCGAGACGAGATTTCTATTAGGAGGGAGTGATGTGACAACCCTAGATTTTGGATTTTTCACTTTTGACTGTTTGATGTTGATCATGTGATTGGTGTGCGTTTATGTGTTATGTGCTCATATTTGAGACTTTATCATGATGTTAGACATTGTTTACGTAGTACATGGTACGTTATATGATGATGTGATGGGGTTAGTTCGTGCTCATGAGTTAATATGAATGTATAAATCATGGTATAAGTTGGAAATGAAACGAAATGAAATGAAATGAAATGAGTTCAGAAATGAACTGCAGAAAAGTTCGGGTATCGTTTTGATAAGGTTTCGTGTACGTATCGTATGTTGTATGTATGTATTAAGTATATATAATATGGTTAGGATAAGTTTTATAGTTAATTTATATATTTAGAAACTTTTAGAAATGAAGGCTAGTTCAAAAATCGCGTAAAAAGTCGAAAAATTAGGAAAAGGGTACCCGGTTTGGTCCCGAAAGTGTATAGGAGTATAAGTAAACATAAAATAGAAGGGGGAGAGTGTAAATATGATAAAACACAGAGAGGAGTCGAATTTGTGGGTCCCATAGCCTTAATTTTAATAATTAAATTAATAAAAATAGGATAATTACCATTTAAAAGTCCTAATTGGGCCTAAACTTGTCCAGAAGGTTACCAAGGCCTATATAAACACCCCTAGACCCCTAAAAACGACTAATAACCCTAAATAAACCTAAAATCAGTCTAAATCTTCCATGGATATCAACAGAAGTCGAAATTATGATTAGGGTTAATTATTTTTTCTTGTTTCAAGGTAAGTGATCAATTAAACCTTAATATAATTTATGTTTTTATTAATTAATCATAATTGTATTGTTAATTAACCATCATTGAGATGATTAGGGTTTTATTAATTTTATGGAAAAATATATTAATTAAGATCCATTAATGATTTTAGGGTTTGTGTTATAAATTTAGGGATAATTAATGATGTTTAGAGGGTTAGTGCATAAAGGCGTAAAACAGTCTGATTTTTAAGGCTGTCTTGTGTCGACTGTTCCGGGCAGTAGGCAGCACCTTTGGTCGAGTTTCTTTTTTTTAAAATTAAGTTCAGGGAGTCTACTTTTCAAAAATGTAAGGTTGGTCGAAAATGGAGTTGGGAAGGTCGTCAAATAATTTTTACAAAAACAGTACGCTGTTCAGGAATAAATTTTGATTTCGGGGATTTGAGTCAAAACCTAACCAAACGGATGAGATAGCCAAATATTTTTGATTTGGGAACTCTTTATAATGTATATAAAAGGACTGGAGGTTTTCAATAAAATTTATGGTGTTTAGGTCGGGGTTTTGGTGTCAAACATTTAGCATGTACGGAAAATCAGTTTTGGTGAAAACGACTTTTGGCGTAGAGACTAAACGAAAGGGTTAAACGTGTAATTAGAAAGTAAAATTGGTTTTTGAATTTCTTAGATCATATAAAAACATAACGCCAGTAGGGTAGGAGTCAAGTGTGGTGTTAAGTTCACTTCATGTGATCGTTTAGTGACTAGTAAACCGTACCGGGGAAAAACTGGAATTTTACGTATAGAATAGCTTGTAGTGGGAGAACTAGATAGTGGGGATTGGGGGATTAGATTCATCTCCTTGATTGTTACTTAACTTGGGTGTTGAGACCTGAGCTAAGGGTGTCGTGTATGATTTTATAGGTTTGCAGGAGTGCTAGCTTGCTGTGCTATCAGGTGAGTTCATAGTCCCATTTTGCTACGTTTTTAAATGTTTTTCCATTATGGGATGGAGATGACACTTGCAATGTTCTTTAACATGATTTAGTACTATGTTTTAAAATGTGTGGACATAAATGTGCTATTCTGTGACTTGCGTGCTTATGTGTTCTCATATGTGCTTTGATATGTGTTTTGATATGTGAATCTTGATTGTGTTATGATTTGGATTGGTACATAGATGTATGGGCGTCTATGGGACCAGTTGTGATGTGTGTGGAGCGTGGGGCACGATCCGTCCTGAGTTCTTGGTCCTGAGTTCTTGGTCCTAAGTTCTTGGTTCGTGGGGCACGATCCGTCTTGAGTACTTGTGCATCGTCGCTTCGGAGGCAAGATATCTCGACGAGGATATAGTTCATCTTCCACAGGTGGTGTGGGAAAGATCCGGATAGTGTGGTGTGTGTTCTTGTGTGTGTGACGGGATACTTCTTAATTGTTATAGTGTGCTTTGTGAATTGTAGATGTGATCGGTACTTGGTTTATGTTTTGTTGTGGATGCATGTAACATGATTATCACATTATGGTCCATTACTATAAATTGTTTTCCTTCAACTTATTTGCAGCGGATGTAAATGTTTCTTATGATGTTCTAGATAACTTAAACCTATGTTCTCACCAACTTTATGTTGACAGATTTTAGTGTCATTTTCAGGTGAGGTAGTTGAGGAGGATGATGTTAGAAGTGGCTAGAGTGTAGAGGCTGCTAGGATTGCATTAGGAGGATTTCCTTTCCTCTTAGATTTTATTTTGTGTCTTGATTAAGTGAACTTTATGGTACCTATATGTTTGATGTTTGTTCATTTATATGTCTTTGGTAAGATAGGCCTGTTACCTACTTACCTAGACGCCTGCATTGTTTGAGATATTGTCATGACATTGTGTCACCTTTTTATGACATTTCTATTTCATTTAGTTAACTCTATAGACACGCTATTGTTGTGATGATATCCATACGTCGCGCCCCATATTCTGCCATGGTGGGGTGTGACACCCAATCACCGGAGAAAAGGAGAATCTCCCTCCACCACCAAAACCCTTTGACACCCCTCAACTCAATGATCTCTCAACCTTCCCAAACCTCACAAGGCATTGTGAAAACATTACCTACCCACTCTCCTCACCACCACTAAACCCTAGGTGTGATGGCCTTCCCCCATCAACCAAATTTGTGTTGCATCATGGATCCTCGTGTGCTTGTTGTCGATTTCAACAAATTGAACTTGCTCATGTGTATGAGAAGTTGAATTTTATTGAATTCCTCCTCACTCGACCTCCTCTCAAAGTTTTAGTTCTCGTGGACAAAACTTCGAATGATGCATCGTCGTCTTATTTTTCCAACTAAAGGGCTACACTCCATTGGAGTCAATAAAACTTTATTTGTTTTAGAGTCATTTTTTTAAGCAATCTTGGAAAATTGTCACTATTAGACTAGCTTATGCTTTGTGGTATATTTTCCATATCTTTTGCTTTAGATACGCATATTGTGTGTATGACTATCTACTTTGCTTGTCTTTTTCATATTTATGTATTTATTTGATCATTCTCTCTTTCTTTTAAGTTGATCGTGGTTAATCTTTACAATTGTTTATGGGTGATTCCATCATTTCTAAATTTTAACCCCTTGACAAATTTATCATCTTCATTGGTTGGATGTTTCCTTTCTACCTCCATTCCACCAATTGAACCTTGATTTTGTCATTTACCTCTTTGGACATACTTAGCAAATACTTGCTTCTAATTTGAGATTTCTTCTCCTTCTCCCTCTCAAGTTACTTAGTAGGTAGTGATCATATATACATTGGTGTTTCTTTCCTTTCTACTAACCTTTGTGTAGCATGTCACCTTAGCTCATACACTTGGTGCCCCAGGCAAGGGGAGCAACCACCAAGGGGGAGCTACTATCAAAGTCCAGATATCTTCAAAGACTTGTGCTTACCTTTTTGCTACGACAAAGGGGGTGAAATGATAGTGATAAACTCGTTAATAATTCGATATTTTGTGTTTCTAAGTAAATGAGATTATAGTTTGTCGTAATCAAAAAGGGGGAGATTGTTAATGCAAGTGATTCCTAAAAACATTATTAGTGTTAACTAATCTTTCTTAGTTTTGATCACAACAAACTATACAACAAATTTAGTGTAAAACACAAAACAGATTATTTAACTAACACTATCATCATAGTAATAATCATATCACTAATCTTTCTTAATCATACTTAGTGATCATCAAAGTGATTATCCTTAAAACTCACTTTTGTTAATATGACAAAAGATTTTTTAATAAACTTTCTTTTTAAGAAAATGCTTTATTAAAATGGAAAATGTAAATTTGAAAATGGCATATTCCATATGCCATAAGAATATCCTTTGAAGGTTTAAAAAACCTCAGATATTCCTACCCCACTAAAAGACAAAAAAGCGAGCGGACTCTACTGGGTGGTACCTTAAAAATCCTAGGCGGTTCCTTATCGATAAGGTACCGCTGGCTAGATAAGGATCCGCGCCCAGCTAGCCGTTGGACTTTGTCTTCTATAAATAGTGGCTCAAATATCATTTTCCAACAAGCCTCTTGGACATTTTTCTCATCCCCATTTCTTTTTTCTATAACATAATCATTAGTAAATGATCACTTAAAGTGTTAAGGATGTTTACATATGATTATCCTCTTGATCCCCTCCTTTACCTTGTCCAATGAGAAGATCACTCACTCACTAGTGTTGTGATAAAGATGAATCCATGAATTAGTCATGTTCATCATGTGAGCCTTTTTGTTTTTATTAATCCATTTGTATTTATGAAATACTTGGACTAGTTGTGTTCATCCAAGCTATTTGTAAATACTTGGATTTGTTGTGTACATCCATTGCATATGTGTTTGATTGGATTTGTGTTGTGTAGATCCAAGCTACATCTGTGTACTTGGAAATGTCTAGTTGAGTTGTAATAGATTTGTGTAGTAGTTCTCACTAAACTATAAAGTGATGTGGTTGTGTCTTGTGAGTTCTCACTAAACTTGAAAGTGATTAGTAGTTGTGTTGTGTGAAGTTCTCACTTAGCTTCAAAGTGAAGAGTCGTGAAGATTGGTTCTAGCTTTTGATTAGAACTCGACATATAGCATTGTGTTGTTAAATGGTGAAGTAGGCAACATCGTAAAGATTTGTTCTACCTTGAGATTAGAACTCGACATCTAGCCTTGTGTCGTTAAATTGTGAAGTAGGCAACGTTGTGTAGATTGGTCCTAGCTAATGATTAGGTATCGACATTTAGCTTAGTGTCAGAAAATAATGTAAGCGACGATGTAAGGCTTTCTCCGCCAGGAAGGGAGCTTGTGGATATAGTGGAAATCTCGAGTAGGTGTACTCGAGGTGTGGAGTAGAAACGAGGATAGAGCCTCGTTGTCGAACCACTATAAATCTTGGTGTCTTGTCACTAGGTTGTCTCTTTCCTTACTCCTTACTTATTTCATTATCATTATACATAACTATTACCATTGCTAATGCATTTTAATTGAACCTAATCATTATGCAACTTAGCTTTAAGTAAAAGATAGTTTTGATACACACTTAATTCAAAGTAATTTAACTTAGGTGACTAATTGAAGAGAAACTATTCAACCACCCCCCCCCCCCCCTTCTAGTTTCTACAAGAAAGTTGGGTAGAAGACTATAATTTCCCATGTGCAATTCTTGTCTTATTGGTACAGTGTAGTATCTTGTCTTACCCTATTCTAAGTAGTAAGTCGTAAGTCCTTTACACTTGTCAGTACCCTATCTATCCCAAAAGGGTAAGTCACGCTAATTGTGTGATGTACTCCATCTTGTCACAATTCAACTTATCCCGCCTTTACTTCAGTCTTGGAGAATGCTTGTTTTCTTCAGGGATATCGTATGGGGCTTAGTGAGTCTATTGCCACAACTCACTGAACCCATCACCTTTTTCTTCGTCATAGAAGTCATTCATTGAGCTTCGCCTCTCTGAATGCTCGAGTCTTTCTTTTAGACTCAGTCTAGGAACTCAAAGGCAACTCACTGAGTGACTGTTCACTTAGTGACTTTGTTATGTTCAAGGTTAATACTTCACTTAGGCTTATTGTTTTTCAAATCCATTAGTAAGGTCATTAGGTACTGAATTGACCTAACAATCTCCCCCTATTTGGATATAAAATTTGCCTAAGTGAGATAGTTATAAGTGAGTAAAGAGGCTTCTTCTTGTTACAAACTATTATAGTGATGAAAAGACTTGATATAACAAAGTACTTCATTTTAATTCATCATTACATAAGACTGAATAGTTTGATACAAGAAACATAAATAAAACAAAAGATTACAGTTATTCAGGAATCAATTGCTTCCCTCTTCACCCTTGATGACTTTAACACCTTTTCTTTATCAGGTCTCCTAGCAATTATCTCCCTGAGCTTCTCAGCAAATCTTTTATTCTCATCAGTCTGAACTTTTCCAGCCATCACTAGAAAGATGAGAACACTCTCAGTGGGGCATTTCTCTATGTCACTCATTCTTTAAAAAGCTTGGTCCACGAATACATCAATGAAGAAGATACCCCACTCAGGTTCTTCTATGACCATGTTGTTCACAAAGGGTACATTTTCAGGGAGGGTACGATTGTAGTCTAACCTAGGGATCTTAGTCTCAGCCTTAAGCTCGACTCTTTTCCTCTTTCTTCCCTGAGTTTTGGTAGGATCCTGTTCAGTTAAAGGAAGATCTTCAGTGATTCCTAAGTGTTCCTTGATCTGATTCAACCTCTCATATCTCTTACTGAGAGAGTTGAGTATTCCAGGGGCACATTTGTTCGTTTTGGTCCTGAAGATCCTTCCCATTTCGTCCCACTCACTGAGGCCGAAATCACCAAATGAAAATTCCTTCATAACTTCAAAATTCCTTTCATCATTGTTTTTGTAGATAGATAGTGAGACAGGTGTGGTATGAGGAATGATTTGAAGGTTAGTGATTGGTTCAGGCTTTCTTCTTTGAGTTACAACTGCGGTGTACTGGTCATATAGTTACTTCAGTTGGGTGGTTCTTTGTTATTGCTTTGAGACCATTTCATCTTGAATGGCCTTGAGTTCTTCCTCCTGCTTTTGGATGAACTCCTCTCCCCCTTTCTTACTCAACAAGGCCTTAGGGTCACCACCCACTTCTTTCACAAACTCAGTGGATACCCTCAAAATCTCAGCCCTTGTTGCTTCACTAGCCTTAGCCGACTCCATTCTATCTAAGAACTCTTGGATTTGTGCAGGAGTCATCTTGTACATCTTTCCATTAATCTCATATGGTACCAAGACAATGGCATCAGGATCAGGCCTTCTTTCTCTTGAAGCTTTTACAAGCTTATTTGGTGGAGGTGTTAGGGTTTCATCAGCAATGTCTTTTCCCCTATCTAAATTAGATACAGAGGGCTCAAGGTTGGGAGGAATTAAGTTTAAGGGTTGGGGTTGTGCTAGTTCTCCATGTTCCCCCTCGGTAGGAGAAAGAGGTTCAGTCCAATTTAACATCATTGGTGGCACATTCTCCCCCTCAAAAGTTGAAGGATTAGCCTGACTAATCCCAACTTTTGCCCTTTGTGATGCTCCTGAGGTAGTGTAGGATCCCTTGAAAGCCTAAAACATCTCAGTCACCATCTCCTTCATAGACTGAGTGTCAGCTTTGATGGTTTTAACATCCAACTGAATTATGGATTGAGTGTTTTCTATGGTGGTGATCCTTGTCCTAAGTTTGGGAATATCAGCCTCTTTCAGGGACTTGGAGATGTCAGAGAGATTGAAGGCATTAGCCATGTAACCTTGTGCAGCCCTTGACAATCTAAACTGTGCCTCAGCATCCATGTGTACATCCTCATAGATGGCATCAAATTTTGCTTCACCATATCCAAGTCAGACCTGAGAGAGTCCAACCTGGTGAAAACCTTAGTGAGCTTGTCCTCCTTCAAGAATTCAAGTAATTGACTAACTCTGGAAGTGGACTCAGTAGTGCTAGTGATCAGTCCATCAAGAGTTGTCTTCAAGGACACATTCGCTTCAACAGTAGGAAGGGTATGGTTGAGGAAGTTGCTGAGCTTCTTCTCCTAATTTTCATGACTATTGTTAACAGAACTGATGAATTCCATTTGGTTATCCACTTGAATTCTCATCTTCTCCTCAGCCAGGTCAAATCTAACACCATATGTTCTGAACTAATCAAGGAGTTCATCAGTCTTTGAAGCCAAGTCTTCATGGACCTGACTCACCTCAGCTTTCAAGGTTGTGGATGCATGAGTTAAGATATCCTTGAGGGTTGCATTAAAAACCTTCTCAGTGACAGGCTTAATGTCATCAAAAGTTTTATCCAGAACCACAGTCCGAGTACCCAACGAAGAGGTGTCAAGTTTTGCCTCTTGGGAGGGCTTTTTTGGTACCTCAGGGGAGGGCTCTTTTTGTTCGGATGCCTCAGGGGAGGGCTTTTGTTGAGCCTTAGGGGAGGGTTGTATGTCCGCGAACAATGGTAGGGACTGTGGCTTATGGTCTGATTGAGGAGGGGCTTGAGTTTCAAGTTCATCCCCAGCCTCAATCATGTCATCGTCGTCACTGAAACCTTGGAGTAATTCGTCAGGCTCCTTGAGTAGATCTACAAAATCTCCAAAGTTCAGTGAACCCCTTGGTTTGTCCAGCTCCCTTTTAGAAGAAGGTTTGACTTCGTTATCGTCACTCCCTGCCCCAAATCCTGAGGCTTGGGTTTTAGCCAACTGATACTTAGGGGCAGTTTGCAATTAATCAGTTGTGGAGGTGAGATCCCTATCAGTGGGTTGTTTTACCCGTGGGCGTCCCTCTGAGTCTTTGGGATCAATAGTGGTTCCCTCAGGCAAATACTTTTGTTTTAGTGTGCCTTCATCAGAAGTTGTGGAAGTGAGATTCCTATCAGCGGGGTGTTTTACCCGTGGGCGTCCCTCTGAGTCTAAGGAATCGAGTTTTGGGTCCTCAGGCAAAGAATTTTGAGCTAGTGTGCCTTCATTGGACTTGGTGGAAGTGATAGGCCTATCAGCGAGGTGTGTTACCCGTAGGCGTCTCTCTGAGTCTTTGGTCTTAGTTTTGACCTCAGGCAAAGGTTGTGATTTACGAATGCCCTCATCGGTCTGAGTGGAAGGCAGTCCCATAGGAGAAGGTTGTATGTTTCCTTCCCCATCAAGAGGACCAGTAGTTTGGCCCGTCGACCCTGACTGTGATGTATCAGGGCCTCCGGAAGCTCTTTCCCTTGGGGTAGATGAAGCTTGGTCTGAACAAGGGTGGTCTTTTTAGGCTTGGCCTTTTTGGGTCGTGCCTCAGAATCCTCAGGGGCCTATGCCTTTGTTGGTTTGGTCTTAGGCACAGTGTGAGTCTTCTTGTTCCCCTTCTTTGGTAAGAATGGAATGGGAGACACGGATGATTCACAACTGATCACCTCAGTCATGTGAGTCGTCAATGCAATGGGGTTGACTTCAGATGGGTTCTTTGAAAAATTTGTGGAACTCAGGATGGGAGTAGAAAAAACATTGAATTTTTCCTGAGTGTAAAGGGAACCCAGTAACCGTTCTAAGGCGCATGATATGAATGTTGGGTAAGAAACATACTTTTTCCTAGACTCTTTCAAGAGCCTGGTTACGAGATCATTATAAACGATCTCTCCTATGTCAATCTTCAGTCCCTTAATAAGACTGTAGATTAGCATCTGCTGAGTAGAATTAACTTGCTCAGTAGATGAATAGTTCCCACCGATCACCTGAATCACAAAAGTGACCAGGATCTTCCAAGCCATGGGGAAAGCAGTTTTGATCAATGGGGTTTTAGTCACAAGTAACTCAGGGACCCCGATTTATTTTAGTCCTTTTTTAACTGACTCCATGTCAGGGTGTGCAACATACTTTCCATTGTTATAATCAAGTCTACTGGTTTGACAAAATGTTTTAAAGTATAAAATCAATGGTGTCTTCCCATTGTTTACAGTGAACATGATGACACAGTTCTTGTGTGACTTAATCTCAGACCCCTGAGATCCTTCAGGCCCGTGGGTAGTAGGGGTTACAACCACAGCCGTATACCAAAACTTCCTGAGATATTCATGGTAGAAGACTGAGGGGGTTTTAGTAAATGCATCAGCCCAATCACAGTTTTTCAAGAATTTGCGAATTGGTTTGTAGGCTGATACACTACTAGGATAATTGAAATTTCCCTCTTCCTGCAAAATGGACACCCTCATTGGAGAGATGCTCAGCTTGAGGGGCATATTTGATAGCTTTGGACATTGCCATAAAAGTTCATTTTTGAAGATTTGAAGAAAGGACAATGGCAATTTGTGGAAATCAAATCAAGACTTGTTTCTTGTTATAATACAACAAGACTCACCAAGTGACCTAATGTAAACTTTTGCCTTATAAAAGGATCAAAAGTTATCAACAATAAGTAACTTTGATTGTTTGTGCTATATAACGATAAAACAAGTGATCAATGTGATTGCCTTTTTGCAAGAAACTGTTTCTAGAAGCAACGTTTGAACACACACAATTTTTCTTTGAGAGAAAATTTTGGCAGAGTAAGATTGCAACTTCTTTGTGTGTGTGTTTGTTTTCATTGAGGGGTATTTATAGGCTCGGATGTGAAATAGAGTTTTATTTGTTATAATTTCTTTTCACATCCGCATTGAATGAAAGTGTACAAGTGGTCCCCCTATTTTCTTGGCAACTGTTCCGTTACTGCAGAGATAACTCTTTTTGCAAAGATGACGTGGGGTCACATGCATTTGAAAGGATGTTTTTACAACGGATTTTGCTAGAAAAAAGGGTAAGCATTTAATGCTTAGTGGGATACTTAACATTGGGTGACCCCTTGACTGGTTTATGACAATTTATTGAAGGAATATATGTTCCTTATTTAATATTGTGACTCACCAACCTAGGACATTAAGTAACTAAATCCTTAGAGCATTTAGTTACATCATTTAATGTACCTCGGTATCAAGGGGGGACAATAAGAGATATTTACTCAGAGAGAGGATCAAGAATATACATTATACTGAATCCGTTGTTATCAGAGAGCCTGATTAATCAATATTCAGCATACCAAGTTCAGCTTTAAGTCTAGTGAACGCTGGTTCATCCAAAGGTTTCGTAAATATATCATCTAGCTGATATTCAGTGGGGATGAAATGTAACTCAATATCTCCTTTTAAGATGAGGTCCCTGAGGAAATGATATCTTATGTCTATGTGTTTAGTCCTTAAGTGTAGGACTAGATTATTTGAAATGGCAATTGCACTGGTGTTGTCACAAAAGATAGGGACTACTTTGTATTCCAAATTATAGTCCCTGAGTTGACTTTTCATCCAAAGGATTTTTGCACAACAACCAGTAGCTGCCACGTACTTAGCCTCAGCAGAGGACATTGCGACTGACTGCTGTTTCTTTACACTCCAACATACTAGCTTGCCACCTAGGAATTGACATGCACCTGAGGTACTTTTTCTATCCATATTGCAGCCAACATAGTCTGAGTCTGAGTATCTTTTAAGATCGAAGCCTGAGCAACGAGGATACCATAGACCTAGTGAAGGAGTACCCTTCAGGTACCTGAAGATTCGTTTAACAGCAGTAAGATGTGATTCTTTAGGATTGGCCTGATATCTTGCACATAGAATTGTTGAGAACTAAATATCAGGCCTGGTTGTAGTTAGGTACATTAATGATCCAATCATTCCCCTGAATAAGGTTTCATTGACTGATTTACCAGTAAGATCAGGACCTAAGTTGTTGGGGGGGAACCATGGGAGTCTTTACTGAAGCACACTCAAAGATATCATATTTCATAAGTATTTCTCTGGTGTATTTTTCTTGATAGACTGAGATCCCTTTCTCCCCCTGTTTGATTTGTAGTCCAAGAATATACGTTAATTCACCCATCATACTCATTTCAAATTTCTTTGTCATAAGTTTTTCAAACTTTCTACAAAGGTTATAGTTAGTAGATCCGAATATGATGTCATCAACATATATCAGAACTAGTAGAACATCCTCCTTGGTTCTGAAGATAAACAAGGTATTGTCTATCTTCCCCCTGACAAATTTGTTCATTATCAGGAAGGTAGAGAGAGTTTCATACCATGCCCTTGAAGCTTGTTTCAGTCCATAAAGGGCTTTGTCAAGTTTACAAACATGGTTTGGGAACTCAGAACTCTCAAAACCAGGAGGCTGAGCAACATAAACTTCTTCCGTGATCTTTCCATTCAGGAAGGTACTTTTTACATCCATTTGGAAAACTTTGAAGTTCATGTAAGTAGCATAGGCAAGGAAGATCCTGATGGCTTCCATTCTTGCTACAGGGTGAAGGTTTGTTCATAGTCGATTCCTTCAAGTTGACCACACCCCTGAACAACAAGCCTAGCTTTGTTTTTAATGACAATTCCATCTTCATTAGTCTTGTTTTTAAATACCTATTTTGTACCATGAGCTGATTTCCCTTCAGGGAGAGGAACAAGTTTCCACACTTTGTTCCTGAGGAATTGATTGAGCTCTTCTTGCATGGCCTCAACCCACCCTGGATGTGTCATGGCCTCTGAAACCTTTTTGGGTTCACTTTCAGAAATAAAGTCTGTAAACAAACATTCATGGGCTGAGGCAGCAGAGAGTTTAGCAGCCTGACTACGTGTGAGCATCCCCTCAGACACATCAACAATTATATTTACAAGCTCTTTGTGTTGTTGTCTTGACCATCTGTCCTGAGGACTTGGATTAGAGCTTGTTGATGGTTTATGATTATCAGGGACTGACAGTTCAGTACATGGTACTGGAACATCATTTCTTTTTGAAGGATTTTCAGTAACAGAAGGATCGATATTTTCATCACTTGTCCCTTCAGTGTTCCCATAGATGAGTGAATCATTTGATTCTTCAGCTTGAGAAGTGATAAATTCAGGGACATGTTGAGGTGTGATTAAATTATCGATTGACCAATTGTGAGGTGATATATGAAAGGATATATCAGCATTAGTTTGATACTACTTTGAGGGACAATGTTCATACTCATCAGGAGGATATCTTGATGAGTCATTGATCCCGATTTCTTCCATTGATTGATTTGTGAAGTTAAAGGCATCCATACTTTCATCAAAGGTGACATGAAATGACTCCTCAACTTGTTGTCTCCTGGTATTAAAGACCCTGAAGGGTTTGGAAACAAAAGAGTATCCAAGAAAGTATCCATCATCAGCTTTGGCATCAAATTTACCAAGATGGTACTTTTGATTGTGAAATAACACAGGACATCCAAACACATGAAAGTAGCTGATATCTGGAATCATTTCCCTGAATATTTCATAAGGATTCTTATCATGTCTTTTGACAATAATACATCTGTTCTGAGTATAGCAAGCTATTTTTACAGCCTCAGTCCAGAAGTGTTTTGAAAGATTGGATCCATTGAGCATGGTTCGAGCAACTTCAATGAGAGTTCTATTCTTCCTTTCAGCCACACCATTTTGCTCAGGTGTGTAGGGAGAAGAGAAGTTCTGAGAAATTCTTTTCTCATCACAAAATCTCTCAAGCTCATGGTTCCTGAATTTTGTTCAATATCAGTTCGTATTTGTTTAACTTTAGTATCATTTTGATTTTCTACTTGCCTGATAAAAGACATTATGAATTCAGGAGCTTGACTCTTCTTTTTCAGGAAGTATAACCAAGTGTATCTAGAGTATTCATCAACAATCACCAGGGTATATTTCTCATTATTTATAGACATTGGACTGACAGGCTCAAATAAGTCCATATGAAGAAGATGAAGACGCTTCATGATAGAAAAGTTTTGTTTTGGCTTGAAAGAAGCTCTCTTGTGTTTACCTTTTTCACAGGCTGAACAAGGTTTGTCTTTTGAATACACAAGAGATGGTAAACCAATAACTTTGTTTTGTTTTTCAAGTTTATTCATGTCTTTGAAATTGAGATGTGACAGTCTCTTATGCCAAAGCCAATTGACAGAGTATGAGGCTTTAGCAAAGAAACATGCTCCTGAATGCGTTACAGATGACATGTCTAGTACATATACATCATTTCTTCTTGGAGCAGTCAACACAATTTCTTTGTTAGCATTGAAGATTGTTCCTTGCTTATCATCAAACTGAACGATGTACTTAGCATCACACAGTTGGCTGATACTGATGAGATTGTACTTCAGACCATTTACAAACGCCACTTTTGAGAAAACTATTCCGCCACATTTAATTGAACCATATCCCTCAGTAACACAAGATGAGTTATCACCGAATACTACCTTAGGACCTGGTTGCTCCACGTATTTGTGTAGATAACTTTTGACCCCTGTCATACTTCTTGAACACCCACTGTCTAAGTACCAGACAGGCTCCTTGAAGTGTTTCTTCACAAATAACGAGGTGGATTAGTTTCTCTTGTGATCCCACTTTTTAGTAGTCTCTTTGGCTTAAAAAGCCTGACGTCTTTCACCTTGTTTGAAGTATTCAAACTCAGCATGATCTGAGGTAGAATGAACATTGCTTCCACATGTTTTGCAGCTTAGTCCGACTGAGGATTCAGTACTTTGAGATGACTCAGCTAGCAATCCCCTTCTGACCATGATTATCCTATTGTGTCTTGAGGTAGTATGATCATTTCTTCCACAAATCTCACAGTCAGGGTAGTATACACAATCACCAGGTCTATGATCAGGAATGCCACAATGTGTACATGGTGGGTAAGGCTTAGCCTTGGATTTTGTGATTTCTTGTGAGGTGGGCCCATAGTTGTAAGGCTGAGCATTGTATCTTTTATCATTTCTAATAGAAGCTATGTGCATCTCATGATCTGCTGTCTTGTGATCTTCACTTTTACATTTCATGCAATAGAGAACTCTAAATCAGTTGTCAGTGATGTGATTTGTATAGTGACATAGCTCATAGGAGGTTTTCTTTGTTTTAACTTTCTTAGAAGACCCAGGTTCAGTTTTGTTACTTGTTGATGATTCAGGCTGTGAGGACACAGATGTTTCACCCTGAGTTTTAGAGGCCGAGTTCAGCTTCTCTTCCATGAAAAGTTGGAACAATCTACTTAACTCCTCTTGATTTACAATAGGAGTAGATTTGACTGAGTGTGTAGGAGTCCCTGAGGGAGATGTAGGTTTGGTTGTTTTGTTTAGTGGCAGTT
Source organism: Glebionis coronaria (assembly GCA_025667525.1). NCBI lineage: Eukaryota > Viridiplantae > Streptophyta > Magnoliopsida > Asterales > Asteraceae > Glebionis > Glebionis coronaria. The sequence goes on from CM046882.1 coordinate 393,508,569, forward strand.
CCTAACTCAGTGTGATTTGGTATTACTTTTGAGTCAGGCTTTGTTTGTTCAGTACAACCCAACCCAGCTCTTCCTCTAGGTGAGTGTTCTTGATAAGACAATGGAATTAGTTCAGAACATGGACTTGCCCCTTGAAGATTTTTCAAAGGAGGTAGAGGATTCTAAATGTCTTTAGTAACACTAGATGTTTCAGTGTTCCTGAATTTATCAGTCTCTTTGGTAAGACCAAGTTTTTCATTAATAGCCTGAGATTCAGGAATTAATATTTTTCCAGTATCAAAGTTTGGCAAAACACTCTCAGGATTTGATCTCTCAACCCAGTATTTCGACTTAGGAATCATTTCATGATCAAACCCAACTGAGGCAGGAAGAAATGCTTTTTCACTCATTTCCTTAGTAGGTGCTTTTTCAGTTGACGTGCCCCAAAAATTTTCTTCTTTTGGGCAGGAATTTGACTATTTATACACTGAGAAGCTAAGATAGATCTATTTGTCCATTTCTCATTTATGCGTTTTTCTTCCTTAAGTTGTTCTTGAAGAGCATGATTGATTTTAGTAAGTTCAGTGTTCTGAAGTTGACAGCTTACTGCTTCAAGTTTGGCTTGTTTTAAAATTAATAAATCTTCTCTATATTTGTTTAATTCAAAAACAAGTTTATTATATTTTGAAAGAAGATTCAATCTCTGCTCTTCAACGAACGATAGGTCAATGTTTATATACTTAAGGAATTTCTTCCAATCAGATTCTTCATCCATAGAGAGAAGCATGTTTACCTTTCTCATAGTGATTTCAACCTATTCTCCATTTCGAGCATGATTCTTTCTAACTGATAGTTCATCATCAGCTAGAGCCATTAACACTTGATATCTGACTTCCTCCTCTTCTGAGGACAAGTCTTCATCATCACAATCAAAAGTTTCAGCTACTAGCCCTTTGGCTTTGTTCTGAGCAGGCTTTTGAGTCTGAGCAACTGTAGGTTCAGCTTCCAAGAGTGCAAGTTTTGCTTTAACCTTTTTATACTCAGACCTATAGTCTTTCTCAATTTTCTTATTATTTTGAAAACTTTGGTTAATTGGAGAAGCATGAATTAGTTTGGTGTAAACTTGGGTTGAAAATTGTCATTGCCTGATGAATAATTTTGATTTTGTTAAGAGGCCAATGGAGTTTTTTAAAGACAATATTTTGCAAAATTCCCAGTTTTACCACATCGGTAGCAATCCACTCCCTTAGTAGATTGGTTACCAGCAAATCTAGTTCTTTTGATATAGCGTTTGGTATTTGCCAACATGGCCCTTTCATGATATTCCCTGTTTAGATCCCTTATGTATTCAGCACTAGATCTTTCATCCACCTCATCATCTGAGGTTTCCTGAAAATCTTGAACATTTGCATTTGAGTTAAAAGCAGTTGTAATGGGGCCATGATCAAATTGGGTAGGTTTGGCTGAGGTGACAGTTATTAAGGCCTTCTTGGACTCAGGATAACTTCTATTTATTAGACTATCTTCATAGATAAATCTCCCATAAATTTATGCAAGATCCTGAGTCTGTATGTGATTAGCATTTCTCAATCCTTGAGAAAAACCAAGCCATTTTTCAGGGAGACTGTTCACAAAACCAACATTGATTTCATGCTTAGACAGTTTCACCCCGTCATTCGTTAGCTCATTGAGCAAGGTCTTATACCTAAGGTAAGTCTGAGGAAGTGTTTGAGATGGTTTGGCCCTGAAAGTGTTATATTCTAACTTCAGGCCCATGATCCTATTTTCCTTAGTGTCAGATGGTCCTTCGAAACTATGAACAAGATCTGTCAAAGTCTATTTGGCCGTCTCACACTCGATGACAGCCTCCATAATATCGTCAGGAAGACAAGATATTATGATGCTTTTGAGACGTTGGTCTTGATTGACCACTCTCCTTTCATCGTCAGACCATTGGTTTTCAAGTTTTTCATCACCAGTTGCTATTTTTGGTTTGAATGGACAATTCTTAATACAAGTGATGTAATAAGGTTCCATTCCCATCAAATAACATAGCATTCTTTTCTTCCATTTGTCAAATCTTTCAACTTCTAACTTAGGAGCGTTAACAGAGTAACTCGCTCCCTTTTTGTTAACAAGTTGAGGTACATTACTTTCAGCCATAATGGATCAAGGTTTTAAAAACTTTGAGACGGTGGTTAAAAAGTTTTATAATCCTAACACTCTGATACCACTTGTTGGTCCCTTGTAACTAGTGTTATACTTAAGAATACTAAGTATAGTCCTAACCCATGGTTAAGTAATGCAAAAAACTTAATACAAGTAAAGTAAATAACACAAAGGTTTTTCAACGTTTAACTCTTAGCTTTATTAAAGAATTATACCCTATTGTATACGAAGCTACAATAGGGATTGAATAGACAATGTGTGGTTTTGTGATCTCCTCACTAACAAGCTAGTCCAATCCTAACGATTTCTAAGCTTGACGATTCTATCAACAAGAGTTTAGAACTCAAGTGTTTGATCGTATTTGGAGGAGAGAAAACTTTGTTTGTGAATGTCTAAAGCATTAAGTGCACAAAACTGTTTTCTCTCCTTTTACAAGCATCCTATTTATAGAAGGAAAGTTGGGTAGAAGACAATAATTTCCCATGTGTAATTCTTGTCTTATTGGTACAGTGTAGTATCTTGTCTTACGCTATTCTAAGTAGTAAGACGTAAGTCCTTTACACTTGTTAGTACCCTATCTATCCCAAAAGGGTAAGTCACGCTAATTGTGTGATGTACTCCATCTTGTCACAATTCAACTTATCCCGCCTTTACTTCAGTCTTGGAGAATGCTTGTTTTCTTCAGGGAGATCGTATGGGGTTCAGTGAGTCTATTTCCATAACTCACTGAACCCATCACCTTCTTCTTCATCATAGAAGTCATTCATTGAGATTCGCCTCTCTGAATGCTCGAGTCTTTCTTTTAGACTCAGTCTAGGAACTCGAAGGCAACCCACTAAGTGACTGTTCACTCAGTGACTTTGTTATGTTCAAGGTTAATACTTCAATTAGGCTGATTGTTATTCAAATCCATCAGTAAGGTCATTAGGTATTGAATTGACCTAACATTTATGCTAGACAATAAAAAGCAAGTAATAAGAAAATATGGAAATGATTTATAGACTTAATGAAGGACTAAAAACACGTTTGCAATTTTGAATGAGTAAATAGAATGTATCAATAATCACATCCCGTCATTAACGGCCCACAATAAGTTCAAACATTTGATTTATTCTTATCACCACTCACGTTTATAACATGTCTAAGATCACGATGATGAGTTATCACTTTAATACTCGCACATAACTAATAAGAAAAGATAGCCTAACATGTTCACCATAAGACCCTAAATAATACTAGGGATAGAGAAAGAAGATCTTGTTGCATGAGTCTACATAAGGTGATGGCGATGTGAAGTAGGAGGCCTCCGTAATTACATCATTGCACCACATCGATCGATTAAGAGAACAACACAATCGTAATCTTGAATCGTGCTTGGTGGAGTGGTGGTCGATCGAGTCACGGGTGTGTTTTGGCCCAAGTACAGGTCTCGTTGATTCTTGTTTATTGTTTGAGTTAGGTAGAGATCCGGATTACGTTTAGCGGTTCGGTTATGTCACGGTTTCTCGGTTAGTTTGTGTTTCGCCGTAGCTTAGTGTTCGTGTTTCGGTTTTGATATATTTTTCGTCAAATCTTGAGGTAACTCCTTGGACAATCTGTTAATACACAATTATACATCACACATAAGTATGATAGGCTGTTTTGTATATGCTAATATGACATTGCTATATATAAGAATTCAAACAATATTTGCCTTATGATGAATCGGTAAGATACGGTTTAAAGCTAGTGACCATATATGAAACATGTAAAATTGATTCTTTTAATATCTTATTTTTGCGAGAGGGTAAGAGACTAGCGAATAATGAGATTTGTTATTCTCGGTGAAAGTCAAATGTGCGTTAATTAATCATCAGTTTGGGTTGATAATGCATAAGCAATGCCTAAAAACATTGTTAGTATTAATCAATCTTTCTTAGTTTTGATCACGACAAATTACAAAGACATTTATTGTCAAACACAATTATAAAACGAATTATCTAACAAACACTATCGTCATGGTAATAATCATTACACTAACATATCTTAATCATGCTTAGTGATCATAAAAGTGATTAGCCTTAAAACTCACTTTGTCAAACATTACAAAAGAATTTTAATAAACTTTATTTTTAAGAAAATGTTTTATTAAAATAAAAATACAAATTTGAATATGGCATATTCCATATGCCATAAGAATATCCTTTGAAGGTTTAAACAGCCTCAGATATTTCAAATTCACTAAAAGACAAAAAGGAGCGGAGTCTACGCCAGCGGTACCTTAGCACCTATGGCGGTTCCTTATCGATAAGGAACCACGGGTGCCAATACGGAATCGCGGGCAGATATAGCCGTTGGATGTTTTGTCCTATAAATAGTGAGTCAAATCTGCATTCTCTTTAACCCTTTTTGGACATCTTCCCCAGCCTTCTTTCTCCTTTCTAATCCTAGTCATTTGTAAATGATAACTTAATGTGTTAAGTATGTTTACTCATGATTATCCTCTTGATCTCCTTCTTTACCTTGTCCAAAGAGAAGATCACTCACACACTTGTGATGTGATTAAAGATGTAGCATTGATGAAGATCACCTCCTCTTAAAGATCTAGTCATGTTCATCATTTGTTGATTTGTGTCTTGTGTAGATCCAATTTATTTGTGAATACTTAGATTAGTTGTGTTCATCCAAGTTATTTATTAATACTTGGATTAGAGTTGTGTACATCCATTGCACATGTGTGTGCTTGGATTTATGTTGTGTAGATCCAAGCTACATGTGTGTACTTAGATATGATTAGTTGAGTTGTATTGTGTTAGTTCTCACTAAACTACAAAGTGATGTGGTTGTGTCTTGTGAGTTCTCACTAAACTATAAAGTAATGTGGTTTTGTCTTGTGAGTTCTCACTAAACTATAAAGTGATATGTACTTGTGTTGTGTGAAGTTCTCACTTAGCTTCAAAGTGAAGAGTCATGAAGATTGGTTCTAGCTTTGGATTAGAACTCGACATCTAGCCTTGTGTCGGAAAATGGTGAATTAGGCAACGTTGTGAAGATTGGTTCTACCTTTAGATTAGAACTTGACATCTAGCCTTGTGTCGTAAAAGAGTGAAGTGGGCGACGTTGTGTAGATTGGTCCTAACTAAGATTAGGTCTCGACATTTAGCTTAGTGTCGGAAAATAATGTAAGCGACGTTGTAAGGTTTTCTCCGCCAAGAAGGGAGATTGTGGATATAGTGGAAATCTCGGGTAAGGTGTACTCGAGGAGTTGAGTAGGAACGAGGATAGAGCCTCGTTGCTGAACCACTATAAATCTTGGTGTCTTCCTACTAGGTTGTTTCTTTCCTTACTCTTTACTCACATTCATTATCACGACACTTATTATACATTGTTAATGCATTAGAATTGAACCTAATCATTATGCAACTAGCTTTGAAGTAAAAGATAGTTTTGTGCACTCACCTAATTGAAAGGAATTTTAATTAGGAGATAAACCGATGAGAAACTATTCAACCCCCTTCTAGTTTCTACAATTGGTATCAGAGAGATGGTGACACAAGATCTTTGAAGAATATTGTACTTTAAAACTTGGATCGATCCATTGTCTCCTCAAATTAGAAGGTTAAGTTGTACTAAAGTTTTTTCTTTGGTCAAAACTATTTTTTATTTAAAATAAGCCTTTTAAAATGTTAATATTGCATATTACTTAAATTAGTAGTATTAATGCATTTTAGATTTATTCTTGAAATCTATTTACTAGTTAGCATCTTGTTATGTGTAGGTACTCATGAAGATAAATCATTATATTGATTGTGGATTGAGTTACTTACACTTGTATAAGACTCATCTTCTTTGATTTCCAACATCATTAAATGATGATATCAAGATGGGTAAAAGTGATACTAGTCTTTGAAGACTTAGTAGTCACTATTAGTCATTGTTGGGCCTTGCATCGATTCCTTGAATGCTTGGAATACAATTTGTGGCCAAGGTACGCTTTCGTTCTTCCACACGCCCTATTGATCATTTTTTGATCATTAATTGACTATATGCTTGTTCTTGGCATCCTTTCCTTGCCATTTATTTGTGGTTTGTGATTCTTTTCTTTTTTCCTCTCAAACCTTCATTGCTTGGATACTTGACTCACTATGTAGATGTAGGGTGAGTTAGTAGAAGATTAAAGTATCAAGCATGATTTCCATGGTTTGCACCCTTACGGTTAGTAGGCCCTATATCATGTGTAACTTGTGAAATTAAGCTCATCTCTAGGATGATTAGTCAATCCCTTGAGATATCAAACTACTTCATTAAGTTGTAGGTGGATTTTACACATTTTGAATTGAAATATTCCAAGGATATTGTTATTGTTAATTCTAGCAATAATTATCCGATCATGTGGGAGAGAAAGTGAATCTATACCTTGCTCATATTTTGAAATAGAATAAGACTACTCTTAAAATGATCTTATTCTATGCATCAAAATTGCTTGGCTTAATTCATTACCAAAGTCGTTGAGACTATCGCCAGAAAGGCACGTCTAAAACCACTATATATGACACAAGCTCTTCACATCATCAATTTGAAGAATGTCATTTGTCCTTTGAGCAATGTCCTTGGTCTTGATTCACTTCTCTTGACTCCTCTCCCTTTGCCTTTTTGCTACGAGTATTCGTTCGTTCATTTCGGTCTTTTCCTATCTCGATTCAACTCGTGATCCTTCAACAAGGCATTATTACCTAGTGTTGTGGTGGTCCAATGATATCCTAAAAGGTTTAATATATATTTTTAAGTGAGTTATAAATTTTGGTTTCAAAAATTCATCGTTTTTCTTTAATAAAAACCTACCTCTATAGGCGGTTCTTTATATCGACGGCTCAAAGGCACGGTTCCTTATCGATAAGGAACCGCGGGCAGTAGCTTTTGTCAGAGCGCCAGTTTTATTAAAATATATTTTTCAAACTTGCCTTTCTCTCTCTCACACACACAGAAAACGTTTTTCTCCATTTTCCACCATTGTTGTAGCTCCTAAAACCTTCAATTACTCAAATTAATTGATTCAAGATTCGTGGGTTTCACTCATCCATCATCCAAGATCAATCAATTGTAAGTTATTTATTTCAATTTCATCTAATTTGTTCTAGGTTTCATACATTCATAATTTGGGATTTTTAAAATTGACATTGAATTAGAACCTTACCAGGAATAAGAGTTGACATAGTATTGTTACTATGATTCCTTTGGTTCATATTCAAAGAGATTTCACTAAAACCCACTTGTAGAACAAATCCGAATTTTGACTAAATATTTTGGTTGATTGATGGAATTGATATGAACCCATGAACAAGTTGGTAATGGCATTGTAAAATGCTTACCTAAAAACCTTGTTTTTGAAAAACCAATGTTCTAGTTCATTGTTGATTTTGCATAGATCATATGTTTTGATCAATGGTGAAATGGTTACATTGTGAACATGAGAATGACAAGGATTAATCCTTTGTTTGTCAAGTTATTGATAAAACACATTCTCACTCTCCTTGATTTTTGGTTTATATGTAATATATGTGTAATTGGAGAAATATGTTATATGTTATTTTTAGGTACTATCATCATGACCACAGGATATCAAAATAACCATCTACTCACTAGAAGATACATGCCTAATCCTTCTTTGACTAATCAATCTCGCTCTTTTCAAAACACTTATCATAATCTCGAGTCTCGTTGTTTCCATGAAGGACATATTGTTCCTTCTAACCTTCGTGGACTTGATTTCATTCGATTCATGTTCAGTACCATTAGATTTGATTGTTTGCTTGATATTGATGAGCTAATTTTTCCTTCTTTCCTCATGGAATTCTTTAACTCATTTAAGTTAATACACATCAACAATGGTTTATCCTTAAGATTTTCCATCAAGGGGAAAACCTTTGTATACACTCTCGAGGAATTTGGTGAGATTCTCGAAGTTCCATACGAAGGTCAATGTAGGTTCACCGATGCTTGGAGTGTAAACAACTTAGAATCGGCCCCTGTTGATGTGCATTACTTGAATGAGATTCCTTCGGCTTCGGCCATCACTCGTGCCCTTACTTCACCTCGTGAACATCCTATCCTTGGTAATTTTGAAGGAGAATTTCGTGCTTTCACTCTTTGGGAATTACTAACTAGCGATCTTAGTGATTTCATGGTCCCTTGGCCCGAAATCATTAGGGAAAATGCAATGTGTTTGGTTGGTGATCGCAACCATGTGCTTGCTTGTCTTGCACATATGTTGTATTGTGTTGTTACCACTACTCCATACAACCTTGCATTTTTATGGCTAAAAGGATAAGATTTGTTCTCAATGGATCTCGGTCTACACTTCCTTATGCCATGATATTCTCACATCTACTTAAAAGAGTTCTCCTTGATCATCCTCCTTTTAATCCTTCCTCTTTTCACTTCGTGGTTCGAGTCATGTTCCCTATTGAAGGAAATGTCCCTTCAATTCTCATACATGACTCAAATGAAGATGAAAATTTATCTCAAGACAATTCTCTCATTTCTAGTTATGATTTATCATCATCTATCTCTCAATTGTCTTCACTAGACATTGATTCGGACTATCAGTATTATCTCAATCTTCATCTTCAGGATCGAATCAGAAGTGAATCAAGGCAAGGAGGAAATGATCATAGATGAATGATATATACCACTTTTATGAGATTAACATGTGTGTAAACATGTATGGATTGTTGAACTCTATCTCTTCTCTTATATCTATTCTTAGAATGTTGTGTATTCTTTAACTAACAATTTGTGTTTGGATTACCTAGTATTTTAATCCTAGTTATCCATGGTATCGATTTTTTTATTTACATGGATATTTGCATATTATGTGTTTAGATATCCTCCTAGTCTTTGATTATTAGTTCTCTTTGGCTTGATAAACCTTAGTATAAAATCTGGGCTAGCAAAAGTTTAAGGAAGTGCCTTTTTCAAACTCCTCTAGTCGCGTTTCCATATCGAACCCGCGGTTGTTTAGCGATAAGCAACCGCGGACCTACGTAAGGAACCGCCCAGTACTGTTTCAATAGAAACTTTACTTTACACTGTTTTCTTTAATCTGTGTAAAACTTTGATAAAACTTTTGCAAAAACCTACACTTTCCTAAACTAGGCTACCTAATTTCATTGTTCACATAAAATGATTTTAACCTATTACTAGTTTGGATCATCCCCTTCTCTTCTTAAACCCTCTTTTGTTGATTGTGTTCTTCATCCCTTCAACTCTTCTTTTAACCTCAACATTCAACCATGGTATCCACTAGATCTTCCAACTCCTCCAAAACATCTTCATCCAAAAGAAGTCTTAAGGTGAATCTCAAGTCCTCTAAACTTGGTTCTCCATCTTCTTTCAAACCTAAAAATGAAGCCTCACCTATCCTCATCTCCTCATCACTTTCACCACCACTTGCCTCTTGGCAAACAAACTCAACCCATGGTACTAACCATTCTCATGGTTCTACCTCCTCTTCATTCCAATCAAGGATGAATGAGTTTTCCTCTCCACTAATTTCTAGCCCCCCCTTAAATGTGAATGCTCAACCACAACCTCATCAAAGGATTCCTTTTGTTTTTTAGCCTCTTCCATTCACCCCACCAAATGCACCCATCTCACTTATTTCACTCTTGGATACCATGCCTTCTCCTCATCCTTCTACCACCAACACTCGTCTCTTGGGTGTTCCCATTTCCTATCTCTTGGGTGATCCACGCTTGTTTGATTTTTTCATGCACAATGGAACTAACTGCCCTTGTTGCTTGAACAACTTTCAACTCATTGATATCCTAAGGTTAGAAATGATTGGGGCTCACATAAAGTTGCAAAGCTTTTTGTTGAACCTATTTGCTAATCCTCTACCTCCTAGAAGATAAATGATGGACTTTAAAATTAACATGCTTTTCAAAAGAAGATCAAGCTCAAAGAGAACTATGAACTCAAGACCTAGTTGTTAGCTATCTTTATAGTAGTTAATTGTCTTTTTAATTCTTGTATTTTCTTTTCTTTCACTGATGTTTTTCTCATGCGGATGATTTATAGATTTAGTTTTTATGTGCTTTAATCTATGTGATCACATTAAACAACTTCAATTTATTTAAACAAGAACCTAAATCTATTACAACCTCTAAAAACTTGACTTAAAATTAGACCAAAATGTTAATTAAATATTTTGTCACCCTTTGTCAAGACATTATTTGTGAATGTGTTGCTTTTATTCAACCCTAGTATACTCTATTGCTAAAAGAGGTAAAAATCCAAGATTTGAATTTTTTTGAAAAAGTCTTATCTTTGTCCAAAACTTTAGAAAATCTAGTTTTGCAGTCCATTAGACGCAGTTCTCAAGCCTCCAGGCGGTTCCATATCGATAGGGAACCGCAGGCCTCTTTAAGGAACCGTGCCCAGTAAAGCCGATTTTGGCTTATTTTTGGTCTTTCTTCTTTGACCACTGTTTTCGTTAAGATTCTTTGTTTCCCAATTTGGCTAAACATTCTCTAAAACCTTTCTTTTTAATTCAAATCTTTGCCTTGTCTATTTTCTTTAAATTATTCTCTTTTGGGAGTTCTTTCCTTCATCCCTCACAATGCCTAATTCTTCCTTTTCTAACCTTGACATTTTTTGTCACACTCTTCTCAACCTAAAGCTTCTTCTTCTAAGCTTTCAAAGAAATCAAAAATCTCGGTTAAACCCATTTGGAACAAAAATAATAAGAATCCTCATGAGTCTTCTTCTCCAAAATCCTCAAAGAATTCCTCTTTCTCTCCGATTCAATATTGGAATGAGACTTACTCTATAAATCCAATTACCGGAGAAAAAGAAATTCTTCCACCACCACCTAAACCTTTCAACTCTCCTCAACTTAATGACCTAAATTCTTTCCACCTATCCTCACTAGGCATTGTGAAAACATTTCTTATCCATTATCTCCCTCCCCACCAAACTCTAATCTTGATGGACCCCCCCCCCTCCCCCCATGTAACGACTTTGTTTTACGTCATGGTTCCTCGTGTGCTTGTTGTCGTTTTCAACAAATTGAACTTGCTCATATCTATGACAAGCTAAATTTTCTTGAATTCCTCCTCACTCGACCTCCTCTCAAAGTTTTCGTTCCCGTGAACAAAACTTTGAATGATGCTTCGTCGTCTTTGTTTTCCAACTAAGGCACTCTTTGTACTTTAGTTGTTTGGGTCAATAAATTTTTAGCAATCTTGGAAGGTTATCACTATTAGAATAGCTTATGCTTAGTGGTCTATTTTCCTTTTTTTTTGAATATTCATATTGTGTGTATGAATATTTATCTTGTATGTTCTTTCATATTTTTGTAATACGAATGTTATGTGTGTTATCTTCCCCTCTAATTTTATTATACACATTTGTTAAAAAGTTGATCATGGTTAAAACTTAAAATTAATTATGGGTGATTCCATAAATTCTAAATTTTAACCCATTGACATTTTAAATCATCTTTGATTGGTTTGGATGTTTCTTTTCTTCCTTTATTCCACCAATTGAACTATGATGTTGTCAATACACACTCTTTGGACATACTTAGCAAATGCTTACTTCTAATCTGAGATTTCTTTTCCTTCTCCCTCTCAAGTTAGTTAGTAAGTAGTGCACATATATACGTTGGTGTTTCTTTTCTTTCTTCTAACCTTTGTGTAGCATGTCACCTTAGCTCATTGACTTGGTGCTCCAAGCAAGGGGGAGTAAGCACCAAGGGGAGCTACTAGCAAAAGTCCGGTTCTTTTCTTCTTCAAAGACTTGTGCTAACCTTTTTGCTTTGACAAAGGGGGAGAAATGATAGTGATAAACTCAATAATAATTCTAATAAACTTGTATTTTACGTAAATGAGTTTATAGTTTTTCGTAATTAAAAAGGGGGAGATTGTTAATGCATAAGCAATGCCTAAAAACATTGTTATTATTAATTAATCTTTCTTAGATTTGATCACGACAAATTACAAAGACATTTATTGTCAAACACAATTATAAAACGAATTATCTAACAAACACTATCATCAAGGTAATAATCATTACACTAACATATCTTAATCATGCTTAGTGATCATAAAAGTGATTAGCCTTAAAACTCACTTTTTTCAAACATTACAAAAGATTTTTAATAAACTTTATTTTTAAGAAAATGTTTTATTAAAATGAAAATGCAAATTTTAATGTGGCATATTCCATATCCCATAAGAATATCCTTTGAAGGTTTAAACAGCCTCAGATATTTCAAATTCACTAAAAGACAAAGGGAGCGGAGTCTACGCCAGCGGTACCTTAGCACCTATGGCGGTTCCTTATCGATAAGGAACGGTGGGTGCTGATAAGGAACCGCGGGCAGATATTGCCATTGGATGTTTTGTCCTATAAATAGTGAGTCAAATCTACATTCTTTTTAACCCTTTTTGGACATCTTCTTCAGCCTTCTTTCTCCTTTCTAATCCTAGTCATTTGTAAATGATCACTTAATGTGTTAAGTATGTTTACTCATGATTATCCTCTTGATCTCCTTCTTTACCTTGTCAAAAGAGAAGATCACTCACACACTTGTGATGTGATTAATGATGTAGAATTGATAAAGATCACCTCCTCCTAAAGATCTAGTCATGTTCATCATTTTTTTATTTGTGTCTTGTGTAGATCCAATGTATTTGTGAATACTTGGACTAGTTGTGTTCATCCATGTTATTTGTGAATACTTGGATTAGAGTTGTGTACATCCATTGTACATGTGTGTGCTTGGATTTATGTTGTGTAGATCCAAGCTACATGTGTGTACTTGGATATGATTAGTTGAGTTGTAATTAGTTGTGTTAGTTCTCACTAAACTATGAAGTGATGTAGTTGTGTCTTGTGAGTTCTCACTAAACTATAAAGTGATGTGGTTGTGTCTTGTGAGTTCTCACTAAGCTATAAAGTGATATGTAGTTGTGTTGTGTGAAGTTCTCACTTAGCTTCAAAGTGAAGAGTCGTGAATATTGGTTCTATCTTTGGATTAAAACTCGACATCTAGCCTTGTGTTGGAAAATGGTGAATTAGGCAACGCTGTGAAGATTGGTTCTACCTTTAGATTAGAACTCGACATCTAGCCTTGTGTCTTAAAAGAGTGAAGTGGGCGACGTTGTGTAGATTGGTCCTAACAAAGATTAGATCTCGACATTTAGCTTAGTGTCGGAAAATAATGTAAGCGACGTTGTATGGTTTTCTCCGCCAAGAAGGGAGCTTGTGGATATAGTGAAAATCTCGAGTAAGGTGTACTCGAGGAGTGGAATAGGAACGAGGATAGAGCCTCGTTGCCGAACCACTATAAATCTTGGTGTCTTCCTACTAGGTTGTTTCTTTCCTTACTCTTTACTCACATTTATTATCACTACACTTATTATACATTGTTAATGCATTAGAATTGAACCTAATCATTATGTAACTAGCTTTGAAGTAAAAGATAGTTTTGTACACTCACCTAATTGAAAGAAATTTTAATTAGGAGATAAATTGATGAGAAACTATTCAACCCCCCCCCCCCTTTCTAGTTTCTACATGGGTGTTCATCTCTAAAATACTTGAAGACCTATACCATTTGACTATTAAACTAGCAAAACTCAATATTACTACTCACATGTAAATGGCCAGTGGAGATCTAATTCTTTTATTGATTTATATAATACTAGTAAACAATATATATGAGTAATGACATGCATGAATTATATACACATCAAATTTGTTAAATTTAGTCTTCTTAAAATGATGATATGAGAAGGCTGTTGTACACTCGTAATATTTGGCCATACAAATATAAGTTCATAACATATGACGTATTCTTTAAAGATATCTATAAATAATAGTCGCATATATATCGTTTAATAGGCAAACAGTTTGGGTGCGAACTGCTTATAGCTTTTGTGTTATTTGCTTCTCGCGTATAAAGTGCGGATTTTTCGTCCTTTCAGTAATGACATCCTTTCTATGCATGATTAGGATTCCTCGTCTGCAGCCAAATGTTTTCCCCAGTATATGTTATTAATTATTCGAAATTATTTTAAAAACTAAGATTTTGCATGAGCCTTATATACAAGTATGACCAGTTAGTTGCACTAGTTACGGAGGTGCCGTAACAATGACACTCGAGGCACCGGTGTCATGACTCACCTGTAGGAGAGTGATATCCTGCCGCGTCCCATTCAGCTCAACTTGGCCATTTTATCAGTATTATTAGTGGGGCGTATGTAAGCATCCTAGGCTATCAGTTTATAGTTTATCAGGTAAATGTGGTGTGTTCTCTACATCCTTCTCATTGGAGCTGATCCATCCACCCAACATATTATTTAGAGGTCACCCCTTTATAGCATGACGAGGTCACCCCTCCAGATATTCATGCAACAGTTGTTACAACACATGACCTATATAAGCTCTTTGCAATTAAAATACAGTAAATGCATGTTTTCAGATTTAACAGATAATAGTTCAGGTTTATTTTTTTTCAAATCAGACTTTTCAAATTATACACAGATTTCTGCTGCAACTTTACTTATCAGTGTTACAGCTTCACTATTTTATCATCTGCTTCATTTCAGTATTTCTTGTCATGCTTTATATCCATTCACTGGGCGTTATGCTCAGTCGTAGTTCTTTTCATGTTCTAACGGCAGGTACACCAGGACGCTCTTAGGATTCTAATAGCATGTGCATTTGGATGGAAGCTATCCAGACTTCTGACATTATGCACTTCTTACATTATTATGCTTATTTGGACATTGTTTAGTCCTTTCCTTCAGTATTTACTTTTCATGTTTTGATCTTATGTTTGGATTACCGATGTTTGATTCTGGTAATTCCTTTATGGTCACTTAATGTTTTAGGACATTTACATTTTGCTTTGATGACACGCCATAAATACACGTAACGGTCCACTTATCCAAGTGGGGTGTTACAATTATGGTATCAGAGCGCAAGGTTCGACCTGTAGGCTCTAAAACTTGACCTGTGACTAGTGGGTAGACACCAGGAACTTCCCAAATTTTGGCGTTGTTATCTTTCATGTTTCACATGCATTTATTAGTCAGTTGTCTTAAAATTTTGACTAAGTAAAAGTTTGGTATAGGACTGGCCATATTTTGCCGCAGGTGCTTTTTAGCGAATTTTGTTTGGTGAACCGACCCATAGGCGTTCACCCTTGCCCGTTCAGATTTTGTATTGGTGAACCGACCCATAGGCCCTCATCCTTACTCATGTCAGATTCACGATCTCTTTCAAATGTTAATTTGTGAACCGACCCATATGCGTTCACCATTGCTCACGTCAAATTTCATGCTCTTCAGTCGAATGTCATTTTGTGAACCAATCCATAGTTGTTCACCTCGTTCATATCATGATGTTTCAGTGAAGTTTTGACTAGTATGGTTTGGACTACAGCCATCCATATTTAGTCCCAGATTATAAATTTCTATACATGACAGTTCTCGTAAAATTTTGACAAGTATGGATTGAACCAGAATCGTCCATACTTAGTCACATGTCTTCTCATTTGAATTTGGTGGATTTAGCTGCAGCCATCCATAACAGTTGTTGTTAAACCTCAGTTGATCATACTCTTGTAGTCTTTTTAACAATCCAGTTCTCACAATCCCAAGTTGATTTCGTTTTCACGCTAATTCAGTTTCATGTCTCCTTACGAGGGTTTTATGTTCAGCAGAGTGATAATGTTTTCATGCTAAGACACAAAAGGATTTCAATAAAATCCTGTTTTCATGATAAATCATATTTGGTCTTCATCAATCATACCTTCATGCTGGATACTGATGAAACTCCGTTTAATCATATTTTGAGCTCTCTATACAACCAACATTAAGTCTACGCGGGAATTTCCAGGCTATCATGTAACTCGTTTCAGTCCAGTTTGCTATCGTTTAAATTAAATTATCTTCCATTGACCATGTCAGGCGGTTGACACCAGTACCGATCATCTCAAGAAATTACCATCGGAGCCATGTACAGTATTTCATGTGTACTCCATGAACAGTATCTCAGGTGTACTACATGTACAGTATTCATCGTGTACTTCACGTACAGTATTCAGGTGTACTCTATATAGCTTACTCCATGGGTACTGTTAATCGATCCTTAATCATCTCAGGCGTTTCCACGTGTCGATATTCTACTAGGTGTTGATGCTGCTTGTTAGTTGAAGATTTTACTAGATATTAATGTTGCTAACACTTCGAAGACCTCACGAATGCTGATGCTGCTGATACTTTGGAGATTCCACAAAATGCTGATGCTGTTTATATTATGTAGACTCTTCAGAGCAAGGACGAAAACTATAAATTTGAAATTCCTGACAAGAATATACTGCAACCATCAGACGCTACCATACCATTCCATGCTTTTACTTCCTCAGTTAAGATGTCACACATAACACGGCTATATTTTCATTTAGAAGAGTGGAAACCGGTACCCAGTCGGCCACTTAGCAGAAATAGTTACATGAATCACGGTCATGATAATGACCGTCATAATAACGACAGACAAAGCAGTAGTGACAACCACCATGCTAATAATTAATCAGTCAGTAACCATCGGAACTCCGGAACAGACGTGACCAGAAATACAGAGGTCAGCAGTCTAACCGGTCCGCGAATCTAGTAGTTACCAAAAACTTCAGCCTTGTTCAGATTCACCTACTAAAACACATGTCAAGATATCAGTCAAGACACAGGTCTCTAGTCTCCTTTAGGAAGACACCATTCAGGACACTAGTTATGATACATGTCATACGAATATCTTCTCAGGGAACGAGTCAAGACTCATAACTCCAGTATGTTTTCTAAACCAAGCCCTCAGTAATTCAGGGTACCCTCCAAAAAGGGTATACCGTTCTGCTATGCCACATGTAGATCAGACCATTAAAAATTCAGTTACCACCACTGGAGTATTACTCAGGTTAGACACGTAGTGTTCTTTCTGTGAGACTACAAACGAACACATTCTATGAAAGTCGCCACGTTTACTTCACGTATTCCTATGTCAGCTTCATCTTAAATCAGCCATTTACCTACCTCCTAGCCAGAAAAGACTCCACAGTATCACCTATATTTATTAAAGTTTTCTTTTCACTTACCGACGAGGTCCGTCTTACTAACTCCTGAACATATTCATTATATTTCTGCCAGAAAAATCAGTACAAATTGTTTCACCTTTACAAGCACGTGAATTATTATCTTATAGCTGCGAAGACTTCTAGTCACCATTTATGATGCGACTTCTGAAATTCCTTAAACTCATGATCAACAGTTTATCCCAAAGCTTCCAGATATCATTCCAGAAGGTTTTCCAGAAATTCCTTCCTAACCACGAGACAGAGTGTAACATCGAGCTTGTCTCAAGGGTAGAAACTGTTTTTCCGAACTCTTTATCGTAGGACTTCAGCCGAGTTAAAAGAGTTGCAGTATTAGTTGCCAGAGTTACCGGAACGAGGCTTTAATCTCCCTAGCACATCACCAGAAGGTGCACCGTTTATCTAGTCTAGCAGGAGGAAGTCCGGTAACATGAGATCATTTATCGACCACCGAAAATTTGACAAGATCACCATTCATAATCGATATTCATCTCACGTATAGAAGGTTTACTTGACCTGCTACGACGTCTTAAACATTTTCTAGAACGATTCATGATCATGCCACCAGCAGTGGTGAGAGAAAGACATGAGGTTTTCCAGACTGCTGTTGCACACGTTATAGTCTCTCTAAAATTTTAATTTTACTTCTGAACTCCCAAATTCTTCAGCTATATTCTGAAATTTATGAATAAATTTTTCCACGAATTCTTAAACCAGTTCGCCAGCATATTTATCGATAACATCCTGACCTGCTAAATTCTATAGGAGAACAAGAGGATTATATATTTTTACAATTCCGTAGATTCATCGATAGGAGAAAATCATATACGCAGCTTTCTAGATGTGAGTTCCACTTGAACAAGGTGGCATTTCTGAGCCACCCTATTTCAGTAGAAAGAAATTTCAGAAGTACTACGAAGGTGGGGGCCATCACCAGATGATCAAGACCGACGTCTATGACTGAAGTACGAAATTTTTTAAGATTCAGTGATTGCTACCGTAGAAATTGCCAACAATTATCACGATTAGCTTTCCATGACTAAGCTTACGCATAAAGGAGATGACCTACACTAAAACTTTGTATTCCATAAGATCCTACGCTAAGAGAGATCTACTTTACCGAGACTCAAAAAATTTCACGACTATTCACCAAGATTTCACCAGAATGTACCATAATCATAGACAAAATTTTAATAGAATCAGTATAAAACGTAGAGGCAGCTATGTTCATATCTAAATGCCTGCCATTCTAGCAGGTTTAAGATAGAACGCCGTCATGCTAGCGAGTTATTACAACCATTATAATTCGAAACAGAAATAGGACAAGATTCCATGAGGATTGTTATCAGTTTACCATAGAACTCAGAAAAGTATGATGCTATCTAAGTCACTATCATCCATTTAACCCAGCCTACACGTTTTCCTTATATCCGAAAAGATTACGAACTAGTAGATCTGCAGGATATTCAGCAATAAATCGTAAGATTTCAAGGTATTCCATTGACCATCATATTAGACAGAAATTCATGTTCACAATCACGTTCACCTTCATTTTCACGTTCACGCTTATGTTCATCTTTACGTTTGCGTCTCACATTCATATTATGATGTTGTTTTAGTCCATGTTTTGTGCTATCTCATGATTTAAGTTCACGCTCGTATTTAAGACATTGTTCACGCTCAGTTTCGTGTTACATCTCATGATACATGTTTCACAACTTGTTACCAAATATAGTCATTGAAAGCTTAAGAAACCAGACTCAAGTTTAGCACAACTTTTTCATAACCAGCCAGACGTTTCACATCTCAGGCCGTACCGTTTGACCTTCCTTCCTCAGTCAGCATACGTTCATGATATGTCCTAGTATTACGTTCACGGTATGTTTCACGTATCACAGTCATGATATACTTCATGCACAGTGTTCCTCATATAATCGCGAACCACGTTTACAATTGCTCACGTAGTACGTTCGCAATTGTTCACGTAGCTCATCCCTATATGTTTTCAGCAGCTTGCTCAGAGATATAAATGTTATATTTTTAGGAAATTGTACCTATCATTTCAGGTATCCTAAGTGTTGTATTTTATTCATTCGATCAGATTCTTAAATCCATCGCAGGTATGGAACCAGAAACTATTCAGCATAGTCAGGACAGGGTCATTAGGACCCAGATTTTCAGGATATTTAGACCTTTGAAGGAACTATTCGAGCGGGAAGCCACTCGGAACGGAGGAGTCCATCCGGACCTCTCATTCTTTCTTCAAAGTTCAGTTAAGTTCTTTTAGTCATGTTACATTCCCCGTTCACTTCAGTCATGTCACGTTCATGTCCTTTCAGTTTACGTGTTCTTTCAGTTCTTATAACTAGCAGCTTTATTATGCCTTAATTCGAGAACGAATATCCTTCTTCATAGATGTCCTTTCAGCCTTCATGCTCTTTCAGCATATATGTCCTTTCAGCTTTTATAACTTCATCAGCTTATTACCTCTAATTCGAGGAGGAATTTTCTTTTTTTAGAAAGGGAGAATTGTAAAACCCGTAGCATTATCAAATTTCTAATTCGAGAACGAATTATTCATTTAGAGGTGTAGAGTTGTAAAACCCAAAAATTTGGTTTGTATTTTATTTTATTTTGAATATAACCTAAAGTTAAATATTAAAATGGTAAAGATAAATACTAAATATATACTATTAGTAATTTATGCTAGACAATAAAAAGCAAGTAATAAGAAAATATGGAAATGATTTATGGACTTAATGAAGGACTAAAAACACGTTTGCAATTTTGAATGAGTAGATAGAATGTATCAATAATCACATTCCGTCATTACCGGCCCACAATAAGTTCAAACCTTTGATTTATTCTTATGACCACTCACGTTTATAACATGATGAGTTATCACTTTATTACTCGCACATAACTAATAAGAAAAGATGGCCTAACGTGTTCACCATAAGACCGTAAATAATACTAGGGATAGAGAAAGAAGATCTTGCTGCCTGAGTCTACATAAGGTGATGGCGATGTGAAGTTGGAGGCATCCGTAATTACGTCATTGCACCACATCGATCGATTAAAAGAACAACACAATGGTAATCTTGAATCGTTCTTGGTGGAGTGGTGGTCGATCGATTCACGGGTGTGTTCTGGCCTAAGTACAGGTCTCGTCGATTCTCGTTTATCGTTCGAGTTGGGTAGAGATCCGGATTACGTTTAGCGGTTCGGTTATGTCTCGGTTTCTCGGTTAGTTTGTGTCTCGCCGCAGCTTAGTGTTCGTGTTTTGGTTTTGATATATTTTTCGTCAAATCTTAAGGTAACTCCTTAGACAATCTGTTAATACACAATTATACATCACACATAAGTATGATAGGCTGTTTTGTATATGCTAATATGAAATTTCTATATATAAGAATTCAAACAATATTTGCCTTATGATGAATCGGTAAGATACGGTTTAAAGCTAGTGACTATATATGAAACATGTAAAATTGATTCTTTTAATATCTTATTTTTGCGAGAGGGTAAGAGACTAGCGAATAATGAGATTTGTTATTCTCGGTGAAATTCGAATGTGCGTTAATTAATCATCAGTTTGGGTGTTCATTTCTAAAAGACTTCAAGACCTATACCATTTGACTATTAAACTAGTAAAAATCAGTATTACTAATCGCATGTAAATGGCCAGTGGAGATCTAATTCTTTGAGTGATTTATATGATACTAGTAAACAATATATATGAGTAATGACATGAATGAATTATATACACATAAAATTTGTTAAATTAAATCTTCTTAAATTGATGATATAAGAAGGCTGTTGTACACTCGTAATATTTGGCCATACAAATATAAGTTCATAACATATGACGTATTTTTTAAAGATATCTATAAATAATAGTCGCATATATATCGTTTAATAGGCAAACGGTTTGGGTGCGGACTGCTTATAGCTTTCGTGTTATTTGCTTCTCTCGTATAAAGTACGGATTTTCCGTCCTTTCAGTAAGGACTTCCTTTCTATGCATGATTAGGATTCCTCGTCCGCAGCGAAATGTTTTCCCCAGTATATGTTATAAATTATCATAAATTATTTTAATAACTAAGATATTGCCTGAGTCTTATATACAAGCATGACCATTTAGTTGCACTAGTTACGGAGGTACCGTAACCATAACACTTGAGGCACCGGTGTCATGACTCATTAATAGGAGAGTGATATCCTGCATCGTCCCATTCAGCTCAGCTTGGCCATTTTATCAGTATTATTAGTGGAGCGTATGGATGCATCCTACGGTATCAGTTTACAATTTATCAGGTGAATATGGTGTGAGCTCTACATCCTTCACATTAGAACTGATCCCTCCACCCAGCACATTATTTAGAGGTCACCCCTCTACAGCATGACGAGGTCACCCTCCAGATATTCATGCAACAGTTGTTACAGCACATGACCTATATAAGCTCTTGGCAATTAAAATATAGTAAATGCATGTTTACAGATTTAACAGATAACAGTTCAGTTTTATTTTTTTCAAATCAGACTTTTTAGATTATACACAGATTTCCGCTACAACTTTACTTATCAGACTTACAGCTTCAATATTTTATCATCTGCTTTATTTCAGTATTTCTTATCATGCTTTATATCCGTTTACTGGGCGTTATGCTCAGCCGTAGTTCTTTTCATGTTCTAACGGCAGGTACACCAGGACGCTCTTAGGATTTTGAGAGCATGTGCATTCAGATTATACACAGATTTCCGCTGCAACTTTACTTATTAGTCTTACAGGTTCAGTATTTTATCATCTGCTTCATTTCAGTATTTCTTATCGTGCTTTATATCCGTTTACTGGGCGTTATGTTCATCCATAGTTCTTTTCATGTTCTAACGGCAGGTACACCAGGACGCTGTTAGGATTCTGAGAGCATGTGCATTTGGATGGAAGCTATCCAGACTTCTGACATTATGCACTTCTTACATTATTCTGCTTATTTGGACATTGTTTAGTCCTTTCCTTCAGTATTTACTTTTCATGTTTTGAGCTTATGTTTGGATTACCGATGTTTGATTCCGGTAATTCCTTTATGGTCAGTTAATGTTTTAGGACATTTACCTTATGCTTTGATGACACGTCATAAGTACACGTAACGGTCCACTTATCCAAGTGGGGTGTTACAAATTGGCTGGGTGAATTTGTGTTTTATTGCTTGTTATTGACTCCCTACAACTCACTGGTTGTAAGGGTGCCTTGATTGTCCAAAGAAACCAACTGAATCTCTCTAAAAATGCAAGTCAAAAAGTCAAAGCAGTGGGAACACTTTCCCACTGAAAGTTCCCACTGATAGTGTATTTTGTTCATCAGCTTATTAATAAGCTATTCTAGCTTATTCTATTGTGCAACAACTTGTTTTTTGTGATAGAACTTAATATTTTAAGCTTATAAGTCAGTTTTGAAGTTTACAGCTTTTGGTTTTAGCTGTTGACTAGAAAACGACTATTTTGTCTTTTTCAAAAATAGCTTATTGCTTTTTCCAGCTTATTGAGTGTGCTTATTTGAAAACTTTTTGTTGATTAAGCTTAATTAAGTGATTTAAAACCTTTTATAAGTTGAATCAGCTCTTGAAGTGGTCTAGAACTCAAAAACGACTATTTTGTCATTTTGTATAGAGAGCTTTGCCTTATTTCTTGAGCTTATTTAAAAATTCTTTTTACAAACAGCTATATAATCTCATAAGAAGGATATGTGTCAAATTTCAGCTTATGGCTTAGTGGGCCAAAAAGCCCATTAAGAATAAGTTGTTGTTCATTAAGCTGTGATAAGCACTAATTCAGCTTTTTGGCCTTTAGAGTTTTATGTTTAAAATTGAATTTTAAGCTAGACTGGAACTTTTCAGCTTATTTGGGTGACTTTTTGCTTATTGGGCCAAAAAGCCCATTTGACTTGGACTGTTTTTACTTTTGGCCCATTTGGAGGCCCAATAGGGTATTAGGTCATTTTATTTTCATTTCTTGTTTTATTAAGTTAAAATAAATTAGTTTACAAGTTTTTAGAATTTTTTATAGATTTTGAATTTTTAATATTATTTTAATATTTAATTTTAATTTTAATCATTTTAAATAGTTTTAATTAGTTATAAATTTTTCAAAAATAGTTTTTAGTTTAATTAAGTTATTTTAGAGGTTTACAAATTTAAAAATCTTACTTTGGGCTTTTTATTAAATAAATTGATTTTTAGGGCTTTAATTAGCATTAAAAAATTATTATTTAATTAAATAAAAGGTTTGAGTAAGTTTTGATTTTTGGTAAACTCTAATTGCATTTTTAGGGATTTATTGTGATTTTCTAGGAATTTTTAGGGTAATTTTTAAATTTCGTCACGTTTTACGGTTTTACGTTTACGTTATTCGTCGTAGTTTAATTTTAAATCGTAATCGTCATCATTTTTCTTTTCCCATTCTCTCATCAATATTAATCTCAAAGTTAATCAAGTCTTAACACACACACCAAGCCTCCTTGAGAACGAACTCACACCTTTGGGTCATTAGTGCACGGTTTTCCTTAATCGCCGTACTTACTCTATTTACCTTGTTTTCCTAAACAAGTGTATTACTACAAGTATCAGTTATAGTCTCTCAAAAATTTTGATTTATACTTCTGAGCTCCTAAATGCTCCAGCTATATTACGGAATTTATGAATCAAATATTTTTCCACAAATTCTTAAACCAGTTCGCCAGCATATTTATCGATAACATTCTGATCTGCAAAATACTAAGAGAAGTACAAGAGAATCATTTTCTCACAGTTGTACATAATCTCCGAAAGGAGAAAATTATATAAGCATCTTTCCAGATGTGGATTCCAGTTGAACAAGGCGGCATTTCTAAACCACCCTATTTCAACAGATCGAAATTTCAGAAGTACTACGAAGGTGGGGGCCATCACCAGATGGTCAAGACCGATGTCTATGACTGAAGTATGAAATTTTCTAAGATTCAGTGACTGCTACCGCAGAAATTGCTAACAGTTATCACGATTAGCTTTCCATTACTAAGCTTACGCATAAAGGAGATGACCTACACTAAAATTTTGTATCCCATAAGATCCTACACTAGGAGAGATCTAATTTACCAAGACTCAAAATTCTTTCACGACTATTCACGCAGATTTCACCAGAATGTACCAAAATCCCAGACATAATTTTTAATAGAAGCAATATAAAACGTAGAGGAAGCTATGTTCATATCTAAATGCATGCCATTCTATCAGGTTCAAGATAGAACGCCGTCATGCTAGTGAGTGGGTACAACCATTAGAAATTTTGAACAGGAGTGGGACAAGGTATCTATGAAGATTGTTTTCAGTTTACCACAGAACTCAGAAAATATGATACTATCTAAGTCATTGTCAACCATTTAAACCAGCCTACGCGGGTTCTCTCATTCGAAGAGATTTCGCAGTAGCAGACCTGCAATAAATTCAGCAATAGAGCGTACAATTTTAAGTTGTTCCATCAACTATCATATCATATAGAAAATTTCACGTTCACGATTCACGCTCACGTTCATGATCACTGTGACAATCCTCAAAATTCACATCTATGCTATAAAGCTATAACTGTCTCAATATGAAATTTTGCCTAGAAATTTTTGCTTTATGTACCTTACATGGTAAGATGAACTGCTTCTCACAACCTGAACTGCCATTACAACATATTCCTATATGTTGTCAATACAATGTATATATCAAGTCTAAGATCTAAAATAGAACTAATATATTGATAAGAACATCTCAAATGTAACTATGATGCTCTAAATTCCCTTAGAAACCCTAGAATCCCTATAAATGAGTTGTAAACTCAAAAATGGTAAGCTATGAATGGAAAAATCATATGAATAAGTCATTATGAATTATAAACAAGTTATAAAATATACTTTGAAGAGATAATAATACCAAATAATGGCAAGAACAAACCATACAAAGCTAAGTACAAGTAATTGCACATAATAGTCTAGATCACCAACTAGAAACCCTTGATAAACCATGTTTCAAGCAATATAACTACAAAAAAACCATGTACTATTATTAAACACATTATGCTAATTCTAATACACCATATAAAATAAAGTTAATTGATTATAAAATACTAATATTCACTAATCCAAGGCTAATTACAAGTTAAGACCTAGTAACTAAGATTAGCATATAAAATCCATTATACATTGAATTAGAGTCTAATCTTTTGCCATAAATTATAAAACTCAACTATACATCGTATTAAGAATATACAGTTAATTCAAGTCAACTTACAAGTTGGTAAAGCATAAAGTACAAGTTATCAAAGCATAGGATCTTAAGCTCCTATAATTGTCCCTAGAATATGATCAGCCTATACAAACCCTTAAACTAAAAACATAGAATCCCTAATAGTCATAAACATACTATATAATCCCTACAATAAGTGTTTATAAAGGTACAAACACTAATTACCCAAGATAGAAAATCATTAGGATTAATGACCTAAAAACCCTAATATTAAGAAATCTACATGGAATCACTACCTAGTTCTTTTTGGACAAGTCTATAAATATTTATAGGACTTCGTTAAGGTTATAATATTATATTAACACAATTTACAAGTTCCCTAATGCAAAAGGTACAAGATTTCGATGCATGTCTTGTAAATTAGGTCAAAATGAGTATTTTCATCCTTTGGACATGTTTACGTAGAACAAATTAATATAACCAATGTAGGGACTTCATGAACACATTGAGGATAATTTAGGATATAAAAAATTGAGTTTACATAAGTAGTTTGTTGAAGGATAATCACATTTACTAAGATTAAAGCCTAGATCATTAGAAAACCCTAACCCGCCTAAGTTTTCTTCCCATTTTCACATCAAACCTTTATTAAACTTCAAACCAAAGACCCAAAATTCTTAATAATGTATATACCCTAATTAAAGCCTAAACCATCACTAATCATATTCCTAAGCCCTTATCACCAAAATCACAAAGTATAAAGTTACAAGTCTTAGTTTTGTACCCGGTTTTGGTTCTCCCTCCAAAAATGATTCAAAACCACTTCCCTCCTAAATTTAAACTTAGGATCAGATATTTAGGATATTTTGAGATATTTTCCAAGTAGGTGCATAAGTATCATTAAAATTCATGGATTAATATAGACCATGTACTTAGATATTTTGATCCTAGACTTCATGACTTATTACTAGACTTGCATAGATCTTTCCTAGGATTACTTAGTGTTGGAAATACGTTTTCCCTATAAAGTCTCGGTCACATCTTAGTTAGCATAGATCACGAGTTATAGGCTATTTAGAACTTTGTAACTTGGAGCGACCTCCCTTAGGGGGAGATTGTTGGAAATACGTTTTACGTATTTATGAAGGATCGGTCGCTCCAACTATAATTATGTAACGGGCTCGTGATCTATTTACTTATTGTATAGCCCATATAGCCCACATGTAGGGTGGGCTATATATAACCCCTCCTAGCATGTTAGGAGGGGGTTGTTGATTCCATTTTCACTTAATCATTTATTCATATTACTTTCTCTCTCTACAATTCTCTCCCTTCTCTCCTTTCTCTCTCTAATCCTTCATCTAATTCCTTCATTTCTTCTTTAATTATCAATCAATCAACCATCTAAATCCACCAAATCCATAACATAGAATAGGCCATAAATTTCGTAGACCTTCAATTGGTATCAAGAGCCTTGGTTAGTTTGGTTTATTCTTGTTTTATATTTTTTTTCTTTTTGATTTTGGTGGGTTTTGATTTAATCATGCTTAAATCATAAAAAGTTTGTATTTTTTTATAAAAAGTTTGTGTCTTTATATGTTAAATCATATCAAATCTTCAAATCTTTTTACTTTTTAGATAAAAAATTACAAATTTTTATATAAAAATCAAATTTTTCTTATATAAAACCTTAAAAAGTTGTGTTTTTTATAAAAAGTTAGTGTTTTTTTTATATTATTTAATTTTTATTATTTTTTTTTAGTTTATTTTTTTTAATCAGTTTTTTTTTATAAATTTTTTAATCAGTCCTTTACAAATTTTTTTTAGTTTTATCAATTTTATTTTTTTTTATTATTTTTTTAGTTTATTTTTTAATCAGTTTTTTATAAATTTTTTAATCAGTCCTTCTGTCCCACTGTCCAGTTTTTGGTCCATTGTTTCTGTCCATTTGTCCAAATTTGTCCAAATATCTCTGTCCCATCAAATCTGTCAAATAGTTCCGAGTTCCTATTTGGTATCAAGGTTTTCGAGTGAGCCAAAAGTTCCGAATCAATTTTTTAAGACAAAACTTCCGAATCAATTTTTTTGAAAATCTTCCGAACCAAACACTTCCGATTCGGAAGTCTTCCGAATCAAAATCTTCCGATTCGGAACTGTTCCGAACGAAACAAAGTTCCGAACGAAACAAAGTTCCGAACGAAACAAAGTTCCGAACGAAACAAAGTTCCGAACGAAACAAAGTTCCGAACGAAACAAAGTTCCGAACGAAACAAAGTTCCGATTCGGAACTCTTCCGTATAAAGCCCATTCAAATTAAACGGACAAATTGGGCAAATCATCGTCTTTTCAAAAAGACTCATTCCCTCGACTTCCAAACAAAACACACCTCTCGTCTCTCACACCTTTCGACACATCTCACCCTCGACACAAAAACAAAACCCTCGTCTCACCCCGACACCCATTCTCACAAACGACCTCACAGACCCTCGATAAGACCCACAAACAACTCTCGAACCGACTCAAAACAACTCCCTCACCTTTCGACTGACACTCGACTCACACAATTTACCCACCCTCACTCTCGGACTCCCTCACCAACATCAACAACACCCTCTCGTCCCCACACCACCAAACTCATCAGACTCACCCCATAAGACTCGACCCAAACTGTACTCTAACAGACCCTCGAATCACATCAAGTTTGGACTCGACCCTCACACCCTCGACCTTAACCCCCTCATACACCATCGAATATTAACCATCCACTCCCACATCACACAACCTCACACCTCTCAACCTCACACCTCAACCTCAGTCTTTCACCCCCTCCGACTCACACCCTCGTAACACCCCCAATCCCCCCAACACCCTCCCCTCACGACTCCAAACGCCCTCACCCTCGCTTGCAACACACCCATACCAGACTCACACAACAACCAACATATAGAACGACTCAACAGATGAAGAGAGAGGGACTCAATCAAAACAAAAATTAGCAAACCTACCCGAGACCCTTAACAGATCTTGACGACATCTCTTGATCTCACTTTGAATGATTCAATTATGAAGTGATTGATCCAGAAAACAGGCGGATTTATATGTGTGGAGTTGTGGATTTGGGAGTTGAAGATTTTGAGATTGAAGATTTGTTGAGAGAACAAGAGGACGGAGGATCCAAAGTTTGGTTCTAGGTTATGAGATTAGATTGAGAAGAGAGATTTAGGTTTTTTTCTGTGTGTGTGTTTTTTTAGTTTAGGAGAGAGAGAGTTATCACGTGTATTTATCTGGGCGGATATATCTAAGTAAAAGGGGTGGGCGGTGGAAGTATTTGATTGGTCCACGTGTTTTGGTGGACGGAGAAAACAAAGACGTGATATATATTTCTTTTGGGCCACGTGTTCTTTTCTTAGATACGTTTAACTGGGCGGAGAAATCTAAAACCAGATTTTTATTATTATTTTTTTCTATTTTAGGTAAACTGTAGGACACGTTTTTTTTATATATAACACATTTTATTATATCTTATTTCTCTACTTTTATTTTCTTTTTCACTTTAAAATATCACACTTTTTAATTTTAGTTAAATTAATCCTTTTTATTTTAAAAACATCACATTTTATTTTTTTATTTTTTTTTTGTATTTTTGTCTCTTTTATATTTTTATTTTTATTTTTATTTTTATTTTGTCACTTTTATATTTTTAGCATTTTGGATAGTAATTTTTGGCAAATCGTGTTCAGCGGGTATTTTTTTTTTTTTTTTTTTTTTTTTTAAAAAAAAAAAAAAAAAAAAAAAAAAAAAAAAAAGTTATCGTGAAAAAATTTTGACGGGTTATCGTGACGAGTTATAGTGACGGGTTAAAAATTTTGTGGCCGGTTTTGAAGACAAAGTGACGAGTCAACGTGACGGGTTTTATTTTTAGCGACTACACATTTTTGATCGGGTTTAATTAATACTCGTTTGAGCCGTCAACATCTTTTGAGCCGAATTAAAGTGTAAAAACCCGACAACACCAACATCCACATCATTTTTCTTTATCTTTCCTCGATTTGAAATGGATTCGTTCAATTCGACACTTCAAGAGGGAGACTTGCATCACAAAGCTCGAGAAAGTGGTATAGATTCATTTCAAATGCTCCAGTCTCATCTGGTCACTCTTTCGGGAATTCAAGGAGGGAGCGAATTTGTGACAATCTTTGGACAAGATCGTCATATATTCATCGACTCACTCTTCACCACTTTGACCGAACTCGCCGAGCAACTCAACCACAATAAAGATTTTAATTACTCTGCATCGGCACTTGCTTATAAGGTTCTTGTGACACAACTCACGCCTTTCCTCCAGTTCAATATCATCAAGTCTGAAAGTTCAATGATTTGCCAATCATTTCTTCGAGATACACATACCGAGCTTCGAGTTTTCCGTGATACGATTTTGAGACTCATGTCATCGGTCTCGTCTTCAATTTATGAACGATCTCGACTTCAGCAAGGGTATGATAATGGAGTGCAAGACTCTTCGATGCAAGAGGAAACTGGTCATACGGTTGACAACTTGGAGCCTAACGATGGCAAGAGCACAGAATCAGGAGAACAACATGATACCAGTGGTACGTCAGGGAATGTTCACGAGATCTCTCTTGATGACACCTTACCCGTTTATGACGAAGAGCCTGCAAATATGGTACAATCTAATGTTGTTTATGATGTATATGCTAATGACATGCCGCATATTGAGCATTCTGAACCTAATTATGACAAACATGGGATGGAAAAGAGTGATAGAAATACCACTTCTGATTCATCCGATGTGAGTCATAATGGGGGAGAAGGTGTTCAAAATGCTAAACATCATGATAAATGCTTTATAACTGCCTCGTTAACTGATTCTGATTCTAAGATTAAAGAGCTCGAAACGATCGTAGCTCGGCAATCTAAAGACCTTGAGGATGCCAAACTTGAATTTTCTAAGAAAACGGATAAATTTGAAACATACTTTGAAAAACTTGAAAAGTCAAACGTTGTTCTTGAAAGAAAATTGGATCAAACTGTTCTAGATTCTAAAGCTGAAAAGGATAATCTTTTGAAACAAATTCAACTGCTTGAATCTAAGTTGGCATCCCAAGATAACTTGCTCAAAGAGAATGAGACTTTAAAGGCCCAAGTACAGGAAAAAGTCTTTGCTATAGCTGCGTTGAAAAACGAGTTAAGGAAAAGTAAAGGACCTAGTGTGGACACTAAGCTTGAAAAACCATCAATCTTGGGGAAACCACCTACAAATCAGTTCGTCAGACAACCGACTGTCAGACAACCTACTGCATTTGGATCCGAGCGATCACAATCCTCGAGACCGCGGTTTGCCTCCCAAGTTGATTTGGGTCATATTTCTAGAACTGTCACTCCAGCAACTAGGCCCAATGTGATCACTCCAGCTTTAGCAAGACCAAATCATATGATTGCCTCTAGTTTCCCTAAAAATACCAAGACCACGTCTAGAACTAGTTCAAATGACGTTTGCCATAAATCTGGTCTTGGGGAAGCTAAGCAAAAGACACATGCAAGAGATAGCAATGTCCAACCTAGTCAGATGCCTTCTAGTTTACCCAACACTGCTAACCGTAGCATGTCCAATCCTAGGAGCATCAATCAATCATCTAGGGATTCTAGATCTTATTCGGACATTAAATATGCTACTTGTAAAACATGTAGAAAATGTGTCTTTACGGCAAATCATGATGCTTGTATCAAAAAATTGCTTAATGAGGTGAACTCCCGTGCTAGACTTAAATCCCAGTGGGTCGCTAAAATCAAACCCGTTGGTAAAATGTGGCGCCCCACTGGTAGATCTTTCACTATTGTAGGAAACGAGTGCCCTTTAACTAGGATAGTCTCTGATTCTACGAAGACTACTAGGGAGGAAATTGCAAAGGATGATACATCACTTAAGCCTGAACTTAAGATTTTCTATAAAAGGAAACGTTTGCCCACTAAGACAAGTGAATCATCTCCTCATGCCACCTCTGACATAAGTAAAGCCAACTGTGAACCCCCACGTGCTTCAAAAATTGATATTGCTAACCCACGTCAAAGCATGCAAATTCCTAATGAGATTGCAGGTACCAAAGTTGATGTTCCAAAAGAACGAAGCGGTCCAATCGTTGTGTACCGTTCAACTAAGGACACTCTTAGAGTTTGGTTGCTGAAGAAGCAAATATCAGAGAAACAAATGTCTCAGGGGATTCATGGTTAAGCAGCAAACAAGGACTTATAGTCACATCACAGACTATAACTCGCTCTTCAAAGAAAGGAAAGTTTATCGCCGATGGTAAACTTATCCTAACAACGAGAAATTAATTTTTCTCGGGCATGAGCTTATATAAAAAACATTCCAAGTTTTTAAGCTCATGCATTATGGCTCATCGTTAAATGTCAGACGATGACCCGTTCCTCAAATAAAGGAAAGTTTATCGCCGATGATAAACTTATCCTTACAACGAGAAATTAAATTTTCTCGGACACGAGCTTACATTTAAACCATTCAAAGGTTTTTAAGCTCGTGTACATGACTTACAGTTAAATGTCAGACTGTAACTCGAACTTAAAATAAAGGAGAGTTTATCTTTTATGATAACTTATCCTCTTAACGAGAAATTCACCTTTCTCGGTCATGAGCTTGTATTAAAACATTCGAAGTTTTAAGCTCAGAAAGGAAAGTGTATCTTTTAAATAAGAGAACTTTTCCTCGTAACGAGAAATTCACCTTTCTCGGTCATGAGCTTTCCGTTAAAACAGTCAAAGTTTTCAAGCTCATGAACACGACTTCTAAGTAAATGTCAGCTTAGGACTCGTTCTTCAGATAAAAGGAAAGTTTATCGCCGATGATAAACTTATCCTTAACAACGAGAAGTTTACAACTTCTCGGACTTGAGCTTCCCAAGATATTCCAAATCTTAAGCTCAAGTACTTGGTTTTCAAAACTTTGAACACAATTTTTCGAGAATTTCTCAAAAGGTTTTTCTAAATCTTTCAAAATTGTGTGTTCAAAAATGTTTTGATAAACAGAGCATGTCTTCTGGAATCGATAATATTTACGAACCTAGAAATGTCATTCAATAATGACACGGGGTTGTAAATAAAGTTCGAGCAGAAGTTTAAAACATTTAAAACATGCTCCAAATGGTTTGCTATTATTTCAGATAGCAACCCGCTTTTCATAATCAAGTCAAGCATTTCACCGGAAAGCTTTGACTCAACAACGAGAATTAATTTTCTCGGGGACGTGACGAGGTGACCATCATTCGTGAACAAGAACCATGTGCTTCTTTCATATGCTGTTCTCCATTATTCAGGTCCAACCTCGTACATTGCTAATCTTGTGAATTCATTATAATATATTGATCTTTGCACGTGTTAAATACCTTACACTTGTGTTTAAAAGGTATTTAATTCACATTTCAAGTACACCCTCATTAATTTGAGGGGGAGCTTGTTAAAATCATGAAGATAATTGGATTTGCATTTTTCTTCCCAAATTTTCTTAAAATACTATTAAATCAATTGATATTAAAAACATCGATTGGGTTAATATTTTTAATATGGGGGAGAAAATGTGATTTAATATGGGATATGATCAATCACAAATGGTTTGACTTAACGTGTTAGCTCATCCCGACATGTGCGAAATGTTTTCGAATATCGTAGCATATGTTAAGGGGGAGCAAAATGGATTTGCACTTCAGAATGGATTTCATGATGATTTATACTTACCCAAAACATCTCTATTCACGACGGTGACGATTGTGGTGACATAAGGATGGTAGGATAGGTTAAAGTCCAATGATTTCTCTAGAACCGGAGGAATCTTCCCAAGGACATTCCATAGCTAGAAATAGTAGTCTTTAGGAAAGATGGAGAAAGATTGTGAACGTAGCTGAATGCCGACCAAGTACTTAAGTTAGCACTGGAACAATCACAACAAGGTGCTAGTTATGACGTATTGGTAAGCATTGAAGGGGTTGAAGAATGAAAAAGAATTGTAAAGATAAAGGGTGTAAAGAAAGAAGCCCTCCTTACAACCTTAGGCAGAAACCGGGTCAATTCATATGCTATTGAGATCATTTTAATGATTCTTGATATTGAAGATAGACATCATGGACCCAGTGATGCAAGGCACAACCCATCCCAGCTAACTCAGATATCTCTTAAAAGATATTTGTTTTAATCACACGGAGATCAACACATTATCTACTGGTTTATTCACTCCGAATAAATTGGTATTGAAAAGGTGGCACTCCTCTCCAGCCTCCGATCACTAAAATCCAAAATGCACGATCGAGTCTAGAGCCATTTGAGATCATCAAATATCTCATTAGGACACACTTTCATATTCACTTACTTCTTCACACAATGTGAAAAGTAAGAAAGATCTTAAGAGTCCTACGCAAAATCTTCATGATCTTGCCTGAACATCCGAGTAATACGAAAGTATTTACAATGAAGATGGAAATCCTTCTTGAGCGAATATCAAAAAGCTCATGGTAGGTGACTTGTGCGATTCTTTATGAATCAAACTTGTGATAACTGGAAAGCAACAGTGGTTTAATTCTTAAATGAATTTAAACACGTTCCAGGCCTCTACGCATTATCATATGATCTTGCCAGAACACTCAGAGTGACTCTTTATTGATCACAGTGACGAGTGGAAATCCTTCTAGTGTTAACATCAAACAGCATTTGGTAGGTAACTTGCAAGATTCTTTATGAATCAAGCTAGTGACAACTGGAAAGCAACGATGGTGCGGTTCTTAATTGAACTTCACTTGTTCCAGGAACATGAATTGACGGCTTCAAATCATGCGGATAATATTATCCAAATGATTCACTCTTTACGTTCGCAGTCAGCTTTGGACGGTCGAGTAAAGAGAACGGGTTTACCCGCGAAATCTTGTCAAGGAGGTTCTTAATTGAAACTACCTGTCACAAGTACGATATTTAATATCGTCCAACGGTCTTCACCGACCGGAGGTAAAATGCTACCGAATTAGAATGAAATGTTCAAGGCCATTTCATCCGTGTATATTGTTTTGTTGCTAACTGTCTTATGCAGCGTAACAAGAAGGTGGCATTGCGGTGTACAATCCAGAAGAAGTCGTCACCACATGCTTATACTACATACAAATAGTACTTCAACAAATTCAAGAAAGCCTGAAGGTCAAGTCTTCCGCTATATCAAACTCTGAAGCTTTCAAGAATTTAAAAGTATAAGTATGTGGAACATGAAGTCACAAAGAGGCAAATTTCACAAGTGAAGAATGCACAAGGTCAAGGCAAGGAAACATGCTCAAGACTAAAGTCAAAGATCACATCAAGCATATTCACAAGAACAAGATCGAAGACTCAAGCATAGATGCTAGGTTTAAGATTTTGTAAAAAGATGTGACCTCCCTTAGGGGGAGATTGTTGGAAATACGTTTTCCCTATAAAGTCTCGGTCGCATCTTAGTTAGCATAGATCACGAGTTATAGGCTATTTAGAACTTTGTAACTTGGAGCGACCTCCCTTAGGGGGAGATTGTTGGAAATACGTTTTACGTATTTATGAAGGATCGGTCGCTCCAACTATAATTATGTAACGGGCTCGTGATCTATTTACTTATTGTATAGCCCATATAGCCCACATGTAGGGTGGGCTATATATAACCCCTCCTAGCATGTTAGGAGGGGGTTGTTGATTCCATTTTCACTTAATCATTTATTCATATTACTTTCTCTCTCTACAATTCTCTCCCTTCTCTCCTTTCTCTCTCTAATCCTTCATCTAATTCCTTCATTTCTTCTTTAATTATCAATCAATCAACCATCTAAATCCACCAAATCCATAACATAGAATAGGCCATAAATTTCGTAGACCTTCACTTAGTCACTAATCCCTGGTTCTTACACGTTTCATACCATTACATGGAGGCTAAGACATGAAACTAGTATAAATAGGACATATAAACGTCATTTGAAACTCGCACCCCGTTTTCTCTTAACCTCCATACCCATTCTGATTTCCACTTCTATATACGTCCTAGGAAATGTCCCAAGACCAGAAACTAGGTCTAGAAGCTAGCCATTGAAGCTATTGAAGCTTTGATAGCAAGATATGCTCATAAGAAGTCATTAGGAGCCATTTTAGAGCATCCTAGGTAATCACTTTGTTAGTTACACTTTGATCTTGTTATAACACTTTCTTAGAGTTTTTATAATGCCAAATTATGTTAGAAAGATAATCTAAAAGATACTAAGTCATTTCATTATTTTAAATGGAAGTTATAAGTTAAAAGATGTCTTAAAACCCTAGTTTTGTAATTTACATGAAATAATAAGCCAAAACCCATTTCAAAAGCTATAATTCTGAAGAAATGTTCTTATTATGATTATAAACATGTTTAGAAACTTTGTTTTAAATCCTAGATCATTTGGTCCATTTTTGAGGTTGTTATGTGATTTTTACAAGTATAGGGACTAAAACTATCATTTTTGAAACTATTTATCATTTTGGGCCAAAAGTGTCATTTTATGAAAGTAAAATCTATAAGAATAAATGTTGTAAAGTTTGAGGAGTGATGAGATGGCATTTATACATGATCTCATCGTTCTTTTCAGGCTTTAAATGCATAAAAATGTCATAAAATACCATATATATGCTTGTGTTTGTTTACTTGTATATTTTAGGTATGGATATCGTGAAAAAGACAAAAGATCACAAGAAACAAGGAAAAACGAACATAAGAAACGAAGCCGCACAATGAACCGGGCCTTAGTTTGTGAATTATCAAAGAAAAACTCTTGAAGACTTGAAGATGTACAAGATTGAGCCCTCATTTATGAAGAAATGACACTTAATATCCTTGTATATTCGTAATTACATGTTTGGTCCCTTAAGTTTGTCAAAATTACAAAAAGGTCCTCCAAGTTTGAAGAATTGGCAAGATTAGCCCTTCAACAAATTCAAAATGTCAAGAATGGTCCTTCATAATTTCCAAGATCCAAATAAGCCCTTGAAGTTCAAGAATATTACATTTCTAGTCCTTTAAATATGGTTAAAATATCATAAGGATTGAAATTGTAATTAGCCTAAAGTTGTATAAGCCCTAATTCCCTTTTCCTAAACTTTTTGTGGCCAAAACCTAAATTCAGAAAGTTATTTAACAAAGGAAACAAGTTTATTTGGAAAATAAACTTGTTATACATACTCTTTCCAAAAACCAAGGGCCACTTGTGCCATTTCCAAAGTTTAAACATCATAAAAGCGCGCCAAACACACCCACCCTCTTTTTCGGATCAAAAGTGTTAATATTTACCATTCATCCACCCAGAATTACCATCCACTTAAACAAAGGGTAAACTGAAATTACCTTGTCCCGCTTAATTCACACACACACGAACTCATCCCACACCGAAAACCCCAATTCCCCACTCACCAAAGGACCCCGCCATTCAACCCGTTACCCAATCACATGACAACTTACTCTCCAAGCAATCTGACATGGCAAAATCAACGGTTTATGGCTACTAATTGTCCCCCAAGCACAAAATGAAAATTTGACAGCTCATACACATCAAACACGTCTAGAAGGCAAAGGGCAATTTTGAGAATTCATAGCTAGGGTTTCTTGTATTTTTTTTCATTCTAGAATCATCTTAGTCGTCTATAAAAGGAGGCCTCAACATGTGAGAGCCCCTTTGTTCCAAATTTTAGCTAATACTTTGTAATTCCTTTTTAAGAAATAAAAGATAGTTTTCTGAAAATTTTGAATTCTCTTTTGTGTTTTATGAAAGTTTGGTGTTTGATTAGCTAAAGTCTGAGTTCCATTAATCTGTTTGATTGATTTTGAGGAAAGGTTTTAAGGTTTAAAACTCTTGTTTTCAAAAATCAAGTCATATCCTGTTTTTGGTTAACTTTTGTGTTTGTTCTTCTTAGCAGCTATTGGAAGCTGGTGCTTGTTCTTGCTAGCACCTCAGCTCAAACAATCCAAGGTGTGGATGTACATCTTGGAGGTTTGAATTTATCATCCCTTTTATTTTTCTAAAATTTATATGAATTTTGGTGAGTTTAGATATTTGTCTATAAATCTGTGTTTAATAAGTGTGAAAACACTTATCTTTTTACCACTTAATTATAATAATAACCAAGCCAAAACATGTATTTTATGTCGTAAATATCGGAATTATGCGTGGTTTGTGTTTTTGTTGTGATTTAGGATCAAAATGTGAAAAGGGGAGAAACACGGGCTTTCACGGGCTTTTATCGAAGAAAAAGACAAAAGACGAAGTCAAAAGATCAAGAGTGCAAAAAGAACGGAAGTTTGATAGGTGTGTAAACACCCATCCTTTTTACCACTTAATTACAATAATAACCAAGCCAAAACGTGTATTTTATGTCATTTATGTCAGAATTATGCGTGGTTTGTGTTTTTGTTGTGATTTAGGACGAAAAGGTGAAAAGTGGAGAAAACACGGGATTTCACGGGCTTTTATCGAAGAAAAAGACGAAAGACGAAGTCAAGAAATCAAGAGTTCAAAAAGAACGGAAGTCCAAGACCAATTCTGAAGATTTAACGAAGAAAAAGTCAAAAGACGGAAGTTTACTAAAAGCCGAAGAACTCAAGTCTAATTTATTGAAGAATTACAAGACGAGTTTGAAGAAATCCCGAGACAAAGTCATTAAAGTCAAAAGATTAAGAAGATTAAGGACTTAAATGTGCAATTAAGGAAAGAAGAAAGAAGGGAGGAAGCTTCCTAAGCACCTCCCTAATCTCCCCTATAAATAGTTCATTATGTTTTCATTTCATTGTTGTTGGGTGGCTTGACAAACCACCACTTCCACCATTTTCATTTACCTTGCACTTTAAATTTATGCACCTTTAATTCATTGTCTTGCACTTTTAATTCATTTAATTTCCAAGTAAGTTTTATTTTATTGTTCTTGAATCTTCACTTTATTGTTAATCTCCTTCTACCTTTCTTGTTTGATTTGATCTTCATCTTTATTGTTCATGTTCTTGATTTTTCATAGTTTTGATCAAGTGGGTTTTGATTGATTTGGTTATGATTGTTAGTTTTGTTGATTTGTTTTGACTGGTTATTGTTAGTGGATGTTTATTGGTTGTTTTGGTTTATCTTTTGGTTTGTTTTAGTTAGATTTGATTAATTTCGTCCCTGTTCTTCATCCCCTGTTATTTGTGTTCATCTTACTGTTTATGTGCCCAGATTCCGGATCAAAGTCTTTCATTCCAAATCAAGGTTTTCTTTCGTTTATTCCGGATCAACTCCCTTTATTCGGAATATTAATTTATTCCGGATCAATTATTTCATTCGGAATATTTGATTATTCCGGATCAAGTTCTTTATGCGGAATATCTTATATTCCGGATCAAGTTAATTCATGCGGAATATTTGATTATTCTGGATCAAGTCCCTTTATTCGGAATATCTTTTATTCCGAATCAATCACTTCATTCGGAATATTTTATTATTCATGATCAAGCCTTTCATCCGGAATATTATTCCGGATCAACAATATTTTCTTTTCATTCCGGATCAACTGGTTTATTCTGGATAAGTGACATATTCCGGATGAGCTTTGTTATTCCGGATAAGGGATTTATTCCGAATGAGTTTTTCAGTTTTTTTTGTAATTTTAAATTTTTAATTCTTAAGCTTTACTTTTCCCGCTTTTTTCTTTATTTGCACTTTTACTTGCCTTCCTTTTTAGTTTAAGCTTTAGTTTGAGTTATTTACCTTTATTGCTTTTAATTTCTCGTCATTTACTTTTCGCCAAGTTTTAATCTTTCATTGTTGATTCTTTTACCGTCTTTATTTTATTTTATTTTTATTTGTTTCAAGTCTTTATTTTTAATTAGTGTAGACAACGACAGACACTCTTTTATTT
Organism: Glebionis coronaria; assembly: GCA_025667525.1. Taxonomy (NCBI): domain Eukaryota; kingdom Viridiplantae; phylum Streptophyta; class Magnoliopsida; order Asterales; family Asteraceae; genus Glebionis; species Glebionis coronaria. The sequence goes on from CM046882.1 coordinate 393,548,058, forward strand.
GATTCACCTAGAACAACTAATCTCTTGCACTTAACCAGTTATCAATTCGAGAAGATACCGAGAAACGAACTTTTTCAACCTAGTAAAATCTCATATATTAAAATGGCGCCGCTGCCGGCTCTTTTCGTGAGGATTAACGGTTTTTTGTGAGAGACGCGTTGGCTTTTGGGATCCGTTCACTCGTGAACGTTATTATTCGTGTCAAAAATTTTCAAAAATCTAAAAACATTTGAAAAATCATTAAAAGCATTTCTTTTTCAAAGTTTTGCACCAAAAATATTCTTCTTGCTTATCTATTTTTCTTTATGGATTCTTATGTCCATTGCGTCAGGTGTGGGAGACGATTATACGGGAACGACTCATGTCAATGGTGTACATGTGAGCGGTGCGGAAACGATATCGACAATACACAATTCCAATTCGGATTTTGTCCTTTGTGCAACTCCACTAATTCGTCCTTTTTGAACCCACCTCCTGTTCCCCCATGCATCTATTGTGGAAGCGATTCTCATTGGCATGTTTCGTGCCCGGTTCGATACCCGTATGATCACGGGCAAGAACCGGGGTACAATTATGACAATGATAATAGCTATCCACAAGACGCACCCAGTCTTTCTCCTCACCCGTTTTGTAACAACTGTGGGGCCCTCATGATACTTCTTATTGTCAGCCAATGAATTATTATGAGCCAGATCCGTGTCCTCAATTTTCTTCACCGATGGATTATTATGAACCAAACCCGTGTTCTAATTCTTCTCAACCGATGAACTACTATGAGCCACACCCATGCTATAATTCAGGTTTTCAACATTTTGATCCCCCACAACACTTCATCGACCATCAACCCTAATGTGCATTTCCTCCTAAGCAAATGGCCGCACTTTTTGACAGCTTTCAAAAAGTTCAAGAAGCTTGCAACAAGATCATCGAAAAATATCAAGAGGATCAACGGCCTGAGCAAATATCGAATATCTAGAATTATACTCCTTCTCCGGTGTATCCATACTATTATGATGATGATGATGACGATGAGCCTACTATTTCTTAGAATGATCTTGTTGCTCAATGTCCTAGTGCAATTGTCATCCCTTCTCTCGATATCCCTAACGTGCCTAAGGATGATGATTCATTGAGTGAGCTTAGTGAGTTTGGTCTCGATAAATTATTTGATGATGAGGTGTGTGATATACCGACTACTATGGAGCTTGAGGACGACGTTGCTCTTACAGAGGAGGTCGATCCCCATGATACCGATTTTTCTCCGCGCTATGAGAATTTCACTTTTGAAATTTCTCAATCTCCACCGGGAGATGCGGGCGATGACGATTTATTCTCTCCGGCTTATGAGAAGTTCACCGATGAACTTGCTCTTGAAGATGAGGTGGAAAACGTGATTCTCCGTGACAGATTACGGAAAGTGCATCTTCTTATTGCTCAAATCGAAGAGTTGACTTCTCCCCCTCTCTCCGAGTCTTTGCCTCCATCTATTCCTCCCGTTGAAGATAATGACCCATTGTTGGAAGAAATCGACATTCACTCCATACCTCCAGGTATTGATGACGATGACATGGAGGGGGATATTATTCTTGATAATTTGCTGCAGGAAGGTATTGACCCAAGTCCCCCTCCCGAGCACCTTTCATCCTCCCCTTTAGCCACTATCACGGAGGATGAGTGCTTTGACCCGGGAGGTGACATTGATTATGCTATGATTGATACCATTACGGCTTTGCCGCTTGCTCAGCATCCATTGTCTTTGGGGGAGGACAATGTGCTTACTTTACCCACCCCACCTCCCGTGGATCTTGATTTCACATACTTTTCGTATGTTGAAAGAACCTTTCTCCCATTCAAGACTTATCCCCCCCGCCTCTCCTTTGTTGATGTCAACCGGGAACGAGGACAAGGTCTTTGATCCCGGTATTACATTCCAGGCTTCCCCATGGACTATTTAATTCGGGGACGAGTCAGGCTCGTGACTCGGTTAATATAAACAAGCGCTTTTTGGGAGGCAACCCAATTATCTATCCATCTTTCCCTGTTTTCCCCATAAGTGTAGGGGGAGCCCCGTTGGTGTTTCTTGTTTTCTTTCTTATCATGTCCAGGGATTAGAGCTTCAAAGACACACGCTTGATGAATTTTGACGAACCGTGATTCTGTGTTCCCTTCTTCCCGGTTCTATCCTAAACTCTCTTCGATTCACTATTTTATATTTCTCAATATTAAAATAGGAATCTCTTTAGTTGTCTCTTCCCTCGCGAGATTTATACAAAGTGCACAATTTCCTATGTGTAGGGGAGTTTACTACCACATGCTTAAACATTGAGGAGAATGTTTATAGTAAGTGTAGGGGGACTTCTATCGAAGTTAAGTGGCCTTTTCCTTGTATTTATCCTCATTTTAATCGGAAAATCAATTTTTCGAAATTTTTCAAAATTTTTAATCTATTTTGGCCCATTAGTTTTATCCTTTGTATAGTTATTTTCTTTCTTTACTAGAATAAATTTTAATAAAGTGGCTTTAATTTTCAAACGTTGTGAATCGTTTGACTTAACCCGAGTTTACTTATCTAAGTTTACTCTAGCTATTATCCTTAACGTGTTTAAGTCAAGTTTTGCTAGGCTTTTATATAGGGAGCTAGAAAAAGCGAAAGTCTTAACTCTCACGGGATAAGAACAAGAACTTTTCGCAAGTTCCTATAATTGATCCTAGAGAGTTGTTTATCAAGGGAACTTTAAAATGCGATTTCTAAACTTGAAAAAGTCTAAGAGTTTGCAAGATCCTATTGATGACTCGAAAACCCAAAACTTTGATTTAATAGGCTAAGCATCCACGAGTCTTATTCCTTGAGATTTTAAACTGTGGAGAACGAGAGATGATAGAGGCAATTATAAGTTTGGTATTCTTTCGTGAATTTATGTGAGTTAATTATGAGCGTATTCTCTCATCGCTTGTTAATAAATTTATCTGCAATAAATAAGGTTGTACGATTTGAGAAGTTACTTAGCTTCTAGCCCAAGATCGTTTAAAAGTTGCTCGGTATGGATTAGAGTTCATAGCCAAGGCATAACTTATTGAAGCGGGATGCGAAGATTGGCGAGTCCGAAAAGGTCCTAACAAGGCATGAGGGCTATATTTTGTTGCTAAAGATCTAAAGTGATGTGAAGAGTCATTTATCAAAGATCAATATGAAGGATTGAGACACACGACGAAAAGCAAATACTCCCCAAAAGTCATGGAGAAGTCTATCCGAAAAGACCCTAGAAAGGTATGAGGATAAATAGATCCAAGTCCTAAAAGGAGCCGGATCGTTGTATATCAAAGTCCAAAATAAAGATTGGAGAAAAATGAAAGAAGTCATGGTCCAAAGATGAAGAATCTCTCATAACTTCAAGTGAAGAAATTCCTATTATGAAGAGAAGACCATAATTTCAAGAACGTCTCTCAAAGATTCGAAGTATGAAGTCGCTGCCAAATATCGGTCCGAGAAGGTCTCAAATCGCGAAGAGAGTTATGCCAAGATATGAACTTTATGAGGTCCCGAGAAGCAGTTTTAAAAGATTTTGTCCTTTAGCTAACTATTGATTAAATCGTCCTACTTTATTTTCAGCCTAATAAACTATCGAAATAAGTCAACAATGCATCCCCGTGATCATTCAAGACAACAATAAAATATAAGAGATACACCTAGGAATAAGGGAGTCTAAGTGAATAATTGGCCCACATGAGTTCGTGTTAGTTTGATAACTTATAATAACAATGATCTCGTTTTTAAGATTGGTTTGGAGAAAGTGAAAACTTGAGGATGATGATCATTCATGACATTTTCAAAACCCTAAGGTATACTTTTGATTTCTTTACTTGTTTTGTTATTTTCTATATCTTTAATAAAGGCCAAGACGGATTGATTATGATGAAAAGTGTAATCGTGCTTTGTAACTAATGCATTGCATGAGGACATTGCAATGGTTAAGTGTAGGGGATTTGATAGGTGTGTAAACACCCATCCTTTTTACCACTTAATTACAATAATAACCAAGCCAAAACGTGTATTTTATGTCATTTATGTCGGAATTATGCGTGGTTTGTGTTTTTGTTGTGATTTAGGACGAAAAGGTGAAAAGTAGAGAAAACACGGGATTTCACGGGCTTTTATCGAAGAAAAAGACGAAAGACGGAGTCAAGAAATCAAGAGTGCAAAAAGAACAGAAGTCCAAGACCAATTCTGAAGATTTATCGAAGAAAAAGTCAAAAGGCGGAAGTTTACTAAAAGTCGAAGAACTCAAGTCTAATTTATTGAAGAATTACAAGACGAGTTTGAAGAAATCCCGAGAAAAGTCATTAAAGTCAAAAGATTAAGAAGATTAAGGACTTAAATGTGCAATTAAGGAAAGAAGAAAGAAGGGAGGAAGCTTCCTAAGCACCTCCCTAATCTCCCCTATAAATAGTTCATTATGTTTTCATTTCATTGTTGTTGGGTGGCTTGACAAACCACCACTTCCACCATTTTCATTTACCTTGCACTTTAAATTTATGCACCTTTAATTCATTGTCTTGCACTTTTAATTCATTTAATTTCCAAGTAAGTTTTATTTTATTGTTCTTGAATCTTCACTTTATTGTTAATCTCCTTCTACCTTTCTTGTTTGATTTGTTCTTCATCTTTATTGTTCATGTTATTGATTTTTCATAGTTTTGATCAAGTGGGTTTTGATTGATTTGGTTATGATTGTTAGTTTTGTTGATTTGTTTTGATTGGTTATTGTTAGTGGATGTTTATTGGTTGTTTTGGTTTAATCTTTTGGTTTGTTTTAGTTAGATTTGATTAAATTCGTCCCTGTTCTTCATCCCCTGTTATTTATGTTCATCTTACTGTTTATGTGCCCAGATTCCGGATCAAAGTCTTTCATTCCGAATCAACGTTTTCTTTCGTTTATTCCGGATCAACTCCCTTTATTCGGAATATTAATTTATTCCGGATCAGTTATTTCATTCGGAATATTTTTTATTATTCCGGATCAAGTTCTTTATGCGGAATATCTTATATTCCGGATCAAGTTAATTCATGCGGAATATATGATTATTCCGGATCAAGTCCCTTTATTCGGAATATCTTTTATTCCGGATCAATCACTTCATTCGGAATACTTTATTATTCCGGATCAAGTCTTTCATCCGGAATATTATTCCGGATCAACAATATTTTCTTTTCATTCCGGATCAAGAACTTTATTCCGGATCAACTGGTTTATTCCGGATAAGTGACATATTTCAGATGAGCTTTGTTATTCCGGATAAGGGATTTATTCCGAATGAGTTTTTCAGTTTTTTTTGTAATTTTATATTTTTAATTCTTAAGCTTTACTTTTCTCGCCTTTTTCTTTATTTGCACGTTTACTTGCCTTCCTTTTTAGTTTAAGCTTTAGTTTGAGTTATTTACCTTTATTGCTTTTAATTTCTCGTCATTTACTTTTCGCCAAGTTTTAATCTTTCATTGTTGATTCTTTTACCGTCTTTATTTTATTTTATTTTTATTTGTTTCAAGTCTTTATTTTTAATTAGTGTAGACAACGACATACACTCTTTTATTTGATTCACAAAGAACAACTAATCTCTTGCACTTAACCAGTTATCAATTCGAGAAGATACCGAGAAACGAACTTTTTCAACCTAGTAAAATCTCATACATTAAAGTCCAAGACCTATTCTGAAGATTTATCGAAGAAAAAGTCTAAAGACGGAAGTTTAATGAAGTCGAAGAACTCAAGTCTAATAAATGAAAAAATTATAAGACGAGTTCAAATAATCCCGAGACAAAGTCGAAAAAGTCGAAGAATTTAGAAGACGAAAAGACGAGAAAAGGAAGAAAAGATCAACACTTACTAATCTCCCTATAAATACCCTCCTAATGTCACATTAGGAGGTGTTGGCTATTTGACACATAGTTCTTCCACATTTATTTACATGCACTTTCATATTCTCATTTACTTAATTGTCATTTAAATTCTTGCATTTAATTTCAAGTAAGTTTTAATTTTGTGTTGTTTAATCTTTTATCTTCAAGCTTTTTAATCATCTCATTCTACCTTTCTTGTTTTAATCTTAATCTTTTTCATTACCTTTGTTCGTGTTGATTTTGTGTTCTTTATTAATCTTTTTCATCATCTTTTTACATAAAGTTTACATCTTTTTACATTTCTTTGTTCGTCTTTAAAGTTTTTATAAGTTTTAGCATTAATCTAGTTATTAAAATTAGCTTATTGGTGTTTTTCTTGGCTTATTGTCCTTAAAAATTTGAGTTTTAAGTACTTATTTTCGTCCTTTTACGATTTCCTAGTTTTTAGGAATATCTGATTCGATTTCGCAATACCTTGTGTATTGCGACATTGAATATTTCCTGATAATTGCGAAATCTTGGTTTTTCCTTATTGCGAAATCTTCATTCAGCTTATTGCGACATTGTGCCTTAATTTTGCAATTATTGTGAAATTGAACTTCTGCTATTGCGAATTTGTTCACATTTCAGAATTGCGAAATCATGCCCATAATTGCGAAATCTTGGTTTCAAGATTGCGGATTTGTGCAATTTCAGAATTGCGAAATCTTGTTGTTTTAAACATTGCGAAATCTTGGTTCTTTTCTATGATTGCGAAATTAGTTCATCATTGCGGATTTAGTACAAGATTTTGCAATTGTTGCGAAATCTTTGTTATCCCTTTATTGCGAAATTATTTCATTTTTTTGTATTGCGAAATTAATTGTTTTTATTTTAAATTTAATTCTTAAACTTATTTTTCCCTCCATTTTTACTTAGCTTTATTTTAATTGTTTTGTCTTATTTTTACCTAGCTTTATTTTTACTTGTTCGTCTTGGTTTAATTTTCGACTATTTTAATTTTTCAAGTTTTCCTTTTATTTAAGTTTTCAAATTTACTCTTCGTCAAGCTTTAATTTTACGTCATTTAATTAATTTACTTTTAAAGTGTTAAATTTATTACCATTTACGTTTTAATTAGTTTTAGCTTTATTTACCGTTACATTTACTTTAAAGTTTTGCATTTTACTTTACTACAACGACCAATATATTTCTTTTCACCAAAAGACGACTGAGTCGCACGTTAACCGGAGATCAATTCGATTAGACACCGAGAACAACGAACTTTTCCATGAGCAAAATCTCACTGTCAAATGGCGCCGCTGCCGGCTCTTTTCGTGAAGATTAACTATTTTCTGTGAGAGACGCGTTGAATTTTGGGATCCGTTCCCTCGTGAACGTTATTTTTCTTGCTCAAAAATTTTCAAAAATCCATAAAAGTTAAAAAATTTTAAAAAAAAATCCATAAAAATTAAAAAAATTAAAAAAAACCAAAAAGATTTTATTTTTTTACAAGTACATATATATTCTCTATTTCTATGGTATCTTTTTCTTTTTCTTTTGAAGGTGTATGCGTACTAGATCTTAATCTTATTCTGAGCCCGAGACTCGTGAAGATTTAGATATGGTTGGTGTGCACAACAATAATAATCCACCTCACCCCAACATGAATAACAACAACAATGGTCCTCAACCAGACCTTCGAACGATGGAGGAGTGTCAAACCACGATGAATGGACGCGGAGGACCGATTGCATCGATGCAAATCACGGCTCCAGAGTTTTCGTTGAAGCATCACATGATCCAACAAGTTCAAAACACTTGTCCATTTCACGGATCGCCAGATGATGATGCCAACAAGCATCTCGACAAGTTCATTACCGTCACTCAAAGCATGAAGTTGCCTGGGGTTACTGTGGATATTCTTCGCCTTCATCTATTTCCACACACTTTATCCCACCATGCCGAAAAATGGTTTGATCGTCTTCCGAAGAATTCAATTTATACTTGGGACGAGATGACTCAACGATTTTTGTCGCGCTACTTTCCACCATCCATGGTCACGAGCCTTCGGAATCAAATCAGTGGATTTACACAAGAACCTGATGAATCACTTTTTGATGCTTGGGAACCATATAATGTTTTGATTGATCGATGTCCTAACCACAACATGCTCCCCGTCACCTTAATTGATACTTTCTACAACGGTTTAACTTTTCGTGATCGTGATACGATTAATGCAGGCGCTGGTGGCACATTTATGAAAAGAAGACCCGAGGAGTGTAGAGAGATTATCAAGAACATGACTACTCATCACAAAAATTGGGATTCATCCGCATCTTCAAGGAATAACCCGAGAGTCAATGTTTCTTCTACTTTATCACACACCGAGATGACCAAATTCACCCGCATGATGGCCGAAATGAAAAAAAGTATCTAACTCTTGGCTACCAATCAACAACAACAAGTTAAAGCGGTAGCACTTTCTTGTGAGATATGCGGTGGTCCTCATTCATACACTGATTGTCCTTCTATTCATGACAATCCGGAAAACGTGTATGCGGCTCATGGTAACTATTCAACGGAAAGCTATCAAGCCCGACCTCAAGGTGACCGTAACTTGCTAAGTTACCGTTCTAACAACTTTCTTTCACCCGGTTTTTCTCCTCAAAACCACAAGCCCAACAACTATAATAGAAGCAATCCAAACCCACCTCGAGCTTCTAATCCTTATCACCCGCCCTCTCAACAAGCACCACCCATTAATCAAGAAGTTGAAACTTTCATGAGGACCCAAGGAGAGCTAGTTAAGAATCTACAAAGCCAAATCATCAACTTGAAAGGAGATATCACTAAGAAAGGGAATGATATTAGAACCAAGCTTTGACATGATATGCAAACCTCTTTTAGCAATCAAACAAATGATTTGAAGAATATGTTGGCTATTTTCTTCCCAAGTACTCAACCCTCTACTTCGGGCTCTCTTCCTTCAAATACCGACACCAACCCAAGAGCGAATGTGAGTGCTATTACTACACGCAGTGGAGAAACTTTACTAGGACCATCTATCCCTCCCCCAGTTACTCCATCTACACCTCCTCCACCACCATTTATCCCTCCTACTCCCACGCCTAGTATTAGTTCTCCATTACCATCTCCACCTTTTACTAAAGAAGTTCCCAAGAAACACCCTTCAACAACCCCATCTTCCACCTGTAAACCTTCAACATCTCAACCTTTACCTGCTACACCTACACCACCTAAACCCAACATCCCTTATCCTTCTTGGTTAGACAAGAGCAAATTGCTTACTAAAAAGGATGCTCAAATCACTTCTTTTATGAAGATGATCTCTAAAATTAATTTCAACATTAGCCTCATTGAAGCACTTGTCCAAATGCCGAAATTTGTGAAAGCATTCAAGGAATTGCTTAACAAGAAGAAAAAGATGGCTGAGTTTGTCAACACACGCTTAATTGAAAACTGATCTGCAGTCATCCTTAAAGAACTTCCGGAAAAAATTGGAGATCTCGGTTGTTTTGTGTTGCCTTGCATTTTTAACAAGACCGAAGAATTTACTTCCTTAGCTGATCTCGGGGCAAGTATTAATTTGATGCCTTTAAGTGTTTGGAAAACACTATCATTACCCGACCTTACACCAACAAAGATGACTCTTGAGCTAGCAAATCGTACTCTCGCCTACCCCGTTGGTATTGTCGAAGATGTGTTTATTAAAGTTGGCACCTTCACTTTTCCGGTCGATTTTGTTGTTGTTGATTATGAAATGGACCCTCGTATTCCGTTAATACTTGGTCGGCCATTCTTGAGAACCAGAAAAGCCTTAGTCGATGTTGCCGAAGGTGAACTCATTTTAAGAGTCGGGAATGATCCACAAGTGTTTAAAATGGGGAAGATCACCAACAAATCCCATGGAAGAGAATCGGCGAATATGATTAATGTGCTTGATGATTTTGTCATCTACAACAATCCTCTTTTCGATTCTTGCTATGATAATCCACTTTTCCAAGATGATATGGATGATTCTCTCTCCAATTTAGATACCCCACCAATTTATGAGTCTCAACCGATCTATGATGACTATGATGATGATTCTAGTTCTGACATGGATGATTCTAATGATTTTTCTTCTGAGTATAAAGACATGAAAACTTATGATGACTTTGATGATGTCGATACTTTTTCGAGTGATTCTTCACATGATGACATTCTTCCTACTTTTGATGAAGATCCTCCACCAATAATGCTTGATCCTACTTTGGATGACTACTCATTTGAGGAATACTTTGCTACTTTTCTCAACACTTACTTCCCAAATGAGAATGATTCTCCTCCTTTGGACTTTGATGATGCTCTTTATCCTCCATTGGATATGAAGAAACCCGTTTCAAAGGAGAAGAAGCCGGAAGACACCGATATCCGTAGTACGTATGTTTTGACACCTCTCTATCCACCTTCACCAGATGAGATTGTGAGATTTATGAGCCGATCCTCTTCAAGGTCTACTGAGCCTGAGTATTATTTTCCCCTAAAGGAAAAGGTATTCGATCCCGGTATTGCAATTTTTAAGCCAATTCAGTATCCATCTGATGAAATAAAAGGAAATAATTTTGGAAACAATGGAGATATGCTTGCACTTCATCACACTTGCTACCACCGTGCTCAACAACTGCTTAAGGGAACCTTGCGTAATCTTCTTTGGCTTGCCTTGTTCGCCTTAAGCCTGTGCTATTTGATGGACGAAAACCATGTATTTGATCCCGGTGGATGTTCTTCATGTTTCCTACCATTGTAATCAAGGTCGAGTCAGGCTCACGACTCGGTTAACAAAAAAAATCGCTTACCGAGAGGCAACCCGAGTATCTATCCTTTTTCTTTCTTTTTATAATAAGTATAGGGAGACCCTAGTATGTGTTTGCTGTTTTCTTTCTTATCATGTGCATGGATTCGAGCTATCAAAGATCAATTGTTGATGACTTTTGACGACCCGTGATTCTGTGTACCCGTCTTCCCGGTTCTATCTTAAACTCTTTTGATTCACTATTTTATATATTCTTCAATATTAAAATAGGAATCACTTTAGTTGTCTCTTCCTTAGCAAGATTTAAACAAAGTGCACAATGTCCTAAGTGTAGGGGAGTTTACTTCCACATGCTTAAACATTGAGGACAATGTTTATATTAAGTGTAGGGGGACTTCTATCGAAGTTAAGTGGGTTTTTCCATGAATTTGTCCTTATTTTAACCGGAAAATTGATTTTTTCGACATTTTTAATCTATTTTGGCCTAGTAGTTTTTCCTTTGTTATCATTATTTACTTTCTTTGCTAGAATAAATTTTGAATAAAATGATTTTAATTTTTAAACGTTGTGAATCTTTTGACTCAACCCGAGTTTACTTATCCAAGTTTACTCTAGCTAGTATCCTTAACGTGTTTAAGTCAAGTTTTGCTAGGCTTTTATATTGGGGACTTTAAAATGCAAAAGTCTTAACTCTTACGGGTTAAGAACAAGAACTTTTCGCAAGTTCCTATAATTGATCCTAGAAAGTCGTTTGTCAAGGGAACTTTAAAATGCAAATTTTAAACTTGAAAAAGTCTAAGAAGATGCAAGATCCTATAGATGACTTAAAAACCCGAAACTTTGATTTAATTGGCTAAGCATCCACGAGTCTCATTCCTTGAGATTTTAAATTGTGGAGAACGAGAGATGACAGAGTCAATTATAAGTTTGATATTCTTTCATGAATTTATGTGAGTTAATTATGAGCTTTTTCTCCCATCGCTTGCTAATAAATTTAATTGCAATAAGTAAGGTTCTACGATTTGAAAAGTTACTTAGCTTCTAGCCCAAGATCGTTTAAAAGTTGCTCGGTATTGATTGGAGTTCATAGCCAAGGCATAACTTATTGAAGCGGGATGCGAAGATTGGCGAGTCTGAAAAGGCCCTAACAAGGCATGAGGGCTACATTTTGTTGCAAAAGATCTAAAAGTAATGTGAAGAATCATTTATCAAAAATCAATATGAAGGATCGAGACTCACGACGAAAAGCAAATACTACCCTAAAGATCATGGAGAAGTCTATCCAAAAAGGCCCTAACAAGGTATGAGGATAAATAGATCCAATTCCTAAAAGGAGGCGGATCGTAGTATATCAAAATCCCAAATAAAGATTGGAGAAAAATAAAAGAAGTCATGGTTCAAGTATGAAGAATCTCTCAAAACTTCAAGTGAAGAAATTTCTATTATGAAGAGGAGACCATTATTTCATGAACGTCTCTCAAGATTCGAAGTATGAAGTCACTGCCAAATATCGGTCCGAGAAAGGTCTCAAATCGTGAAGCGAGTTATGCCAAGATATGAACTTTATGAGGTCCCGAGAAGCAATTTTAAAAGATTTTGTCCTTTAGCTAACTATTGATTAAATCGTCCTACTTTATTTTCAGCCTAAATAACTATCAAAATAAGTCAACAATGCATCCTCGTGATCATTCAAGACAACAATAAAATATAAGAGATACGTCTAGGAATAAGGGAGTCTAAGTGAATAATTAGGCCACATGAGTTTATGTTAGTTTACTAACTTATAATAACAATGATCTCGCTTTTAAACTTGGTATGGGGAACGTGAAACTTGAGGGTGATAAACATTCATGACTACCAAAACCCCAATGTAAGTTTTTGATCTTTTTACTTGTTTTATTCCGTTGAATATTTTATAATTTTCTACCTCTTTAATGTCTTGTGTTTAATAAAGGCCAAGGTGGGATTATGATGGAAAATGTAAAACTTGCTTTGTAATTTATTCATTGCATGAGGACATTGCAATGGTCAAGTGTAGGGGATTTAATAAGTGTGAAAACACTTATCCTTTTACCACTTAATTATAATAATAACCCAGCCAAAACGTGTAATTTATGTCGTAAATGTTGGAATTATGCGTGGTTTGTGTTTTTGTTGTGATTTAGGATCAAAATGTGAAAAGGGGAGAAAACACGGGCTTTCACGGGCTTTTATCGAAGAAAAAGACAAAAACGAAGTCAAAAGATCAAGAGTGCAAAAAGAACGGAAGTCCAAGGCCTATTCTGAAGATTTATCGAAGAAAAAGTCTAAAGACGAAAGTTTAATGAAGTCGAAGAACTCAAGTCTAATAAATGAAGAAATTATAAGACGAGTTCAAATAATCCCGAGACAAAGTAAAAAAAGTCGAAGAATTTAGAAGACGAAAAGACGAGAAAAGGAAGAAAAGATCAACACTTACTAATCTTCCTATAAATACCCTCCTAATGTCACATTAGGAGGTGTTGGCTATTTGACACATAGTTCTTGCACATTTATTTACATGCGCTTTCATATTCTCATTTACTTAATTATCATTTAAATTCTAGCCTTTAATTTTAAGTAAGTTTTAATTTTGTGTTGTTTAATCCTTTATCTTCAAGATTTTTAATCATCTCATTCTACCTTTCTTGTTTTAATCTTAATCTTTTTCATTATCTTTGTTCGTGTTGATTTTGTGTTCTTTATTAATCTTTTTCATCATCTTTTTACATAAAGTTTACATCTTTTTACATTTCTTTGTTCGTCTTTAAAGTTTTTATAAGTTTTAGCATTAATCTAGTTATTAAAATTAGCTTATTGGTGTTTTTCTTGGCTTATTGTCCTTAAAAATTTGAGTTTTAAGTGCTTATTTTCGTCCTTTTACGATTTCCTAGTTTTTAGGAATATCTGATTCGATTTCGAAATACCTTGTGTATTGCGACATTGAATATTTCCTAATAATTGCGAAATCTTGCTTTTTCCTTATTGCGAAATCTTCATTCAGCTTATTGCGTCTTTGTGCCTTAATTTTGCAATTATTGCGAAATGGAACTTCTGCTATTGCGAATTTGTTCACATTTCAGAATTGCGAAATCCTGCCCATAATTGCGAAATCTTGGTTTCAAGATTGTGGATTTGTGCAATTTCAGAATTGTGAAATCTTGTTGTTCTAAACATTGCGAAATCTTGGTTCTTTTCTGTGATTGTGAAATTAGTTCATCATTGCGGATTTAGTACAACATTTTGAAATTATTACGAAATCTTTGTTATTCTTTTATTATGAAATTATTTCATTTTTTTGTATTACGAAATTAATTGTTTTTATTTTAAATTTAATTTTTAAACTTATTTTTCCCGCCATTTTTACTTAGCTTTATTTTAATTGTTTTGTCTTAGTTTTACCTAGCTTTATTTTTACTTGTTCGTCTTAGTTTAATTTTCGAGTATTTTAATTTTTCAAGTTTATTTACTTAAGTTTTCAAATTTACTTTTCGTCAAGCTTTAATTTTACGTCATTAATTAATTTACTTTTAAAGTGTTAAATTTATTGCCATTTACGTTTTAATTAGTTTTAGCTTTATTTACCGTGTCATTTACTTTAAAGTTTTACATTATACTTTACTACAACGACCAATATATTTCTTTACACCAAAAGACGACTGAGTCGCATGTTAACCGGAGATCAATTCGATTAGACACCGAGAACAACGAACTTTTCCACGAGCAAAATCTCACTGTCAGTGTTATTGTGGTTGATTTTTGTTTTCTGAGGTTTGATTGTTGTTATAGGGTTGACTAGATCTTGGTTTGAGGGTTAAATCACACAAACCCTTTGAAAACTTGAGAAATCAGTTTACAAAGGGGTGTTTGGGTTAACTAATATACTAAGATTTGAGGCAACTTGTGTGGTTGTATTGTGTTGCTTTGTGTTGGTTATTGTTTAACTTGTATAAGTGGTCATTCATCTACAACTTTTGTGGCTTGAATCATCATAATCCAACATAGGGCTTCAAAATCTGAAATACCTGGTTAAATTGGCTAAATTTTTGGGGACACCTAGATCTAAGGGTAAACTAGGGTTAACAAGTGCTAAGTTTTAGTTAACACAACCAGGGAAAGGGATTTAAGGGTTTAAAATTGGATTGGTGGTCAATTAGATCAGCAAAAGGGATTTTTGATATCACCTTATTCATCAGGAACTGTTTATTCTTTGATCTTGCCTTAATCATTGAATCAGTGTTTGAAACAAGTTTGATTGTGCTTATTGGACTTTATTATAGCTTGTGTATGCATATGGTTCATTTTGGTTGGCTTATTCATGCTTAAACTGCTTATTTTTTCAGAACTGCTTATTTTCAAGGTATATGCTATATCTGGTGACTGTTTGCTTATTATGTGCTTATTGGATGAACCAATTTGTGATTTCTTGATTGATATTGACTCCTTACAACTCATTGGTTGTAAGGGTGCCTTTGTTTTCCATTGAATCCAACTGGATCTCTCTAAATTTGCAAGTCAAATAGTCAAAGCAGTGGGAACTCCTTTCCCCTGCTGCAAGCCACTACTAGTGTTATTTTCAGGATAGCTTATCAATAAGCTGTTCTAGCTTATTTAAGCCTGCAACAACTTTAATTTTTTAATAGGTGTTACTTATTTGACCCATTTGTTCATACTGGAGCATTTTAGGGGTTGACGTTGAGCTTTGACTAGAAAACCAATTACTTTGACTTTTACATAAGTGCTTATCAGCTTATTCAGCTTATTCGGCTTGGCTTATTGACTTTTTCTTTGTTGATTTGTATTAATTAAGTCATTTAGAGTCTTTTGCAACTTGAATCAAGGTCTGAGGTGGTCTAGAACTCCAAGTCGACTATTTTGTCTTTTAGTGAAATTTTACTTTGCTTATTTCTGACTTATTGGTTAAGCTTATTTGAAATTACTTTTCCCAGATCTCTTAAGCATCTCAAAAGAAGGTTGTGTGTTAAATCTAAGCTTATGGCATTGGCTTATAGCTTAATGGGCCAAAGAGCCCATTAAGAATAAGCTGTTGTTCTATTAAGCTGTGATAAGCTCACATTCAGCTTTTGGGCCTTCAGACTTTTGTGTTTAGAACTGAATTTTAAGCTAGACTAGTGATTTTCAACTTATTTCGTTAAGTTTCATCTTATTGGGCCCAAAAGCCTATTTTCAACTTATTTCGTTAAGCTAGACTAGGGGTATTTTGGTAATTTCACTTTCATTTTATGTTTATTTAGGTTAAAATAAACTAGTTTGCAAGTTTTTAGAATTTTTTTATTTTTAATAATATTTTAATAATATTTTATTACTAAATATTTTTCACATTTTTGCAACTTTTGCATTTTTTTTAGGTCAAATACATTAAAATAGGATTTTTAAAACTCTTAGATTAATTTAAGCATCATTTTCTTTATTTTTAGAATTATTTTCATATTTTAATAGTTTTTAATCATTTAAAAATAGTTTTCCTTAGTTTAAAAATTCATAAAAATAGTTTTTAATCTTATTTAGTCATTTAAGAGGTTTACAAAGTGAAAATCTTTATTTTGACTTTTTAATAATTAATTGGATTTTTAGGGCTTCAATTAGCATTTAAAAATTAATATTTAATTTATTAAAAGGTTTGAAAAAGTTTTGATCATTAGTAAACTCTTAGTTTATTTTATTTGATTTTTGTTAATTTTTGGGAATTTTTAGAATTAATTTTTATTTTGTCACTTTTTACGGTTTTTAATTTAGTCGTCGTAGTAATAATTTTCATGTATCCGTCATTCTATTTTCTCATCCCTTCTTTTTTCAATATTAATCTCAAATATCTTTACATTTTAATGACACACGTATACCTCCTTGGGAAACGAACTTATTTGG
This sequence comes from Glebionis coronaria, assembly GCA_025667525.1. NCBI lineage: Eukaryota > Viridiplantae > Streptophyta > Magnoliopsida > Asterales > Asteraceae > Glebionis > Glebionis coronaria. Next base: position 393,564,656 of record CM046882.1, read on the forward strand.
GTCATTAGTGTTTGATTTTCCTAAATCATCACTTAATACTTACCGCTCATATACGCTCTTTTGTTTTCCTAAACAAGAGACGTATTTTACCACAATCATTTTGGCGCTGCTACCGGGGAGGTGTGTCGTGATTTATTTGTCATTTTGTTTTTAATATTAACCATAAATAGTATTTATATTAGTAGAACTCTACTAATACGTATTGATATGAGTGATTTTACTCATATCCGTTGTATCTCAAAACGATGAATAAATGCAATAAATGTTCAAATATGCCTTGTATACGTGTTGTTTTGTTGTTTCATGTGTGTAGGTACCAAGTTCACGAAAACCGGCAAAACCGGCACGAGATTGAAGAAAAGATCAACAAAGCCGATTTCAAGTCGTTTTTAGAGGATTTAATATTAAATGGGAAAAGTGGGACCCACATTTGGGAATTGGGCCCAAAAGCCCAATAAGGAAATCAAGTTCACGACTTTTGGAGAACAAGCCCAAATTAGGCCCATAATTGGTGATTTATACGGATAAATGGGAGAGTAATTCTCTTTTGGGTCCAAATCATTCCCAAGCCCAAATATTGGAAAGTTTTTAAACGGTGGAAATTACTTGGGTCCAAATAAAGGCCCATTAGGGTTAGAAAACTTTTGAAACGATTTATATTCGTTTCACGTTTTATCAATACCTAGCCAACTCATTCACGTATTATTTATCAACCACTCACACGTTTTATCTCTCCTCACCACACACACTTACTTTTATTTTCGTTAAAACCTATGTTGCATCTCTCTCACCCATCTTCTCTCCCAAAGTAAAAAAAACCAGTAACACCATTTTACTGTTCCAAACCCTAATCCATTAAATCACAAAAATAAATTGGGGGTTTTGGTTTGCACGTGTGATTCACACGAATTGATATTAATTCCCCAAGGAAATCGGAAGCAAGAAGTGGATGGCATCTTTGACGTGGCAACGGTCTATTGGCCTTGACGACACATCATTCTCAATCCTCCAATAAAGAGTGGCCAAATCAGCACACAACTAGCACAACTAGCACAATCGGATGCCACGTTGGCAATCCGTGTGCTAGTGTGCGAATATCAACCGTAGATCAAGTATGAAAGAGAAGTGTGACGAAATCCAGGGCCAAGAGTGAAGATTCCCTTCAACAAACTCCATCAGCAAGGCCTTGGGTTAGCCTATAAATAGCCCCATCTTTCTGTGTAATTTTTATCCCATTTTTTTACTTAATGTTATTATGCAAAATTAGATTTAGTAGTATTTGTATTTTACTTTTAAATAGTTTTGTAATCTTTACTGATATTAATAAAAAGTCATTTTGGTTGAATCTCGTCTCAATTTACTTTTTGTTAATTTTTTCTATTACAATCTGTTACTTCTCTAATCTAATTTTTTATAATATTCAATGTTATTTGATCAACATGGATTAATAGTTTGAATTAAATAATATTAGTGAATTTGGGATAAAATCAAACCCTAATGGTTTGATCTAAAAAAATAAAAGTTTGGTTCGTTGACTTGCTGGTTCGAATATTATCTGCTTGATGATGTATGTTGATTCTGTGGTGTTTGATGGTGAATAAGGTGTCGTTTCGGTTAGAGAAGCCAGCTCAGCGCTGCGCTACTTCCGAAAGGATAACTACACAAGGTTTCAATTTCTTTTACTAAATTCGTATTATTTTTATGTTTTTGAATGAATCTGTTTTATGGATTAAATGAAGTTTATGATAGAATTGCTAAAGTTGTATGGATTTGTTAAGGTTTAGATATTAGGACTATTTAGTTTTCATTTTATTTTATGTCGATTTTGTTTATCTACTAGGTTTAATCTGTTTGATTTTCTAACTGTTAGTGTTAAAATGCATCAGTTATGATTGTATCTGTTTTGATATGCTATTCTTTAACTGCTTATGAGAGTTGAATCTGATATATATTTGTGAAGGTCTATGAAATCATTGGCCTATTCTATGTGATGGATTTGATGGATTAAGATGGTTGATTGATTGATAAATAAAGAAGAAGATGAAGGAATGAGATGAGGGATTAGAGAGAGAAAGGAGAGAAGGGAGAAAGTTAGAGAGAGAAAGTGAAAAATGGAATTATGATTAAGTGAAATGACAATCAACAACCCCTCCTAACATGCTAGGAGGGGATATATATAGCTCACCCTACATGTGGGCTATATGGACTATACATAAGCTAAATAGATCACGAGCCCATTACATAATTATCGTTGGAGCGACCGATCCTTCATAAATACGTAAAACGTATTTCCAACAATCTCCCCCTAAGGGAGGTCGCTCCAAGTTACAAAGTTCTAAATAGTCTATATCTCGTGATCTATGCTAACTAAGATGTGACCGAGACTTTATTGGGAAAAACGTATTTCCAACAATCTCCCCCTAAGGGAGGTCACATCTTTTTACAAAATCTTAAACCTAGCATCTATGCTTGAGTCTTCGATCTTGTTCTTGTGAATATGCTTGATGTGATCTTTGACTTTAGTCTTGAGCATGTTTCCTTGCCTTGACCTTGTGCATTCTTCACTTGTGATATTTGCCTCTTCGTGACTTCATGTTCCACATACTTATACTTTTAAATTCTTGAAAGCTTCAGAGTTTGATACAGCGGAAGACTTGACCTTCAGGCTTTCTTGAATTTGTTGAAGTACTAATTGTATGTAGTATAAGCATGTGGTGACGACTTCTTCTGGATTATACACCGCAATGCCACCTTCTTGTTACGCTGCATAAGACAGTTAGCAACAAAACAATATACACGGATGAAATGGCCTTGAACATTTCATTCTAATTCGGTAGCAATTTACCTCCGGTTGGTGAAGACCGTTGGACGATATTAAATATCGTACTTGTGGCAGGTAGTTTCAATAAAGAACCTCCTTGACAAGATTTCGCGGGTAAACCCGTTCTCTTTACTCGACCGTCCAAAGCTGACTGCGAACGTAAAGAGTGGATCATTTGGATAATATTATACGCATGATTTGAAGCCGTCAATTCATGTTCCTGGAACAAGTGAAGTTCAATTAAGAACCGCACCATCGTTTCTTTCCAGTTGTCACTAGCTTGATTCATATGGAATCTTGCAAGTTACCTACCAAGTGCTGTTTGATATTAACACTAGAAGGATTTCCATTCGTCACTGTAAATACTTAATAGTATTACTCTGAATGTTCTGGCAAGATCACTAAGATATTGCGTAGAGGCCTGGAACGTGTTTAAATTCATTTAAGAATTAAACCACTGTTTCTTTCCAGTTATCACAAGTTTGATTCATAAAGAATCGCACAAGTCACCTACCATGAGCTTTTTGATATTCGCTCAAGAAGGATTTCCATCTTCATTGTAGATACTTACGTACTACTCGGATGTTCAGGCAAGATCATGAAGATTTTGCGTAGGACTCTTAAGAACTTTCTTACTTTTCACAGTGTGTGAAGAAGCAAGGAAATATGAAAGTGTGTCCTAATGAGATATTTGATGATCTCAAATGGCTCTAGACTCGATCGTGCATTTTGGATTTTGTTAGTGATCGGAGGCTGGAGAGGAGTGCCACCTTTTCAATACCAGTCTATTCGGAGTGAATAAACCAATAGATAACGTGTTGATCTCCGTGTGATTAAAACAAATACCTTTTGAGAGATATTTTAGTTAGCTGGGAAGGGTTGTGCATTGCATCACTGGGTCCATGATGTCTTTCTTCAATACCGAGAATCATTAGCAAAAATGACCTCAATAGCATATGTATTGACCCGGATTCTGCCTAAGGTTGTAAGGAGGGCTTCTTTCTTTACACCCTTTATCTTTACAATTCTTTTTCATTCTTCAACCCCTTCAATGCTTACCAATACGTCATAACTAGCACCTTGTTGTGATTGTTCCAGTGCTAACTTAAGTACTTGGTCGGCATTCAGCTACGTTCACAATCTTTCTCCATCTTTCCTAAGGACTACTATTTCTAGTTATGGAATGTCCTTGGGAAGATTCCTCCGGTTCTAGAGAAATCATTGGACTTTAACCTATCCTACCATCCTTATGTCACCACAATCTTCACCGTCGTGAATAGAGATGTTTTGGGTAAGTGTATGTCACCATGAAATCCATTTTGAAGTGCAAATCCATTTTGCTCCCCCTTAACATATGCCACGATATCCGAAAACATTTCGCACATGTCGGGATGAGCCAGCACGTTAAGTCAAACCATTTGTGATTAATCATTTCCCATATTAAATCACATTTTCTCCCCCATATTAAAAATATTAACCCAATCGATGTTTTTAATATCAATTGATTTAATAGCATTTTAAGAAAATTTGGGAGGAAAATGCAAATCCAGTTATCTTCATGAATTACACAAGCTCCCCCTCAAATTAATGAGGGTGTGCTGAAACGTAAATTAAATACCTTTTAAACACAAGTGTAAGGTATTTATTACGTGCAAAGATCATATATAATAATGAATTCACAAGATTAACAATTTACGAGGTAGGACCTGAATGATGGAGAACAGCATATGAGAGATTCACATGGTTCTTGTTCACGAATGTTGGTCACCTCGTCACGTCCCCGAGAAAATTAATTCCCGTTGTTGAGTCAAAGCTTTCCGGTGAAATGCTTGACTTGATTATGAAAAGCGGGTTGCTATCTGAAATAATAGCAAACCATTTTGAGCATGTTTTAAAAGTTTGAACTTCTGTTCGAACTTTATTTACAACCCCGTGTCATTATTGAATGACATTTCTAGTATCGTAAATATTATCGATTCCAGAAGACATGCTCTTTTTATCAAAACATTTTTGAACACACAATTTTGAAAGATTTAGAAAAAACCTTTTGAGAAATTCTCGAAAAATTGTGTTCAAAGTTTTGAAAAACAATTACTTGAGCTTAAGATGTTGAATATCTTAAAAGCGAGCTCAAGTCCGAGAAGTTGTGAACTTCCCGTTTTTAAGGATAAGTTACCATCGGCGATAAACTTTCCTTTTATCTGAAGGACGAGTCCTAAGCTGACATTTACTTAGAAGTCGTGTTCATGAGCTTGAAAACTTTGACTGTTTTAACGGAAAGCTCATGACCGAGAAAGGTTAATTTCTCGTTACGAGGAAAAGTTCTCTTATTTAAAAGATACACTTTCCTTTCTGAGCTTAAAACTTCGAATGTTTTAATACAAGCTCATGACCGAGAAAGGTGAATTTCTCGTTAAGAGGATAAGTTATCATAAAAGATAATCTTTCCTTTATTTTAAGTTCGAGTTACAGTCTGACATTTAACTGTAAGTCATTGTGCATGAGCTTAAAAACCTCGAATGTTTTTAGTTTTAGCTCATGCCCGAGAAAACTTAATTTCTCGTTGTTAGGATAAGTTTATCATCGGCGATAAACTTTCCTTTCTTTGATGCACGGGTTACCATATGATATTTAATGATAAACCATTTACACGAGCTTAAAACCTTTGAATGGTTTTAGGGTAAGCTCGTGTCCAAGAAAACTTAATTTCTTGTTAAGAGGGTAAGTTATCGTTGTGTGGATAAACTTCCCTGTCTCTGAAGTCCGGGTCGTCGTCTGTCATTTAACGAGGAGCCATTGTGCATGAGCTTAAAAACTTGGAATGTTTCTTATATAAGCTCATGCCCGAGAAAAATAAATTTCTCGTTGTTAGGATAAGTTTACCATCGGCGATAAACTTTCCTTTCTTTGAAGAGCGAGTTATAGTCTGTGATGTGACTGTAAGTCCTTGTAAGCTTTAACCATGAATCCCCTGAGATACTAGTTTCTCTGATATCTGCTTCTTCAGCAACCAAACTCTGAGAGTGTCCTTAGTTGAACGGTATACAACGATTGGACCGCTTCGTTCTTTTGGAACATCAACTTTGGTACCTGCATTCTCATTAGGAGTTTGTATACTTTTGCATGGATTAGCGATATCTATTTTAGAAGCACGTAGGGGTTCACGGTTTTCTGTTCTTGTGTCAGAGGTGGCCTGAAGGGATGATTCACTTGTCTTAGTTGGCAAACGTTTCCTTTTATAGAAAATCTTAAGTTCAGGCTTAAGTGATGTATCATCCTTTGCAATTTCCTCCCTAGTAGTCTTCGTAGAATCAGAGACTATCCTAGTTAAAGGGCACTCGTTTCCTACAAGAGTGAAAGTTCTACCAGTGGGGCGCCACATTTTACCAACGGGTTTGATTTTTGCAACCCACTGGGATTTAAGTCTAGCACGGGAGTTCACCTCATTAAGCAATTTTTTAATACAGGAGTCATGATTTGCCGTAAAGACACATTTTCTACATGTTTTACAAGTAGCATATTTAATGTCCGAGTAATTCCTAGATGATTGATCGACGCTCCTAGGAGATGACATGCTACGGTTAGCAGTGTTGGGTAATCTAGAAGGCATCTGACTAGGTTGGACATTGCTATCTCTTACATGTGTCTTTTGAATAGCTTCCCTTTGACCAAAATCATGGCGCACATCAGTTAAACTAGTTCTAGACGTGTTCATTGAACTATTCTTAGAGGAACTAGGGGCAATCATGTGATGAGGTCTTGCTAAAACTGATTTAGTCACATTAGGCCTAGTTGGTGGAGTGACTGTTCTAGAAATATGACCCAAATCAACTTGGGAGGCAAACCGCGGTCTCGGGAATAGTGATCTCTCGGATCTAAATGCAGTAGGTTGTCTGACAATCGGTTGTCTGACGAACTAATTTGTAGGCGGTTTCCCCAAGATTGATGGTTTTTCAAGCTTAGTGTCCACACTAGGTCCTTTACTTTTCCTTAACTCGTTTTTCAACGCAGCTATAGCAAAAACCTTTTCCTGTACTTGGGCCTTTAAAGTCTCATTCTCTTTGAGCAAGTTATCTTTGGATGCCAACTTAGATTCAAGCAGTTGAATTTGTTTCAAAAAATTATCCTTTTCAGCTTTAGAATCTAGAACAGTTTGATCCAATTTTATTTCAAGAACAATGTTTGACTTTTCAAGTTTTTCAAAGTATGTTTCAAATTTGTCCGTTTTCTTAGAAAATTCAAGTTTGGCATCCTCAAGATCTTTTGATTGCCGAGCTACGATCGTTTCGAGCTCTTTAATCTTGGAATCAGAATCAGTTAACGAGGCAGTTATAAAGCATTTATCATGATGAACTATAGCATTTTGAACACTTTCTCCCCCATTATGACTCACATCGGATGAATCATAAGTGGTATTTCTATCACTCTTGTCCATCCCATGTTTATCATAATTAGGTTCAGAATGCTCAATATGCGGCATGTCATCAGCATATACATCATAACCATCATCACATTGTACCATGTTTGCAGGCTCTTCGTCATAAATGGGTAAGGTGTCATCAAGAGAAATCTCGTGAACATTCCCCGACGTGCCACTGATATCATGTTGTCCTTCTGAATCCGTGCTCTTGCCATCGTTAGGCTCCAAGTTGTCAACCGTATGACCATTCTCCTCTTGCATCTGCGGCATTGATTCTTGCACTCCATTATCATACGTTTGCTGAAGTTGTGATTGTTGATAAATCGAAGACGAGACCGATGTCATGAGTTTCAATATTGTATCACGGAAAACACGAAGCTCGGTATGTGTATCTCGAAGAAATGATTGGCAAATCACAGAACTTTCAGGCTTAATGATATTGAATTGGAGGAAAGGCGTGAGTTGTGTCACAAGATCCTTATAGGCAAGTGCCGATGCAGAGTGATTAAAGTTTCCATGGTTGAGTTGCTCGGCGAGTTGGGTCAAAGTGGTAAAAATTGAGTCGATGAATATATGACGATCTTGTCCAAAGATTGTCACAAATTCGCTCCCTCCTTGAATCCTCGAAAGAGTGACCAGATGAGACTGAAGCATTTGAAATGAATTTATGCCACTTTCTCTAGCTTTGTCGTGCATTCGATGCAAGTCTCCCTCTTTAAGTGTCGAGTCCATTGAAAATCGAGGAAAAATGATTTGGATGTTGTAGTTTTCAGGATTTTACAATTTGATTCGGCTCAAAAGATGTTGTCGGCTCAAACAATTATGAATTAAACCCGATAAAAAAAATCCGTAGTCGCTAAAAAATAAATCCCGTCACGTTGACTCGTCACTTTTGACTTTACAACCGGCCACAATAACTTTTAACCCGGCAAATGTTTTTCCACTTTAATTCTATCAAAATACCCGCCTCAATTAACTTTTATAAACTTTGCTATTTTAAAATATTTATAACTTTTAAAAACTTAAAAACTTTAACTAAATAAACTTTTTAAATATGTAAAAGGGTAACTTAACTAAAAAAAAAAAAAAATGAAAACTAGAAGGATAAAAAATAACCAAAGTGTAACACGTGTAAGATGCGTGTAAACTCAACAACTTTGTTAAGTCCGCCCCATGCTTTTTCCTTGTTGTATCCGCCCAAAGTAGATAACTGACAATTCTATTCTCTCTCTCTCACAATTCGTCTTCACCCTTCCATTCAACTCCCTCTCTCTCAGTCAAAGCTCTCAAACCTAATCTCACAGCCTTTTATCTCCCAAAGACAAAATGGATCTTCCTTTCTTTACCCAATCATCAATCAATTAAACATTCAAGTCCTTAAAGCTAATGCATTTCTCATTATAAGATGATCTTTAATTACTGATACGAAACCCACATCCTCTTCTCACACAACGTGAATCTGAAACCCATCTATTTCAATCTGTTTGAACCAGTTAAACAAGTCTTCATAATGAGAAAGAATTTAATCAAGGAATTTCTTCAAGATCTTTAATTAGGTCTCGGGTAAGATTTTATTTTTGTTGCATGTTGGTTAATTGAGTCCCTCTCTCCTGTATCGTCTTTCTGGTGTGAGGGTCGAGAGTCTTGATCGAGTCTTGGGTGTGTTTGGGTGTGCGAGGTGTGGGTTTGTTGTTGTTCGAGTGTCGTGGTGAGATTGAGGGGGTCATAGGAGAAGTGGCAGACGAGGGAGTCGAGGGTGTTGGTTTGTGTGTGGTTAAGGATGTGTGTCGAGAGTTTTTTGTCCGAAGGTGTTTGTTTTGAGGGTGTGTGTTTGAGTCTGCGAGGTGTGGGTTAAGGTAAATCGAGGGTCGGTTTGGGGGAGAGATTGTGTCAGTCGAGAGGAATGGGTTTGTGAGGTTGTTGGGTCTTGGGTGAGTGATGAGTAGTCAGAAGGGTCGAGAGTTGAGAGGGTGGGTAAATGAGTCGAGGGTGGGGGGGTGAGAATGATGGTGTGCCGAGAGTCTGTTGTTGTTGGTTTGGGGGTGTTGTGTGGTTAGGGTGTCGAGTGTTTTGTGTCAGAGTGTTTTGGACGAGAGTCAAATGGAGTCGAGACGAGTGGGTTTGAGTCCAAAATTAGACTGTTATGTTTGAAATGGTTGCTTCGTTCGGAAGAGTTCTTCGTTCGGAAGAGTTCCGAATCGGAAGAGTTCCGAATCGGAAGAGTTCCGAATCGGAAGATTTAGTTCGGAAGAGTTTGGTTCGGAAGAGTTTGGTTCGGAAGTTTTCGGTTTGATTCGGAACTTAGAGTTTGATTCGGAACTTAGAGTTTGATTCGGAACAATGAGTTTGATTCGGAACAATGAGTTAGAATCTGAACATTAGGATCAGTTTTGATGGGACTGAATTGACAGATGACCAAAAATAAACAAATGACCAAAAATTGACAGAAACCCAGGATAAAAAAAAAAATTATATATAAAAACTGATAACAGATTCGATAGGACAGAAAAATATATAAAAAACTGATTATATAAAAAAAATAAAAAAAATAAAAAATTATAGAAAACTGTATGAAAAACTGGATAAAAACGAAAATGGATAACCGATAACTGATAAACGACACAACTGATTAAAAAATTTATATAAAAAAAACTGATTAAAAAAATTAAAAAAAATAAAAGAAGAAAAAATTGATAAAAAATTTAGAAATTGATAAAATTGATAGATTTTTAAAAAAAAACAAGAAAAAATACAAACTTTTTATAGAAATTGATGATTAAATTTGTGATTAAAAACAATAAAAAAATACAAACTTTTTATAAAACCACAAACTTTTTATGAAAAATACAAACTTTTTATGATCTAAAACATAAAAACACAAACTTTATATATAAAAAATACAAACTTTTTAATATAAAAGCATGATTAAATCAAAACCCACCAAAATCAAAAAGAGATAAAAGATAGAATAAACCAATCAAACCTTGGCTTTTGATACCAATTGAAGGTCTACGAAATCATTGGCCTATTCTATGTGATGGATTTGATGGATTAAGATGGTTGATTGATTGATAAATAAAGAAGAAGATGAAGGAATGAGATGAGGGATTAGGGAGAGAAAGGAGAGAAGGGAGAAAGTTAGAGAGAGAAAGTGAAAAATGGAATTATGATTAAGTGAAATGACAATCAACAACCCCTCCTAACATGCTAGGAGGGGATATATATAGCCCACCCTACATGTGGGCTATATGGACTATACATAAGCTAAATAGATCACGAGCCCATTACATAATTATCGTTGGAGCGACCGATCCTTCATAAATACGTAAAACGTATTTCCAACAATTTGTGTTACTTATTCATTAGTCTGCTACCTTATGTTTTAATATTGCTCTTTGTGAATCCTGATATGGACTTTTGTGAATCTGCGTTATTCATGATGTTGTTTCGATTGCGTAGAAATTGATTGATATTGCTGTGAGTACTTGCTGCTAGATTATTGTTTCTTAGCTGTAGTTTATTAGCAGTTTTAATCTAGGAGATTGTTATTATCTGATTCGTTTAGCTGCAGATATTTGAGTTTTGGGATATGCATATGTTTGATTGCTGATTTGAGGTAATACAGACTTGAGTTAGGAGTTGAGACCTGCTGAACATTCTAATATGCTAGAAGACTTGATACTATTGTTATCTGCTTAACTCTTGCTGGGTAGTGTAGTGTGCTGCGTTGCTTATTGTTGACGTATGCTAGACTGTTTTAGCTTTAAGTTGTGTTTTGTTTGTTAGTTTTAAGTTGCAAATTGTGTTACTCGCTGCTATAGTCATTTTTACTGTTAAATTGCTTAGTTTACTCTTAATAGTTTTGTTGAGTTCATTTTGCTTGATTTGCTATCATTATTCAAGTCATAACTGTGACTTTGTTTGATGTTTTATTACCATAATAACTGATTTTATCAGTCTTTTATCTCACACGGTCATCTCCTGTGACTGTCTAACTTCATTGTTCAAAAAGAATAATAACCAAAAATATTGTCCTTCCTAGGACTCGAACCTGTGACCTCCTGGTCACAGGCCTCACACGTTTACCATCTGAGCTGAGTGCTCTATTTGGTTTATTCACTGTCAATTAATTTAATATAGTAAGTTGATTTAGGTCTATCAGTTTTTAGAGCTTAATAGCCTTAATTTTAATTACTTTAGAATCTAAATAGTTTTATTTTTAAATTACTCTTATAAAGTTTCAGTTTTAGATTACTTTTATAAATGTTTTAATTCAGAAATTTATTTAGTTTTTAAATAATTTGATTTAAATAAAGTTAGTTTTTTAAAATAAATTAAATTGATTAATTTTTAGAAGTAAAATAGTTTTTAATAGATTTAAAATTAGTGTAAAAGTTATTTTAATTAAATAGATTAACTGTTATAGATCGTTAAATAGTTTAATTTTTAAATAGTTATAAATTTTAAGTAACTGTGTTTAGCTTTAATAAATTTGGGGTTTACGATTCATGCACTTTAGGATAAAATTAAGTTTTAAATTGGTAGATTTAATTTTTAGTTTAAAAACCGAAAACCAATTCGAATCAATTGTCCAAATCGATACAAAACGTCTCAAATTCATAAGATCTTCGTGTTCAACGAACTTGATTCACCCACGTGTTTAATTGAATTCGTCTTTGGTAATTTTAGACTATTACTTTTTCCTAAAGGTAATTTTCTAATTTACCCTATAACGTATCTAATTATCACTATACTATCACGATCACATCCAAAATTTTGGCGCCGCTGCCGGGGATCTTGTGTACGATTCGTTTTCGTGGAGATTTGTTAATCGTTGATTTGAAGACCCTTTCCGTCCTCGGAAAGTTTTGTTATTTTTCTATTATATAGTATGTATCGTTTTTCTCGTTTTTTTGTGATTAATATATTGTATTACGTAGAAAAATAAATTTACATACTTTTCAAATAAGACCTTAGTTGGGATTTCATCACCTAGCTATTGTATTCGAATCCAAAACAAAAATAAAAGGCAAAATAGATAAATACTAATAAGAAGTTTGAACTCGATTTGTACAAACTATAAGGTGGGTATAAGGCGACGTGCTATAAAAGGCCGTCTAAGGAAAAAGGTTTTTAAGTGCTTTGTGCCACCTCGTTTCCCCACTTGCTTGTGCGTATATTGAGAGGGACGACCTATTATTGGTTTGCCGACTCAAGTAGTAATAAATTTTATTTTTGTAGTTTACTTATTGAACCTCGAGACGTTTAGGTTTTCACCTATCGTTTCAAAGTCGACCGAGGGTAATTTACTTCCATAGTAGTTATCCTTATTCCTTGATTTTTTATCGATCATTTTTTATTGAGCAATACCAAATAAATACCAAAAATAATCTTCTTCTTGTCTAATTTCTTTTCTTCAATCCTCTAAATTCTCGTCTTTGTAGTGTATGCAATTACGTTCTTCTCGACTTGTGATTGATTTTAATAGGCTTGAAAATATTCCTCGTATAAATAGAAATCGTCAACAACGAATAGTGGAACCCGAGCTTCCACCTATTGTTGTAGAGATGGCCGATAACCGAACAATGGAGGAATTGCTCCGTGCATCCACCGAAGGGTATGGGGAAGAAATCGTTGTGCCGGCTATTTTGGCGGATCATTATGAGATTAAGACGGGTCTTTTATCGCTCATTCGTGCCGACCAATTTCGTGGCAATGAGACCGATAACCCGCGTTCTCACATTCAGAATTTTCTTCGAATTACCTCGACTCTCAAGTTTAGAGATGTGCCGAATGACGCGATTAAGCTCATGCTTTTTCCTTACTCGCTCGAGGGTAATGCTAAGATTTGGTATGAGAAAGAACCACCGGGTTCAATTTTGACATGGGATGATTTAGTGTCTAAGTTCGTGAATTATTTCTTTCCACCATCTAAAACAACACACTTTAAGAACGAGATCACTAGATTTGAACAAAAAGTGCATGAATCGTTTGGGGTTGCTTGGGAAAGATTTAAAGATTTGTTGAGACAATGTCCACACCACGGTTTCTCGGAATTGCATCAAATTAATACTTTTTATAATGGGCTTAATATGATTGAACAAGATTCTTTAAATGCCGCCGCGGGTGGTAATCTTTTAAGAAAAACTCCGAGAGACGCGTGGGGAATAATTGAGAATAAATCTAGAGCACAATATTCACGAAACACACCGGGTGTTTCCAATGTGAATTATTTTAATCCCGAGATTGCTAGATTGGACTCTAAGATTGACACGATTTTGAATGAGCTTAGGAAGAATCCTCATGGATCGATTAATATGGTTGAGAATGTTTGTGTATCATGTGGTGGAGCACATCCTAATTATGCTTGTTTAACCACGGGGTTTGATCAAGCTAGTGCTTTTGCCGCGACGGGAACTTATGGCTCCAACGGTCAAGTTCTTCGTCAGAATCATGTTGCTCCACCGGGTTTTCCACCGGTTCAAAATAGGTACAACAATGGGAATAATGGTAATAATTTTAACTGTGGTAACCAAGGGAATTTTAATCAAGGAAATGGGTTTAATGCTAATCAAAACAATCAAGGTTTTCACAATAATCAAAATGAGTTGTCAAGCTATATCAAGTTAAATGAGGAAAATTTGAAAGCTTTTCAAAACAATATTCAAGGGCAAATTAATACTTTGAAACTTGATTTTCAAAATACGATTAAAGGGCAAAATAACAAGATTGAGCTTAATCAACAAAGGCTAGAGCAAAGTCAAAATCGTATGCAACAAAGTTTGGAACAAAGTCAAAATAAATTGCTTTCGATGTTTGAGGGATTTATGTCTAAACCGTCATCTTCTTCGGGTTGCTTACCTAGTAACACCATTCCAAACCCGAAGGGAGAGCTTAAGGCCATAACCGTTTATGATGATTGTGATAATTTAGAAGAAGTTGAAGTGATTGAGTTTAATAATCACCTAAGGAAACTTTTCTAGATGTCACCAAGGCTACTTTAAATGTGATTAGTACCCCGGTTTTCTTTGATTTCTTTCCCGAGAAGTAAAAAGATCCGGGTCAATTCATGATACCTTGTGCTTTCAATGAGCTTGGGGTGTGCAAAGCTCTAGCCGATCTAGGAGCTAGCATCAACTTAATGCCCCTAGCCATTTGGAAAACTATTGACTATGCACCACTTAGTACCACTCGAATGATCATTGAGCTTGCTAATGGTACCACCACCCGTCCGGTTGGTATAGCGGAAAATGTCATTGTTAAAGTGGGAAAGTTTTTGTACTTAGCCGATTTTGATGTAGTTGATTATGAGACCAATCCTCGTGTGCCTATTATTTTAGGACGACCATTTTTGTGCACGGCTCATGTTCAAGTTGATATGAGGAAAGAGGAGATTAAATTGTTTTATGGAGATAAAAGTATTATTTTCAAACCATAAAAGATTCCAAGATTTGTTTCTAAGAAAGTGGAAAGTGTAAAACTTGTTGAGACAATTGAAAGTAATAAGAAAGCTCTTTTTGATAAAGGTGTTTTTCCAATTTTGGAAACCTCAATTTGTGATAAACAAAAGTTAAATTCAAAGGAAGAAGCTTGCTTTGTTGAATCATGTTGTAATCTTTTCTCATCTCTAATCACTCCACACGAGGATGATAGTTCTAAGATTGAAAAGGAAATTGATGAATACCTAAGTGCACCATTTGATGCTAGTGAGTTTGATAGTAAGAATTTTGATCCCGAGAGTGATTTTGCTTTAATTGAACAATCTTTGAAAATGGACTATTTTCACTCTCTTCGAAGGATCAAGTTGATGTTCCTAAGGCACAATCTTCCGTTGAAGAGCCTTTGATTCCTAACTTCACACCGAGTGAGGTTAGTGACTATTCGTTGGAAGAGTTCGTCGATGAACTTTTTGCTATTGTTGATCCACTTCCACAGAGAAGTGAAGACGTTTCCGATCTCGAGATCGAGCGTGATTCTCATGTTTTACCTACCATTCTCGAGGAATTCACCGATGAATTTCCTTCGAATGAGAATGATGATCTTGTATCCGAGTGCGACACACTTGATACTATGTCGGATATTTCTTGTGATGACAAGAATGACGACACTTTTGTGACCTACTCAAATCCTCTCTTTTAAGCTTCAATAAACAATAATCCATGGTTTCAAGAGGATTTTGAGAGAATCACACCTCCTACATCTCAGAACCTTTGTGATGATGATCTTCTCTTGAAGGAGGTTGATGAGTTTCTTTATATAGATATTCCTTCGGAATTTGAGGAAGAGTCTAATGATGGTGATGAAGATACTTGGTTTTATCACCCGATTTATGATGATGATAATGTTGACCCGGAGGGAGAAATTACTTTTACTCCAATTATCCTTCCCACTCGCTTTGATCTTAATGTGCGGGTTTTTCATGCGACTCATTTTGAGTACCATGACCCCTTTATTCACATTCCTAAGTCATGCAAGTTGATACAACTAGTGTTGAGACTTTTACCACACCTTTACCATGTGCTTTATATGATCTTGGATTAGCATGGGGGGACGATACCGTGTTGTCCATTCCTTTCTCTTCCGAGGACGAGGTATTCGACCCCGGAATGTTGATTTAGGGAAATCTCGGCCTTTCCCCGATGCAATAATTGAAAGACTTTTTAATCATCTTGGTGCGAGTTTATCTCGGGGAGCATGCTATATTCATATCGTGATTTGTGACTACCATCTCTTTTTGGAGATTTGTGTTGGAGTTTTATCCTTTCGTTTGTCATCCGACAACGAGGATGTAATCTTTGACCCCGGCATCGTGCTTTATCATGGATTCTATTCCATTATGTCGGTTTTCACCATTTTCCCTAAGGACCAATGAATGCGGGGATCGAGTCGAGCTCATGACTCGGTTAACAAAAACGAGGTGCCTTGTGGGGGAGTCCCATACATTCTATCTTCTTTCTATTTTCTAACAACTAATAAGGCTTGATCTTTCAAGCTCGTGCTCGTGTTTTGTTGTGTTGTGAATCTTAGGTATGACCCTAATCATTGAAGACTCTCGTGTTCGGTTTTTGCCGGTCCACTTGATCTTCCATACTTTGATTGCCAAAAGGGGCACACTCTTTATCCTTTGATTTTTATCAACTAACGTTTTATCTTGAGGCATAATTAATAAACGGCTTATAGATTTGCGTGCTCTTTCCATGCTAGGATTTTGCATTAGACTCTTCGTGTTTTAGCAAGGGGGTGTTACTCTTGAGCTAAGAAACATTAAGGACAATGTTTGGTTTTAGCAAGGGGGAGTCAATCGATATAATCGCTTGCTATTGTTTTTGTCGTGTCCAAACGTAATTGTTTTTCTCATTTTTCATAAAAAATTTAAATTTTTGGTGTTATTTTTAAGTTTTATAAAAAGAAAATAAGTGCTTTTGACACGAATGTAGGCTTTCCGTTGGTGAAAATAAAAATAGTTTTTGACTCGACTCGGTTTTTACCTTAGCTTTTCCTTAACGTGTTTAAATTACGTTTTGCTAGGCTTTTATATAGGGAGCTTTAAAACGCGAAAGTCTTAATTCATATGGGTTAAGAACAAGAACTTTTCGCAAGTTCCTATAATTGATCCTAGAAAGTCGTTTATCAAGGGAACTTTAAAACGCGAATTCTAAAACTTGAAAAAGTATAAGAAGATGCAAGATCCTATAGATGACTTGAAAACCCAAAACTTTGATTTAATAGGCTAAGTATCCATTGACTTCACATTTTTGAAATTTTACAATATAGAGAACAAGAGATGATAGAGTTCAATCATAAGTTTCTAGAATTAATTCTTCTTGGTGCAAGTATTTTTGTGTTTGATTTAATCTCCTCGTATTTATTTTCCACGCTTGAATAATAATTGCTTAATAAATGAAGTTTTTAGCGGTTTAGGCTTGATATCTTAACTCGTAACTCCTTCTTTTTCTTCCCTTGTAATTAAAGTGAGAACACATTAAGGGTGTCAGCGTCATGGACTTTTGATCATGGGATTGCGTAAATTTGGCTTACTATAAATATCATATTAATAAAGAAGAATAAATAAAAACATGTTCTCTAGGAGCCTTCGGGTGGGAGTTATGTAGCACTAACCTTGTCATTAGAGCCTTAAGGTGTATGGCAAGGGGACGTGTTGAATAAAAATTGCTTCATCATCATGAGCCATAAGGTGGGATGGTGAAGTCAATTCCCTTATTTTTGTCCAAGGAGCCTTCGGGTGTGGATTTTAAATAAGGAGCACAATTGCATCTTAAAGAGCCACAAGGTGATATGATGTAATTGTTGCTAACTCCATATAAAGTCATAATTGACTTTGGAGGTTTTTATTGTTGCTTTTAAGTAGTCCTATTAGCCAAATTTCGGGTCCGGGGATTTATCCCTCAAATCGTGTTAAGTTATCCTTGATGTGGGCTTTCTTTAGTGACAACGGTTTTTGAAGTCGAGGTTAGGTTTTGAGTGTTGAGTTTACACCGTTCTTGCCTTCATTTTTGGACTAATAAATATCAAATAAAGTCAAATGAGCCTTTGGGTGAATGAAAAATAAAATCTAGAGATACAATTAGGAATAATAGGAGATTGAGTTTAACACAAATTACTTGTACAAGTTGGTTTAATTTTGGGGCTTATGATTGACAATGATCTTGTTTTTACACTTGGCTTGGAAAAGTGAAAAGTCGAGGACGATGAATCTATTTGTGTTTTATGATCCTAAAAGTTATTTTTCAAATAATGAAAGCAATACATTATGTCTTTGCCAAAATAAAGTTTCAAAAGTTGAATAATGTTGTAGTTAGAGTTTTATTTTATCATTGCGTGAGGACACGACAATTGTTTACTAAGGGGGAGTTTGATATGAGTGATTTTACTCATATCAATTGTATCTAAAAACAATGAATAAATGCAATAAATGTTCAAATATGCCTTGTATATGTGTTGTTTTGTTGTTTCATGTGTGTAGGTACCAAGTTCACGAAAACCGGCATAACCGGCACGAGATTGAAGAAAAGATCAACAAAGCCGATTTTAAGTTGTTTTTAGAGGATTTAATATTAAATGGGCAAACTGGGACCCACATTTGGGAATTGGGCCCAAAAGCCCAATAAGGAAATCAAGTTCACGACTTTTGGAGAACAAGCCTAAATTAGGCCCATAATTGGTGATTTATACGGATAAATGGGAGAGTAATTCTCTTTTGGGTCCAAATCATTCCCAAGCCCAAATATTGGAAAGTTTTTAAACGGTGGAAATTACTTGGGTCCAAATAAAGGCCCATTAGGGTTAGAAAACTTTTGAAACGATTTATATTCGTTTCACGTTTTGTCAATACCTAGCTAACTCATTCACGTATTTTTTATCAACCACTCATACGTTTTATCTCTCCTCACCACACACATTTACTTTAATTTTCGTTAAAACCTATGTTGCATCTCTCTCACCCATCTTCTCTCCCAAAGTAAAAAAAACCAGTAACACCATTTTACTGTTCCAAACCCTAATCCATTAAATCACAAAAATAAATTGGAGGTTTTGGTTTGCACGTGTATTCACACGAATTGATATTAATTCCCCAAGGAAATCAGAAGCAAGAAGTGGATGGCATCTTTGACGTGGCAACGGTCTATTGGCCTTGACAGCACATCGTTCTCAATCCTCCAATAAAGAGTGGCCAAATCAGCACACAACTAGCACAACTAGCACAATCGGATGCCACGTTGGAAATCCGTGTGCTAGTGTGCGAATATCAACCATAGATCAAGTATGAAAGAGAAGAGTGACGAAATCAAGGGCCAAGAGTGAAGATTCCCTTCAACAAACTCCATCAGCAAGGCCTTGGGTTAGCCTATAAATAGCCCCATCTTTCTGTGTAATTTTTATCCCATTTTTTACTTAATGTTATTATGCAAAATTAGATTTAGGAGTATTTGTATTTTCCTTTTAAATAGTTTTGTAATCTTTACTGATATTAATAAAAAGTCATTTTGGTTGAATCTCGTCTCAATTTACTTTCTGTTAATTTTTTCTATTGCAATCTGTCACTTCTCTAATCTAATTTGTTATAATATTCAATGTTATTTGATCAAGCTGGATTAATAGTTTGAATTAAATAATATTAGTGAATTTGGGATAAAATCAAACCCTAATGGTTTGATCTAAAAAAAATAAAAGTTTGGTTCGTTGACTTGCTGGTTCGAATATTATCTGTTTGATGATGTATGTTGATTCGGTGGTGTTTGATGGTGAATAAGGTATCATTTCGGTTAGAGAAGCCAACTCAGCGCTACGCTACTTCCCAAAGGATAACTACACAAGGTTTCAATTTCTTTTACTTAATTCGTATTAATTTTATGTTTTTGAATGAATCTGTTTTATGGCTTAAATGAAGTTTATGATAGAATTGCTAGAGTTGTATGGATTTGTTAAGGTTTAGATATTAGGACTATTTAGTTTTCATTTTATTTTATGTCGATTTTGTTTATCTGCTAGGTTTAATCTGTTTGATTTTCTAACTGTTAGTGTTAAAATGCATCAGCTATGATTGTATCTGTTTTGATATGCTATTCTTTAACTGCTTATGAGAGTTGAATCTGATATATATTTGTGTTACTTATTCTTAGTCTGCTGCCTTATGTTTTAATATTGCTCTTTGTGAATCCTGATATGGACTTTTGTGAATCTGCGTTATTCATGATGTTGTTTCGATTACGTAGAAATTGATTGATATTGCTGTGAGTACTTGCTGCTAGATTATTGTTTCTTAGCTGTAGTTTATTAGCAGTTTTAATCTAGGAGATTGTTATTATCTGATTCGTTTAGCTGCTGATATTTGAGTTTTAGGATATGCATATGTTTGATTGCTGATTTGAGGTAATACAGACTTGAGTTAGGAGTTGAGACCTGCTGAACATTCTAATATGCTAGAAGACTTGATACTATTGTTATCTGCTTAACTCTTGCTGGGTAGTGTAGTGTGCTGCGTTGCTGATTGTTGACGTATTCTAGACTGTTTTAGCTTTAAGTTGTGTTTTGTTTGTTAGTTTTAAGTTGCAAATTGTGTTACTCGCTGCTATAGTCATTTTTACTGTTAAATTGCTTAGTTTGCTCTTAATAGTTTTGTTGAGTTCATTTTGCTTGATTTGCTGTCATTATTCATTTTGCAAAGCAAAGTCATAACTGTGACTTTGTTTGATGTTTTATTACCATAATAACTGATTTTATCAGTCTTTTTTCTCACACGGTCACCTCTTGTGACTGTCTAACTTCATTGTTCAAAAATAATAATAACCAAAAATATTGTCCTTCCTAGGACTCGAACATGTGATCTCCTGGTCACAGGCCTCACACGTTTACCATCTGAGCTGAGTGCTCTATTTGGTTTATTTACTGTCAATTAATTTAATATAGTAAGTTGGTTTAGGTCTGTCAGTTTTTAGAGCTTAATAACCTTAATTTTAATTACTTTTAAATCTAAATAGTTTGATTTTTAATTTACTCTTATAAAGTTTCAGTTTTAGATTACTTTTATAAATGTTTTAATTCAGAAATTTATTTAGTTTTTAAATAATTTGATTTTAATAAAGTTAGTTTTTTTAAATAAATTAAATTGATTAATTTTTAGAAGTAAAATAGTTTTTAATAGATTTAAAATTGGTGTTAAAGTTATTTTAATTAAATAGATTAATTGTTATAGATCGTTAAATAGTTTAATTTTAAATAGTTTTAAATTTTAAGTAATTGTGTTTAGATTTAATAAATTTGGGGTTTACGATTCATGCACTTTAGGATAAAATTAAGTTTTAAATTGGTAAATTTAATTTTTAGTTTAAAAACCGAAAACCAATTCGAATCAATTGTCCAAATCGATACAAAACGTTCAAATTCATAAGATCTTCGTGTTCAACGAACTTGATTCACCCACGTGTTTAGTTGAATTCGTCTTTGGTAACTTTAGACTATTACTTTTTCCTAAAGTTAATTTTCTAATTTACCCTATAACGTATCTAATTATCACTATACTATCACGATCACATCACGTATTATCGGTTTTTTCGTTTTTCTTGTGAAATTATTATTATTATTTTGTATTAAGTATCACAACAAATACAAAATATCTCCAAAAGTGTGAAAACACAACCTTAATTGGGATTTGATCTCCTAATTATTGTATTCGAATCTCAAAAAAAAAGAAAAAGGCAAAAATAGATAAATACTTTCGTGAAGCTCGATTTTGAAAAATACAAACTATAAGGTGGGTATAAGGCGGGTATTATAAAATATACCCTAAAGAAAAAGGCTCTTAAGTGCTCCGCGCCGCCTTTTTTCTCAGCTTGCTTGTGAGTATTTCGAGATTGAAGGCTAATAGAGGGTTTTGCCGCCCAAAGTATTATTACATATCATATATATTTGCTTGGTTTCTTTGTGATTAAACCCTCTTGAACAATTTGGTTTTCACCAAAGTTCTAAAAGTCATTCGAAGGCGTTCACTCCACGTGATCGTTTACATTATTTTGAGGCTTCTTTAATCAAGCGTTTGATTCGAGGAGAGATTTGGTAGATTGTTGTCTACGAATACACACAAAATCCAAAAAAATTAAAAACAATCAAAAACACAAAACCAAATTGAAAATCCACAAAACACCAAAAAAGAATCTTCTTTGCTCACCTCCCATTCTTCGTCAAGTGTATGCTAACTCGTAATCAAGCAAAATGAGCTCGTAAACGTCGTCAAAGTCAAGGAAATCAAGAGCCTTTGATTGAAGAACAAACTCCAATTGTCGAACCCGTTGTAGAACCAATAGTCGCCATGGCTAATCGTACTATGATGGAGTTGCTTAAGCACCCACCGAGGGTTTTGGAGAAGATATTGTGATTCCCGCCATCCTTGCAAAGAATTTCGAGATTAAGACGGGTTTAATGTCGATGTTACAAGCAAATAAGTTTAGAGGTCATGAAAAAGACAACCCGCATCATCACATAAGGAATTTTAACCGTCTCACCGCAACAAGCAAGTTTAAGGATGTTCCGCATGACGCCATTAAGATGATGTTGTTTCCATACTCGTTGGATGGACCCGCAAAAATTTGGCTCGAGAAAGAACCGCCAAATTCGATTTTGACATGGGGTGATCTCGTCTCTAAGTTTGTGAACCAATTTTTTCCACCATCTAAAACAACACATTTGAAAAATGAGATTTCAAGGTTTACACAACGTAATAATGAAAGTTTTTCAATGGCATGGGAACGATTTAAGGAAATGTTACATGAACGTCCACACCATGATTTTTCGGAATTGCATCAAATAGATACTTTTTATAATGGGCTTAATGATCATGAACGAGATTATTTGAATGTCGCCGCGGGTGGTAATTTTTTATGCAAAACGACCGATGAGGCTTTAAAGATTATCGAGAATAGATCTAAGGTTTATAACCCTCGTAACACACCGAGTGTTGCCAATATGGGTTCGTCATCGTCGTCATTGTCTCGTAACATTAATGCCTTACATGATGAAGCAAATGAGGAAAATCGGGTTTTTCGATAGGTTTTCGACTCTTATGACACATTGGAAAGCACAAGATGCTTTGAATTCCGCATCGGTTAAAGCGGTTGAAAAGAGTTGTTTATCTTGTGGTGGAGCTCATGATCTTTCCGAGTGCATTACCGCCGGTGGTAACACTTCGAGTGGTTATGTAGCAACGGGAACTTATAACCAAAACGGCCAAGGTTCCCACCCAAATCAAGCTCCACAAAATGAAAATGCTAACAACTATCGAAACAACAATCAAAATGGTGGTTATCTAGGCAATTCACGTAATTACAACAAAGGGAATTATCAAAGTAGGAATGGACAAGTTTCAAATCAAAACCAAAACCGTGATTTTCAAAACACTACACAAGGTTTTCAAAATGCTCACACTAAAAATCTTAATGGAGAATTTTTGGATTATGCAAAAGCAAACGATGCTAAGTTTGATAATATGCAAAGTGAGATGATTAGCTTAAGATCCGAGTTGAAAAACGAGCTTAAAAACGAACTTGCTAATGAATTGAAAACTCGTGCTAATAAAATGGAAGGAAACGTTCAACGTCTTCAACAAAATCAACAAAAGATGGAACAAGGACAACATGAGATTAAGCAAGAGTTATTAAAAGCGGATGCTAGGCAATCAAAATTTTAAGATCGAATGGAAAAAAATGTTTGAAGCAATCATGTGTAAACCCTCTTCCTCGGGTGGTCTTCCTAGTGATACCATTGCAAACCCGAAGGGAGAAATGAAGGTTATTACTACTCGTAGTGGTAAAACTTTCAAGGAACCAATCTCTCGTCCAAGTACTTCTACGGAGAAGGAAATCGAGAAAGAGCCCGAGGTAATGGTCGAAAAGGAGCATATCACAAGCCCACTAAGTACCGCTCATACCACACCTACGGTTGAACCAATACCAATCATGGAACTCGAGATTCCAAGGCTGTTGCCTAATGTCCAACCGACACCACCCTTACCTTACCCTTTGAGGCGAAACAAAGAGAAAATGCAAGAACGTAACAAAAAACAAATCGAGCTTTTTATAAAAATGTTTCAACAAGTTCATTTTGATGTAAGTTTAGCCGACACGTTGCTATATATGCCTCGTTTCGCTTCCACTTTCAAAGGTATGATGCACGATAAGGAAAAGCTTTCAAAGCTTGCTAATTGTTCTTCGGTTTATCTTAACCGCATACCGGAAAAAGTTGGTGACCCCGGGAAGTTTCTCATTCCTTGTGATATACAAGATATGAAAGAATGCCTCGCCTTAGCCGATCTTGGTGCGAGCATTAATTTGATGCCATTTTCCATTTGGAAATCGCTATCACTTCTGGATCTTACTCCTTCGAACATGTCTATTGAGATGGCCGATCATTCTACGATTTTAGCATGTGGAGTAGCCGAGGATGTTTTCGTGAAAGTGGGGAAGTCCTACTATCCCGTTGAATTTATAGTAGTTGACATCCCCGCGGACCCTCAAGTTCCTCTAATTTTAGGTCGTCCATTTTTGGACACCTCGTGATCGCTTATCGACGTTCATGAAAGAACTATTAGTTTGAGATTCAACGAAGAGGAACTTGTTATAAACGCTACTCAAAACTCGACACCTTCTCATGTTTATGCAATCGCTACCATCAATCACATTGACTTTGTTGATGTGGTTTGCGATGAGTTTTCAAAAGAAGTGTTTGGTTTTTCAGATACCTCGTCAAGTAGAAATCCCACTATTTTAGATCCGATTCTTGCTAATTCTACACCAAATCTCACTCCATTCCAAGGAGGCGATTTTACTTCAAATGAAATCGACAATGAAGATGAGGTGATTATTGGTAATGATACTTCTATTCCACCATTTTTTCCGTCGATGGAAGTTATGAGTGTTGAACAAAAATCTTCAATCGAGGAACCGCCTATCCTTGAATTGAAAGATCTTCCATCTCACCTTGAATACGCATTCTTGGAAGGTGATGACAAGTTGCCGGTTATCATTGCAAAAGATCTTGCTAATGATGAAAAAACCGCACTTTTGAAAGTTCTTAAAGCTCATAAAGGGGCAATTGCGTGGAAAATTTCCAACATTAAGGGTATTGACCCAAAATTTGTACTCACAAGATTTTAATGGAGGAGGACTACAAACCCGCAATTCAAAGTCAAAGAAGGGTAAACCCCAAAATTCACGATGTCATCAAAAAGGAAGTCTTAAATCTCCTTGATGCGGGAATGATTTATCCTATCTCTGATAGCCCATGGGTGAGCCCAATCCATTGTATCCCTAAAAAGGGAGGAATGACCGTTGTACCCAATAAAAACAACGAGTTAATTCCCACTCGTGTTGTGACCGGTTGGAGGGTGTGTATTGACTGCCGAAAGTTAAATGACGTCACTCGTAAAGACCACTTTCCTTTGCCCTTCATGGATCAAATGTTGGAGCGACTCGCGGGAAATGAATTATGTTGGTTTTTAGATGGTTTTTCCGGTTACTTTCAAATCCCTATCGACCCTCGTGATCAAGAGAAAAGTACGTTTACGTGTCCTTATGGAACTTTTGCTTATCGTAGGATGCCTTTTGGACTTTTTAATGCACCGAGTACGTTTAAACGGTGTATGATGGCTATATTTCATGATATGTCGAGAAGTCGATGGAAGTGTTTATGGATGACTTTCGGTGTTTGGCAATTCGTTCACGTCGTGTTTATCTAATCTCAAACAAATGTTAAAACGTTGTGAAGAAACCAACCTGGTGCTTAATTGGGAAAATGTCATTTTATGTGTAAACAAGGAATCGTCTTAGGTCACAAGGTCTCGAAAGCGGGGATTGAGGTCGATAAAGCTAAAATAGACGTCATCGCCAAGTTACCTCATCCTAAAATCGTCAAGGGAGTTAGGAGTTTCCTAGGCCACACGGGCTTTTATCATCGTTTCATCAAAGACGTTTCTAAAATCTGTCGACCTATGACACACCTTCTCGAGAAGGAAGCTCCTTTTAACTTTAATGAAGATTGTGTTAGAGCTTTCGAAACTCTTAAAAGGAAACTTACCGAAGCTCCCATTCTTGTTGCTCCTAATTGGGAATTACCCTTTGAAATCATGTGCGATGCAAGTGATTATGTTATAGGGGCCGTCTTAGGGCAACGTTATGAAAAGCACTTTCTTCCTATCCATTATGCTAGTAAGATGATGACCGAAGCTCAACTAAAGTACACCACAACGGAAAAGGAATTCCTTTCCGTGTTATATGCTTTTGAGAAATACCGACCTTATCTCGTCTTGACTAAAAGCATCGTGTATACCGACCATTCGGCTATCAAGTAACTCTTAGCTAAGCAAGACGCTAAGCCGAGATTGCTTTGTTGGATGCTCCTCCTCCAATAATTTGATGTCACCGTGCTTGACAAAAAACGAGCCGAGAATCTAGCAGCCGATCATCTCTCTCGTCTAGAAGATCCTCACAAAGATGTTTTCGAGAACAAGGAAATTTCCGAAACATTTCCTCTCGAGACTCTCTGTGTAGTGAATTCTAAAGACACCAATCCATGATTTGCCGACATTGCAAATTACCATGCGGGGAACTTTATGATCAAGGTTATGACGACACAACAAAAGAGAAAATTCTTTCGTGACGTCAAGTTCTATTTTTGGGACGACCCTTATCTCTTTCGGGTTTGTGCGGATCAACTCGTTCGACGTTGTGTATTTGGTATCGAAGCTTCTAACATCCTTAGAGCTTGTCACGAGGGACCCATGGGTGGTCACCACTGTGCCAATCTCATGGCTAAGAAAGTGTTTGTTGCCAACTTCATTTGGCCTACGATCTATCGTGATGCACACGCACTTGTGAAGTCGTGTGATTCGTGCCAACGTCAAAGAAAATCATCTCAACGTGATGAAATGCCGCAAAACATAATTCAAGTGTGTGAGATTTTCTACATTTGGGGCATAGACTTTATGGGGTCATTCCCATCGTCTCATGGTAACAAGTATATCCTCGTCGCCGTCGAATACCTTTCAAAGTGGGTGGAATCTAAGGCTTTACCTATTAATGATGCTCGTGTGTTAGTGAAGTTTTTGAAGCAACTATTCTCTCGGTTTGGAACCCCTCGTGCTAATATAAGCGATCGTGGAACCCAATTTTGTAATGACCAATTCGAGAAGGTCTTAAAGAAATATGGAGTTACTATCGTCTTTCTACGGCTTATCACCCACAAACGAGTGGGCAAGTCGAGGTTTCGAACCGAGCTTTGAAGAGGATTTTAGAGAGGTCGATTGGAGAAAACCGTGCTTCATGGTCCGACAAACTCGATGACACTTATGGGACTTTCGGACCGCTTACAGGACATCTATCGGTTGTACTCCATATAAGTTGGTTTATGGAAAGAATTGTCATTTTCCCATTGAATTGGAGCATATTTGAAGACCGCGGGAGATTACCGGAAAATACAATTAAATGAATTGGATGATTTAACAGATAATGCTTATGAAAATTCATTGATTTTTAAAGAAAAGACTAAAAAGTTTCATGATGCAAAAATTAAAACCGGGTTTTTAACGTTGGTGATCAAGTGTTACTTTTTAACTCTCGTTTGAAGATATTTTCCGGGAAATTGAAATCTCGTTGGTCGGGTCCTTTCACCATAACACAAGTGTTTCCTTATGGGACCATCGAGCTAGCTCAAAATGATGGGCCTAACTTCAAGTTGAATGGACATAGGCTTAAGCACTACTTTGGTGGGGAAGTCCCTTCGTTGGACGACCTCGACCAAGTCACCTTCCCCAATGATAATTAGCATTGATGGGATAGAGTCGAGCTCATGACTCGGTAATAAAAAACGAGGTTCCTCGTGGGGGAGATCCCATGCTTATCTTTTTTATGCTTTCTAATAGTTAATGAGAGGGGATTTGTGCCCTTCCAACTCGTTGTCTCATGGTTGTTTGTGAATGTGTTATCTAGATCATCATCATCGCCACGATTGAAGACTCTCGTGTTCGTTTACGTGAGCCTCGATCGTTTGCTTCAAGAGTTTTTCACGAATCCATGACATATCCTTTATTGTTCTAATAATTATCTTTTAGCATAATTCATAAAAGGCTAGATATATTGTTGATCACCCTTTCCATGCTAGATCCTAAGCATTCGACTCTTCGTCTCTAGTATGGGGGTGCTCCACCTTTAGACTCGAAACATTGAGGACAATGTTTAATTTTAGTATGGGGGTGAATAGATACTTGCTTTGCAACGCCCTCACGTTTTCTAATTTTCAACGTTTTGTTGTTAATAAGGCAAAAAATGGCCAAATTTTAAAAATTTTTCTTCGTTTTCATAAGTGTTTTTAAGACTCGAATGTATATTTTTCGATGGGTAGAATAAGAGTTATTTTTTGACTTGATGGGCATTTGGAGCCCTTTACATTCCTTAACCCGCTCAAATCAAGTTTTGCTAGACTTTTATATAGGGAACTTTAAAACGCGAAAGTCTTAGCTCATTCGGGTTAAGAACAAGAACTTTTCGCAAGTTCCTATAATTGATCCTAGAAAGTCACTTATCAAGGGAACTATAAAATGCATCCTCTAAACTTGAGAAAGTCTAAGAAAGTGCAAGATCCTATAGGTGGCTTGAAAACCCAAAAATTCGATTTGATATAGTCTTAATGAAAGCTAATCTAAATTTGGCTTAATTTTGACTTGCATGGCTAAGTATTCACGACTCTCTTTAATTAGAGGTCTTTATATAGTGAAGAAGGAGAAATGATAGAGTTATACAAGTGATCATGCTAAACGTAGAACATGAAAATGTTCTTTAAAAAACTCATATGTTTTTAATTGTGGCTTTTTCTCCCATAAGATCAATGCATTAGGAATAAAAATAAGTGCAATAAGTAAGGTCGTACGATTTGAAAGGTTTCTTAGCTTCTTGCACAAAATCGTTTAAAAGTTGCTCGGGGTTGAATAGAGTTCATAGCCAAGGCATAACTTATTGAAGCGGGATGTGAAGATTGGTGAAGATCCAAAAAGGCCCTAACAAGGCATGAGGAGCTCTACTTTGTAGCTAAAGATCCAAGATAATGTGATGTATCATTATTCCAAAATCAATATGAAGGATCGAGACACATGACGAAAAGCAATTTCTCCCCTAAAGATCATGGAGAAAGTCTATCCAAAAAGACCCTAACAAGGTATGAGGATAAATATATCCAAGTCCTAAAAGGAGGCGGATCGTTGTATATCAAAATCCAAAATAAAGATTAAAGAAATTGATGAAGTCGTGGTCCAAGTATGAAGAATCTCTCAAAAACGTCAAGTGAAGAAATTCCAAAATATGAAGAGAAGACCATAATTTCCAGAACGTCTTCCCAAGATTTGAAGTATGAAGTACATGCCATATATCGGTCCGAGAAAGGTCTCAAATCATGAAACGAGTTATGCCAAGATATGAACTTAAGGAGATACACGAGAAGCCGTTTTAAAAGATTATGTCCTTCGACTAACTATCGATTAAATCGTGCTACTTTATTTTCGGACTAATAAATACTCAAATAAGTCAATATGAATCACTTGTGATCCATGAGAAATAGTTAAAAATTTCTAGAAACCCATTTCCTTTCATAATAACTAGGATTGCGGGGAGAAAAAGTATTACACAATTTGGACGTATGAGTAGTGTTAGCATTGTGACTTGTACCAACAATGATCTTGTTTTTGCACTTAGCATGGAATGTATGACAATCAAGGATGACGAACTTTACTCCATGGGACATTTACTTGTTTCTATTCATTGACCCTAAAAGTCACACACGTGATGAAAATCATACATTATGTCTTTACACATCTTCGTAGTATTGTTGCAAGTTTTACTTTCCAATAAAGGTTAATAAAATTGAATTTTGGAGATGCTTAGATACTTTATTCTAGCATTGCGTGAGGGCACGACAATGGTTTAGTATGGGGAGTGATGAGATGGCATTTATACATGATTTCATCGTTCTTTTCGGGCTTTAAATGCATAAAAATGTCATAAAATACCATATATATGCTTGTGTTTGTTTACTTGTGTATTTTAGGTATGGATATCATGAAAAAGACAAAAGATCACAAGAAACAAGGAAAAACAAACACGAGAAACGAAGCCGCACAATGAACCGGGCCCTAGTTTGTGAATTATCAAAGAAAAACCCTTGAAGACTTGAAGATGTACAAGATTGAGCCCTCATTTATAAAGAAATGACACTTAATACCCTTGTATATTCATAATTACATGTTTGGTCCCTTAAGTTTGTCAAAATTACAAAAAGTTCCTCCAAGTTTAAAGAATTGAATTAGCCCTTCAACAAATTCAAAATGTCAAGAATGGTCCTTCATAATGTCCAAGATCTAAAGAAGCCCTTGAAGTTCAAGAATATTACATTTCTAGTCCTTTAAATATGGTTAAATATCATAAGGACTGAAATTGTAATTAGCCTAAAGTTGTATAAGCCCTAATTCCCTTTTCCTAAACTTTTTGTGGCCAAAA
Organism: Glebionis coronaria; assembly: GCA_025667525.1. Classification (NCBI taxonomy): domain Eukaryota; kingdom Viridiplantae; phylum Streptophyta; class Magnoliopsida; order Asterales; family Asteraceae; genus Glebionis; species Glebionis coronaria. The sequence continues at coordinate 393,594,948 of CM046882.1, forward strand.
CCTAAATTCAGAAAGTTATTTAACAAAGGAAACGAGTTTTTTTGGAAAATAAACTTGTTATACATACTTTTCCAAAAACCAAGGACCACTTGTGCCATTTCCAAAGTTTAAACATCACAAACACGCGCCAAACACATCTCACCCCCTTTTTCGGATCAAAAGTGTTACTGTTTACCATTCATCCACCCAGAATTACCACCCACTTAAACAAAGGGTAAACTGAAATTACCTTGTCCCACGCTTAATTCACACACACATGAACTCATCCCACGCCTAAAACCCCAATCCCCACTCACCAAAGGACCCTGCCATTCAAACCGTTACCCAATCACATGACAACTTACTCTCCAAGCAATCTGACATGGAAAAATCAACGCTTTATGGCTACTACTTGTCCCCCAACCACAAAATGAACGTTCAAGATCAAATTTGACAGCTCATACACATCAAACGCGTCTAGAAGGCAAAGGGAAATTTTTAGAATTCATAGCTAGGGTTTCTTGTATTTTTTCATTCTAGAATCATCTTAATCATCTATAAAAGGAGGCCTCAACATGTGAGAGCCCCTTTGTTCCAAATTTTAGCTAATACTTTGTAATTCCTTTTTATGAAATAAAAGATAGTTTTCTGAAAATTTTGAATTCTCTTTTGTGTTTTATGAAAGTTTGGTGTTGGATTAGCTAAAGTCTGAGTTCCATTAATCTGTTTGATTGATTTCGAGGAAAGGTTTTAAGGTTTAAAACTCTCGTTTTCAAAAATCAAGTCATATCCTGTTTTTGGTTAACTTTTGTGTTTGTTCTTCTTAGCAGCTATTGGAAGCTGGTGCTTGTTCTTGCTAGCACCTCAACTCAAACAATCTAAGGTGTGGATGAACATCTTGGAGGTTTGAATCTCTCATCCCTTTTATTTTTATGAAATTTATATGAATTTGGTTAAATTTGGATATTTGTTTGTGAATCTGTGTTATTGTGGTTGATTTGTGTTTTCTGAGGTTTGATTGTTGTTATAGGATTGACTAGATCTTGGTTTGAGGGTTAAATCACACAAACCCATTGAAAACTTGAGAAATCAGTTTACAAAGGGGTGTTTGGGATAACTGATATACTAAGATTTGAGGAAACTTGTGTGGTTGTATTATGTTGCTTTGTGTTGGTTATTGTTTAACTGGTATAAGTGGTCATTCATTTGCAACTTTTGTGGCTTGAATCATCATAATCCAACATAGGGCTTAAAAATCTGAAATACTTGGTTAAATTGGCTAAAAATTTGGGGACACCTAGATCTAAGGATAGACTAGGGTTAACAAGTGCTAAGTTTTAGTTAACACAACCAGGGAAAGGGATTTAAGGGTTTAAAATTTGATTGGTGGTCAATTAGATTAGCAAAAGGGATTTTGGATATCACCTTGTTCATCAGTAACTGTTTATGCTTTGATCTTGCCTTAATCATTGAATCAGTGTTTGAAACAAGTTTGATTGTGCTTATTGGACTTTATTATAGCTTTTGTATGCATATGGTTCATTTTGGTTGGCTTATTCATGCTTAAACTGCTTATTTTGTCATAACTGTTTATTTTCAAGGTCTGTGTTATATCTGGTGACTGTTTGCTTATTCTATGCTTATTGGCTGAACCAATTTGTGATTTCTTGATTGATATTGACTCCTTACAACTCACTGGTTGTAAGGGTGCCTATGTTTTCCATTGAATCCAACGGGATCTCTCTAAATTTGCAAGTCAAATAGTCAAAGCAGCGGGAACTCCTTTCCCCTGTTGCAAGCCACTGCTAGTGTTATATTCAGGATAGCTTATCAATAAGCTGTTCTAGCTTATTTAAACCTGCAACAACTTTAATTTTGTAATAGGTGTTACTTATTTGAACCATTTGTTCTTACTGGAGCATTTGAGGGGTTGACTTTGAGCTTTGACTAGAAAACCAATTACTTTGACTTTTACATAAGTGCTTATCAGCTTATTCAGCTTATTTGGTTTGGCTTATTGACTTTTTCTTTGTTGATTTGTCTTAATTAAGTCATTTAGAGTCTTTTTCAACTTGAATCAAGGTCTGAGGTGGTCTAGAACTCCAAGTCGACTATTTTGTCTTTTAGTGAAATTTTACTTTGCTTATTTTTGACTTATTGGTTAAGCTTATTTGAAATTTCTTTTCACAGATCTCTTAGGCATCTCAAAAGAAGGTTGTGTGTCAAATCTGATCTTATGGCATTGGCTTATAGCTTAATGGGCCAAAGAGCCCATTAAGAATAAGTTGTTGTTCTATTAAGTTGTGATAAGCTCACGTTCAGCTTTTGGGCCTTCAGACTTTTGTGTTTAGTATTAAATTTTAAGCTAGACTAGTGATTTTCAGCTTATTTGGTTAAGTTTCATCTTATTGGGCCCAAAAGCCCATTTTCATAAGCTGTTTTTGATTTTAGCCCATTTGGTGGCCCATTCGGGGTATTTTGGTAATTTCACTTTCATTTTCTGTTTATTTAAGTTAAAATAAACTAGTTTGCAAGTCTTTAGAAGTTTTTATAATTTTTGGATTTTTAATAATATTTTAATATTATTTAATTATTAAATTTCATTTTTCACATTTTTGCAACTTTTGCATTTTGCTTAGGTCAAATACATTAAAATAGGATTTTTAAAACTCTTAGATTAATTTTAGCATCATTTTCTTAGCTTTTTGAATTATTTTAATATTTTAATAGTTTTTAATCATTTAAAAATAGTTTTCCTTAGTTTAAAAATACATAAAAATAGTTTTTAATCTTATTTAGTCATTTAAGAGGTTTACAAAGTGAAAAATCTTTATTTTGACTTTTTAATAATTAATTAGATTTTTAAGGCTTTAATTAGCATTTAAAAATTAATATTTAATTAATTAAAAGGTCTGAAAAAGTTTTGATCATTAGTAAACTCTTAGTTTATATTATTTGATTTTTGGTAATTTTTTGGGAATTTTTAGAATTAATTTTTATTTTATCACTTTTTATGGTTTTTAATTTAGTCGCCGTAGTAATAGTTTTCACGTATTCGTCATTCTATTTTCTCATCCCTTCTTTCTTTAATATTAATCTCAAATATCTTTCCATTTTAATCACACACATATACCTCCTTGGGAAACAAATTTATTTGGGTTATTAGTGTTTGATTTTCCTAAATCATCACTTAATACTTGTCGCTCATATACGCTCTTTTGTTTTCCTAAACAAGAGACGTATTTCACCACAATCAATGCCCTAAGATTAAATATTGAAAGTCTAAATTGCAATTTATAAAACTCAATACTTTAGGGGTTAAAAGTGTAATTATACCAAAATGTAACCAAAAGGACTATTTTTGCCAACTCTGAAACTAAAGAAGATTAATCATGAATATGAATAGATAATGAAAGTATCATGTTAGTAAGGAGGTTTGTACAAAGATGTTCCATCTCGATATTACATTCTGATTGAGTGGTTGGGTTTACGATTTAAAGTGTCCTCGCTCCTCAAAAGTTTATAGAATGGCTTATGAGTATGATGCCCCGAACACTGGTGCTAGAATTACAACCAAATAATAATGAAAGAATATTAAACCAACGCTTAACAATATTGAACCAAAAATCAAAGACTTGTTACTATACACAATGTATTAATCCAGGTTTGTGTGAGATCAAGCTGTTTTTTATGAGATCAAGTTGTGGTTTGTATGATCAAGCTGTTTATTTGTGAATAAAATATATCTGATCATAGCTCGGATTCTATGGACATAAGGTGAGTTCATAGCCTCACTTTTAATGCTTTATAAATGATTTAAAAACCCGTGAGGGGATGTATGCTAAAACTGGAATACAAGTGCTTTTAAAACTATATGGTATGATTATTGACACTATGTTTACTACTGCCATTAAGTCCCTTTTTAATCGTGAACCGCTAATCATTTCTCGGAATGAGCGCTAATATCGTGAATAGTACTATTGGAGACTAACATCTCCTATCTGGGCAAGTCGCACTTGCTAGCAGCTAATGGTCCATTCCTAGGCTAAATGGATACACTTTATTTTGCTTAACTCACGAGTTTGGCAAATTACCTACATAAGGGCAATTTGTTGGTTTTTGTATGTCAAGTAGCGGTACATGAGCATAGTACAGTATGATGACTATTTTATGTGGGTGTATAACAACGTAGCCCGTAGGATATACTTGTATTTAAAACTGTCATTACAAACCTATGAATTCACTCAACCTTTGTGTTGACTTAAGCATATATTTCAGATAAATGGTGACTGATAGCATGGAGCAACACAAGGATGGCATGAAGAGGCACAAGACTGAAATTATTCTAGATTTTGGGAACCTCATATTGTAAAACTCTGATTTTTTAATGAAATATAAAGAAAGTTGATTTCATCACTCTTTTGAGTTGTTTTCTATTATTATGACTTGTGTTCTATGAAGAAATAACCCAAATCAATGTTCTGCTGCGTAAAGGTAAAAATGGGGGTGTTACAGATTGGTACTCAGAGCCATAGTTATAGAGAACAAGAATTAAAATCTTGACAATAACTAATTTAAAAATAATTTCAAGAAATTCCTTGTGTGCCACAGCCAGTGCTGCTACAAGAATGACTGTACTGATATTCCCCAGAATTATGTGTAAGTTTATTGGATATTATGCATAAAAGATTTCATGTTTAGATACCATGTTTATGTGTAAGTACTTCTGAGTAATAAGTTAGGATTTATCGACGTCTCTAGAAATAGGTATCCCTATCTCCCTCCTATTATCATCTTATCGGATTCGAAAGATGAGCGTTCTGTAAGTATTCCTAAGTTTATTTCATCTCCCGATGAATAACCCTTACGATACTTTAGAAAATTCACCCAAAGATCATAAAATCCCAAAATCCGTTTTACCCTTTGATGACGACCCCTATATGCAAGTTATACAAGCATATAATGAAGAAGTAGATTTTACACCTCGACACCAAGATTTTCCATCACCGTACCCTATTAATGTACCACCACCTATATTTGAAACCTTACCTAAAAATACATATGAACAACAACTTATAGATGTCCTACCCTATATGAAAGAATTTCCTCCCGAGCGTGTTGAAGATCTTGAAGATATAGTTGAAGGGCTTAGGAAAGGCCGAAGAGTTATACAACGAGATTTTGAGAAGTTAGAAGGAGATTTTGAAGAAATCAAGGCTAAGTTGTGGAGAAGACAAATGATACACGATGAAGAAATTGTTCAAGCTCAACTAAAGATTTCTACTCTTGAGTTATTCATTGAGGACATTCAAATTAGACATCGAGCCAATATACGAGGTTTTTTTGATGCCATCAATGAACTTAAGAGGGAGAGATGAAAACATTAAACTATTAAGTTGTAAATACTTTCAACTTTATGTCTTTACTTTTATATTAGCAGAGAAGCTTGTCCTATAAGTTTAAACAAGACAAGTTGTTAATAAATAAAAGTTGTGTTTCTCATCTGGTCATTTCATATTTATTTTTGAGAAGTAAGAAACCCCTATTTCTTGACTTTCTCCCAAATGATTATGAATTAAGTTGCGTTAATTCAAGAAGAAAGCATATACTTAACAAAGTATATATATTTATGTTATCTTCACTGATAATACAAATTATCAGTTGAATATGACCCGCAATTTTGGAGAAAGACTTAAGAAGATATATGGTATGCTTGGACAAGTTGTTGCATATCAAATTAGGTTACGATTATGCATGAGTCATATCTTTATAAATCCGTTGTAGACTTTGGAACTATGTTTCATAGTTAGATTTATTATCCTTATATATGAATGATAATCAACATATTAAGTTTTCCCTACACCCTACCAAATAAACCCAAAAGATATACCTTGTGTTCGATAAACATTTATATGTATCCATATAGATATGTGACGAATGTTTTCCGATATGAGTATACCTTAACCATGAAGATGTTAGATGAATGATTGACGATAATGTGACTGCAATCCTGCAAGTGCAAACTGTCAATAAGAAGTATTATCCGGAAGAAGACTCGATGACTAGTTAGTTTTTGATATCCAAGGAAGAAAAGATGCTATTAGTATCACCCGTTGGATTGAAGAAGCCAAATTAATCAGTTTCCTATCGTAGTAATCATGTTTGGAATTGAGAAATGAAGCTTGCTATAAGTGAGATAGCACTTCGTCAGTTATCTTGGTAAATTCTTTATACTTAACCCATTGAGATAAAAAGAGTACATAAGATCGCTTGACTAAATTTAAAATATTTCTTAGAAGGATAATCGAGAAGATGAAAGAAGAACTCCACTAACTAATGATAAAACGAATTAACCTCGAGACATACACGAGGAAATTTCAAGAGGTAGTAGAGTTAGATCCTATTCCATAGAAATGATAAAAGATTTCATCCCGAAGATTTTATCATGGAATTATGTCATGGAATTTCATCTGAAAGAAGACCCCATCAGAAGATTTTGTTAGGAAAGTTTAGGAATTTTATCAAATATTTTGAAGAAAGATTACCACTTCCAAATCCCAACATATTGGAAAAAGTCATTTACCTCTACCCAAAGAGTTGATGAACAAGGTAATTAAGCACAATTCTGTGAAAAAATCAGAAAAATCTTAAGCGCAAAATCGTCAGTGAATGAACGTCCATAGAATCTATTAAACCAAAACATAGGTAATGAGACTGCTTTTATACATAGTCTCATCTTCCAAATAGGGCTTAAAATGCAATAAATATCATCAAAATACCCAAATATATGCTTGTGTTTGTTGCTTGTGTATTTTAGGTACAGATATTGAGAAAATGACAAAAGATCACAAGAATCATGCAAAAACGAACACGGGAAACGAAGCCGCACAATGAACCAAGCCCTAGTGAAGACTTTCCCAAGATCAACCCTTGAAGACTTGATGAATTATGAAGAAGGGTCCTCCAATATAGAAGAATTGACACTTTATACCCTTGTATCCTCATAATTACAAGTTTGGTCCCTAATGTTTGTCAAAATTACAAAAAGGACCCTTAACTTTGAAGAATTGGCAAGTTTAGCCCCTCAACAAAGCTAAATTGACAACCAATATCATCCACAAATTCAAAAACATCATGAATTCCTTCAAAATACAAGAAATGACAAGTTTGGTCCTTTGAAAATCTCAAAATTACAAAAAGGACCCTCAACTTTCAACATTTGGCAAAAATGATCCCTCAATCATCAAGACTTGGCAATTTCAGTCCTTCAAAATGCTCAACATACAAGTCAAGACCTTTATCATTGAAGAAAATACCAAATCAGCTCTTGAAGAATGCAAAAATGGCAAGAAATACCCCTGAATTTACTTTATGAAACTTTTTGGGGCAAAAGTGTGAAAACCAAAACTTCCATAACAAAGGAAACTGAGTTTTGGCCTATTTTATACAAAGTGGAATGATTTGCAAAGACAAGGGGCTTAAATGGGCAGACAACCTAAGTAACCTAGACCAGTGGTGGGGTGACACGTGCCCCACTCACTCTCTCCACCAATCAACTCTCTCCCTGGTGCCACATCACATCCCACTCAGACCCGTATTAACTAATCTTTATTTAAATAAAGATTATGGCGCCTAACAACTTATTTAAACAAGAAAACAGATCAAATGAGGTGTTCTTAGTGTTCTTATGAAAATTGGGTATTTTCATAATACTTGAAATTAGCCCTTAATCTCTTACAGATTTAAGATTAAGGGACTAATAACCTTAACCCCACTTTCAAAAGGCTTGCCATATCAGCACAAGGTCACATGTTTTCCCCTGCTTTTCAACCTTTGAAGAAGATGCCAAAACAGTGGCCGTCATCCAACGCCCCACAACATAGCTTTGAAGTTAAGCTCATTTGGAGCCCTTTGATCAACTTTCTACATGCCAGCATCAACAAACAGCCAAAAACAAGTCACATGATTCAAGAAAATGCCAAAACCTCAAGGGCATTTTTGGGACTTCAGTAGCTAGGGTTTACACGTTTCTTAGCTTAGTAGAACTTGTAAGGCTCTATATAAAGCCATTTAGGCCTTCACATTTCAGTTTGCTTTTGATTTTTCCTTGTTCAAGTTTCTGTAAATCCCATTTTCAAGTTTAATGAAATTAAGTTTGAAATCTTGAAGAAAAGTCATTGGCCAATCTTATTTACTGCTTTCATTTGTTATATGCTTGTTAGTTCTTGAAGTTTATAACCTGTTTTCAAAAGAGGAGTGTGCAAAAGTTTGCATATTTCCTCATTTTCTTGATATTTTGCTAAGTCTTGTTCCAATCTTGGAATTCTTGGGCTATAGGGCTGATCATAGCATCCTAACTGAGTTGGTTAAGGTGTGGTGAGGCTTATAACTTGGGGATAATCAAGTGTGGGGTAACAAGTTTGCATCAATCAAGTTTTTCAAAGTTTCTGATTTTTATGATATTGTGCTTAACCCTTGTTCAATCTTAGCAGGCTTATTGTGGAAGCTTGTGCTTGTTCTTGCTAGCACATAAGCTCAAAATTCGTGGGTGTGGATGTACATCCATGAGGTTTGCATAATTAATCTCAAAATCTGCTTAAATTGTGATTTTTGGTGATATTTGTATGAAACTTGTGTTCTTGTGAATTTTGTGGCTTAAATCTGCTTGAATCTGTTTATCTTACTTGTTTTAGTGTTAATTGATGCTTTGTTGGCCTGAAATCTCACTTTTCCTTTGAAAAATTTGATTTGGAAAAGATAAAGGGGTGTTTGGGACTAACTGTTTATGCTTGTTGCTTGTCATTGTGTTAAGGGAAGTTGTTGTTTATGCTTTGTATCTGATAAATACCTTGTTGAGAGTATTTTGCTACAAGTTTTTGGGTTTGAACACTTGAATTAAACAATCTGCTATATAGACCTTGTTTCTGCTTGTTTTGACCTAGGATTTTGGGAACACTTAGTGTGTATGCATGCTTAGGGATAAAAGTGGTTTAAACAAAGTTAATATAACCTGTTTGAAAGATTTGAGGTGTTGAATCTGGCTTAAGTGTCAAATACATCAGCAAAGTAGAAAAAATGCATGTGTTAGTGTTCATCAGTAACTTTCATTGCTTGAATCTTGCTTAATTCTTTGAACCAGTGCATGAAACCTGTTTAGACTTGCTTATTGGAGTTTATTATAGCTTGTGTGTGCATTTGGTTGAATTTGGCTGGCTGATTTGTGCTAAAACTGCTCATAAGTGCTTAACTGCTTATTATTCATGTCTGTATCATGTCTGATGAATGATTGATTAAACTGTATCAATTGGGTATTAGTGATTGTGTTATTTTGATTGTGATTGACTCCTTTTGATCCAAAGATCATTTGGGTGCCTTTGTGAAACCTGAATCCAAGAAAAAGTCACTAAAGACAAAAAGTCAAAATAGTCAAGCAGTGGAAAACGTTTCCACTGCTCAACATCCAAAACTAGCCCCTGCTAGTGCAATTTTGTCATCAACTTATCAATAAGCTATTCTAGCTTATTCTGACTTGCAACAACTTATTTTTTGTGATAGATCTTCATTATTTGACCCATTTAAGTAGACTGGAGCTTATTGGACTTTGACTTTGACTTTTCACTAGAAAACCAACTCATTTGACTTTTTACATAAGTGCTTATTTGATTTTCCAGCTTATTGAGAGTGCTTATTGAATAGGATTTTGATTATTAAGCTTAGTTTTGTCATAAGAAACATTTTGCAACTTGAATCAGCTTCTGAGGTGGTCTAGATCATAAAAACGACTATTTTGTCGTTTTGTGAATAAGTTTGTGAACTGTTTCTGGCTTATTAAGTGGGCTTATTTGAAATTTCTTTTTGTAGAAGTCTTTGTTAGGTCAAAAGAAGCTTGTGTGTTAAATTTTAGCTTATGGCATCAGCTTATGGCTTAATGGGCTTAAAAGCCCATTAAGAATAAGCTGCTTATTATAAGTTGGCTTATTTCACATTTTCAGCTTTTGGGCCTTTGGAAAAAGTTGTTTAAAATCAAATTTTGAGTCAACCTGTGCTTTTTGGGCTTATTTTGAACACTTTTTCTTATTGGGCCTTAATTAAGCCCAATAAGGGACTGTTTTGGGTTTGGCCCATTTTCTAGGCCTAATAGGGGTATTTAGGTAATTTCACTTTCATTTTTGAGTTATTTAGGTTAAATTAAGCTTGTTTGCAAGTTTTTAGAATTTTTTATAATTTTTGGATTTTTAATATTATTTTAATATTATTTTATTATTAAAAATTAAAAGTCTGATTTTCTAGGTTTTTATATTTTTCCTAAGTTCTAAACACTTAATTAGGATTTTTACAACTTTCCAAATATTTTTTAGGTCTTTTAATTATTTTCTATAATTAATTTAAGATTTAATTGATTTTAGGAGTTTTTAAGAGTTTAAAAATAGTTTTAATTGGTTTTAAAATTTTGAAAAATAGTTTTTAGCTTAATTAGAGTATTTTTGAGGTTTACAAACTTTAAAATCATGTTTAGGGCTTTTTAATAATCAATTTTGATTTTTAGGGCTTTAATTAGCATTAAAAAGTCATTATCTAATTAATTAAAAGGTTTTTGCAAGTTTTGATTTTTTGTAAACTCTTAGAATATTATTAGGGATTTTTGGTAATTTTTAGAAATTTTTAGGTTAAAATTTTAATTTTGGTGGTTTTTACGACTTTACGTGTACGCCTTTTTAGAATTAGTTTAATCCGTCTTGATAACCGTCATTCTCTTCTAATCCCTTTTCTATTTTTCTTTCTCAAATATAATCACAAATTAATCCATATCATTACACACATAACACACTAGCCTCCTTGTGAACGAACTTAATTGGTCATTAGTGCTTGGTTTTCCTAAACCGACACTTAATACTTGCCACTTTTGTTGCTCTTTTCCTAAAGGGTAGCAAAAACTCTACATCATTTTGGCGCCGCTGCCGGGGAGGCGTGTTGTGTTTTGATTTGGCATTGTTGTTTTTATACTAACCATAATTAGTATTTGTATTAGTAGCACTCTACTAATACGTATTATCGGTTTTCGGTTTTTGTGTGAATATTATTAATATATTGTATACATTGAACAATAAATTCACAAGTACTCCAAATACGTGAGAAATCACAACGTTGACTTGGGAGGTCATTACCCAATCATTGTATTCGAATCTCAAACCAAAGAAAAAGGCAAAAATAGATAAATACTTTCGTGAAGCTTAATCTTGATAATACAAACTATAAGGTGGGTATAAGGCGGATATTATAAAATATATCCTAAGGAAAAAGGCTCTTAAGTGCTTCGCGCCGCCTCGTTTCCCCGCTTGCTTGTGAGTAGTTGATTGTGAGGGCTAATCGAGGGTTTTGCCGCCCAAAGTATTACTAAGTATCATATATATTTTCTTGGTTTCCATTGATTAAACCCTCTTGAACGGTTTGGTGTTCCACCATCGTTCTAAAGTCATCGAAGGCGTTCACTTCACGTGTTCGTTTTCATTCCTTGAGGCTTCTTTAATCAAGAGATTTGATTAAGGAGGAGATTTGTAGATTTGTGTCTACTTAATACATTTCACCAAATTCCAAAAAGGTTAATACAATCAAAAACCACAAAAAAATTGAAAAATACAAAACACCAAAAAGAATATTCTTTGCTCGTCCCCTCGTTGTACGTGACGTTTATGCTAACTCGAAATCAAGCAAGACGTGCACGTAAACGAAAGAACAAAACTCCCACTCCCAACAATTCTAGTGAGGAATCTCCTATTGACGAACCCATTGTAAGAGAAGCACCAACCATGGCAAATCGAACTATGATGGAGTTACTTCAAGCACCCACCGAGGGTTATGGAGAGGCTATTGTGATTCCCGCTATCCTTGCGAAGAATTTTGAGGTGAAAACGGGTTTGTTGTCGATGATCCAAAACAACAAATTCCGTGGTGATGAGAAGGACAATCCACACAACCATATCCGCCAATTCAATCGTCTTACCGCTACTTGCAAGTTTAAGGATGTCTCTAACGACTCGATTAAGATGATGCTTTTTCCGTATTCCTTAGCGGGGCCCGCTAAAATTTGGTTAGAGAAAGAGCCACCCAATTCTATATTTACGTGGAAGGATCTCGTGTCTAAGTTTGTGAACCAATTTTTTCCGCCCTCTAAGACTACGCACTTGAAAAACGAGATTTCAAAGTTTTCACAAGAATTTAATGTAAGTTTTTCAACGGCTTGGAATAGGTTTAAGGAAATGTTACATGAATGTCCTCATCACGGTTTTTCCGATTTGCATCAAATTGACACGTTTTACAATGGACTTAATGATCATGAAAGGGATTATTTGAATGCCGCCGCGGGTGGTAATTTTTTGTGTAAAACGGTTGAGGAAGCTTTGGTGATAATTGAAAATAGATCTAAGGTGTATAGTCCTCGTAGCACGTCTAGTGTTCGTAAGGCTTCGTCTTCGGCTTCACCTTGTTTGTCTAATACCATCGATGCTTGCCAAATTGAGGCGAACATGGAAAACAAGATTTTGGATAAGTTGAAAGGACTTTTGATTGAGTTTAAAGTTGGTGAACCAAGTGCTCCCGCTACAGCTAAAGCGGTTGAGGTTTCTTGCATGTATTGTGGTGGAGGTCAGGATTTCTCCGAGTGTATTACCAACGGTGGTAACACTTCGAGTGCCTTCGCGGCCACGGGAAATTACAACCAAAACGGTCAAGTTTCCCGCTCTAATCAAATGACTCCACCGGGTTTTGGTTCAAATCAAAATGCTAACAACAACTATCGCAACAATCAAGTTGGTTTCAAAAACAATTACAACAAGGGAAACTATGGGAATCAAAGGGCTAATAATCAAGTTTCAAACAAAAATGATTTTCAAAATAACAACAAAAGTTTGCAAACATTGAAAGATCTTCCAAGTGAGTTTGTTGAATATGCTAGTGGGAATGATGCTAGGTTTGACAATATTCAAAGAGAAATCATTAGCCTAAGATCCGAGTTTAAGAACGACTTGAAGAAAGAGTTGAAAAATGAGTTAGCTAATGAACTTAAAATCCACACCAACAAGATGGAAGGAAATGTCACTAGGTTGCAACAAAACCAACAAAAGATGGAACAAGGGCAACATGAGATTAAACAAGAGATGATTAAAGCCGAGAAAAGGCAAACTGAAGCCGTATTGAGGCAATCTAATTTTGAAGATAAAATCTCGTCTATGTTTGAGGCAATAATGTGTAAACCGTCGTCAAGTGGTCTTCCTAGCAACACCATATCCAACCCTAAGGGTGAGATTAAAGTGATTACCACACGTAGTGGTAAGACACTTAAGGAGCCGACTCCTTAACCAATTGCTCCTACGAAGGAAGCAATTGAGGAAGAACCCGAGGTGGTGGTCCAAAAGGAGCATGTCCCAATCCCACGAAGTACCGCTCATGCCACACCTACGGTTGACCCATTACCATCATTGGAACCCGAGATTCCAAAGGCTATGGCTACTATGCCTCAACCCACACCACCTTTGGCCTATCCATCGAGACTTAGGAAGGAGAAACGTCAAGAGCGCGACAATTACCAATTTGAGCTTTTTATGAAAATGTTTCGTGATTTGCACCTTAATGTGAGTTTCGCCGATGCTTTGGTCATGATGCCTCGATTTGCCGCTAACTTTAAGAGTATGTTGAACAACAAGGAGAAATTGCACCAATTGTCTAGTTGTTCGTCGGTTTATCTTAATCGCATACCTCAAAAAGTCGGTGATCCCGGTAAATTTTTGATCCCTTGTGCAATTCAAGATATGGAAGAATGCTTCGCCTTAGCCGATCTTGGTGCTAGCATCAACTTGATGCCACTTGCAATCTTCAAGTCGCTCAATCTTCCTAATCTTACTCCTTCACTAATGTCTATCGAGTTGGCCGACCATTCCACAATTCCCGCATGTGGTTTGGCGGAAGACGTTTTTGTGAAAGTGGGGAAGTTCTACTATCCCGTAGACTTCATTGTTGTTGATATCCCCACGGATCCTCAAGTTCCTCTCATTTTAGGTCGTTCGTTTTTAGATACGTCTATGGCTTTGATTGATGTTCATACTAGAAAGATCACCTTACGTTTCAACGACGAGGAACTTGTTATAAACGCAACTCAAAACTCTCAAATTTCTCATGTTTATTCCGTTGCAACCATAAACCTCGTTGATATGATTGACGTGGTTTGCGAGGAATTTTCACAAGAAGTTCTAGGTTTTGGTGATGAAGAAACTAGTGGCAATCCCACTATGTTAGATCCAATTCTTGATAATTCGACACCAACCTTCACTCCTTTTGAAGGTGGTGGTTTTACGTTGGAAGAATGCAATGTTCCACGTACTTGTGACGAAGACCTCAACAACGATGAGGACTTCTCGATTATCAAGGATTTTCTTAACGATTTCCCATTTCCTCCACCCGAGGAGGTTATGAGTATCGAGCCCAAATCTTCACTTGAGGAACCACCTATCCTCGAGTTGAAAGATTTACCTCCTCACCTCGAATATGTCTATTTGGAGGAGGACGACAAGTTGCCGGTTATTATTGCGAAGGATCTTTCGAATGATGAAAAAACCGCACTTGTCGATGTTCTAAAGGACCACAAAGGGGCAATTGCGTGGAAGTTATCCGACATTAAGGGAATCGATCCCAAGTTTTGTACCCACAAAATCTTAATGGAGGAGGATTTCAAGCCCACAATCCAAAGTCAAAGGAGGGTGAACCCCAAAATTCATGACGTCATCAAAAAGGAGGTCCTTAAACTCCTTGACGCGGGAATGATTTACCCTATTTCCGATAGCCCTTGGGTGAGTCCTATTCATTGTGTCCCTAAAAAGGGAGGGATGACCGTTGTGCCAAACGATGCCAACGAGTTGATTCCCACTAGACTCGTGACCGGATGGAGAGTGTGCATTGACTATCGTAAGTTGAATGAAGCCACTCGAAAAGATCATTTTCCCTTGCCCTTCATGGACCAAATGTTGGAGCGTCTTGCGGGAAACGATTTCTATTTCTTTCTAGATGGTTTTTCCGGTTACTTCCAAATTCCCGTCGATCCTCGTGATCAAGAAAAAACTACGTTTACGTGTCCATATGGAACGTTTGCCTATCGTAGAATGCCATTCGGACTTTGTAATGCACCGGGAACCTTTCAAAGGTGCATGATGGCTATTTTTCATGATGTGATCGAGAAGACGATGGAAGTCTTCATGGATGACTTTTCCGTGTTTGGTGATTCTTTCACTTCGTGTTTGTCGAACCTTGAGAGAATGTTAAAACGTTGTGAGGAAACCAAACTTGTGCTCAATTGGGAAAAATGTCATTTTATGGTTAAGAGTGGAATCGTCTTAGGGCACAAGGTCTCAAAAGCGGGGATTGAGGTAGATCAAGCTAAGGTAGACGTCATCGCCAAATTACCTCATCCCAAAACCGTTAAGGGAGTTAGGAGTTTCCTAGGCCACGCGGGCTTTTATCGTCGATTCATCAAGGACTTTTCAAAGATTTCTCGACCTATTACACATCTTCTTGAAAAAGAGGCACGTTTTGTCTTCGACGAAGATTGTGTACGAGCCTTTGAAATCCTTAAGAGGAAACTTACCGAAGCTCCCATTCTTGTTGCTCCCAATTGGAACCTCCCCTTTGAGCTTATGTGTGATGCTAGTGATTACGCTATTGGGGCCGTTTTGGGGCAACGTCATGATAAGCACTTCTTGCCTATTCACTATGCTAGCAAGACGATGACCGAGGCTCAACTAAAATACACTACAACGGAAAAGGAGTTCCTTGCCGTGGTGTATGCATTTGAGAAATTCCGACCTTATCTCGTCTTGACGAAATGCATAGTGTATACGGACCATTCGGCTATTAAGTATCTCATGGCAAAGCAAGATGCCAAGCCTAGATTACTTCGTTGGATTCTCCTCCTTCAAGAATTTGATCACAAAATCGTTGACAAAAAAGGAGCCGAGAATCTAGCGGCCGATCATCTCTCTCGTTTGGAAGATCCTCACCAAAGTTTTTACGAGCCAAAGGAAATCACCGAAACATTTCCGCTCGAGACACTTGGTGTAGTGAATTCTAAGCTTGATCCTTCCACCCCATGGTTTGCGGATTTTGCAAATTACCATGCGGGTAACTTCATCGTTAAGGGTATGACGACTCAAGAAAAACGAAAATTCTTTCGTGACGTCAAGTTCTACTTTTGGAACGACCCTTACTTGTTTCGAACTTGTGCGGAACAAATCATCCGACGTTGTGTATTTGGCACCGAAGCCTCTAACATCCTTAGAGCTTGCAATGAGGGACCCACGGGTGGTCACCACGGTGCTAATCTCACGGCTAAAAAGGTGTTTGATGCCGGCTTCTTTTGGCCTACTATTTACCGAGATGCACAAGATCTTGTGAAGTCGTGTGATGCATGCCAACGACAAGGAAAAGCCTCACAAAAAGATGAAATGCCACAAAATATCATTCAAGTATGTGAGATCTTTGACGTTTGGGGTATAGACTTTATGGGGCCGTTCCCATCATCTCGTGGTAATAAGTACATTCTCGTTGAGGATGACTACCTTTCTAAGTGGGTGGAGGCCAAGGCCTTGCCCACCAATGATGCTCGTGTGGTAGTCAAGTTTTTAAAGCAATTTTTTTCTCGGTTTGGAACCCCTCGTGCTATCATAAGCGATCGTGGAACCCATTTTTGTAATGACCAATTTGAAAGGGTTCTAAGGAAATATGGGGTTACACATCGGCTTTCTACGGCTTATCACCCACAAACGAGTGGGCAAGTCGAGGTTTCAAACCGAGCGTTGAAGAGGATCTTGGAAAGATCCGTTGGGGAAAACCGACAATCTTGGTCGGAAAAGTTGGACGATGCTTTATGGGCCTTTAGGACCGCTCATAAGACGCCCATTGGGTGCACTCCCTATAAGCTTGTGTATGGAAAGAATTGTCATTTGCCTATCGAGTTAGAACACAAGGCTTATTGGGCCCTAAAGCATTGTAATGATGATATGGAGACCGCGAGAAAACACCGGAAAATGCAATTAAGAATTGGATGAATTGAGGGATATTGCTTATGAAAATTCATTGATTTACAAAGAAAAAACTAAAAAGTTGCATGATTCTAAAATTAAAAACCGGGTTTTTAACATTGGGGATCAAGTTTTGCTTTTTAATTCAAGATTGAAAATCTTTTCCGGTAAGTTGAAATCCGGTTGGTCCGGTCCATTCACCGTGACTCAAGTGTTTCCGTATGGGACCATCGAGCTAGCTCAAGATGATGGTCCTAACTTCAAGGTGAATGGACATAGGTTGAAGCACTACTTTGGCGGGGAAGTTCCATCCTTGAACTACCTCGACCAAATCACTTTCCCCAATGATAATTAGTATTGAGGGGATCGAGTCGAGCTCATGACTCGGTAATCAAAAACGAGGTGCCTCATGGGGGAGTCCCATGGTTATCCTATGTACATATTATCGCTTTCTAATGTATCTTACGTGTGGGGATTTGTGCCCTTCCAACCTTTGTTCCATGGTTGTTTGTGAATTATGAATTTTAGATCATGATCTTCACAATTGGAGCCTCTCGTGTTCGTTTTATGGGAGCACTCGATCGTTTGCTTTGGAGACATTTCTCAATATCCATGATATATCCTTTTGATGTTCTAACCTTAGGTTTTTAGCACACTTCATAAACGGCTATTAATTTATTGGTTACACCCTTTCCATGCTAGATTAGGCATTCGACTATGTCTCTAGTATGGGGGTGTTTGCACCCCTAGACTCGAAACTTTGAGGACAATGTTTAACTTTAGTATGGGGGGTGAATAGATACTTGCCTTGCCAAACCTTCACGCTTTCCAAAGTTTATCTTTTTGTTTATCGTTTTTGTTGCAAAATAAGGCTAAAAATGGCCAAATTTTAAAATTTTCTCATGTTTTATAAGTGTTTGAAGACACAAATGTAGGTTTTCCGATGGCGAGAATAAGAGTAATTTTTGACTCGACCGTGCGTGTTGAGCACTTAGATTTGATTCCTTAACTACACATTAGGCTAAGTCTCTTAAATGAGGACGAGAAATGATAGAGTTAATTATAAGTTACTATGCTAAACGTAGAGTACTCGTATTCTTTTAAAAACTCGTGTGTTCTCGTTGTTTGCTTATTCTCCCTTCGCATGTAAATATTTTTTGCTTAATAAATATTGACTTAGCGGTATAGTTAGGATTGTTGGGTTTCTAGTCTTTTCTAGTAGCTTCCGTGTAATTAAATTGGGAAGACATTAAGGTATCGCCAGCGTCACGGTTTTGAAGTATTGGCACCCTAATAATCAAAAGCTTCACCCAATAATAAGATTTCAAGTGCTCACCTAAATCTAGCAAACAATTTGAAGCCCCACAAGGCCAAAAAATCTATGCAAAATTGAAAGTGAATCAAGCCTTAATCTTCGAAGCTTTAAAGATCCAAAATTCGCCTCAGCGTGAGGATATACGTCTTTGGCTAATAAAACCACCGATGAGGCGGATAATAAAAGGAAAGGCAAGACCGAAGTCATAATAAAAGCTTCATGGCGAAGTTGAATAAAAGATGGAGGTAAACCAATGATAATAAGGCCCTTCCGTTAGGGGGCGTATAAAAGTCTTGGTAATAAGTCTCATGTTCAAAACCGTTATAAAACCGTGTTTATCGATTCTTCTTGTCAACTTAATTTTTTAACATCGTTGTCTATTAGGAAGGGTTATTGATTTGATGGTCTTGGTTACACCGTTAGGACTCTATTTTTAGACCTAAATCTCTATTATCGCATAAGTCAAACAATATATCCTCGTGAAACATTCAAGACAAAATAAAATATAAGAGATACAACTTAGGAATAATGGGAGGATAAGTACGTGATTAGGGCATATGAGTAGTGTTAGCATTACTAAATTATAATGACAATGATCTCGTTGCACGCTTGGCATGGAATTAGGGTGAAAATCGAGGACGACGAAATTATTTCTAACGAAGCATTCACGTGTTCTTATTCTATGAACCTAAACGTCCCATTTTGCGATGAAAATCATACATTATGTCTAAAAGCACAAGTAGAAGTAATAGTAGTAGTGTAGCTAGTTTATCGTTCAATAAAGTGAATAAAATGAATTTTGGAGATGCTTTGATATTTTATTCTAGCATTGCGTGAGGGCACGGCAATGGTTTAGTATGGGGGAGTGATGAGACTGCTTTTATACATAGTCTCATCTTCCAAATAGGGCTTAAAATGCATTAAATATCATCAAAATACCCAAATATATGCTTGTGTTTGTTGCTTGTGTATTTTAGGTATGGATATTGAGAAAATGACAAAAGATCACAAGAATCATGCAAAAACGAACACGGGAAACGAAGCCGCACAATGAACCAAGCCCTAGTGAAGACTTTCCCAAGATCAACCCTTGAAGACTTGAAGAATTATGAAGAAGGGTCCTCCAATATAGAAGAATTGACACTTTATACCCTTGTATCCTCATAATTACAAGTTTGGTCCCTAAAGTTTGTCAAAATTACAAAAAGGACCCTTAACTTTGAAGAATTGGCAAGTTTAGCCCCTCAACAAAGCTAAATTGACAACCAATATCATCCACAAAGTCAAAAACATCATGAAGTCCTTCAAAATACAAGAAATGACAAGTTTGGTCCTTTGAAAATCTCAAAATTACAAAAAGGACCCTCAACTTTCAACATTTGGCAAAAATGGTCCCTCAATCATCAAGACTTGGCAATTTCAGTCCTTCAAAATGCTCAACATACAAGTCAAGACCATTATCATTGAAGAAAATACCAAATCAGCCCTTGAAGAATGCAAAAATGGCAAGAAATACCCCTGAATTTACTTTATTAAACTTTTTGGGGCAAAAGTGTGAAAACCAAAACTTCCATAACAAAGGAAACTGAGTTTTGGCCTATTTTATACAAAGTGGAAAGATTTGCAAAGACAAGGGGCTTAAATGGGCAGACAACCTAAGTAACCTAGACCAGTGGTGGGGTGACACGTGCCCCACTCACTCTCTCCACCAATCAACTCTCTCCCTGGTGCCACATCACATCCCACTCACACCCGTATTAACTAATCTTTATTTAAATAAAGATTATGGCGCCTAACAACTTATTTAAACAAGAAAACAGATCAAATGACGTGTTCTTAGTGTTCTTATGAAAATTGGGTATTTTCATAATACTTGAAATTAGCCCTTAATCTCTTCCACATTTAAGATTAAGGGACTAATAACCTTAACCCCACTTTCAAAAGGCTTGCCATATCAGCACAAGGTCACATGTTTTCCCCTGCTTTTCAACCTTTGAAGAAGATGCCAAAACAGTGGCCGTCATCCAATGCCCCACAACATAGCTTTGAAGTTAAGCTCATTTGGAGCCCTTTGATCAACTTTCTACATGCCAACATCAACAAACAGCCAAAAACAAGTCACATGATTCAAGAAAATGCCAAAACCTCAAGGGCATTTTTGGGACTTCAGTAGCTAGGGTTTACACGTTTCTTAGCTTAGTAGAACTTGTAAGGCTCTATATAAAGCCATTTAGGCCTTCACATTTCAGTTTGCTTTTGATTTTTCCTTGTTCAAGTTTTTGTAAATCCTATTTTCAAGTTTAATGAAATTGAGTTTGAAATCTTGAAGAAAAGTCATTGGCCAATCTTATTTACTGCTTTCATTTGTTATATGCTTGTTAGTTCTTGAAGTTTAAAACCTGTTTTCAAAAGAGGAGTGTGCAAAAGTTTGCATATTTCCTCATTTTCTTGATATTTTGCTAAGTCTTGTTCCAATCTTGGAATTCTTGGGCTATAGGGCTGATCATAGCATCCTAACTGAGTTGGTTAAGGTGTGGTGAGGCTTATAACTTTGGGATAATCAAGTGTGGGGTAACAAGTTTGCATCAATCAAGTTTTTCAAAGTTTCTGATTTTTATGATATTGTGCTTAACCCTTGTTCAATCTTAGCAGGCTTATTGTGGAAGCTTGTGCTTGTTCTTCCTAGCACATAAGCTCAAAATTCGTAGGTGTGGATGTACATCCATGAGGTTTGCATACTTAATCTCAAAATCTGCTTAAATTGTGATTTTTGGTGATATTTGTATGAAACTTGTGTTCTTGTGAATTTTGTGGCTTAAATCTGCTTGAATCTGTTTATCTTACTTGTTTTAGTGTTAATTGATGCTTTGTTGGCCTGAAATCTCACTTTGCCTTTGAAAAATTTGATTTGGAAAAGATAAAGGGGTGTTTGGGACTAACTGTTTATGCTTGTTGCTTGTCATTGTGTTAAGGGAAGTTGTTGTTTATGCTTTGTATCTGATAAATACCTTGTTGAGAGTATTTTGCTGCAAGTTTTTGGGTTTGAACACTTGAATTAAACAATCTGCTATATAGACCTTGTTTCTGCTTGTTTTGACCTAGGATTTTGGGAACACTTAGTGTGTATGCAAGCTTAGGGATAAAAGTGGTTTAAACAAAGTTAATATAACCTGTTTGAAAGATTTGAGGTGTTGAATCTGGCTTAAGTGTCAAATACATCAGCAAAGTAGAAAAAATGCATGTGTTAGTGTTCATCAGTAACTTTCATTGCTTGAATCTTTCTTAATTCTTTGAACCAGTGCATGAAACCTGTTTAGACTTGCTTATTGGAGTTTATTATAGCTTGTGTGTGCATTTGGTTGAATTTGGCTGGCTGATTTGTGCTAAAACTGCTCATAAGTGCTTAACTGCTTATTGTTCATGTCTGTATCATGTCTGATGAATGATTGATTAAACTGTATCAATTGGGTGTTAGTGATTGTGTTATTTTGATTGTGATTGACTCCTTTTGATCCAAAGATCATTTGGGTGCCTTTGTGAAACCTGAATCCAAGAAAAAGTCACTAAAGACAAAAAGTCAAAATAGTCAAGCAGTGGAAAAAGTTTCCACTGCTCAACATCCAAAACTAGCCCCTGCTAGTGCAATTTTGTCATCAGCTTATCAATAAGCTATTCTAGCTTATTCTGACTTGCAACAACTTATTTTTTGTGATAGATCTTCATTATTTGACCCATTTAAGTAGACTGGAGCTTATTGGACTTTGACTTTGACTTTTCACTAGAAAACCAACTCATTTGACTTTTAACATAAGTGCTTATTTGATTTTCCAGCTTATTGAGAGTGCTTATTGAGTAGTATTTTGATTATTAAGCTTAGTTTTGTCATAAGAAACATTTTGCAACTTGAATCAGCTTCTGAGGTGGTCTAGATCATAAAAACGACTATTTTGTCGTTTTGTGAATAAGTTTGTGAACTGTTTCTGGCTTATTAAGTGGGCTTATTTGAAATTTCTTTTTGCAGAAGTCTTTGTTAGGTCAAAAGAAGCTTGTGTGTTAAATTTTAGCTTATGGCATCAGCTTATGGCTTAATGGGCTTAAAAGCCCATTAAGAATAAGCTGCTTATTATAAGTTGGCTTATTTCACATTTTCAGCTTTTGGGCCTTTGGAAAAAGTTGTTTAAAATCAAATTTGGAGTCAACCTGTGCTTTTTGGGCTTATTTTGAACACTTTTTCTTATTGGGCCTTAATTAAGCCCAATAAGGGACTGTTTTGGGTTTGGCCCATTTACTAGGCCCAATAGGGGTATTTAGGTAAATTCACTTTCATTTTTGAGTTATTTAGGTTAAATTAAGCTAGTTTGCAAGTTTTTAGAATTTTTTATAATTTTTGGATTTCTAATATTATTTTAATATTATTTTAATATTATTTTAATATTATTTTATTATTAAAAATTAAAAGTCTGATTTTCTAGGTTTTTATATTTTTCCTAAGTTCTAAACACTTAATTAGGATTTTTACAACTTTCCAAATATTTTTTAGGTCTTTTAATTATTTTCTATAATTAATTTAAGATTTAATTGATTTTAGGAGTTTTTAAGAGTTTAAAAATAGTTTTAATTGGTTTTAAAATTTTGAAAAATAGTTTTTAGCTTAATTAGAGTATTTTTGAGGTTTACAAACTTTAAAATCTTGTTTAGGGCTTTTTAATAATTAATTTTGATTTTTAGGGCTTTAATTAGTAGTAAAAAGTCATTATCTAATTAATTAAAAGGTTTTTGCAAGTTTTGATTTTTTGTAAACTCTTAGAATATTATTAGGGATTTTTGGTAATTTTTAGAAATTTTTAGGTTACAATTTTAATTTTGGTGGTTTTTACGACTTTACGTGTACGCCTTTTTAGAATTAGTTTAATCCGTCTTGATAACCGTCATTCTCTTCTAATCCCTTTTCTATTTTTCTTTCTCAAATATAATCACAAATTAATCAATATCATTACACACATAACACACTAGCCTCCTTGTGAACGAACTTAATTGGTCATTAGTGCTTGGTTTTCCTAAACCGACACTTAATACTTGCCACTTTTGTTGCTCTTTTCCTAAAGGGTAGCAAAAACTCTACATCAATAGGATTATGAAACCAATCTATGGTGAATATGATGGAAATTTTCTTCTATGTAAGAAATGCACTCCGCATCACACAGAACTTTGCACCATCCGGTGTCAGATTTTCAACATAGTAGATCATTGGACTAGGATTTGTAAGGGCAAGTGGACTTATAAATCATATGCTTGGTAAGATTATTCTGTATTTTATAGGGAATAAAATTCCATCTTCTATTTTACAACAGTGTTCGTCTCTAGAAAACCGTATTCTTAGATTTTATACAAGACATCTTTCACACGCCAACGTAAATAGGAAACTTAAGGGTAGAACATTTGTCTATATTCGTGTTATGTCGGAAATTTCTAAGTCAATGATTTACATTTTGTTTATTTGATTGAATTAGGACACTTCTTCAGTCAAATAAATAAATCTAAATCACCAAATTTATGATTTCTTCCTTGCATAAAGTTGGACGCGTCTTTATGTTAGTGATAATTTATAAATAGACTTAAAGAGATTCGATATAAGACAAGTATTGACTTAATAAAACGTTAGAATACTTGTGTTCTTAAACTATATGCTTTTACTGAAATATGCTATTACATGGACTGCCCAAACTGTTACTTGCTACCCAAATTTCATGAGTCATTAAACACTTACGTGTGCGCTAATAAGGTGAATAGATCTATTAGAAAAGTACGTCAATATTTGTCTTAGATTTGGAATTTGTAGATTTAAGTAATCCATTCAACCCGAAGAAACTTTAAAATCCTTATATTGTGCTTTTAAAGCAGAATATTAAGTCATCCGACTTACTAGTTCAACCTGAATTCCTCCATGGAAATAGGAAAGAACAATGAGGATTTTGTTACTTCAAATAGACATGATGCCATCCGGATTATTGTCAATTGTTTTACTAAGGCTACTGGATCTATTCCTATCTAGGACATTGATAATATGGAAACTCTGACGAGATTATACAAGAAATAATCTGTCGACATAGAGAATCAATATCTATCATCTAAGATCGTGACGAGTGTTTCACATCTTGATCCTAAAATTATACTCAAAATTTATGTGTACTAATGTGTTAAGTGGAAGAACTACCCAAATACTAAACTATATACTCCACGTATATGTTATAAGTTTTGGAAAGAACACTTACCATTGGAAAAATTTTCCCGTGTAACAATAGTTTTCATGCTAGAATCAAAGCAATACTACTTGAATCACTCTATCGAAAGAAGTGCCATTTACGTATCTACTGGGCTTAAGCTGGAGATTTTCAACTTACGAAACCCAAAGTAGTTCATGAAACTATTTGAGAAGGATATATGAGAATAGAGCTTCGTAGAACGTTGAATAGTGACTGTTAGATGACTGCTAGATTTAAATGGTAAATTAGAAAGACTGTTTTGATAAAGATTTCTCACTGTGAATGAGAAACTACACCATCTTAAAAAATATCTAGATGAAAAGGATCTTTTCTCTATCAATTACCCAAATTGATTTTGAAAAATGCGATAATCAATTCAAGACTTTGAATTAAGTAGTGACATATTGACTTGAGTTTCCCAAAAAACTCAGTAATAATCACAATCCTTTTCGTATTTTGGAATCTAAGGAAAGATTTATGTGATTAACTGGTATATTTTCAATACTTCATTTGGTATTAAACCAAATTCTTATGAGGTAATAGAATGATTTTGAATGATTTTGAATGATATTTCATGCATAACCATTTTGATGAAAATGATGATAAAAAAGATCGATTTGAAACTAAATACCAACCGTAAAGCTGTTTTCTTGATATGTGAATGAAATTCTAAGAAAGAATTTGAGCACCTAAGAGCTAGGTTTGACCTTGATATGCTATGTTACCCTTATAATCTCGGGACGAGATTTCTTTAAGGGGGAGAGACTGTGACAATCCTCAAAATTCACATCTATGTTATAAAGCTATAACTGTCTCAATATGAAAATTTGGCTTGGAAATTTTGCTTTATGTACCTTACTTGGTAAGATGAACTGCTTCTCACAACCTGAACTGCCATTACAACATATTCCTATATGTTGTCAATACAATGTATATATCAAGTCTAAGATCTAGAGTGATCTAATAAGTTCAATATTGATAAGAACATCTCAAATTTAACTATGATGCCCTAAATTCCCTTAGAAACCCTAGAGTCCCTATAAATGAGTTGTAAACTCAATAATGGTAAGCTATGAATGGAAAACTCATATGAATAAGTCATTATGAATTATAAACAAGTTGTAAGCTATACTTTGAAGATATAATAATACCAAAGAATGGCAAGAACCAACCATACAAAGCTAAGTACAAGTAATTTTACATAATAGTCTAGATCACCACCTAGAAACCCTTGATAAATCATGTTTCAAGCAATATAACTACAAAAGAACCATGTACTATTATTAAACACATTATGCTAATTCTAATACACCATATAAAGGAAATTTAATTGATTACAAATTACTAATATTAACTAAACCAAGGCTAATTACAAGTTAAGACCTAGTAACCAAGATTAGCATATAAAATCCATTATACATTGAATTAGAGTATAATATTTTGCCATAAATAAACTCAACTATACATCATATTAAGAATATACATTTATTTCAAGTCAAGTTACAAGTTGGTTGTAACACCCCCAAATTTACACAATTCAATACAGCGGAAGACTCGTTGGTGTTACGGGATAGCACATTACTCACATCATAGACAACGCTTAAAAATCGCGTCGTTTAATAATAAAGCATTTCCATTCATAAATATCAAATTTACATAGGTCCCAAGTCATTGTATTTCACACATGTTTTACAAAGCATTTGAATGGAAATTGTTATTTAAGTGCGGGCCATGAATTCTTGTTGTCTTCCCGAGAATTACCTTCAAGTACCTGAGATAAAACATGTTAAAAGAAAAGGTCAGCGATAACGCCGAGTGAATTCATAGAGTTTAATAAAATCCATCAATAAAACATCGGTATAAAATTATTATCGAAAATCATTTTGTACAAATCTTTGTAGTAGGCCATAAAATAGCCAAAGTCATTTTATACAAATCCTTATCAAAAATCATAATATAGGCTTTCGCCTTCAAAATCATTATACGAACCATTGTCGTTAAAAACATCATACAATACGTTTTATAACGTTGTATAGAGTTAAATAAAAACCG
The DNA here is from genome assembly GCA_025667525.1 of Glebionis coronaria. NCBI lineage: Eukaryota > Viridiplantae > Streptophyta > Magnoliopsida > Asterales > Asteraceae > Glebionis > Glebionis coronaria. Next base: position 393,621,620 of record CM046882.1, read on the forward strand.
TTATATGAATATGGTTATTTAAAACCAAAATACAAACATAATATCAATAGTAAGACCCCGTATTGCTAGTCAGGAAATATATCGTAATTTAGTGCGTATAGCAGTATTTCGTTATTTATGGATTATTACAAGCCGCATGACATTTTTACCTTACTAAACCAAACAGCGGGTAGCTAAGCCGATACTCAATTTGCCCATCTAAGTTAGCGTGTCGTCACAATAATCACGCTATGGAAATCTTCTCATACATAAATTCGCTTACCAATCAATGTGGCACGACGGGGATCAACCGTCAACGCGCGAACTGGGGTGATCGTCCCCAAATAGTACTATTATATGCATAAGCGTCTACCAAATCCCGGTAGTTCACAATTCATGCTAATGGGACTTTTAGTGACATAACCTAACTTTAATAATCCATTTCGTTTCATATATCGGATCATTTAATCATTCATCGGGTCCTACAATCATTCGGGTCCAAATCAATAAACAAACAATTCGGGACAAATGGTGTCCTATTTTATCAAAACTAACATGTTATCTCCCTCGCGGGTTTATAAAACATTTCATAAAAACATTTAAAAGAGTGCGAGGCTATGAACTCACGTTGATGTGGAAAGCGGGTTATCGGCAATTCGGATGTACGGTGCGTGCTTCAATCACGGAAACCTAGACAAATAATACTCGTCTTAGACTCTTGTCCAATGACTTTATCAAAATAACAATTATGTATACATATGATGATTTTGTACATATGATGATGATCAAGTGGGTTTATATATTCGTATTTACTCATTTTAGTGTTTATGTATTGGTAACTTTTTACTAGTTTACTAGTTTTACCTATTTACATGTTTTAGGTCCAATAAGGCTATTATAAGTTCATTAACTTATATTCATTCATTTTATACTTGTATTATCATTATTTATACTTTACATGTTGGACCCAAATGAGTTAAGCCCAATAAGAAATTTTTATAAGTGTTTAACTTATTTAGTTAAATTATTAGTCCAAATATGCTAACTTAGCTCGTTAATGTCCGTATGTCATATAGTTCGGGTTTTATCGGTTTTTACTTGTATTAGGTACTTATATATCATTATATGACTTTTAAAAACTTTACATTAGACGGGTTTGATCGTCTAAGTTTTAATTGGCCAAAAACGTTAATTTTACGGTAATAGCCGAAAAAGTCGTAAAAATCATGTTTATAGTTTTTATAACTTATAAATCTTATTCAACTACCATTTTTATAAAGAGTCCATTTATTTAACCTTATACATATCTATATAAATGAAATTTATAAGTTAGTGGGTTTTCATGTGTATATATTTTATAAATATATAAGTGAGTGCTTATTTTATATAAGTTTTTATTATACAAATCTGATTTTAAATTTCATGTTCACCAAAACAGCCATATCTAGAGTTCTATATGGAGATAGAAGCCTAAATTTTTATGGCATAAACTACATGATATCTGCTCCATTTAACTTTCCTATGGCCACTGTTGAATCAGCCTCTAAGTGTTTTATAAAAATCGTCCAAAACAGTCTATGCAGATTTGTACTCTAATATTGTTTTGATCATATCTCACTCATCCTAATGATTCCATTGCATGGCCAACTCACCACATGTGTAAAAATCATATACCTTACTGTTTCTTTAATAATCTATGCCATTTTAACAGTTTATCATGAGTTTCTTTACTGTTTTATACAGCCTAGTCCTTACATCATGATTTTAACACTTTTTCATGTAGATTCTTATCTTTTTAATCAAATCTATCAACACCAAATCCCCACATAATATTTTTAATCATCATTCATCATCATATACATATCATAAGTAAAAGAAAATACAAGATTACATAATCAAAATAACAAGAAGGATATGAAGAATGATCCTTATACCACCATAGTGATGAAAAGATGAGGTTGATGAACAAGGCTTGGATTTGGATGGCAAAAATTGTGATATACCAACATCAACTTCAAGATCACATATCTTCATGAATCATCTTGTGGAAAATCAGCCCTATGACACCAACAAATCTTCTCCTTGGATGTTAGAATCACCTCCAATCTTCAAAGCTTCAAAGTAGCATCATCATGTGTATGAGTAACACATGATTTTATGGCTAACATAGATCAAATGAGGGTTGTTTTTGATGATTGTTGGACGAATTTAAGAGAGAGAGGAGAGGAAAAATGGTGGTTTGCATGTGAAAATGGAAGTAATGGTAAGTGTTAGTGGTTTTGTGGTTTTGGTGGGTGAATAATGCTTCCATGTTAAACTAAGCTTACATGTGTAAGCTTGTAGAGTGTAAGGATGCCACATCAAATGATGTGGTGTCCTCTTGGCCTTCCCTTTTAGTTAGTGGGGTGGGATAAAATTGTTTTGTCCCATCCCGCTAATTTACGGGTATTCCTCGATTCTAATTTCCTCGATTTGCGTGCCCTCAGGTCGTTTTACGAAAAACGTTTTTATAAATTATGAATCAACGGCACAAAACGAATCTAATAAAAATTGTCTCATCAAAAACGGAGTTCAAAAATGTAAATACGTAATCCTAAGGTTTCCGGTTTAGTCGTAAAAGACGTTAAATTATGAACGTAAGTCCTAATCTCTTCTCGTAAATTTGTGAGTTTATGAACCAACACAAATTTAAAGTTCCAAAATAATATTCACGGATAATTTATTTCCTGAAATGTCGGACTGTCACCAAAAACGGTGTATGTAAACGTAAGCACGTAACGTAGAATCCTCCGGTTTAGACGTAGTCGATGCTACTCCAAGACGTAAATCCAAATTTATTCCCAAAAATAAGTGAGTTCATAATAACATTAAAATAATATTTTTAAATAATACTTTAGAATAAAATATCAACCATAAATTGATGGATTGTCACATTGGTAAAGCATAAAGTACAAGTTATCAAAGCATAGGATCTTAAGCTCCTATAATTGTCCCTAGAATATGATCAACCAATACAAACCCTTAAACTAAATATGTATAATCCCTAGAATTCATAAACATAATATATAAGACCTATAATAGTGTTTATAAAGGTACAAACACTAATTACCCAAGATAGAGAATCATTAGGATTAATGACCTAAAAACCCTAATATTAAGAAATCTACATGGAATCACTACCTAGTTCTTTTTGGACAAGTTCTATAAATATTTATAGGGCTTCATTAAGGTTATATTATTATATTAAGACAATTTACAATTGCCCTAATGCACAAGGTACAAGATTTCAATGCATGGCTTGTAAATTAGGTCAAAATGAGTATTTTCACCCTTTGGACATGTTTACTTAGAATAAATGAATAAAACCAATGTAGGGACTTCATGAACATATTGAGGACAATGTAGGTTGTATAAATTGAGTTTACATACGTAGTTTGTCAAAGGATAATCACATTTACTAAGATTAAACCTTAGATCATTAGAAAACCCTAACCCGCCTAAGTTTTCTTCCCATTTTCACATCAAACCTTTGTTAAACTTCAAACCAAAGACCCAAACTTATTAATTACAATTTATATACCCTAATTAAACCCTAATCCATCACTAATCACATTTCAAAGCCCTTAATCACCAAAATCACAAAGTATAAACGTACAGGCCCTAGTTTTGTACCCAGTTTTGGTTTTTCCCTCCAAATATGATTTAAAACCATTTACCTCCTAAATTTAAACTTAGGATCAGATATTTAGGATATTTTGAGATTTTTTCCAAGTAGGTGCATAAGCTACTTATCAGCGACACATCTTCATTCTTATCATTAAAATTCGTGGGTTAATATAGACCATATACTTAGATATTTTGATCCTAGACTTCATAACTCATTCCTAGACTTGCATAGATCTTTCCTAGGCTTCCTTAGTCACTAATACCTGGTTCTTACACGTTTCATACCATTCCTTGGAGGCTAAGACTTAAAACAAGTATAAATAGGACATATGAACTTCATTTGAAACTCGCAACCCGTTTTCTCTTAACCTCCATACCCATTCTGATTTCCACTTCTATATATGTCCTAGGACATTTCCCAAGACCAGAAAATAGGTCTATAAGCTATCCATTGAAGCTCTTGAAGCTTTGATAGCAAGATATGATCATAAGAAGTCATTAAGTGCCATTTTGGAGCATCCTAGGTAATCACTTTGTTAGCTACGCTTTGATCTTGGTATAATAATTTCTTAGAGTTGTTATAATGCCAAAATTATGTTAGAAAGAAAATCTAAAAGAAACTAAGTCATTTCATCATTTTAAATGGAAGTTATAAGTTAAAAGATGTCTTAAAACCCTAGTTTTGTAATTTACATGAAATAATAAGCAAAAACCCATTTCAAAAGCTATAATTCTGAAGAAATGTTTTTATTATGATTATAAACATGTTTATAAACTTTGTTTTAAAATCCTAGATCAGTTGGTCCATTTTTGAGGTTGTTATGTGATTTTTACAAGTATAGGGACTAAAACTGTCATTTTTGAAACTATTAATCATTTTGGGCCAAAAATGTCATTTTATGAAAGTAAAAGCTGTAGAAACTAAAAGGGGGGGGGGGGGGGGGGGTTGAATAGTTTTTCTTCGATTAGTCACCTAATTAAAATTACTTTCAATTAGGTTTGTATCAAAACTATCTTTTACTTGAAGCTAAGTTGCATAATGATTAGGTTTAATTCAAATGCATTAGCAATGTTGATAGGTAAGTGTAATGATAATGAAATAAGTAAAGAGTAAGGAAAGAGATAATCTAATGAGAAGACGCCAAGATTTATAGTGGTTCGACAACCAGGCTCTATCCTCGTTTCTACTCCACTCCTCGAGTACACTTACTCGAGATTTCCACTATATCCACAAGCTCCCTTCTTGGCGGAGAAAACCTTACATCGTCGCTTACATTATTTTCCGACACTAAGCTAAATGTCGAGACCTAATCTTTAGCTAGGACCAATCTACACAACGTTGCCTACTTCATAATTTAACGACACAAGGGTAGATGTCGAGTTCTAATCTCAAGGTAGAACCAATCTTCATGACGTTGCCTACTTCACCATTTTACAACACAAGGCTAGATGTCGAGTTCTAATCCAAAGCTAGAACCAATCTTCACGACTCTTCACTTTGAAGCTAAGTGATAACTTCACACAACACAACTACTAATCACTTTCAAGTTTAGTGAGAACTCACAAGACACAACCACATCACTTTATAGTATAGTGAGAACTACTACACGATCTATTACAACTCAACTAGACATATCCAAGTACACACATGTAGCTTGGATCTACATAATATAAATCCAAGCAAACCATGCAATGGATGTACACAACAAATCCAAGTATTCACAAATAGCTTGGATAAACAGAACTAGTCCAAGTATTCATAAATACAATGGAATAACATAAAACAAAAAGGCTAACACGATGAACATGAGTAATTCATGGATTCATCTTTATCACAACACTAGTGAGTGAGTGATCTTCTCTTTGGACAAGGTAAAGGAGGGGATCAAGAGGATAATCATATGTAAACATACTTAACACATCAAGTGATCATTTACTAATGATTATGCTATAGAAAAGAGAAATAGGGCTGAGAAAAACGTCCAAAAAGGGTTGTTGGAAAATGAGATTTGATCTACTATTTATAGGAGACAAAGTGCAACGGCTAGCTAGGCGCGGTTCCTTATCTAGCCTGGCGGTTCCTTATCGCTAGAGAAACGTCTAGCTATTTAAAGGACCGCCCAGTAGACTACGCTTCGATTTTATCTTTTAGTGGGATAGGAATATCTGAGGTTTTTTAAACCTTCAAAGGATATTCTTATGGCATATGGAATATGTCATTTTCAAATTTACATTTTCCATTTTAATAAAACATTTTCTTAAAAAGAAAGTTCATTAAAAAATCTTTTGTCATATTAACAAAAGTGAGTTTTAAGGATAATCACTTTGATGATCACTAAGTATGATTAAGAAAAGTTAGTGATATGATTATTACCTTGATGATAGTGTTAGTTAAATAATTCGTTTTGTGTTTTACACTAAATGTGTTGTATAGTTTGTTGTGATCAAAACTAAGAAAGATTAGTTAACACTAATAATGTTTTAGGCATCACTTGCATTAACAACCTCCCCCTTTTTGATTACGACAAACTATAAACTCATTTACGTAGAAACACAAAATATCGAATTATTAACGAGTTTATCACTATCATTTCTCCCCCTTTGTCGTAGCAAAAAGGTTAGCACAAGTCTTTGAAGAAAACCGGACTTTGCTAGTAGCTCCCCCTTGGTGGTTGCTCCCCCTTGCTTGGAGCACCAAGTGTATGAGCTAAGGTGACATGCTACACAAAGGTTAGTAGAAATAAAAGAAACACCAATGTATATTTGATCACTACCTACTAAGTAACTTGAGAGGGAGAAGGAGAAGAAATCTCAAATTAGAAGCAAGTATTGCTAAGTATGTCCAAAGAGGTAAATGACAAAATCAAATTTCAATTGGTGGAATGGAGGTAGAAAAGAAACATCCAACCAATGAATATGATAAATTTGTCAAGGGGTTAAAGTTTAGAATTGATGGAATCACCCATAATCAATTGTAAAGATTAACCACGATCAACTCAAAAGAAAAAGACAGAATGATCAAAGAAAGAAAACAAAAACAACACAAAGGTTTCATATTACAAAAATATGAAAGAAACAAACAAGGTAGATAGTCATACACACAATATGAGTATCTAAAGCAAAAAATATGGAAAATAAACCAAAAAGCATAAGCTATTCTAATAGTGATAATTTTCCAAGATTGCATAAAATGTTATTGACTCCAAAACAACTAAAGCATTATTGACTCCAAGTGTGCTTAGTCCTTTAGTTGGAAAAATAAGACGACGAGGCATCATTCGAAGTTTTGTCCACGGGAACGAAAACTTTGAGAGGAGGTCGAGTGAGGAGGAATTCAAGAAAATTTAACTTCTCATAAACATGAGCAAGTTCAATTTGTTGAAATCGAAAACAAGCACACGAGGATCCATGATGTAAAACAAATTTGGTTGATGGGGGAAGGCCATCAAACCTATAGTTTGGTGGTGGTGAGGAGAGTGGGTAGGAAATGTTTTCACAATGCCTTGTGAGGTTTGGGAAGGTTGAACGGTCATTAAGTTGAGGGGTGTTGAAAGGTTTTGGTGGTGGGGGAACATTTTCCTTTTCTCCGGTGATGGGGTTAATGGAGTAGGTCTCATTCCAATACTTGATTGGAGAGAAGGTGGGGTTCTTGGGTGGTTTGGAAGAAGAGGGTTCATTTTTCTTGATCTAAATAGGTCGAACCGAGATCTTCGGTTTCTTGGAAAGCTTGGATGAGGAATCTTTAGGTGAGGAGGTTTGTGACAATGAAATGTCAAGGTTATGAAAGGAGGAGTTAGGCATTGTTGAGGTGTGAGAATGAAATCTCAAGGTGGGGGTATAAGAAGAAAGTATACAAGGCAAAGATTTGAAAATAAAAAGTGAAGTGTCAAGGAATGTTTAGCCAAACTACGTAAACATGGAATCTTGACAGGGGATAGGGTGATGAAGAAAGACCAAAAATGAGCTAAAATTGGCTATTAGTCCGCGGTTCCTTATAGGGACCGGCGGTTCCTTAGCACTTAAGGGACCGCGCGATTTAATGAGTCGCGTACAGTGGACGTGAAACCATGATTTTCCAGGGTTTTGAGAAAAACTAAGACTTTTTCAAAAAATTGCAAATCTTAGAATTTTACCTCTATTAGCACTAAATTATGCTAGGGTTGCATAAAGCAACGCATTCACAAAGAATGTCTTGACAAAGGGTGACAAAATATTTAGATAACATTTTGAACCAATTTTAGTCAAGTTTTAGAGGTTGTGATAGATTTAGGTTCAATTTTAATTTAAAATTAAAGTTGATTAAAGTGCACATAAAGATAGAAACACATAAAGCTAAATCCATAAATCATCCTCATGAAAAACTCATGGAGGGAAGGAAATACAATAAGGAAATGAAAACAACTAACTAAAACAAAGTTAGCCTAAAACTAGTTCTTGATGAATAGTCTTCTTTGGCTTGGTTTTTCTTGAAAAACATTTATTAAAGAAAATCATCATACATCTCCTAGGAGGAGGCATGGTAAACAAGGTGAGCAAGAATTCTTGCAACCTCTTATGAAGTCCAAACATCTCCATCTTAAGGTTGTGAATGATGTAGTTGTTGTAGAGTCAACATGGACAATGAGAACCATGAGCTTCTAGGAACCCAAAGAAGTAAGGATCACCAATAAAGAGGGGAAGTGGGACACCCAAAATGGGAGTGTTTGAGGGAGGTGGAGGTGGAGGAGGTATGTTCTCCAAGGGTGATGTGGGTGAGTGTGTAGGTATGTTCTCCAAGGGTGAAATGGGTGATGTGGGTAAGTTTGGAGGGGTAAAAGGTGAAGTCACCAAGGTATAAACAAAGTCATTCACAATGGGAATGCTTTGGATGGGTTGAGGTTGGGTAGTCACATCCAATAGAGTACTTGGAGTGAAGGGTGAGGTTAGCTTATTCATTCTAGATTGGAATGGAGAGGAGGTAGAACCATGAGAATGGTTGGTACCATGGGTTGAGGTAGTCTTGCATGGAGCAAGAGGTGGTGAGGGTGATGAAGAGATGAGAATTGGAACAATATCATTCTTGGGTGTGTGAAAGGGTGAAGAGTTAAGTTTGGGCAACTTAATCTTAATCTTAAGGTTTTTCTTTGAAGTGGAGGTTTTGGATGAGTTTGAGGTTCTTGTAGAAACCATGGTTTTAATGAGTGGTTTAAGGGTTAAGGATGAATGGTTTGATGTATGAAGAACATGGCTAACAAGGTGGGTTTAAAAGGGTGAGGGGATGATCCAAACTAGTAATGGGTTAAAAACATTTTATGTGAATAATGAATTTAGGTAACCTAGTTTAGGAAATGTGCAGGTTTTTGCAAAGAATCAAGCAAGGTTTACACAAATTAAGGAAAATAGTGTAAAGCAAAGATTCTGTCGGACACAGTAGCTGGCGGTTCCCTATCTAGGATGGGCGGTTCTTTATCGATAAGGAACCGCTGGTCAATATGGAACCGCGACCGGAGGTGTTCAAAAAAGGCACTTCCTCAAACTTTGGTTAGCCCATATTTTTACCATAGGAATAACAAGCCAAAGTTAACTACAGACCAAAATCTAGGAAGCTAACTAACACATAGGATGCACAAAGCTATGCAAATCGTAAACACGATGGCATAGAAAACATTAGGATTAAAATAATAAGTAATCTGATGTGCGGAGATATGTATAGTGATAATTTGAGATTACGTTATAGGGTAAATTAGAAAACTACCTTTAGGAAAAAGTAATAGACTAATATTACCAATGACGAATTCAATTAAACACGTGAGTGAATCAAGTTCGTTGTACACGAAGATCTTATGAATTTGAGACGTTTTGTTTTGATTTGGACAATTGATGAGAATTGGTTTTCGGTTTTTAAACTACAATTTAAATTCTACAAATTTTAAACTAATTAGTTTTAGCCTAAAGAGCATGAATCGTAAACCCCGCTATTTTTAAATCTAAAACAATTACATACTTAAAATTAACTCTATTTAAAATTTAATCTATTTAAAAATCTATAAAATAAATCTATTTAATAAAAATTAATCTATTTAAAAAATCTAATTAAACTTTTTAAAGCAAATTACTTTATTAAAAATTACTTAAAACAAATTTATATATATATTTTTTATTTAAACTAAATTTATTTAGAATCTAAAGTTATATAAAATCTAATTGTAAAAATAAACAAATAAAACTTTTTAATTATTAAAAACATTTTTTATTTTTTTTGTTTATTTATAATATTATATTATTATTTATTTTAATTAAACTAAGATTTTATTAAAAACATTAATTAAAAGTTTATATAAAACGTATCCTTAATTTAATTTAAACTAGAAATGCAAAATCAGCCAACCTAACTATCACTATATTAATAAACTTTCTGTTATAATAAACAAAATAGTATGTAGCCCAGTTGGCTAACACACTAGGCCTGTGACCAGGAGGTCACAGGTTCGATTCCCATGAGGGACATCATTTTTGGATTTATTTCTTTTTGACAGATTAATAAAATGAGTCTCAGGAGAGACTATTGGAAAGCTTATTTGCTTTAAGCTGCTAGGAAAACAGCTTTTTGGGCTTATCAGATTAAAGGAATCTGATAAGCTGAAAATTAAACCAAGAAGAAATTAGGCAGAACAATCAAATAAAACTCAACGATTCAGTAGACAAGAATAATAGCCAAACTAGCAGATTAAGATTCAGTCACAGTTAAAATTCTATAAGCATTAAGCACTAAATCAAAATATTATCAGAATCCAAACAGATTCCAAACACACTAATCAAACCTGAACAAACTAAGAATGACTGCCACAACTTAGCAGAACCAACACAAAGATTAATCAATATTCATCCAGTCAATCAAACAAACATAAATCACCAATATCTTTACTGAATAATCAGCATCTTAAAGGACTCGAATTCAAACAGTCATTCAGTCCATATGATGACAGTTAAGCTGTTTAAACATCAACATAAGCAGCATCACCAAAATATTCTCATTATATCGAATAATCCAACTAATATCAAACTGTAAGTTTACCAAATCAGATTCATTAACATTTATCCTAAAAATTTAAACTATCAGATTAATGAATTCAGTAAGAAAAACATACCAGTTTTCAAATCCTAAATTGACAGTTTAACAGACTTATCAAAACTTACATAAAACTTAAGCAGATTATGCATCACATAAACAAAAAACTACAGACTAAGATTCAAAATCATATAACTCAATCAACCTCATTAAACTAAACAGATTATTATCTATTAAAATTAAAAAGAAAAGAAAGTGCACCTATTTGGGATAACCTTTGTGTAGTAGGCTAGCGCTGAGCTACCTAAGAAACCGGAATCAAAACCACCCTTCACCATTATACCGTTCCACCATCACAATCCAACGAACCGAGCAGATTTTTTTTTCACTTATCCAGTGGGGATAGGTTTAATCCAAAACTTAACTTTTAATATTAAATATAAACTCACAATTAGCTTATACTTAACATCTCAACATTATTATTGTGAAACAATTAATAGAAATTAAATCGTATATCAATTAAAGCAGAAAATAAACCGAGACACGATTTAAAATTAAAACAACTGATCTTTCATTAATTTCAGAAATAATACAAGATTTGATAAGAAGAAATACAAATTATCGCTAAAATTATTTCTACATAATAACTTTAAAGAAAAGTAAAGGATGAATTACAAGTAAAAATGGGGGGTTTTTATAGCCTTCCCAGGGCTTTGCTTGAGCGAATATCCGAATCTCTTGAAGCATATTCCTTTGTATTTTCAGCCCTTGATCTTCTCTTTCTCTTTCTTTGATTGATCGGATGGTGGAGAAAGCATCACTAGCACACGGATTGCCAACGTGGCATCCGTGTGTGCTAGTTGTGCTTCTTTTGAGGCTCTTGATTGGTTGATTTGATAAATGAGTTGTTGAATCCAATAGCCTTTTGCCATGTATCCTCTTGATTCCTCACAATCTCTTCCTATAAATTGGGGGATTTAATTCCCCCTCACGTGAATCACACGTGAGATCAAACCCCCATGTTTAATTGACTTTTACCCATCTAGGGTTTTAGGAACAGTAAGTTGTGCCTGGTTTATTTTTGGGGAAAGAGATAAATGGGGAAGAAAGTGATAGCATAGTTTGTATCGAATATTGAATAAGTGTGTGTGTGGATGGAAAGTGGGATAAAAAACGAATGGTGTAAATGGGGGTTGGTTGAGGATTTATTTATTTATTTGGTGTGTGACGTGTGAAACAAATAGGATAAAATAAGGGTGGGTGAAATCGGTTTAATGGAGAACGTGTGAATAAATGAGTTTTGTAACGTTTTATAAACTTTTCACTAAAAACAAACCCTAGGCCCATCAACTTAATTTCGTTTCTTGTCATATTTGGGCTTGGGCCCAAATAATTTTTCCATCCGTTTCATAATAATCTTTTTGGGCCTAATGGACTTAATTTGGATTTTCAAGCAACTCTTTAAAATTAACTTGAAACTTAAATGGGCTTTTGAGCCCATTTACTCAATTGTGGGACCCACTTGGCCCATAAACTTGACAATTGATTAAATCCTCTAAAGTCGAGCTCGATTTTGGCTTCTTTGATCTTTATCTTCAAACTCGTGTCGATATTTGTCGGTTTTTGCAATCTTGGTACCTACACACATGAAAACAAAAAATACACATATACAAGGCATATTTGATACATTTTATGCATAATTTCAGTGTTTTAAGCTACAAATGATATGAGTATTTAAGCTCATATCAAATTCCCCCATGCTAAACTATTGCCGTGTCCTCACGCAATGATAAAATAAAACTATAGCTACACTATTATTCAACTTTTGACATTTTATTTTGCAAAGACATAATGTATTGCTATCATTATTGAAAAATAACTTTAAGGATCATAAAAGCTCAAATAGATTCATCGTCCCCGACTTTTCACTTTTCCATGCCAAGTGCAAAAACAAGATCATTGTTATTATAAGTTAGCAAACTAACACGAACTCATGTGGGCTAATTATTCACTTAGACTCCTGATGTTGGAGTTTTGCAACCCTTTAAGAAAAGAGAACAATAAATAGGGCAAGTGCACGACGATTTAGGAAAACCGTGTGTGAATGACCCTAGGTGAGTTCGTTCTCAAGGAGGCAAGTGCGTTGTGTTAAGAGTTGATTTATGATGTTTGTGATTATGATAAAAGAAATAAGAAAGGAAAGAATTGACGGTTACGAAAACTAATTAAACTACGACGAAAAAGGCGTAAACGTAAAACCGTAAAAACGACGAAAATTAAAATTTTAACCTAAAAATTTCTAAAAATTACTAAAAATCCCAAATAATATTCTAAGAGTTTACAAAAAATCCAAACTTGCTAAAACCTTTTAATTAATTAAATAATGACTTTTTAATGCTAATTAAAGCCCTAAAAATCACTTTTAATTATTAAAAAGCCCTAAACAAGATTTTATAATTTGTAAACCTCAAAAATGACCTAATTAAGCTAAAAACTATTTTTAAAAATTTTAAAACCAAATTAAACTATTTTTAAACACTAAAAAACTATTAAAATGTATTAAATCTTAAATTAATTCTAAAAATTAATTGAAAAGCCTAAAAATTAATTGGAAAGTGACAAAGTTCCTATTTTAATGTCTAGAATCTAGGAAAAATAAAAAAAAGTTAAAAATAAAACTTTTAATTTTTATGAATAAAATAATAATAAAATAATGCAAAAATAAAAAGTTTATAAAATAAATTCTAAAAAATTTCTAAAATCCTAGAATATTATAACTAAGAGAAAAATGAAATTTAAAGTTCCTAAAACCCTTTTTATAATCTTATATTAATTTTTAAAGTTTAATTAAAAACCTAAAATTAAATAAAATTAAAAATTAAAGTTTTTGAAAATCTAACTAGATGTAAACCTCAAGTTAATAAATTAAAACTTAAAAATTATTTTTCCTAAAAATTTAAAATCTTTTTTCTATTTTTTATTGATTTTTTAAGATACGGCTATTAAATAAATCCTAGAAAATAAATAAATAAAGGAAAAAATTTAAAACCAATTTAGAAAAATCCCTAGGTCTAATAAGCTCCTAGGAAAAATGAAATAAGTCTAAAACAGAAAACAAATAAGCTAGAAAAGGTATAATAAGCTACGGCTTGATATAATAAGCCCAAACTCAAATGGCTTTAAGTATTTGTTGTTTCCTCCCTTGGTCAGTAAAAGACCCAAGGGCAGGATGGTAGTGTGTGTGTGCTTTGGCAGTGGTGGCGCAGGTTCGAGTCCTGGCCACGCCAAAATTTTTGAAAATATTTTTTTTTCTTTTTTTTTTAAACACTTGTACACAGTAACCTTAACTTACTTAAAACACAAATACACGTCCAAATTGAAGCCTAATTCACCCTTAATCAAACCAAAAGGTCCTCAGACCTGGAACCAATCTGTTTGTTTAACTGTTCTCAGACAAACACTAGACAAGCACTACTACCCAACACTTGAATTAATCAAAAGGGACTCGATCTTCTTTCTTTACCAGTTCTTGTTTGCATTTGTTTCGTATATTTTGGACAGTCAACCCCTCACCAGCAGTTGGCGTGTGGGGGTGTTTAAGCAAGTAAAAAGCACAAATAGCAAACTCGACACACGAAAAGGGACTGAAGCACAAATGATTGTTCAGGTAGCAAATACGAATCAATACAAAACAAATCAATTATTAACCAGGAATCACACCATAATAGTCAGTCAAACAAACTAAGTACCTAGGACTGATTTACTTTCAGCAGATAATCAAACAGGCCAGCAGTTCAAGCGTTTAACAACTTCAAACCAAATCAAGTTCAATACTGAATTATGCAGAAATAGATGGCTAAATTAACTAGATACCTATGGACTGTCAAGCAGAAACAGTAAGCATATGAAAAGAAAGAAAAAGGCAACCGAATCCTGATGTACTAAATCATTTCAGCAGAAAAAGAACATATGAACAAATGAGCACATATGCAGACCAGAAACAAAGCTAATGCTATATGGTACCCTAGATTCCAATATTGCATATGCTACTTAAACCAAGAACACCCAAGCAGATTCAGTTTACGCTAAACAGTTCATCATCCACTTAGTCAAAAACACGCCAAACTTAAAGCTGTGAACAAACAAAGCAGCAAGCTAATCAAAAAGTTCAGGTGGGCAAATTCTAGCACAAACTTAATCAGTCTAAACTAACAAATACCCTAAGTACTATTTCTGACTAAAACTACTTAACTTAATTCAACCCGTTCTTTTAATCTAAAATCAATCCTTAATAAACCATCAACTTGATAAACAGATACTCACAAGAATCAATTAACAAACTAAAGTAAAAAAAAAAGAAAAAAAAAAGAAAGAGAGGATTGGCGATACCTGCCCTTGTTTGCATCCAACAAGGGCCAGCTAAGCTCCCCTGACCTCTACCAACAACTAGGTGAGGCAGGGGTTCTTGGTCAATAAAATGAGATGTGGGGTGGTTCGTTGAGGTTCAACAACTGAACCGAAGCACCCCGTATGATAAGAATGCTGCTAAGAATAACAGTTTTATCCAAGAACCGACTTCTTGGATGGTTAGCTCAAATAAACACAACCTGCTTGTTCCTAGAATTCTTTTTATATGGTTAACTCAAACTTGAACCTTCAATTTTTTACTCAAGATAATCTGATGTTAAATAAAAACTGGATGAGTATGGCTTGCCTCACAAGTGCCTTACCTCAACCGAGATACCTACGGAAACTTGATATAGACACTATATCAGGTTTTCGTAGCCATATCCCTGTCTAGGTGACGACCCATATGCGACTTGGCCATGACTAAGCTTAAATAAAATGAAACACTCTTTTAAATGAACAGATTAATATTAAACAAAAAGCTAAAAACTTGAATCAACTTCAATTAACTAACTGAAAAACTTAAGCAGAAAACTTCAACACAATCGTAAATATTATAAACTTAAACCACGAACATTAAATTAAAATGGAACTCGGATGATTTTTAAAAACTTTAACTTTCCATTCATAAAAGTAAATTACAAAAAATCCGAGACAAGGGGAAAAAATGGGATACCATAGATTGGTCCTCATTTATAGACCCCTTGGATCATTCTAGAATTAAAAAAAAATAAAGGAAACCCTAATCTATTAAATTCCAGAAATACCCTCTTTGAGATGCGGATCAAATTCGAATATGCTGGTTTTTTGAATCCTCCTTTTGAATAAGTCTTGAAGGCCATGTGCAAATCCTTGGACATTTGTGGTAGACAGGCTGGACCAAACGTTTTTGAGCGTTTGATTTAGTTTGGAGGACACGAAACCCTCGAGGGTCGTTGATTCTCTGGTGCAATCTTGTTTTCTTGTGACTGGGTGGGGTTTTGGGGACCAGGGGTGAGAGTGATGGGAATTTAAAAAATGGGTTTGGGTTTAATTGATGCTCAATCACTAAACTGGAATGTATTAAGCATTAATTATGAACTTTTGATTTGGGGGAAAAGATTAGGGTTCTAAAAGACGTGTGTTTTGATTTTTAGGTTTAGGGAAAAATGTGTTTAAGGGGAAAAAGGGGAATACGTTTAATATTAAACGTATCATAACCCAATTGGGTCAACCGGGTTGGGTGTTTGGGTAAACGGGTAATTGGGTCGGGTTTGATGACGTGGCAGGGTATAAGTGGAGGGTGAAGTTATGCTGTCTGGCCACTAATGGTCCCTGGACTCTCTTCATTTCTTCAAGTTGTGATAAACAGCCAAAAACTTCCATTCTTTTGTAAATGAGTTTGCCAGTTTGGCACTTTCAGTCCTTCAAGTTGTAATTTATAGGAACAAGGACTAATCTTGCAATTTCTTCACATTCCAAGGACTAGTTTTGACATGTATTCAAACTTTAGGGCTTTGACTTGTTGGTTGACTTCTTGGAGGACCATATTTGACAATTTAGATTTGATGAGGGACTAAATTTGCCAATTCTTCAAAGTTAAAGGTCCTTTTTGTAATTTTGACAAACTTTAGGGACCAAACTTGCAATTATGAAGATACAAGGGTATAAAGTGTCAATTCTTCAAACTTGGAGGACCAATCTTCAATATTCTTCAAATCTTCAAGGGTTTTCTTTGGAAAATTCTTCACTAGGGCTTGGTTCATCGTGCGGCTTCGTTTCCCGTGTTCGTTTTTGCGTGATTCTTGTGATCTTTTGTCATTTTCTCAATATCCGTACCTAAATTACACAAGAAACAAACACAAGCATATATTTGGGTATTTTGATGATATTTAATGCATTTTAGGTCCAAAAAGAACGATGAGACCATGTATAAAAGCCGTCTCATCACTCCCCCATACTAAACCATTGCCGTGCCCTCACACAATGCTAGAATAAAGTATCGTAGAATCTCCAAAATTCATTTTATTCACTTTATTGAAATGATAAACTAGCTATACTACTACTATTACTACTACTTGTGTTATAGACATAATGTATGATCTTCATCGCAAAATGGGACGTTTAGGTTCATAGAATAAGAACACCTGAATGCTTCGTTAGAAATAATTTCATCGTCCTCGATTTTCACTTCAATTCCATGCTAAGCGTGCAACGAGATCATTGTCATTATAAGTTAGTAATGCTAACACTACTCATATGCCCTAATCACGTACTTATTCTCCCATTATTCCTAAGTTGTATCTCTTATATTTTATGATGTCTTGAATGTTTCACGAGGATACATTGTTTGACTTATGCGATAATAGAGATTTAGGTCTAAAAATAGAGTCCTAACGGTGCAACTAAGACCATCAAATCAATAACCCCTCCTAATAGACGACGATGTTAAAAAATTAAGTTGACAAGAAGAATCGATAAACACGGTTTTATAACGGTTTTGAACATGAGACTTATTACCAAGACTTTTATACGCCCCCTAACGGAAGGGCCTTATTATCTTTGGTTTACCTCCATCTTTTATTCAACTTCGCCATGAAGCTTTTATTATGACTTCGGTCTTGCCTTGCCTTTTATTATCCGCCTCATCGGTGGTTTTATTAGCCAAAGACGTATATCCTCACGCTAAGGCGAATTTTGGATCTTTAAAGCTTCGAAGATTAAGGCTTGATTCACTTTCAATTTTGCATAGATTTTAGGCCTTGTGGGGCTTCAAATTGTTTGCTTGATTTAGGTGAGCACTTGAAATCTTATTATTGGGTGAAGCTTTCGATTATTAGGGTGCCAATACTTCAAAACCGTGACGCTGGCGATATCTTAATGTCTTCCCAATTTAATTACACGGAAGCTACTAGAAAAGACTAGAAACCCAACAATCCTAACTAAACCGCTAAGTCAATATTTATTAAGCAAAAAATATTTACATGCGAAGGGAGAATAAGCAAACAACGAGAACATATGAGTTTTTGAAAGAATACGAGTACTCTACGTTTAGCATAGTAACTTATAATTAACTCTATCATTTCTCGTCCTCATTTAAGAGACTTAGCCTAATGTGTAGTTAAGGAACCAAAGCTAAGTGCTCAACACGCACGGTCGAGTCAAAAATTACTCTTATTCTCGCCATCGGAAAATCTACATTCGTGTCTTCAAACACTTATAAAACATGAGAAAAATTTTAAAATTTGGCCATTTTTAGCCTTATTTTGCAACAAAACGATAAACAAAACGATAAACTTTGGAAAGCGTGAAGGTTTGGCAAGGCAAGTATCTATTCACCCCCCATACTAAAGTTAAACATTGTCCTCAATGTTTCGAGTGTAGGGGTGCAAACACCCCCATACTAGAGACGTAGTCGAATGCCTAATCTAGCATGGAAAGGGTGTAACCATTAAATTTAAAGCCGTTTATGAAGTGTGCTAAAAACCTAAGGTTAGAACAATAAAGGATATATCATGGATATTGAGAAATGTCTCCAAAGCAAACGATCGAGTGCTCCCATAAAACGAACACGAGAGGCTCCAATCGTGAAGATCATGATCTAAAAACCACATATCACAAACAACCACGAAACAAAGGTTGGAAGGGCACGAATCCCCACATGTAAGCTACATTAGACTAAGAAAGCGATAATATGTACATAGGATAAGCATGGGACTCCCCCACGAGGCACCTCGTTTTTGATTACCGAGTCATGAGCTCGACTCGATCCCCTCAATACTAATTATCATTGGGGAAGGTGACTTGGTCGAGGTAGTTCAAGGATGGAACTTCCCCACCAAAGTAGTGCTTCAACCTATGTCCATTCACCTTGAAGTTAGGACCATCATCTTGAGCTAGCTCGATGGTCCCATAAGGAAACACTTGAGTCACGGTGAATGGACCGGACCAACGGGATTTCAATTTACCGGAAAATATTTTCAATCTTGAGTTAAAAAGCAAAACTTGATCCCCAATGTTAAAAACCCGGTTTTTAATTTTAGAATCATGCAACTTTTTAGTTTTCTCTTTATAAATCAATGAATTTTCATAAGCAATGTCTCTCAATTCATCTAATTCATTTAATTGCATTTTCCGGTGTTTTCCCGCGGTCTCCATGTCATCATTGCAATGCTTTAGGGCCCAATAAGCCTTGTGTTCTAACTCGATAGGCAAATGACAATTATTTCCATACACAAGCTTATAGGGAGTGCACCCAATGGGCGTCTTATGAGCGGTCCTAAAGGCCCATAAAGCATCGTCTAACTTATCCGACCAAGATTGTCGGTTTTCCCCCACGGATCTCTCCAAGATCCTCTTCAATGCTCGGTTTGAAACCTCGACTTGCCCACTTGTTTGTGGGTGATAAGCCGTAGAAAGACGATGTGTAACCCCATATTTCCTTAGAACCCTTTCAAATTGGTCATTACAAAAATGGGTTCCACGATCGCTTATGATAGCACGAGGGGTTCCAAACCTAGCAAACAAACTTTTCAAGAACTTAACTACCACACGAGCATCATTAGTGGGCAAGGCCTTCGCCTCCACCCACTTAGAAAGGTAGTCAACCGCAACGAGAATGTACTTATTACCACGAGATGATGGGAACGGCCCCATAAAGTCTATACCCCAAACGTCAAAGATCTCACATACTTGAATGATATTTTGTGGCATTTCATCTTTTTGTGAGGTTTTTCCTTGTCGTTGGCATGAATCACAAGACTTCACAAGATCTTGTGCATCTCGGTAAATAGTAGGCCAAAAGAAGCCGGCATCAAACACCTTTTTAGCCGTGAGATTAGCACCGTGGTGACCACCCGTGGGTCCCTCATGGCAAGCTCTAAGGATGTTAGAAGCTTCGGTGCCAAATACACAACGGCGGATGATTTGATCCGCACAAGTTCGAAACAAGTAAGGGTCGTTCCAAAAATAGAACTTGACATCACGAAAGAATTTTCGTTTTTCTTGAGTTGTCATACCCTTAATGATGAAGTTACCCGCATGGTAATTTGCAAAATCCGCAAACCATGGGGTAGAAGAATCAAGCTTAGAATTCACTACACCAAGTGTCTCAAGCGGAAATGTTTCGGTGATTTCCTTAGGCTCGTAAACACTTTGGTGAGGATCTTCCAAACGAGAGAGATGATCGGCCGCTAGATTCTCGGCTCCTTTTTTGTCAACGATTTTGTGATCAAATTCTTGAAGGAGGAGAATCCAACGAAGTAATCTCGGCTTTGCATCTTGTTTAGCCATGAGATACTTGATAGCCGAATGGTCCGTATACACTATGCATTTTGTCAAGACGAGGTAAGGTCGGAATTTCTCAAATGCATACACCACGGCAAGGAACTCCTTTTCCGTTGTAGTGTATTTAAGTTGAGCCTCGGTCATCGTCTTGCTAGCATAGTGAATAGGCAAGAAATGCTTATCATGACGTTGCCCCAAAACGGCCCCTATAGCGTAATCACTTGCATCACACATAAGTTCAAAGGGGAGGTTCCAATTTGGAGCCACAAGAATGGGAGCTTCGGTAAGTTTCCTCTTAAGGATCTCAAAGGCTCGTACACAATCTTCGTCAAAGACAAAACGTGCCTCTTTTTCAAGAAGATGTGTAATGGGTCGAGAAATCTTCGAGAAATCCTTGATGAATCGTCGATAAAAGCCCGCGTGGCCTAGGAAACTCCTAACTCCCTTGACGGTTTTGGGATGAGGTAATTTGGCGATGACGTCTACCTTAGCTTGATCTACCTCAATCCCCGCTTTCGAGACCTTGTGCCCTAAGACGATTCCACTCTTAACCATAAAATGACACTTTTCCCAATTGAGCACAAGGTTGGTTTCCTCACAACGTTTTAACATTCTCTCAAGGTTCGACAAACACGAAGTAAAGGAATCACCAAACACGGAAAAGTCATCCATGAAGACTTCCATCGTCTTCTCGATCATATCATGAAAAATAGCCATCATGCATCGTTGAAAAGTTCCCGGTGCATTACAAAGCCCGAATGGCATTCTACGATAAGCAAACGTTCCATATGGACACGTAAACGTAGTTTTTTCTTGATCACGAGGATCGATGGGAATTTGGAAGTAACCGGAAAAACCATCTAAAAAGCAATAGAAATCGTTTCCCGCAAGACGCTCCAACATTTGGTCCATGAAGGGCAAGGGAAAATGGTCTTTTCGAGTGGCTTCATTTAACTTTCGATAGTCAATGCACACTCTCCATCCGGTCACGAGTCTAGTGGGAATCAACTCGTTGGCATCGTTTGGCACAACGGTCATTCCTCCCTTTTTAGGGACACAATGAATAGGACTCACCCAAGGGCTATCGGAAATAGGGTAAATCATTCCCGCGTCAAGGAGTTTAAGGACCTCCTTTTTGATGACGTCGTGAATTTTGGGGTTCACCCTTCTTTGACTTTGGATTGTTGGCTTGAAATCCTCCTCCATTAATATTTTGTGTGTACAAAATTTGGGATCGATTCCCTTAATGTCGGATAACTTCCACGCAATCGCCCCTTTGTGGTCCTTAAGAACATCGACAAGTGCGGTTTTTTCATCATTCGAAAGTTCCTTCGCAATAATAACCGGCAACTTGTCGTCCTCCTCCAAATAGACATACTCGAGGTGAGGAGGTAAATCTTTCAACTCGAGGATAGGTGGTTCCTCAAGCGAAGATTTGGGTTCGATACTCATAACCTCCTCGGGTGGAGGAAATGGGAAATCGTTGAGAAAATCCTTGATAATCGAGAAGTCCTCATAGTTGTCGAGGTCTTCGTCACAAGTACGTGGAACATCAAATTCTTCCAACGTAAAACCACCACCTTCGAAAGGAGTGAAGGTTGGTGTCGAATTATCAAGAATAGGATCTAACATAGTGGGATTGCCACTAGTTTCTTCATCACCAAACCCTAAAACTTCTTGTGAAAATTCCTCGCAAACCACGTCGATCATGTCAACGAGGTTTATGGTAGCAACGGAATAAACATGAGAAAGTTGAGAATTTTGAGTTGCGTTTATAACAAGTTCCTCGTCGTTGAAACGTAAGGTGATCTTTCTAGCATGCACATCAATCAAAGCCATAGACGTATCTAAAAACGAACGACCTAAAATAAGAGGAACTTGAGGATCCGTGGGGATGTCAACAACAATAAAGTCTACGGGATAGTAGAACTTCCCCACTTTCACAAAAACGTCTTCCGCCAATCCACATGCAAGAATCGTGGAATGGTCGGCCAACTCAATAGACATTCGTGAAGGAGTAAGATTAGGAAGATTGAGCGACTTGTAGATTGCAAGTGGCATCAAGTTAATGCTAGCACCAAGATCGGCCAAGGCATAGCATTCTTCCATATCTTGAATTGCACAAGGGATCAAAAATTTACCGGGATCACCAACTTTTTGAGGTATGCGATTAAGATAAACCGACGAACAACTAGACATTTGGTGTAATTTTTCCTTGTTGTTCAACATACTCTTAAAGTTAGCGTCAAATCCAGGCATCATGACCAAGGCGTCGGCAAAACTTATATTAAAATGCAAGTCACGAAACATTTTCATAAAAAGCTCAAATTGGTAGTTGTCGCGCTCTTGTCGTTTCTCCTTCCTAAGTCTCGATGGGTAAGGCAAGGGTGGTGTGGGTTGGGGCATAGGCATAGCCTTTGGAATCTCGGGTTCCAATATGGGTGATGGGTCAACCGTAGGTGTGGCATGAGCGGTACTTTGTGGGATTGAAATATGCTCCTCTTCGACCACCACCTCGGGTTCTTCCTCAATTTCCTCCACCGTTGGAGTAATTGGTTGAGGAGTCGGTTCTTTAAGTGCCTTACCACTACGTGTGGTAATCACTTTCATCTCTCCCTTCGGGTTTGAAACGGTGTTACTAGGCAAACTACCCGAAGTAGAGGCTTTGTTCACCATTACGCATTCTAAAATTGCATTAAGCTTAGCATCAAAATTATTAAACTTCACATCTTGGCTAGCGGCTTTTTGGTCAATTCTTTGTTCAAGCCTAGCATGACTTTGCTCTATCTTGTTGTTTTGACCTCGAATTTGGTTAGCAAAATCATTTTTCAATTCATTTCTCATGGCTAGATTTTCCTTAATGAAATTAGCTAACTCCTTTGCATTCTTAGCCGTCTCCTTAGCTTGATTAGCCATTTGCTCTTGAATGTTTTCCATAATCTTATCATTTGAAGTAGTGTAATTCAAAAATTCCAATGGAAGTTCTTTGTTATTTTGAAGAGCTTGACTTGCATTTTGAAAATTACGGTTTTGATTTTGATTTTGCAATTGGCTATTACTACTACTCCCTTGATTCCCATAGTTGTTATTACCCTTATAATTGTTCCTTTGATTGCTTTGGTAACCAACTTGATTGTTTCGATAATTGTTAGCATTTTGATTTGGTGAAAAACCCGGTGGAGTCAATTGATTAGTGCGAGGAACTTGACCGTTTTGGTTATAAGTTCCCGCGGCCGCGTAGGCACTCGAAGTGTTACCACCGTTGGTAATGCACTCGGAATAATCGTGAGCTCCACCACAATACATACAAGAAACCTCAACCGCTTTAATCGTAGCGGGAGCGGGTTGTTCACCAACTTTAAACTCAACTAACAAGCCTTTCACTATATCAAAAATTTTGTTTTCCAAATTAGCCTCGACTTGGCAAGCATCGACGGTGTGTGACAAACTAGGTGAAGATGAAGACGAAGCCTTACGAACACTCGACGTGCTACGAGGACTATACACCTTAGACCTATTCTCAATAATTACCAATGCTTCCTCGACCGTTTTACACAAGAAATTACCACCCGCGGCGGCATTAAGATAATCACGCTCATGATCGTTCAAGCCATTGTAAAACGTGTCTATTTGATGCAAGTCGGAAAAACCATGATGAGGACATTCGTGCAACATTTCTTTAAACCTATTCCAAGCCGTTGAAAAACTCTCATTATACTCTTGCGAAAACTTTGAAATCTCGTTTTTCAAGTGCGTAGTCTTAGAGGGCGGAAAAAATTGGTTCACGAATTTTGAAACGAGATCCTTCCACGTCAATATAGAATTGGGTGGCTCTTTCTGTAACCAAATTTTTGCGGGCCCCGCTAAGGAATACGGAAAAAGCATCATCTTAATCGAGTCGTTTGAAACATCCTTAAACTTGCACGTGGCGGTGAGACGATTAAATTGGCGAATGTGGTTATGCGGGTTGTCCTTTTCGTCCCCTCGAAACTTGTTGTTTTGAATCATGGACAACAAACCCGTCTTAACCTCAAAATTCTCCGCAAGGATAGCGGGAATCACAATCGCTTCTCCATAACCCTCGGTGGGTGCTTGAAGCAACTCCATCATAGTTCGATTAGCCATGGGTGCTTCTTTCACTACAACGGGTTCGTCAATAGGAGAGTCCTCACTAGTAGGAGTGAGTGATTTGTTTCTTCGTTTACGAGCACGTCTTGCTTTAGAGCGAGTTTGCATAAACGTCACGTACAACGAGAAGGCGAGCAAAGAAGATTCTTTTTGGTATTTTTACTTTTTCAATTTTTTTTTTGTGGTTTTTGATTGTTTTTAACTTTTTTGGATTTTTTGGAATGTATTAAGTAGACCAAAATCTACAAATCTCCTCACTAATCAAATCTCTTGATTAACGAAGCCTCAAGGAATGAAAACGAACACGTGAAGTGAACGTCTTCGATGACTTTAGAGCGATGGTGGAACACCAAATCGTTCAAGAGGGTTTAATCAAATGAAACCAAGAAAATATATATGATACTTAGTAATACTTTGGGCGGCAAAACCCTCGATTCACTCTCAAAATCAAATACGCACAAGCAAGCGGAGGAAACGAGGCGGCGCGAAGCACTTAAGAGCCTTTTTCCTTTAGGTCGTGAAATACAACCGCCTTATACCCACCTTATAGTTTGTATTATCAAAATCAAGCTTCACGAAAGTATTTATCTATTTTTGCCTTTTTTCTTTGGTTTGAGATTCGAATACAATGATTGGGTAATGACCTCCCAAGTCAAGGTTGTGATTTCTCACGTATTTGGAGTACTTGTGATTTTATTGTTCTACGTATACAATATAGTAATAATATTCACACAAAAATCGAAAAACGATAATACGTATTAATAGAGTGCTATTAATACAAATACTATTATGGCTAATATAGAAAAACAACAATTGTTCAAATCAAACACAACACGCCTCCCCGGCAGCGGTGCCAAAATGATGTTGGAGTTTTGCAACCCTTTAGGAAAAGAGAGCAATAAATAGGGCAAGTGCACGACGATTTAGGAAAACCGTGTGTGAATGACCCTAGGTGAGTTCGTTCTCAAGGAGGCAAGTGCGTTGTGTTAAGAGTTGATTTATGATGTTTGTGATTATGATAAAAGAAATAAGAAAGGAAAGAATTGACGGTTACGAAAACTAATTAAACTACGACGAAAAAGGCGTAAACGTAAAACCGTAAAAACGACGAAAATTAAAATTTTAACCTAAAAATTTCTAAAAATTACTAAAAATCCCAAATAATATTCTAAGAGTTTACAAAAAATCCAAACTTGCTAAAACCTTTTAATTAATTAAATAATGACTTTTTAATGCTAATTAAAGCCCTAAAAATCACTTTTAATTATTAAAAAGCCCTAAACAAGATTTTATAATTTGTAAACCTCAAAAATGACCTAATTAAGCTAAAAACTATTTTTAAAAATTTTAAAACCAAATTAAACTATTTTTAAACACTAAAAAACTATTAAAATGTATTAAATCTTAAATTAATTCTAAAAATTAATTGAAAAGCCTAAAAATTAATTGGAAAGTGAAAAAGTTCCTATTTTAATGTCTAGAATCTAGGAAAAATAAAAAAAAGTTAAAAATAAAACTTTTAATTTTTATGAATAAAATAATAATAAAATAATGCAAAAATAAAAAGTTTATAAAATAAATTCTAAAAAATTTCTAAAATCCTAGAATATTATAACTAAGAGAAAAATGAAATTTAAAGTTCCTAAAACCCTTTTTATAATCTTATATTAATTTTTAAAGTTTAATTAAAAACCTAAAATTAAATAAAATTAAAAATTAAAGTTTTTGAAAATCTAACTAGATGTAAACCTCAAGTTAATAAATTAAAACTTAAAAATTATTTTTCCTAAAAATTTAAAATCTTTTTTCTATTTTTTATTGATTTTTTAAGATACGGCTATTAAATAAATCCTAGAAAATAAATAAATAAAGGAAAAAATTTAAAACCAATTTAGAAAAATCCCTAGGTCTAATAAGCTCCTAGGAAAAATGAAATAAGTCTAAAACAGAAAACAAATAAGCTAGAAAAGGTATAATAAGCTACGGCTTGATATAATAAGCCCAAACTCAAATGGCTTTAAGTATTTGTTGTTTCCTCCCTTGGTCAGTAAAAGACCCAAGGGCAGGATGGTAGTGTGTGTGTGCTTTGGCAGTGGTGGCGCAGGTTCGAGTCCTGGCCACGCCAAAATTTTTGAAAATATTTTTTTTTTCTTTTTTTTTTTAAACACTTGTACACAGTAACCTTAACTTACTTAAAACACAAATACACGTCCAAATTGAAGCCTAATTCACCCTTAATCAAACCAAAAGGTCCTCAGACCTGGAACCAATCTGTTTGTTTAACTGTTCTCAGACAAACACTAGACAAGCACTACTACCCAACACTTGAATTAATCAAAAGGGACTCGATCTTCTTTCTTTACCAGTTCTTGTTTGCATTTGTTTCGTATATTTTGGACAGTCAACCCCTCACCAGCAGTTGGCGTGTGGGGGTGTTTAAGCAAGTAAAAAGCACAAATAGCAAACTCGACACACGAAAAGGGACTGAAGCACAAATGATTGTTCAGGTAGCAAATACGAATCAATACAAAACAAATCAATTATTAACCAGGAATCACACCATAATAGTCAGTCAAACAAACTAAGTACCTAGGACTGATTTACTTTAAGCAGATAATCAAACAGGCCAGCAGTTCAAGCGTTTAACAACTTCAAACCAAATCAAGTTCAATACTGAATTATGCAGAAATAGATGGCTAAATTAACTAGATACCTATGGACTGTCAAGCAGAAACAGTAAGCATATGAAAAGAAAGAAAAAGGCAACCGAATCCTGATGTACTAAATCATTTCAGCAGAAAAAGAACATATGAACAAATGAGCACATATGCAGACCAGAAACAAAGCTAATGCTATATGGTACCCTAGATTCCAATATTGCATATGCTACTTAAACCAAGAACACCCAAGCAGATTCAGTTTACTCTAAACAGTTCATCATCCACTTAGTCAAAAACACGCCAAACTTAAAGCTGTGAACAAACAAAGCAGCAAGCTAATCAAAAAGTTCAGGTGGGCAAATTCTAGCACAAACTTAATCAGTCTAAACTAACAAATACCCTAAGTACTATTTCTGACTAAAACTACTTAACTCAATTCAACCCGTTCTTTTAATCTAAAATCAATCCTTAATAAACCATCAACTTGATAAACAGATACTCACAAGAATCAATTAACAAACTAAAGTAAAAAAAAAAAAAAAAAAGAAAGAGAGGATTGGCGATACCTGCCCTTGTTTGCATCCAACAAGGGCCAGCTAAGCTCCCCTGACCTCTACCAACAACTAGGTGAGGCAGGGGTTCTTGGTCAATAAAATGAGATGTGGGGTGGTTCGTTGAGGTTCAACAACTGAACCGAAGCACCCCGTATGATAAGAATGCTGCTAAGAATAACAGTTTTATCCAAGAACCGACTTCTTGGATGGTTAGCTCAAATAAACACAACCTGCTTGTTCCTAGAATTCTTTTTATATGGTTAACTCAAACTTGAACCTTCAATTTTTTACTCAAGATAATCTGATGTTAAATAAAAACTGGATGAGTATGGCTTGCCTCACAAGTGCCTTACCTCAACCGAGATACCTACGGAAACTTGATATAGACACTATATCAGGTTTTCGTAGCCATATCCCTGTCTAGGAGACGACCCATATGCGACTTGGCCATGACTTAGCTTAAATAAAATGAAACACTCTTTTAAATGAACAGATTAATATTAAACAAAAAGCTAAAAACTTGAATCAACTTCAATTAACTAACTGAAAAACTTAAGCAGAAAACTTCAACACAATCGTAAATATTATAAACTTAAACCACGAACATTAAATTAAAATGGAACTCGGATGATTTTTAAAAACTTTAACTTTCCATTCATAAAAGTAAATTACAAAAAATCCGAGACAAGGGGAAAAAATGGGATACCACAGATTGGTCCTCATTTATAGACCCCTTGGATCATTCTAGAATTAAAAAAAAATAAAGGAAACCCTAATCTATTAAATTCCAGAAATACCCTCTTTGAGATGCGGATCAAATTCGAATATGCTGGTTTTTTGAATCCTCCTTTTGAATAAGTCTTGAAGGCCATGTGCAAATCCTTGGACATTTGTGGTAGACAGGCTGGACCAAACGTTTTTGAGCGTTTGATTTAGTTTGGAGGACACGAAACCCTCGAGGGTCGTTGATTCTCTGGTGCAATCTTGTTTTCTTATGACTGGGTGGGGTTTTGGGGACCAGGGGTGAGAGTGATGGGAATTTAAAAAATGGGTTTGGGTTTAATTGATGCTCAATCACTAAACTGGAATGTATTAAGCATTAATTATGAACTTTTGATTTGGGGGAAAAGATTAGGGTTCTAAAAGACGTGTGTTTTGATTTTTAGGTTTAGGGAAAAATGTGTTTAAGGGGAAAAAGGGGAATACGTTTAATATTAAACGTATCATAACCCAATTGGGTCAACCGGGTTGGGTGTTTGGGTAAACGGGTAATTGGGTCGGGTTTGATGACGTGGCAGGGTATAAGTGGAGGGTGAAGTTATGCTGTCTGGCCACTAATGGTCCCTGGACTCTCTTCATTTCTTCAAGTTGTGATAAACAGCCAAAAACTTCCATTCTTTTGTAAATGAGTTTGCCAGTTTGGCACTTTCAGTCCTTCAAGTTGTAATTTATAGGAACAAGGACTAATCTTGCAATTTCTTCACATTCCAAGGACTAGTTTTGACATGTATTCAAACTTTAGGGCTTTGACTTGTTGGTTGACTTCTTGGAGGACCATATTTGACAATTTAGATTTGATGAGGGACTAAATTTGCCAATTCTTCAAAGTTAAAGGTCCTTTTTGTAATTTTGACAAACTTTAGGGACCAAACTTGCAATTATGAAGATACAAGGGTATAAAGTGTCAATTCTTCAAACTTGGAGGACCAATCTTCAATATTCTTCAAATCTTCAAGGGTTTTCTTTGGAAAATTCTTCACTAGGGCTTGGTTCATCGTGCGGCTTCGTTTCCCGTGTTCGTTTTTGCGTGATTCTTGTGATCTTTTGTCATTTTCTCAATATCCGTACCTAAATTACACAAGCAACAAACACAAGCATATATTTGGGTATTTTGATGATATTTAATGCATTTTAGGTCCAAAAAGAACGATGAGACCATGTATAAAAGCCGTCTCATCAACTCCCTTATTCCTAGGTGTATCTCTTATATTTTATTGTTGTCTTGAATGATCACCAGGATGCATTGTTGAGTTATTTCGATAATTTATTAGGCCAAAAATAAAGTGAACGATTTAATCAATAGTTAGCTAAAGGACAAAATCTTTTAAAACTGCTTCTCGGGCCCTCATAAAGTTCATATCTTGGCATAAATTGCTTCGCGATTTGAGACCTTTCTCGGACCGATATTTCGCAGCGACTTTATACTTCAAACCTTGAGAGACGTTCATGAAATAATGGTCTTCTCTTCATATAGGAATTTCTTCACTTGAAGTTTGGAGAGATTCATACTTGGACCACGACTTCTTCATTTTTCTCCAATATTTATTTGGGATTTTGATATACAACGATCTGCCTCCTTTTTGGACTTGGCTTCATTATCCTCATACCTTGTTATGGTATTTTTGGATAGACTTCTCCATGACTTTTGGGGAGTATTTGCTTTTCGTCGTGTGTCTCGATCCTTCATATTGATTTTTGATAAATGATTCTTCACATCACTTGAGATCTTTAGCAATAAAATATAGCCCTCATATCTTGTTAGGACCTTTTTGGACTCGCCAATCTTCGCATCCCGCTTCAATAAGTTATGCCTTGTCTATGAACTCTAATCCTTACCGAGCAACTTTTAAACGATCTTGGGCTAGAAGCTATGTAACTTTTCAAATCGTTCAACCATATTTATTGCAATTAAATTTATTAACAAGCGATGGGAGAATAGGCTTATAATTAACTCACATAAATTCCCGAAAGAATACCAAACTTATAATTGGCTCTATCATCTCTTGTTCTCCATATTGTAAAATTTCAAGAATGTGAAATCAATGGATACTTAGCCTATTAAATCAAAGTTTTGGGTTTTCAAGTCATCTATAGGATCTTGCATCTTCTTATACTTTTTCAAGTTTTAGAATTTGCGTTTTAAAGTTCCCTTGATAGACGACTTTCTAGGATCAATTATAGGAGCTTGCGAAAAGTTCTTGTTCTTAACTTGTATGAATTAAGACTTTCGCGTTTTAAAGCTCCCTATATAATAGCCTAGCAAAACTTAATTCAAATACGTTAAGGAAAAGCTAAGGTTAAAAACCGAGTCGAGTCAAAAACTATTCTTATTTTCACCAACGGAAAGCCTACATTCGTGTCAAAAACACTTATTTTATTTATTAAAACATAAAAATAACACTAAAAGTTTAAAATTTTATTGAAAAATGAGAAAAGCTACGTTTGGACACGACAAAAGCAATTGCAAGAGATTATATCGATTGACTCCCCATGCTAAAACCAAACATTGTCCTCAATGTTTCTTAGCTCAAGAGTAACACCCCCTTGCTAAAACACGAAGAGCCTAATGCAAATTCCTAGCATGTAAAGAGCACGCAAATCTATAACCCGTTTATTAATTTTGCCTCAAGAAAAACGTTAGTCGATAAAAATCAAGGGATAGAAAGTGTGCCCCTTTTTGGCATTCAAAGAATGGAAGATCAAGTGGACCGGCAAAAACCGAACACGAGAGTCTTCAAATATTAGGGTCATACCTAAGATCACAACACAACAAATCACGAGCACGAGCTTGAAAGATCAAGCCTTATTAGTTGTTAGAAAAGAGAAAGAAGATAGAATGTATGGGACTCCCCCACAAGACACCTCGTTTTTGTTCACCGAGTCATGAGCTCGACTCGATCCCCGCATTCATTGGTCCTTAGGGAAAGTGGTGAAAACCGACATATTGGAGTAAAAACCAACATAAAGCGCGATGCCGGGGTCAAAGATTACATCCTCGTTGTCGGATGACAAACGAAAGGATAAAACTCTAACAAAAATCTCTAACAAGAGATGGTAGTCACAACTAATGGTATGGATGTAGCATGCTCCCCGAGATAAACTCGCACCAAGATGATTAAAAAGTCTTTCAATTATTACATCGGTGAAAGGCCGAGATTTCCCTAAATAAACAATTCCGGGGTCAAATACCTCGTCCTCGGTGGAGAAAGGAATAGACAACAAGGTGTCGTCCCCCCATGCTAATCCTAAATCATATAAAGCACATGGTAAAGGTGGTATAAAAGTCTCAACCATAGTGGTTTCAACTTGCATGACTTTGTTGACCTTGTCACTCTTATGAATGTGAATAAAGGGGTCATGGTACTCGAAACGAGTCGCATGAAAAACCCGCACATTATGATCAAAGCGAGTGGGAAGGATAATAGGAGCAAAAGTAATTTCTCCCTTCGGGTCAACATTATCATCATCATAAATCGGGTGATCAAACCAAGAGTTTTCATCACCGTCATTAGACTCTTCCTCAAATTCCGAAGGAATGTCTATATAAAGAAACTCATCAACCTCCTTCATGAGAAGTTCATCATCACAAAGGTTGTGAGATGTAGGAGGTATGATTGTCTCAAAATCCTCTTGAAACAACGGATTATTGTTCAATGAAACTTCAAAGAGAGGATTTGAGTAGGTCACAAAAGTGTCGTCATCCTTGTCATCACAAGAAATATCCGACAAAGTATCGAGTGTATCGCACTCGGATACAAGATCATCATTCTCATTTGAAGGCAATTCATCGGAGAATTCCTCGAGAATGGTAGGTAAAACACAAGAATCACGCTCGATCTCGAGATCGGAAACGTCTTCACTTCCCCGTAGAAGTGGATCAATGATAGCAAAAAGTTCATCGATGAACTTATCACATGAATAGTCGCTAACCTCACTCGGTGTGAAGTTAGGAATCAAAGGCTCTTCAATTGAAGATTGTGCCTTAGGAACATCAACATGATCCTTAGAAGAGAGTGAAAATGAGTCCATTTTCAAAGATTGTTCAATTAAAGCAATATCACTCTCTGGATCAAAATTTTCACTAACAAACTCACTAGCATCAAATGGCTCACTCAAGTAATCATCAATTTGTTTTTCAATCTTAGCACTATCATCCTCGTGTGGAGTGAGTGTAGATGAGGAAAGGTTACAACATGTTTCAACAAAGCAAGCTTCTTCATTAGACTTTAACTTTCCTTTATCACAAATTGAAGTTTCTAAAATTGGAAAAACACCTTTATCAAAAAGAGCTTTCTTGTTATTTTCAATTGTTTCAACAAGTTTAACACTTTCAACTTTCTTAGGAGCAAATCTTGGAATCTTTTCCGGTTTGAAAACAATGCTTTTATCTCCACAAAACAATTTAATTTCCTCTTTCCTCATATCAACTTGAATTTGAGCCGTGCACAAAAATGGTCGTCCTAAAATAATAGGCACACGAGGATTGGTCTCATAATCAACTATAGCAAAATCGGCTAAGTACAAGAAATTCCCCACTTTCATAATGACATTTTCCGCTATACCAACCGGTCGAGTGGTGGTTCCATTAGCAAGCTCAATGATCATACGAGAGGTACTAAGTGATGCGTAGTCAATAGTCTTCCAAAGGGCTAGGGGCATTATGTTAATGCTAGCTCCTAGATCGGCTAGGCCTTTGCAAACCCCAAGCTCATTGAAAACACAAGGTATCAAGAATTGACCCGGATCTTTATATTTCTCGAAAAGAAATCAAAGAAAACCGAGGTACTAATCACATTCAATGTAGCCTTAGTGACATCTAGAAAAGTTTCCTTCGGTGGAGGTTTAAACTCAATCACTTCAACTTCATCTAAATTCTCACAATCATCATAAACGGTTATGACCTTAAGTTCTCCCTTCGGGTTTGGAATGGTATTACTAGGTAAGCAACCCGAAGAAGATGACGGTTTACACATAAATCCCTCAAACATCGAAAGCAATTTATTTTGACCTTGCTCCAAACTTTGTTGCATACGATTATGACTTTGCTCTAATCTTTGCTCAAAACGGTTTTGGTTTTGTTCAAGCCTTTGTTGATTAAGCTCAATCTTATTGTTTTGCCCTTTAATCGTATATTGAAACTCGTTTTTCAAAGTTGCCATTTGTCCTTGAAGATTATTTTGAAAAGGTTTCAAATTTGCCTCATTTGACTTGATATAGCTTGACAACTCATTTTGATTATTCCCTTGAAAACCTTGATTGTTTTGATTAGCATTAAAACCATTTCCTTGATTAAAATTCCCTTGGTTACCACGGTTAAAATTATTCCCATTGTTTCCATTGTTGTACCTATTTTGAAACGGTGGAAAACCCGGTGGAGCAACATGATTTTGACGAGGAACTTGACCGTTGGAGCCATAAGTTCCCGTCGCGGCAAAAGCACTAGCTTGATCAAACACCGTGTTTAAACAAGCATAATTAGGATGTGCTCCACCACATGATACACAAACATTCTCAACCATATTAATCGATCCATGAGGATTCTTCCTAAACTCATTCAAAAGCGTGTCAATCTTAGAGTCCAATCTAGCAATCTCGATATTAGATGAATTCACATTGGAAACAACCGGTGTGTTTCGTGAATATTATGCTCTAGACTTATCCTCAATTATTCTCCACGCGTCTCTCGGAGTTTTTCTTAAAAGATTACCACCCGCGGCGGCATTTAAAGAATCTTGTTCAATCATATTAAGCCCATTATAGAAAGTATTAATTTGATGCAATTCCTAGAAACCGTGGTGTGGACATTGTCTCAACAAATCTTTAAATCTTTCCCATGCAACCCCAAACGATTCATGCACTTTTTGTTCAAATCTAGTGATCTCGTTTTTAAAGTGTGTTGTCTTAGAAGGTGGAAAGAAATAATTCATAAACTTAGACACTAAATCATCCCATGTTAAGATCGACCCCGGTGGTTCTTTCTCATACCAAAGCTTAGCATTACCCTCGAGCGAGTATGGAAAAAGCATGAGCTTAATCACGTCATTCGGCACATCTCTAAACTTGAGAGTCGAGGTAATTCGATTAAAATTCTGAATGTGAGAATGCGGGCTATCGGTCTCATTGCCACGAAATTGGTCGGCACGAATGAGCGATAAAAGACCCGTCTTAATCTCAAAATGATCCGCCAAAATAGCCGGCACAACGATTGCTTCCCCATACCCTTCGGTGGGTGCACGGAGCAATTCCTCCATTGTTCGGTTATCGGCCATCTCTACAACAATACGTGGAAGCTCGGGTTCCACTATTCGTTGTTGACGATTTCTATTTCTACGAGGAATATTTTCAAGCCTATTAAAATCAATCACAAGACGAGAAGAACGTAATTGCATACACTACAAAGACAAGAATTTAGAGGATTGAAGAAAAGAAATTAGACAAGAAGAAGATTATTTTTTTTTGTATTTATTTGGTATTGCTAAATAAAAAATGATTGATAAAATACAAGGAATAAGGATAACTACTATGGAAGTAAATTACCCTCGGTCGACTTTGAAACGATAGGTGAAAACCTAAACGTCTCGAGGTTCAATAAGTAAACTACAAAAATAAGATTTATTACTACTTGAGTCGGCAAACCAATAATAGGTCGTCCCTCTCAATATACGCACAAGCAAGCGGGGAAACGAGGTGGCACTAAGCACTTAAAAACCTTTTTCCTTAGACGGCCTTTTATAGCATGTCGCCTTATACCCACCTTATAGTTTGTATAAATCGAGTTCAAACTTCTTATTAGTATTTATCTATTTTGCCTTTTATTTTTGTTTTGGATTCGACTACAATAGCTAGGTGATGAAATCCCAACTAAGGCTTATTTGAAAGATATGTAAATTTATTGTGCTACGTAATACAATATATTATTCACAAAAAAACGAGAAAAACGATACATACTATATAATAGAAAAATAACAAACTTTCCGAGGACGAAAAGGGTCTTCAAATCAACGATCAACAAATCTCCACAAAAGTGAATCGTACACAAGATCCCCGGCAGCGGCGCCAAATTTTTTGATGTGCGGAGATATGTATAGTGATAATTTGAGATTACGTTATAGGGTAAATTAGAAAATTACCTTTAGGAAAAAGTAATAGACTAATATTACCAATGACGAATTCAATTAAACACGTGAGTGAATCAAGTTCGTTGTACACGAAGATCTTATGAATTTGAGACGTTTTGTTTTGATTTGGACAATTGATGAGAATTGGTTTTCGGTTTTTAAACTACAATTTAAATTCTAAAAATTTTAAACTAATTAGTTTTAGCCTAAAGTGCATGAATCGTAAACCTCGCTATTTTTAAATCTAAAACAATTACTTACTTAAAATTAACTCTATTTAAAATTTAATCTATTTAAAAATTTATAAAATAAATCTATTTAATACAATTTAATCTATTTAAAAAATCTAATTAAACTTTTTAAAGCAAATTACTTTATTAAAAATTACTTAAAACAAATTTATATATTTTTTTTATTTAAACTAAATTTATTTAGAATCTAAAGTTATATAAAATCTAATTGTAAAAATAAACTAATAAAACTTTTTTATTATTAAAAACATTTTTTATTTTTTTTTTGTTTATTTATAATATTATATTATTATTTATTTTAATTAAACTAAGATTTTATTAAAAACATTAATTAAAAGTTTATATAAAACGTATCCTTAATTTAATTTAAACTAGAAATGCAAAATCAGCCAACCTAACTATCACTATATTAATAAACTTT
Organism: Glebionis coronaria; assembly: GCA_025667525.1. Taxonomy (NCBI): domain Eukaryota; kingdom Viridiplantae; phylum Streptophyta; class Magnoliopsida; order Asterales; family Asteraceae; genus Glebionis; species Glebionis coronaria. Next base: position 393,657,897 of record CM046882.1, read on the forward strand.
CTGTTATAATAAACAAAATAGTATGTAGCCCAGTTGGCTAACACACTAGGCCTGTGACCAGGAGGTCACAGGTTCGATTCCCATGAGGGACATCATTTTTGGATTTATTTCTTTTTGACAGATTAATAAAATGAGTCTCAGAAGAGACTATTGGAAAGCTTATTTGCTTTAAGCTGCTAGGAAAACAGCTTTTTGGGCTTATCAGATTAATGGAATCTGATAAGCTGAAAATTAAACCAAGAAGAAATTAAGCTGAACAATCAAATAAAACTCAACGATTCAGTAGACAAGAATAATAGCCAAACTAGCAGATTAAGATTCAGTTACAGTTAAAATTCTATAAGCATTAAGCACTAAATTAAAATATTATCAGAATCCAAACACACTAATCAAACCTAAACAAACTAAGAATGACTGCCACAACTTAGCAGAACCAACACTAAGATTAATCAGTATTCATCCAGTCAATCAAACAAACATAAATCACCAATATCTTTACTGAATAATCAGCATCTTAAAGGACTCGAATTCAAACAGTCATTCAGTCCATATGATGACAGTTAAGCTGTTTAAACATCAACATAAGCAGCATCACCAAAATATTCTCATTATATCGAATAATCCAACTAATATCAAACTATAAGTTTACCAAATCAGATTCATTAACATTTATCCTAAAAATTTAAACTATCAGATTAATGAATTCAATAAGAAAAACATACCAGTTTTCAAATCCTAAATTGACAGTTTAACAGACTTATCAAAACTTACATAAAACTTAAGCAGATTATTCATCACATAAACAAACAACTACAGACTAAGATTCAAAATCATATAACTCAATCAACCTCATTAAACTAAACAGATTATTATCTATTAAAATTAAAAGGAAAAGAAAGTGTACCTATTTGGGATAACCTTTGTGTAGTAGGCTAGCGCTGAGCTACCTAAGAAACCGGAATCAAAACCACCCTTCACCATTATACCGTTCCACCATCACAATCCAACGAACCGAGCAGATTTGTTTTTCACTTATCCAGTGGGGATAGGTTTAATCCAAAACTTAACTTTTAATATTAAATATAAACTATCAATTAGCTTATACTTAACATCTCAACATTATTATTGTGAAACAATTAATAGAAATTAAATCGTATATCAATTAAAGCAGAAAATAAACCGAGACACGATTTAAAATTAAAACAGCTGATCTTTCATTAATTTCAGAAATAATACAAGATTTGATAAGAAGAAATACAAATTATCCCTAAAATTATTTCTACATAATAACTTTAAAGAAAAGTAAAGGATGAATTACAAGTAAAAATGGGGGGTTTTTATAGCCTTCCCAAGGCTTTGCTTGAGCAAATATCCGAATCTCTTGAAGCATATTCCTTTGTATTTTCAGCCCTTGATCTTCTCTTTCTCTTTCTTTGAATGATCGGATGGTGGAGAAAGCATCACTAGCACACGGATTGCCAACGTGGCATCCGTGTCTGCTAGTTGTGCTTCTTTTGAGGCTCTTGATTGGTTGATTTGATAAATGAGCTGTTCAATCCAATAGCCTTTTGCCACGTAGCCTCTTGATTCCTCACAATCTCTTCCTATAAATTGGGGGATTTAATTCCCCCTCACGTGAATCACACGTGAGATCAAAACCCCCATGTTTAATTGACTTTTACCCATCTAGGGTTTTAGGAACAGTAAGTTGTGCCTGGTTTATTTTTGGGAAAGAGATAAATGGGGAAGAAAGTGATAGCATAGTTTGTATCGAATATTGAATAAGTGTGTGTGTGGATGGAAAGTGGGATAAAAACGAATGGTGTAAATGGGGGTTGGTTGAGGATTTATTTATTTATTTGGTGTGTGACGTGTGAAACAAATAGGATAAAATAAGGGTGGGTGAAATCGGTTTAATGGAGAACGTGTGAATAAATGAGTTTTGTAACGTTTTATAAACTTTTCACTGAAAACAAACCCTAGGCCCATCAGCTTAATTTCGTTTCTTGCCATATTTGGGCTTGGGCCCAAATAATTTTTCCATTCGTTTCATAATAATCTTTTTGGGCCTAATGGACTTAATTTGGATTTTCAAGCAACTCTTTAAAATTAACTTGAAACTTAAATGGGCTTTTGAGCCCATTTACTCAATTGTGGGACCCACTTGGCCCATAAACTTGACAATTGATTAAATCCTCTAAAGTCGAGCTCGATTTTGGCTTCTTTGATCTTTATCTTCAAACTCGTGTCGATATTTGCCGGTTTTTGCGATCTTGGTACCTACACACATGAAAACAAGAAATACACATATACAAGGCATATTTGATACATTTTATGCATAATTTCATTGTTTTAAGCTACAAATGATATGAGTATTTAAGCTCATATCATAATCCAAACATGTAGTATTAGTTAATACACAACCAAAATAAAGTAAAAAGAAGCAAATGTTCAACATCACATTACATGTTTAGCAACATGTATACTTTGAAACAATTCAAAGTCTTCATCTTCTTTTCTTGCCCAATCCCTTGATCATGTTTCCCAAGTACTTGAATCCCTTCCTTGACTCAACCCGATGTTCATGTAGTTCACCTCGAGTCCTAAGATTTTCACGGTAGAGATGCTCCATATTGAGATCTTCCGGTACTTCACTAGAGGAATAATGAGGTGGAGGAGCTAAGTCTTCAAGTCCATCCACGAATGAGTTTGAGGATGGGTGTGAATTACTCGAAGAGTTGAAATGAGAACTAGAACCTATGCCATCACCATCACTTGTTGGCATATAGGTGTCCTCGTCATCCGGCTCTTGATGATCGTATTTTCGCGAACCTCGATCACTTCTAGGCTTTCATTCATATACCTCTTGAATAAGCAACATAACCCAATGAACCGGGTGAAAGCGAGAAAGGTCGAGGTGGGGAAAGTCACGAACAACCCTTTTGAAAAGGCGAGTAAGAAGCATAGCGTAGGGAAGGTTTGTTTTAGGATTTGAAATAGCATAATTTATTCGTCGAGCGATATAGTATGCCAAATTGTACTTGGTTGATGTAAAGATGCAACATAACATATGCACCATACAAGCCGAGATATGATCTCGGTTTCCACCAAGACAAAATACATTCTCCCTAAGGATATTTTCCTATTGGACCATAAAATCCTTAAGATTGCTTGAGAGCACTTCATAGCGATTCACATACCGCACATTAGAATGAAGGCTTCTCACAATGTTTCCATCACGCTCTTTCAAAATGATATCAAGGATAAATTCCGGATCAATTTCGGCGTGGTCATTTGGAGGTTTGTCGTTGGATTCCAAGAGAGCATCAAGTCTCCATTTGTCCATGAAACGACAAGTGCCTAAAAATGGGACATCAAGAATTTCACCGAAGACTTCGAGAGAGTATTTTATGAGTTGACCATTCAAGATGAACCTAACAAATATTCCATCATTGTTTTCAATGACGGAATATGTGCTAAAGAACTCCAATAGGAATCGGGGATATATGTCTTCCTTAATGTGAAACAAACAATCAAACCCAATGTTTTCAAACATAGATTTGAAGTTGATATAATCCCTAATATCCTTTTGGACAACTCTACCCTCATGAAAACAACGGGATTGAAGGGAGGAAAAAGTATGGGCGAGATGTGTTGAGTGACAAAAGTCGGAAAGGTTAGGCATATATTGTTTAGTGAGTTGATGATCCTTTTGGTATTGTGAAGGCATGATTAGTACCTAAATAAACACAAGAAAATATATTTCCAATCACTCATATGAAAAATAAATCCAAAATCAAAATATGAGAATGTGTTATATCAATTTCTTGACAAACAAAGAATTGAATCCATATCATTCTCATGTTCACAATGTATCTATTCCATTATTAACCAAGAACATATGAACTATGTTGGATCAACAATGGACTAGAACATTGGTTTTTCAAAACAAAGTTTTTAGGTAAGCATTAACAATGCAATTACCTATTTGTTCATGGGTTCATCTCAATTCCATCTTTTAACCAAAATCATTTAGCCAAAATTAGGATTTGTTCTACAAGTGGGTTTTAGTGAAATCTCAATGAATATGAACCTAAGGAATCATAGTAAAATAACCATGTCAACCCATATTCCTATTAAGGTTCTAATTCAATTTCAATTTTAGAAATCCCCAATTATGAAAGGATGAACCCTAGAACAAAATAGATGAAGTTGAAAGAAAATACTTACAATTAATTGATGTTTGATGAAGGATGAGTGAAAGCCACAACTTGGAATCAATTAATTTGAGTGATTAAAGGTTTTTGAAGCTTCAACAATAGTCGAAAAAGGGGAACCCGACGGCTGTGTGTTTTTAGGAGAGAGAGGGTTTTGTTTGAAAAAGATTAAATTAATCAAACTGGCGCTCTGACAAGTTTTACTGCCCGCGGTTCCTTATCGATAGAGAATCGCGGGTTTGAACCGCCAGAGATAAAGAACCGCCTACAGAGGCAGGTTTTTATCAATGAAATACGCCAAATTTTTGAAAACCAAGTTTTCTAAAATACTTAAAAGTATATCTTAAACCTTTTAGAATATCATTGGATCATCATAACACTAAGCAATATGCCTTAATGAAGGATTATAAGTTGAATCGAAATCGAAAAGAACCGAAACGGACAAACGACTACTCGTAGCGAAAAAGCAAAGTGGAGAGAAGTCAAGGGAAGTGAATCAAGACTAAGACCAATGCTCAAGGGATTAATGACAATCTTCAAATCGTGGAGACGAAAAGCTTGTGTCATATATAGTGGTTTAAGACGTGCCTTTCCGGCGAAGTGTTAAACGGATTTGGTAATTAATAAACACAAAGCAAATATTGATGCATAGACTAAGATCACTTTCAATAATATTCTTAGTCTAAACCAAAATATGAGCAAGGTATTAATTCATTTTCTCTCCCACAAAGGGCCTACTAATCGTATGGGTGCAAAGCATGGATATCATGCTTGATACTTTAAGCTACTACTAACTCACTCTGCATCACCATAGTGAGTCAAGTATCCAAGCAATGAAGGTTTGAGAGGATAAAAGAAAAGAATCACAAACCACAAACAAATGTCAAGGCAAGGATGCCAAGAACAAGCACATAGTCAAGTAATGATCAAAAGAATGATCAAAGGGCGTGTGGAAGAACGAAAGCGTACCTTGGCTACAAAGAGCTTTCCAATCCATCAAGGAATCAATGCAAAGCCCAACAATGACTATGATGAGTACTAATTCTTCAAGGACTAGTATCATTCCCAATCATCTTGATATCATCATTCAAAGATGTTGAAGATCAATGAAGGTGGGTCTTCTACAAGTGCAAGTAACTCAATCCACAACCAATTAAATGATTGATCTTCATGAGTACCTACATAAAGCAAGATGAAAACTAGTAGATACTGAAGTTGTGTAAATTGAAGTTCGTTTCTCTCGATTCTTAACCAATTGAAAGTCCTAACAAAATCAGGTTTATTATCGTTTTTGGTTGATAAGGTTATTTGGATTTTCTATGTCTATTGAAGCAAGCAAGTAAAAATGTGAAAAATATTAAATACGTATCCGTAAAACAATTAGCACTTACAAAGTTTTTATTCAAATAAGAACAAAATTGTAAATCTATGGAAATGATGTGCTAAAAATGTAAGTACTTGAAACTAAAATGCTTGGAATGTAAAAAATAAGAAAGTAAAAGGACTAATTATGCAAAATGTAACAAACTACTAACAAAATGTAACAACTTTTAAAACTACTTAACTAAAAATGACAAGTATAGAAAAGTTTAGGAATTAAACTATGCAAACCCTAAAAACATGGAAGATTAGCCACCAATTCAAACAGGAACAAAGTTTATGGACTATTATGCAATTATGTGGGAAATTATATCAAAAACGGGCTAGTAGAACAAATAAGCTCGTATAAGCTCAATATTGCACCAAATAAGCTGAAACAAGTTTCAAACTGCTTAAAACTGAAAAACACTTAGGCTTATCCAAGGAAAAGACTTGAAATGCATTAAAACTCAAATAAGCCAACTTTAATAAGCCACTAATAAGCTATCTGATAAGCTAGACATGCACAACCAGATTTTTAAGCTAAATCTTGTTAACCAGTCTAAGGAGAGTCTGGAATGTCTTCTTTTATGGAAAATGATCAAGTAATGAAGCTGGAATTTGCAAATAAGCTGAAACTAGCTTATTGACCAAGTTTGACCAAAAAAATTGAAAAAACTGAAAACCTCCAGATCTACTCAAGACAACTTCCTGAACAAGATTGTGAAAGAAAATAGCAAAATTTATGAAGTGGATTTGCCAGAATAAGAAATCAGAAAGCACTTTTATCAAAGAAACTTGATGTTGCTCAACAGCTTATTAAAAAGCTAATTTCTCAACTGAAACAAGATACTGTATGATTTCCTTTTAAGCACTCAAACTTCAGATGTTGTATGACAAGTTGAAACTGGTTTGAAGGAATTTCATCAAGAATTGAACAAATGCTAAGTGATTGAATATGGCTACTTTTATATGAACTAGTTTAGCAAACCTGACCCAAACTTTTTTACAACCAATTGCCTGTTTGACCTTATTATTGACTTTAAAACTACTCAACCTTGTTTAAAATGACTAAAGAAATGTAAATGAGCAAAGTTTAACCAATTAACAACACTTGAACTACAACATGACAACAAATCCAAACACTACTTTACTAATCTTTCAACAACTTTTATGAAGAAAATTTTAGCAATTGGTTGAGCTGAGTAAAGGTTGATATCTAGCTAAACTTGATGATCAAAATGAAGCACAATTGAACCAAGAACTTGCAGTAAAACAGACAAAGTATCAAAATGCTAATTCAAGCTAGGTAACTGATGGAAATGAATTCAGAAAATGGCAATAAGCAGGCAAAAGAGTATCAAACTAACAAGAAGCTATCTACTTCATCAAGATCAATCCAAGAACATACTAAACACACTTGATCATAGCAACAGATAAGATTTAAGCTAGAATGTAGCATGTAGAAGACTGTTTAGTGGAACTGAACTCAAGAACTAGAAACCTTTTAGCAATGTGCCTCCACTGATGCAGTAGGTAGGCGCTGAGCCTCCTAAATAGTGTTAAACCACCACCTTAACACTATGAACCACTAATCAACCATCTACATTCATCATCATCACCATATCTACTCAAATTCTGCTTCTATCAACAAGAACAACTACTAGATCAACAAGAACAGGATTGAACAGCTACAATTCTTCACAATGAGCTCCTTATGATCAAATGTGATCACAAGTAACTCATAACAACACAAGATCAACAGTAATGCAAGGATTGAATAGGAGATTGAAGGAAAAATGGTGGAATTTTATTGCTATGAATGTGAAAGTTTGTTACAAAGTTTGGTAAGAGGTTACAACTAACTATAAGTAACTCAAGAGTTTATCAGGCTCTTGAGTTCGTTACACTAACAGTTAACTAACTAGAGTGAGAGAGAAAAAGGGAAGTGTGTAAAATTTTCACACTTTAGCTACATACCACAAATGAGAGGACAATTCCCTATTTATAGACAAAAAGTGAGAAGTTGTTGGAGCTGATTATGTGTCCCAACCAATCAATTGCTGCCAAGTGTCCTGAATTTCTCAATTGAAACTAGCCGTTATGAACTTGAAATTGGGATTTTATTCTGGGTTGATTTTCAGATTAATTGAGCATGTGGGATAGATTCCTTGCTTGAAAACGATCACTTTTCATGTATAAAGTTTTTCTTAATATGCATTGTAACTCAAATTCGTTCATGGGTTGCTTTGTTGAAGAAGATGATACGTGGCATTATCTGGTTGGGTGAGAGAATAGCACACGGATCATAATCCGTTTTTGGATAAAAGGATTATTGGTTGGCACGTTTTGATTGGTTAAAAGTTGGGTAGTGGAGTATACTATAGCAAAGCGGCGCATTTATTTCTTTGGTGATGTGGCTTGCCAGCTATTAATCCATGTTTAATAAATCTTGCACTCTTATTGGCTGAAAACTCTTTCACACGGATTAAGACCATTCTTAGTGTATTTTTGGCAAATTTAGTCCTCATACTTAGGCAGAATATCCAAATGAGTTAGGAACTTCATTTTAATGGCATTTTTGGTCCTTCCACTTACAAACTTGTCTAATTTGACCCTTTGACTTGGTTGACTGAAGAGTTGAACATGTTTGACTTGAATCTTGACTTTGACAAACTTACACTTTGAGTCCTTCAACTTTGGAGTGTTGTCAAGATAGGTCCTTCATCTTCAAAGTCTTGTCATCTTTGATCCTTCTTTGTCTTTTTCATCCAAATAAGCTTGATTTCTTCTTATTTGCTTTAAAATGTATCCTTCTTACCTATTTATACACAAACACAAAACATACCACATAATTCCGCTTTATAGCACAAAAGTTAGGTATTTTCCTTGTGTTTTAGGGTGATTTGTTGATTAATTGATATGAGTTTTTGCTCATATTAAATCCCCTACACTTGAACATTTCCATGACCTCATGAAATGCTATATTTTAATGCACAAATTTACATTCTCCTCATAATTAACCCACCTTGGCCAGTATGGAATGCTATTACACTATGCTACTCTATATGATGCATGATTTTGATTTTGAACAATGCAATGCAAAAGAAACAATTCTATTTATATCTTTTTGAATTTTTCTTGAAATGGGCTCTGATGGAAAAACTCATAAAGAAGTCAGTGGCTTAAATTAGGGCTTGGGTACCATGGACACTTATCACCCTCAAGTTTCAATTTCCCCATACCAAGCTTAAAAATGGGATCATTGCATTCACAAGTAAAAAGGTGCATCAACTTATTCATGACAATTAATTGTAGAACCGGTTATTATATGAGCAAAATGCTTGAAGGCAAATTTGTCATTATTTGAAGCGTGAAATATAATAAATGTAAAATCCAAAAATAAGGAAGCACGGTTTTAATCCTAAGTAATCCTCTCATCCATTACTTGAAAAACCGCTCACAGTTAATGTAAGTCTGTTTCAAGAATAATAAGTCATTCGCCTTATGTGTAAAATCCTTATGTCATGCATTAATAAGTAGCTACACACGCGCTAAAGAAAGAAAAATAAAACTCACGCAATAATTTACATCCGTCGCCTTTTTGGGACTTTGGATCTTCAATCCCGCAACCCGTTAAGGTAATATTGGATTGGAGCAACTATTAAATCCCCGCAACCCGTCAAGGTAATATTGGAATCTAAGAGTTACTATAATTAACACTTCACTGCCCCTCTTGGGAGTCTTGTATAATTATTTTTTCTTTTCTTTTTTTCTAGCCACTCATTTATTTTGTAAGCCGCTCTTATTTTTCTTTATTCCTCACAAAGAAATTTGAAAAGAATAAAAGGAAAAACACCCGCTAAATATTAAGCATGACATAAGTCTAGTACACATAAAACGTTCTAACTTAGAATCTTAAGACGTACTTATACCAATCATGAATGATTAGACAAAATGCATAAGAGATTACAAACCGATTAAAAACGTTCTTGATTATTTATTAACATATATACATGTGAAGAAATTAGAGATAAGGAAGAGAAGCGTTTAGCCACAAGTAATTATCATGTTATCTAGCCCTTTTATACTTTCTTCAACTCTATCATTTCCCATTCTCCACAAATTTAAAATCTCAAATAATGAGAGTGGTGGATGCTTAGCCTAATAGACCAATGAAGGACTACATGGTTAAGGATACTAGCTAGAGAATGCTTAAGATAAGCAAACTCGGGTTGAGTCAAAATATCCGTGGCGGGCCTAATATGTCAAAGAAGTCTAAAGTTGTTAAACCATGTCCTTATTATATTTTTTCTCTTTTATATATTTTTGATAAAAAAATAAAAGAAGAAATATATACAATGCAAATGTGATATGCAAATGAAAAATGATTGATGCAAAAATTATGAGTGCATTTTTTTGGTGGCCAAAGTAGATCAAAAATTTGAAAAATGTTTGAAAAATTAATTTTCCATGTTATCATGAAGGTCAATGACAAAGTCTAGGTAAGGTCACTTCGATAGAAGACCCCCCCTACACTTAAGATAAACATTGTCCTTAATGTTTAAGAGCATGGAAGTATAAAACTTCCCCTACACTTATGACAATGAATAGACTTTGCTTAACCCAAATTAAAAGAAAGATCAACTATAGTGAATTCATTTTTAAAACACAATGTGTAACGAAGTGAACCGGATACAAGGGCCTCCTCCATAAGCTTCAAAGCACGTGATGAGTGAGCAACCCTACAAACAACATGAAGACAAAAGAAGGTCTCCCCTACACTTCTCATCAACTTGTTATCCTTATTTCTAACCTACAACACTCTAGATCTAAAAACTTCTAAACCTAGTTATTCAAGCTTGATTTAAGGAGTCTCTAGCTCAAATCTTCCCACAATGAATTAATTCATAGGGAAAATGGGGATTTCTTGGACCATTTCCACGGAAATGTCCTCCCCAAAATAGTGCTTCACACGGTGACCATTCACTTTAAAATTGGGACCATCAGGTTGTTAGTTCCATATGGAAATACTTGAGCAATAGTGAATGGACCAGACCATCTTGACTTAAGCTTGCCCACAAAAAGTTTCAACCTTGAGTTAAAGAGGAGAACCGGCTCTCCAACTTTAAACTCACGATTCTTGATCTTAGCATCATGCAATTTCTTAGTTTTCTCCTTATAAAGTAATGAGTTTTCATAGGCATTGGCTCTCAATTCATCCATATCATTAAGTTGATCCTTTCTATGTGAACTGGCTTGGTTTAAATCAAAGTTAGCCCACTTGAGAGCCCATGAAGCCTTATGTTCTAACTCGAATGGGAGGTGGCATGCTTTTCCATAGATAAGCCTATGTGGCGTACAACCAATTGGTGTCTTAAAAGTCGTCCTAAAAGCCCACAAAGCATCATCAAGCTTATCCGACCAAGAAGCTCGATGCTCTCCCACCATTCTCTCCAAAATTCTCTTTAAACCACGATTTGTGACCTCGGTTTGACCATTGGTTTGAGGGTGATACGAGGTAGAAAGTCTATGATTAAATCCATATTTCTTCATAACTCTCTTGAATTGATCATTACAAAAGTACGTACCACGATCACTTATGATGGCCCGAGGTACACCAAATCTAGAAAACAATTGCTTCAAAAATTTCACAACAACTCGAGCATCATTAGTAGGTAAGGCTTTGGCCTCAACCCATTTTGACACATAATCCACCGCTACGAGTATATACTTATTTCCCTTTGAAGATGGAAAAGGGCCCATAAAATCTATTCCCCACACATCAAAAATCTCACACTCTTAAATGAAGTTTTGTGGCATCTCATCACGTTGTGTAATTTTTCCTTGTCTTTGACATACATCACAAAATTTCACCATCTCTTGGGCATCTTTATAAATGGAAGGCCAATAGTAACCCGAATCAAAGACTTTCTTGGCGGTATATTTGGGCCCAAAATGTCCACCCGTAGGTCCCTTATGACAAGCTTCTAAAATCTTAAATGCCTCGGGCCCATCTACACACCGTCTAATGATTTGGTCCGCACATTGCCTAAAGAGGTAAGGATCATCCCAAAAGTAATACTTTACTTCCTTGAGAAATTTCTTCTTTTGTTGGGAAGTAAGACCCTCTATAAGCACATTCCCCACAAGATAGTTTGCAATATCCGCAAACCAAGGGGTGGCATCCTTTTGAGAAGAGATAGACATGAGCTCCTCTAATGGAAAGGATTCATTGATTTCTTTATTAGGAAAATCTCCTTGAAAAGGATGCTCAAGTCTACTCAAGTGATCCGCCGCTAAATTCTCGGCTCCTTGCTTATCTCGAATCTCTATCTTAAACTCTTGAAGCAATAAAACCTATCTCAAAAGCCTAGGCTTAGCATCTTGCTTTTTCATGAGATACTTGAGAGCGGAATGATCCGTATACACTATGGTTTTGGATAACACAAGGTATGGTCTAAATTTCTCAAAGGCATAAACAATAGCAAGCAACTCTTTTTCCGTGGTAGTATAATGAAGTTGTGCACCCGTCATGGTTTTACTAGCATAGTGTATAGGTTGAAAATGCTTATTCACTCTTTGTCCTCACACGGCCCCCACCGCATAATCACTAGAGTCACACATAAGCTCAAAAGGTAATTCCCAATTTGGAGAAACCAAAATGGGAGCCTTAGTCAATTTCTCCTTAAGAGTCTCAAATGAATCCAAACACTTTTGGTTGAAAATGAAAGGAGCCTCTTTTTCCAAGAGGTGGGTCATCGGTCTTGCTATCTTAGAAAAATCTTGTATAAAGCGTCTATAAACCCCGCATGACCTAAGAAACTCCTTACACCTTTAACCGTAGTGGGTGGGGGAAGCTTAGCAATCACATCAATTTTAGCTCAATCCACTTCTAATCCCTTATTGGATATCTTGTGTCCCGAAACAATTCCCTCTTTCACCATAAAATGACGTTTCTCCCAATTAAGAACTAAACGGGTTTCCTCACACCGCTTAAGCATTTGTTCTAAATTGGTGAGATAAGAGGTAAATGAATCTCCAAAGACGGAGAAATCATCCATGTAAACCTCCATAGTTTGCTCAATCATATCATGGAAAATTGCCATCATACACCTTTGAAATGTCCCCGGTGCATTACACAAGCCAAAAGGCATTCTCTTGTAAGAAAATGTACCATAGGGACAAGTGAATGTGGTCTTTTCTTGATCCTTAGGGTCAATGGGTACTTGAAAATAACCCGAAAAAATCCATCAAGAAAGCAATAGTATTCATTTCCCGCTAAGCGTTCAAGCATTTGGTCCATAAAAGGCAATGGGAAATGATCTTTCCTAGTAGCCTCATTGAGCTTCCTATAATCAATACAAACTCTCCAACCCATAACAAGTCTCGTAGGAATAAGCTCATTGTTCTCATTAGGTACTACGGTGATTCCACCCTTTTTAGGAACACAATGTACCGGGCTAACCCATGGAGAGTCGGAAATGGGGTAAATCATGCCCGCATCAAGGAGTTTGATAACTTCCTTTTTAATGACCTCATGGATTTTAGGGTTAACCCTTCTTTGGCTTTGAATTGCGAGTTTATAATCATCCTCCATAAGGAGTTTGTGTGTACAAAAATGTGGATCAATTCCCCTTATGTCAGATCTTTTCCATGCTAAGGCTTGCTTATGTCTCTTAAGGACTTCTATGAGTTTCTCTTTCTCATCCTCTTTCAAATCTTTAGCAATGATCACGGGTAATTGGTCTTTTCCCTCTAAGAAAGCATACTCAAGGTGGGATGGAAGGTCCTTAAGTTCAAGTGGAGGTGGAATCTATATGGAAGTTTTAACTATGGATGGATCATCATTGGTTACTTCTCGTGGAATGGGTGAAGGAATGGGGTCCTCATTGAGCAACTTTTGGATACTGAGAATATCTTTTTCCTAATTGATGGGAGAATCATCATTACCAAGAAAGTTGGACTCAAATTCCTCCAAGAGGAAATCACTCTCTCCAAAAGGTGTTAAGGAGGGAGCAATTGAGGCCACGATTTCAACATGGGGCATATCCTCACTATTACTCTTGCAAGCATCATGAAAATGCTCATTGATACAAGCGTTTTGATAGGGTTCAAGATTTATGTCTTGGTATCTCCTCGAATTGATCACGGTTCTAAGTGGAATGATTTGTTCTTGGTTAATAAAAAGGTGTTGGTTTGTTTATCTAATTTAAACTAATAGCAATTAGATGTAAATGTCGTTGAGTAAAATCAAAGCTTTAAAAGATTAAACTAAAAAGACGAGTTTAAAAATAAATGCTTGAAAACATAAAGATAAGATTAGAAAAATACTTGAACAATTAATAAAACTTACACTTGAGAACTTTGCAAAAATAAGAAATTAAACAAACAATTTATGCCAAATCGGAATATCACTAAAAGGACCAGATCGGAATATATTCCGATCCTGCTGATCGGAATGTTGAGGAAGATGCAAATCGGAATATCATAAACACTAAGTAATCGGAATGTCCAAAGAAAAAGCCAATCGAAATGTTCAAAATAAGTGCTAATCGGAATAATGGACAAGAAGCTCAGATCAGAATATCTTAAAATTGGAGACAATCGGAATATGAACAAAATGGTGCAATCGGAATGTTAAAAAACATACCAAATCGGAATCTTTTAAAACCCTTTTCCGATCGGGTGATCGGAATGAAAGGGAGTGCTGCTGATCGGAATACACAAATCGAAAAAGGTTTTATAACCTTTTCTGATATCTCTCTTTGATCCGAATCTTTAAGCAAGGTGTTAAGCTTATGGAATAAGCTAACTCCAAAACTAGCACGAATCTAATATGTAACAAATCAAATAAGCTCAAATAACAACTTATCTAAACTTATATTAAGCAAACTTTTAAATTAAATAATAAAAAGATGAACTTTTTATGAAAACTTTGAAAAGTAAATAAGCTAAACTAACAAATAAGCCAATAAGCACAAAGATCTTAGAGCTTATTCGTATAGAAACTTAAGGAAACATAAAAAGATTAACTTTTTAAGCACGAAAACATAGATGAACAACACGGATCATAAGTAATTCGTACCAAAAGTGAATCAAAATCAAAGAAAGGTAGAAGGAGAATAAAGATTAAGAGCTTGAATTAAAACTTTATTAATGAAAAACAATACAAAAGTTTGATCTTGAAGGAAAGAAAGATTAAAACTAGTGAGAGAAAGTTTAGAACTTTCTCTCTCTAAAACTAGAGAGAATGAAAAACTAAAACTAAAACAAAGACTAACTACTAAAATGTGAAGTGAAATCCTATATATATATAGGCGTCTCTTGTGATGGTGGGCTTGTGAATGGGCTTTGTTTTGGGCTTCTTTTCTTATTTCTTCTTTAGTCTTTACGTTTCTTTTAAATAAACGTTTCCGACTTTGGATTTCGAGAAGTGTCGGTGAATAATTCCAACTCGTCTTATAATATTTTCTTTAATAGACTCGAGTTCTTCGACATATAAGAATCCTCCATCTTTGGCCTTTTCTTCGATAAATCTTCAAATAGGCGCAATGACTTCAAATCTTTTGCATCTCTTGGACAATAGACTTCGTCTTGAGTCTTTTTCTTCGGTAAAACCCATGCAATCCCATGTTTTCTTCAATATTCATCCGGTTGACTCTGAAAACACAATAAACACAAAAACCACGCATAATTCCAAATAAATGATATTAAATACGTGTTTTGGTCTTGTTTTAGCCAGAAATAAGTGGTAAAAGGATGGGTGTTTTCACACCTATCAAATCCCCTACACTTAACCATTGCCATGTCCTCATGCAATGCTTAGTGATAAAGAAATTTTACACTTTTCTCATAATCAATCAACCTTGGCCTTATTAACATACTACTAAACAAAAATTAAAGTACTAAGAGAAATCAAAAACTTAAAGTAAACAAAAGGATAGAAAACAGCTACGTGGAAATAACTTTCTAAGACTTACATTAGGGCTTTGGTGTTGCGACGATTCATCACCCTCAAGTTTCACGTTCCCCACACTAAGCTTAAAAACGAGATCATTGTTATTATAAGTTAGCAATTCAAACACTTACACACATGGCTTAATTATATGCTTAAACTCCCTTATTCCTAGGTGTATCTCTTATATTTTATTTTTGTCTTAGAATGATCATGAAGATGCATTTTTGGACTTATTGCGATAGTTTATTTAGGCTGAAAGCAAAGTAGGACGATTTGATCAATAGTTAGCTAAAGGACAAAATCTCTTAAAACTGCTTCTCGGGATATCAAAAAGTTCATATCTTGGCATAACTTGGTTCACGATTTGAGACCTTTCTCGGGCCGATATTTGGCATGTACTTCATACTTCATATCTTGAGAGACGTTCTTGAGATAATGGTCTTCTCATCATTAATAGAGTTTCTTCACTTGGAGACTTTTGAGGGGTACTCCAACTTTGTTGACCATGACTTCATGATTATTTCTTCAATCTCTAATTGGGATTTTGAGATACAACGATCCGCCTCCTTTTTGGACTTGGATCTATTTATCCTCATACCTTGTTAGGGTCTTTTCGGATAGACTTCTCCATGATCTTTATGGGAGTTGATTGCTTTTCGTCGTGAGTCTTGATCCTTCATATTGATTTTGGGAATAATTCTTTTCACATCACTTTGGATCTTCAGCAATAAAATGGAATCCTCATGCCTTGTTAGGGCCTTTTCGGACTCGCCAATCTTCGCGCCCCGCTTCATAAGTTATGCCTTGGCTATGAACTCTTATCATTACCGAGCAACTTTTAAACAATCTTGGGCTAGAAGCTAAGTAACTTTTCAAATCGTACGACCTTACTTATTGCAGATAAATTATTAGCAGGTGATGGGAGAATAGGCAAATAATTACACCAAGTGAGCTTGCGCAAGATTACCGACTTATAATTGACTCTATCATTTCTCGTTCTCCACAATTTAAAATCTCAAGTAATGAGACTCGTGGATGCTTAGCCTAATAAACCACTTAAGGTCTACATGGTTAAGGATACTAGCTAGAATAAACTTAGATAAGTCTATTCGGGTTGAGTCAAAATAATCGCAACGGGCCTAATATGTCAAAGATTTCTAAACTAGCTACACCACTTTATTAATATTATTGCGGGATATATACATATGAAAGCAACGATAAAAATTTAAAGATTACGACTACATGGCCAAAGTTAATTAAAAATTTGAAAAATGTTGAAAAAATTGATTTTCCGGTTAAATGAAGGCATTTTCATGGAAAAGTCCACTTAAAACTTCGATAGAAGTCCCCCCTACACTTAAAATAAACATTGTCCTCAATGTTTAAGTTAAATCGATAAGATACAGTTATGACATTGCGCATGTTGGTTAAATCAAGTTAAGGAAGAGACGACTAAAGTGATCAATTTCAAATGTGAGTATGAAGAAAATTGAATCACGATAGTTGAGAGATAGAACCGGATTTTGGATAATACAGGAGCACGGTTCTTCAGAGATTCCAAGAGTGCACTTATCCCTGTAATCACATCACCACACACATACAAACACCTATATAGGTCCCCCTACACTTAGGAGGTTAAAACAGAAAATGATAGATACTCGGGCTGCCTCCCGAGGAGCGCTTGTTTTTTATAACCGAGTCACGAGCCTGACTCGACCCAAATTAGTTCATGGGGAACATGGTGAGGGATGGGATCATCTCATGAGAGATGTCCTCACCAAAGTACAACTTCACTCGTTGGCCATTCACCTTAAAAGTCGGTCCATTAGGTTGAGCGAGCTCAAGAGTACCATATGGAAAACATTGGGCAATGGTGATTGGGCCAGACCAACGAGATTTCAGCTTGCCCGAAAATATTTTCAACCAAGAGTTAAAGAGTAAAACTTTGTCTCCAACTTGGAACTCTCGGTTTTTAATCTTGGAGTCGTGAATGAGCTTAGTCTTTTCCTTATAGATCAAAGAATTTTCATAAGCCTCATTACGGAGTTCATTCAGCTCATTGAGTTGGATCTTGCGTAGGTCACCGGCTTTGTTGATATCAAAATTAGCCCACTTCAAGGCCCAGTAAGCCTTGTGCTCCAACTCAATGGGGAGGTGGCTTGCTTTCCCGTACACGAGACGATATGGTGTACAACCAATCGGAGTCTTGTATGCGGTACGAAAAGCCAACAAAGCATCATCAAGTTTATCAGCCCATGAGGCACGATGCTCTCCCACGGTTCTTTCGAGAATTCGCTTTAAGCCTCGATTGGATATTTCAGCCTGGCCATTAGTTTGTGGGTGGTAGGCGGTGGAAAGACGATGATTTACACCATACTTCGCCATGACTCTTGCAAATTGATCATTGCAAAAATGAGTCCCGCGATCACTAATAATGGCACGAGGTACACCGAATCTAGCGAACAGCGACTTCAAAAAGTTACAAACCACCCTTGCGTCATTAGTAGGTAAAGCTTTGGCTTCAACCCACTTTGAAACGTAGTCGACGGCTACAAGGATGTATTTGTTTCCTTTAGATGAAGGGAATGGCCCCATAAAGTCGATACCCCAAACATCAAAGATTTCACATTCTTGTATGAAATTCTAAGGCATCTCGTCTTTATGTGTGATCTTGCCTTGTTTTTGGCAAGCATCACATCGTTTAACCATCTCGTGAGCATCACGATAGATGGTGGGCCAATAAAATCCCGAATCAAACACTTTTTTGGCGGTGTAGTTGGGACCAAAGTGACCACCGGTGGGTCCTTTGTGGCAAGCGTCAAGGATTTCTAAAGCTACCGGTCCATCAACACATCGGCGAATAATCAAGTCGGCACATTGTTTGAATAGGTAAGGATCATCCCAGAAATAATGTTCAACATCTTTAAAGAACTTTTTCTTTTGTTGGGATGTTAACCCTTCCTTGAGAATTCCACCCGCCAAGTAGTTTGAAATATCCGCAAACCACGGGGTTTCATCAGAAGTCGAGTTGATAGACATTAAGGTCTCCAGTGGAAAAGAATCATTGATTTCTTTGTTCGGATGTTCCCCTTGGTAAGGATCCTCAAGTCTACTGAGATGATCCGCGGCTAGGTTTTCGGATCTTTTTTTATCGCCAATTTCGATTTTAAATTCTTGGAGTAGAAAAACCCAGCGAAGAAGTCTTGGTTTGGAATCTTGTTTAGTCAACAAGTACTTCACCGCGGAATGATCGGTATAAACGATTGTGGTGGAAAGGACAAGATAGGGGCGGAATTTTTCAAAGGCATAGACAACAGCTAAAAGCTCTTTTTCGGTTGTCGTATAATGCAATTGAGCCCCCGTCATTGTCTTGCTAGCATAGTGGATCGGTTGGAAGTGTTTCTTCACTCTTTGGCCCAAAACCGCTCCAATAGCAAAGTCACTAGCATCGCACATCAACTCGAAAGGCAGCTCCCAATTCGGGGTAACCAAGACGGGTGCCTTAGTAAGCTTATCCTTAAGCAAGTTGAATGCTTCAATACACTCGTTGGAGAAGATAAAAGGAGTATCTTTTTCCAAGAGGTAGGTCATCGGGCGAGCAATTTGAGAAAAATCTTTGATGAATCGACGGTAGAAGCCCGCATGACCAAGGAAACTTCTCACACCCTTCACGGTTGAAGGTGGAGGCAACTTAGCGATAACATCGACTTTAGCACGGTCTACCTCGAGACCGGCTTTGGAGATCTTGTGTCCTAGCACGATGCCCTCTTTTACCATAAAATGGCATTTTTCCCAATTAAGAACAAGGCGAGTGTCTTCACACCGCTTAAGCATACGTTCTAAATTGGCAAGGCAAGCAGAGAAAGAATCGCCATAAACCGAGAAATCATCCATGAATACTTCCATAGTGTCTTCCACCATGTCATGGAAGATAGCCATCATACACCTTTGGAACGTCCCAGGAGCATTACATAAACCAAAAGGCATGCGTTTGTAAGCAAATGTTCCATAGGGACAAGTGAATGTGGTCTTTTCTTGGTCCTTGGGATCGATAGGAATTTGAAAATACCCGGAGAAACCGTCTAAAAAGCAGTAATAATCATTACCCGCAAGACGCTCGAGCATTTGATCCATGAAAGGAAGAGGAAAGTGATCTTTTCTCGTGGCATCATTGAGCTTGCGATAATCAATACAAACTCTCCACCCAGTAACGAGACGAGTGGGAATCAACTCGTTGTGTTCATTGGAAACAACGGTTATTCCGCCCTTCTTGGGCAGACAATGGACGGGACTTACCCACGGCGAATCCGAAATAGGGTAGATCAAGCCGGCATCTAGAAGTTTGATAACCTCTTGTTTGATGACGTCATGAATTCGAGGATTAATCCTTCTTTGGCTCTGGATTGTGGGTTTAAAGTCATCTTCCATGAGAATCTTGTGAGTACAAAAGTTCGGATCAATTCCGCGGATATCGGAAATTTTCCAAGCAATTGCCTTCTTATGATCTTTAAGCACGGCGATGAGGCGAGATTTCTCTTCTTCTTTCAAGTCCTTCGCGATGATGACAGGCGACTTCTTGTTTTCTTCAAGGAACACGTACTCGAGATGGGGCGGCAACTCTTTAAGTTCTAAATCCGGAGGATTTTCGATGGGAGGCGTTTTCAAAGTCGGAGCATCGATAGCAATAACGTGGGAGATGGTGGAGAAAGATTGTCTTCTTTAAGAAGGTTCTCAATCAGACGGAGATCTTCATCCCAATTGGTGGTAGAATCGTCATTAGCTAAGTTCACATCTCCCATGGTGGCTTCCAAATCTTTCCAAAGGAAATCACTTTCTCCAAATAGAGATAGTGATGAATCGATAGAGGAAACGGTCTCAACATTGGGAAGAGAGGTAGGAATACTTTTGCAAGCATCTTTGAAGTGTTCTTCACAAGCCTCATCAAGAACGTCAATACAATTAACACTCTCGTTAGAATAAGGCTGTTTAGACAACTTTCCCATGTTGAAGACGATTTTATCGTCACCCACTCTCATGATAAGCTCATCGGCTTCAACATCGATGAGAGTGTAACCGGTCCTCAGGAATGGACGACCAACAATTAATGGCACACGAGGGTCCATCTCGTAGTCGACGACGACGAAATCGGCAGGAAAAGTGAATTTGTCGACTCCTACAAAGACGTCTTCGGCTATCCCCACTGGATAAGCAACCGTACGGTTAGCTAATTCCAGAGTCATTTTAGTGGGGACTAGCTCAGGGAGAGATAATTGCTTCCACACACTTAAAGGCATTAAGTTAATACTGGAACCTAGATCGGCTAGGGACATGCAATTCTCTACTCCCGGGAAGTTACAAGGGATTAAGAAGCGACCCGGATCACCAAGCTTGGTTGGCAATTTCCTTAAGAGGACTGCAGAGCAATTCTCATTAAGTTGGGTGTTAGCAATATCAAGAAGCTTCTCCTTGTCACTAAGAATATCTTTGAACATTTTAGCATACTTAGGCATGTGAGCGAGAGCCTCAGCGAAGGAGATGTTGAAATTCAATTGTTTAAACATTTTTAGAAAGTTCGAAACTTGAATATCATCCATGCTTTTGAGCTTCTCTTTCCTCAACCTAGATGGATAAGGTATATCGGAAGAAGAGGAAGGCTTTGGAAGAATAGGATCACTCACATCCTTGGGTGGAGGAGAGGTAGAAGTAAGAGGTAGAGAAATTGGGGAAGGAGAAGGATGAGGAATAGGAGCAGGTGACTCGTTTTCCTTAGTCACAATCACCGGTGGAGGTATAGGAAGCTCGGGTTCCTTGGTACCTTTGCCACTGCGAGTGGTGATTGCTTTCATCTCCCCTCTTGGATTCGCAACGGTGTTACTCGGAAGAGTACCCGAAGAAGAGGGTTGATTACCTTGGAAGAAACTAGCCATCATGTTCCTTAAGTCATTCGTTTGACTATCCAAAGTGTTTCTCATATCAGCTCTCAGATCGTTCCCTTGTTTAACCAGGTCTGCTTTCAAGTTGAGCACTTCCCGTTGGAGGTTGTCCACGATCACATCATTAGTCCTCATGTAGGTTCCAATGTCTTGGTGTAATGCGGTGGGTTGGTTGGGAGGAGCATTGTATGCGGGTGGTTGATAAGCAGGTTGCTGGTAAACTTGGTTGTTTCTTTGAGGTGGATATGGTTGTTTGTGAGGTGGTATTTATGGTGTACGAGGTTGTTGTTGTTGAGGAGGGCGATTGAGGTTTTGTTGTTGGTTTGGGTTCTTAGGTGGAAAACCGGGTGGTGAGAGATAGTTGTTCGAGCGGTAGCTAAGCAAGTTGCGGTCACCTTGAGGACGAGCTTGATAAGCGGGCGGAGGATAGGTACCGTATGCTGCATTCACATTCTCAGAAGGGTAGTCTTGGGTGGCAGTACAAGTGGTGTAAGAGTGAGGACCCCCGCAGATTTCACATGGTTGGTTGACAGCATTGACTTGAGCATTTTTAGCATTGATGCTGTTGGTGTTGCTGGCGGTTTAGGCGGCAAGCGATTCAAGAAGCGTAGTAATTTTGTCAAGTCGCTTGTCGCTGTCACTAGTACTAGCACTAGCGACATTGGTCCGAACACTCTTGGTTTGCACACGAGACTTATTCTCAATGATATCCCAAGCAGCATTAGAAGTTTTAGCCAAAATATTACCCCCCGAGGCACTGTTTAGTGAATCTTGGTCATTCATGATTAAACCATTATAAAAAGTATTAATTTGGTGCACTTTGGTAAAACCATGTTGTGGGCATTTTCTTAAAAGATCTTTGAAACTATCCCAAGATTCACTAAAAGACTCATCGTACTTTTGTTCAAAATTAATGATTTCATTCCGCAAAGCGGTAGTACGAGAGGGTGGGAAAAAGTAGTTGATAAATTTGGTCTCCAAATCCGTCCACGTAAGAATACTCTATGGCGGTTCCTTAGCAAGCCAATGCCGGGCTTGTCCCTCTAAAGAAAAGGGAAAAAGTTGTAAACGGATTACCTCTTGTGGAACACCATTGAATTTGTCCGTATTCGTGAGTTGCAAGAATCTCTTGATGTGGTCACGTGGGTCATCAATGGTACGCCCCAAGAATGGTTGAGCAGAGGCCATCTGGATAAAACCGAATTTGAGCTCAAAATTGTTGGCTGCAATCGCGAGTATGACAATTGGATCATTGTTACCCTCCACATGTGCTTGAAGAAGTTCAATCATTGGGCGATTGTCTGGTAGAGGCTCATTGTTGTTGTTATTATTGTTGTTAAGAGGAGGATTGTTATTGTTGTTGTTATTATTGTTGTTGAGAGGTGGGTTATTGTTGTTGTTTTGTACACCAGCCATGTCCAAGTCTTCGAGAGGCTCGGGCTCTTGATAAGACGTTGATCGTGTACGCATGCACCTGCAAAAGAACTAACAAAGCAAACAAGAAATATTTTTGGTTTTTATGGTTTTTATTTTTTTTGTATTTTTGAAAATTTTATATTTTTTAGGATTTTTGAAATTTTTTTATGAAAAAGTAACGTTCACGGGGAACGGATCCCAAAATCCAAGTTCTCACAAAAAACTGTTGATCTTAACGAGAAGAGCCGGCAGCGGCGCCATTTGATACAAGCGTTTTGATAGGGTTCAAGATTTATGTCTTGGTATCTCCTCGAATTGATCACGGTTCTAAGTGGAATGATTTGTTCTTGGTTAGTAAAAAGGTGTTGGTTTGTTTATCTAACTTAAACTAATAGCAATTACATGTAAATGTCGTTGAGTAAAATCAAAGCTTTAAAAGATTAAACTAAAAAGACGAGTTTACAAATAAATGCTTGAAAACTTAAAGATAAGATTAGAAAAATACTTGAACAATTAATAAAACTAACACTTGAGAACTTTGCAAAAATAAGAAATTAAACAAACAATTTATGCCAAATCGGAATATCACTAAAAGGACCAGATCGGAATATATTCCGATCCTACTGATCGGAATGTTGAGGAAGATGCAAATCGGAATATCATAAACACTAAGTAATCGGAATGTCCAAAGAAAAAGCCAATCGGAATGTTCAAAATAAGTGCTAATCGGAATAATGGACAAGAAGCTCAGATCGGGATATCTTAAAATTGGAGGCAATCGGAATATGAACAAAATGGTGCAATCGGAATGTTCAAAAACATACCAAATCAGAATATTTTAAAACCCTTTTCCGATCGGGTGATCGGAATGAAGGGGAGTGCTGCTGATCGGAATACACAAATCGGAAAAGGGTGTATAACCCTTTCCGATATCTCTCTTTGATCCGAAACTTTAAGCAAGGTGTTAAGCTTATGGAATAAGCTAACTCCAAAACTAGCACGAATCTAATATGTAACAAATCAAATAAGCTCAAATAACAACTTATCTAAACTTATATTAAGCAAACTTTTAAATTAAATAATAAAAAGATGAACTTTTTATGAAAACTTTGAAAAGTAAATAAGCTAAACTAACAAATAAGCCAATAAGCACAAAGATCTTAGAGCTTATTCGTATAGAAACTTAAGGAAACATAAAAAGATTAACTTTTTAAGCACGAAAACATAGATGAACAACACAGATCATAAGTAATTCGTACCAAAAGTGAATCAAAATCAAAGAAAGGTAGAAGGAGAATAAAGATTAAGAGCTTGAATTAAAACTTTATTAATGAAAAACAATACAAAAGTTTGATCTTGAAGGAAAGAAAGATGAAAACTAGTGAGAGAAAGTTTAGAACTTTCTCTCTCTAAAACTAGAGAGAACGAAAAACTAAAACTAAAACAAAGACTAACTACTAAAATGTGAAGTGAAATCCTATATATATATAGGCGTCTCCTGTGATGGTGGGCTTGTGAATGGGCTTTGTTTTGGGCTTCTTTTCTTCTTTCTTCTTTAGTCTTTACGTTTCTTTTAAATAAACGTTTCCGACTTTGGATTTCGAGAAGTGTCGGTGAATAATTCCAACTCGTCTTATAATCCTTTGTTTAATAGACTCGAGTTCTTCGACATATAAGAATCTTCCATCTTTGGCCTTTTCTTCGATAAATCTTCAAATAGGCGCAATGACTTCAAATCTTTTGCATCTCTTGGACAATAGACTTCGTCTTGAGTCGTTTTCTTCGGTAAAACCCGTGCAATCCCATGTTTTCTTCAATATTCATCCGGTTGACTCTGAAAACACAATAAACACAAAAACCACGCATAATTCCAAACAAATGATATTAAATACGTGTTTTGGTCTTGTTTTAGCCAGAAATAAGGGGTAAAAGGATGGGTGTTTTCACACCTATCACTCATCACACACCTCATCTAGCACATCAACTATGTTAATGGTTTCACAAGGTTTAGACTCCTTCATCTCTTTCCTATCACACACTTTCCCTAACTTAAACACCACTTTCTCATCCTCAACTCACATAATTAGTTCTCCCTCCGCCACATCTATTAAAGTACGACCCGTTCTAAAAAATGGTCTACCAACAATCAAAGGAACTCTAGGGTCCATATCATAATCAACTACTACAAAGTCGACTGGAAAGGTAAACTTATCCACACCTACAAACACATCCTCCGCGATACCTACCGGGTAAGCTATGGTACGGTTGGCTAACTCAAGTGTCATCCTAGTGGGAGTGAGCTCTGGAAGAGAGAGTTTTTTCCAAATCGATAAAGGCATGAGGTTTATGCTTGCCCCTAGATCCGCCAAAGCCATGCAATTTTCCACCCCGGGAAAATTACAAGGTATCAAAAAGCGCCCCAGATCTCCAAGTTTTGTTGGTAAGGTTTTGAGTAACACGGCGGAACAATTTTCATTAAGGGATGTGTTGGGCAAATCAACCAATTTTTCCTTGTTGGAGAGTAAATCCTTGAACATCTTATCAAATTTTGGCATGTAAGCAAGAGCTTCCACAAAGGAGATGTTTATGTTGAGTTGCTTGAACATCCTTAAGAAATTTTAAACTTGTATATCATCCTTGTTCTTTAACTTGTCTTTTTTCAATCTTGAAGGGTAAGGAAGATTTAGTTTAGGTGTAGGTGTTGTAGGTGTTGTAGTGGAAGGTTTGTCTTTGTTAGCTTCTTCATTGGGAGTTGTGGAAGGTAAAGGTGAAGTGGTAATAGGTTGAGAAGGTGTGGTTGATGAAATAGGAGAGTGTGAAGGTGGTGAAGTAGATGTAGAATTTTTATCACAAGTGGGAACCAAAGGAGGTTTAACAATAGAAGGTATAGGAGGTGAAGGATCAATTGTTGTTTTTCCACTTCTTGTTATAATAGCATTGACATTTGCCCTCGGGTTTGTTTGTGTGTTAGATGGTAAAGCCCCTTGTGGTCTTTGATTATATGCCATTAAAAGCCTCTTAGTTTGCTCCTCCGCAATAAGTTTCATTTGCTCTTGCACTCTTTTCTCACTTTCACGAATTCTCCTCTCAACATACTCTTGATTATCATATGGCAAATATCCTTGATTTTGAAAGGGAGGGTACCCTTGATTTGGGAAGGGTGGTGGATTAAATCCTTGATTTGGTGGATAAAAGTGATTTCCTTGATTTTGAAAATTGTTAGGTTCCTTGTAGTTGTTCCCTTGGTATTGTGGTCTTGGTCCTTGATTTCTTTGTAACAATTGAGGGGGATTTGGTTGAGTAATGGTGGGTGGGTGGGGTGGGAATCCCGGTGGAGCAAGATAGTTTTGAGACTTATAAGAAAGGTTATTTTGATTGATGTTGGGCTTGAAATGTTCTCTATGTTCCTCTTGGTATGCATAACACTCCCCTTGATATCCTTGCACCTTATCACATTGTTGATATGAATGGGGACCTCCACAAGTCTCACATGAAAGGGTAATATCATGCACATCATTTGTGGAATTTGTGACAATCCGTCAATTTATGGGTGATATTTTATTCTCGAATATTATTTAAAAACATTATTTTAATGTTACAATATGAACTCAAATATTTTTGGGAAGAAATTTGGATTTACGTCTTGGAGTAGCATCGACTACGTCTAAACCGGAGGATTCAACGTTACGTGCTTACGTTTACGTACACTGTCTTTGGTGACAGTCCGACATTTCAGAAAATAAATTTATCCACGAATATTATTTTGGAGTTTTAAATTTGTGTTGGTTCATAAACTCACAAATTTATGAGAATAGACTAGGACTTACGATTTTATTATAACGTCCTTTACGACTAAACCGGAAACCTTAGGATTACGTATTTACGTTTTCGAACTCCGTTTTTGATGAGACAATTTTTATTGGATTCGTTTTGTGCCGTTGATTCACAATTTATAAAAATGTTTTTCGTAAAACGACCCGAGGGCACGCAAATCGAGGAAACTAGAATCGAGGAGTACCCGTAAATTAGCGGGATGGGACAAAATAATTTATCCCACCCCACTAACTTAATGGGCGGTAAAACTAGCAAGTTACACCCATGAGGTGTCAAATTTTCTTAACAAGTATTACACTTGTCATATGAGCTTAATAAACAAGCCATTTCTTCCATCAAAACCACTAACTAGCAAAACACATTCCATTAGCTTCATTTCTTACATGCAATACCACCCAAAAACCTCTCTTCCTCCTCCTTGATTTCCGTCCCACCATCATCATCAAACACCACCTTTCATACAAATTTTAACCATAAACATATGTTATAATTAACATATGTTAATCTCCATTCAAAAAGATGAAGATTGGTGCAACTTATAACATCCAAGGAGGAGTATTCATGGTGTCTTAGGGCTGATTTTCCACAAGGTGATCATAGAGATTGATGGTCTTGAAGATGGTGTTTGCTAAGCACAAATTTCTCCATCAAAATCCATGTTTTGATCACAACCTACATCATCATGGTGGTATAAAGATTGTCCTCCTCAACTTCTTGTTATTTTGATTATGTAAACATGTATTTTATTTCCTATTGTATATGTATATGATGATTATATGATGATAAAAATGTTATGTGGGGTTTGTTGTTGATAATCATGGATAAAAAGATGAAAAACTATAAGTAAAAATGGGTCAATCTTGTTTAAATGATAGGTTGTATAAAAACAGTAAAGAACCACATGTTAGACTGATAAAATGATGAAGTAAAATGGATTTACAGTAAGCTATGGGTCTTGTACACATGTGAGAGTTGGCCATGAAATGGAATCATTGTAATGAGTGAGATATGATCAAAACAAGTTTAAGGTACAAATCTGAGGTTACTGTTTTGGACGATTTTTAGAAAATATTTAGAAGATGATTCAACAGTAGCTATAGAAGAGTTAAATGTAGCACATATCATGTAGTTTATGTGATAAAAATTTTAGCTTCTATATCCATGTATAACTCAAGATATGGCAGTTTTGGTGAAAGTAAAGATAAAAATCAGATTTTTGGAAATTAAAGAATAATACTATTATATAAGCACTCAAATTTTAATAGTATAAATTATAATTAAAACCCACTAACTCATGAATTTTATTTATAAAAATATGTACAATGATAAATAAGTGGACATTTTATAAAAATGGTAACTTGTTATGTTTTATAAGATATAAAACTATAAGCATGATTTTTACGACTATTTCGGCTATTGCCGTAAAATTAACGTTTTTGTTAAATAAAACTTAGATGGTTGGACCCGTCTAATGAAAACTTTACAAAACTTATATACTGATATATAGACATGTATAACAAGTAAAAACCAATAAAACCCGAACTATAGGGCATACGGACATTAACGAGCTAAGTAAACATATTGGACTAATACTTGGGCTAATAATTGGACTAAATAAGATAAACACCCATAAAAAGAACTTATTGGGATTAACCCATTTGGGCCCAACTTGAAAGTGTATGTACTGATAATATAAGTACAAAATGGATTAAAATAAGTTAAATAACTTATAATAAGCTTATTTGGACTTAAGACACGTAAATGGGTAAAACTAGTAAACTAGTATAAAAGCTATCGACATATAACACTAAAATGAGTAAACGAGAACATGTAAACCCACTTGATCATCATATATATATAATCATCATATGTATACATAATTGTTATTTTTATAAAGTCATTGGACATGAGTCTAAGACCGATTATTATTTGTCTAGGTTTCCGTGATTGAAGCACGTACCGTACGTCCGAATTGCCGATAACCCGCCTTCCCACATCAACGTGAGTTCATAGCCTCGCACTCTTTTAAATGTTTTTATGAAATGTTTTATAAACCCGCGAGGGAGATAACATGTTAGTTTTTATAAAATAGGACACCATTTGTCCCGATTGTTTGTTTATTGATTTTGGACCCGAATGATTGAATGACCCGATTGTATGACCCGATAAATGATTAATGGACCCGATAGATGAAATAAAATGGATTATTAAAGTTAGGTTATGTCACTAAAAGTCCCATTAGCATGAATTGTGAACTACCGGGAGTTGGTAGACGCTTATGCATATAATAGTACTATTTGGGGACGATCACCCCAGTTCGCGCCTTGACGGTTGATCCCCGTCATGCCACATTGATTGGTAAGCGAATTTATGTATGAGAAGATTTCCATAGCGTGACCTTTATGACGACACGCTACTTTAGATGGGCAAAATTGGTATCGGGTTAGCTACCCGTTGTTGGTTTAGTAAGGTAACAATGTCATGCGGCTTATAACAATCCAAAAATTAACAAAATACTAATAGACGCTCCGAATTACGATGTATTGCCTGACTAGCAATACAGGGTCATACTATTGATATTATGTTTGTATTTTGGTTTTTTATAACCATATTCATATACGGTTTTTACTTTCATACAACGTCATAAGACGTATTGTATGACGTTTAACGACAATGATTCATATAATGATTTTTAAGGCAAATGCCTATATTATGATTTTCGATAAGGATTTGTATAAAATGATTTCGGCTATTTCATGGCCTATCAAAACGATTTGTACAAAAATGATTTTCAGTAATATTTTTATACTGATATTATATTGATGGAATTTACTAAACTCTATGAATTCACTCGGCGTTATCGCTGACCTTTTCTTTTAACATGTTTTATCTTAGGTACTTGAAGGTAATTCTCGGGAAGACGACAAGAATTCATGGCCCGCACCTAAACTATGTTTTCCATTCAAATACTTTGTAAAACTTTGTATGAAATATAATGACTTTGGACCGATGTAACTTTGATATTTATGAATGGAAATGCTTTATTAATAAACGACGCGATTTTTATGCGTTGTCTATGATGTGAGTAATGTGCTATCCCGTAACACCAACTAGTCTTCCGCTGTACTGAGTTGTATAAATTTGGGGGTGTTACAGTTTGGTATCAGAGCTCTCGTTATAGAGAACGAAAGATTTTTAAAACCAAGGTTTTGAATAAAACATTTCAAAATCTTTTTACTATAAACATTTTTCTCAAAATGTCTAAAAATCTTTTGACTATAACGGTGCCGAAGAATTCCCGAGTTACCGACAAGGCCAGACTGAGAAGTGTTATTTTAATATATATATATATATAACTTGGATTATATATATACATATGATGTAATTTGATTACATGATTATTTGATGATTATTTCTATATTTATACGAGGTATTTATACGACGTAGATTGTCACAAGAAACCCTAACTCCCCTAGTAAATTAATCGAAGCTATTCTCGTAGGAATTCTAGCTATCCTAGATCTAAACCAAGTTGTGGATATTTATGATCCCAACAAATGGTTGATATTCGTAGAAATGTAGATATTAGTTGATTGTGATGTTGAAGAAGACTTGGCGTGATTATATCTGATATCGATGTCATGACGATCTTTCCTTATAGAGTGGAGTTTGACAAAACGTTACCACCTAGAAAGATGTCATCTGATTCGTTGTCATCCAATTCTTAAATTGAAATCGAAAGGGTGAATGTTGCACTTGAGGCTGTCATTGGAACCATTACCCAAAAGCCTCATGTCACTAATACCTTTCCGAGAGGTCTAGTGGAATGATCAAGTCATTTCATATTAATGACTCATTTGATAATTGTTGTTGTAAGAGCTAATAGGATTGGAAATTAAGTGTTGATTCATATTGAGATTGTATTGCCTTTACAAGGCCGAAGAATAAGGTTGTAAGTATTGGATAATGAGGTAGGATATCGAATTGAGTATAAAATTGGTTGAAACTTGAATAAAGTAAAATTTAACTTGTATGGAATATGAGATTGTTAAGAGGAAGTCGTTAAATTCTGTGATTGAATTATAAGGTTTTAAATGATTGTTAGTTCGTGTTAAGTGTTGTTCCTAGACCATTGTCCACTAATGAGGATGCCTAGTGTCCAAGAAATAAATTGAAGAAATCTTCTTCTAAATTGGGACCGATGGATCTTCCGGGACAGGTGGGACACCTAATGACTCTTGTGGATTAGTATTCATTGTGGTATCTTTTAAAAATCCCTAACTTAACTGAGACATCAGTTGGTAGGATGAGTTCTGAGAATTGCATGACATAGTGACACGTAATGTGTTACGGTACAATTTTGACTTGTTTGTGATTAATGAAAAGACTACCTTTGATTGCTAAATTCTACATGTGTCGATGTTATCTATCTTTTCTTGCTTCTTCCTAACGCTCGCATTAGTGATGCAACCATTGAACAAGTACTCATCTCGAATTGAGTTACGTTGTGGATTATTCTTTTAGAGTGCCATCGAGATCATGAACCTCATGATTTATTTGGCTAAGCTCATTTCCTATCATATTGTAGTTAAGTTCTTGGTGAACAACTCTTCATCACTCCTTTGCATATCACACATTGTTTTTATAAAGTTAAAACCGTATCCTTTGAGAAAATTTAATTTTCAACACAATAAGGATTATTCAAAGTGAGATTTATAAGTGATTGATATCAAAATGAAGTTGTTCATGAGACGCTTTGGAAACTTAATTATTTCCGTAACAAAGAAAATCTTTGTAAATTTATTCTTGATTCTTATTTAAGAATTGAGCATGAAAATGTTTTTATTATAAACATGATGATAAAATTTTGACGAACTGAGTATTGCATCGTTAATCTTGAAATTGTATATAGTTGCGCGCCTACATACAATTTGGAATGGACTATGCAAGGCTGATTAGTAGTCACCATAAAACTAATGAATAAACACTGAATTTTCTTTGAAGATTGTGAAAGAATAAATTTTATGAGATCTGCAAGAAGTGAAAAATAAGGACATAGTGTTAGGGACATCTACATATGTGCCTGTAACATCTATTCTTTTAAGTCGAATTTACTCATCTGTGGAAATTGTCTTATTTGACAATTGACAATTCTCTCTTGTCCAATTCTCCCGTAGTAAGACTCTTAGGAAAAGTATCTGATCACCGAGTGTTGATACCCGACTGGATGTATTGACATTCTTAACATTTCTTATGATTTGATTTCATTTGAATGACCTGGGTAACGATCCGAGGAGCTTTCGAATGCGTACTCAAATTATGAAAACATGGGATATATTCATATTCGTTAAATGTTTTCGTCTGTATCTGATTTGAAATTCTCTCGCATAGATTATGCGTTGACCTTAATCTTTTAATAGTAGTTGTGTATCCTAATATCCCTGAATTTGTGAAGGATTATGAATTATTATTAGTCTTTTGAGAAGTTCACATCTTATCGACGTCAATAAAACTGGAAAGTTGGAAATGCCAGTAGAATGGATTGATTGATTATGACATGACGACATTGTCTTAATTGACGGGAACTCGAATTGAATTCCCTAAAAGATAAGATGTTGATTATCAAAAGTGAACTAAATAATTCTTGACGAATGATCATATCCTGTATTTAGACTTGAGATTATATTGTGAATGGTTGTGAACTAGTTATAGATATTATAATCTAGAAAGAACCTAATATGAATTTAATAAGAGATGTTTCAGTTATCTGAAACTTTAGGAAGTATTTGTTGATGAATTACCTAGACTTTCGCCATTAAGGCAAGTAGAAATTGGTATTGATTATATTTCCGGTACTGCACTTGTGGCTTGTGCACTGTACGTCAGCACCATCTGAATTTAAGGAATTACCGTACAACTGAGAAAGTTGTCGGAGAAAGATTTTATTATACCAAGCCTGTCATCCTGAAGAGCTATGGTGTTATCTTTCCTTATATTTATAGATTACTGTGACTGAGTAAATTGACAATCAAAAACGATATCCATAACTCGAAATGGAAGAAATGTTCGATCATTTACAAGGTTCTAGCAAATTTGATCCATAGCATGGTTATCATCAACTTCGCATCTGCGAAAGAGATTATCTATTCCAATCACTACATCCGGTGCTTGTAATGAACATTATGAGTTCCACGTGATGTCGTTTGGATTGACAATGCACATATAGTATTCATAATTATGATGAATCACGTGTGTAGGCTGTAATTTGATAAATTCATGCATGTGATCATTAAGAACTATTTGTTTGTTTATAAGAATAAGAATGAGTTAATAATTAATTATAAATTGCCCTGAGTTGGCTAAACAATGAAAACCCATACCTTAAATAATTAACATGTGATTAAGGACTTAATCCTTTATATGATTTAACCGTGTGATTAGTAGATAATGGAAGCTATATTGACTTTTCAAAGATTAGAACCATTAACGCTTAGGGATTAAAAACTTAATCCTTTACATAAAATGACCGTTGGATTAATAATGGTAAGATGTATGCATATAGACTCTTCAAAAATTAAGAGCCCTTTTAAGACTTTGGATATTACCAAAAAGAAATGGAAATATGTTTTGACAAATGTTTTAACAAAGGATTTTAAGGGATTATTCCCTTATACACAAACCATTTAACTAAACTTCTGTTTAGGGGTAAATGTTTGTGTATACCTCCAGATAACTTAAAAAGGATTGAGGAAAACCATTTATACCATAACCTGAAAACTTAAAACGACAATTTTTGCTTTTCAACTAAGAAAACTTTGACCAAAGTATAAACAAAGGTTTTTCAAACATTTACGGATCTTGCTAAATATTTTCGATAAATCAACAAAAATATTGTTAATTAAATTCAAATTTATTTTTGAACATTTTATATAATTGGTCGAACTAAGAAATTTAAAATTTTTACGTTTACATTTCACAAAAATTAAATAATTACTGTTAATTTACATGTAATAATTATCGACGCTTTAGACGTCAGAGTGAGAAAAACTGATAAAAATGATAATTGAGACAAAACTGAAACATAAAAGATAAGAAGAAAGAATTTTGAATAAATACAGTTATGATATTTATTTCATCAGGAGAAAGTGAACGTAATTACTGACGCATAATATAGAAAGAATATCTGAGTGAATTGTGGACATGATAATTATAACATCATGAGAGGTGAATATAGATACCGACGCATTATGTAGAAAAGATAAAGAACCAGTTAGGACATGTTCCTTAATAATGAAGGTGCAAAATAAATTGCCAAACGATATAAAAATAAACAATGGTTGTAAAAAGGATAATATAGATAATAAAAAGGGATTCGTGACTAATATGAATCATTAAGATTGAGAAGCCGATAGCGTTAAATGTATAAAAGACCACTTGTGATTGTATAAATATGGAGATAGTGAGATATAGTTATGTTGGAATTTGTAAGTATAAGTATTCTATTTATGTCATTTCTGACTAGAAGTATCTTTGACTGAAGAAGTTGTACTGATGGCAATTATTAAGGCAGACATCGCCTCATACATTAGTAAACGTCTAGCTATTGCTAAGGTCATCATCCGAATTTGATTCGATTTGGGTCATCGTCGACAGACTGACCAAATCTGCTAATATCATTCCCGTTAATGATAAATGCAAAAGAGTTATGTAAACATAGTGTGCCTGTATGGAACATCTATATCAAGATCCTCGCTTCGCATCGAATTTCTAGAGAATTGCTCAGAAATCATTGAGAACGAACCTTGATGAGAGTGCTATGTACCACCCCAAATCGAAGGGACGAGGTAAAGTAACGATACAAAGCAATATAAGTGCTGTTTTATGTTTGAATGATTGACCTTTGATAATAGACCGTATAATCGTTTTCCTTTGGAGAGATTACCATTGATAATCATTGTATTAGGATTGAAATCGAATCTTGTTAGAATCTATATTAGAGCATCTGTAAACAGGAGTTGAGATGAAGACACCCGACATACACCCATTGTGAGTTGGACATGTCTCTTAGGTTTAAGGTTTCCTATGATGGCAAACCTAACCTTGCAAACTACCCGACCCGCGAAATCTGAAATGATTGTTGAAATTAGGATCTGATTATTGACTGCCGATAGTAGGCAAGAGGTTATGTGAATGTGAAATGTAGATCTTGAAGTGCCAAATGGGTAGCGAAGTTATGCCACAAAATTTTTAAAAGTTGGAAAAATGAATTCATGATCTGACAAATCATGGGATATAAGTCCCCGTTGTATGCGACCATTGAGATGATGTAAAATATTTGGTTTGAAAGGCATATAAGTTGGATCTACCCTAGGACTTCACGGACTGCGTGAATTATGTTTCGTATATCGAACTTGATGGAATATGTATCAAGTGAAATTCTGATTATTCTTAGTAGAGCTTAGATCGGCGAAAAGTTGCATTCATCGAAAACCCGTGAACATCATGGATAGAGAAAGTAAGTCAACATTAAGCCTGATCTTATTCCCGTAGTTATGTTTGATGAAACTCGCGTATTGTAATTGAACGTGTGAGAAAAGACCGAGTGTGGAGGAAATACCCACATGGCTTTAACTCTATAAGAAGCGAGTAGTAAGGTAAGATGATCTTTGAGGACAAAGATCCTGTTTAGGGGTAAATGCTGTGACAATCCGTCAATTTATGGGTGATATTTTATTCTCGAATATTATTTAAAAACATTATTTTAATGTTACAATATGAACTCACATATTTTTGGGAAGAAATTTGGATTTACGTCTTGGAGTAGCATCGACTACCTCTAAACCGGAGGATTCAACGTTACGTGCTTACGTTTACGTACACCGTCTTTGGTGACAGTCCGACATTTCAGAAAATAAATTTATCCACGAATATTATTTTGGAGTTTTAAATTTGTGTTGGTTCATAAACTCAGAAATTTACGAGAAGAGACTAGGACTTACGATTTTATTTTAACGTCCTTTACGACTAAACCGGAAACCTTAGGATTACGTATTTACGTTTTCGAACTCCGTTTTTGATGAGACAATTTTTATTGGATTCGTTTTGTGCCGTTGATTCACAATTTATAAAAACGTTTTTCATAAAACGACCCGAGGGCACGCAAATCGAGGAAACTAGAATCGAGGAGTACCCGTAAATTAGCGGGATGGGACAAAATAATTTATCCAACCCCACTAACTTAATGGGCGGCAAAACTAGCAAGTTACACCCATGAGGTGTTAAATTTTCTTAACAAGTATTACACTTGTCATATGAGCTTAATAAACAAGCCATTTCTTCCATCAAAACCACTAACTAGCAAAACACATTCCATTAGCTTCATTTCTTACATGCAATACCACCCAAAAACCTCTCTTCCTCCTCCTTGATTTCCGTCCCACCATCATCATCAAACACCACCTTTCATACAAATTTTAACCATAAACATATGTTATAATTAACATATGTTAATCTCCATTCAAAAAGATGAAGATTGGTGCAACTTATAACATCCAAGGAGGAGTATTCATGGTGTCTTGGGGCTGATTTTCCACAAGGTGATCATAGAGATTGATGGTCTTGAAGATGGTGTTTGCTAAGCACAAATTTCTCCATCAAAATCCATGTTTTGATCACAACCTACATCATCATGGTGGTATAAAGATTGTCCTCCTCAACTTCTTGTTATTTTGATTATGTAAACATGTATTTTATTTCCTATTGTATATGTATATGATGATTATATGATGATAAAAATGTTATGTGGGGTTTGTTGTTGATAATCATGGATAAAAAGATGAAAAACTATAAGTAAAAATGGGTCAATCTTGTTTAAATGATAGGCTGTATAAAAACAGTAAAGAACCACATGTTAGACTGATAAAATGATGAAGTAAAATGGATTTACAGTAAGCTATGGGTATTGTACACATGTGAGAGTTGGCCATGCAATGGAATCATTGTAATGAGTGAGATATGATCAAAACAAGTTTAAGGTACAAATCTGAGGTTACTGTTTTGGAAGATTTTTAGAAAATATTTAGAAGATGATTCAACAGTAGCTATAGATGAGTTAAATGTAGCACATATCATGTAGTTTATGTGATAAAAATTTTAGCTTCTATCTCCATGTAGAACTCAAGATATGGCAATTTTGGTGAAAGTAAAGATAAAAATCAGTTTTTTGGAAATTAAAGAATAATACTATTATATAAGCACTCAAATTTTAATAGTATAAATTATAATTAAAACCCACTAACTCATGAATTTTATTTATAAAAATATGTACAATGATAAATAAGTGGACATTTTATAAAAATGGTAACTTGTTATGTTTTATAAGATATAAAACTATAAACATGATTTTTACGACTATTTCGGCTATTGCCGTAAAATTAACGTTTTTGTTAAATAAAACTTAGATGGTTGGACCCGTCTAATGAAAACTTTACAAAACTTATATACTGATATATATACATGTATAACAAGTAAAAACCAATAAAACCCGAACTATAGGGCATACAGACATTAACGAGCTAAGTAAACATATTGGACTAATACTTGGGCTAATAATTGGACTAAATAAGATAAACACCCATAAAAAGAACTTATTGGGCTTAACCCATTTGGGCCCAACTTGAAAGTGTATGTACTGATAATATAAGTACAAAATGGATTAAAATAAGTTAAATAACTTATAATAAGCTTATTTGGACTTAAGACACGTAAATGGGTAAAACTAGTAAACTAGTATAAAAGCTATCGACATATAACACTAAAATGAGTAAACGAGAATATGTAAACCCACTTGATCATCATATATATATAATCATCATATGTATACATAATTGTTATTTTTATAAAGTCATTGGACATGAGTCTAAGACCGATTATTATTTGTCTAGGTTTCCGTGATTGAAGCACGTACCGTACGTCCGAATTGCCGATAACCCGCCTTCCCACATCAACGTGAGTTCATAGCCTCGCACTCTTTTAAATGTTTTTATGAAATGTTTTATAAACCCGCGAGGGAGATAACATGTTAGTTTTTATAAAATAGGACACCATTTGTCCCGATTGTTTGTTTATTGATTTTGGACCCGAATGATTGAATGACCCGATTGTATGACCCGATAAATGATTAATGGACCCGATAGATGAAATAAAATGGATTATTAAAGTTAGGTTATGTCACTAAAAGTCCCATTAGCATGAATTGTGAACTACCGGGAGTTGGTAGACGCTTATGCATATAATAGTACTATTTGGGGACGATCACCCCA
This sequence comes from Glebionis coronaria, assembly GCA_025667525.1. Taxonomy (NCBI): domain Eukaryota; kingdom Viridiplantae; phylum Streptophyta; class Magnoliopsida; order Asterales; family Asteraceae; genus Glebionis; species Glebionis coronaria. Next base: position 393,695,938 of record CM046882.1, read on the forward strand.
GTTCGCGCCTTGACGGTTGATCCCCGTCGTGCCACATTGATTGGTAAGCGAATTTATGTATGAGACGATTTCCATAGCGTGACCTTTGTGACGACACGCTACTTTAGATGGGCAAAATTGGTATCGGGTTAGCTACCCGTTGTTGGTTTAGTAAGGTAACAATGTCATGCGGCTTATAATAATCCAAAAATTAACAAAATACTAATAGACGCTCCGAATTACGATGTATTGCCTGACTAGCAATATAGGGTCATACTATTGATATTATGTTTGTATTTTGGTTTTTTATAACCATATTCATATACGGTTTTTATTTTCATACAACGTCATAAGACGTATTGTATGACGTTTAACGACAATGATTCATATAATGATTTTTAAGGCAAATGCCTATATTATGATTTTCGATAAGGATTTGTATAAAATGATTTCGGCTATTTCATGGCCTATCAAAACGATTTGAACAAAAATGATTTTCAGTAATATTTTTATACTGATATTATATTGATGGAATTTACTAAACTCTATGAATTCACTCGGCGTTATCGCTGACCTTTTCTTTTCACATATTTTATCTCAGGTACTTGAAGGTAATTCTCGGGAAGACGACAAGAATTCATGGCCCGCACCTAAACTATGTTTTCCATTCAAATACTTTGTAAAACTTTGTATGAAATATAATGACTTGGGACCGATGTAACTTTGATATTTATGAATGGAAATGCTTTATTAATAAACGACGCGATTTTTATGCGTTGTCTATGATGTGAGTAATGTGCTATCCCGTAACACCAACTAGTCTTCCGCTGTACTGAGTTGTATAAATTTGGGGGTGTTACAGAATTGTTCAATGAAAGGCCCTTAATGGCTTGGATCAATTCTTGACTTGACTTAAGAAGCATCTCATGATCCCTATCTATCCTTTGAAGTATCTCTTGGTGACTCTTGAGGAATTGGTTATCACAAGGTGTTTGAGAATATTTTTGGATAACATGAACCCTTTCTTCAAATTGAGTGTTTGTTTGCACCATTTCTTTGGTCTCAATAATAACCCAAGCTTCTTGAATGGATTTAAGAAGAATATTTCCTCCCGCGGAAACATTGAGTGACTCTTGGTTATGAGGTCTAAGGCCATTGTAGAAAGTATTGACTTGGTGAACATCATCTAATCCATGGTTAGGGCATCTCCTCAATAACTCTCTATACTCCTCCCAAGCATCACTAAATGTTTGACTAGGTTTTTGTTGAAAGCCTATAATTAAGTTCCTCAAAGCCGTGGTCTTAGATGGGGGAAAGAGCTTGTTCAAAAACTTCTTAGTGAAACCATCCCATGTGGTAATGCTCTCGGGTGGTTGTGTATCTAACCAATGCTTTGCCAGACCCTCTAGTGAAAATTGTACCAATATCAACTTAGTGGCATCATGGGGAACTCCATTGTACTTAATGGTGTTTTAAAGAGCAATAAATTTCTTAAGGTGATCATGTGGATTATCATTCTTGTTTCCATAAAATGGTGCATTTGAAACCAAGTTAATCATGGATGTTTTTAGCTCAAATGTGTTTGCGGGAATATCGGGTATCTTGATAGCATCGGCACATCCTTGTACATTGGATTGTAAGTGCTCCATCAAAGGTCGAGTGTAAACTCCGGCCATGGCTTCTTGTTGTGTGTGGATCAAAGCACGATTCTCGAGATCGGTTTGATGGATGGTGGTGTTCCTACTCTTTCTCTTTTTCTTCCTTTTCGGAGGAAGGGGTTGTACACCAATCAGTATTTGTGCACACCCGCGAGTGAGCATGCAACTCAATACGAGGAATGAGAGAGAAGCTCACGTTTGACTTTGAAGAGAAAAGGATTATCCTCTTCAAGTTTCAATATGAAATATCCACAAGAAAGTATAATATATGTATGTACTACTTGGGTGCAAGATCCCCAATGAAGCTTTCCTTCTTAGAATACTCACTAGTGAACGGGGGGTTAGGTGGCGCGAAGCGCTTAAGTAGCTATTGACCCTTAGATGGCATTTTATACCACATCGCCTTTCTATTCACTTTGTAGTTTGTATTCTTCGAATTATTGCTTATTGGAAGTATTTATCTATTCTTGCTTTATTGAATTTGATCGATACGCGTGTCAAGGACCGGAACGCCCCCTAACACGGTGTATTGCCTTGGAAATACTTATGGAGAATATGTGTATTGGTTGTTCTTATACGTATACGTATTTACATAAAATAATATAGGAAAAATATTTTTGTATTTATTGGGTTTTTAAAAGAAAATACTATATGTACATAAAAACCGAGGGAATCTAATAATATATATTTTTGGGTGCAATCTCTTAGGAAAAAGATTGCTTTTTGATTTTTTAATTTTTTGGTCAATTCTTTAGGAAAAGAATTGTTTTTGTTAATTTTTTAGTTTTTATATTTTTATACTTTTGATTTTTTTATTGTTTTTTATTTATGATAGGCAAAAATAACGTTCACTAGGTGAACGGATCCCAAAAGCCAATTAAAACCGTCAATCGATAGTCTCTCGTAAAGTCAAAGAACCGGCAGCGGCACCATTTGAAATTGTGTAAATTGAAGTTCGTTTCTCTCGATTCTTAACCAATTGAAAGTCCTAACAAGATCAAGTTTATTATCGTTTTTGGTTGATAGGGTTATTTGGATTTTCTATGTCTATTTAAGCAAGCAAGTAAAAATATGAAAAATATTAACTACGTATCCGTAAAACAATTAGCACTTACCAAGTTTTTATTCAAATAAGATCAAAATTGTAAATCTATGGAAATGATGTGCTAAAAATGTAAGTACTTGAAACAAAAATGCTTGGAATGTAAAAAATCAGAAAGTAAAAGGACTAATTATGCAAAATGTAACAAACTACTAACAAAATGTAACAACTTTTAAAACTACTTAACTGAAAATGACAAGTATAGAAAAGTTTAGGACTTAAACTATGCAAACCATAAAAACATGGAAGATTAGCCACCAATTCAAACAGGAACAAAGTTTAGGGACTATTATGCAATTAAGTGGGAAATTATATCAAAAACGGGCTAGTAGAACAAATAAGCTCGTATAAGCTCAATATTGCACCAAATAAGCTGAATCAAGTTTCAAACTGCTTAAAACTGAAAAACACTTAGGCTTATCCAAGGAAAAGACTTGAAATGCAATAAAACTCAAATAAGCCAACTTTAATAAGCCACTAATAAGCTATCTGATAAGCTAGACATGCACAACCAGATTTTTAAGCTAAATCTTGTTAATCAGTCTAAGGAGAGTCTAGAATGTCTTCTTTTATGGAAAATGATCAAGTGATGAAGCTGGAATTTGCAAATAAGCTGAAACTAGCTTATTGACCAAGTTTGACCAAAAAAATTGAAAAAACTGAAAACCTCCAGATCTACTCAAGACAACTTCCTTAACAAGATTGTGAAAGAAAATAGCAAAATTTATGAAGTGGATTTGCCAGAATAAGAAATCAGAAAGCACTTTTATCAAAGAAACTTGATGTTGCTCAACAGCTTATTAAAAAGCTAATTTCTCAATTGAAACAAGATACTATATGATTTCCTTTTAAGCACTCAAACTTCAAATGTTGTATGACAAGTAGAAACTGGTTTGAAGGAATTTCATCAAGAATTGAACAAATGCTAAGTGATTGAATATGGCTACTTTTATATGAACTAGTTTAGCAAACCTGACCCAAACTTTTTTACAACCAATTGCCTGTTTGACCTTATTATTGACTTTAAAACTACTCAACCTTGTTTAAAATGACTAAAGAAATGTAAATGAGCAAAGTTTAACCAATTAACAACACTTGAACTACAACATGACAACAAATCCAAACACTACTTTACTGATCTTTGAACAACTTTTATGAAGAAAATTTTAGCAATTGGTTGAGCTGAGTAAAGGTTGATATCTAGCTAAACTTGATGATCAAAATGAAGCACAATTGAACCAAGAACTTGCAGTAAAACAGACAAAGTATCAAAATGCTAATTCAAGCTAGGTAACTGATGGAAATGAATTCAGAAACAAGTAATAAGCAGGCAAAAGAGTATCAAACTAACAAGAAGCTATCTACTTCATCAAGATCAATCCAAGAACATACTAAACACACTTGATCATAGCAACAGATAAGATTTAAGCTAGAATGTAGCATGTAGAAGACTGTTTAGCGGAACTGAACTCAAGAACTAGAAACCTTTTAGCAATGTGCCTCCACTGATGGAGTAGGTAGGCGTTGAGCCTCCTAAATAGTGTTAAACCACCACCTTAACACTATGAACCACTAATCAACCATCTACATTCATCATCATCACCATATCTACTCAAATTCTGCTTCTATCAACAAGAACAACTACTAGATCAACAAGAACAGGATTGAACAGCTACAATTCTTCACAATGAGCTCCTTATGATCAAATGTGATCACAAGTAACTCATAACAACACAAGATCAACAGTAATGCAAGGATTGAATAGGTGATTGAAGGAAAAATGGTGGAATTTTATTGCTATGAATGTGAAAGTTTGTTACAAAGTTTGGTAAGAGGTTACAACTAACTATAACTAACTCAAGAGTTTGTCAGGCTCTTGAGTTCGTTACACTAACAGTTAACTAACTAGAGTGAGAGAGAAAAAGGGAAGTGTGTGAAATTTTCACACTTTAGCTACATACCACAAATGAGAGGACAGTTCCCTATTTATAGACAAAAAGTGAGAAGTTGTTGGAGCTGATTATGTGTCCCAACCAATCAATTGCTGCCAAGTGTCCTGAATTTCTCAATTGAAACTAGCCGTTATGAACTTGAAATTGGGATTTTCTTCTGGGTTGATTTTCAGATTAATTGAGCATGTGGGAAAGATTCCTTTCTTGAAAACGATCACTTTTCATGTATAAAGTTTTTCTTAATATGCATTGTAACTCAAATTCGTTCATGGGTTGCTTTGTTGAAGAAGATGATACGTGGCATTATCTGGTTGGGTGAGAGAATAGCACACCAATCATAATCCATTTTTGGATAAAAGGATTATTGGTTGGCATGTTTTGATTGGTTAAAAGTTGAGTAGTGGAGTATACTATAGCAAAGCGGCGCATTTATTTCTTTGGTGATGTGGCTTGCCAGCTATTAATCCATGTTTAATAAATCTTGCACTCTTATTGGCTGAAAACTCTTTCACACGGATTAAGACCAATCTTAGTGTATTTTTGGCAAGTTTAGTCCTCATACTTAGGCAGAATATCCAAATGAGCTAGGAACTTCATTTTAATGGCATTTTTGGTCCTTCCACTTAAAAACTTGTCTAATTTGACCCTTTGACTTGGTGGACTGAAGAGTTGAACATGTTTGACTTGAATCTTGACTTTGACAAATTTACACTTTGAGTCCTTCAACTTTGGAGTGTTGTCAAGATAGGTCCTTCATCTTCAAAGTCTTGTCATCTTTGATCCTTCTTTGTCTTTTTCATCCAAATAAGCTTGATTTCTTCTTATTGGCATGAAAATGTATCCTTCTTACCTATTTATACACAAACACAAAACATACCACATAATTCCGCTTTATAGCACAAAAGTTAGGTATTTTCCTTGTGTTTTAGGGTGATTTGTTGATTAATTGATATGAGTTTTTGCTCATATCAAATCCCCTACACTTGAACATTTCCATGACCTCATGAAATGCTATATTTTAAAGCACAAATTTACATTCTCCTCATAATTAACCCACCTTGGCCAGTATGGAATGCTATTACACTATGCTACTCTATATGATGCATGATTTTGATTTTGAACAATGCAATACAAAAGAAACAATTCTATTTATATCTTTTTGGATTTTTCTTGAAATGGGCTCTGATGGAAAAACTCATAAAGAAGTCAATGGCTTAAATTAGGGCTTGGGTACCATGGACACTTATCACCCTCAAGTTTCACTTTCCCCATACCAAGCTTAAAAATAGGATCATTGCATTAACAAGTAAAAAGGTGCATCAACTTATTCATGACAATTAATTGTAGAACCGGTTATTATATGAGCAAATTGCTTGAAGGCAAATTTGTCATTATTTGAAGCGTGAAATATAAGAAATGTAAAATCCAAAAATAAGGAAGCACGGTTTTAATCCTAAGTAATCCTCTCATCCATTACTTGAAAAACCGCTCACAATTAATATAAGTCTGTTTCAAGAATAATAAGTCATTCGCCTTATGTGTAAAATCCTTATGTCATGCATTAATAAGTAGCTACACACTCGCTTAAGAAAGAATAATAAAACTCACGCAATAATTTACATCCGCCGCCTTTTTGGGACTTTGGATCTTTAATCCCGCAACCCGTTAAGGTAATATTAGATTGGAGCAACTATTAAATCTCTGCAACCCGTCAAGGTAATATTGGAATCTAATAGTTACTATAATTAACACTTCACTGCCCCTCTTGGGAGTCTTGTATAATTATTTTTTTCTTTTCTTTTTTTTTTCTAGCAACTCATTTTTTTGTAAGCCATTTTTATTTTTCTTTATTCCTCACAAAGAAATTTGAAAAGAATAAAAGGAAAAACACCCGCTAAATATTAAGCATGACATAAGTCTAGTACACATAAAACGTTCTAACTTAGAATCTTAAGACGTACTTATACCAACCATGAATGATTAGACAAAATGCATAAGAGATTACAAACCGATTAAAACCGTTCTTGATTATTTATTAACATATATACATGCGAAGAAATTAGAGATAAGGAAGAGAAGCGTTTAGCCACAAGTAATTATCATGAAGTTTATCTAGCCCTTTTATACTTGCTTCAACTCTATCATTTCCCATTCTCCACAAATTTAAAATCTCAAATAATGAGAGTGGTGGATGCTTAGCCTAATAGACCAATGAAGGACTACATGGTTAAAGATACTAGCTAGAGAATGCTTAAGATAAGCAAACTCGGGTTGAGTCAAAATATCTATGGCGGGCCTAATATGTCAAAGAAGTCTAAAGTTATATATTTTTGATAAAAAATAAAAGAAGAAATATATACAATGCAAATGTGATATGCAAATGAAAAATGATTGATGCAAAAATTATGAATGCATTTTTTTGGTGGCCAAAGTAGATCAAAAATTTGAAAAATGTTTGAAAAATTAATTTTCCATGTTATCATGAAGGTCAATGACAAAGTCTAGGTAAGGTCACTTCGATAGAAGACCCCCCTACACTTAAGATAAACATTGTCCTCAATGTTTAAGAGCATGGAAGTATAAAACTTCCCCTACACTTATGACAATGAATAGACTTTGCTTAACCCAAGTTAAGGAAAGATCAACTATAGTGAATTCATTTTTAAAGCACAATGTGTCTATGAAAAATCACAATAGTAACGAAGTGAACCGGATACAAGGGCCTCCTCCATAAGCTCCAAAGCACGTGATGAGTGAGAAACCCTACAAACAACATGAAGACAAAAGAAGGTCTCCCCTACACTTCTCATCAACTTGTTATCCTTATTTCTAACCTACAACACTCTAGATCTAAAAACTTCTAAACCTAGTTATTCAAGCTTGATTTAAGGAGTCTCTAGCTCGAGTCTTCCCACAATGAATTAATTCATAGGGAAAATGGGGATTTCTTGGACCATTTCCACGGAAATGTCCTCCCCAAAATAGTGCTTCACACAGAGACCATTCACTTTAAAATTGGGACCATCGGGTTGTTAGTTCAATATGGAAATACTTGAGCAATAGTGAATTGACCGGACCATCTTGACTTAAGCTTGTCCGCAAAAAGTTTCAACCTTGAGTTAAAGAGGAGAACCGGCTCTCCAACTTTAAACTCACGATTCTTGATCTTAGCATCATGCAATTTCTTAGTTTTCTCCTTATAAAGCAATGGGTTTTCATAGGCATTGGCTCTCAATTCATCCATATCATTAAGTTGATCCTTTCTATGTGAACCGACTTGGTTTAAATCAAAGTTAGCCCACTTGAGAGCCCATGAAGCCTTATGTTCTAACTCGAATGGGAGGTGGCATGCTTTTCCATAGACAAGCCTATGTGGCGTACAAACAATTGGTGTCTTAAAAGCCGTCCTAAAAGCCCACAAAGCATCATCAAGCTTATTCGACCAAGAAGCTCGATGCTCTCCCACCGTTCTCTCCAAAATTCTCTTTAAACCATGATTTGTGACCTCGTTTTGACCATTGGTTTGAGGGTGATACGCGGTAGAAAGTCTATGATTAAATCCATATATCTTCATAACTATCTTGAATTGATCATTACAAAAGTGCGTACCACGATCACTTATGATGGCCCGAGGTACACCAAATCTAGCAAACAATTGCTTCAAAAATTTCACAACAACTCGAGCATCATTAGTAGGTAAGGCTTTGGCCTCAACCCATTTTGACACATAATCCACCGCTACGAGTATATACTTATTTCCCTTTGAAGATGGAAAAGGGCCCATAAAATCTATTCCCCACACATCAAAAATATCACACTCTTAAATGAAGTTTTGTGGCATCTCATCACGTTGTGTAATTTTTCCTTGTCTTTGACATACATCACAAAATTTCACCATCTCTTGGGCATCTTTATAAATGGAAGGCCAATAGTAACCCGAATCAAAGACTTTCTTGGCGGTATATTTGGGCCCAAAATGTCCAACCGTAGGTCCCTTATGACAAGCTTCTAAAATCTTAAATGCCTCGGGCCCATCTACACACCGTCTAATGATTTGGTCCGCACATTGCCTAAATAGGTAAGGATCATCCCAAAAGTAATACTTTACTTCCTTGAGAAATTTCTTCTTTTGTTGGGAAGTAAGACCCTCTATAAGCACATTCCCCACAAGATAGTTTGCAATATCCGCAAACCAAGGGGTGGCATCCTCTTGAGAAGAGATAGACATGAGCTCCTCTAATGGAAAGGATTCATTGATTTCTTTATTAGGAAAATCTCCTTGAAAAGGATGCTCAAGTCTACTCAAGTGATCCGCCGCTAAATTCTCGGCTCCTTTCTTATCTCGAATCTCTATCTTAAACTCTTGAAGCAATAAAACCTATCTCAAAAGCCTAGGCTTAGCATCTTACTTTTTCATGAGATACTTGAGAGTGGAATGATCCGTATACACTATGGTTTTGGATAACACAAGGTATGGTCTAAATTTCTCAAAGGCATAAACTATAGCAAGCAATTCTTTTTCCGTGGTAGTATAATGAAGTTGTGCACCCGTCATGGTTTTACTAGCATAGTGTATAGGTTGAAAATGCTTATTCACTCTTTATCCTAACACGGCCCCCACCGCTTAATCACTAGCGTCACACATAAGCTCAAAAGGTAATTCCCAATTTGGAGAAACCAAAACGGGAGCCTTAGTAAATTTCTCCTTAAGAGTCTCAAATGAATCCAAACACTCTTGGTTGAAAATGAAAGGAGCCTCTTTTTCCAAGAGGTGGGTCATCGGTCTTGCTATCTTAGAAAAATCTTGTATAAAGCGTCTATAAACCCCGCATGACCTAAGAAACTCCTTACACCTTTAACCATAGTGGGTGGGGGAAGCTTAGCAATCACATCAATTTTAGCTCGATCCACTTCTAATCCCTTATTGGATATCTTGTGTCCCAAAACAATTCCCTCTTTCACCATAAAATGACATTTCTCCCAATTAAGAACTAAACGGTTTTCCTCACACCGCTTAAGCATTTGTTCTAAATTGGTGAGATAAGAGGTAAATGAATCTCCAAATACGGAGAAATCATCCATGAAAACCTCCATAGTTTGGTCAATCATATCATGGAAAATTGCCATCATACACCTTTGAAATGTCCCTGGTGCATTACACAAGCCAAAAGGCATTCTCTTGTAAGCAAATGTATCATAGGGACAAGTTAATGTGGTCTTTTCTTGATCCTTAGGGTCAATGGGTATTTGAAAATAACCCGAAAATCCATCAAGAAAGCAATAGTAATCATTTCCCGCTAAGCGTTCAAGCATTTGGTCCATAAAAGGCAATGGGAAATGATCTTTCTTAGTAGCCTCATTGAGCTTCCTATAATCAATACAAACTCTCTAACCCGTAACAAGTCTTGTAGGAATAAGCTCATTGGTCTCATTGGGTACTACGGTGATTCCACCCTTTTTAGGAACACAATGTACCGGGCTAACCCATGGAGAGTCAGAAATGGGGTAAATCATGCCCGCATCAAGGAGTTTGATAACTTCCTTTTTAATGACCTCATGGATTTTAGGGTTAACCCTTCTTTGGCTTTGAATTGCGAGTTTATAATCATCCTCCATAAGGATTTTTTGTGTACAAAAATGTGGATCAATTCCCCTTATGTCGAATATTTTCCATGCTAAGGCTTGCTTATGTCTCTTAAGGACTTCTATGAGTTTCTCTTTCTCATCCTCTTTCAAATCTTTAGCAATTATCACGGGTAATTGGTCTTTTCCCTCTAAGAAAGCATACTCTAGGTGGGATGGAAAGTCCTTAAGTTCAAGTGGAGGTGGAATCTCTATGGAAGTTTTAACTATGGATGGATCATCATTGGTTACTTCTTGTGGAATGGGTGAAGGAATGGGGTCCTCATTGAGCAACTTTTGGATACTGAGAATATCTTTTTCCTAATTGATGGGAGAATCATCATTACCAAGAAAGTTGGACTCAAATTCCTCCAAGAGGAAATCACTCTCTCCAAAAGGTGTTAAGGAGGGAGCAATTGAGGCCACGGTTTCAACATGAGGCATATCCTCACTACTACTCTTGCAAGCATCATGAAAATGCTCATCACACACCTCATCTAGCACATCAACTATGTTAATGGTTTCAAAAGGTTTAGACTCTTTCATCTCTTTCCTATCACACACTTTCCCTAACTTAAACACCACTTTCTCATCCTCAACTCACATAATTAGTTCTCCCTCCGCCACATCTATTAAAGTACGACCCGTTCTCAAAAACGGTCTACCAACAATCAAAGGAACTCTAGGGTCCATATCATAATCAACTACTACAAAGTCGGCTGGAAAGGTAAACTCCTACACACCTACAAACACATCCTCCGCGATACCTATCGGGTAAGCTATGGTACGGTTGGCTAACTCAAGTGTCATCCTAGTGGGAGTGAGCTCGGGAAGAGAGATTTTTTCCAAACCAATAAAGGCATGAGGTTTATGCTTGCCCCTAGATCCGCCAAAGGAATGCAATTTTCCACCCCGGGAAAATTACAAGGTATCAAAAAGTGCCCCGGATCTCCAAGTTTTGTTGGTAAGGTTTTGAGTAACACGGCGGAACAATTTTCATTAAGGGATATGTTGGGCAAATCAACCAATTTTTCCTTGTTGGAGAGTAAATCTTTGAACATCTTATCAAATTTTGGCATGTAAGCAAGAGCTTCCACAAAGGAGATGTTTATGTTGAGTTGCTTGAACATCCTTAAGAAATTTGAAACTTGTATATCATCCTTGTTCTTTAACTTATCCTTTTTCAATCTTGAAGGGTAAGGAAGATTTAGTTTAGGTGTAGGTGTTGTAGGTGTTATAGTGGAAGGTTTGTCTTTGTTAGCTTCTTCATTGGGAGTTGTGGAAGGTAAATGAGAAGTGGGAATAGGTTGAGAAGGTGTGGTTGATGAAATAGGAGAGTGTGGAGGTGGTGAAGTAGATGTAGAAGGTTTATCACAAGTGGGAACCAAAGGAGGTTTAACAATAGAAGGTATAGGAGGTGAAGGATCAATTGTTGTTATTCCACGTCTTGTTATAATAGCATTGACATTTGCCCTCGGGTTTGTTTGTGTGTTAGATGGTAAAGCCCCTTGTGGTCTTTGATTATATGCCATTAAAAGCCTCTTAGTTTGCTCCTCCGCAATAAGTTTCATTTGCTCTTGCATTCTTTTCTCACTTTCACGAATTCTCCTCTCAACATACTCTTGATTATAATATGGCAAATATCCTTGATTTTGAAAGGGAGGGTACCCTTGATTTGGGAAGGGTGGTGGATTAAATCCTTGATTTGGTGGATAAAAGTGATTTACTTGATTTCGAAAATTGTTAGGTGCCTTGTAGTTGTTCCCTTGGTATTGTGGTCTTGGTCCTTGATTTCTTTGTAACAATTGAGGGGGATTTGGTTGAGTAATGGTGGGTGGGTGGGGTGGGAATCCCGGTGGAGCAAGATAGTTTTGAGACTTATAAGAAAGGTTATTTTGATTGATGTTGGGCTTGAAATGTTCTCTATGTTCCTCTTGGTATGCAAAACACTCCCCATTATATCCTTGCACCTTATCACAATGTTGATATGAATGGGGACCTCCACAAGTCTCACATGAAAGGGTAATAGCATGCACATCGTTTGTGGAATTGTTCAATGAAAGGCCCTTAATGGCTTGGATCAATTATTGACTTGACTTAAGATGCATCTCATGATCCCTATCTATTCTTTGAAGTATCTCTTGGTGACTCTTGAGGAATTGGTTATCACAAGGTGTTTGAGAATTATTTTGGATAACATGAACCCTTTCTTCAAATTGAGTGTTTGTGTGCACCATTCCTTTGGTCTCAATAATAACCCAAGCTTCTTGAATGGATTTAGGAAGAATATTTCCTCCCGCGGAAACATTGAGTGAGTCTTGGTTATGAGGTCTAAGGCCATTGTAGAAAGTATTGACTTGGTGAACATCATCTAATCCATGGTTAGGGCATCTCCTCAATAACTCTCTATACTCCTCCCAAGCATCACTAAATGTTTTACTAGGTTTTTGTTGAAAGCCTATAATTAAGTTCCTCAAAGCCGTGGTCTTAGATGGGGGAAAGAGCTTGTTCAAAAACTTCTTAGTGAAACCATCCCATGTGGTAATGCTCTCGGGTGGTTGTGTATCTAACCAATGCTTAGCCAGACCCTCTAGTGAAAATTGCACCAATATCAACTTAGTGGCATCATGGGGAACTCCATTGTACTTAATGGTGTTGTAAAGAGCAAGAAATTTATTAAGGTGATCATGTGGATTATCATTCTTGTTTCCATAAAATGGTGCATTTGAAACCAAGTTAATCATGGATGTTTTTAGCTCAAATGTGTTTGCGGGAATATCGGGTATCTTGATAGCATCGGCACATCCTTGTACATTGGATTGCAAGTGCTCCATCAAAGGTCGAGTGTCAACTCCGGCCATGGCTTCTTGTTGTGTGTCGATCAAAGCACGATTCTCGAGATCGGCTTGATGGATGGTGGTGTTCCTACTCTTTCTCTTTTTCTTCCTTTTCGGAGGAAGGGGGTGTACACCAATCAGTATTTGTACACGCCCGCGAGTGAGCATGCAACTCAATACGAGGAATGAGAGAGAAGCTCTCGTTTGACTTTAAAGAGAAAAGGATTATCTTCTTCGAGTTTCAATATGAAATTTCCACAAGAAAGTATAATATATGTATGTACTACTTGGGTGCAAGACCCCCAATGAAGCCTTCCTTCTTAGAATACTCACTAGTGAACGGGGGGTTAGGTGGCGCGAAGCACTTAAGTACCTATTGACCCTTAGATGGCATTTTATAGCACATCGCCTTTCTATTCACTTTGTAGTTTGTATTCTTCGAATTATTGCTTATTGGAAGTATTTATCTATTCTTGCTTTATTGAATTTGATCGATACGCGTGTCAAGGACCGGAACGCCCCCTAACACGGTGTATTGCCTTGGCAATACTTATGGAGAATATGTGTATTGGTTGTTCTTATACGTATACGTATTTACATATAATAATATAGGAAAAATATTTTTGTATTTATTGGGTTTTTTAAAGAAAATACTATATGTACATAAAAACCGAGGGAATCTAATAATATATATTTTTGGGTGCAATCTCTTAGGAAAAAGATTGCTTTTTGATTTTATAATTTTTTTGGTCAATTCTTTAGGAAAAGAATTGTTTTTGTTAATTTTTCAGTTTTATATTTTTATACTTTTGATTTTTTTATTGTTTTTTATTTATGATACGCAAAAATAACGTTCGCTAGGTGAACGGATGCCAAAAGCCAATTAAAACCGTCAAACGATAGTCTCTCGTAAAGTCAAATAACCGGCAGCGGCGCCATTTGAAATTGTGTAAATTGAAGTTCGTTTCTCTCGATTCTTAACCAATTGAAAGTCCTAACAAAATTAGGTTTATTATCGTTTTTGGTTGATAGGGTTATTTGGATTTTCTATGTCTATTTAAGCAAGCAAGTAAAAATGTGAAAAATATTAACTACGTATCTGTAAAACAATTAGCACTTACCAAGTTTTTATTCAAATAAGAACAAAATTGTAAATCTATGGAAATGATGTGCTAAAAATGTAAGTACTTGAAACTAAAATGATTGGAATGTAAAAAATCAGAAAGTAAAAGGACTAATTATGCAAAATGTAACAAACTACTAACAAAATGTAACAACTTTTAAAACTACTTAACTGAAAATGACAAGTATAGAAAAGTTTAGGACTTAAACTATGCAAACCCTAAAAACATGGAAGATTAGCCACCAATTCAAACAGGAACAAAGTTTAGGGACTATTATGCAATTAAGTGGGAAATTATATCAAAAACGGGCTAGTAGAACAAATAAGCTCGTATAAGCTCAATAGTGCACCAAATAAGGTGAAACAAGTTTCAAACTACTTCAAACTGAAAAACACTTAGGCTTATCCAAGGAAAAGACTTGAAATGAAATAAAACTCAAATAAGCCAACTTTAATAAGCCACTAATAAGCTATCTGATAAGCTAGACATGCACAACCAGATTTTTAAGCTAAATCTTGTTAATCAGTCTAAGGAGAGACTGGAATGTCTTCTTTTATGGAAAATGATCAAGTAATGAAGCTGGAATTTGCAAATAAGCTGAAACTAGCTTATTGACCAAGTTTGACCAAAAAAATTGAAAAAACTGAAAACCTCCAGATCTACTCAAGACAACTTCCTGAACAAGATTGTGAAAGAAAATATCAAAATTTATGAAGTTGATTTGCCATAATAAGAAATCAGAAAGCACTTTTATCAAAGAAACTTGATGTTGCTCAACAGCTTATTAAAAAGCTAATTTCTCAATTGAAACAAGAAACTGTATGATTTCCTTTTAAGCACTCAAACTTCAGATGTTGTATGACAAGTAGAAACTGGTTTGAAGGAATTTCATCAAGAACTGAACAAATGCTAAGTGATTGAATATGGCTACTTTTATATGAACTAGTTTAGCAAACCTGGCCCAAACCTTTTTACAACCAATTGCCTGTTTGACCTTATTATTGACTTTAAAACTACTCAAACTTGTTTAAAATGACTAAAGAAATGTAAATGAGCAAAGTTTAACCAATTAACAACACTTGAACTACAACATGACAACAAATCCAAACACTACTTTACTGATCTTTGAACAACTTTTATGAAGAAAATTTTAGCAATTGGTTGAGCTGAGTAAAGGTTGATATCTAGCTAAACTTGATGATCAAAATGAAGCACAATTGAACCAAGAACTTGCAGTAAAACAAACAAAGTATCAAAATGCTAATTCAAGCTAGGTAACTGATGGAAATGAATTCAGAAACAAGTAATAAGCAGGCAAAAGAGTATCAAACTAACAAGAAGTTATCTACTTCATCAAGATCAATCCAGGAACATACTAAACACACTTGATCATAGCAACAGATAAGATTTAAGCTAGAATGTAGCATGTAGAAGACTGTTTAGTGGAACTGAACTCAAGAACTAGAAACCTTTTAGCAATGTGCCTCCACTTATGGAGTAGGTAGGCGCTGAGCCTCCTAAATAGTGTTAAACCACCACCTTAACACTATGAACCACTAATCAACCATCTACATTCATCATCATCACCATATCTACTCAAATTATTCTTCTTTCAACAAGAACAACTACTAGATCAACAAGAACATGATTGAACAGCTACAATTCTTCACAATGAGCTCCTTATGATCAAATGTGATCACAAGTAACTCATAACAACACAAGATCAACAGTAATGCAAGGATTGAATAGGAGATTGAAGGAAAAATGGTGGAATTTTATTGCTATGAATGTGAAAGTTTGTTACAAAGTTTGGTAAGAGGTTACAACTAACTATACCTAACTCAAGAGTTTGTCAGGCTCTTGAGTTCGTTACACTAACAGTTAAATAACTAGAGTGAGAGAGAAAAAGGGAAGTGTGTGAAATTTTCACACTTTAGCTACATACCACAATTGAGAGGACAATTCCCTATTTATAGACAAAAAGTGAGAAGTTGTTGGAGCTGATTATGTATCACAACCAATCAATTCCTGCCAAGTGTCCTAAATTTCTCAATTGAAACTAGCCGTTATTAACTTGAAATTGGGATTTTCTTCTGGGTTGATTTTCAGATTAATTGAGCATGTGGGATAGATTCCTTGCTTGAAAACGATCACTTTTCATGTATAAAGTTTTTCTGAATATGCATTGTAACTCAAATTCGTTCCTGGGTTGCTTTGTTGAAGAAGATGATACGTGGCATTATCTGGTTGGGTGAGAGAATATCACACGGATCATAATCTGTTTTTGGATAAAAGGATTATTGGTTGGCACGTTTTGATTGGTTAAAAGTTGAGTAGTGGAGTATACTGTAGCAAAGCGGCGCATTTATTTCTTTGGTGATGTGGCTTGCCAGCTATTGATCCATGTTTAATAAATCTTGCACTCTTATTGGCTGAAAACTATTTCACATGGATTAAGACCATTCTTAGTGTATTTTTGGCAAGTTTAGTCCTCATACTTAGGCAGAATATCCAAATGAGCTAGGAACTTCATTTGAATGGCATTTTTGGTCCTTCCACTTGCAAACTTGTCTAATTTGACCCTTTGACTTGGTTGACTGAAGAGTTGACCATGTTTGACTTGAATCTTGACTTTGACAAATTTACACTTTGAGTCCTTCAACTTTGGAGTGTTGTCAAGATAGTTCCTTCATCTTCAAAGTCTTGTCATCTTTGATCCTTCTTTGTCTTTTTCATCCAAATAAGCTTGATTTCTTCTTGTTTGCTTGAAAATGTATCCTTCTTACATATTTATACACAAACACAAAACATACCACATAATTCCGCTTTATAGCACAAAATTTAGGTATTTTCCTTGTGTTTAAGGGTGATTTGTTGATTAATTGATATGAGTTTTTGCTTATATCAGATATATTTGAAGAGTAGATCTAAAATGCATAAAAGCTACTAATCTAAGAGGGATGCAATATTACCAATTAAAAGACCTATTTTCCAAAAAAATAGTTTTGACCAAAGAGAAACTTTAGTACAACTTGACCTTCTAATTTGAGGAGACAATGGATCGATCCAAGTTTTAAAGTACAATATACTTCAAAGATCTTGAGTGACCATCGCTCTGATACCAATTGTAGAAACTAGAAGGGGTGGGGGGGTTGAATAGTTTCTCTTCGATTAGTCACCTAATTAAAATTACTGTCAATTAGGTTTGTATCCAAACTATCTTTTACTTGAAGCTAAGTTGCATAATGATTAGGTTCAATTCAAATGCATTAGCAATGGTAATAGGTAAGTGTAATGATAATCAAATAAGTAAAGAGTAAGGAAAGAGACAACCTAATGAGAAGACACCAAGATTTATAGTGGTTTGACAACGAGGCTCTATCCTCGTTTCTACTCCACTCCTCGAGTATACCTACTCGAGATTTCCACTATATCTACAAGATCCTTTCTTGGCGGAGAAAACCTTACATCGTCCCTTACATTATTTTCCGACACTAAGCTAAATGTCGAGACCTAATCTTTAGCTAGGACCAATCTACACAACGTTGCCTACTTTACAATTAAACGACACAAGGCTAGATGTCGAGTTCTAATCTCAAGGTAGAACCAATCTTCACGACGTTGCCTACTTCACCATTTTACGACACAAGGCTAGATGTCGAGTTCTAATCCAAAGCTAGAACCAATCTTCACGACTCTTTACTTTGAAGCTAAGTGAGAACTTCACACATCACAACTACTAATCACTTTCAAGTTTAGTGAGAACTCACAAGACACAACCACATCACTTTAAAGTTTAGTGAGAACTACTACATAATCTATTACAACTCAACTATACATATCCAAGTACACACATGTAGCTTGGATCTACACAACATAAATCCAAGCAAACACATATGCAATGGATGTACACAACAAATCCAAGTATTCACAAATAGCTTGGATAAACACAACTAGTCCAAGTATTCATAAATACAATGGATTAACATAAAACAAAAAGGCTAACATGATGAACATGACTAATTCATGGATTCATCTTTATCACAACACTAGTGAGTGAGTGATCTTCTCTTTGGACAAGGTAAAGGAGGGGATCAAGAGGATAATCATATGTAAACATACTTAACACATTAAGTGATCATTTACTAATGATTATGCTATAGAAAAGAGAAAGGGGGCTGAGAAAAATGTCCAAAAAAGGTTGTTGGAAAATGAGATTTGATCTACTATTTATAGGAGACTAATAAGTGTGAAAACCCTTATCCTTTTACCACTTATTTCCAATAATAACAAGACCAAAACGTGTATTTTATGTCGTAAAAGTCGGAATTATGCGTGGTTTGTGTTTTTATTGTGTTTTAGGACCAAAAGATGCAAAAGGAAGAAAACATGGGCTATCACGGGTTTTTATCGAAGAAAAAGACTAAAGACGAAGTCAAAAGATCGAGAATGTGAAAAGAACGGAAGTCCAAGGCCTATTCTGAAGATTTATCGAAGAAAAAGTCTAAAGACGGAAGTTTTATGAAGTCGAAGAACTCAAGTCTAATTATAGAAGAAAATTATAAGACAAGTTCAACTAATATCGACTAATCCCGAGACGACGTCGAGAAATACAAAGAAATTAAGTCGAGTCGAGACGAGAAGAAAGAAATAAGATAGCTTAAGCATGTAATCTCCCCACCTCCTATAAATACCATCCTAATGTGTCATTAGGAAGTAGGTTAGGTGGTTAATTTTTAGTAGTAGTTTAATTTTAGTTTTCCAAGTTTTTCTTAAGTTTTCTTCTCTCTAGTTTTCCAAGTTTATCAACCTTAATCTTGTAATCATTTGATTTTAATCTTTAATCAATCAATCTTGTTTTCTTAATTCTAATTCTACCTTTCTTAATCTTTTACTTAATCTTGATAATCATGTAGTTTTATCTTAATCTTGTTGATGATTTGATTGTTTAGCTTATTTGGTTGTGTGTATTAAATTGGTGATCTAAAAAGTTTTTATATAAAAGTGCTTATTTTTCTTAACCTTTATGCTTAATAATTTTTAGAAATAAGTTGTTTTTTTATATAAGTTTAAGTTTTTATAAAAAGTGCTTTTTGATTCCTAGCTTATTTAGTGTTTCGAAAGTTTTTAAATTTTAGTTTATTCACCTTTTTCTAAAATCTTTTTGGCTTAAGTTTTGGTATGTGCTTATTTTTGGAATTGCTTATTTGCTAAGTTGTTTGATATCCGGGTTCTTTAAACCCCTTTATTCCGATTAGTGGTCGTAGCAGAATTATCCCGGATAAGCTTCACAATAGCTTATTCCGGATAAGGATCTTAACCCTTTTATTCCGAATTGTAGCTAGTTCTTCATTCCGGATAGTCATCCCCTAGTTATTTCGAATAGTTGTATTCTTGATTATTCTGGATTAGCAACATTTCAGATATTCCGGATAGGGTACATTTCCAATATTGCGGATAAGTTACTTAGTTTTCATTCCGGATAAGTAATTATGGTGGATTCCGGATAAGTTTTTCAACAATTTATTCCGGATAGTGTTCGAGAAGTATTCCGGATAAGCTCTCGGTCAAGAATATTCCGGATAAGCTCTCGGTCAAGAATTCCGGATAAGCTTAACAAGTTCATTCTGGACAATTATTCCGGATAAGTCTCTTCTTTTGGATTCCGGATAAGCACCACAACTCCATTTCTCCGGATAAGCTTCATTTCATCATTCCGGATAACGCCTCCAAGACAGACTCCGGATAAGCATCGTTTCTTCATCATTCCGGATAAGCCTTCATTGTCACTTATTCCGGATAAGCTCTTGAAGCCAAGATTTCGAATAAGCTGCCCAACAACAGATTTCGGATAAGATTCACTTCTTCATTCCGGATAGTATTCCGGATAAGGGTTTGTTTTTACAGTTTTTTAAATTTTAATTTTCCCGCCTTTTTTACTTAGCTTATTTTTAACTTGTCTTATCCTAGTTTAAATATTTAAAGTCTTCATTTTTAGTTTAAATTTTAAAGCTTTCATCTTTATTTACTCAACGACAATTTCATTTTTAGCTTACAATAGATAATCAAAACCCTTTTATTTTCCACCAAGAACAATTGAGTCGCACTTTCTACCAATAATCAATTCGAATTGATCGGAACAACGAATACGAGCTTAAAAACCTTGTATTTAATGGAGCCGCTGCCGGCTCTTTTCGTTAAGATTAAAGGTTTTAAGTGAGAGACGCGTTGGATTTTGGGATCCGTTCATCTTTGAACGTTATTTTCCTTGCTTTAAAAATTTTCAAAAATCCATAAAAATTAAAAAAATTTCAAAAAAATAGAAAAACATAAAAAACCAAAAATATTTCTTGTATATATTTCTTTTCTTTTTGTAGGTGTGCATGCGTACTCGTGCTCGTAAGAAGAAAGTAGCTCAAGCCGAAGTCATTACTCAACCTATTGTCACCATGGACAATCAACCAATGATCGAGCTTTTGCAATCGCACGTAGAGGGCAACACTGACGCTATTGTCATACCCGAGATTGGAGCCAACAACTTCGAGCTTAAATCCGGCTTCATTCAGATGGTCTCTGCTCAACCCTTCTTGGGGCGTTCAATTGATGATCCTCATGACCATATTAAAAGGTTTCTTCAACTCACTAATACGGTTAAGTATAATGGGGTTTCACAAGAGGTAATTCGCTTGCAACTTTTTCCTTTCTCCTTAGAGGGACAAGCCCGGCATTGTCTTGATAAGGAACCGCCACAAAGTATTCTTACGTGGACGGATTTAGATACCAAATTCATCAACTACTTTTTCCCACCCTCACGTACTACCTCTTTGCGAAATGAAATCATTACTTTTGAACAAAAGTACGGTGAGACATTTAGTGAATCTTGGGACCGTTTTAAGGAACTTTTAAGAAAGTGTCCACAACATGGTTTAACAAAAGTACATCAAATCAAAACTTTTTACAATGGTTTAAGCATGAATGACCAAGATTCACTAAATAGTGCCTCGGGGGGGGGGGGGGGGTAACATTTTGGTTAAGTCTGCTAATGCCGCTTGGGATATTATAGAGAACAAGTCTAGAGTGCAAACCAAGAGTGTTCGGACCAATGTGGCTAGTACTAGCACTAATGAGAGCGACAAGAGAATTGATAAGCTTACTTCGCTTGTTGAATCACTTGCTCTCCAAGCCGCCAACAATACCAAAGCTATCACTGCCCAAGCTAGTGCTTTGACTCAATCATGTGAAATATGCGGGGGATCTCACTCATACACCGATTGTCCTTCGACTCATGACAATCCGGAAAATGTGTATGCCGCCAACGGTACCTATTCTACAGGAGGCTATCAAGCACGTCCTCAAGGTGACCGCAATTTGCTCAGCTATCGCTCAAACAACTTTCTTTCACCTCCCAGTTTTCCCCTACAAAACCCAAACAACCTCAATCGCAACAATCAAAACCAACCACGTGCTCCAAATCAATATCAAAACCAAAGAAACCCATATCCACCTCAAAGAAACAACCAAGTTTACCAACAACCTGCTTATCAACCACCCGCCTACCATGCTCCTCCTTCCAACCAACCCACCGCATTACACCAAGACGTTGAAACTTACATGAGGACTAATGATGCGATAGTGCAGAATCTTCAGAGGGAAATGGCCAACATGAAAGCAGCTATGGTGAAGCAAGGGAATGATCTTCGAGCTGATATGCGAAACACTTTGGCTAGTCAAACGAATGACTTAAGGAACATGATGGCTAGTTTTTTCCCAAGTAATCAAGCCTCTGGATCGGGTTCTCTTCCGAGTAACACCATTGCTAATCCAAGAGGGGAGATGAAAGCAATCACCACTCGCAGTGGAAAAGGTTTAAAGGAACCCGAGCTTCCTACACCTACACCAGTGATTGTGACTAAGGAAAACGAGTCTCCTTCTCCAGTTCCTCCACCTTCTATTTCTCCTACACCTCCAGCTTCTACTTCTCCAATTCCACCACCTTCTACTTCCACCCCTCCACCACCTAAGGATGTGAGTGAGAATTCCATACCAAAGCCTTCATGTTAAACCAATATACCTTATCCTTCATGGTTGAGGAAAAAGAAATTGAAGAACAAGGATGATATTCAGGTTTCTATCTTTCTTAAAATGTTTAAACAACTGAATTTCAATATCTCCTTTGCTGAGGCTCTCGCTCACATGCCGAAATATGCTAAAATGTTTAAAGATCTTCTCAGTGATAAGGAGAAACTTCTCGATATTGCTTAGACCCAACTTAATGAGAATTGCTCTGCAGTGATCTTAAGGAAATTACCAACCAAACTTGGTGATCCGGGTCGTTTCTTGATTCCTTGCAACTTTCCTGGGGTAGAGATTTGTATGGCCCTAGTCGATCAAGGTGCTAGTATCAACTTAATGCCTTTAAGCGTTTGGAAACAGTTATCTCTACCCGAGCTAGTCCCCACACGAATGACTTTGGAATTAGCTATCCAGTGGAGATAGCCGAAGACGTCTTCGTTGGTGTTGACAAATTCACCTTTCCGGCGGATTTTGTTGTCGTTGACTATGAGATGGACCCACGTGTTCCATTAATCGTTGGACGTCCATTCTTGAGGACCGGTCGCACTCTCATTGATGTAGCCGCGGGCGAATTAATCATGAGAGTTGGTGACGATTAAATCGTTTTCAACATGGAAAAACTTTCTAAGCAACCTTCTGAAAACGAGAGTGTTAATTTCATTGACGTTCTTGATGAGGCTTGTGAAGAACATTTCAAATACGCTTGTAAAAGTGGTTCTTCTTCTCTTCCCATTGTTGATACCGTTGCCTCTATTGCTCCATCACTAACTCCATTTGGAGAAAGTGATTTCATCTTGAAAGAATTTGAAGCAACTTTGGGAGATGTGGACTTGCAATATGACGATTCTCCCTCCAATTGGGATGAAGACATTCGTACCATTGAGAAACTTCTCAATGAGGACCATATTTCTCCACCAGCTCCTAAGGATATCTCTATCGATGAATCGAATTTGACTACGCCTTCCATCGAAAATCCTCCGGATTTAGAGCTTAAGGACCTACCGTCTCATCTCGAGTACGTTTTCCTTGAAGACAACAAGAAGTCACTCGTCATCATCGCTAAGGACTTGAAAGAAGAAGAAAAATCCCGACTTATCGTCGTGCTAAAGAATCACAAGAAAGCGATTGCTTGGAAAATCTCCGATATTCGTGGAATTGATCCTCACTTTTTCACACATAAAATTCTCATGGAGGACGACTTTAAACCCACTATTCAAAGCCAAAGAAGGGTGAATCCTAAGATCCATGACGTAATCAAAAAAGAGTTTATCAAACTTCTTGATGCGGGAATTCTCTACCCTATCTCGGATTCACCATGGGTTAGTCCCGTCCATTGTGTGCCTAAGAAAGGCGGAATCACTGTTGTGCCCAATGAAAACAACGAGTTGATTCCTACTCGTCTCGTTACAGGGTGGAGAGTTTGTATAGACTGTCGCAAACTCAATGATGCTACGAGAAAGGATCATTTTCCCCTTCCTTTCATGGACCAAATGCTTGAACGTCTAGCGGGTAATGACTATTACTGCTTTTTAGACGGTTTCTCTAGGTATTTTCAAATTCCCATCGATCCTAAAGACCAAGAGAAAACCACATTCACTTGTCCTTACGGAACATTTGCTTATAAAAGAATGCCTTTTGGCTTATGCAATGCTCCTGGGACATTTCGAAGGTGTATGATGGCTATCTTCCATGACATGGTTGAAGAAACTATGGAAGTCTTCATGGATGATTTCTCGGTTTATGGTGATTCTTTCTCTCATTGCCTTGCCAATTTGGAACGCATGCTTAAGCGGTGCGAAGACACTCGCCTTGTGCTAAATTGGGAAAAATGCCATTTCATGGTAAAAGAAGGCATTGTGCTTGGACATAAAATCTCTATAGCCGGTCTTGAAGTGGACCATGCTAAAGTGGATGTCATAGCCAAATTACCTCCACCTTCAACCGTGAAGGGTGTGAGAAGTTTCCTTGGTCATGCGGGCTTCTATCGTAGATTCATCCAATATTTTTCTAAAATCGCTCGCCCGATGACCCACCTCTTGGAAAAAGATACTCCTTTCATCTTTTCCAAAGACTGTCTTGAATCCTTCAATATTCTTAAGAATAAGCTAACTAAGGCACCGGTCTTGGTTACCCCAAATTGGGAGCTACCTTTTGAGTTGATGTCTGATGCTAGCGACTTTGCTATTGGAGCGGTTTTGGGCCAAAGAGTGAACAAACACTTCCAACCAATCCATTATGCTAGCAAGACAATGATAGGGGCTCAATTTCATTATACCACTACCGAAAAAAGAGCTTTTAGCTGTAGTGTATGCTTTTGAGAAATTCCGCCCCTATCTTGTTCTTTCCACCACCATCGTGTATACCGATCATTCCGCGTTGAAGTACTTGTTGACTAAGCAAGATTCTAAGCCAAGACTTCTTCGTTGGGTTTTTCTCCTTCAAGAATACAACATTGAAGTTCGTGACAAGAAGGGAGCCGAAAACCTAGCCACGGATCATCTAAGTAGACTTGAGGATCCTTATCAAGGGGATCATCCGAACCAAGAGATCAAGGACTCTTTTCCCCTTGAAGCCTTAATGTCTATTAACTCCAATCTTGATGACACCCCGTGGTTTACGGACATTGCAAACTACTTAGCGGGTGGAATTCTCAAGGAAGGGTTAACGTCCCAACAAAAGAAAAAGTTCTTTAAAGACATTGAACATTATTACTGGGACGACCCTTACCTCTTCAAACAATGTACGGATCTTGTCATTAATCTATGTGTTGATGGCCCGGTAGCGGTACAAATTCTTGACGCTTGCCATAAAGGACCCACCGGTGGTCACTTTGGTCCCAATTACACAGCGAAGAAAGTATTCGACTCTGGATTTTATTGGCCCACCATTTATCGTGACGCTCACGACATGGTTAAACATTGTGATGCTTGCCAAAGACAAGGCAAGATCACACATAAAGATGAGATGCCTCAAAATTTCATACAAGAATGTGAAATCTTTGATGTATGGGGCATCGACTTTATGGGGCCATTTCCATCATCTAAAGGGAACAAGTACATCCTCGTAGCCGTTGACTACGTTTCTAAATGGGTTGAAGCTAAGGCTCTCCCTACGAACGATGCGAGGGTGGTTGTGAACTTTTTGAAGCAACTTTTTGCTCGATTCGGTGTTCCTCGTGCTATAATTAGTGACCGCGGGACTAATTTTTGCAATGCTCAATTCGCAAGAGTCATGGCTAAGTACGGTGTTAATCATCATCTTTCCACCGCCTATCATCCCCAAACCAATGGCCAAGCTGAGATTTCCAACCGCGGACTAAAGCGAATTCTGGAGCGTACTGTGGGAGAGCATCGTGCCTCGTGGGCTGATAAGTTAGATGATGCTTTGTGGGCTTTTCGTATCGCCTATAAGACACCGATCGGTTGTACACCTTGTCTTCTTGTGTACGGGAAAGCATGCCACCTCCATATTGAGCTGTAACATAAGGCATACTGGGCCTTGAAGTGGGCTAACTTCGACATCAACAAAGCCGGTGATCTTTAGAAGATTCAGCTCAACGAGCTTAATGAACTGAGGAATGAAGCTTACGAGAACTCACTGATCTACAAGGAGAAGACCAAGATCATCCATGATGCAAGGATTAAGAACCGAGAGTTCCATGTTGGTGATCAAGTCTTACTTTTTAACTCTCGGTTGAAGATCTTCTCGGGCAAGTTGAAGAGCCGTTGGTCTGGTCCATTCACCGTCGCCAAAGTCTTTCCATATGGCACCATTGAGCTTTCTCAGCCAAATGGGCCCAATTTTAAGGTGAATGGCCAG
Organism: Glebionis coronaria; assembly: GCA_025667525.1. Taxonomy (NCBI): domain Eukaryota; kingdom Viridiplantae; phylum Streptophyta; class Magnoliopsida; order Asterales; family Asteraceae; genus Glebionis; species Glebionis coronaria. The sequence goes on from CM046882.1 coordinate 393,722,104, forward strand.
CGCGTGAAGTTGTACTTTGGTGAGGACATCTCTCATGAGATGATTCCATCCCTTACCATGTTTCCCATGAACTAGTTTTGGGTTGAGTCAGGCTCGTGACTCGGTTATCAAAAACAAGCGCTTATCAGGAGGCAAACCGTTGATCTATCCTTTACCGTTTTCATAATAAGTGTAGGGGGAGCCCCGTATGTGTTTGTTGTCTTGTTTCTTCTTCTGTGCATGGATTAAAGCTTCAAAGATCCATTCTCGATGACATTTGACGAACTGTGATCCCGTGTACCCGTCTTCCTGGTTCTATCCTAAACTGGCGTGATTCAATATTTCATATCTCATATGTTCTCATTGAAAATCACTATAGTTGCCCTTCCCTTAGCAAGATTTAAACAACGTGCACAATGTCCTAAGTGTAGGGGAGTTTACTCCCATATGCTTAAACATTGAGGACAATGTTTATCTCAAGTGTAGGGGGGACTTCTATCGAAGTAAGTGGTCTTTTCCATGAATTTGTCCTCATTTTAACTGGAAAATTTGATTTTTCGACATTTTTCAAAAATTTTAATCTATTTTGGCCTAGTTGTATAGTAGTATTTTTCTTTGTTTTCGTTATTTTCTTTCTTTGCTAAAATAAAAATTTTAATAAAGTGGTTTTAAAATTTTTGAAATTCGTGAATATTTTGACTCAACCCGAGTTTACTTATCTAAGTTTACTCTAGCTAGTATCCTTAACGTGTTTAAGTCAAGTTTTGCTAGGCTTTTATATAGGGAACTTTAAAACGCGAAAGTCTTAACTCTCACGGGTTAAGAACAAGAACTTTTTGCAAGTTCCTATAATTGATCCTAGAGAGTTGTTTATCAAGGGAACTTTAAAATGCGAATTCTAAACTTGAAAAAGTCTAAGAGTTTGTAAGATCCTATAGATAACTCGAAAACCTAAAACTTTGATTTAATTGGCTAAGCATCCACGAGTCTCATTCCTTGAGATTTTAAACTATGGAGAACGAGAGATGATAGAGTCAATTATAAGTTTGGTGTTCTTTCGTGAATTTATGTGAGTTGATTATAAGCCTATTCTCCCATCGCTTGTTAATAAATTTATCTGCAATAAATAAGGTTGTACGATTTGAAAAGTTACTTAGCTTCTAGCACAAGATCGTTTAAAAATTGCTCGGTATTAATTAGAGTTCATAGCCAAGGCATAACTTATTGAAGCGGGATGCGAAGATTGGCGAGTCCGAAAAGGCCCTAACAAGGCATGAGGGCTACATTTTGTTGCTAAAGATCCAAAAGTAATGTGAAGAATCATTTATCGAAAACCAATATGAAGGATCGAGACACACGACGAAAAGCAAATACTCCCCAAAAGATCATGGAGAATTCTATCCAAAAAGACCCTAGCAAAGTATGAGGATAAATAGATCTGAGTCCTAATAGGAGGCGGATCGTTTTATATCAAAGTCCAAAATAAAGATTGGAGAAAAATGAAGAAGTTATGGTCCAAATATGAAGAATCTCTCAAAACTTTAAGTGAAGAAATTCCTATTATGAAGAGAAGACCATAATTTCAAGAACGTCTCTCAAAGATTTGAAGTATGAAGTCGCTGCCAAATATCGGTCCGAGAAAGGTCTCAAATAGTGAAGCGAGTTATGCCAAGATATGAACTTTGAAAGGTCCCGAGAAGCAGTTTTAAAAGATTTTGTCCTTTAGCTAACTATTGATTAAATCGTCCCACTTTGTTTTCAACTTAAATAACTATCGAAATAAGTCAAACAATGCATCCTCGTGATCATTCAAGACAACAATAAAATATAAGAGATACACCTAGGAATAAGGGAGTCTAAGTGAATAATTGGACCACATGAGTTCGTGTTAGTTTGCTAACTTATAATAACAATGATCTCGTTTTTAAGCTTGGTATAGGGAACGTGAAACTTGAGAATGATGAACATTCATGACAACCTAAAACCCAATGTAAGTCTTTGATTTCTTACTTGTTTTGTTCTTATAGTTTCCTTAGTGGTTAGCATTTAATAAAGGCCAAGATGGGTTATCTATGATGAAAAATGTAAACCGTGCTTTGAAATTAGTGCATTGCATGAGGACATTAAAATTGTCAAGTGTAGGGGATTTAATAAGTGTGAAAACTCTTATCCTTTTACCACTTATTTCCAATAATAACAAGACCAAAACGTGTATTTTATGTCGTAAAAGTCGAAATTATGCGTGGTTTGTGTTTTTATTGTGTTTTAGGACCAAAAGATGAAAAAGGAAGAAAACATGGGCTATCACGGGTTTTTATCGAAGAAAAAGACTAAAGACGAAGTCAAAAGATCGAGAATGCAAAAAGAACGGAAGTCCAAGGCCTATTCTGAAGATTTTTCGAAGAAAAAGTCTAAAGACGGAAGTTTTATGAAGTCGAAGAACTCAAGTCTAATTATAGAAGAAAATTATAAGACAAGTTCAACTAATATCGACTAATCCCGAGACGACGTCGAGAAAGACAAAGAAATTAAGTCGAGTCGAGACGAGAAGAAAGAAATAAGATAGCTTAAGCATAATCTCCCCACCTCCTATAAATACCCTCCTAATGTGTCATTAGGAAGGAGGTTAGGTGGTTAATTTTTAGTAGTAGTTTAATTTTAGTTTTCCAAGTTTTTCTTAAGTTTTCTTCTCTCTAGTTTTCCAAGTTTATCAACCTTAATCTTGTAATCATTTGATTTTAATCTTTAATCAATCAATCTTGTTTTCTTAATTCTCATTCTACCTTTCTTAATCTTTTACTTAATCTTGATAATCATGTAGTTTTATCTTAATCTTGTTGATGATTTGATTGTTTAGCTTATTTGGTTGTGCGTATTAAATTGATTATCTAAATGTTTTTTATATAAAAGTGCTTATTTTTCTTAACCTTTATGCTTAATAATTTTTAGAAATAAGTTGTTCTTTTTTATATAATTTTAAGTTTTTATAAAAATTGCTTTTTGATTCCTAGCTTATTTAGTGTTTCGAACGTTTTTAAATTTTAGTTTATTCACCTTTTTCTAAAATCTTTTTGGCTTAAGTTTTGGTATGTGCTTATTTTTGGAATTGCTTATTTGCTAAGTTGTTTGATATCCGGGTTCTTTAAACCCCTTTATTCCGATTAGTGGTCGTAGCAGAATTATTCCGGATAAGCTTCACAATAGCTTATTCCGGATAAGGATCTTAACCCTTTTATTCCGAATTGCACCTAGTTCTTCATTCCGGATAGTCATCCCCTAGTTATTCCGAATAGCTGTATTCTTGATTATTCCGGATTAGCGACATTTCAGATATTCCGGATAGGGTACATTTCAAATATTGCGGATAAGTTACTTACTTTTCATTCCGGATAAGTAATTCTGGTAGATTTCGGATAAGTTCTCAACAATTTATTCCGGATAGTGTTCGAGAAGTATTCCGGATAAGCTCTCGGTCAAGAATAATCCGGATAAGCTCTCGGTCAAGAATTCCGGATAAGCTTAACAAGTTCATTCCGGACAATTATTCCGGATAAGTCTCTTCTTTTGGATTCCGGATAAGTCATTTCGGATAAGCACCACAACTCCATTTCTTCGGATAAGCTTCATTTCATCATTCTGGATAACGCCTCCAAGACAGATTCCAGATAAGCATCGTTTCTTCATCATTCCGGATAAGCCTTCATTGTCACTTATTCGGATAAGCTCTTGAAGCCAAGATTCCGAATAAGCTGCCCAACAACAGATTCCGGATAAGATTCACTTCTTCATTCCGGATAGTATTCTGGATAAGGGTTTGTTTTTACAGTTTTTTGAATTTTACTTTTCCCGCCTTTTTTACATAGCTTATTTTTAACTTGTCTTATCCTAGTTTAAATATTTAAAATCTTTATTTTTAGTTTAAATTTTAAAGCTTTCATCTTTATTTACTCAACGACAATTTCATTTTAGCTTACAATACATAATCAAAACCCTTTTATTTTCCACCAAGAACAATTGAGTCACACTTTCTACCAATAATCAATTCGAATTGATCGGAAAAACGAACTTTCATACGAGCTTAAAAACCTTGTATTAGAGACAAAGTGCAACGGCTAGCTGGGAGCGGTTCCTTATCTAGCCCGACGGTTCCTTATCGCTAGAGAACCACCTAGCTATTTAAAGGACCACCCAGAATACTACGCTCCGATTTTGTCTTTTAGTGGGGTAGGAATATCTGAGGTTTTTTATACCTTCAAAGGATATTCTTATGGCATATGGAATATGCCATTTTCAAATTTACATTTTCCATTTTAATAAAACATTTTCTTAAAAAGAAAGTTTATTAAAAAATCTTTGGTCATATTAACAAAAGTGAGTTTTAAGGATAATCACTTTGATGATCACTAAGTATGATTAAGAAAAGTTAGTGATATGATTATTACCTTGATGATAGTGTTAGTTAAATAATTGGTTTTGTGTTTTACACTAAATGTGTTGTATAGTTTGTTGTGATCAAAACTAAGAAAGATTAGTTAACACTAATAATGTTTTTAGGCATCACTTGCATTAACAAAAACTATAAGAATAAATGTTTGAAAGTTTGAGGCCCTAAGATTAAATATTGAAGGTTTAAAATGAAATTTATAAAACTCTATACTTTACGGGTTAAAAGTGTAATTATACCAAAATCTAACCAAAAGGACTATTTTTGCCAACTCTGAAACTAAAGAAGATTAATCATGAATATGAAGAGGTAATGAAAGTATCATGTTAGTAGGGAGCTTTGTACAAAGATGTTCCATCTCGATATTACGTTCTGACTGAGTGGTTGGGTTTACGATTTAAAGTGCCCTCGCTCCTCAAACGTTTATAGAATGGATTCTGAGTATGATGGCCCGAACACTGGTGCTAGAATTACAACCAAATAATAATGAAAGAATATTAAACCAACATTTAACAATATTGAACCAAAAATCAAAGACTTGATACTATACACAATGTATTAATCTAGGTTTGTGTGAGATCAAGCTATTGTTTATGAGACCAAGATGTGGTTTGTATGATCAAGCTGTTTATCTGTGAGTAAAATATATATGATCATAGCTCGGATTCTATGGACATAAGGTGAGTTCATAGCCTCACTTTAAATGCTTTATAAATGATTTAAAAACCCGTGAGGAGGATATATGCTAAAACTGGAATACAAGTGCTTTTAAAATTATATGGTATGATTATTGAAACTTTTTACTACTGCCATTAAGTCCCTTTTAATCGTGAACCGCTAATCATTTCTTGGAATGAGAGCTAATATCGTGAATAGTACTATTGGAGACTAACATCTCCTATATGGGCAAGTCGCACTTGCTAGCAGCTAATGGTCCATTCCTAGGCTAAACGGATACACTTTATTTTGCTTAACTCAGGAGTTTGGCAAACTGCCTGCATAAGGGCAATTTGTTGGTTTTTTTATGTCAAGTAGCGGTACATGAGCATAGTGCAGTATGATGACTATTTTATGTGGGTGTATAACAACGTAGCCCGGAGGATATACTTGTATTCAAAACTGTTATTACAAACCTATGAATTCACTCAACCTTTGTGTTGACTTTAAGCATATATTTCAGATAAATGGTGACTGATAGCATGGAGCAGCACAAGGATGGCATGAAGAGAGGCACAAGCCTGAAATTATTCTAGATTTTGGGAACCTCATATTGTAAAACTCTGATTTTTCAATGAATTATAAAGAAAGTTGATTTCATCACTATTTTGAGTTGTTTTATATTATTATGACTTGTGTTCTATGAAGTAATACCCCAGATCAATGTTCCGCATGCGTAAAGGTAAAAATAGGGGTGTTACAATCATGATAATGTGTACGTTTACATTCACGATCACGTTCACGTGCACCTTCACGTTTACATCTCATGTTCATATTATGATGTTGTTTTGGTCTATATTTTGTGTTATCTCATGTTTTGAGTCCACGGTCGCGTTCATGACATTGTTCACGATCAAACTCGTGTTTGATCTCATGATGTACGTTTCACAGCTTTTACTGGATTTGGTTACAGAAACTATAAGAAAACCAGACTCAAGTTTAGCACATCTTTTCCATACCCAGGCAGACGTTTCATGTCTCAGGCCGTATCGTTTGGCATGCCTTCCTCAGTCAGCATACGTTCATGATATGTCTAGTATCACATTCACAGTATGTTTTACGTATCACATTCACGATATACTTCATCCACAGCGTTCCTTATATGATCGCGAACCACGTTCACAATTGCTCACGTATCACGTTTACAATTGTTCACGTAGTTCGTCCCTATATATTCTCAGCAGCTTGCTCAGATATATAAATGTTATCTTTCAGGATATTTATACGTACCATTTCATGTATCCATATGCTATAGATTGTTCATTCGACTAGATTCAGAAAATCCATCTTAAGTATGGAACCAGAAACTAATGAGCATTCATCAGGACCAAGATTTTCATTGTGTTTTGACCTTTGAAGAAGTCGTTTCGAGCGGGAAGCCACCCGGAACGGATGAGTCCATCCGGACCTCTCAACCTTTCCTTCAATAAATTCAGTTAAGTTCTTTCATTCATGTTACGTTACATGTTCACTTCACTTATGTCACATTTATACTTTCAGCAGCATTATATTTTAATTCAGGGACGAATTATCCTTGCAGTTTACATGTCCTTTCAACTTACGTGTTAGTTTAGATACTATAACTTCATCATCTTAATTTACCTTTAATTCGAGGACGAATTTTCTTTTAGAGAGGAATAATTGTAAAACCCCGGCATAATCGCATCCATAATTCGATGACGAATTATTTTTTTTAGAGGGGAAGAATTATAAAACCTGTATTTAAAATCCTCGAATATTAAATACGCATAGTCTCAACTTTAACTTTAATTTAATGTTAACATTAAATATGTAGTCTCTGTTTATTTAAATATTACAAATAAATAATTATTCTGAAAATAATTATTAGGTTTCAAAAATATTACGTAGGTATTATTTATTATACAAAAAGAATATTACGTTTCAGAAAAATAAAAACACGAGAAATATAAACACGTTTACGTGATATTTTACAAATATCGAAAAAAATCAAACGAGAACATATATACATAAAGGGGTGGCGGTTTGAACTAATAAACAAAGAGAAGTGGGCTTTGAGCTCGGCCCGTCTTGAAACACAAAATAGCACGAAACAAAATATACACTACTGCCTTTTGTCTTATCACGTACAAACAAAAAAAACAAAAAAAGGGGACGGCTAGGTTAAAACTAAAAGTTGCCGCCAGTAAAAGATCAAAAAAGGTGGCGGGTTTAATTCTTCAGCAGTGATTCGTGTATGATCATTCCTCACTCTCAATCCTTGTAATGGTAATACCCTCATTTATTTAATTTATGTCATATCACGATCTTATATGGATTAAGAATTTTACAAACGAAAACAAAGGAGTAATCATGAATTAACAATCAGGGGTGTCGCCGTTCTGTTTGATTCACAAGAAAACCGAGACTATAAGGTCTCGGTGGTGGTGTTGTATAAACGGCTGCAACCCTAAACCATAAGGGGCGTTTTTTGTCTACAGTGGTAACCGAACAAACAGGGAGAACAGATAGGGTGCGTTTGGGTTTGCAGTACCAACAAGGGGTGTTTGGGTTTACAAACAGTGGAAACATAGCACATAGCAGGGGCGTTTGGTTTAAGCAGTGGGAAGAAACAAAATAGTGGGAAAATATACTAAATCAGTGGGAACAAATGAAGAAACAGTGGGTGAAACAAGGCTTTTGCCTAGCATGAAAAACATTCGTTGTACGAGTCTTTTCGAATTGAAAAAGGGGAAATGTGTGACTCAGCCGTCTTTTGGTGGATAAAATAATAGATTGGTCGTTGTAGTATAATTAAATTGCGAGACTTTAAAGTAAATGACGGGTAATTAAAGCTAAAACTAAGTAAAACGTAAATGGTGCAATATTAAAACTTTAAAAAGTAAATTAATTAAATGACGAAAATTAAAACTCGACAAAAAATAAATTTGACAAGTTAATAAAAATGACAGTTTGAAAACTTAAAACAATGCAAACTTAAGAATTAAAGAAGACAAAATATTAAACAAAACCTACCATCAGAATACGCCAATCGGAATCCGATCGGAATCAAACCGTCGGAATAGTCACTTACCTCTCCCTATCGGACTGCAACGTCGAAAAGCTATCGGAATAGACCTATCTGAACCCTGTCGGAATACAAGCTTACCTCTCCAGTCGGAATGCGATCGAAATGTGCCCCCCGTCGGAATGTTTGTCGGAATCCCAAATCGGAATACTGAAAATCAAACCTATCGGAATATCCAAAAACTCCTCCGTCGGAATCCCCAATCGGAATCCTGGTCGGAATACCCAAAACCCTTTTCCGACCCACTGATCGGAATGCTAGTCGGAAAGGTAAAACCGCTTTCCGATGGTGAATCGGAATACAGTAAAGGAGAAACGTAATAAGCAAGATCAAATAAGCTATTAACCAAATAAGCACACGAATAAAAACTTAATCAAAACACGTATAAGAAAAGCTAATAAGCTAAAATTTAAAAAACTTTTAAAAACACTAAATGACAAAATATTTAAAAACGACTTTTTAATAAAAATAACTTTTATAAAACTTAAGTAAATTTAAGAAAGACACAAATAAGCTATAAAATCAATAATCCAAAACAATCAAAAGCATAAAAACATAACATTTAATCAAATAAGAATAACAATAAGCACATAAACATAAAGATTAAGCAAAACAAGAAAGGTAGAATGAGAGATTAAAAATAAGAACTTGATTAAAAGAAAAGATTCAATAACAAAATTAAAAGACTTCCTTGAAATTAAAGGCAAGAAATTAAGGTGCAAGACAAGAAAATTAAATGACAATTAAGTAAATGACATGAAATGAAAGGTGGAAGAACTATATGTCAAATAGTCAACACCTCCTAATGTGATATTAGGAGGATATTTATAGGAGATTAGGGAGGTAAGCATGTGTTGGAAGCTTCCTTCTTTCTTTCTTTCTCATCTTTTCGTCTTCTAAATTCTTCGACTTTTTCGACTTTGTCTCGGGATTAATTAAACTCGTCTTGTAATTTCTTCATTAATTAGACTTGAGTTCTTCGACTTTATTAAACTTCCGTCTTTAGACTTTTCTTCGATAAATCTTCAGAATAGGCCTTGGACTTCCGTTCTTTTTGCACTCTTGATCTTTTGACTTCGTCTTTTGTCTTTTTCTTCGATAAAAGCCCGTGAAAGCCCATGTTTTCCTCCCTTTTCACATTTTGATCCTAAATCACAACAAAAACACAAACCACGCATAATTCCGACATTTACGACATAAAATACACGTTTTGGCTTGGTTATTATTATAATTAAGTGGTAAAAGGATAAGTGTTTTCACACTTATTAAATCCCCTACACTTGACCATTGCAATGTCCTCATGCAATGTATTAATTACAAAGCAAGTTTTACATTTTCTATCATAATCAATCCACACTGGCCTTTATTAAAGAGACAAAATATTTAAAGGAAGAAAACAAGTAAAAAGATCAAAAACTTACCTTAGGGTTTTGGAATGTCATGAATGATTATCACCCTCAAGTTTCACGTTCCCTATACCAAGCTTAAAAACGAGATCATTGTTATTATAAGTTAGCAAACTATCACAAACTCATGTGGGCCAATTATTCACTTAGACTCCCTTATTCCTAGGTGTATCTATTATATTTTATTATTGTCTTGAATGATCACGAGGATGCATTGTTGACTTATTTCGATAGTTATTTAGGCTGAAAATGAAGTGGGACGATTTAATCAATAGTTAGCTAAAGGACAAAATCTTTTAAAACTGCTTCTCGGGACCTCATAAAGTTCATATCTTGGCATAACTCGCTTCATGATTTGAGACCTTTCTCGGACCGATATTTGGCAGTGACTTCATACTTCAAATCTTGAGAGACGTTCATGAAATAATGGTCTTCTCTTCATAATAGAAATTTCTTCACTTGAACTTTTTGAGAGATTCTTCATACTTGGACCACGAATTCTTCATTTTTCTCCAATCTTTATTTGGGATTTTGATATACAACGATCCGCCTCCTTTTAGGACTCGGATCTATTTATCCTCATACCTTGTTAAGGCCTTTTTGGATAGACTTCTCCATGATCTTTACGGGAGTAGTTGCTTTTCGTCATGTGTCTCGATCCTTCATATTGATTTTTGATAAATGATTCTTCATTTCAATTTGGATCTTTAGCAAAAAAATGTAGCCCTCGTGTCTTGTTAGGACCTTTTCGGACTCGCCAATCTTCGCATCCCGCTTCAATAAGTTATGCCTTGGCTATGAACTGTAATTAATACCGAGCAACTTTTAAACGATCTTGGGCTAGAAGCTAAGTAACTTTTCAAATCGTACAACCTTATTTATTGCAATTACATTTATTAGCAAGCGATGGGAGAAAAAGCTTATAATCAACTCATATAAATTCACGAAAGAATACCAAACTTATAATTGACTCTATCATCTCTCGTTCTCCATAATTTAAAATCTCAAGGAATGAGACTCGTGGATGCTTAGCCAATTAAATCAAAGTTTTGGGTTTTCAAGTCATCTATAGGATCTTGCAACTTCTTAGACTTTTTCAAGTTTAGAATTCGCATTTTAAAGTTCCTTTGATAAACGACTCTAGGATCAATTATAGGAACTTGTGAAAAGTTCTTGTTCTTAACGCGTAAGAGTTAAGACTTTCGTGTTTTAAAGCTCCCTATATAAAGCCTAGCAAAACTTGACTTAAACATGTTAAGGATACTAGCTAGAGTAAACTTTGATAAGAAAACTCGGGTTGAGTCAAAAGATTCATGACGTTTGAAAATTAAAACCACCTTATTCAAAGTTTATTCTAGCAAAGAAAGAAAATAACGATAATAAAGGAAAAACTACTAGGCCAAAATAGATCAAAATTTTTTAAAAATGTCGAAAAATCAAATTTTCCGGTTAACATGAGGACAAATACAAGGAAAAGCCCACTTAACTTCGATAGAAGCCCCCCTACACTGAATATAAACATTATCCTTAATGTTTAAGCATGTGGGAGTAAACTCCCCTACACTTAGGACATTGTGCACTTTCTTTAAATCTTGCTAAGGAAGAGACAACTAAAGTGATTCCTATTTTAATATTGAAGAATATAAAAATAGAGAATCAAAAGAGTTTAGGATAGAACCGGGAAGACCGGTACATAGAATCACGGGTCGTCAAAAGTCATCAAGAATGGATCTTTAAAGGCTCGAATCCCTGCACATGATACGAAAGAAAACAACCACACATACTAGGGTCTCCCCCTACACTTATTATAAAAATAAAAGAAAAAGGATAGATACTACGGGTTGCCTCCCGAGAAGCGCTTGTTTTTGTTAACCGAGTCGTGAGCCTGAATCGACCTTGATTATCATGGTAAGAAGCTTGCAACACATCCACCGAGATCAAAGACATGGTTTTCATCCATCAAGTAGCACAAGCTTAAGGCGAACAAGGCAAGCCAAAGAAGAGTAGGCAAGGTTCCCTTAAGCAAATATTGAACACGGTGGTAGCAAGTATGATGAGGTGAAAGCATATCTCCATGGTTTCCAAAAGTCTTTCCTTTTATTTCATCAGATGGATACTGAGATGGCTTCGAAATTTCAATACCGGGATCGAACACCTTTTCCTTTAGGGGAAAATAACACTCCGACTCAGTAGTCCTTGAAGAAGATCCGCTCATAAATCTCACAATCTCATCCTCAAAAGGGGAATAGAGAGGTGTCAATACATAGGTACTGCGGATATCGGTGTCGGCCAGCTTCTTCTCTTTTGAAACGGGTTTCTTCATATCCAAAGGAGGATAAAGACCATAATCATCAAAGTCCAAAGGAGGAGAATCACTCTCATTTGGGAAGTAAGTTTTGAGAAAAGTAGCAAAATCTTCCTCAAATGAGTAGTCGTCCAAAGTAGGATCAAGCATTGTTGGTGGAAGATCTTCATCATGTGAAGAATCACTCGAAAGAGTATTGACATCATCAAAGTCATCATAAGTTGGCATGTCTGGATACTCAGAAGTAAAATCATCAGAATCATCCATATCAGAACTAGAATCGTCATCATAGTCATCATAGAGTGGTGGAGACTCAAATATTGTTGGAGGATCTAATTTGGAGAGAGAATCATCCACATCATCTTTGAACAGTGGATTATCATAGACAGAATCGAATAGAGGATTGTTATAGACGACAAAATCATCAAGCACATTAATCATATTCGCTGATTCTCTTCAATTTGATTTGGTTGTGATCGTCCCCTTTTTAAAAACTTGTGTATCATTCCCGACCCTTAGGATTAGCTCACCTTCAGCAACATCAATTAAAACTTTTCTGGTTCTAAAAAATGGTCGACCAAGTATTAACAGAATACGAGGATCCATTTCATAATCAACAACAACAAAGTCGACCGGAAAAGTGAAGGTACCAACTTTAATGAACACATCTTCGGCAATACCAACGGGGTAAGCGAGAGTGCGATTTGCAAGCTCAAGAGTCATCTTTGTTGGTGTAAGGTCGGGTAATGATAACTTTTTCCAAACACTTAAAGGCATCAGATTAATACTTGCCCCGAGATCAGCTAAGGCAGTAAATTCTTCGGTTTGGTTAAATGTACATGGTAGCACAAAACGACCGGGATCTCCAAGTTTCTCTAGAAGTTCTTTAAGAAGGACTGCATAATAGTTTTCATTCAATCGAGTATTAACAAACTCGGCCATCTTCTCTTTCTAATAAAGCAATTCCTTGAATGCTTTCACAAATTTCGGCATTTGGACAAGTGCTTCAACGAGGCTAATGTTGAAATTCATTTGAGATATCATCTTTATAAAAGAAGTGACTTGAGCATCCTCTTTAGTAAGCAATTTGCATTTGTCTAACCGAGAAGGATAAGGGATGTTGGGTTTAGGTGGTGTGGGTGTAGCAGGTAAAGGTTGAGATGTTGAAGGTTTAGAGGTGGTTGGTAGGGTTGGTGGAGGGTTTTGCTTGGGTACCTCTTCATTAATAGGTGGAGACGGTAATGGAGAACTAGTACTAGTTGTGGTAGCAGGAGGGATGATACAAGGGTTTTGGCCAGTATAAAAATTAAAGTTCGAAGTAGTGGTCTAATCGAATTGATCCTAGTTAACTATGCGACTCAGTCGTTCTTTGGTGAAACAAATAGTTGTGTCGTTGTAGTAATTAAAAAGTGCAAAACTTTAAAGTAAAAGGCAAGTAAAATAAATGGGCACTAAAAGTAAATAACGCAAACTTAAAACTATCTAAGGCAAACATAAAACGCAACTAAAACTTAAACTAAGGCAAGGCTAAAAATAAATCTAAGGCAAGTAAACTTAAAGTGCGACTAAGGAAAAAGGCAGGAAAAGTAAAGCTTGAAAATTAAAAACAGAAAGTTGAAAACTGAAACTAAAAAGAACCTGAAAACAGCTCATCCGGAATAATTCTTTGTTTGGAATAATCACTCGTCCGGAATGTCACCTTCGTTCGGAATTATTCTTCTTCACTCGGAATATTTACCAAAAACCTTGATCCGGAATAAATCCTTTATCCGGAATATGTCACTTATCCGGAATAAAGTCTTGATTCGGAATACTTAAGCTTGATCCAGAATGTTGCTGATCCGGAATATTTTCCTAATGAATTTTAACACCCCCAAATTTACACGCATCGGAATACATCTTTGGGTGCTAAACAATGATACAACAACACATAATTTATAAAGAACGACTCGAAAAGAGACGTTTTAGATTTATCGTTCCTAAAACATTTGTCAGAGTAGCGTAGTCCCAAGTAATCGTTACCAAAAGATAAGTTAAAACAACATATTGGTTTGTTTTGAAAATGGAACGATAAATGAATCAAAGAGTTTGAACAACAAAAGCAGTGCACAACTTCATTCCCCGTGACCTCCAAGCTTCCACTTCTTGATTACCTGAAATACATGTGAGTAAAACGATCAGCAAAAATGCCGAGTGAATCTATAGGTTTATGAAATCAATTTGAACACAAGCAAAGATTATAAGTTTGTGGCATGCTTATAAGCATCAAATAATAATTTGCATCAACAATAATAACTGTATATAGCATAAATTGCAATAAGCTCATGGAACCGAGCCCTTAGACACTCCCATATCAGTCTAATAAGACGAGAGATTTATTAATTGTCGGTTACCTCCAGATTATTGGTACATTGCCGTATACCTGACTTCTCAATACAATATGTTCAAACAGTGTGGAGCTCGGGCCTAAGCTTCTATGACAAGTCCACAAAAACTGAACCGGGGCGGCTTCCCCCATAGATCTATTAATTGTACTAGCGGTTAACCCATCATAGGTTAATTAACGGTCCATAATTGAGGTTTCAACAAAGGCAATCACTTAATGCAGTTTAAAGGCAACCACGGGTCCATTCATAGAGGGACAAAGCATACCATAGAAATCTTGTGTTCTAAGTTTATAAAACATTTATTCCCCCTCGCGGGTTTAAAATCATTCAATAACTAGTATAAAGCGAGGCTATAGACTCACGTTGATAATGAAAGGCGGATTATCGGCTACGGGCGTGCTTCGGTCACGGAAACCTATATAAATAATAATCGGTCTTAGACTCTTGTCTAATGACTTTTATCAAAATAACAATATACATATGATGATTTTGTACATATGATGATGATCAAGTGGGTTTATATATCCTTGTTTACTCATTTTAGTGTTTACGTATTGGTAACTTTTTACTAGTTTACTAGTTTTACCTACTTACCTATTATAAGTCCAATAAGCTTAGTATAAGTTATTTAACTTGTTTTAATCCATTTTATACCTATATTATCAGTATCTATACTTTCCATGTTGGGCCCAAATTGGTTAAGCCCAATAAGTCCTTTTTATAAGTGTTTAACTTATTTAGTCCAATTATTAGTCCAATATGCTTAGTTAGCTCGTTAATGTCCGTATGTCCTATAGTCCGGGTTTTATCGGTTTTTACTTGTATTAGTTACTTATATATCAGTATATGACTTTTAAAAACTTTACATTAGACGGGTTTGATCGTCTAAGTTTTATTTGGCGAAAAACGTTAATTTTACGGTAATAGCCGAAAAAGTCGTAAAAATCAAGTTTATAGTTTTTATTACTTATAAGTATTATTCCACAACCATTTATATAATTCATCCAATTAATTAACCTTTTACATATTTATATAAATAAGTTTCATAAGTTAGTGGGTTTTTATTTTACGTTTTATACAATAAAATTTGAGTGCTTATATAATAATAATAAACATTAATTCTCAAAATCTGATTTTTATCTTCATGTTCACCATTTTTATCATATCTAGAGTTCTATAATGAATTAGAAGCTAATTTTTTGGTGGCATGATCTTCATATTATGTGCTACATTTAACTTAGTTATAGCTACTGCTCATTTTAAGTTTATCTTGCCTTAACAGTCCCTACAAAACTGCTTATTCAGATTAGAAACCCAACTTGTTTTGATCATATCTCACTCATTATATTGATTCCATTGCATGGCCAACTCTCACATGTGTATAACATCTTGTACTTACTGTAAATGGATAATACCATGCAAGTTTATCAGTTCAAGTTTTAGTTATATACTGTTTTTATACAGCCAACTAAATAATCATGATTTTAGCCTTATTTCTCATGGTTATTAACATTTTTAAGCATATTTATCAACACTTGATCCCCACACAACATTTTTATCATCATATATACATCATATACATATACAAAATAAAGAAAATACATTTGTTCTTTACAAAAATAACAAGAGAAAATGGAGAGGATGATCTTCTTTACCAACCAAGTGTATTTCTTGTTTTTGGAAGACAAGAACTTGATGAACACCACAAGTAACTCCAAGATCATCAAACACCAAGAACAATAGTTGAGAAATCAGCCTTAGGACACAAGCAAATCACCTCCAATGTTGCTAAAATGGCCACCAAATGATCAAGGCTTCAAGATAACTCCATGATAGAGCTAGTAAACATGTATTTCATGGCTAGAAAAGATCAAAAGGGGTGTTTGTAGCTTCAATATGGATGGCAATGGTGAAGGTTTTTGAGAGGATTTGTGTTGGTTTGCATGTAAGTAAATGGAATGTGTGAAGTTAGTTGATGGTTTTGTGTTAGATAGTGGAAAAGAGTAGCTTAAGGTGTAAGCTTTGCTTACACTTGTAGCTAGTTAGTTAACATGATGCCACATCCTTAGATGTGGTGTCATGTGTGCCATCCCATGTTAGCTAGTGGGGTGGGATAATGTATTTTGTCCCACCTCACTAATTTACGGGTATTCCTCGATTCTAGTTTTCTCGATTTGCGTGCCCTCGGGTCGTTTTACGAAAAACGTTTTTATAAATTATGAATCAACGTCACAAAACGAATCCAAATAAAAATTGTCTCATCAAAAACGGAGTTCAAAAACATAAATACGTAATCCTAAGGTTTCCGGTTTAGTCGTAAAGGACGCTAAGTTATGCACGTAAGCCCAAATTTAAATCCGTAAATTGTGAGTTCATCAACCAACACAAAAATAAGTTTCAAAATATTATACGATATAAAATTTTTGGCATCCGTCGGTATCGCGATCACTAGTAGTCCTCGTTGCTCGTCAAAATATTAAAATATAATATTTAATATCGGTTTCAACTTAAACCGTTAAACATAATAAAATTTAACGTTATAAAATACTTCAAAATAATTGAAAATAGAATTAAATTATGACCTTATTTTTACGGGTTTTACATCCTCACCACCTTAAGGGAGCGACGTCCCGGCGCTCAACTCGCCTCACACACGAGTTGTTCACTACCCGGAAGGATGACGACATTCCTTATAAAGAAGTCTTCACGTTCCTACGTGAATCTCGATCCACGATCTCCACTGGTTCTTTTACCAAACGCAACTTGTCGTCAGGTTGTATCTCACCAAAAGGAATAAATAAATCGTTATCCACCAGTCACCCGTCAAGCTCGACACATGAAAATTTTATGAATTCACGAAGCTCATTCGACGACAAGAATAGATGATAGGATTTTCGGGTAAGTCCAGTTAAAAAAATGTTGCAATTTAAAGGATAGCCACTGGCCGGATAGCCATGGACACACATCAAAAAGAACTAACAAGAAAAATATTTTCGTCATCGGAGGGTGCTCACACACGGGTCCCTACTCAAAAGATAATACAAAGACACCATCTCACTTTCGCCAACGCGCATTAAAGTCTCAATAAACATCGTCGTTGAAAGTCAAAAAGATATTACATAATATATGTTCTACATGATCGGACGTCATCAGATGATGCCGTCTCAAGTTCTCACAACTTAAGATCATTTGACTAGATCATACACCATATAAGTACATAAAAGAAAAGGTCGAACATAAACATCGAGTATAGATCTTCACCGTTAATCATCAAGAAAACTTTGAAAGAACCCTTGATAATAACTACTTGATCTCAAGAGTCTTTCCACTTGCGGTGTCGGCTTCAACATACTCCTCGAGGTCGTAACGAATTTATTAACTCCATTCATTAAGAGATTCGGTCCTCAATCATTCCACAAGTACACGCATAAATCCTGGTGACACTTATCGTTTCTTCTTATACACTGCTTCCCGAGATTCATTTTAAACTCAGAATAAAATAATGATATTCAATACGAGGAATGGAACGAGATAAAAATAAATTCAATAAACGCATAAACGGACTAGATGTGGTAAAATGATTTAAGGTTGACGACCGACGAGGGATCTCGACTCACGCAACCGTAAAACATAATAATTCACAATACTAGAAAAATGAGAGCGAAGAATGAATTAAATATTAACATTAAAATAATGTTTGTCACAATTATCCGTCCCGAATTTGGTATTACCTTAAAATTCAATTGAGGTACTTTCTTGATAAAGATGATATATAAAAAAAATATAGAAGTTAAATAGCTTCATAATTTATTTTGGTTGTAAAAAAAAACTTTGAAAGAATGACATGAATTTTATAAATTAAACTCATATTGTTGGTTAAAATTAGAAGATATAATTTCCAAATTAAATCATTATTAGGAATAGAAATTAAACCGGTAATTTCATTACATTAAAAGTAAAGTATGATAAGTCAATTAGTTCAAAAGGTAGAACATAAATTTTTTTTTAACATTAGTTTTAGTTATACAGAATATGGTGTATAAATTTGACCTTTTACTTGTGATGGTTATTTCGATAATTGAAAATCATTAGAGAATGTAGACAAGTTCCATAAAAATTTTATAATACTTTGCAGAAATACATAAAGGTGTTTATTATTTCAAAATAACATGGGATATATTCGGGTTTCAAAGTGTGACAAGATAACAAACGAATACGAATGGAAATAATAGTCAACAATTAATACGAAATCAGTGGTACAAAAGAGAACGAAGCAAATGTCGTATGAATTCTTAAAGAGAATAATAAAATAAAGGCATTGATGGTATGACGATAAGAAATAATAGATTAAACAAGTTGTCAAATTTTGTTAGTGCGGTTGATGGTTCACCAATATCAGCTCGTTAACTTAGCGGTGGTTGTTACACGATCGGAAATAAGATCCACACAAAAATTTTAATCAAAGAAAATTCCTAATAATCACTTGTAAGTAAAACAAATCAAACGAACGATGTTAGTATTTAAAGGGAGAAGTCAAAGCACGGTTCACAAGGGTGGATTTCGAGACAAACGAGAGTGACGGACGTCATCCCGGATATACGGAAATCACTCTAGTGATAATTCATTATTCACGTGCAGAGACATTCCAAGGATCTACCCAGTCGCATAAAGAAGATTGGACGAGAAGGAAGGATAAAACATCGAGACTTTCAAGTCATTTATCAAGAGTTAGTAATTAGACGAACGGTCAAAAGAAATCAGTTATAAGAAAAAATGAAGTAACAAGTGAAAAAGCGATCGTCGAGTAAAAACGTATTCGTAAGCGCGTAATTCGTTTAAGAAAAGGTAAGAAAACGTATGTGGATGCATAGAAATTGCGCCACTTGCATAAATTATAAAGGTTTTCAAAACTTCTTTTCACTTTATTTCATTTTATTTATCTTTATCATAAATACAAGTAAAAAGTTCTTTATTATCAAGATTTTTAAGTTGACTACTATTCAGCCTAGCATGGCTCCTTCTAAATTAGACATAGGTGATCAGGCCATGTATAATTTAGGGCTAGCAATGCAGTGCTCCTTTTCGTCGAAAAGTATTACGTTTCTTATGTTTATATATAAACCATGCTATCTGTAAAATGGAATTTAAAAATAGTTTATAAATTTATAGGATACAAGTAATTTGTGAGATACTTAATAAGCAACTTTTAATCTTACGAAAAGTATTTTATAAGACCAAAGTAAAAATAATTGGTGAAAATAATCGTAAAACGATATCAGATTTATTTATAATATGACATTATGACAACATATAAAGTAGTCAAAGTTTTGCAAAAAGTGGCAAATAGTAGCTCATAAAACAACCAATGAAATGGTTACAAGTTGTTAAGTTTTCAAAGGGTTAGAAGGTTTAGACGAAAACGTCATGAGATACGCGATAAGAATGTTTACGAAGAATGTGAAGGCAAGACTTCAAAGCTCAACTCAAATCAGTGGAAGGTTAGAAGAAAACGAAAATAAAATAACATCGAATGACAAATGAGTCATATATATAACAAGAATAAAATAATCCACATGTGTATTCTTTGTAAGATACTCGACACAACATGCTTTTAAGAAAGTATGTTATTCGTTTTTAAATTACACCATTAATCCGGTAATTGCTAATCCTGTACTGTTTCTATTTTTAAACATTTTCACATGAAACTAGTATTAGTTATTTGTAAAATAATAATCGTTAAAATTTTACGATCTCAAATGAACTCAAAACTTCTTAGAAACGTTTAAAACCCATGTTCCGAATTTTCTATCAGATTTGACTTTTAAATATGAGCCGATTAATTGACCCGATAATCGACATCTCCAAGACTCAGAGTCTAAAGCATTTTGATGCAAAACGACGTTTCAGACGACTTTCTAGTTTTACCCGAGACCTGAAAATCAATGTAAAATGACCAAAATACCCCTGCAAGTTCTGTACAGGTTTGACTATTTTATTTATAAAAAAAACGTAGGTTTTACTTTTAAGTTTTGACCTGTTTATACTGCCCCTACAGTTTCTGCATAAAGTGTATTTCTCGACACTTCTTAACGGCTCAAAATATATACATATATACACACATGTCTTGTGGATTTTATAACAACGAAAAATAAACCTCGTAATGAGCATCAAATGAAATATAGCATGATGAATGACAGAAAATGCTTCAAGGTATTCAACACGAAATTTAGGAAGCAAGACGGTGAAAGACGTTCGTACTTTAGATTTCAAAATGCAATGTAGGCAAATCTCCTTGGTGCCACGATTGTCAAAAACACAAAACATAACAAGAAAAGAATGGAACATGAACATGCTACACTCCGGGAGCGAGAAGGTTAATGAAAAACAAATGATACAATTTTATATAAGTAAAATCGTATTCCAATTCTAGTGCCATAATCTAGACGATGATTTATAAAATAACGATGACGTTACCGAGATATAAGTGAACAATACACTTCGGAGTCGATACATATAAATGTCAATAAATAGCGGTTAGTCTAATCCAAGGACACATTGAGCTACACAATGGTCTGGAGATTACGTTAAAAGACGTCCAAGCACAAATAGCCGGAAGACGATTTGAATATCTATATAAATATCACAAAGGGTTAAACAATGAAAGTAACGCGCGTAGATGAAGTTATGTAAGGTCATAGTATAAAAATTTTGCAATAAAAGCAATTTAAATAGTTCAAAATATATACAGAAAGATCTTGAAAATTAATTGTATTTATTTAAGTTAATCATTAATAAATGATAAACTTTTATCGAAAATTTTAACGACATAAATATATATCGATAAAGGATTATAGTATTTATTTAGAAATACTTAGCAATAAGGCATACATAATAATGTATACTAAAGTTGTAATCCCAGAAGTAGCTTGAACCGGAAGTCACGCGAAATCATGTGCACCGACTCTTTGAAAAATAAAACCGACAGTTATAGTTTAGGTTTTTAGAAAAAGACCTAGTTCTCTATAACTCATGGCTCTGATACCAATCTTTAACACCCCCAAATTTACACGCATCTACATCTTTGGGTGCTAAACAATTATACAACAACACATAATTTATAAAGAACGACTCGAAAAGAGACGTTTTAGATTTATCGTTCCTAAAACATTTGTCAGAGTAGCGTAGTCCCAAGTAATCGTTACCAAAAGATAAGTTAAAACAACATATTGGTTTGTTTTGAAAATGGAACGATAAATGAATCAAAGAGTTTGAACAACAAAAGCAGTGCACAACTTCATTCCTCGTGACCTCCAAGCTTCCACTTCTTGATTACCTGAAATACATGTGAGTAAAACGATCAGCAAAAATGCCGAGTGAATCTATAGGTTTATGAAATCAATTCGAACACAGGCAAAGATTATAAGTTTGTGGCATGCTTATAAGCATCAAATAATAATTTGCATCAACAATGATAATTGTATATAGCATAAATTGCAATAAGCTCATGGAACCGAGCCCTTAGACACTCCCATATCAGTCTAATAAGACGAGAGATTTATTAATTGTCGGTTACCTCCAGATTATTGGTACATTGCCGTATACCTGACTTCTCAATACAATATGTTCAAACAGTGTGGAGGTCGGGCCTAAGCTTCTATGACAAGTCCACAAAAACTAAACCGGGTCGGCTTCCCCCATAGATCTATTAATTGTACTAGCGGTTAACCCATCATAGGTTAATTAACGGTCCATAATTGAGGTTTTAACAAAGGCAATCACTTAATGCAATTTAAAGGCAACCACGGGTCCTTTCATAGAGGGACAAAGCATACCATAGAAATCTTGTGTTCTAAGTTTATAAAACATGTATTCCCCCTCGCGGGTTTAAAATCATTTAATAACTAGTATAAAGCGAGGCTATAGACTCACGTTGATAATTAAAGGCGGATTATCGGCTACGGGCGTGCTTCGGTCACGGAAACCTATATAAATAATAATCGGTCTTAGACTCTTGTCTAATGACTTTTATCAAAATAACAATATACATATGATGATTTTGTACATATGATGATGATCAAGTGGGTTTATATATCCTTGTTTACTCATTTTAGTGTTTACGTATTGGTAACTTTTTACTAGTTTACTAGTTTTACCTACTTACCTATTTTAAGTCCAATAAGCTTAGTATAAGTTCTTTAACTTGTTTTAATCCATTTTATACCTATATTATCAGTATCTATACTTTCCATGTTGGGCCCAAATGGGTTAAGCCCAATAAGTCCTTTTTATAAGTGTTTAACTTATTTAGTCCAATTATTAGTCCAATATGCTTAGTTAGCTCGTTAATGTCCGTATGTCCTATGGTTCGGGTTTTATCGGTTTTTACTTGTATTAGTTACTTATATATCAGTATATGACTTTTAAAAACTTTATATTAGACGGGTTTGATCGTCTAAGTTTTATTTGGCGAAAAACGTTAATTTTACGGTAATAGCCGAAAAAGTCGTAAAAATCAAGTTTATAGTTTTTATTACTTATAAGTATTATTCCACAACCATTTATATAATTCATCCATTTAATTAACCTTTTACATATTTATATAAATAAGTTTCATAAGTTAGTGGGTTTTTATTTTACATTTTATACAATAAAATTTGAGTGCTTATATAATAATAATAAACATTAATTCTCAAAATCTGATTTTTATCTTCATGTTCACCATTTTTATCATATCTAGAGTTATATAATGAATTAGAAGCTAATTTTTGGGTGGCATGATCATCATATTATGTGCTACATTTAACTTAGTTGTAGCTACTGCTCATTTTAAGTTTATCTTGCCTTAACAGTCCCTACAAAACTGCTTATTCAGATTAGAACACCCAACTTGTTTTGATCATATCTCACTCATTATATTAATTCCATTGCATGGCCAACTCTCAAATGTGTATAACATCTTGTACTTACTGTAAATGGATAATACTATGCAAGTTTATCAGTTCAAGTTTTAGTTATATACTGTTTTTATACAGCCAACTAAATAATCATGATTTTAGCCTTATTTCTCATGGTTATTAACATTTTTAAGCATATTTATCAACACTTGATCCCCACACAACATTTTTATCATCATATATACATCATATACATATACAAAATAAAGAAAATACATTTTTTCTTTACAAGAATAACAAGAGAAAATGGAGAGGATGATCTTCTTTACCAACCAAGTGTATTTCTTGTTTTTGGAAGATAAGAACTTGATGAACACCACAAGTAACTCCAGGATCATCAAACACCAAGAACAATAGTTGAGAAATCATCCCTAGGACACAAGAAAATCACCTCCAATGTTGTTAAAATGGCCACCAAATGATCAAGGCTTCAAGATAACTCCATGATAGAGCTAGTAAACATGTATTTCATGGCTAGAAAAGATCAAAAGGGGTGTTTGTAGCTTCAATATGGATGGCAATGGTGAAGGTTTTTGAGAGGATTTGTGTTGGTTTGCATGTAAGTAAATGGAATGTGTGAAGTTAGTTGATGGTTTTGTGTTAGATAGTGGAAAAGAGTAGCTTAAGGTGTAAGCTTTACTTACACTTGTAGCTAGTTAGTTAACATGATGCCACATCCTTAGATGTGGTGTCATGTGTGCCATCCCATGTTAGCTAGTGGGGTGGGATAATGTATTTTGTCCCACCTCACTAATTTACGGGTATTCCTCGATTATAGTTTTCTCGATTTGCGTGCCCTCGGGTCGTTTTAAGAAAAACGTTTTTATAAATTATGAATCAACGTCACAAAACGAATCCAATAAAAATTGTCTCATCAAAAACGGAGTTCAAAAACGTAAATACGTAATCCTAAGGTTTCCGGTTTAGTCGTAAAGGACGCTAAGTTATGCACGTAAGCCCAAATTTAAATCCGTAAATTGTGAGTTCATCAACCAACACAAAAATAAGTTTCAAAATATTATACGATATAAAATTTTTGGCAACCGTTATCGCGATCACTAGTAGTCCTCGTTGCTCGTCAAAATATTAAAATATAATATTTAATATCGGTTTCAACTTAAATCGTTAAACATAATAATATTTAAGGTTATAAAATACTTAAAAATAATTGAAAATAGAATTAAATTATGACCTTATTTTTACGGGTTTTACATGAATCCCCTTGATCCGGAATGTTGAAGATTCCGGATGAAGACCTTGATCCGGAAAAATTAATTATTCCGAATAAAACTCCTTGATCCAGAATATTTGGTATTCCGAATGAAAGGTTTGATCCGGAATGTTAAATTATTCCGAACAAACAAGACTGATCCGGAATATTTAATTATTCCGAATAAACAAGACTGATCCGGAATGTCTTCCTTGATCCGGAATTGTTAGGACCATTGTAATAGTTATATGTAATAGGTAGACTAGGAGGTATGTAGTTCCTCCTGGTCCTAGTCGTAGTAGGAGCAAGTCCTGCTCCTGGTCCTAGTCGAAGTCAAACTTTATTATTTACTTAATATTCTATTAGGATATGCATGAGATATGTTAGGAAAGGATATGCATATCAGTTTTACACGTTTTCATTAATGATGTATTAGGGTTTCCTTGTAGTATAAAAGGAACCTTAGGCAGAAGGGTTAGACACACCTTCAAAAAAACATAGTTCTAGTCTTTATCAATATTAGAAATCCTTAGAAAGGATCAAGTCATTATAGTTATTCTGTTTCCCTTGTTTATATTTATATTCTACATTCATATTGTGTATAGAGTCTCTTTGTGATTTGACTTGTGATTACAGAAGTCATTCACCGGTCCTGACAGGCTACAAGATCTACATCTAGTTGACCCAACAAGTGGTATCAGAGACTGGGAGGGTCTATATACAAGCAGAATCAAGTTCTCTTATTACTAACAATCTGTTTATCATGTCTGCCTCAACTTCTACTCAAACAGGAGAAGAAGGCACTCCTAAAATTGTGCAACCTCAGCAGATCCTGGCTACGGTCTCCAACACGAATGGAAAATTCCCTCTTCTGAAGAAGGGTGAATATGATAACTGGGCAATGAAGATGGAATGGTGGATCACCAACACTGATCAAGATCTTTGGAAGATCATTCTGAATGGAAACAGCAGGAAGCTTACTGGACGTGACAAGAACGGTAATATTACTCTTCTTGACCCTAAAACTCATGAAGAAATCATCGCTATTCAGAAGGAGGTAAAAGCAAAAACAATTTTGCTTCAATCTCTTCCTGAAGATCACATGGGTGACTTCTACCATTTGGATGATGCCAGAGAGATCTGGAATGGCATAAAAGCAAGGTTCGGCGGGAATGAGGAGTCAAAGAAAATGCGGAGGTCCATGCTGAGAGATGAATTTACCGAATTCAAAATCTCAGAAACTGAAGGTCTAAATCAAGGGTATGATAGGTTCCAGAAGATCTTAAGCCAATTGAATCAACTACGGTCAAAACCTGATGATGGTGACATTAATGCAAGGTTTCTTAAAGCCTTACCCTACTCATGGAACCAGGTGGTGATCTCTCTCAAAGCTAAAGGTGGGCTTGATTATCTCACCTTTGATGATTTGTTTCATAGGCTCAGAACATTCGAACCACATGTGAGGGGATATCCGAGTGACTCTTTTCCCACCCCTGCTAATTCAGCCTTTGTGAGCTCTATGGCATCTAGTCCCATGTCATATGCAAGTAGCCCGAGCAATACTGTCTCTCCCCAGCATACTATCCAGCATACTATTCAGCATACTGGTCCCATGTCAGATGCATCTAGTCCCATGTCTTCTGCTTCTGATCCTGCTGCCAAGTCTGGTAGTATGGTAGAAGCTGTTCTTCATTCTTTTGTGGCTGATGTTACTGCTGAACAACAACTTGCTTTTGATGACTTCAAACAGATTGAAAAACTTGATCTGGATGAGATAGATCTTAAATGGCAGATGGCCATGCTTACTCTTAGGGTTCACAAGTTTGAGAAGAAAGCAGGAAGGAAATTTAATTACAACCCTCGGGAGCCAGCAAGATTCGATAGAAGCAAGGTACGGTGCTATAACTGCCAGCAACAGGGTCACTTTGCAAGAGAGTGCCCTAGCAAGAATGATCAGGAGAAGAGCAGGTACTCCGCTTTCAAGGTTCAGGAGGTTAAAGATGACAAGAAGGCATTGGTATCTATTGACTCTATGGTCAACTGGAATGATCATCAGGCTTCTACTCTGGAATCAGCGAAATCCACGACTGATGTGTTGGCAATGATTGCTGGGAATCTCTCTGATGTAGAAGAAGCAGAAGAGTTTGCTCTTATGGGCATCTCACCTCAGGTACAACATTGTCCTCTTGGTTGTCATGATAAATACACAGAATTGTTGTCCCAATTTAATGAAGTAAATGATCAAAATGATAAGTATTTTTTAGAAGTACAAGCATATAAAGCTTCTTTAAACACATTGGAACAACAAAAGAAGTGGTTACAAGATACACAACGTGCGTATGAGGATAAAATCAGGATACTAAGCATTGATTTAGAAAACACTACAAATATGCTTAAATATACAGAAACTGAAAGAGATGCTAGTATCAAAGAAAAAGAGGAGATGCAAGCTAAATTAGATGCTACAATGTTAAGATTTGACAAATGGCAAAAGGCACCTAAAAATCTTTCAAAATTAATTGATAGTAGCATGTCTGGCAGAACTAAAAGAGGCTTAGGATTTGAAAAATATATTGATTCTGAAGATGTATTTGATTTATCTTTCTCAAGTGTCTTTGATGCCGACAAAGAGGATGAGGGCAAACCTAGTTACAATAGGTTTAAACCAGCAGCAGAAATGCATGTTGTTCCTCCTCCTCTTACTGGAACTTTTATGCCCACCTCATGGCGTCATGACTCGGATGGATCACAGATGCTTGAGTCCCCAACTAGTTCTACTAATACTAATGACTTTGTCTCATGTACTTTCAGTGACAAAGCCGGTGACTCTGCATCTAATGGTTCAAGTGAAGAGTCAAGACCTACGAGTTCCAAGTCGAATGAACATGCTGCTACTGGTGCTAGGATGTGTGAAGAAAAAGTTGATGTCAAGTCAAGTGTGTCTGGTCCTTGTTTATTGAGTCCTAGGAAGAATGTTTTTCCTAGAAATGTATGTAATAAAGTAGGCAGTATGAAACAGTCTCATTCTAATAAAAGGTCTTTCAAAACATGTTTTGTTTGTGGCAGTTCCTTTCATTTAATTAAAGATTGTGATTATTATGACACACATGCATCTGTTAATCATGTTTTTCCTGCTCCTGGTTCACCAGGAGCTGCTTCATATGCATCTAGAAGACTTAATCCTAGTGCTCCAATGTTTAATACTTCTAGAGTATCCTCTCCTTTCGCCTCTAATTATTGGAGTGATAGTGGATTTCAAACAACCAGTAATTATTTTCAAAATTTTAATCCATACTATCCGCATAATTTAGACCACACGTTTTTTGGTATGGGAAACATGGGAACTGCTGTTAAGCCCTCAGCAGGTTGTTCTTGGTTCAATAACAATACCCATATGATGCATAGACAACCAAGAAACAATAGTGGATCTCATCAATCTTCTTGGCATTCTTCTAATGATCCACAAGGCAGGCTCAAACCTGAAAAGGTTTGGGTCCCCTTAAGACACTAACTTTTGCATTGTTATTATCTTGTTGTTGTAGGTTACTCCATACCATGATCCTAGTCTAGGCATTGTTGATAGTGGTTGCTCCAGGAGCATGACTGGAAATAAAAGCCTTCTCTCTAACTTTGTACCGTTTTATGGAGGCAAGGTCTATTTTGGTGGAGGTGAAGGCAGAATCACTGGCAAAGGAACGATAAAGACTCCAAATCTTAATTTTGAGCAGGTCTACTATGTGGAAGCACTTCAACACTTCAACTTGATATCGGTCTCTCAGATTTGTGACAAGAAGCAGTTTGTACTCTTCACCGATATTGATGCACTTGTGCTTTCCAAAGATTTTCAGCTTCCGGATGACTCACAAGTTCTACTCAGAATTCCTAGAAGACACAATCTATATAGTATCAAGTTGAATGAAGTCAACCCTACTGGTCAACTAGCATGTCTGGTTGCAAAAGCCTCAGAAGATGAAGCCACTAAATGGCACCGAAGGATGGGACATGTGAACTTCAAGACCATTCACAAACTAGCCAATATGAATCTGGTCTCTGGTTTACCTCCCAAGACGTTTCGAAATGATATAAATTGTATTGCCTGCAGCAAAGGCAAACAACACAAAGCATCCTTCAAGGCCATTACTGCTTTAAGTCTTATTACTGAACCATTGCAGCTTCTACACATGGACTTATTTGGTCCTACGTCCATCAGAAGCATTGACCACAAGCAATTTTGTTTGGTGGTGACTGATGGTTATAGCAGTTTTGCGTGGGTGTTCTTCATGGCTGCTGATAGGTGTGAAAACACCCATCCTTTTACCACTTAAATCGGGCTAAAACAAGACCAAAACACGTATTTAATATCATTTGTTTGGAATTATGCGTGGTTTTTGTGTTTATTGTGTTTTCAGAGTCGACCGGATGAATATTAAAGAAAACATGGGATTGCACGGGTTTTATCGAAGAAAAGGGCTCAAGACGAAGTTTATTGTCCAAAAGGTGCAAAAGATTTGAAGTCATTGTGCCTATTTGAAGATTTATCGAAGAATAGAGCCAAAGATGGAAGATTCATTTATGTCGAAGAACTCGAGTCTATTAAATAAAAGATTATAAGACGAGTTGGAATTATTCACCGACACTTCTCAAATCCAAGTCGGAAACGTTTATTTAAAGACGCATGAAGACTTAAGAAGAAAGAAGAAAAAGAAGCCCAAATCAAAGCCCAATCAAAAGCCCATCAACACCATGTACACGCCTATATAAAGGCCCTTACTTCACAAAAATTGACACTTAGTTTTTAGTTTTTAGTTTTTCTCTCTAGTTTTAGAGAGAGAAAGTTTAGAACTTTCTCTCACTAGATTTCATCTTTTTCTTTTTCAAATTCAAACTTTGTATTACTTTGTCATTAATCAAGTTCAAGTTTTTAAGTTTTAATCTTTAATCTCATCCTTCCTTTCTTTTACTTTTATTGATTTTGGTACAAATCTCGTATGATCCGTGTTGTTCATCTATGATTTGTGCTTAAAAAGTTGTTAACTTTTTATGTTTCCTTAAGTTTTTACATAAATAAGCTTTGAGATCCTTGTTCTTATTGGCTTATTTGATGATTTAGCTTATTTACTTTATGAAGTTTTTTATGAAAAGTTCATCTTTTTATTGATTTGATTTAAAAGTTGTTTACTTTGAGTTAGAAAAAGTTGTTTTTAGTGCTTATTTGATTTGTATTTCATTGGATTCGAGCTAGATAGGGAGTTAGCTTATTCAATAAGCTCATTTCCCTTGCTTTTCACTTGGTTTGCACCATTTTCGGAAAAGGGTAACTCCCCTTTTCCGATCCAGCTATTCCGACCAAAGCCCCCCCCCTTATTCCGATCAACCGATCGGAAGAGGGTTTTGATATTCAGATTGGTGTCTCATATTCCGACGGTAAGCATCTCCAGTATTCCGATTGGTAAGCTTTGATTGTATTCCGATCATAGCTTGTTGCCCATATTCCGATTGGTAGGCATTGCACATTCCGATTGGACAGGTTTTCAAGTATTCCGATTGACCCCTTTTGTCCACTTTCCGATCAGCTTCGATATTACACATTCCGATCATACGATCGGAATAACATTCCGATTGAGGGCAATTCTTCCCTTTATTCCGATTTACTTATTTTGCTTGGTTCCGTTCTTACTTTCTTTTAGTACTTTTAAATTAAATCCATATTTTTACCAAGTTTTCCAAGAGTTAGATTTTATTGAGTGTTCATTTATTTTATCTTAAAATCTTTAAGTTTTCAACATTTGTTTTTAAATTCGCTTCTTACTTTAATCTTTCAAGTCTTTAATTTACTCTTCGACACTTAATTTCTTGTCATTAGTTTAAAATAGATAAACAACCAAACCATTTCTCATTAACCAAGAACAAATCATTCCACTTAAGACCAAGATCAATTCGAGAGGATATCGAGAGAAGTAAATTGAACCTAGCAAAATCCGTGTATCAAATGGCGCCGCTGCCGGCTCTTCTCGTTAAGATCAAAAGTTTTTTGTGAGAACTTGGATTTTGGGATCCGTTTCCTGTGAAACGTTACTTTTTCATAAAAATATTCAAAAACACTAAAAATATAAAATTTTCAAAAATCCTAAAAATTAAAAAAAAAAGAAAAAAAAGAAAAAAAACAATAAAAACCAAAAATATTTTTGCTTTGTTTTTCTTTGTTCGTTCTTTTGCAGGTGTATGCGCACTCGATCCACGTCTTATCAAGAGCCCGAGCCTCTCGATAACTTAGACATGGCTGGTGTACAAAACAACAATAACATACCACCTCCGAACAACAATAATAACAAAAACAATCCGCCTTTCAACAACATGAACAATAACAACAACAATGAGCACCTTCCGGATAATCGCCCAATGATTGAATTGCTGCAAGCTCATGTCGATGGCAACACGGATCCAATTGTTATACCACCAATTGCCGCCAACAATTTCGAGCTAAAATCAGGTTTTATCCAGATGGTCTCCGCTCAACCATTCTTGGGACGAACCATTGATGATCCACATGACCATATCAAGAGATTTCTACAACTCACCAACACGGTCAAGTTCAATGGCGTTCCACAAGAGGTTATAAGGTTACAACTTTTTCCCTTTTCTTTAGAGGGACAAGCCCGGCATTGGCTTGCTAAGGAACCGCCACAGAGTATTCTCTCGTGGATGGATTTGGAAACAAAGTTTATAAATTACTTTTTTCCACCCTCTCGTACTACCGCTTTGCGGAATGAGATCATAAATTTTGAACAAAAGTACGATGAGTCATTCAGTGAATCTTGGGATCGCTTTAAAGATCTTTTAAGAAAATGCCCACAACATGGTTTTACCAAAGTACATCAAATCAATACTTTTTACAATGGTTTAAGCATGAGTGACCAAGATTCACTGAACAGTGCCTCGGGGGGTAATCTATTGGCTAAGACATCCAATGCTGCTTGGGATATCATTGAGAATAAGTCTCGTGTGCAAACCAAGAGTGTTAGGACCAATGTTGCTAGTGCTAGCACTAATGACAGCGACAAGCGATTAGACAAAATCACTACGCTTCTTGAATCGCTTGTCACCCACACCGTCAGCAACAACAACATCAACAACGCCAAAAACGCTCAAGTGAACGTTGTCAGCCAACCTTGTGAGATATGCGGTGGTCCTCATTCTTACACAACTTGTACCGCCACCCAAGATTACCCTGCAGAGAACGTGAATGCAGCATATGGCACCTATACTCAACCTGCTTATCAAGCCAAACCTCAAGGTGACCGCAACTTGCTTAGCTACCGTTCCAACAACTATATCTCACCACCTGGATTTAATCCTAACAACCAAAACCAACAACAAAACCTCAACCGCCCTCCTCAACAACAACAAACTCGTACACCATACATCCCTCCTCACAAGCAACAACAACCACAACAACGAAACACCCAAGTTTACCAGCAACCTGCTTATCAACCACCCGCATACACTGCTCCTTCCAACCAAACCCCCGCATCACATCAAGACATTGGAACCTACATGAGGACTAACGATGTGATCGTGGATAATCTCCAACAGGAAGTGCGCAACTTGAAAGCAGATCTGATGAAACAAGGGAATGATCTAAGAGCTGATATGAAGAACACTATGGATAGTCAAACGAATGACTTGAGGAACATGATGGCTAGTTTCTTCAACAGTAATCAACCCTCTTCTTCGGGTACTCTTCCGAGTAATACCGTTGCGAATCCAAGAGGGGAGATGAAAGCAATCACCACTCGCAGTGGTAAAGGTACCAAGGAACCCGAGCTTCCTATACCTCCACCGGTGGTTGTGACTAAGGAGAACGAGTCACCTGCTCCTATTCCTCATCCTTCTCCTTCCCCAATTTCTCCACCTCTTCCTTCTACCCCTCCTCCACCCAAGGATGTGAGTGATCCTATTCTTCTAAAGCTTTCCTCTTCTTCCAATATACCTTATCCATCTAGGTTGAGGAAAGAGAAGCTCAAAAGCAAGGATGATATTCAGGTTTCGAACTTCCTTAAAATGTTCAAACAACTGAATTTCAATATCTCCTTCGCTGAGGCTCTTGCTCACATGCCTAAATATGCAAAAATGTTTAAAGATCTTCTGAGCGAAAAGGAAAAGCTCCTCGATCTCGCCAACACCCAACTTAATGAGAACTGCTCTGCAGTGCTCTTAAGGAAATTGCCAATCAAGCTTGGTGATCCGGGTCGTTTTCTTATCCCTTGCAATTTCCCGGGAGTAGAGAATTGCATGGCCCTAACCGATCTAGGTGCCAGTATTAATCTCATGCCTCTAAGTGTTTGGAAGCAATTATCTCTCCCAGAGCTAGTCCCCACTAAAATGACTTTGGAATTGGCCAACCGTACGGTTGCTTATCCAGTGGGGATAGCAGAAGATGTCATTGTAGGAGTCGACAAATTCACCTTCCCTGCCGATTTTGTTGTCGTCGACTACGAGATGGACCCCCGTGTGCCACTTATTGTTGGTCGTCCATTCTTAAGGACCGGTCGCACTCTCATTGATGTTGAAGCCGGTGAGCTTATCATGAGAGTGGGTGACGATAAAGTAGTCTTCAACATGGGAAAGTTGTCTAAACAGCCTTATTCATATGAGAGCGTTAATTGTATTGACGTTCTTGATGAGGCTTGTGAAGAACACTTTAATGATGCTTGCAAAAGTATTCCTACCTCTCTTCCCACTGTTGAGACCGTGTCCTCCATTGATTCATCGTTGTCTCTATTTGGAGATAGTGATTTATTCTGGAACAATCTTGAAGATACCATGGGAGATGCGAATTTAGCTACTAATGATTCTCCTATCGATGGGGATGAAGACATGAATTTCTTTGACAATCTTCTCACCGAAGACAATCCTTCACCTCCATCTCCCACGGTCATTGCTATCGATACTCCGACTTTGAATACGCCTCCCATCGAAAATCTTCCGGATTTAGAACTTAAGGAGTTGCCGCCCCATCTCGAGTATGCGTTCCTTGAAGCAGAGAAGAAGTCACCCGTCATCATCGCTAAGGACTTGCAAGAAGAAGAGAAAACTCGTCTCATCGCTGTGCTTAAAGCTCATAAGAAGGCAATTGCTTGGAAAATTTCTGATATCCGCGGAATTGATCCGAACTTTTGTACTCACAAGATTCTCATGGAAGATGACTTCAAACCCACAATCCAGAGCCAAAGAAGGGTTCATCCTAAAATTCATGACGTCATCAAACAAGAGGTTATCAAACTTCTAGATGCCGGCTTGATCTACCCTATTTCGGATTCGCCGTGGGTAAGTCCCGTCCATTGTATGCCCAAGAAGGGCGGAATAACCGTTGTTCCCAATGAACACAACGAGTTGATTCCCACTCGTCTCGTTACTGGGTGGAGAGTTTGTATTGATTATCGCAAGCTCAATGACGCCACGAGAAAAGACCACTTTCCTCTTCCTTTCATGGATCAAATGCTCGAGCGTCTTGCGGGTAATGATTATTACTGCTTTTTAGATGGCTTCTCCGGGTATTTTCAAATTCCCATCGATCCCAAGGACCAAGAAAAAACCACATTCACTTGTCCCTATGGAACATTTGCTTACAAGCGCATGCCTTTTGGTTTATGTAATGCTCCTGGGACATTCCAAAGGTGTATGATGGCTATCTTCCATGACATGGTGGAAGACACTATGGAAGTATTCATGGATGATTTCTCGGTCTATGGCGATTCATTCTCTGCGTGCCTTGCCAATTTGGAACGTATGCTCAAGCGCTACGAAGACACTCGCCTAGTTCTGAATTGGGAAAAATGCCATTTTATGGTAAAAGAAGGCATCGTGCTGGGCCACAAGATTTCCAAAGCCGGTCTTGAAGTAGACCGTGCTAAAGTCGATGTTATCGCAAAGTTGCCTCCACCTTCAACCGTGAAGGGTGTGAGAAGTTTTCTGGGTCATGCGGGCTTCTACCGTCGATTCATAAAAGATTTTTCTCAAATCGCTCGCCCGATGACCCACCTCTTGGAAAAAGATACTCCTTTTATCTTTTCTAAAGAGTGTCTTGAAGCCTTCAACTCGCTTAAGGATAAGCTTACTAAGGCACCCGTCTTGGTTACCCCTAATTGGGAGCTGCCTTTTGAGTTGATGTGCGATGCTAGTGATTTTGCTATTGGAGCGGTTCTTGGACAAAGAGTGAACAAACACTTCCAACCGATCCATTACGCTAGCAAGACAATGACGGGGGCACAATTGCATTATACGACAACTGAGAAAGAGCTTTTAGCTGTTGTCTATGCTTTTGAAAAATTCCGCCCCTATCTTGTCCTTTCTACCACCATTGTGTACACCGATCATTCCGCGCTGAAGTACTTGTTGACAAAGCAAGATTCCAAACCAAGACTTCTTCGCTGGGTTTTGCTGCTCCAGGAATTTAAAATCGAAATCCGCGATAAAAAAGGAGCAGAAAACTTAGCCGCGGATCATCTCAGTAGACTTGAGGATCCTTACCAGGGGGATCATCCGCACAAAGAAATCAATGATTCTTTTCCCCTGGAGACCTTAATGTCTATAAACTCGACTGCTGACGAAACCCCGTGGTTCGCAGACATTGCAAACTACTTAGCGGGTGGAATCCTCGTTGACGGGTTAACATCCCAGCAAAAGAAGAAGTTCTTCAAAGACATAAAAACTTACTTCTGGGATGACCCGTATCTTTTCAAACAATGTGCCGACTTGATTATTCGCCGATGTGTTGATGGACCAGCAGCTTTAGAAATCCTTGACGCTTGCCACAAAGGACCCACTGGTGGTCACTTTGGTCCCAACTACACCGCCAAAAAAGTGTTTGATTTGGGATTTTATTGGCCCACCATCTACCTTGATGCTCACGAGATGGTTAAACGATGTGATGCTTGCCAAAAACAAGGCACGATCACACATAAAGACGAGATGCCTCAGAATTTCATACAAGAATGTGAAATCTTTGATGTTTGGGGTATCGACTTTATGGGGCCATTTTCCTCCTCGAAAGGAAACAAATACATCCTTGTAGCCGTTGACTACGTTTCAAAGTGGGTTGAAGCCAAAGCTTTACCTACTAATGATGCAAGGGTGGTTTGTAACTTTTTGAAATCGATGTTCGCTCGATTCGGCGTTCCTCGTGCTATTATCAGCGACCGCGGGACTCATTTTTGCAACGATCAATTTGCAAGAGTCATGGCAAAGTATGGTGTCAATCACCGTCTTTCCACCGCTTATCATCCCCAAACCAATGGGCAAGCCGAGATATCCAATCGTGGATTGAAGCGAATTTTGGAGCGTACTGTGGGAGAGCATCGTGCCGCGTGGGCCGATAAGTTAGATGATGCTCTGTGGGCTTTCCGTACTGCTTACAAGACCCCGATCGGTTGTACACCTTATCGTCTTGTGTACGGAAAAGCATGCCACCTTCCCATCGAGCTGGAGCATAAGGCGCACTGGGCCTTAAAGTGGGCTAACTTCGACATCAACAAAGCCGGTGATCATCGCAAGATTCAACTCAACGAGCTTAAC
The DNA here is from genome assembly GCA_025667525.1 of Glebionis coronaria. Taxonomy (NCBI): domain Eukaryota; kingdom Viridiplantae; phylum Streptophyta; class Magnoliopsida; order Asterales; family Asteraceae; genus Glebionis; species Glebionis coronaria. The sequence continues at coordinate 393,758,126 of CM046882.1, forward strand.
GAACTGAGGAATGAAGCTTATGAGAACTCGCTGATCTACAAAGAGAAGACGAAGATCCTCCATGACGCAAAAATCAAGAACCGAGAGTTCCATGTTGGTGATCAAGTCTTACTTTTCAACTCTCAGTTGAAGATCTTCTCTGGCAAGTTGAAGAGCCGCTGGTCCATTCACCGTCGCCAACGTCTTTCCGTATGGGACCATTGAGCTTTCTCAGCCAAATGGGCCCAATTTCAAGGTGAATGGCCAGCGTCTGAAGCTGTACTTTGGTGAGGACATCTCTCAGGAGATGATTCCATCCCTCACCACGTTCCCCATGAACTAATTTTGGGTCGAGTCAGGCTCGTGACTCGGTCATCAAAAACAAGTGCTCCTCGGGAGGCAACCCGAGTATCTATCCTTTTACGTTTTAACCTCCTAAGTGTAGGGGGCCTGCATAGGTGTTTGTATTTGTGTGGTGATGTGATTACAGGGATAAGTGCACTCTTGGAAACTTTGAAGAACCGTGCTCCCGTGTTATCCGAAATCCGGTTCTATCTCTCAACTATCGTGATTCAATTTTCTTCATACTCACATTTGAAATTGATCACTTTAGTCGTCTCTTCCTTAACTCGAGTTAACCAACGTGCACAATGTCATAAGTGTAGGGGAAACTTTTCCCACATGCTTAAACATTGAGGACAATGTTTATCTTAAGTGTAGGGGGGACTTCTATCGAAGTTTTAAGTGGACTTTTCCATGAAAGTGCCTTCATTTAACCAGAAAATCCTATTTTTCAACATTTTTCAAATTTTTAATTAACTTTGGCCATTTAGTCGTAATTTTAAAAATTTTATCGTTGCTTTCATATGTATATATCCCGCAATAAAGTCAAAAATATTAATAAGTGGTGTAGCTAGTTTAGAAATCTTTGACATATTAGGCCCGTTGCGTTTATTTTGACTCAACCCGAATAGACTTATCCAAGTTTATTCTAGCTAGTATCCTTAACCATGTAGACCTTAATTGGTTTATTAGGCTAAGTGTCCACGAGTCTCATTACTTGAGATTTTAAATTGTGGAGGACGAGAAATGATAGAGTCAATTATAAGTCGGTGTTCTTGCGCAAGCTCACTTGGTGTAATTATTTGCCTATTCTCCCATCACTTGCTAAAAATTTATCTGCAATAAGTAAGGTCTTACGATTTGAAAAGTTACTTAGCTTCTAGCCCAAGATCGTTTAAAAGTTGCTCGGTAATGACGAGAGTTCATAGCCAAGGCATAACTTATGAAGCGGGGCGCGAAGATTGGCGAGTCCGAAAAGGCCCTAACAAGGCATGAGGATTCAATTTTATTGCTGAAGATCCAAAGTGATGTGAAAAGCGTTATTCCCTAAATCAATATGAAGGATCAAGACTCACGACGAAAAGCAATCAACTCCCATAAAGATCATGGAGAAGTCTATCCAAAAAGACCCTAACAAGGTATGAGGATAAATAGATCCAAGTCCGAAAAGGAGGCGGATCGTTGTATCTCAAAATCCCAATTAGAGATTGATGAATAATCATGAAGTCGTGGTCAACAAAGTTGGAGTACACCTCAAAAGTCTCCAAGTGAAGAAACTCTATTACGATGAGAAGACCATTATCTCAAGAACGTCTCTCAAGATATGAAGTATGAAGTACATGCCAAATATCGGCCCGAGAAAGGTCTCAAATCGCGAACCAAGTTATGCCAAGATATGAACTTTTTGATATCCCGAGAAGCAGTTTTAAGAGATTTTGTCCTTTAGCTAACTATTGATCAAATCGTCCCACCTTGCTTTCAGCCCTAATAAACTATCGAAATAAGTCCAAAAATGCATCTTCATGATCATTCTAAGACTAAAATAAAATATAAGAGATACACCTAGGAATAAGGGAGTTTAAGCATTTAATTAAGCCATGTGTGTGAGTGTTTGAATTACTAACTTATAATAACAATGATCTCGTTTTTAAGCTTAGTTTGGGGAACGTGAAACTTGAGGGTGATAAATCTTCGCAGCACCGAAGCCCTAATGTAAGTCCTCGATCTCTTTCCAAGTTATTACCACATAAGTTATTTTCTATTCTCTTGTTTACATTAAAATTTTAATTACTTAGTACTTTAAATTTTTGTTCAGTAGTATTCTAATAAGGCCAAGGTTAATTGATAATGAGAAAAGTGTAATTGTGCTTTGTCACTAAGCATTGCATGAGGGCATGGCAATGGTTAAGTGTAGGGGATTTGATAGGTGTGAAAACACCCATCCTTTTACCACTTAAATCGGGCTAAAACAAGACCAAAACACGTATTTAATATCATTTGTTTGGAATTATGCGTGGTTTTTGTGTTTATTGTGTTTTCAGAGTCGACCGGATGAATATTAAAGAAAACATGGGATTGCACGGGTTTTATCGAAGAAAAGGGCTCAAGACGAAGTTTATTGTCCAAAAGGTGCAAAAGATTTGAAGTCATTGTGCCTATTTGAAGATTTATCGAAGAATAGAGCCAAAGATGGAAGATTCATTTATGTCGAAGAACTCGAGTCTATTAAATAAAAGATTATAAGACGAGTTGGAATTATTCACCGACACTTCTCAAATCCAAGTCGGAAACATTTATTTAAAGACGCATGAAGACTTAAGAAGAAAGAAGAAAAAGAAGCCCAAATCAAAGCCCAATCAAAAGCCCATCAACACCATGTACACGCCTATATAAAGGCCCTTACTTCACAAAAATTGACACTTAGTTTTTAGTTTTTAGTTTTTCTCTCTAGTTTTAGAGAGAGAAAGTTTAGAACTTTCTCTCACTAGATTTCATCTTTTTCTTTTTCAAATTCAAACTTTGTATTACTTTGTCATTAATCAAGTTCAAGTTTTTAAGTTTTAATCTTTAATCTCATCCTTCCTTTCTTTTACTTTTATTGATTTTGGTACAAATCTCGTATGATCCGTGTTGTTCATCTATGATTTGTGCTTAAAAAGTTGTTAACTTTTTATGTTTCCTTAAGTTTTTACATAAATAAGCTTTGAGATCCTTGTTCTTATTGGCTTATTTGATGATTTAGCTTATTTACTTTATGAAGTTTTTTATGAAAAGTTCATCTTTTTATTGATTTGATTTAAAAGTTGTTTACTTTGAGTTAGAAAAGTTGTTTTTAGTGCTTATTTGATTTGTATTTCATTGGATTCGAGCTAGATAGGGAGTTAGCTTATTCAATAAGCTCATTTCCCTTGCTTTTCACTTGGTTTGCACCATTTTCGGAAAAGGGTAACTCCCCTTTCCGATCCAGCTATTCCGACCAAAGCCCCCCCCCCCCCCTTATTCCGATCAACCGATCGGAAGAGGGTTTTGATATTCAGATTGGTGTCTCATATTCCGACGGTAAGCATCTCCAGTATTCCGATTGGTAAGCTTTGATTGTATTCCGATCATAGCTTGTTGCCCATATTCCGATTGGTAGGCATTGCACATTCCGATTGGACTGGTTTTCAAGTATTCCGATTGACCCCTTTTGTCCACTTTCCGATCAGCTTCGATATTACACATTCCGATCATACGATCGGAATAACATTCTGATTGAGGGCAATTCTTCCCTTTATTCCGATTTACTTATTTTGCTTGGTTCCGTTCTTACTTTCTTTTAGTACTTTTAAATTAAATCCATATTTTTACCAAGTTTTCCAAGAGTTAGATTTTATTGAGTGTTCATTTATTTTATCTTAAAATCTTTAAGTTTTCAACATTTGTTTTTAAATTCGCTTCTTACTTTAATCTTTCAAGTCTTTAATTTACTCTTCGACACTTAATTTCTTGTCATTAGTTTAAAATAGATAAACAACCAAACCATTTCTCATTAACCAAGAACAAATCATTCCACTTAAGACCGAGATCAATTCGAGAGGATATCGAGAGAAGTAAATTGAACCTAGCAAAATCCGTGTATCAGCTGCCAAAAGTGAGACCTACTCAATTCTTCGAGATTTTCTTACCTTGATAGAGAATCAGTTGTCCAAGAGAGTTAAAGGTATTCGATGCGACAATGGAACCGAGTTTAAAAATAGAGACCTCATCGCCTTTTGCAATGCTAAGGGCATCAAAAGAGATTATAGTGCTGCTAGGACTCCTCAACAGAATGGTGTGGCAGAAAGAAAGAACCGGACACTAATAGAAGCAGCAAGAACTATGCTTGCCGATTCCAAGCTTCCAACCATGTTCTGGACAGAAGCTGTTAATACTGCAAGTTATGTTTTGAATAGGGTGTCTATTACCAATCCACACAAGCAAACACCTTATGAGCTGCTCACGGGCAAAGTTCCAAATATTGCTCATTTGAAGCCTTTTGGGTGTCCAGTCACCATTCTGAATACTAGTGACTATTTGGGGAAGTTTGATGGCAAGGCTGATGAAGGATATATTGTAGGATATTCAGCTCATTCTCGCGCGTATCGTGTCTACAATCTTCAAGCCAAACGGATAATTGAAACTATTAATCTCAGGTATTTTGAGGAGAAGACAAACATACAAGGAACGGGTCCAGAATGGTATTTTGATCTTGATTATCTTTGTGATTCGTTAGGATATTTTCGTTTCAAAACTAACCATGATGCAGGACCACAAGTGTTTGCAACTTCTAGTACTGGTGTTCCTTCTAGTCTTTCTGATTCAGATGATGAGGATGACATTTTTGTGGTTCCATCCTATTCCACCACGGTTTCTCCTACTCCTCCTAGTGATGCAACTCCATTGGATGTACAGGATTCCCAAGCAGCTCTTGATACTCTTCTCAAGCAACAACAAGAAGCTACTAAAGCAGCGGCTCAAGGTAGTTTTGAGTTTCCCTTGGTTGAGCCTACTGACAAAGTTGCTCCTGGTACTCCAGCTTCTGCTCCTAGTGCTAGTCACTCAACTACTGGTACTCCGGCTAGTGAGTCTGCTTCCAATACACGTTTCTCCAGTCCTTCTGATTTGGGGAACCATGAAAAGAAGTCTTCTACCAAGCTGGATGATATACATAAACAACCGGTAGACGGGATTTTCCAAAATGCTTCATATGATGCTGATTTTGTTGGTGATCTCAATAACTTGGCACCAGAAGTGGAGGTTTCTTCCAATCCAGTCTTGCAACCACATAAAGACCATCCTACCACTCAAATTATTGGAGATCCTGGTTCTACCGTCAAGACACGCAGAATGCAGCAGAAGGCCTCGTCTGATCATCACGCTCTTGTGGGATATATTGAGGATCAAAAGCGTAATAATCATACGGACTTTCAACACTGTTTGTTTGCTTGTTTTCTTTCACAGGTGGAACCTAGGTCTGTTTCTCATGCTCTTGAGGATCAAAGTTGGGTGGAGGCTATGCAGGAGGAAATGCAGCAATTCTTGTTTCAGAATGTTTGGGTTCTGGTTGACTTACCAGATGGGAAGACAGCTATCAATACCAAATGGATTCTCAAAAACAAGAAGGATGCACGGGGAATTGTTGTCAGGAATAAAGCTAGGCTTGTCACACAAGGACACACTCAAATTGAGGGCATTGATTATACTGAAGTCTTTGCGCCTGTTGCCAGGATCGAGGTCATTCGTCTGTTCTTGGCCTTTGCTTCGTATGTTGGCTTTACGGTGTTCCAGATGGATGTCAAGAGTGCATTTCTCTATGGAAAAATTGACGAGGAAGTGTATGTTACTCAACCTAAGGGGTTCGTAGATCCACTTCATCCCAAGAAAGTTTACAAGCTGGTCAAGGCTCTTTATGGGTTACATCAGGCTCCTAGAGCTTGGTATGAGCGTCTCTCCACTTTCTTGTTAAAGAATGGCTATGGAAGAGGTACTATTGACAAAATACTATTTCTTCGGCGGAATTCCAAGGATATTATCCTTGTTCAGGTTTATGTGGACGACATTATCTTTGGTTCTACAAGGAAGGAGTGGTGTGATGAGTTTGAACACTTGATGAAAGGCGAATTTCAGATGAGTGCCATGGGAGAACTGTCATTTTTCCTTGGTCTTCAGGTCAAGCAACAATCGGATCGGATTTTCATCAGTCAAGACAAATATGTTCATGAGATTCTTCAGAAGTTTGACATGGATCCTCTTAGACCAGCAGCAACTCCTTATGAAGTTGCTAAAATCAAACTTAAGAATGAGCCAGATCCACCGGTAAATGTTCATATGTACAGGTCTATGATTGGCTCTCTCATGTATTTGATTGCATCACGTCCGGACATTATGTTTGCAGTAAGTGCTTGTTCTAGACACCAGGTGACTCCAACGGTTTCGAATTTAAATGCAGTGAAGAAGATTTTCAAGTATATCAAGGCTCAACCTAAATTGGGTCTATGGTATCCTAGAGAATCTCCCTTTGTTCTTGAAGCATACAGTGATAGTGATTATGCTGGTGCTAATAATGATAGGAAGTCTACTACTGGTGGTTGTCAATTTTTGGGTCGTCGGCTTATTTCATGGCAATGTAAGAAACAGACAATCGTAGCTACTTCTTCAACAGAAGCTGAATATGTAGCTGCTGCTAGTTGCTGTGGTCAAGTTTTATGGATCCAAAATCAGATGTTGGACTATGGGTTCAATTTTATGAATACCAAAATTTTTATTGACAATCAAAGCACTATTTGTATTGTGAAGAATCCTGTATTTCATCAGCGGACGAAGCATATTGAGATTCGGCATCATTTTATACGAGATGCGAATGAGAAGAAGCTGATACAGGTTCTTAAAGTTCATACGGATGACAATGTTGCTGATTTGCTGACTAAAGCTTTTGATGGTCCTCGGTTTAACCACTTGGTGGTTCATATTGGGATGGTCAATCCGTGAGGTCTAGGATTGAGGGGAGGCAAAGCCTGAGGGGAGGCTTTGTGTACATATTAGGTCAGTCTAACGTATTCATAGTATTTAACAACATACTTTCTTGGTTATGATGGTGTGTGGTGCTTCTGATGGAGGATTTTTGCTCTCTACTGGTGGATATAGCCTTACATGACTGGCTTCTGGTCCTCTTTGGTCAGCTTCTAGTTATGCTTGGTTGCCTTCTGGTGGTTTAAAATCCTTCCATGTCTATTGGTGTTTGACTCTTGGTGCTGGTACTGGTCTGGCTACTGTTCATTACTTTTGTCCTTTGTTAATCACGTTTTGCTCCTGGTCTGACTATTGTGTACTTTGACTTTTGGTCAACGCTCCCAATACTGGTATTTACAATTTTGAATTCCGCAAATAAATTGGGGGTAAGTTATTATGTTAAAAAGGGGAAGTGGTTAGTATGCCATTATGGCTTAATTTGAAAGGGCAACCCCCCATTAATAGGAGTCAATGAACAGTTACTACTTTCTTCCTATATGGTCAACATACACCCTTGACTCACTCATTACAATTAAAACACACACAAAAACCGCTTCTACTCTTTGCATCCCAATCCAAATCCTTCTTCCATCCATTCATCAAGATCCATGGCTGCTCTTGCTTACCAACCTGCTCATAATCGTGTTGCTTATCTGGGTGATGGTCCTAATCGTGAACATTTGGCTGATATCTTGGAGTTTATTGAAGCTTCAAACTTAAGGTTTGCATTTACTGTTTGTCCTACCATATATGATAGTGTGGTACGTCAATTTTGGGCGTCTGCTGAGCTTGTAAATGTGGTTGGACGTCCACGAGCACTCCATGCTACCATAGATGGACGTGCTTATGTGGTCACTGAAGCATCTATTCGCTCTTCTCTTCATCTTCAGGATGAGGGGGTGTTGTATCACTTCCCAATTCGGAAGTACTAGAGGGTATGGCTGCCATAGGTTATGAACATGGGGGGAAGTTTAACTTCCAAAAGAATAGGTTTTCCCCTCAGTGGAAGCTTCTGGTTCACTATTTAATCCATTGTATGAGTCCCAAGTCGGGGAGTTGGGATGCGTTCCCTACTCCTTTGGCTACTGGTCTTATATGTTTAGCCCAGGGTAGAGTGTTTAATTTTTCACATTATTTATTTGAGGGGACGGCTAGTAATTTGTCAACTGCTGGTTCTAGGAAGAAATTTCTTATGTACCCTAGGTTTATTCAACAAATACTTGTTTGCATTCCACGTGATAGGGCTGAGCATGTACCATCTAAACTAACAGCGAAAGTGTATTACAATATGATGAATGGGTTTACTGGGGATTGGAGGCCCCTAACTGAAGCCATGATGGGGTTGGCTCAGGGTCCTATAGGTCAGGAGGAGGAGGCTCCTGAGTTGGTTGTGTTAGATGATGACCCCATGGAGGAGGAGGAGGCTCCTACTGGTGGTGACATTCCTGTGGTAGAGGAGGAGCTAGTTGAGGAAGTGGTGGTTGAAAAACCATCCCCTTCCAAGGCTGGTCCTTCCTCCGTTCCACACCAGTCTCCATTTGTGGAGACTCCACCTCCTAGCCCTGCCCCACACTCGACTGATATCCCGTTTGATGCTAGTTCTCCACAGGTTGACCCACATGTTGCTTCGGGCTCCCGTGATGCTTTCCCTGATCCAAGTTCACTTGGTGGGCAGGCGGAGGAGCCTACTACACTGACATCTTTGCTAGATCTTATGCACAGGTACCATGCGAGGATGATTTGTTTGGAAGCTGACTTGAACCAACATCGGAAGCTCACAAGGGAGTTTGTTCATCCTCTGGCCGATCGTATAAAGGTATTGGAGAATCAACAGCGTCGTCGCAAGAAGCATGTGGTTCTTTCAGATTCTGAGGATGAGGGTGCGGAGAATGTTGAGGATGGCTTGACGTTGCTGGAAAAGGCTGCCTTTGCTGATAAAATTTATGATGATCTGCCCGGTCCTCCAATGTCCTCCAATGCTCCTTCTTCTAGTGCTATTCCCCCTTCTATGGGTGGTGATTCTGATGCTGCTGCTGGTTCTCATGCTGGTCCCTCTCATGATCCGAAGGGAAACGCTCCAATGACTGATTCTCCATCTCCCACTCGCAAGCGCACTCGTCGACAGATTGAAGAAGAAAGACTGGGTGAAGAGGCTGCTCGTCGGGTTCAGGCTGAGATTGATGAGGAGGATAGGGTTGCTGAGGAAGAGCTTCGAGAACGAAGGCGTGCGCAAATTCAGCATGATGCTATGCACTGGACTGATGGCGAATGGATGCAAGTGTTGACTGTTCTCACTCGGGATTATGCTCAGTTTAAAGATCTGTTGGGTGATGATGTTGATGAACACAATTGTATTCCACGTGCTATGGTGATGATGCGTAAACATCAATTGGCTCTTGCTGAAGAACTAAAGAAACAGCGAAGGAACAGACCTCTCTCTCGGACTGAGCAGCGCCAGCAGATGCAACGTTACGTGAAATATCAATCTGCTGCTCATTTCAATGCTCCATGGTCTTGGAATCGGGTGCGAGCTTTGACATTTGATGAGCTTAAGGTCCTTTATGAGAAGATGGTGAAGCGTCAGAGTCAACCCATTCCGGAAAGATTTATTTACCATCCTCGTGGTGTGACTGCTTCTATGCCTGCTGATTCTACTGGTCCTTCGTTTGTACCCACTCCTGGTTCTGATGGTAGTCCTTCTGGTTCTATTGCTACTTCTGTTGGTCCTTCTACTACACCCTTGGTTGCTCCTATTGGTTCTACTGCTGGTTCTGCTACTACCATCTTTGTTACTACCACCACCACTCATGCTTCCACCACCACACCTGATACTACTACCACCACCCATGTTTCTGCAAGCACTTTGATGCCACCATCCCTACTGCTGCTACATCTGATGTGCCATCTTCATCACCACAAGTTCCTGCAACACAACCTAATTCTACTTCTGATGCAGCACCTAGTGGTTCTTTGGGTGGACATGTTCATGAGTCTACTTCTACTGCTTCTCCTGTTGTTGCTGAAGTTCAGGTGAAGGTTGAATCAACTCCTTCGCCTCCCACGCCTCAACGTTCCACTCGCCAGAAACTTACTCGTCGTGTTCGCCGTGGTAAATCAGTTCCTTTTGAGAAGCATGATCCTGACAACTTAATTGATGCAGCTTCGGATAGCGATTCTGACTTACCTTTGGGCAATGGAAGCATTACGGGTTATACGGTTGAGAGGTCTACAACACTTCCTGGTGGCGTCTCCCATCGGATTACTTTGAGCGATGGGACTGTGCGAATGGTCACGGGTTTGCAGGGTGTGTTATCATGGGCTGACCGTATGGATCTTATGGCGTTGTTTGGGCTTGTTGATTCAAGTATGCCGTTTAACCCTATGGCGGTGTCTTCCTGGCCTGGTATCCGTCTTTGGGCCGATCTCAAGCTTATGTTGGATCCTCCTCCATCTGCTACTCCTTTGGGCGTATGGAAGGATCAAATGCAATGGGAGATTATTCGCTGGAAGCTTTATGCTGGATGTGGAGTTCATGTGTTGGAATTAGGTTCTGGTCATGTGGTGTTTATGTTGACGGATGTTGTGTATCCTTTGACTATTTCTTCCATGGAAGCAATGTTGGCAAGTCACTTGCAGATTTCTACTGCTCCTTCTGGGAATGAGTCGAGTATGGCCACAGCTTTGGTAGAGGGTATTCAAGCACGGTTGCTAGCGGATAAGAAGGCAGCTTCTGGTATGTAAGGTGAATGGGTTGTAAGTGTTTATACTTTGAATTTTTGTTCTTATTTTTATTCTTTTCACCCATATGTACAGTGATTGGTGAATGTTATTCTTTATAGTTAAAAAAAACAATATAAAACACACAAATTAATAAATAAAATAAAAAAAAAACTACTTTTTATATAATATCTGCTTATACTTTAACACAGTTTAGCTTTTATACTTGTACATAATATCCCTTGGCTGGTTCAAAATGTGGTTCCTGGTTTGAGTTTGTTCTGGTACTTGGTTTCACTTGGTGTTGGACGTGGTCCACACAACAAATGGTTCTCAACTTACCATGTCTCATCGACAAGAAAAAGTTGATTCACCTTGAGGGTACGGCTCCTGGTGCGATTATCAAATCCGTTGATGGTTGCCAGGTTACCTAAAACTGGATGGTTTTCACTTGCCATAGTCTTAGACTGAAAAGTGGCTAATCCAAGGGGGTACGGCTCTTGGTAAAGATCTTATCAAATCCGTTGATAGCTGTAATAGCTTGCTTAAAGCTATAGGGTGTTCAACTCACCGATGCTTCGTTGCTAAGAGTTGGCGAGTCCAGAGGGGTACGGCTTCTGGTAAAGACGCATCAAATCCGTTGACGGCTGTGATGGTTTGCCTAAAATCATCAGGGTACTCCCACTCACCATTGATTCACGTTCTAAGAGTTGGGCTGGGTTCTAGTCTCCCAGGGTGATGCTTATTCCACCAGAATGACTAGCTAGCCCAAGAGCGAGCAGCTACTTGGTAAAGGCTCATCAAATCTGCTCATGTTGCTGAAAAGATTCAACCTGATGCTGATTTGTTACAAGCTTTGGAGAAGCTTCTAGTATTTCATGTTGCGGCTGTTCTTCTGATTCTTATCTTGTTGATGCTGCTATTTGTTTTGCTGATACAATCCTCGGGCTTTCTTTGCACGTTTTCCAGGAAACTTGAACTCAACAGGTCAAATTCAAGTTTAGGGGAGGATTGTTAGGACCATTGTAATAGTTATATGTAATAGGTAGACTAGGAGGTATGTAGTTCCTCCTGGTCCTAGTCGTAGTAGGAGCAAGTCCTGCTCCTGGTCCTAGTCGAAGTCAAACTTTATTATTTACTTAATATTCTGTTAGGATATGCATGAGATATGTTAGGAAAGGATATGCATATCAGTTTTACACGTTTTCATTAATGATGTATTAGGGTTTCCTTGTAGTATAAAAGGAACCTTAGGCAGAAGGGTTAGACACACCTTCAAAAAAACATAGTTCTAGTCTTTATCAATATTAGAAATCCTTAGAAAGGATCAAGTCATTATAGTTATTCTGTTTCCCTCGTTTATATTTATATTCTACATTCATATTGTGTATAGAGTCTCTTTGTGATTTGACTTGTGATTACAGAAGTCATTCACCGGTCCTGACAGGCTGCAAGATCTACATCTAGTTGACCCAACAAGAATGTTTCTTCACAAAGCCTTCACTCGGAATGTTTTGCTGATCCGGAATGTTTAATATTCCGGATGAACAACCCTTGATCCAGAACTTTTTCAACAAACACCTTCACTTGGAATAATCTGGGCTTGATCTGGAATGTTCCTGGGAAAAAGAAACAACAACGAAGAACAAGGAACAAGAAAAAAGCTACGGATCTAACCAAATAGTAATCAAATCAACCAAAAGATTAAATCAAACTAATCAATAAACATCTACTAATCATAAACAAACAATCCAAATCAATAAAACTAACAAAACTAATCTGTTGGAAATACGTTTTTCCAAGGAAAGTCTCGGTCACATCATTATTTAGCATAGATCACGAGCTATAGACTATTTAGGACAGTGTAACTTGGAGTGACCTCCCTTTGGGGGAGATTGTTGGAAATACGTTTTTACGTATTTAGAAAGGATCGGTCACTCCAATGATATTGGGCTCGTGGTCCAATATAGCCCATATAGCCCACATGTAGGGTGGGCTATATAAACCCCCCTCCCAGCATGTTAGAAGGGGTTGGTTGTTGTTGTTGAACACACTTTCAATAATCACATTTTCCATTTTCCTTTCAACTCTCTCTTTTCTCTCTCTTCTTTCTCTCTCTAAGTTCTTCCATTTATCATCCATATCAATAGTATAATCCAACAATGCCTAATCCTTAGAAAAATAAGATCCTATAATTGGTATTAAGAGCTTGGTTGATTCTTCGGATTAACACGTTTTATCTATTGATTTGGTGGTAAAGTTTCTTTCTTTTACAAATTTTTTTCTCCCTTTCTTTCGTCTATTTTTTTCTTTTAGCTTGTTAAAATTTACTTTTATATAATCTTTGATAAAAGTTTTATCAAATCTTTCTACTAAAAGTTTCTTATATTTTTATCCATTTTAAAAATTTTATCCAATTTTTTTTAAACACCAATCCATATCAATTTTGTTTTCAATTTTTATTAGTTTTTTTAAAGTTTTCTAGTTTGTCTTTTTCTTTCTCTATCCAAGTTTTTCGTTTTTTTTCTTTTCTGTTTTGTCTTTTTTCTCAAAATTTAAGTATCGGAAAAGGATTTCAATATTCAGATGGCTATTCCGATACATTTCTTTTTCGTCCTATTCCGATAGAAAGTTGCATTATTCCGTATTCCGATCGTAACGTCCCAGGTTTGTCCATATCGATCGCAATAACCATTAGGTTGCACTTTGCGATCACGTATTTCGATACCTTATTCCGACGTGGATTCCGATCGTACATACGATCGAGGATTGCGACGGTTTTTAAGGGACAGTGAGTCGAAACTCTGCCAAAAATTTTTTTAGACATTGCGATGGTGACTTTTTAGTATTGCGATAGAATGAAAAGTATTGCGATGGAAATTATTAAACATTGCGATGGGTGTTTGTTCTTTTTTTTTCAAAACTTGGACTGCAATTATTTTTGACCAAAACAATTAGGACCTAAACCTGACTCGACCAAAACCTTTCGACTCAGACCCAAGACAACCCACACCCAAACACCTATAACACACTCGACCTCACACTCGACTCACTCTCTCAAACTCTCGACTCCCTAAACCCCACTCGACCCACATCCACAGACCCTCACACTCACTCTCTATTTTAACAACCACACCCTCGTCTCCTCACCCCCACCCTCGACACAGCCTACACCATCAGACTCGACCCGACACGCCTAGATTCAAAACAAAATAGACTCTCAACCCTCAACTCTTGACTCAGCATCGAAGCACACAACTCTCACCTCTCAACTCCAACACCAACACTCATCACCACTCGACTCGACCAACGCCTCCAATCCAAGACTCGACAACCAAACACACTTGACTCTTCACCCACACAAGAATCGATCATAAAAGAAAATATAGGAAGATCTCAGTCAAATCCATTCGGGTTTACAATTGCTTTGTAGACCTTTATAGATCAAGCAACCCGAAAGCAAATCCTTCACTGATCTTCTCAAATAACTGCATAACTGTACCTACCCAAGACCCACTTTAAGGATCTTGAAGACATCTTCACATCTGGTGCTCGCTCATACACCTTATCCAACGAGAGATTGAAGGAGTTATAAGGTGGGATAAGAAGATTTAGAAAAGAGACGGAGGTAGATGGGTTTGATGGCTGCGTGAAGGAGAGGAGCAACTTGTGATGTATCTAAAAGATGGAGGCTGCGTGTTTTTAGAGAGTGCATTTTAGATGGACGGTTGGAAAGTGATAAGTTTGCATTGACTTTTCTATATTGGGTTGTGTTTATATACAGAGAAACCAAGGACACCACACCTTCCAAGTTTGAGAAGCAAGTGGTGACACGTTTTTACAAAGCCACGTGTTTGGGCATTTTCAGAATTCTTAGGCGATTTTTTTTGTAACTCTGTTTAGTGGATTACACACGCGACATTTATACACGTTAAGTTATTTTTAACATAATCAGCTTTTTTCTATTTTTATTTTATTTCTATTTTGAGCTAAGTTATTTTTTAATATCAAATTTTTTTTTTAATATATCAAATTTTTTTTATTTTTTTATTTTTTTATTTTTTTTAAGTTAACTTTTTATATTTAATTTTGTATTTTTTTTGTTTTGTTAATCGATATATTTGGATTTGGTACATCGTATTGAGGCGGGTATTCCGAAAAAAGTAAAGTGGTAAAATATTTGACGGCCCGATCATTATATTTACCGTAGCTTAGATTTATTTGTTGACGGGTTTTATTTGAATTGGTCTCCGGTTTATTTTATCAACGTTTGAACCGGCAACAATTTTTGACCCGAGAAAAGTGTGATCTCATCTATCGTGGATTTCTAAAAAGTTATTTACGGATCTTTCGAAATTTCTTCGCGAACTGTAAAATCCCGAAATCAACAACGACCACAAATTTTTTGTCATCAAATTACAATGGAATCATCGAATTTGACGTGTCATGAGGGAGAACTGCAACACATGCAACTCAAAGAGCTCAAATTGCGTCAAAAAACATTGGAAATCTTTAACGAGGTCAAGACACATCTTGCACTTCTTTATCCGCACAACATACCTGAACTTCCAGCCACGGTTCAAATATTCTTTGGCAAAGTGGATAATTTTAAAGAGAAGATTTTCAATAATTTGGATGAGTTACGATTGCAACTTGAAAGGGAAAATCTTCATGAGGTTAAAGCAAAGATATGTCTAGAAATTCTTCGCACTCAGTTTAAGGATTTCTTTGCCTCAACAATGGTACCCCCTTTTGATTATTCGACTTCAGTTCTTCACCAGCTTTTCAACATGTATACGGGTTGCCAGACTGAAACCTTTAAAAGTGGTTTACTCAATCACATCAATATACTTGAGAAGTGTATTGAGGTCAGGTTAGTTAATTACAACGAGATACTATTGAAAGAGGGTCAGATTCAAAGAATCAAGGAGTCGTCTAAATCATTGCATGAACATGAGAGAGAGACACGCTTTACGCTATCGTCAACATATGATCAGGTAAGCAATGGCAAGGAATCGGGAGGAACGCATGAAACAAGCAGCAAGTCACAAGCACCAACTATTCAGGTGCCAAGTTTCAACAATATATAGCATGTTAAGCTTTCTGAACCTAATTATGCCAAACATGGGATGGAATAGAGTGATAGCGATACCACTTCTGATTCATCCGACGTAAGTCATAATGGGGGAGAAAGTGTTCAAAATGCTAAACATCATGATAAGTGTCTTATGACTGCTTCTTCAAATAATTCTGATTCTAGGATTAAAGAGCTTGAAACGATTTTAGCTCAGCAATCCAAAGAGCTTGAGGATGCCAAAATTGAATTTTCAAAGAAAACGGAGAAATTTGAAACTTATTTTGAAAAACTTGAAAAGTCAAACGTTGTTCTTGAACGAAAATTGGATCAAACTGTTCTAGATTCTAAAGCTGAAAAGGATAATCTTTTTAAACAAATTAAGTTGCTTGAATCTAAGTTGGCATCCCAAGATGAATTGCTCAAAGAGAATGAGACATTAAAAGCTCAAGTACAGAAAAAGGTCTTTGCTATAGCTGCGTTGAAAAATGATTTGCGAAAAACTAAAGGACCTAGTGTGGACATTAAGCTTGAAAAACCATCAATCCTGGGGAAACCGCCTACAAATCAGTTCGTCAGACAACCGACTGTCAGACAACCTACTACATTTAGATCCGAGCGATCACAATCCTCGAGACCGCGGTTTGCCTCCCAAGTTGATATGGTTCATCTTTCTAGATCAGTCACTCCACCATCTAGGCCTAATGTGACTAAAACAGCTTTTGCAAGACCTAATCACATGATTTCCTCTAATTTCCCTAGACATAGTCCAAAGAATACGTCTGGAACTAGTTCAAATGACGTTCGCCATACTTTTAGTCTAAGGGAAGCTAAGCAAAAGACACAAGTAAGAGATAGGAATTTCAAACCTAGTCAGATGCCTTCTAGTTTACCCAACACTGCTAACCGTAGCATGTCACATCCTAGGAGCATCAATCAATCATCTAGGAATTCTAGATCTTACTCGGACATTAAATATGCTACTTGAAAAACATGTAGAAAATGTGTCTTTACGGCAAATCATGATTCTTGTATCAAGAAACTACTTAATGAGGTGAACTCCCGTGCTAGACTTAAATCCCAGTGGGTTGCCAAAATCAAACCCATTGGTAAAATGTGGCGCCCCACTGGTAGAACTTTCACCCTTGTAGAAAACGAGTGCCCTTTAACTAGGATAGTCTCCGATTCTATTAAGACTACAAGGAAGGAAATTGAAAAGGAGGATGCATCACCTAAGCCTGAACTTAAGGTTTTCTATAAAAGGAAATGTTTACCAGCTAAGACAAGTGAATCATCTCCTCGAACACCTCTGGCACAAGTAAGGCCAACTGTGAACCCCCACTTGCTTCTAAGATAGATATCGCTAACCCTTATCCAAGCATGCAAATTCCTAATGAAAATGCAGGTACCAAAGAGGATGTTCCAAAAGAACGAAGCGGTCCAATCATTGTATACCATTCAATTAAGGACACTCTCAGAGTTTGGTTGCTAAAGAAGCTGATATCTAAGAAACAAGTGTCTCAGGGGATTTCCAGTTAAATTTATAGTGCATAAAGGACTTACAGTCACATCATAGACTGTAACTCGTTCATCAAAGAAAGGAAAGTTTATCGCCGATGATAAACTTATCCTAACAACGAGAAATTAATTTTTCTCGGGCATGAGCTTATATCAAAAAACATTCCAAGTTTTTACGCTCATGCACAAAGGACTTACAGTCACATCACAGACTATAACTCGATCTTCAAAGAAAGGAAAGTTTATCGCCGATGGTAAACTTATCCTTTCTCGGTCATGAGCTTGTATTAAAACATTCGAAGTTTTAAGCTCAGAAAGGAAAGTGTATCTTTTAAATAAGAGAACTTTTCCTCATAACGAGAAATTAACCTTTCTCGGTCATGAGCTTTCCGTTAAAACAGTCAAAGTTTTCAAGCTCATGAAAACGACTTCTAAGTAAATGTCAGCTTAGAACTCGTCCTTCAGATAAAAGGAAAGGTTATCGCCGATGGTAACTTATCCTTACATCGGGAAGCTTACAACTTCTCGGACTTGAGCTCGTTTTGCAAGATATTCAACATCTTAAGCTCAAGTAATTGGTTTTCAAAATGTTGAACACAATTTTTCGAGAATTTCTCAAAAAGGTTTTCTAAATCTTTCCAAATTGTGTGTTCAAAAAATGTTTTGATAAAAAGAGCATGTCTTCTGGAATCGATAATATTTACGATACTAGAAATGTCATTCAATAATGAGACGGGGTTGTAAATAAAGTTCGAGCAGAAGTTCAAATGTTTTAAAACATGCTCAAAATGGTTTGCTATTATTTCAGATAGTAATCCGCTTTTCATACTCAAGTCAAGCATTTCACCGGAAAGCTTTGACTCAACAACGGGAATTAATTTTCTCGGGCATGGTTTACTTTATAACCATGTAAGGGATTGTGTTTATGTTATAACACAATCTAACACGAATATATGTACGATTCAGTGCATTTATTTGTTAAAACAAGAGAAGTCTTGTTTTTATGAAGTTATCACCTCCACCAACCGTAGCAATTTACAATTGATATCTACATACTCGACGATGCGACTACTCAAACGGCGACTACAGCTCTTTCAATAGAACACGGGTCAACAATTGAGGGGGAGCAATTGTCCAGCATTCAGAATCCTTGAGGCCGAGAGTGCAAAGTTCACATGTTGGTGTCAAGACAACGATATCAATCGTACACATGGAGTCAAGAGATAACTTCAGACGTGATGAGGCGACCAACATTCGTGAACAAGAACCATGTGCTTCTTTCATATGATGTTCTTCATCATTCAGGTCCAACCTCATAAATCGCTAATCTTGTGAATACATTATCATATATGATCTTTGCATGTGATAAGTACCTTACACTTGTGTTTAAAGGTACTTCATTCACGGTTCAAGTACACCCTCATTAATTTGAGGGGGAGCTTGTGTAATTCATGAAGATAATTGGATTTGCATTTTTCTTCCCAAATTTTCTTAAAATATTATTAAATCGATTGATATTAAAAACATCGATTGGGTTAATATTTTTAATATGGGGGAGAAAATGTGATTTAATATGGGAAATGATTAATCACAAATGGTTTGACTAAACGTGCTAGCTCATCCCGACATGTGCGAAATGTTTTCGGATATCGTGGCATATGTTAAGGGGGAGCAAAATGGATTTGCACTTCAAAATGGATTTCATGGTGACATATACTTACCCAAAACATCTCTATTCACGACGGTGAAGATTGTGGTGACATAAGGATGGTAGGATAGGTTAAAGTACAATGATTCCTCTAGAACCGGAGGAATCTTCCCAAGGACATTCCATAGCTAGAAATAGTAGTCCTTAGGAAACATGGAGAAAGATTGTGAACGTAGCTGAATGCCGACCAAGTACTTAAGTTAGCACTGGAACAATCACAACAAGGTGCTAGTGATGACGTATTGGTAAGCGTTGAAGGGGTTGAAGAATGAAAAAGAATTGTAAAGATAAAGGGTGTAAAGAAAGAAGCCCTCCTTACAACTCAGGCAGAAACCGGGTCAATACATATACTATTAAGATCATTGTTTAATGATTCTTGATATTGAAGACAGACATCATGGACCCAGTGATGCAAGGCACAACCCATCCCAGCTAACTCAGATATCTCTTAAAAGATATTTGTTTTAATCACACGGAGACAACATGTTATCTATTGATTTATTCACTCCGAATAAATTGGTATTGAAATGGTGGCACTCCTCTCCAGCCTCCGATCACTAAAAATCCAAAATGCACGATCGAGTCTAGAGCCATTTGAGATCATCAAATATCTCATTAGGACACACTTTCATATTTCCTTGCTTCTTCACACACTGTGAAAAAGTAAGAAAGATCTTAAGAGTCCTACGCAAAATCTTCATGATCTTGCCTGAACATCCGAGTAATACGAAAGTATTTACAATGAAGATGGAAATCCTTCTTGAGCGAATATCAAAAAGCTCATGGTAGGTGACTTGTGCGATTCTTTATGAATCAAACTTGTGATAACTGGAAAGCAACAACTGTTTAATTCTTAACTGAATTTAAACGCGTTCCAGGCCTCTACGCAATATCTCAGTGATCTTGCCAGAACACTCAGAGTGATACCTTTGTGTTCACGGTGATGAGTGGAAATCCTTCTAGTGTTAACCTCAAACAGCACTTGGTAGGTAACTTGCAAGATTCTATACGAATCAAGCTCGTGACAACTGGAAAGCAACGATGGTGCGGTTCTTAATTGAATTTCACTTGTTCCAGGAACATGAATTGACGGCTTCAAATCATGCGGATATTATTATCCAAATGATTCACTCTTTATGTTCGCAGTCAGCTTTGGACGGTCGAATAAAGAGAACGGGTTTACCCGCGAAATCCTGTCAGGAAGTTACTTAATTGAAACTATCCGTCACGGGTACGATATCTAATATCGTCCAACGGTCTTCACCGACCGGAGGTAAAATGCTACCGATTTAGAATGAAATGTTCAAAGCCATTTCTTTCGTGTCTACTTATGTTGCGGCATTTGAAGACGGTGGCGTTGCGGAATCCAAGAAGAAGTCGTCCCCACATGCTTATACTGCATACACTCAGTACTTCAACGAATTCAAAAAAGTCTGAAGGTCAAGTCTTCCGCTGTATCAAACTCTGAAGCTTTCAAGAATTATAAAGGTATAAGTATGTGTAACATGAAGTCACGAAGAGGCGAATATCACAAGTGATGAATGCACAAGGTCAAGGCAAGAGAACATGCTCAAGACTAAAGTCAAAGATCTCATCAGCATATTCACAAGAACAAGATCGAAGACTCAAGCATAGTATGCTAGGTTTAAGATTTTGTAAAATGGTGTGACCTCCCTTTGGGGGAGATTGTTGGAAATACGTTTTTCCAAGGAAAGTCTCGGTCACATCATTATTTAGCATAGATCACGAGCTATAGACTATTTAGGACAGTGTAACTTGGAGTGACCTCCCTTTGGGGGAGATTGTTGGAAATACGTTTTTACGTATTTAGAAAGGATCGGTCACTCCAATGATATTGGGCTCGTGATCCAATATAGCCCATATAGCCCACATGTAGGGTGGGCTATATAAACCCCCCTCCTATCATGTTAGGAGAGGTTGGTTGTTGTTGTTGAACACACTTTCAATAATCACATTTTCCATTTTCCTTTCAACTCTCTCCTTTCTCTCTCTTCTTTCTCTCTCTAAGTTCTTCCATTTATCATCCATATCAATAGTATAATCCAACAATGCCTAATCCTTAGAAAAATAAGATCCTACATAATCAAAATAATCAAAACCCACTTAATCAATTTAATAAAAACACAAAAACATAAACATGAACAATAAAGCACAAAGATTAAAATCAAACAAGAAAGGTAGATAGGAGATCAAACAATAAAAATAAAGATTGACAAGAATTAAAAGAAAACTTACTTGAAATTAAAGGAATTTAAGGTGCAAAACAAGTATTTAAATTTGACAATTAAGTAAATGACATGTATTTAAATGACAAGGTAATTGAAATTGGAAGAACTAATTGTCACTATTAGCCAACAAAAACTATTGAAATGAAATCCTAATCTATTTATAGGGGAGGATTAGGAGGTGCTTAGGAAGCTTCCTCCCCTCTTTCTTCTTTCCTTAATTGCGTCATTAAGTCCTTGCTCTTCTTAATTATTTGTTAATCTTCTTAATTCTTTGACTTTAACGACTTTGTCTCGGGATTTCTTTGAACTCGTCTTGTAATTCTTCAATAAAATAGACTTGAGTTCTTCGGCTTTTAGTAAACTTCCGTGTTTTGACTTTTTCTTCGATAAATCTTCAGAATTGGTCTTGGACTTCCGTTCTTTTTGCACTCTTGACTTCTTGACTTCGTCTTTCGTCTTTTTCTTCGATAAAAGCCCGTGAATGCCCGTGTTTTCTCCACTTTTCACCTTTTAGTCCTAAATCACAACAAAAACACAAACCACGCATAATTCTGACATAAATGACATAAAATACATGTTTTGTCTTGGTTATTATTGTAAATAAGTGGTAAAAAGGATGGGTGTTTACACACTTATCAAATCCCCTACACTTGACCATTGCAATGTCCTCATGCAATGCATTAGTTACAAAGCAAGATTACATTTTTCATCATAATCAATCCACGTTGGCCTTTATTAAAGAGATAGAAAATTATAAACATTCAAAATAAAGAAATCAAAAACATACCTTCGGGTTTTGGAAATGTCATGAATAATCATCATCCTCAAGTTTTCACTTTCTCCAAACCAAGCTTAAAAACGAGATCATTGTTATTATAAGTTAGCAAACTAACACGAACTCATGTGGGCTAATTATTCACTTAGACTCCCTTATTCCTAGGTGTATCTCTTATATTTTATTATTGTCTTGAATGATCACGAGGATGCATTGTTTGACTTATTTTGATAGTTATTTAGGCCGAAAATAAAGTGAACAATTTAATCAATAGTTAGCTAAAGGACAAAATCTTTTAAAACTGCTTCTCGGGACCTCATAAAGTTCATATCTTGGCATAACTCGCTTCGCGATTTGAGACCTCTCTCGGACCGATATTTGGCAGCGACTTCATACTTCAAACCTTAAGAGACGTTCATGAAATAATGGTGTTCTCTTCATAATAGGAATTTCTTCCCTTGAAGTTTTGAGAGATTCTTAATATTTGGACCACGACTTCTTCATTTTTCTCCAATCTTTATTTGGGACTTTGATATACAACGATCCGCCTCCTTTTTGGACTTGGATCTATTTATCCTCATACCTTGTTAGGGCCTTTTTGGATAGACTTCTCCATGATCTTTTGGGGAGTATTTGCTTTTCGTCGTGTGTCTCGATCCTTCATATTGATCTTTGATAAATGATTCTTCACATCACTTGGGATCTTTAGCAACAAAATTTAGCCCTCATGCCTTGTTAGGACCTTTTTGGACTCGCCAATCTTCGCATCCCGCTTCAATAAGTTATGCCGTGGCTATGAACACTAATCCATACCGAGCAACTTTTAAACGATATTGGGCTAAAAGCTAAGTAACTTTTCAAATCGTACAACCTTATTTATTGCAGATAAATTTATTAGCAAGCGATGGGAGAATAGGCTCATAATTAACTCACATAAATTCACGAAAGGATACCAAACTTGTAATTGACTCTATCATCTCTCGTCCTCCATAATTTAAAATCTCAAGGAATGAGACTCGTGGATGCTTAGCCTATTAATTCAAAGTTATGGGTTTTCGAGTCATCTATAGGATCTTGCATCTTCTTAGACTCTTTCAAGTTTAGAATTTGCGTTTTAAAGTTCCCTTGATAAACAACTCTCTAGGATCAATTATAGGAACTTGTGAAAAGTTCTTGTTCTTAACCCGTGAGAGTTAAGACTTTCGCGTTTTATAGCTCCCTATATAAAAGCCTAGCAAAACTTGACTTAAACACATTAAGGATACTAGCTAGAGTAAACTTATAGCCAGTCTACTTTTAATTTAAACACTTAAACACACCCTATATATATTTGGCTCCTATTTTTGAAATTAAAAGTGTTACACTGGAATTAACATTTTGAAAATACTTGCCTATTTTTAGGCCAATCACATGCATTTTCTTCTCCTATATATTTGGCTCCTATTTTTAAACAGGGTACCTATTATTCTTGTCTAACACAATTTTCTCTTATCAACTTCATCTTAATCAATCATTTTTAACAGCTTTCAACAATGGCACCAAAGTTTAAACCATCAGATTTGGAATTGGGGTTCAGAAGTCAACACAACATGATCGCGTATCTTGAAGCTGATGATACTCTGTTTCCCCAATACACACAAATGGTGGCGTATTTGAACGCATCCCCTTTTAGGTATGCTCTTTCTCATGCACCACTCATTCTTGTCACACATATTAAACAGTTTTGGAACAATGTAAGTTCCTCAACAGTTAATAGAGTGACTACATTATCTTCTATTGTTCATGGGAGAACTTGGGTGGTTACCGAAGCATTGGTACGCCAAGCTTTGCATCTTGATGATGCTGATGGTATAACAACCCTTCCCATCAGTGAAATAGAACAAGGACTAAGGGCTTTGGGTTATCCTTTTCCTGCTCAAGGAACTTTAAATAAATATCATCAACAGGAGTTTCCCCCAGCCTGGAAGTACCTAATATATGTCCTCCTACAATGTTTGAGTCCCAAGTGCACTGCACACAATGAGATCAATAGATCTATTGCAAGTGCTATTGTGTATTGTTACTGGGCAAAAATTTAATTATTCTAAAATGATTTTTGAGGGCATGTGTAAAAATAAAGGGAACAAAATGACTTTAGCTTATCCCAGATTTTTACAAATGGTTTTTGATGTCCAAGGATACTACACAAGGGATCATAATGATTTTTATGAGATCCCTGTGCAAAAGAAAGCAATTTTTATGAAGATGAACTCACCCCCACATCGTGACCTACCCCTAACCCCAGCTATGATTGCTGTCATTGAAGCAGCTCAACCCCAACCAGACCTCCAACCCCAAATTGACCCAATACCTAAACCATTACCTTCACCACAACATATGCAAATTGACCAGGAACCCTTCGACGCTGACACGTTAAATGTTGGCGTTGATGTGCCTATTTCAAACGTTGACACTCAACCTTCACAGACCCAAACACCCCTTAACCAACCCACATACACCCAATCCACATCATCATCTCCACCAACACAATATAGGTTACAAAAACGCCAAAGGACTACTGGAGTGTTCTCCTCTAGTGGTCCTAGCCATGTAGCAGAGAGAACCACCACCACAAGTGTGGTTGGTGTTATGGATTGTCATATACATATACAAAGGTTTCTCTAACCACACTTGTGGTGGTGGTTCTCTCTGCTACATGGCTAGGACCACTAGAGGAGAACACTCTAGTAGTCCTTTGGCATTTTTGTAACCTATATTGTGTTGCTGGAGATGATGATGTAGATTGGGTGGATGTGGGTTGGTTAAGGGGTGTTTGGGTCTGTGAAGGTTGAGTGTCAACGTTTGAAATAGGCACATCAACGCCAACATTTAACGTGTCAGCGCTGAAGGGTTCCTGGTCAATTTGCATATGTTGTGGTGAAGGTAATGGTTCAAGTATTGGGTCAATTTGGGGTTGGGGGTCTGGTTGGGGTTGAGCTGCTTCAATGACACAAATCATAGCTGGGGTTAGGGGTAGGTCATGATGTAGGGGTGAGTTCATCTTCATAAAAATTGCTTTCTTTTGCACAGGGATCTCATAAAAATCATTATGATCCCTTGTGTAGTATCCTTGGACATCAAAAACCATTTGTAAAAATCTGGGATAAGCTAAAGTCATTTTGTTCCCTTTATTTTTACACATGCCCTCAAAAATCATTTTAGAATAATTAAATTTTTGCCCAGTAGCAATACACACAATAGCACTTGCAATAGATCTATTGATCTCATTGTGTGCAGTGCACTTGGGACTCAAACATTGTAGGAGGACATGTATTAGGTACTTCCAGGCTGGGGGAAACTCCTGTTTATGATATTTATTTAAAGTTCCTTGAGCAGGAAAAGGATAACCCAAAGACCTTAGTCCTTGTTCTATTTCACTGATGGGAAGGGTGGTTATACCATCAGCATCATCAAGATGCAAAGCTTGGCGTACCAAAGCTTCAGTAACCACCCAAGTTCTCCCATGAACAATAGAAGATAATGTAGTCACTGTATTAACTGTTGAGGAACTTACATTGTTCCAAAACTGTTTAATATGTGTGACAGGAATGAGTGGTGCATGAGAAAGAGCATACCTAAAAGGGGATGCATTCAAATACGCCACCATTTGTGTGTATTAGGGAAACAGAGTATCATCATCTTCAAGATAGGCGATCATCTTAGATTGTCATATACAAACACTTAGGATCAAAACTTATTACTTCATGTGATTTTCTCTAAGGTTTCCACAATTGCTACACTTGGATCTAAGTTTACCTAGATAGGAACAACAATGGAACAATTGTTGAGGAGGTATATGTGATGCAGCCTCCTGTCTTTGAGGATCCATAGAATCCAGACAAGGTGTATAGAGTCAAGAAGGCTATGTATGGACTTCATCAAGCCCCTAGAGCATGGTATGGTACTTTTTCTACTTATTTAGTGGACAATGGATTCAAGAGGGGCACCATAGATCAGACATTGTTTAGAAAGAAGAAAGGTAAGGATGTGTTGCTTGTTCAGGTCTATGTTGATCACATCATTTTTGGGTCTACTGATCCAAAGATGAGTGAGGATTTCTCCAAGCTTATGACAGACAAATTCAAGATGAGTGCTATGGGGGAGATGAACTTCTTTCTTGGTTTACAAGTTCAGCAGAAAGAAGATGGTATCTTCATCTCCCAGGATAAGTATGTGGCAGAGATCTTGAAGAATTTTGGCTTTTCTCCACATGAAAAGAGGGCTACTACTCCTATGGATAGAGAACACCCTTGGGGAAAGATTGGAGATGGGAAAGATGTTGATGTCAGGCACTATAGATCCATGATTGGATCATTGATGTATCTTACAGCCTCCAGACCTGACATCATGTTTGCTGTGTATGCTTGTGCACGCCATCAAGTGACGCCCAAAGAATGTCACCTTTATGCTGTGAAGAGGATCTTTAGGTACCTAAGATGCTATCCTAGTCTTGGTTTGTGGTACCCAAAGGATTCACCATTAGAGCTGATTGCATATTCAGACAGTGACTATGGAGGTATAAGTTTGATAGAAAATCCACAACTGGTGGATGTCAGTTTCTTGGGAGCAGGTTGATATCTTAGCAATGCAAGAAACAAACAGTGGTGGCTAATTCTACAACTGAAGCTGAGTATGTGGTTGCAGCTGCTTGTTGTGGACAAGTTTTGTGGATTCAAAACCAGCTGTTGGACTATGGGTATAATTTCATGCATACCAAGATATTTGTTGACAATAACAGCACTTTATGCATTATTAAGAATCCTGTACATCATTCTAAAACTAAACACATAGAAATTAGACACCATTTTATAAGAGATGGTTTTGAAAAAGGTTTAATACAGCCAGATAGGGTTGACACAGAAGAGAATGTGTCAGATTTACTAACTAAACCTTTGATGCTGGGAGATTTCAATACTTGGTAACAAGTATTGGAATGATCAATCTCACATAATATGTGTTTTGGAGTCTTTTTGTAAAAGTATGTACAGGATAATGCATTGTTATTGGTCTTTTTTGAGGATTTATATTTTCCACTATATTTTTCTAACGCTGACAAAGGTTGCTTGAACGTTTATAAGTGTTTTTGTGACGTTGTCAGCAATATATTTGTCTAACGCTGACAAAGCATCCCTCAACGTTGTTATGTGTTATCGGGGCGTTGTCAGCAACAATGTTAGTTTTGTGGTTTTCAATCTAAATGTGCAGGTGGTGTTAGCAGTATACCATTGGATACAGAGTTGCTTATGGATCAATGGAGAAGCATTTGGGCATGTTTTTGTTTATGGATGATGGTTGGAATTTTTAATTCCTATCTTGACATAAATTTGTATGTTCATGCATATTTTTAGCAACATATGTATCATAGTTTAAGGGGAGGTTTTAGGAACCTTTAGGATGTTTGGGTATCCATATGATACTCTTATCACAATTCTAGATTGTGTCCACATGTGAGTATGAGTTAGTTTTACTGAATCATGAGGCATTGTAGCATGCAAAGTTGATATACTATGTATGCTGCCAAGACATTTTTGGCCTAGAATTGGTTATGGTCTGTTGGGAGACTTGGGAATGTTTTTGTTATGGGATTTACCTGGGAGTAACAAGGAATTTTATAAGGTAACTTAGTTGTTAAGAGTTTTGGTTAGCAAGGGACACTAGAGGACTGTTATGTCTATCTTGCATAAGCACGTGTGCATAACTGGACATTGCTTGCCGCCCTATAATAATTATCAGCTTTTTGGTTATCTTCTCTAGGATAAATTACTTTGTTAAGGTCATTTTTCATTTTTAAACATTTTTATTTTTGGACGCTGACAAGTATTTTTCCAAGCGTTGTTGTGACCAATTTAGACGCTGACATGGCTATGGCAAACGTTGACAAGAATATAGCCGTTGGGCGTTGATAGGTTATTTTTTACCGTTGACACTCAATGGGACCTACCCAGTTGTTACTTTTTGACATATTTTTAGGCCGTAATTTTGGGAGCTGATAACTTTCATTTAATGCATGAGATAAACTTATTCTATTTCAATATTTTCATGATTACATTTTGAAAATACTTGCCTATTTTGGGCCAATCACATGCATTTTCTTCTCCTATATATACTCCTATTTTTAAATAGGGTACCTATTATTCTTGTCTAACACAATTTTCTCTTATCAACTTCATCTTCATCAATCATTTTTAACAGCTTTCAACAATGGCACCAAAGTTTAAACCATCAGATTTGGAATTGGGGTTCAAAAGTCAACACAACATGATCGCGTATCTTGAAACTGATGATACTCTGTTTCCCCAATACACACAAATGGTGGCGTATTTGAACGCATCCCCTTTTAGGTATGCTCTTTCTCATGCACCACTCATTCCTGTCACACATATTAAATAGTTTTGGAACAATGTAAGTTCCTCAACAGTTAATAGAGTGACTACATTATCTTCTATTGTTCATGGGAGAACTTGGGTGGTTACTGAAGCTTTGGTACGCCAAGCTTTGCATCTTGATGATGCTGATGGTATAACCACCCTTCCCATCAGTGAAATAGAACAAGGACTAAGGGCTTTGGGTTATCCTTTTCCTGCTTAAGGAACTTTAAATAAATCTCATAAACAGGAGTTTCCCCCAGCCTGGAAGTACCTAATACATGTCCTCCTACAATGTTTGAGTCCCAAGTGCACTGCACATGATGAGATGGCATTTATACATGATCTCATCGTTCTTTTCGGGCTTTAAATGCACTAAAATGTCATAAAATACCATATATATGCTTGTGTTTGTTTACTTGTGTGTTTTAGGTATGGATATCGTGAAAAAGACAAAAGATCACAAGATACAAGGAAAAACGAACACGAGAAACGAAGCCGTACAAAGAACCGGGCCCTAATCATGGAATTTTCATCAAATACCCTTGAAGACTTGAAGACAAGCAAGATTGATCCTCATTCTTTGAAGAAATGACAACTTAAAACCCTTGTATATTAATAATTACAAGTTTGGTCCCTTAAGTTTGTCAAAATTGCAAAAAGGTCCTTCAACTTTGAAGAAATGGCAAGATTGGTCCCTCAACAAATTCAAATTGCCAATTATGGTCCCTCATGAAGTAAAGATACAAAGAAGACCTTGGAAGATCAACTTTGTCCAAATTCAGCCCTTGAAATTACTCAAGATGTCAAAAATAGTCCTTGAAACAATTTTTGGAAAAGTTGGTGCCAAATATGTCAAAAGGTGAAAGTTAAATACAAAGAGAACAAGGATTTAGGGCTGAAAAACATGATATGCATAAAAACCCAAAACACAAGGACCAAAAGTGCCAGTTTTGAAACATTTAAAAAAATAGTGCGCCTAACACATGTAACTCCCCAAAAAACGGATCAAATGAGCATTTACTGTTCATCTTTTACCCCAGGTTCTATTTTACTCATTACTTGGGTAATTCTCAATTAAACCCACACACACTTAATTCACACACTCACAAACCTTTCCCACTCCTAAAAACCTGCATCCCACTCATGTGCACCAAACCCCCAATTCCCCAATCCACCAATCACATCATTCCTTAGCCCCCAAGCATCATGACGTGGCAAAATGGACGTCCAAGATGCTATGCTTGCTCACAAAGCAAAATTTAAAGGCCAAGATCAAATGAGAGGACAAAATGCACTCAAAACCATTCAAGGGCACATTTGGGATTTTCTTATGATTAGGGTTTAGTTTTTTTTCTATTCTAGATTGTTCTATAGGCTCTATAAAAGGAGACCCAAGCTGTGGTGATCCCTTTGTTCCAGTTTTTAGTCTCTCACATGTAATTCCTTTTTAAAGAAATAAAAAGTTTGGTTTTTGAAATATTCAAGTGTAATTCCTTTTTTATTGTTTTTAAAAGATTGTGTGTTGTGAGGAGATTGATTCTGAGTTCCACTTTGTTTTATGGTTAAGCAGCTTTGATTTTCAAAGTTGTTTAAGGTTTTGAGATTTTGAGAGATTTTGGTAAAATCTTCTCAAAGGTATTTTGGTGTTCTTGGTTAATGATATTGGTAATATAGGGTTTTAGAAAACGTTTTAAGAAGATTAAAAAGGTTTTGGAAAGATTTAAGAAAGAAAATAATAAAAAAAAAAAAAGAGAGATTGCATATTATCTTTGTATTTTCTTGTTTTTGTTTGATTTGTTTTAAACAGGGAAGAAGAAGTGTTGATAAAGGGTCAGCACCAACCCGGGTTGGTTTGGAGGTGGATTCAACATCCACTAGGACCCTTGGATGTAGGGGTCCTAAGGTAACTCTCTTTTACTCTTTGAAAAGTTCATAAAAGTGCTTGTTACATGATTTGCTTGATTGATTGATTAAGTGTGTTTAAGTTACTTGATTTGTGTTTATGTTATGTTATATACATGTTATGAAGCTTTGATAACAATTTGGTTAGGTTTCATAAGGTTTTGATTTGGAAAAATTGGTTTTCAAAAAGTTTAAAGGGTGTTTGGCAATACGTTTTAGCAGGAGTTGGATCTAAATTAATGAATTGTAAGGGTGTTATAGTTAGTGATTAAGGTTGATTTAGATTTTAACTAGTTGGTAACTTAGTTTGTTACAAGTTTTAGCTTAGTTTAAGAGGTAAAAGGTAAAAAGGGTGTTAAAAATCTGCATAAGTGTTATCTTGCTTGTTTTTATGATCTTTGGTGCATTTGATTTCTTGAATTTGAGTGCTAAGTGATTTGTGCTTGTTTGTCTTGACTTCTTGTGATCAAAGGATCACAAGAGTGCCCTTTTGTCCAAAATATTCATCCAAATAAGCTCAATAAGCCCAAGTCCTCTTGGCTTAAAATCTCAAGCAAAACACAAGCTCAAACCTGCTTGTGCTAAAGTTCATAGCTGGCACGTTATACACGTTGCGCCGCAAGACCTACTAGTTGCGGCGCAACTGAAGGAGCTGCAGATCTTGGTATTCCCGTTTCACTAGTTGCGGCGCAAGAAAAAAACGTTGCGGCGCAACTGGAGGAGTTACTGACCAAAGGTGCTATCGTTTCACTAGTTGCGGCGCAAGTAAAAAACGTTGCGGCGCAACTCCGTGATAAAAAAGGGGGGGTTTCAGGATTCGAACCCTGGTCACCACGTTCACACCACACAACACTACCACTGCGCCCTAGGGTCTTTGACTACTAGGGAGTGGTTTTGTTATCTATTTATCACATTTTTGTTTTGTCTCATTTTAAATAAACCGTAGCTTTTTCCCTATTTTCTAGCTTATTTATTCAACTTATCTTTCCTAGCTTATTTTTCCTTAGATTCTTATAGTATTTAGTTTTTTTTTTAAAATTAGTTTCATAATTTTCCTTTTATTAATTAATTTTCTAGGATTTAATTAATAGACGTTTTTTATAAAAGCCATAAAAAATACCAAAAATAGTTTTAATTTTTAGAAAATTACTTTTTAGTCTTATAATAATATAAGTTGAGTAATTGTTCAATAAAATCATATTTTTGACATTTGAATTAATTAAATTTGATTTTAGGGCTTTAATTAGCATTTAAAATTAATTATTTAATTAATAAAAGGTTATAAAATATCTTTGTTGGATTTTTATCTTTATTTATATTATTTAAGACTTCTTT
Organism: Glebionis coronaria; assembly: GCA_025667525.1. Lineage (NCBI taxonomy): Eukaryota > Viridiplantae > Streptophyta > Magnoliopsida > Asterales > Asteraceae > Glebionis > Glebionis coronaria. The sequence goes on from CM046882.1 coordinate 393,789,663, forward strand.
TTATCTTTTTCTTGATTTTGTTTTTTGGTCTTAGCTTAATTTTTAATTTTTGTGTTTTTCTACGGCTTTACGTTTTCGTTTTTTCGTCATAGTGTAATTTTCAAGAAACCGTCATTCCATCTTCTCAATATTAATCTCAAAGAAATACAAGTTAACTCACAACACCATACCTCCTTGGGAAACGAATCTTTCATCTCTTTTATTTGATTGTGGGTCATTACTTGTGGTTTTCCTAAATCACTCGTCGATACTTACCGCTCATATTTAGTTGCTTGTTTTTCCTAAAGCAAGTTATCTAAATTTACTACAATCATTTTTGGCGCCGCTGCCGGGGAGGTGTGTCGTGTCTTAATTTGGAAAATTTTGTTTTTGATATTATCCATAAATAGTATTTGTGTTAAGTGGAACTCCCTTAACACGTATTATCGGTTTTCTCGGTTTTTCTTTGTGAATATTATTAATATATTGTATTAAGTATCACAATCAAAATACAATATCTCCAAAAGTGTGAAAACACAACCTTGATTCGGGATTTCATCACTCGATCATTGTATTCGAATCTCAAACAAAAAGAAAAGGCAAAAATAGATAAATACTTTCGAGAAGCTCGATTTTGAAAGATACGAACTATAAGGTGGGTATAAGGCGGGTATTATAAAATATACCCTAAGGATAAAGGCTCTTAAGTGCTTCGCGCCGCCTCGTTTCCCCGCTTGCTTGCGAGTATTTTGAGATTGAAAGCTAATCGAGGGTTTTGCCGCCCAAAGTATTAATACGTATACTATATTTGCTTGGTTTTCTTTGTGATTAAACCCTCGTGAACAATTTGGTTTTCACCAAAGTTCTAAAGTCATTCGAAGGCGTTCACTCCACGTGATCGTTTTCATTCCTTTGAGGCTTCTTTAATCAAGAGTTTGATTCGAGGAGAGATTTTGTAGATTGTTGTCTACGAAGATACACCAAAATCCAAAAAAATTAAATATCATCAAAAACACAAAAAAAAATTTGAAAATCCACAAAACAACCAAAAAGAATCTTCTACTTTCCCTCTATTTTCATAATTCTTTTCTTTCACCCTCTATAAACGTTTAATTCTCGTAACACCGTTCTCGTTGCATCATGTCAAATGATGAGGGCTATTATTCGTGTCCATATTGTGGAGGCCCACCCGATGGGGCTAATTGTTTTAATTGTGAAGTTTATGGAGGTCGAGAGGGTTATATCTATAACTCTCCTCCACGTGGTGATGGTGACAAATTTGAATCTAACGACCAAGGTCACCAACCACATTCGTCATTTGATTCGTCTTTTAATTGTGGTGAAAATCAAAGTGAGGAAATGAATCTTAATGAATCTTTTTGTGATTATATGAGCCGTCATAACAAACTTATAGAGTCACTTCAAGAACACGTGGTAGATCTCGATAAGTATTACAAAGAAAAATTGGAAGCCCAAGGGGAGACTTACAAAAAAATGGAACACGATTATGACACCCTTCTTGAAGAGCAACAACGTTTGTATGACCAAAATCAAGTGATGTGGAAAGAATGCATAGATAAAATTAATAATGATCACGCTAATGAGAGAGATAAACTTCTTTTAATGTTCGAGGGCTTAGTGGAAAAATTCAATTCTTTGTCTAAAAACACCAATCCTAATCCCGTAGGAGAGGTTCAAGTTATTTCGACTCCTAAGCCTCGTACGTCTCGTATTGATCCATATCTCTCGAATTTTAGAGTCGTGCAACCTTCGTCATCAAGTAAGAACGTTGAGGCAACGAAAACGTCATCCAACGAAGTTTTGAAAAAAGTTTGTGAAAATAAACCAAAGGAAAAACTCGTAGGATATTTGGGAGTATTAAATCTTGTACCTACTAAACCTAATTTTTCTAATGAAGATGAAATTATTGAGGATTTTCTAAATCAATATACACCCATTTTGAATGAAGAAATTCCAATAAAAGATTTTGAAAAAGAAAAATGTGAAAAGGTTTTAAAGGAAATCGTTGAACCCACGTTGTTACAAGATGAACGACAATTAATTCCGAAGGGACGTGTTAGTAATTTTGCTAAAATGTTCGAGAACCCACGTTCGATCCCTTCGAAGGACAAAGTTGAAACCGTCAAGGCAAAATCGTCACGAGACGAGCCTTTTGCTCCTAATCCCACATCATGTGAGATTTTGGATTTATCATGTGAGAAGTCCGCCGATGGCCTTGCTCACATTGATACGTTTTTCGATATCGAGGTCGACACGACAAAGGCAAAATCTTCAATCGAAGAGCCTTCTATTCCTAGTTTCACGACGGTTGAAGCTAGTGACTCGATTATCGACGATCTTATTGCTCAACCTCTTCCACGAGGAAGAGAAGACGTTTTTGATCCCGATGGAGATTTTTCCGAGATCAAACGTATTCTTGACGACCCGCCTTCGATTTTCGAGTTTGATGAAGACCATTACGTTAGCCCGGAGGGGGATATTTTTCTAATCGATTCATGTTTTAAAAATTCAAATCTTCCTCCCACCTTCAAGATAAATGTGAAAAGTTTAAGTGTGCCTAGAACTATTTTAGAAACACCAAAAATTTTCAATTTAATCGACTTGGGTTTTCGTAATAATAAGTTAAAAATTGACAAAGGAAAAGATTTTACAAATGATTTGAAAAATTTTCCAACTCTAACTCCGTCATCACCTCGATTGATTGAATTTGCTACAAACGCGTCTACTCCTTTTGACGACGTTTTGTGTGGACTTAGTGTGGGGGAAACCCCATTTGCTTCCTTACACTTATCCACCGAGGACGAGATATTCGATCCCGGAATTTCATGTAAAGAGAAATCTCGGTCTTCCACCGATGCAATAAATGGAAAATCTTTCTATTTGCTTGGTGCGAGTCTACCTCGAGTAGCTCAAACATTTGTCTTACCAATTGTCCCACCCTTCTACTTCTCATCTATTTTCTTCAAACTCTTTGAGTTTATGGCACATGATGAAGTGGTGTTGAATTGTTTTTTCCATGAAAACGAGAACGCCATCTTCGACCCTGGTATTTTGCATCATATAAGGACTTAGTCCTTTATACCGGTTGCTTTTTGGGCCTTGTTTACCATGTAAGCCCCATCAAAAATTGACCATACCATGAATTTCCCTAAATGTTCACATTTTGAGGGGATCGAGTCGAGCTCATGACTCGGTAATCAAAAACGAGGTGCCTCGTGGGGGAGATCCCATGCTTATCTTTATGCTTTATGTTCACTAATAAGGGGACTTGTACCCTTCCAACTCGTGTCTCGTGGTTGTTTGTGATTGTGTTATCTAGATCATCATCATCATCATCTACGATTGAAGACTCTCGTGTTCGTTTACGTGAGCCTCCATCGTTCGTTTGAAGAAGTTTTTCACGAATCCATGACATATCCTTTATTGTTCTAACAATTATCTTTTAGCATAATTAATAAACGGCTTTAGATATATTGTTGATCACCCTTTCCATGCTAGATCCTAAGCATTCGATTCTTCGTCTCTAGTATGGGGGTGCTCCACCTTTAGACTCGAAACATTGAGGACAATGTTTACTTTTAGTATGGGGGGGTGAATAGGTACTTGCTTTGCTACGCCCTCACGTTTTCCAATTTTCAATGTTTTGCTAATAAGGCTAAAAATAGCCAAATTTTAAAAATTTTTTAGTTTTCATAAGTGTTTTTAAGACACGAATGTATATTTTCCGATGGGTAGAATAAGAGTTAATTTTTGACTTGATGGGCATTTGGAGCCATTTACATTCCTTAACCCGCTCAATTCAAGTTTTGCTAGACTTTTATATAGGGAGCTTTAAAACGCGAAAGTCTTAATTCATTCGGGTTAAGAACAAGAACTTTTCGCAAGTTCCTATAATTGATTCTAGAAAGTCACTTATCAAGGGAACTTTAAAACGCATTCTCTAAACTTGAAAAAGTCCAAGAAAGTGCAAGATCCTATAGGTGGCTTGAAAACCCAAAACTTTGATTTGATATAGTCTTAATGAAAGCTAATCCAAATTTGGCTTAATTTTGACTTGCACGGCTAAGTATTCACGAGTCTCTTTAATTAGAGGTCTTTAAATAGTGAAGAACGAGAAATGATAGAGTTAGACAAGTGATCATGCTAAACGTAGAACATGAAAGTGTTCTTTCAAAAACTCATATGTTTTTAATTGTGGCTTTTTCTTCCCATAAGATCAATGCATTAGGAATAAAACATAATTGCAATAAGTAAGGTCGTACGGTTTGAAAAGTTACTTAGCCTCTAGCGCAAGATCGTTTAAAAGTTGCTCGGGGTTGAATAGAGTTCATAGCCAAGGCATAACTTATTGAAGCGGGACGCGAAGATTGGCGATCATCCAAAAAGGCCCTAACAAGGCATGAGGAGCTCTATTTTTGCTAAAGATCCAAAGATGATGTGGAGTATCATTGTTCCAAAATCAATATGAAGGATCGAGACACACGACGAGAAGCTATTACTCCCCTAAAGAATGGAGAAAGTCTATCCAAAAAGACCCTAACAAGGTATGAGGATAAATATATCCAAGTCCGAAAAGGAGGCGGATCGTTGTATATCAAAATCCAAAGTAAAGATTGAAGAAAAATGATGAAGTCGTGGTCCTATATGAAGAATCTCTCAAAAACGTCAAGTGAAGAAATTCCAATTATATGAAGAGAAGACCATAATTTCGAGAACGTCTTCCCAAGATTTGAAGTATGAAGTACATGCCAAATATCGGTCCGAGAAAGGTCTCAAATCGTGAAACGAGTTATGCCAAGATATGAACTTAAGGAGATACACGAGAAGCTGTTTTAAAAGATTTTGTCCTTCGGCTAACTATTGATCAAATCGTGCTACTTTGCTTTCGGACTAATAACTACTCAAATAAGTCAATATGAATCACTTGTGATCCATGACAATTAGATAAAAAATGCTAGTAACCCATTTCCTTTTATAATAACTAGGATTGCGGGGAGAAAAAGTATTACACAATTTGAACGTATGAGTAGTGTTAGCATTGTGACTTGTACCAACAATGATCTTGTTTTTACACTTAGCATGGAATGTATGACAATCAAGGATGACGAAATTTACTCTAAGGGACATTAACTTGTTTCTATTCTTTGACCCTAAAAGTCACATTTTGGTGATGAAAATCATACATTATGTCTTTACACAATCTCGTAGTATGTTGCAAGTCTTTCACTCTTCAATAAAGGTTAATAAAATTAAACTTTGGTGATGCTTAGATACTTTATTCTTAGCATTGCGTGAGGGCACGGCAATGGCTTAGTATGGGGGAGTGATGAGATGGCATTTATACATGATCTCATCGTTCTTTTCGGGCTTTAAATGCACTAAAATGTCATAAAATACCATATATATGCTTGTGTTTGTTTACTTGTGTGTTTTAGGTATGGATATCGTGAAAAAGACAAAAGATCACAAGATACAAGGAAAAACGAACACGAGAAACGAAGCCGTACAAAGAACTGGGCCCTAATCATGGAATTTTCATCAAATACCCTTGAAGACTTGAAGACAAGCAAGATTGATCCTCATTCTTTGAAGAAATGACAACTTAAAACCCTTGTATATTAATAATTACAAGTTTGGTCCCTTAAGTTTGTCAAAATTGCAAAAAGGTCCTTCAACTTTGAAGAAATGGCAAGATTGGTCCCTCAACAAATTCAAATTGCCAATTATGGTCCCTCATGAAGTAAAGATACAAAGAAGACCTTGGAAGATCAACTTTGTCCAAATTCAGCCCTTGAAATTACTCAAGATGTCAAAAATAGTCCTTGAAACAATTTTTGGAAAAGTTGGTGCCAAATATGTCAAAAGGTGAAAGTTAAATACAAAGAGAACAAGGATTTAGGGCTGAAAAACATGATATGCATAAAAACCCAAAACACAAGGACCAAAAGTGCCAGTTTTGAAACATTTAAAAAAATAGTGCGCCTAACACATGTAACTCCCCAAAAAACGGATCAAATGAGCATTTACTGTTCATCTTTTACCCCAGGTTCTATTTTACTCATTACTTGGGTAATTCTCAATTAAACCCACACACACTTAATTCACACACTCACAAACCTTTCCCACTCCTAAAAACCTGCATCCCACTCATGTGCACCAAACCCCCAATTCCCCAATCCACCAATCACATCATTCCTTAGCCCCCAAGCATCATGACGTGGCAAAATGGACGTCCAAGATGCTATGCTTGCTCACAAAGCAAAATTTAAAGGCCAAGATCAAATGAGAGGACAAAATGCACTCAAAACCATTCAAGGGCACATTTGGGATTTTCTTATGATTAGGGTTTAGTTTTTTTTCTATTCTAGATTGTTCTATAGGCTCTATAAAAGGAGACCCAAGCTGTGGTGATCCCTTTGTTCCAGTTTTTAGTCTCTCACATGTAATTCCTTTTTAAAGAAATAAAAAGTTTGGTTTTTGAAATATTCAAGTGTAATTCCTTTTTTATTGTTTTTAAAAGATTGTGTGTTGTGAGGAGATTGATTCTGAGTTCCACTTTGTTTTATGGTTAAGCAACTTTGATTTTCAAAGTTGTTTAAGGTTTTGAGATTTTGAGAGATTTTGGTAAAATCTTCTCAAAGGTATTTTGGTGTTCTTGGTTAATGATATTGGTAATATAGGGTTTTAGAAAACGTTTTAAGAAGATTAAAAAGGTTTTGGAAAGATTTAAGAAAGAAAATAATAAAAAAAAAAAAAAAAAGAGAGATTGCATATTATCTTTGTATTTTCTTGTTTTTGTTTGATTTGTTTTAAACAGGGAAGAAGAAGTGTTGATAAAGGGTCAGCACCAACCCGGGTTGGTTTGGAGGTGGATTCAACATCCACTAGGACCCTTGGATGTAGGGGTCCTAAGGTAACTCTCTTTTACTCTTTGAAAAGTTCATAAAAGTGCTTGTTACATGATTTGCTTGATTGATTGATTAAGTGTGTTTAAGTTACTTGATTTGTGTTTATGTTATGTTATATACATGTTATGGAGCTTTGATAACAATTTGGTTAGGTTTCATAAGGTTTTGATTTGGAAAAATTGGTTTTCAAAAAGTTTAAAGGGTGTTTGGCAATACGTTTTAGCAGGAGTTGGATCTAAATTAATGAATTGTAAGGGTGTTATAGTTAGTGATTAAGGTTGATTTAGATTTTAACTAGTTGGTAACTTAGTTTGTTACAAGTTTTAGCTTAGTTTAAGAGGTAAAAGGTAAAAAGGGTGTTAAAAATCTGCATAAGTGTTATCTTGCTTGTTTTTATGATCTTTGGTGCATTTGATTTCTTGAATTTGAGTGCTAAGTGATTTGTGCTTGTTTGTCTTGACTTCTTGTGATCAAAGGATCACAAGAGTGCCCTTTTGTCCAAAATATTCATCCAAATAAGCTCAATAAGCCCAAGTCCTCTTGGCTTAAAATCTCAAGCAAAACACAAGCTCAAACCTGCTTGTGCTAAAGTTCATAGCTGGCACGTTATACACGTTGCGCCGCAAGACCTACTAGTTGCGGCGCAACTGAAGGAGCTGCAGATCTTGGTATTCCCGTTTCACTAGTTGCGGCGCAAGAAAAAAACGTTGCGGCGCAACTGGAGGAGTTACTGACCAAAGGTGCTATCGTTTCACTAGTTGCGGCGCAAGTAAAAAACGTTGCGGCGCAACTCCGTGATAAAAAAGGGGGGGTTTCAGGATTCGAACCCTGGTCACCACGTTCACACCACACAACACTACCACTGCGCCCTAGGGTCTTTGACTACTAGGGAGTGGTTTTGTTATCTATTTATCACATTTTTGTTTTGTCTCATTTTAAATAAACCGTAGCTTTTTCCCTATTTTCTAGCTTATTTATTCAACTTATCTTTCCTAGCTTATTTTTCCTTAGATTCTTATAGTATTTAGTTTTTTTTTTAAAATTAGTTTCATAATTTTCCTTTTATTAATTAATTTTCTAGGATTTAATTAATAGACGTTTTTTATAAAAGCCATAAAAAATACCAAAAATAGTTTTAATTTTTAGAAAATTACTTTTTAGTCTTATAATAATATAAGTTGAGTAATTGTTCAATAAAATCATATTTTTGACATTTGAATTAATTAAATTTGATTTTAGGGCTTTAATTAGCATTTAAAATTAATTATTTAATTAATAAAAGGTTATAAAATATCTTTGTTGGATTTTTATCTTTATTTATATTATTTAAGACTTCTTTTTATCTTTTTCTTGATTTTGTTTTTTGGTCTTAGCTTAATTTTTAATTTTTGTGTTTTTCTACGGCTTTACGTTTTCGTTTTTTCGTCATAGTGTAATTTTCAAGAAACCGTCATTCCATCTTCTCAATATTAATCTCAAAGAAATACAAGTTAACTCACAACACCATACCTCCTTGGGAAACGAATCTTTCATCTCTTTTATTTGATTGTGGGTCATTACTTGTGGTTTTCCTAAATCACTCGTCGATACTTACCGCTCATATTTAGTTGCTTGTTTTTCCTAAAGCAAGTTATCTAAATTTACTACAATCAGCACACAATGAGATCAATAGATCTATTGCAAGTGCTATTGTGTGTATTGCTACTGGGCAAAAATTTAATTATTCTAAAATGATTTTTGAGGGCATGTGTAAAAATAAAGGGAACAAAATGACTTTAGCTTATCCCAGATTTTTACAAATGGTTTTTGATGTCCAAGGATACTGCACAAGGGATCATAATGATTTTTATGAGATCCCTGTGCAAAAGAAAGCAATTTTTATGAAGATGAACTCACCTCCACATCATGACCTACCCCTAACCCCAGCTATGATTGCTGTCATTGAAGCAGCTCAACCCCAACCAGACCCCCAACCCCAAATTGACCCAATACCTGAACCATTACCTTCACCACAACATATGGAAATTGACCAGGAACCCTTCGACGCTGACACGTTAAATGTTGGCGTTGATGTGCCTATTTCAAACGTTGACACTCAACCTTCACAGACCCAAACACCCCTTAACCAACCCACATCCACCCAATCCACATCATCATCTCCACCAACACAATATAGGTTACAAAAACACCAAAGGACTACTGGAGTGTTCTCCTCTAGTGGTCCTAGCCATGTAGCAGAGAGAACCACCACCACAAGTGTGGTTGGTGTTATTGATGAGGCTGGGACTATTGGTTCTGGCTTAGAAGCTGGCCAATACAGTCCTAACATACTTAAGACCTCATCCATGCCCAATGAGTCTAACTTGGGAGGTCAAATAACCATTTTAGAAGAGGGCAGATTGGAACCAATGACCCTAATGGAATTGACGGCTGTCTACATGAGCTTGCAAAAGCAAAATGCAGACTTGGTACAAGTTGTCAGCACACAAGGCCTTGAACTCAAGCAATTGAGGGAGAGGATTGTTATTTTGGAGACTGCTAGTACAAGGAGAGGGATGGAGGAATCTTCCAAAGGGGAGGATGAACAAATAAATGTGAGTGATAAGGGCAGCCATGATGGTCAATCTTTGGACGTTGCTGAGGCCCTAACAAGTTTGAAGAAACAAACAGGTTTTGATACGTCTCTAGTCTCTCCTACAAACTTAAATTTATCATTTACAGCCATGTTGGAGGAAATTGCAAAAGGCGTTGAGGCAGGAAATTTGAGCGTTGACAAGGAGAATTTGAACGCTGACATGAGTATCTTGGGCGCTGACAAAGAAAAATTTGGCGTTGACAGACCTGCAAATGAGGTTGATGTATCCCAGTCATCATCCATCATCAAAGAGGTTTCTTCACAGGTATTGCCATCTACCTTACCAACAATTGATCCATTAGATAAGGGTAAGGGTATTATGGTAGAAGAAGTTGTTCCAAAGAATGCAGCACAAATTGAATTTGATAGAAGGTTGGCTGCACAAATTGTGGAACAAGAAAGAAAGCAGGTGGGTGAATCACCTTTTGTTGTCACTTCAGAAGAGCAAGAAGGAAGTGATGAAGCCAGTTCAGACTCAAGTGTTATGATCATAGAACAGCCAGAAAGACTTGAGTATGGAGATGAGTTGGCCAAGGAGAAATTGAATGAGTTGAAATTGCAGGTTGATTTTGATATGCCAGAGGTGGTTCAGATGTACCTTGCTTGGGAAGATAGATGTATGGAGAATCCACACTTGACCAATTCAGATCAGATATGGGGTTTAGAGATTCTTCTAAGAGTCCAAAAGGATTGCAAGGTTATTCTGAAACACAAAGCCAGCAATGTTCTCTCAAATTTGAAAAGGGATAGAAGGGAGTTGTACTGCATGTTTCTCAGGTGTCATGGAACAGGGTGGACTTATAAGAAGTTGATGGCATTGACATTTGATGAGTTGGAATGTAGAGCTTATCCTATTTGGGTTATAGTGCAGGAAGTAAACACTCTAAGACTTCTTTCTGATGAAAGAAAAGAAGAACTTGCAGAGGAAATGGAGCTCAAGAAAGCAATGTTTGTTCCCAGACCAGTGAAAAAGGGAGTTTCTCTTGAATTTCCCAAAGATATGGATCCATTACATCCAAGTGAAGCTGTCATAAGAAAGAGCCTCAAGCTCTCACCATTAGAAGCTTTAGATATGGTACAAGTGTTACCACTTGATTCCAGAAACCCAATTGTAAGCTATGAAGAAGATGAATGTGGGTTTTGGAAGATTGGCAGGTATGGAAAAGAGGTTCACACTTTTACCACCCTTATATCTTTGTTTGCAAGTTTTGACAGAGAAGACTTGGTAGACCTATAGAGGTTATTAGAAGCCAAGTATGTGACTGAAGCACCAACTTTAGTCAATGGAATAAAACTGTGGTCAACATTCAAGAGAATGTGTGGACCAATTGATGAAGATCCTGCTATTTGGAAGGATCTTAAAGATGATCTCAGTGGTCTTCAATGGAGGTTGTATTCAGCTGTTGGAGTTTATTATTTGAGTTCTACAAAGTTTGCTGAGTATCTACTTGTGGATGGTCAGTACTTCTGTCCAAGGAGGTCTTGGAGAAGATGAAGAACACTCAGCTGGAAATTGATTATTCAAGTGACGTGGCAAAAGACTTGATCAGATTTATTTATTACCAATATGAGAAGGTTTGTAAGATTCCTCCCAGTTCTTAATGTTTATTCAGAAACTTGATCACTGGAGTAGATATCAAGTTTAGGGGAGGATTGTTGGGAATAAATTATAGCCAGTCTACTTGAGCGCTGACAAGAGTAAAACAAGCGTTGATAGGAGTAAAACAAACGCTGACAGTTCAAGCGTTGACAAGACAAAGTCAAGCGTTGATACATTGAAGACAAGCACTGATGGAAAGATATACTCTACGCGTTTATTGTATTCTAGATTACTTCTAGTAAAGATAGGAACAACAATGTATTTTCTATATTTATCTTCACCTAGAATAGTTGATACGTAGATTATTGTACAAGGCTTCTTATGTCTATAAAAGAAGACCTTTAGGTTAATGTTAAATAATAAGTTTTCATACGTAAACTACTTTCATTGTAAGCAAGTTTGATATCATTAATCAAAGTGAAAGTTTGTTTACATCTTGTGTGTTCTTGTTTAAGTGTTAATTCCGCATAACACTTAGATTGTCATATACATATACAAAGGTTTCTCTAAGTGTATTACTTGATCTAATCTCGTATACATAAAGCTAAATCGATCTAAGTTTGGGATCAACAAGTGGTATCAGAGCTTGTTGAGGAACTTTTGATCTTAAAGAACACAAGAACCCTAAAAATCACCAAAACCCTAATTTTCTCAAAAACCTAACAACATCATGTCAAATCCAGAACTAACCTCCTCCTCCTCACATTTACCAAACATCAAGATTCCCATGCTTGATGCAACCAACTTTGAATTATGGAAATTCAACTTTGAACAATAACTGGGGATCTATGACTACACACTCTGGGAGATTATTGAATATGAAAACACATTCGATAAGGCTCAAAAGATTACTAATGCTATTGCTGGAAGAGCAGCTGTTGCTGGATGTTCTGAAGCAGATAAGAAAGAAAAGCCTGATGATGGTAGAGCTGTGTCTGCTGGAGACATAGCAAAGAAAAGGGTTGATATGAAAACCCTAAATATTCTGAAACTCTCTTTGGGACAAGAGAACCAGCATAAATACAGAGGTTATGAATCTGCTAAGGACCTTTGGGCAGCTCTTGAAGTTGCATATGGTGGCAATGAAGATACTAAGGAAGAGAAGAAGAAGCAACTCATGCATGATTATGCTGTCTTCAAGGCTCAACCTAATGAAAAGCTTAGTAGTGTGAGAAGCAGATTGCTTGATATTACAAGCAAATTGTCCTTCATGGGGACAATACTTGGTGATGTTGATATTAATGCCACTTTTCTTAAAAGTCTTGGTGAGGCGTGGAAAATTGAGGCAAGATCTATTCTTGCCAATAATACTCACAAAAGTTCCACGTTTGATGATATCTACAACAAACTGAGGCTGTTGGAAGATGAAACTCTTTTGGAGCATGGAAGCAAGTCCACTAACAGTAACATGGCCTTCTTTTCTCATAGTGAAGGTCAATTAAATCAGAAGGACTCCTACATGCATCCAGTTACTGGATCATCATGTGTCAACGCTGGAACATGTCCTGTCAACGTCTCCTTTTTAGACGCTGACACATTCAAAAGTGACTCACCAAGAGTTAAACCTGCTGGTTTTGATCTGGATACTGTATGTACTTATATTGCTTCTTTGCCCAATGGTTCAGTGATTACCTATGAGGACCTTGAACAGATAAGTGATGAGCACTTGGAAGAGATGGACATTAAGTGGAACATGGCTCTTGCTAGTATAAGAGCAAACAGGTGGAACAGAAGGTTTAAGAAGAAGATGACCTTCAATGCAAAGGACACAGCTGGATTTGATAAATCCAAAGTTGAATGCTACAACTGTCATCGTATGGGGCACTTCATGAGGGAATGCAGATCTCCTAGAAGATCTGATGCTGGTAAACCCTCAAGTCAATTTGTTAAAGCTCAGGATCCTAAGGCCATGGTTGCAGTTCAAGGAATTGATGGAATGGGATGGGATTGGAGCTATCTGGCTAAGGATGTGGAAGAGGATAAAGCTTTGGTTGCTAAAATTGAAGAAGAAGAGCATGTTGAATATGCTCTCATGGCACACTCCTCCTCTTCATCTGATAATTAGGTACACAATGATGCTTTTTGTAGTAAAGGTTGTAGGTTAAATACTGAGAAACTTAACAAAGAGGTGTTAAGATTATTAAATGATGTGAGTACTGAAAGATGCAAACTGTCTAATTACCAACTAGCTCTCACTCAAACTGAGAAGACAGTTTCTGAATACAAGAAAATGGAATTTGACTTAAAAGATAAAATAAATATCTTAAAACATGAGTTAAATGCTAGTATGGATATTAGAAACATCATGGAAAGGGTTAATGGTGAGTTACAGGCTAAGTTAGATGAGGCCATTAAGAATAAAGATAATGTTGGCCTTAAAATCCAGAGATTTGATAAGGCAACACAAACCCTAGGTGAATGTGTGAGTAAACAAAGGGATCCTAAGGACATGACTGGGATTGGGATGAAAGACTACTCTGTGCTTCCACCACCAGCTGGTGACTTCTATGGTGTCCAACAAAAGGACCTATCATGGACTGGTTTGCCAGAACTCCAAGAGGAGGAATTCATTCCTCCACCAAGAGTTGTCACCCCAGTTGAAGAGTATCAACAAAAGTTGACTGACTTGAATGAATGGAAGAAAGCTAACCCTACCTTATTTGTTAAGGGTGGCTTGCTATGTGAAAGTCCTAATGAGTCAACCCCCATTAAGGTTACAAACCCAATCACTGGTAAAGCTGTTGACCTTGGCTCAAAAACTGTTGGAAAACCTAGCATTAAGTATGCAGAGATGTATAGGAATACTAGGTCACCTAAGATCCAAGTTAGCAATGATGGAACAGGCTTCTTCTCTTCTAGACCTAGGGTTGTGTCTAGAAAAGCCTGTTACACTTGTGGTAGCTTTTCACATTTAGCATATAAGTGTGTCAACGCTCCCAAAGTCAACGTTGTTAGAAAGTCAAACGTTGTCAGACCCAAACCTTGTGTGCATCAAAGTCCACAAGTTGTTAGACATGTCCCATTCTTCACTAGAGGGTCTAACACTCATGGACAAAGACCATTTCAAAAGACAAACACTTGGTCTAATAGGCAATGGGTTTCTGTAGCAAACCCTAGGTTCAACGCTGACAAGGGTAATTTCAGCGTTGACAAGACAAATTCCAACGTTGACAGAAACGTGACCAGACCTAAATATTTGCAACCACAGGGTAAGGGGTCTAAAGCTTCTTCAAGCTTGACATGGAGACCAAAGAAAGATCAAAACCCTAATGATAATGGGATTTCAATGACCTACAACAGATTTAATTACATTTCAAAGGTCATTACAAAACCTATTGGGGTTAACTGGGTATTTCATCCTAAGAAGGATGAAAATGGGGTTGTTGTGAGAACTAAGTCTGTTCTTATTGAACAACCAGATGAATCCAAGTCTTCCAAGGCTTGGGTTCCCAAAGAAAACTAACTTGTTTTCTTTTTGTGCAGGGCATTCAAAGACAGGTCAATGATTTTGGATATTGGGATAGTGGATGCTCAAGGCACATGACAGGGAAGGAAGATTATTTAACTAACTTCACTCCCATTAAGGATGGTGATAAGGTTTACTTTGGAGGCGGATATGGTACTATCACAGGCAAAGGAACACTTCTCACCAAGAACTTGCGTTTTGAGAACGTATTTTTGGTAAAGGAACTTGATTACAATCTTTTTAGTGTATCACAAGTTTGTGATAACAAAAATAAAGTTCTGTTTACTGATACTGAATGTTTGGTGTTAAGCAAGGATTATAAGATCCCTGATGAGAAATATATTGACTATAGAACACCTAGGCATAAAGACATATACAATGTGAATCTGAATGGGATTAGAATGAATAACAATATGTCTTGTTTTTATGCTAAATCTTCAGTAGATGAAAGTAATTTATGGCACAGGAGGCTAGGGCACATAAATTTTAAGAATATAAACAGGCTTGTGAGACTTGGCTTGGTTGATGGTTTGCCTGAAAAGGCCTTCCACAATGACCACTCTTGTGTTGCATGTCTTAAAGGCAAGCGACACAAGGTCTCATTCAAGTCCAAACAGGTGCACTCTAGTACTAGACCTCTTCACTTGCTTCATATGGACCTCTTTGGTCCAACCAATATAGAAAGTTTGAATGGTAAGTCCTACTGCTTTGTCATCACAGATGACTTTTCTAGGTTTAATTGGACTTTCTTTTTAGCTATGAAGAGTGACACAGCTGACACTTTAATTGATTTTATTACTCAGATTGAGAAGAAAACTGGAAATGAAGTTAAAATGCTTAGGAGTGATAATGGTGGTGAATTTGGGAATAAAGTGTTAGATGATTTTTGTGCCAGGAAAGGAATTACTAGGCAATTTAGTGTTGCCAGAACCCCACAGCAAAATGGGGTTGCTGAGAGGAAAAATAGAACCCTAATTGAAGCAGCCAGAACCATGTTGGCTGATGCTCATTTTCCTATAGCCTTTTGGGCTGAGGCTGTTAATACAGCTTGCTATGTTCAAAATAGAGCATTGGTTAACAAAATTCAGAACAAAACACCTTATGAGTTACTTTGGGGAAGAAAACCTAATATTGGTTTTCTCAAACCTTTTGGTTTTCATGTAGTAGTTTTAGATACTAGTGATGCCTTAGGTAAATTTAGTGCAAAAGGTGATGAAGGCTACTTCATGGGGTATTCAGTGCAGAGCAAGGGATATAGGTTTTATCTTAAAAAGGAAAAACATATACTTGAAAGAGTACATGTTAGGTTTTTAGAGAATAAACCTAGTGATCCTGAAAGTGGTCCAAATTGGTTGTTTGACTTGGAACCTTTATCTAGGACTTTAAATTATATGCCTGTCACTAATCCAGACATTGTGAAGGTAACTTCAAGTGTTGTGGAAGAACAAGTTGTTAATGTTTCAGGTACACGGGTTCATGAAAAGGTTGGATCACAAGCAGAAAAGTCATCTCCTATACAAGAGTATGTCACAATTCCCATATGCACAGATGCTTTTGCTACTGCTGCTGCTGGTAAAGATAATGGTGGTCCCCAAGTATCACCAGATAACAACATGCATGGTCCTTCAGGCGCTGACAAAGGCAAATCTAGCGCTGACAAGACCAATTCAGACGTTGATGGCTCAGACGTTGACAACAACAGTTCAAGCGTTGTTAGCCCATCCGCTGACAACCAAGGTTCAGGCGTTGACAACACTTCTGCACATCTTTTCTCTTCCACTTTTGAACAAGGTGAACCTTCCAATTTATATGAAGAGGTTCATCCTCATGTTGATAAAAGAGAGTCTGATGAAGAAGATATTGGCAACTTGGAAAATGAGGTTGAAGACACCAGACTGTTTGAAGGAGGAGTTCTCACTTCTACCATGAAGAATCACCCCACTTCTCAAATCATTGGTGATATTATGACTCCTGTTCAGACTAGAAGATCTCATCAAGGTCTTGGTGGGTTTATTGCCAATATTCACAAGAAGGTTGATACCCCTCTTGTGCAAGCATGTTTGTTTGCCTGTTTTCTGTCACAAAAAGGAACCCAATAAGATATTTGATGCTCTCAAAGAACCAAGTTGGGTGGAAGCAATGCAGGATGAGCTCCACCAATATGCAATTCAGGATGTTTGGGAGCTGGTTGATTGTCCTAGATATGTCAGACCTATAGGGACAAGATGGGTTCTAAGAAACAAGAGAGATGAAAGAGGTATTGTGGTCAGAAACAAGGCAAGATTAGTGGCTCAAGGATATACACAAGAGGAGGGGATAAACTATGAGGAGGTCTTTGCACCAGTTGCAAGGATTGAAGCTATTAGGATATTTTTAGCCTATGCATCCTGCATGGGCTTCACTGTCTATCAAATGGATGTCAAGAGTGCCTTCCTCTATGGAACAATTGTTGAGGAGGTATATATGATGCAGCCTCCTGGCTTTGAGGATCCAGAGAATCCAGACAAGGTGTATAGAGTCAAGAAGGCTATGTATGGACTTCATCAAGCCCCTAGAGCATGGTATGGTACTTTGTCTACTTATTTAGTGGACAATGGATTCAAGAGGGGCACCATAGATCAGACACTGTTTATAAAGAAGAAAGGTAAGGATGTGTTGCTTGTTCAGGTCTATGTTGATGACATCATTTTTGGGTCTACTGATCCAAAGATGAGTGAGGATTTCTCCAAGCTTATGACAGACAAATTCAAGATGAGTGCTATGGGGGAGATGAACTTCTTTCTTGGTTTACAAGTTCAGCAGAAAGAAGATGGTATCTTCATCTCCCAGGATAAGTATGTGGCAGAGATCTTGAAGAATTTTGGCTTTTCTCCACATGAAAAGAGGGCTACTACTCCTATGGATAGAGAACACCCTTGGGGAAAGATTGGAGATGGGAAAGATGTTGATGTCATGCACTATAGATCCATGATTGGATCACTGATGTATCTTACAGCCTCCAGACCTGACATCATGTTTACTGTGTGTGCTTGTGCACGCCATCAAGTGACGCCCAAAGAATGTCACCTTTATGCTGTGAAGAGGATCTTTAGGTACCTAAGATGCTATCCTAGTCTTGGTTTGTGGTACCCAAAGGATTCACCATTAGAACTAATTGCATATTCAGACAGTGACTATGGAGGTGATAAGTTTGATAGAAAATCCACAACTGGTGGATGTCAGTTTCTTGGGAGCAGGTTGATATCTTGGCAATGCAAGAAACAAACAGTGGTGGCTAATTCTACAACTGAAGCTGAGTATGTGGCTGCAGCTGCTTGTTGTGGATAAGTTTTGTGGATTCAAAACCAGCTGTTGGACTATGGGTATAATTTCATGCATACCAAGATATTTGTTGACAATAACAGCACTTTATGCATTATTAAGAATCCTGTACATCATTCTAAAACTAAACACATAGAAATTAGACACCATTTTATAAGAGATGGTTTTGAAAAAGGTTTAATACAGCCAGATAGGGTTGACACAGAAGAGAATGTATCAGATTTACTAACTAAACCTTTTGATGCTGGGAGATTTCAATACTTGGTAACAAGTATTGGAATGATCAATCTCACATAATATGTGTTTTGGAGTCTTTTTGTAAAAGTATGTACATGATAATGCATTGTTATTGGTCTTTTTTGAGGATTTAGATTTTCGACTATATTTTTCTAACGCTGACAAAGGTTGCTTGAACGCTGATAAGTGTTTTTGTGACGTTGTCAGCAATATATTTGTCTAACGCTGACAAAGCTTCCCTCAACGTTGTTATGTGTTATCGGGGCTTTGTCAGCAACAATGTTAGTTTTGTGGTTTTCAATCTAAATGTGCAGGTGGTGTTAGCAGTATACCATTGGATACAGAGTTCCTTATGGATCAATGGAGAAGCATTTGGGCATGTTTTTGTTTATGGATGATGGTTGGAATTTTTAATTCCTATCTTGACATAAATTTTTATGTTCATGCATATTTTTAGCAACATATGTATCATAGTTTAAGGGGAGGTTTTAGGAACCTTTAGGATGTCTGGGTATCCATATGATACTCTTATCACAATTCTAGATTGTGTCCACAGGTGAGTATGAGTTAGTTTTACTAAATCATGAGGCACTGTAGCATGCAAAGTTGATATACTATGTATGCTGCCAAGACATTTTTGGCCTAGAATTGGTTGTGGTCTGTTGGGAGACTTGGGAATGTTTTTGTTATGGGATTTACCTGGGAGTAACAAGGATTTTTATAAGGTAACATAGTTGTTAAGAGTTTTGGTTAGCAAGGAACACTAGAGGACTGTTATGTCTATCTTGCATAAGCAAGTGTGCATAACTGGACAGTGCTTGCCGCCCTATAATAATTATCAGCTTTTTGGTTATCATCTCTAGGATAAATTACGTTGTTAAGGTCATTTTTTATTTTTAAACATTTTTATTTTTGGACGCTGACAAGTATTTTTCCAAGCGTTGTTGTGACCAATTTAGACGCTGACATGGTTATGGCAAACGTTGACAAGAATATAGCCGTTGGGCGTTGATAGGTTATTTTTGACCGTTGACACTCAATGGGACCTACCCAGTTGTTACTTTTTGACATATTTTTAGGCCGTAATTTTGGGAGCTGATAAGTTTCATTTAATGCATGAGATAAACGTATTCTTTTTCAACATTTTCATGATTACATTTTGAAAATACTTGCCTATTTTTGGGCCAATCACATGCATTTTCTTCTCCTATATATTTGGCTCCTATTTTTAAACAGGGTACCTATTATTCTTGTCTAACACAATTTTCTCTTATCAACTTCATCTTCATCAATCATTTTTAACAGCTTTCAACAATGGCACCAAAGTTTAAACCATCAGATTTGGAATTGGGGTTCAGAAGTAAACACAACATGATCGCGTATCTTGAAGCTGATGATACTCTGTTTCCCCAATACACACAAATGGTGGCGTATTTGAACGCATCCCCTTTTAGGTATGCTCTTTCTCCTGCACCACTCATTCCTGTCACACATATTAAACAGTTTTGGAACAATGTAAGTTCCTCAAAAGTTAATAGAGTGACTACATTATCTTCTATTGTTCATGGGAGAACTTGGGTGGTTACTGAAGCTTTGGTACGCCAATCTTTGCATCTTGATGATGCTGATGGTATAACCACCCTTCCCATCAATGAAATAGAACAAGGACTAAGGGCTTTGGGTTATCCTTTTCCTGCTCAAGTAACTTTAAATAAATATCATAAACAGGAGTTTCCCCCAGCCTGGAAGTACCTAATACATGTCCTCCTACAATGTTTGAGTCCCAAGTCCACTGCACACAATGAGATCAATAGATCTATTGCAAGTGCTATTGTGTGTATTGCTACTGGGCAAAAATTTAATTATTCTAAAATGATTTTTGAGGGCATGTGTAAAAATAAAGGGAACAAAATGACTTTAGCTTATCCCAGATTTTTACAAATGGTTTTTGATGTCCAAGGATACTGCACAAGGGATCATAATGATTTTTATGAGATCCCTGTGCAAAAGAAAGCAATTTTTATGAAGATGAACTCACCCCCACATCGTGACCTACCCCTAACCCCAGCTATGATTGCTGTCATTGAAGCAGCTCAACCCCAACCAGACCACCAACCCTAAATTGACCCAATAACTGAACCATTACCTTCACCACAACATATGCAAATTGACCAGGAACCCTTCGACGCTGACACGTTAAATGTTGGCGTTGATGTGCCTATTTCAAACGTTGACACTCAACCTTCACAGACCCAAACACCCCTTAACCAACCTACATCCACCCAATCCACATCATCATCTCCACCAACACAATATAGGTTACAAAAATGCCAAAGGACTACTGGAGTGTTCTCCTCTAGTGGTCCTAGCCATGTAGCAGAGATAACCACCACCACAAGTGTGGTTGGTGTTATGGATGAGGCTGGGACTATTGGTTCTGGCTTAGAAGCTGGCCAAGACAGTCCTAACATACTTAAGACCTCATCCATGCCCAATGAGTCTAACTTGGGAGGTCAAATACCCATTTTAGAAGAGGGCAGATTGGAACCAAAGACCCTAATGGAATTGACGACTGTCTGCATGAGCTTGCAAAAGCAAAATGCAGACTTGGTACAAGTTGTCAGCACACAAGGCCTTGAACTCAAGCAATTGAGGGAGAGGATTGTTATTTTGGAGACTGCTAGTACAAGGAGAGGGATGGAGGAATCTTCCAAAGGGGAGGATGAACAAATAAATGTGAGTGATAAGGGCAGCCATGATGTTCAATCTTTGGATGTTGCTGAGGCCCTAACAAGTTTGAAGAAACAGACAGGTTTTGATACGTCTCTAGTCTCTCCTACAAACTTAAATTTATCATTTACAGCCATGTTGGAGGAAATTGCAAAAGGCGCTGAGGCCGGAAATTTGAGCATTGACAAGGAGAATTTGAACGCTGACATGAGTATCTTGGGCGCTGACAAAGCAAAATTGGGCGTTGACAGACCTGCAAATGAGGTTGATGTATCCCAGTCATCATCCATCATCAAAGAGGTTTCTTCACAGGTATTGCCATCTACCTTACCAACAATTGATCCATTAGATAAGGGTAAGGGTATTATGGTAGAAGAAGTTGTTCCAAAGAATGCAGCACAATTTGAATTTGATAGAAGGTTGGCTGCACAAATTGTGGAACAAGAAAGAAAGCAGGTGGGTGAATCACCTTTTTTTGTCACTTCAGAAGAGCAAGAAGGAAGTGATGAAGCCAGTTCAGACTCAAGTGTTATGATCATAGAACAGCCAGAAAGACTTGAGTATGGAGATGAGTTGGCTAAGGAGAAATTGAATGAGTTGAAATTGCAGGTTGATTTTGATATGCCAGAGGTGGTTCAGATGTACCTTGCTTGGGAAGATAGATGTATGGAGAATCCACACTTGACCATTTCAGATCAGATATGGGGTTTGGATATTCTTCTAAGAGTCCAAAAGGATTGCAAGGTTATTCTGAAACACAAAGCCAGCAATGTTCTCTCAAATTTGAAAAGGGATAGAAAGGAGTTGTACTGCATGTTGCTCAGGTGTCATGTAACAGGGTGGACTTATAAGAAGTTGATGGCATTGACATTTGATGAGTTGGAATGTAGAGTTTATCCCATTTGGGTTAGAGTGCAGGAAGCAAACACTCTAAGACTTCTGATGAAAGAAAAGAAGAACTTGCAGAGGAAATGGAGCTCAAGAAAGCAATGTTTGTTCCCAGACCAGTGAAAAAGGGAGTTTCTCTTGAGTTTCCCAAAGATATGGATCCATTACATCCAAGTGAAGCTGTCATAAGAAAGAGCCTCAAGCTCTCACCATTAGAAGCTTCAGATATGGTACAAGTGTTACCACTTGATTCCAGAAACCCAATTGTAAGCTATGAAGAAGATGAATGTGGGTTTTGGAAGATTGGCGGGTATGGAAAAGAGGTTCACACTTTTACCACCCTTATATCTTTGTTTGCAAGTTTTGACAGAGAAGACTTGGTAGACCTATGGAGGTTATTAGAAGCCAAGTATGTGACTGAAGCACCAACTTCAGTCAATGGAAGAAAACTGTGGTCAACATTCAAGAGAATGTGTGGACCAATTGATGAAGATCCTGCTATTTGGAAGGATCTTGAAGATGATCTCAGTGGTCTTCAATGGAGGTTGTATTCAGCTGCTGGAGTTTATTATTTGAGTTATACAAAGTTTGCTAAGTATCTACTTGTGGATGGTCAGTACTTCATGTCCAAGGAGGTCTTGGAGAAGATGAAGAACACTCAGCTGGAAATTGATTATTCAAATGACGTGGCAAAAGACTTGATCAGACTTATTTATTACCAATATGAGAAGGTTTGTAAGATTCCTCCTAGTTCTTAATGTTTATTCAGAAACTTGATCACTGGAGTAGATATCAAGTTTTGGGGAGGATTGTTGGGAATAAATTATAGCCAGTCTACTTGAGCCCTGACAAGAGTAAAACAAGCGTTGATAGGAGTAAAACAAACGCTGACAGCTCAAGCGTTGACAAGACAAAGTCAAGCGTTGATATATTGAAGACAAGCACTGATGGAAAGATATACTCTACGCGTTTATTGTATTCTATATTACTTCTAGTAAAGATAGGAACAACAATGTATTTTCTATATTTATCTTTACCTAGAATAGTTGATACGTAGATTATTGTACAAGGCTTCTTATGTCTATAAAAGAAGACCTTTAGGTTAATGTTAAATAATAAGGTTTCATACGTAAATTACTTTCATTGTAACCAAGTTTGATATCATTAGTCAAAGTGAAAGTTTGTTTACATCTTGTATGTTCTTGTTTAAGTGTTAATTCCGCATAACACTTAGATTCTCATATACATATACAAAGGTTTCTCTAAGTGTATTACTTGATCTAATCTCGTATACATAAAGCTAAATCGAAGAATTGCTACAATTGCTACACTGGGATCTAAGTTTGCCTAGATAGGAACAACAATGTCATAAACAGGAGTTTCCACAATTGTTCTCAACGCTTGAATGATCTATTTAACTTAGATACCAATTGTGATTTTCTAACATGAAGTTATGCGGAAATTAAAAGTGTTACACTGGGATCACTTAAACACACCCTATATAATTCCTAAGTGTTAATTCCGCATAACTTAGTTTGGTTTACTTATGTATATGATCAAAACCCTAATTAACTTAGATCTATTGCAAGTCATTTTCCTACACAGTTAGGGATTTTAAATCGATCTAAGTTTGGGAAAATCAAATTTTTGATCCGGAATCCTTAAACTCGGGTTGAGTCAAAAGATTCACAACGTTTGAAAATTAAAACCACTTTATTAAAATTTATTCTAGCAAAGAAAGAAAATAATTATACAAAAGGTAAAAACTAGTAGGCCAAAATAGATCAAAAATTTTGAAAAATGTCGAAAAATTGATTTTCCAGTTAAAATGAGGACAAATACAAGGAAAATGCCACTTAACTTCGATAGAAGTCCCCCCCTACACTTAATATAAACATTGTCCTCAATGTTTAAGCATGTGGGAGTAAACTCCCCTACACTTAGGACATTGTGCACGTTGTTTAAATCTCGCTAAGGAAGAGACAACTAAAGTGATTCCTATTTTAATATTTGAAAATATAAAATAGTGAATCGAAAAGAGTTTAGGATAGAACCGGGAAAATGGGA
Source organism: Glebionis coronaria (assembly GCA_025667525.1). Taxonomy (NCBI): domain Eukaryota; kingdom Viridiplantae; phylum Streptophyta; class Magnoliopsida; order Asterales; family Asteraceae; genus Glebionis; species Glebionis coronaria. Next base: position 393,813,515 of record CM046882.1, read on the forward strand.
ACACAGAATCATGGGTCGTCAAGAATCATCAAGAGCGGATCATTGAGCGCTCGAATCCTTGAATATAATAAGAGAGGAAATAGCAAACACCAACGGGTCTCCCCTACACTTAGGATAAAGAAATCTAAAAGATAGAAACATGGGTTGCCTCCCAAGAAGCGCTTGATTTTTGTTAACCGAGTCGTGAGCCTGACTCGACCTTGATTATCATAGGAAGAAGCATGAAACATATCCACCGGGATCAAAGACATAGTTTTCGTCCATCAAATAGCACAAGCTTAAGGCGAACAAGGCAAGCCAAAGAAGAATAGGCAAGGTTCCTTTAAGCAAAGATGGAGCACGGTGGTAGCAAGGGTGAAGAGGTGCAAGCAGATTTCCATAAGTTCCAAAGATTTTTCCTTTTATTTCATCAGACGAACACTGAGATGGCTGAGGAATATCGATACCGGGGTCGAACACCTTTTCCTTTAGGGGAAAATAGCACTCAGGCTCAGCAGAATTGGAAGATGATCCGTGAAGAAAATGCACAACCTCGTCCTTAGAAGGTGGACAAAGAGGTGTTAAATCATACGTGTTGCGGTTGTTGGTGTCGTACGGTTGCTTCTCCTTTGAAAGAATTTTCTTCAAATCCGAAGTAGGATCAAGACCATAATTATCAAAGTCTAAAGGAGGAGCATCACTCTCATGAGGGAAGTATGTATTGAGAAAAGTAGAGAAGTCTTCCTCAAATGAGTAATCATCCAAATTAGGATCAAGTGATGGCGGAGGATCTTCATCATGATAAGAATCACTCGAAAGAGTATCGACCTCATCAAAATCATCATAAGTGGGCATGTCGGGATACTCGGAAGTAAGGTCATCATAATCATCCGAATCTGAGCTAGAATCATCATCATAAGCATCAAAGATCGGTGGAGAATCATATATGGGGGAAGGCTCCAAATTGGAGAGAGAATCATCCACATCATCTTGAAAAAGTGGATTATCGTTGCAAGAATCGAATAGCGGATTGTTGTAGACGACAAAATCATCAAGCACATTAATCATATTCGCTGATTCTCGTCCTCCAAAGGATTTGCTTGTAAGTTTCCCCATTTCAAAAACTTGTGCATCATCCCCGACTCTTAAGATTATTTCACCTTCGGCAACATCAACTAAAGCTCGTCCAGTTCTCAAGAATGGCCGACCAAGTATTAAAGGAATACGAGGGTCCATTTCATAATCAACAACAACAAAGTCGACCGGAAAAGTGAAGGTGCCAACTTTAATGAACACATCTTCGGCAATACCAACGGGGTAAGCGAGAGTGCGATTTGCAAGCTCAAGGGTCATCTTTGTTGGAGTAAGGTCGGGTAATGATAGTGTTTTCCAAACACTTAAAGGCATAAGATTTATACTGGCCCCGAGATCAGCTAGGGCAGTAAATTCTTTGGTTTTGTTGAAAATGCAAGGCAACACAAAACGACCGGGATCTCCAAGTTTTTCTGAAAGTTCTTTAAGAATAACTGTAGAACAGTTTTCATTTAAGCGTGTGTTGGCGAGCTCAATCAGCTTCTCCTTCTTGTTAAGCAATTCCTTGAATGCTTTGACAAATTTCGGCATGTGGACAAGTGCTTCAACAAGGCTAATGTTGAAATTCATTTGAGAGATCATCTTCAAATAATATGACATTTAACAGTCATCCTTGGTTAGCATTTTGGTCTTGCCTAAGCGAGAAGGATAAGGAATATTGGGTTTGGGTGGTTGAGGTGTAGGTGTAGCAGGTAAAGGTTGAGATGGTGAAGGTTGAGATGTTGAAGGGTTCTTCTTGGGTACATCGTCATGACGAGGCGGAGACGGTAATGGTGTACTAATACTCGGTGTAGGAGGAGTAGGGATAAATGATGGTGGAGGAGGTGTAGATGATGGGGGCGGGATAGGTGGTCCTACTATGGTAACTCCACTACGGGTAGTAATAGCACTGACATTCGCTCGCGGATTGGTGACGGTGTTTGAAGGTAGAGAACTCGAAGTAGAGGGTTGAGTGGTGGGCAAGAAACTAGCCAGCATATTCTTCAAATCATTCGTTTGATTGCTGAAGGAGGATTGGATATTATCTCGAAGCTCGGATCTTATGTCATTTCCTTGCTTGGTGATATCCCCTTTCAAATTGACAATTTGGCTTTGCAGATTCTTGATTTGCTCACCTTGGGTTCTCATCAAAGCTTCAACATCTTGATTCATGGGTGGGGCTTGTTGAGCGGGTGGGTGATAAGGGTTAGAAGCTCTAGGTGGGATTTGGTTGCTTCTAGTGTAATTGTTGTTGGGGTTTTGGTTTTGAGGAGAAAAACCGGGTGAAAGGTAGTTGTTTGACCGGTAACTCAGCAAATTTCGATCCCCTTGAGGTCGAGCTTGGTAATTCTCTGGTGAATAATTACCAAAAGCTGCATACACGTTTTCCGGATTTCCTTGAGTAGAAGGACAATCAGTGTATGGGTGAGGACCGCCGCATGTCTCACAAGGATTAGCAACCGCTTTAACTTGTTGTTGGTTTGTAGTGAGAAGCAAGATATTTTTGTTCATTTCAGTCATCATGCGGGTGAATTCGGTCATATCGGGGTTTGCTGAAGTGGAAGAAACATTGACTCTCGGGTTGTTCCTTGAAGAAGCGGAGGAATCCCAGTTTTTGTGGTGAGTAGTCATGTTCTCAATAAGCTCTCTACACTCCTCGGGTCTCCTTTTCAAAAATGTGCCACCGGCGGCTGCATTAATCGTATCACGATCACGAAAAGTCAAACCGTTGTAGAAAGTATCAATCAATGTGACTGGAAGCATGTTGTGGTTTGGGCAACGATCGATCAAAACATTATATTTTTCCCAAGTATCAAAGAGAGATTCATCGGGTTCTTGCATGAAACCGTTGATTTGATTGCGAAGGCTCGTGACCATGGATGGTGGAAAGTAGCGCGACAAAAAGCGTTGAGTCATGTCATCCCAAGTATGAATAGAATTCTTCGGGAGACGATCAAACCATTTCTCGGCGTGGTGTGATAAAGTATGTGGGAAGAGTTGTAGGCGAAGAACATCCATTGTGGCACCGGGCAACTTCATGCTTTGAGTGATTGTAATGAACTTGTCGAGGTGTTTGTTGGCATCATCATTAGGCATTCCTCGAAAAGGATTTGTTTGCACTTGCTGAATCATGTGGTGCTTCAACGAAAACTCCGGAGCCGTGATTTGCATCGACGCAATCGGTCCTCCTCGTCCAAACATTGTAGGTTGACAAAGCTCCTCCATTGTCCGAAGATCGGGCTGTGGAAGAACATTGTTGTTATTGTTGAGGTGCGGTGGATTATTATTGTTGTTAACACCTACCGTAGCTAAATCTTCTCGAGTCTCGGGCTCTTGATAAGTAGAAGATCTAGTACGCATACACCTACAAAGGCAAAAGAAAACAATACCAAACACAAAGAGAATACATATACACAATAAAAAATAATATCTTTTTGGATTTTTGAAAATTTTTAATTTTTATGGATTTTTAACAATTTTAATTTTTATGGTTTTTTAAATTTTTTAAGCAAGAAAAATAACGCTCACGAATGAACGGATCCCAAAAAGCAACGCGTCTCTCACTGAAAACCGTTAATCTTTACGAAAAGAGCCGGCAGTGGCGCCATTTGATACAAGGCTTTTGGCCAGTATAAAAATTAAAGTTCGAAGTAGTGGTCTAATCGAATTGATCCTGGTTAACTATGCGACTCAATCGTTCTTTGGTGAAACAAATAGTTGTGTCGTTGTAGTAATTAAAAAGTTCAAAACTTTAAAGTAAAAGGCAAGTAAAATAAATGGGCACTAAAAGTAAATAACGTAAACTTAAAACTATCTAAGGCAAACATAAAACGCAACTAAAACTTAAACTAAGGCGAGGCTAAAAATAAATCTAAGGCAAGTAAACTTAAAGTGCGACTAAGGAAAAAGGCGAGAAAAGTAAAGCTTGAAAATTAAAAACAGAAAGTTGAAAACTGAAACTAAAAAGAACCTGAAAACAGCTCATCCGGAATAATTCTTTGTTTGGAATAACCACTCATCCGGAATGTCACCTTCGTTCGGACTGATTCTTCTTCACTCGGAATATTTACCAAAAACCTTGATCCGGAATAAATCCTTTATCCGGAATATGTCACTTATCCAGAATAAAGTCTTGATTCGGAATACTTAAGCTTGATCCAGAATGTTGCTGATCCGGAATATTTTCCGAATGAATCCCCTTGATCCGGAATGTTGAAGATTTCGGATGAAGATCTTGATCCGGAATAATTAAGTATTCCGAATAAAACTCCTTGATCAGGAATATTTGGTATTCCGAGTGAAAGGTTTGATCCGGAATGTTAAATTATTCCGAACAAACAAGACTGATCCGGAATGTTTAATTATTCCGAATAAACAAGACTGATCCGGAATGTTTCTTCACAAAGCCTTCACTCGGAATGTTTTGTTGATCCGGAATGTTTAATATTCCGGATGAACAACCCTTGATCCGGAACTTTTTCAACAAACACCTTCACTTGGAATAATCTGGGCTTGATCCGGAATGTTCCTGGGAAACAGAAACAACAGCGAAGAACAAGGAACAAGGAAAAATCTACGGATCTAAACAAATACTAATCAAATCAACCAAAAGATTAAATCAAACTAATCAATAAACATCTACTAATCATAAACAAACAATCCAAATCAATAAAACTAACAAAACTAATCAAAATAATCAAAATCCACTTAATCAATTTAATAAAAACACAAAAACATAAACATGAACAATAAAGCACAAAGATTAAATTCAAACAATAAAGGTAGATAGGAGATCAAACAATAAAAATAAAGATTGACAAGAATTAAAAGAAAACTTACTTGAAATTAAAGGAATTTAAGGTGCAAGACAAGTATTTAAATTTGACAATTAAGTAAATGACATGTATTTAAATGACAAGGTAATTAAAATTGGAAGAACTAATTGTCACTATTAGCCAACAAAAACTATTGAAATGAAATCCTAATCTATTTATAGGGGAGGATTAGGAGGTGCTTAGGAAGCTTCCTCCCCTCTTTCTTCTTTCCTTAATTGCGTCATTAAGTCCTTGCTCTTCTTAATTATTTGTTAATCTTCTTAATTCTTTGACTTTAACGACTTTGTCTCGGGATTTCTTTGAACTCGTCTTGTAATTCTTCAATAAATTAGACTTGAGTTCTTCGGCTTTTAGTAAACTTCCATCTTTTGACTTTTTCTTCGATAAATCTTCAGAATTGGTCTTGGACTTCCGTTCTTTTTGCACTCTTGACTTCTTGACTTAATCTTTCGTCTTTTTCTTCGATAAAAGCCCGTGAATGCCCGTGTTTTCTCCACTTTTCACCTTTTAGTCCTAAATCACAACAAAAACACAAACCACGCATAATTCCGACATAAATGACATAAAATACATGTTTTGGCTCGGTTATTATTGTAATTAAGTGGTAAAAATGATGGGTGTTTACACACCTATCAAGGGATAAATGGGTGTGGAGGAGGTGTAGATGGAGTAACGGGAGGAGGGGTAGAAGGTCCTACTAAAGTTGCTCCACTGCGTGTAGTAATAGCACTCACATTCGCTCTTGGGTTGGTGACGGTGTTTGAAGGAAGAGAGCCCGAAGTAGAGGGTTGAGTAGTTGGTAAGAAACTGGCCAACATATTCTTCAAATCAGTTGTTTGAGTGATAAAAGAGGTTTGTATATCATGTCGAAGCTCGGATCTAATATCATTACCTTGCTTAGTGATATCCCATTTTAAGTTGATAATTTGGCTATTGCAGATTCTTGATTTGCTCTCCCTGGGTCCTCATGAAAGCTTCAACATCTTGATTAATGGGTTGCGCTTGTTGAGCGGGTGGGTGATAAGGATTAGAAGCTCGAGGTGGGTTAGGGTTGCTTCTGTTGTAGTTGTTGGGGTTGTGGTTTTGAGGAGAAAAACCGGGTGAAAGAAAGTTTTTAGAACGATAACTTAGCAAGTTATGATCACCTTGAGGTCGGGCTTGATAGTTTTCTGTTGAATAGTTAGCATAAGCCGCATACACGTTTTCCAGATTGTCATGAGTAGAAGGACAATCAGTGTACTAATGAGGAACCCCACAAATCTCACAAGAAGTTGCAACAGCTTTAACTTGTTGTTGTTGATTTGTAGCCAAGAGTTGCATGTTTTTGCTCATTTCGACCATTGCGCGGGTCAATTCGGTGATATCAGGGTTTGAAGAAGTAGAAGAAACATTGACTCTCGGGTTTGATCTTGAGGATGCGGATGAATCCCAATTTTTGTGGTGAGTATTCATGTTCTCGATAAGCTCTCTACACTCCTCGGGTCTTCTTTTCATAAATGTGCCACCGGCGGCTGCATTAATCGTATCCCGATCACGAAAAGTTAAACCGTTGTAGAAAGTATCAACTAAGGTGACGGGGAGCATGTTGTGATTTGGACATCGATTGATCAAAACATTATATCGTTCCCAAGCATCAAAAAGTGATTCATCAGGTTCTTGTGTAAATCCACTAATTTGATTCCGAAGGCTCGTGACCATGGATGGTGGAAAGTAGCGCGACAAAAAGCGTTTAGTCATCTCATCCCAAGTATGAATTGATTTCTTCGGAAGACGATCAAACCATTTTTCGGCATGGTGGGATAAAGTGTGTGGAAATAGGTGAAGGAGAAGAAAATACATAGTAACACCGGGCAACTTCATGCTTTGAGTAACGGTAATAAACTTGTCGAGGTGTTTGTTGGCATCATCATCCGTTAATCCGCGAAATGAACAAGTATTTTGGACTTGTTGGATCATGTGATGCTTCAACGAAAATTCTGGAGCCGTGATTTACATCGGCGCAATCGGTCCTCCTCGTTCGTTCATTGTGGGTTGACAAAGCTCCTCCATCGTTCGAAGGCCGGGTGGGAGATATTATTATTGTTGAGGTGCGGTGGGTTATTGTTGTTGTGTACACCAGCCATATCTAAATCTTCACGAGTCTCGGGCTCTGAATAAGATGAAGATCTAGTACGCATACACCTTCAAAAGGAAAAGAAAAAGATACCAAATAAATAGAGAATATATATGTACATGTAAAGATAAAAGTAAAAATAAAATCTTTTTGGATTTTTGAAAAATTTTAATTTTTATGGACTTTTAACAATTTTTAATTTTTATGGATTTTTGAAAATTTTAGAGCAAGAAAAATAACGCTCACGAGTGAACGGATCCCAAAATTCAACGCGTCTCTCACAGAAAACTGTTAATCTTTACGAAAAGAGCCGGCAGCGGCGCCATTTGAAACAAGGCTTTTGCCAAGCATGAAAAAGATTTGTTGTACCAGTCTTTTCGAATTGAAAAAGGGAAAATGTGCGACTCAGCCGTCTTTTGGTGGATAAAATAATAGATTAGTCGTTGTAGTATAATTAAATTGCGAGACTTTTAAAATAAATGACGGGTAATTAAAGCTAAAACTAAGTAAAACGTAAATGGTGCAATATTAAAACTTTAAAAAGTAAATTAATTAAATGACGAAAATTAAAACTCGACAAAAAGTAAATTTGACAAGTTAATAAAAATGACAATTTGAAAACTTAAAACAATGCAAACTTAAAAATTAAACAAGACAAAATATTAAACAAAACCTACCATCGGAATACGCCGATCGGAATCCGATCGGAATCAAACCGTCGGAATAGTCACTTACCTCTCCCTATGGGAATGCACCGTCGGAAAGCTATCGGAATAGACCTATCTGAATCCTGTCGGAATAAAGGCTTACCTCTCCAGTCAGAATGTGATCGGAATGTGCCCCCCGTCGGAATGTTTGTCGGAATCCCAAATCGGAATACTGAAAATCAAACCTATCGGAATATCCAAAAACTCCTCCATCGGAATCCCCAATCGGAATCCTGGTCGGAATACCCAAAACCCTTTTCCGACCCACTGATCGGAATGCTAGACGGACAGGAAAAACCCCTTTCCGACGGTGAATCGGAATACAGTAAAGGAGAAACGTAATAAGCAAGATCAAATAAGCTATTAACCAAATAATCACACGACTAAAAACTTAATCAAAACACGTATAAGAAAAGCGAATAAGCTAAAATTTAAAAAACTTTTAAAAACACTAAATGATAAAATATTTAAAAACGACTTTTTAATAAAAATAACTTTTATAAAACTTAAGTAAATTTAAGAAAGACACAAATAAGCTATAAAATCAATAATCCAAAACAATCAAAAACATAACATTTAATCAAATAAGAATAACAATAAGCACATAAACATAAAGATTAAGCAAAACAATAAAGGTAGAATGAGAGATTAAAAATAAGAACTTGATTAAAAGAAAAGATTCAATAACAAAATTAAAAGACTTACTTGAAAGTAAAGGCAAGAAATTAAGGTGCAAGACAAGAAAATTAAATGACATTTAAGTAAATGACATGAAATGAAAGGTGGAAGAACTATATGTCAATTAGCCAACACCTCCTAATGTGATATTAGGAGGGTATTTATAGGATATTAGGGAGGTAAGCATGTGTTGGAAGCTTCCTTCTTTCTTTCTTTCTCGTCTTTTCGTCTTCTAAATTCTTCGACTTTGTCTCGGGATTAATTAAACCCGTCTTGTAATTTCTTCATTAATTAGACTTGAGTTCTTCGGCTTTATTAAACTTCCTTCTTTAGACTTTTCTTCGATAAATATTCAGAATAGGCCATGGACTTCCGTTCTTTTTGCACTCTTGATCTTTTGACTTCGTCTTTTGTCTTTTCTTCGATAAAAGCCCGTGAAAGCCCATGTTTTCCTCCTTTCACATGTTGATCCTAAATCACAACAAAAACACAAACCACGTATAATTTCAACATTTACGACATAAAATACACGTTTTGGCTTGGTTATTATTATAATTAAGTGGTAAAAGGATAAGTGTTTTCACACTTATTAGTGGGTACACATTAAAAATAGAAATCATGAGATTTAAAATTCAGTTAACCTAGTTTAGCGACAGAATTTCTGTCGCAATTTATATAATCTGTTTTGGGACAGATTTAGTCACAGTTATTAGCGACGGTTAGCGACATAAAAATATGTCGCTAATACGGTTATTTATTTATGTAGTATTGTTGATTTTTTTTAGTGCGACCGAGAAGGGTATCTCGGTAGGCTCGGGTTTATGGTTAAAAGGTTAAAAATGAGGATTTTAATTATACCATATTTAACCATTTTCATAGATAAATGTCTTAATAATTCAGTTAGAAAATTAAATTAATAATGTTAAATTAGTTTTTGTAAATTTAAAAGGTAAAATATTATTAAATGATTTAACTAATTTTGGAAACTTTCTAATTTAGGAAGCTTTCTATTTTTAGCAGGCTACCAATTTTAGTAACGTTATAATATCAGGTACATGTTTTACCGTAATCAGTAGTACAAGAATGCATTAATTAGAAAAACAATAGAACAATCAGATTCATCAGTTATACATAACAGTGATACAAGACTAAATAAACTAAGAACAGTTAAAAATCTGTAAACTAAACAGATATCAGTTAACTCATTCGCGTCCATTATTTATGTAGTAACCGTGAAGTCGGAGTAGATCTTTCAACTTTCATTCTTATTTCGTTACTGGACGCGAGGTACGGATTTTTCGTCCTTCAGTAAGGACTTCCTTCTATGCATGATTAGGATTCCCCGTCTGCAGCCAAATGTTTTCCCCAGTATTTGTTCTAAGCTTATCAGTAATCATTTTAATAACGAAATACATTGCCTGAGCTTTATATACAAGCATGACCAGTTATGTACTAGTTAAGGAGGTACCGTAACCATGACACTAGAGGCACCGGTGTCATGACTCCTCTGCGGGAGAGTGATTTCTCGCAGCGTCCCATTTATTTCAGCTTGGTCTATTTATCAGTATTATCAGCGGGGCGTATGGATGCATCCTAGGCTATCAGTTTATAGCTTATCATGTGAATGTGGTGTGTGCTCTACATCCTTCACATTGGAGTTTGTAGAAACTAGAAGGGGGGGGGGTTGAATAGTTTCTTATAATTTATTTGTTAAAAGGTGGTTTTCAAAAATCCTTTTTCAAAAAACTTAGGCTTGAGGAAATATGTGAAATCTTCTTATGCACAAAATGAACAATGATAGTGTAACTAAACTAATAATAACAAAAATATATGCACACAGAATAAAGAATGTAAAGAGTTAAGGGTAAAGAAAGATCAAACCGAACACCACGGATTTATAGTGGTTCGGCAACGAAGCTCACTCCTCGTTCCTACTCCACTCCTCGAGTACTCCTTACTCGAGAGTTCACTACACAACAAGCTCCTTATGGTGGAGAAAACCGTACACGTCGCTTAACCAATTTCCGACTCTAAGCTAAAAGTCGAGCCCTAATCGTAGCTAGGACCAATCTACACAACTATACTTAGTACATACACAACTTCCAAATAGACACAACTACTTGGATCTTCACAACTATGACACAACTACAAATGTATAAAATTAGATCTTCAATGGATCTTTGGTGGTGGACTCAACACTTCACAAGGATAGTGTTCTTCTCTTTGCACTTGGAGAGGAAGGGATGGAAGGACAAGATTCACTTCTTAAACAAGTAGTAATCAAACAAATGATCAAAGATTTGAGTGATTAAAGAAGAGTGTTTGAATCTGGAAATAGATGTGCAAAAGAGGTGAATTGAAAAGCTGAGAATGGTCCACTATTTATAGGACAAAGGGCCAACGGCTATATCTGCCCGCGGTACCTTATCTTAGCCCGCGGTACCTTATCGATAAGGAACCGCCTAGGAGCTAAGGTACCGCTGGACTAGACTCCGCTCCCTTTTTGTCCTTTAGTGGTGGAGGTCATATCTGGTTTAAAAAATATCCTGATAGAATATTCCTAACCAAATAAGAATATGCCATTTTCAAATTTTTAAATAATTAATTTAATAAAACATTTTCTTAAAAAGAAAGTTTAATAAAAACTTGTCACACTTAATAAAAAGTGAGTTTTAAGAAAAGATTAAATCACTTGATCACTTGATTAAGGTTAGTACTTGTTTATCCATACCTTAAGTGAAAATGGGTAATATGAAAAATACTTGAACTCAAGAATTCGTTTTTCGTTGTTTTCGTAAATGCTTGTTTTTACATATTGTCGTAATCAAAACAAAGCGAGACCGAAAAATGCAAGTAACGTTTTTAGGCATTATTGCATTAACAATCTCCCCCTTTTTGATTCCGACAATACATAAACTCAATCACACAAAAAACAAGATTTTCGAAGACGAGTTTATTCATTTCTCCCCCTTTGTCGAAGCAAAAAGGTTGTAGAAGTCGGTGTTGAAGAAACGGACTTAGCAAAGACTCCCCCTTGGTGCTTACTCCCCCTAGCTTGGGGCACCGAGGAATCGAGATATGGTGACAAGCTACATAGAAGGGTTAGTTGAACAAAAGAAATAACCAACAATATATAGCAATATGTCAAAAAAAAAATAAAAGAAAAAAATAAAAGAGAAGGAAACACAAAGACAAAGATCCAAGATAGGTTACTAAAAGAACATCATACAAAGAAGTATGGAAAAAGAAACAAGCCAAAAGCATAAATCTAATCCTAGTTATTCTAGAATTCTAAGATTTGCTTGAAGTTGGTGTTTTGTGGATAAGCAACCAATGCTTATATGAAAGACAAGGTAATGGCGGAGGGTGGTGGTGGTGGCTTGTTGGAGATCTCATAATCAAAGTGAAGAGGAGGCTTGATTAAGAGACTCTTGATGTAGCTCAACTCCTCATAGATGTGTGCCATAGCAAGATGTCGATATTGACAACATTGACAATATGTTCCATGGTGCATGACATTATCATGAGAAGGAGGAAGAACACTAAAGGGTGGTGGTGGAAGAAAAGATATTCCACAATCAACATTCTTGGTAGGAGAGATGTGATTAAGAGTGTTCTTGGGTTGGTTTGGGTTGAAAGCAATTGGAGAAAATGGAGGAGATTCAAGGCTTTCATTGGGAGAGTAAGACATTTTGGATGTGAAGAAATGCAAAATGCTTATGGTTTAAATAGGGAAGGCTTAGGGTATTTTAGGATGGTCAAAGGGTTTGAAACAAAGATTCTCAAAAATGTTGGAGCAAATCTGGAGTTTCAGACAAAAACCCGAAAAAGGAAGGCACTGTAGGCGGTTCCTTATCTAGGCTGGCGGTACCTTATCAATAAGGTACCGCGGTTCACATATGGAACCGCCTGCAGAGGCAGTGTTTGGTGTTTGGAGGAAGATTTTTCAGCAAATCTTATTTTTCTAGTCTAACTTATCATAGGGATATGCTTAAAAGCAAAGATAGACAAAGAAAACATATGCAAACTTACCAAATAGAGATTTGACCAAAATACATGGATTAAAAAATCAATGTAGGAGGTGTGTAAGACAAGACCTTAAGTCATGACACAATGATCCTCCATGATTCTATCTTGTTCTTGCTATGTTTGAGAGAATCATACATATGAATTATGTAAGCTCTAGATTAATAGCGAGAATCTCTGAAAAATCGTTTTTAGATTGAATTAACAATGTTAAACGAATTTCTCAACCATTTTCGAAAGAGACTTTGAGAATTTTGAAAAGGAGAAGAGAGGGTTTTTCAAAAAGAGTTTGGAAGACTCAATGACTCAAAGTGGTAAAAGAAATCACACAAAAAGAAAAGAAATTAAGGAAGATGTTCCATTAATCCTAGACCTATACGCAAGTAATTAAAAGGTTCCCTCTTAAGTGGCTTAGTGAATATATCGGCTAAGTTGTCCTCGGAGGGCACCTTTTCAATAGAAATGTTCCCCTTTTGAACATTATCCCTAAGGAAATGGTGTCGAATTTCTATGTGTTTGGTTCGTGAATGTTGCACGGGATTCTTGCTAAGGTCTATAGCGCCTTTATTATCGCACATGATGGGAACATCATCAAGACAAATCCCGTAATCAACAAGCGCTTGCTTCATCCATATAGCTTGTTGAAATGCTTTTCCGGCACTCACATACTCGGCTTCCATGGTGGATATTGCAAGAGCGGTTTGTTTCTTGGAGAACCAAGAAGTTAAACAACAACCCATGAAGGTACAAACTCCACTAGTGCTTTTTCGGTCCACATAGTCTCCCGCATGATCCAAGTCTGTGTAGACAATGGTTTCTACGCCGGTCCCTTTAGGATACCATAATCCTAAATGTATAGTGCCTTTAATGTATCGGAAGATACGCTTAACCGCTTCAAGGTGAGAGGTTTTGGGAGCCTCTTGGAAGCGAGCACAAAGGCAAACACTAAACATGATATCCGGTCGACTTGCCGTTAGGTACAACAAACTACCAATCATACCTCTATATTTGGTGTTGTCTACCGACTCACAATCATCATCTACGGTGAGTTTAGTATCCGAGGCCATAGGGGTCTTCATTGGTCTAGATTCTTCTAATCCAAATTTCTGTAGCATTTCTTTAGCGTACTTAGATTGACTAAAGAAAATACCATCGTCCATTTGTTTAATTTAGAGTCCTAAAAAGAAGTTAAGTTCTCCCATCATACTCATTTCAAACTCATCATGCATGATTTTGGCAAAGTCATCACACAATTCTTGACAAGTTGATCCAAATATAATGTCATCAACATATATTTGTATGATTATGAGGTGAGGACCTTTATTCTTTGTAAAGAGTGTATTGTCTACCATTCCCATGGTATACTCATGTTTAACAAGAAACGCTTTAATTCTATCATACCAAGCTTTGGGTGCTTGTTCGAGACCATAAAGTGCCTTCTTAAGCTTGTATACATGGTCCGGTTTCTCAAAATCAATGAAGCCGGGAGGTTGAGCCACATATACCTCCTCATTGATCAAACCGTTAAGAAATGCACTCTTTACATCCATTTGTTGAAGCTTAAAGTCTAAGGCACAAGCGTAGGCTAAAAGGATTCTAATTGATTCTAATCTAGCTACCGGTGCATATGTCTCGTCATAATCAATCCCTTCTTGTTGATTATAGCCTTGAGCTACAAGTCTAGCTTTGTTACGAGACACAACACCATTCTCATCTAACTTATTACTATATACCCATTTGGTTCCTATAATGGTAGAACTTCTAGGTGGAGGAACAAGTTCCCAAACATCATTGGCAACGAATTGATTCAATTCTTCTTGCATCGCAATGACCCAACTCTCGTCCGTCAAAGCTTCTTTAACATTCTTTGGTTCAATCAAGGAGACGAAACAAAAGAAGTTGCTTTGGTTTTGGACTTGAGATCTTAGGGTCCTTTGATTTAAGTCACCAATGACATTATTGAGAGTATGATCCCTAGACTCCTTAATGTTTACTTCCTTTTCAACACTAAGGTCTTCAACTCCTATTTTTCTAACCTCTTTGGCTTTAACTACTTCTAATTCATCCAAGTCATCATCAACCAATGGTGGTGTCTTGGGTGAAGGAGGGGTTTCATCAAAGGTTACGTTGAGTGATTCTTCAATAACCCCCGAGGTTCTATTTAGGACTATGTAGGCTTTGCTAGTTTGGGAATAACCTAAAAGGATACCTTCGTATGACTTTGGGTCAAACTTGGTAAGGTAGTCTTTGGTGTTGAGGATAAAGCACTTGCTTCCAAACACCCTAATGTATTCCAATGAGGGTTTCTTACCTTTAAGAATCTCATAGGGGGTCTTTCCTAGGAAAGGTCGAATAAGAATTCGGTTGAGAATATAAGTCGATGTGTCCACGGCATTGCACCAAAACTTTTGAGGCAAAGATTGCTCGTTTAACATCGTCCTACTCATCTCTTGGAGAGTCCTATTCTTCCTTTTAACTACCCCATTTGATTGTGGAGTGTGAGGAGCCGAGAAGTTATGGGTAATACCATGAGCTTCACAAAAGGCACCAAACTGCACTTCATTATCAAATTCCCTACCATGATCCGTCCTAATAGAGACAATTGAACATCCTAGTTGATTTTGAATTCTTCTACTAAAGATTTCGAAGTGATCGAAAGCTTCATTCTTAGATGCCAAAAATCTAGTCCAAGTGAATCTAGAATAGTCATCAACTATAACTAGGGTATAAAGGTTACCTCCATAACTCCGTATGGCGGAATGTCCAAAAAGATCCATATGTAGGAGCTCTAAGCACCGAGAGGTCGAAACCAAATTCTTGGCTTTGTGACTTGAGTGAACTTGCTTTCCAACTTTGAAAGCATCACAAAAGTGACTATCAAACTTAATCTTGGGGAGGTGTCTTACCAACTCCTTAGAGACTAAAGATTGAATTAAACGCATTTTAGCGTGACCTAATCTCCTATGCCAAAGAGTAGAACTATCATCTATAGTCGCAAGACATATGTTGTCTTTTGACTTCTTATTGACCTTCATAACATAAAGCCCATGCTTTCTAATACCTTTTCCAATGACCTTTCCATCTTTTACGATTTCACTGTCATGTTCCGAAAAGATGACCTTACACTTATTATCACAAATTTTACCTATACTTAAAAGGTTAAACCCTAAGTTATCTACGTGCTCAACATTTTCAATGGTCATGGAGTCAAGAGAAACCGTACCTTTGCCAATGATATTACCACGTAGACTACTAGCGAATGTGACGTTACCTCCATCATATGCTTTGAAATGCGAGAACAAACTTTGATTACCCGTCATGTGTTTAGAACATCCACTATCCTTAATCCACTCGTCGGGCTCCAAATCAATTCCCAAGCATATCTAGGTAACAACACACAAGATCAAACATTTGGTCCCAATATCTTATGGGTCCAAAATTGTTAGTTCCAAACATCCCTTGCATTTGGTTGGGATGCATGAATGAAGGAGGGATTCCCCATGGAGAACAAAATGGAGGAGGGTAGTAATTCATGTAACCATTTTGTTGTTCATTATTTCTCCTAGGTGTATTTGATCTAGGTTTAGAGTTATGATCATTTCTTCTAGGTGTTGGGGTTTTACTTCTAGATCGTGAATTGTTTTGATTATCTCTTCTAGGCGTTGTCGTTCTACTTCTAGGCTTAGACTCATTCCGTACTCTAGCTGGAGTAGAAGATGGTCTAGATAAACTTCTATTTCCAATGAGAGGTTTACTTAATGGCTTGTAGAACTTATCAATAGCATTGTCGTCAAGTATGGGTAATTTTACTTTATTAACAATAAGATGCTTTGGTTTTTCATCTAACTTAGACTTTTCAGAAAGTTCAGGATTTTCACCAAAAACATCCTCTGGCCGCGGTACCTTATCTATGGTGGCGGTTTCATAGTGATAAGGAACCGCCCCATACAATCTGGGACCGCTTACAGTGGACGTTTTTTGTGAAAACCTGACTTGTTTTGGTTCACTAGTTGAGGCTTCATTTGAGTTAAAACCTAGACCAAGTCTTTCCTTAGAATGAACTTGTTTGTTTAACATATCATCAAGAGCACTAGTACCTTTCATGAACTTTTCCAATTTAATGGAGGTGCTCTTGAGATCTTCATTCTCTAATCTAAGTTTCTCACAACTTATGCAACCTAAATCCACTTCTTTATTTTTCTCAAGTATTGCCAATTTCTCCCTAAGTTCATTGATCTCATTTTCAAGCTTAGTTTTGGTTGATTTTAAGGTTTTATTCTTTTCTATGAATTTAAGACTAAGTTTGTGTAAACTATCATATTTGCCTTCGAATTCAATATCATCAAAAGTGGAGCTATCATTGCTATAATATTCGGTTTCAGAATGTACCTCTTTAGAAGTGTGAGCCATAAGACATTTCTCCTCTTTGGGGTTGTCATCATCATCTTCACCGCTATCGCTCCAAGCGCCACTAACGAACGCCGTGTGGTTCTTATCACGAACGGGCTTTGGACAATCACCAATGAAGTGATTTGGATCACCACATCTAAAGCAATTCCTATCACCTTTTTTGCTCTTGGCAAAACGATTCTTTGAGAATGGTTTCTTGTCATTGTTGGGTTGCCTAACGTGTTGACCTCGTCTCTTGAAGAACTTCTTGAAGTCTCTCACCGCCAATGCATACTCCTCGTCATCGTTATCCGAGGAACTATCATGGTCACTTTGTGCCTTCTTGGCTTTAAGTGCAAGAGATTTTCTTTCACTCTTGGTTTTCACTAATTCCGAGTCCTTCAAAATTATCATCTCATGAACCTTCAAGTTGCATATGAGTTCATCGAGTGATAAAGTTGAGAGATCTTTCGATTCTTCAATTTCCGTGACTTTTGCTCTCCACTTTGGATGTAAAGCCCTTAGAAACTTCCTAACATTGTTCTTGCTAGAAAAACCTTCATCAAGTGCCTTTAGACTAGTAATAATGGTGTTAAACCTAGCAAATGCACTATCAATAGTTTCATCTTCTAAGATGACAAATTGTTCATATTGTTGGACAAGAAGATCGATTTTGCTTTCTTTGACTTGGCTATTACCTTGGTGGGTTACTAAAAGAGTGTTCCAAATATCTTTAGCGGTTTCACACATAAAAATCCTTTCATACTCTTTCTTAGGTAAAGCATTATAAATCACCATTTTAGCCTCATTATTTTTTGAAAGTTTCTTTTTAGTATCGTCATTAGCTTTGTCAAAAGTGACCAATTCTTTTGTTTTAGAAACTTCATTAAATTGATAGGGTAAAAAATCACCATTGGTAATAACATGCCAAAGATCTAGATCTTTTGATTTCACGTAAGTTTCAAATCTATTTTTCCAATAAATAAAACTATCGGTTTCAAAAAGTGGTGGTCTTTGCATAGATTGCCCTTTTAGGTATTTGTTAGAATCCATAGATCGATTCAAGTTTTAAAATACAATATACTTTAAAAATTCTTGAGCAACCCGCTCTGATACCAATTGTAGAAACTAGAAGGGGGGGTTGAATAGTTTCTTATAATTTACTTGTTAAAAGGTGGTTTTCAAAAATCCTTTTTCAAAAAACTTAGGCTTGAGGAAATATGTGAAATCTTCTTATGCACAATATGAACAATGATAGTGTAACTAAACTAATACTAACAAAAATATATGCACAAAGAATAAAGAATGTAAAGAGTTAAGGGTAAAGAAAGATCAAACCGAACACCAAGGATTTATAGTGGTTCGGCAACGAAGCTCACTCCTCGTTCCTACTCCACTCCTCGAGTACTCCTTACTCGAGAGTTCACTACACAACAAGCTCTTTATGGTGGAGAAAACCGTACACGTCGCTTAACCAATTTCTGACTCTAAGCTAAAAGTCGAGCCCTAATCGTAGCTAGGACCAATCTACACAACTATACTTAGTACATACACAACTTCCAAATAGATACAACTACTTGGATCTTCACAACTATGACAAAACTACAAATGTATAAAATTAGATCTTCAATGGATCTTTGGTGGTGGACTCAACACTTCACAAGGATAGTGTTCTTCTCTTTGCACTTGGAGAGGAAGGGATGGAAGGACAAGATTCACTTCTTAAACAAGTAGTAATCAAACAAATGATCAAAGATTTGAGTGATTAAAGAAGAGTGTTTGAATCTGGAAATAGATGTGCAAAAGAGGTGAATTGAAAAGCTGATAATGGTCCACTATTTATAGGACAAAGGGTCAACGGCTATATCTGCCCGCGGTACCTTATCTTAGCCCGCGGTACCTTATCGATAAGGAACCGCCTTGGAGCTAAGGTACTGCTGGACTAGACTTCGCTCCCTTTTTGTCCTTTAGTGGTGGAGGTCATATCTGGTTTAAAAAATATCCTGATAGAATATTCCTAACCAAATAAGAATATGCGATTTTCAAATTTTTAAATAATTAATTTAATAAAACATTTTCTTAAAAAGAAAGTTTAATAAAAACTTGTCACACTTAATAAAAAGTGAGTTTTAAGAAAAGATTAAATCACTTGATCACTTGATTAAGGTTAGTACTTTTTTATCCATACCTTAAGTGAAAATGGGTAAAATGAAAAATACTTGAACTCAAGAATTCGTTTTTCGTTGTTTTCGTAAATGCTTGTTTTTACATATTGTCGTAATCAAAACAAAGCGAGACCAAAAAATGCAAGTAACGTTTTTAGGCATTATTGCATTAACAGAGTTGATCCCTCCACCCAGCACATTATTTAGAGGTCACCCCTCTACAACATGAGGAGGTCACCTGATTGTAGTAAAATTACACTTGTTTAGGAAAACAAGGTAAAAGCGGTAAGTATTAAGTGTCGATTTAGAAAAATCAAGCACTAATGACCCAAAGGTGAAAGTTCGTTTCCCAAGGAGGTATTTGTGTGTGAATAATTTGTAATGATTTTGGATTAATATGAGTGAAAGAAAAGATGAGAAATTAGAATGACGAATATGTTAAAATTACACTACGACGACAAAACGAAAAACCGTAAAAGTGACAAAACAATTAATTCTAAAAAATCCCAAAAAATTACCAAAAATAGATAAAAATATAATAAGAGTTTACAAATGATCAAAACTTTATCAAACCTTTTAATTAATTAAATATTAATTTTTAAATGCTAATTAAAGCCCTAAAAATCCAAATAATTAGTAAAAAGCCCAAATAAAGATTTTTCACTTTCTAAAACTCTAAAATGACTTAATTAAACTAAAAACTATTTTTATGGAATTTAAATCTAATGAAAACTGTTTTTAAATGATTAAAAACTATTAAAATCTTAAAATAATCCTAAAAATTAAATAAATGGTGAGAAAAAATAATCTAAGAGTTTTAAAAATCCTATCTTAATGTATTTGACCTAGGAAAAATGTAAAAGTTGCGAAAATCCTAAAAACAATTTTAATAATAAAATAATATTAAAATAATATTAAAAATCCAAAAATTATAAAAATTCCTAAAAACTTGCAAACTAGTTTTTTAACCTAAATAAACAGAAAATGAAAGTGAAATTACCAAAATACCCCTATTGGGCCCCCAAATGGGCTAAAACAAAAACAGACCACCTAATTGGGCTTTTTGGCCCAATAAGATCAAACTCAACCAAATAAGCTGAAAATCACCAGTCTAGCTTAAGATTCAATTCTAAACACAAAACTCTGAAGGCCCAAAAGCTGAATATGAGCTTATCACAGCTTAAATGTACAACAGCTTATTCCTAATGGGCTTTTTGGCCCATTAAGCTATAAGCCAATACCATAAGCTCTAATTTGACACACAACCTTCTGTTGGGATGCTTAAGAGATCTATGAAATGAAATTTTGAAAAAGCTCAACCAATAAGCCAGAAATAAGCCAAGTACAAACTCACTAAACGACAAAATAGTCGACTTAGAGTTTTAGACCACCTCAGAACTTGATTCAACTTTCAAAAGACTCTAAATGACTTAATTAAGCCAAATCAATCAAGAAAATTCCAATAAGAAAAGCCAAAAAAGCTGAATAAGTCAATAATCACTTTTGTAAAATTCAAACAAGTTGGTTTTCTAGTCAAACCTTAAAGTCAACAACCCAAAAGCTCCAGAATGAACAAATGGGTCAAATTATGAAGATCTATTACCAAATTAAAGTTGTTGCACGTTTTAACAAGCTGTTATGGCTTATTGATAAGCTTAACCAATAATAACACTAGCATTGGTAACAAGCAGTGGGAAAGGAGTTCCCACTGCCGATTATGCAGACTGTTTTGGCTTGATTTCAAGCCTTGTTTGTGGATGTGTTTGACTGGATTTTGTGTTCAAAAACTAGTAGCCTACGTTTTTTAGTTCTTCTTTGTTTTAGACTAAACCAACACCTAAAACAACTTCTATATCAGCAAACAAACACGTACAAATCAAAAGGAACCAAGCTCAAAGTCCCTAAGGCCTATGAACCAACAGAAACAAACAGCCCTTAATCCAACTTTTTCATACAAAACTGATTTTAAAACCTATAATCCAACAAGATCTAGGTGGTATGATATCAAATAAACCCTATGTGACAGAGTAGAACCAAAATAATAGCAATCACCCCATCAAATCACCAAATCACATAACCATCAATAAAATGACAGAAACGTAAAAGGGATTTGAAACTCAAACCTCCAAGATATACAATCCACACCTTGGGATGTTTAGAGCTTATGTGGTTGAAAGAACAACCACAAGCTTCCTTATACCTGCTAAGATCAACAAACACAAGGATCAAAGTAAAGCAACCACTGATTTTTTAAAACAAGGACTTTATAACATAAAACCTTTTTCAAAAACTCAGGAAAATAGATAAATGGAACTCAGATCTTAGCTAATCAAACACCAACTTTCATAAAAAGATAAAAGGAATTACAATTTTCTGAAAATACCAACTTTATATTTATAAAAAGGAATTACAAAGATTTTAGCTAAAATCTGGAACAAAGCTCTCTCACATGTTGAGGAGTCTTTATATAGGCCATAAGGCTGAGATTAAAATACAAAACCCTAGCTAAGAAGTCCCTAAAATGCCCTTGAATGCTTCTAGATGATTGAGGTGTATTGAGTTGTCCAATTTCATCCAAAACGTTCATTTATCCTTTGGGACCAAGTAATGAGTCTAAATCGTTGATCTTGCCACGTGGTTTTCCTTGGAGAGGAAGTTGTATTTTTATTGGTGAACGGGTTGAATGGTGGGGTCCATAGGGTAATGGGATTGTTGATGTGAATGTGTGGAAGGATTCATGTGAAGGTGAATCACACGTGGGAAGTGCCAATTGGGTTTTACCCTTTAGATTAAGTGATGTAAATTCTGGGGGTGAAGAAAGGTGAATAATTGTAATTTTGATCCGAAATTAGGGGAAGTAGGGTGTTTGGCGCGTGTTTGTGGTTTTTAAACTTTAAGAATGACAAAAGTAGACCTTATGTTTTAGGAAAACTTGTAAAACGTGTCTTTCAGCCATGAAACTCATTTTCCTTTGTTAATGAAGTTTCAGATTTCATAGTTTGGCCACAAAACTTTGTGTCAAGGGTTTTAAGGGTTTGTTTTGCCATTTTTGCATAATTCAAGGATTGAACTTGGAAATTTCTCATCTTTGAAGGTCTTCATTGGATATTTAACTTCATGAGGGACCATTGTTGACAATTTAGAATTGTTGAGGGACTAAACTTGCCAAATCTTCAAAGTTGAGGGACCTTTTTTGTCTTTTTGACAAACTTAAGGGACCAAACTTGTAATTATGAATATACAAGGCTATTAAGTGTCATTTCTTCATAAATGAGGGATCATTCTTGTACATCTTCAAATCTTCAAGGTCTTTTCTTTGAGAAATCATGAACTAGGGCCCGGTTCATTGTGCGGCTTCGTTTCCCGTGTTCGTTTTTCCTTGTTTCTTGTGATTTTTTGTCTTTTTCACGATATATATACCTAAAATACACAAGTAAACAAACACAAGCATATATATGGTATTTTGATGACATTTTATGCATTTAAAGCCCGAAAAGAACGATGAGATCATGTATAAATGCCATCTCATCACTCCTCCATACTAAACCATTGTTGTGCCCTCACGCAATGCTAGAATAAAGTATCTAAGCATCTCCAAATGTCAATTTATTACTATTTATTGAAAAGTAAAACTTGCTACAATACTACGAAGATGTGTAAAGACATAATGTAGGATTTTCATCACGTGTGTGACCTTTTAGGGTCAATGAATAGAAACAAGTGAATATCTCATAGAGTAAAGTTTGTCATCCTTGATTGTCATACATTCCATGCTAAGTGCAAAAACGAGATCATTGTTGGTACCAGTCACAATGCTAACACTACTCATACGTCTAAATTGTGTAATACTTTTTCTCCCCACAATCCTAGTTATTATGAAAAGAAAAGGTTTCTAGAATTTTTTTAACTTTTTGTCATGGGTCACAAGTGATTCATATTGACTTATTTGAGTATTTATTAGTCCAAAAATAAAGTAGCACGATTTAATCGATAGTTAGCTAAAGGACAAAATCTTTTAAAACGGCTTCTCGTGTATCTCCTTAAGTTCATATCTTGGCGTAACTCGTTTCACGATTTGAGACACTTCTCGGACCGATATTTGGCATGTACTTCATTCTTCGAATCTTCGGAAGACGTTATTGAAATTATGGTCTTCTCTTTATATTTTGGAATTTCTTCACTTGACGTTTTTGAGAGATTCTGTGACACCCCCAAATCAGGTTTGCAGTGGAATAGTAATTGGGTGTCACGTTGCAGATCACAGAACAAATGGCATACAAAGCATTGATCACAATTACATGATTTTGAAATACAATTGATACAAATATTGTTTTAGTACAATCAGTTGAAATCTTGAATATCAGTTGTTACAAGTATCCCAGTGAAAACAGATCCCCCAATTATTATGATGCTCCTAAATGATTCTCAGTCCATGCTCAAATAATCTAGCTTAATTTCCTGAGAAAAACATGCTTAAAATAGTCAACATAAAGTTGGTGAATTCATAGAGTTTTGTAAAATCATAGTTCATTTGATATAAAAATCAAGTTTATTATCTCAAAATATCCCGTATAGTATTTCTTAAGGTTTGATAAAAATCAAGTTCAGAAATATCAAAATGTTCCATATTGTACTGCACAAGTTGTGATAAAAATCCAGTTCAGAGATCTCAATATGTTACATGTATTAATGTACCAAATTATATAAAGTCAGGTTTAGGACTGCAAACATCACAAAACTAGTATCGCACAAAGCCAAATACTATTAAGTAATTACATTCCCATATTGCCCAAAACTGAGACTTGACAGTTAAGTCCTCGACAAATGAGGACCCTTCGCCTTATTAAAAGGCACCCAATAATAACAAGTTCTGACATGTGAAACATCTGTTGTCCTGGCAGAGGCATAGTGAGCATGACTCACCCAGATGGGGATGGTCAATCCCAAATAGATCTATTTATAACATTCAGGCAATTGAAAAATTATAACAGTTTCAAGATGCACGGGTCATGCGGGTTCATCTATAATAGGCAAATGTAATTAAGGGTAACAGTTCATTTTGCGTCTCCTCGATCAACAGTTTATTAAGTATAAGTTGGGGCCATGATCTCTTGATATTAAAATCATATAGTCAAAACAAATTATAGCATGTCTCTCCCTCGCGGGTTAGTAAAAACATAAATAGTAGTGAAAGGCGAGGCTATGAACTCACCTGAATAATACTGCTCGAGGATGATCAAGTATTCAAGTCATAGTGCACACAGTACATCAAATACCTAAGTAATTGAGTAGGTCTCAGTATATGCACAAATAATAAATGTATGCAGTTTGATTACTCATACGTTCGTTCTCGTTATTAATAGGTCAAAGTACATTAAATTATTTATATATACTTTTATGACAAAGGTTATAGGTGCGTATTGTTCGTTTACTGTTTACGCGTACCCTCGATGGTTAAAAAGATATACATGTTGTAGTCTTTATTCATGAATAAATTATTAAATTTATTTAATAGTTTATTAAATTAATAATATTAATAAAACTTAAGTTAAATTGCTCATGAGTCCTTGTTTTTAATTTAATTACCAAAACAGCCCCTAGGGCTTGCTAAACTTTCACTACTTGGCAAGTTTAGTCCTCTAAAATCCAAAACCTGAAGTACAATTATAGTGTAAATGTTGATTTTTGAAAGTCATTTACGGCTTCGTTATCTAACCATAAAACGAGCAGAAAACATATTTGTATTCTCGGGTATCCTGTCCACAAGTTTCGTTCTTTAAGTTTTGCTTGAAAACGGCTCTAAAATGGGTAAAAATGGGTTCAAAGTCAATGGGTCAGAATTCAATGTTTCCATCAGCTTTTGTTGAGTTTTGGAAGTGTCTCGGACAGATTTTCAAAAGGCTGTAACTTATTCGTTACTTGTCCGTTTTTAGTGTTCTTGGTGTCCACGGAAAGCTAGCCAGGTGTTCTACAACTTCCTAGTTGGTGTCGAGGTCCAGATCCGAATCTAACATGCTCAAAAACGCATCCAAAGTCGGCTGGTCAGCCTATGCAGTGAATGATGTCAGTTGCTGACAGCTTTTCTGTGTTAATCATAGATTTTTAAAGTCAATTTCCCGCTTCGTTATAGCTCCATTTTGGGCGATTCAAAAGGCTACGGAAAGCTGACTAGATGATCTACAAAATGCCCCCATAAACAGATCTATAGTTGATGAGACTGCTTTTATACATAGTCCCATCGTCCAAAATGGGCTTAAAATGCATTAAATATCATTAAAAATACCCAAATATATGCTTGTGTTTGTTACTTGTGTATTTTAGGTACGGATATTGAGGAATTGACAAAAGATCACAAAGAACATGCAAAAACGAACACGGAAAAAGAAGCCGCACAATGAACCGGACCCAAGTGATGATTTTCCAAGAATAAACCTTGAAGATTTGAAGATTATACAAGAAGGGTCCTCCAATATGGAAGAACTGACACTTTAAACCCTTGTTTATTCATAATTACAAGTTTGGACCCTAAAGTTTGTCAAAATTGCAAAAAGGACCCTCCACTTTGAAGAATTGGCAAGTTTAGTCCCTCATCAAAACTAAATTGTCAATATTGGTCCTCCTTATATTTAAACATACCATGAAGACCTTCAAAGTTCAAAAATGTGCAAGATCAGTCCTTCAAATATCAAAGAAATGCAAAACAAGTTCTTGTGAAAAGTTTGAGGCCAAAATAGAAGTTTTGAAACTTTCATAACAAAGGAAATACGAATTGGGCTGATTAAGTTGCAAGTGAAAGGATTATAAATGATGAAGGGCCAAATTGGGCAGACAAGCAACCTTACCTAGACCAACCATGTGCTGCCACCTCACCCACCAAATCTCCTCAACCAATCAGAACCCTCCTTTCCTCCACATCACCTTCCACTCACCAGTTTATTATTTATTAACTTTTCAAAAGTTAATTAAATAATAATCTGGCGCCTAACACCTCCCTAAACACAAATGAAGATCAAAACATGTGTTCTTCATGTTCTTAATCCAATTTGGGTTTTCCTTAACCTTTGTGGATTAAACCTTAATTCACTCTAGATTTATGATTAAGGCCACCCTTAACATAACCCAACTCCTAAACACACATCACCATCAACTCACATGTATCACCACCCTTCCCCTACCCCACTTTTTCACCTCCAGACAAAACCTTGCAGCAAATCAACGCCCCAAGGCCTTGCTTATTTTCTAAGCATGAATTAGACGTCCAAGATCACATTTTCACCACTGGCACTCCAACAAAACGCCAAGAAAGCTCACATGAGCTCAAGATTTAAAATATTCCAAGGGCATTTCCGGAAGTTTACTAGTAGGGTTTTCTTTATTTTTTCAGCATTTCTAGGTTCCATGTAGCCTATATAAAGGCATTAGTTCACAACTTTTAGCCTTGTTCTCAGTTTTACTTTGCCAAGCCTTGTAAAGCCATTTTTCTGAAATTAATAGAATTTGGTATTGAGTTGTGATTGAAACTGAGTTCCATTGATATTTATTGTGTTAAGTAGTTGTATTGTCATGTTTTTGTACTTAAACAAAACCATGAACAAGTCCAAGATAGCCTATAAGCCTTTGAGTCCCTTTGTTCTTGACTGAGTTCAAGAATTTGGCATGTGCTTGGGTGAGGATTGTTCATTGAGGTGTTTCTTTAAGTGACATAAGTCACAAATCAACTAGCTTGAACAATATTGTAGTTTGGTTATACGTTTTTGTTTCAAAATTTAGTCAAGTGGTTTGCTAAGTGCTTGTGGTTCAACAGCCTGCTTATTTGAGCTTAAGGGTGATCATAGCCTCCTAATCTTGGTTGATTAAGGGGTAGTGAGGCCTTAAGGGAGGATTCAGGCCTTGTGGGGACCTAAGTCTTGTAAAGACTTGACCTTTTGTCACCTATTTTACCTTATTTTGTGCTAATCTAGGCTCAAGCCTTTGGCTAGGCCTGTTTGTTGTTCTTAGAAGGGGGAAGCTGGTGCTTGTTCTTGCTAGCACCTCAGCTCTTTGATTCCAAGGTGTGGATGTACATCTTGGAGGTTTGAATTCTCAAAACTCATCTTTCTGATTAATTATTGGTATTTATGTGATTTTGTGATTTTGCTGGTATAAGTGTGTTTTTATGCTTGAAAATTGCTTCTTGATTCACTTGTGGTATGTTATGATGTTAAACTGGGCTTAAATCAATCTTGAGAAGACTTTTATTTGTTTAAAACTGAGTTTAAAAAGTTAAAAGGGTGTTTGGGATTGACTGATTGTTCTAGTTTATGTGATTTTGAGTTGATATTGTGGTATTGTTTGAGTGTGTATCTGTTATAGAGGTTATTGTGATATGATATATGCAAGTTTTGTGCCTTGAATCACTAAATCAAACATTTGGCTATAAAATCTTGAAAAGTTGTTGATTTGCTTTGAAATCTTGTGCACACCTAGTTTTTATGATAACCTAGGTCTAACAAGTGTTTAATCATTGTTAATGCAACATATGTGATAGATTTGAGGCCTTGAAATTGGATTTTGTGTCAAGTGCATCAGCAAACTTAGTTCTTGTGTTCTTCATTGTTCATCAGTAACTGCATGTGCTTAGATCTTGTTCATTTGTTGGATTTGTTGCATGAAATGTGTTAAGCTGTGTTACTCTAAGTTTTTTTGAGCTTGTGTATGCATTTGGTGGCTTGTGGTTAGCTTTTAATAGCTTTAAAGTAGCTTATTGTCATCAGACCTACTTATTACTTGTCTGGAACACATCTAGGCAAAGATTGAATTAACTGCACTGATTGGCTGAGTGATTTTGTGATTATTTGCTTATTATTGACTCCTTGTGGTTCACTGATCACAAGGGTGCCTTGATTGTCCAAAAATACCAAGTGAAACTCTCTAAAAATCCAAGTCAAAAAGTCAAGGCAGTGGGAACTCCTTTCCCCTGCTTCTAGCCACTGCTAGTTATAATTGGTGTTCAGCTTATTAATAAGTCAATCTGGCTTATTCCAATGTGCAACAACTTATTTTTTGTAATAGGTCTTAATCTTTTGAGCTGATAAGTGAATCTGGAAGTTTACTGCTTTTGGTTTTAAGTTTTTACTAGAAAACGACTATTTTATCTTTATCAAAATTAGATTATTGCTTATTTCAGCTTATTGAGTGTGCTTATTGAAAATCTTTTTGTTGATTAAGCTTAGTTAAGCCATTTGTGACTTATTGCAACTTGAATCAGCTCTTGAAATAGTCTAGAACTCAAAAACAACTATTTTGTCGTTTTGTATAGATTGCTTATTGCATTTTCAGGCTTATTCCTTGAGCTTATTTCAAGTTTCTTTTTGCAAATAGCTTAATTAGGTCAAGAGAAGGACGTGGGTAAAATCGTAGCTTATGGCATCAGCTTATAGCTTAATGGGCCAAAAAGCCCATTAAGAATAAGCTGTTTTGAAATAAGCTAGCTTAAGCTCATTTTCAGCTTTTGGGCCTTTGGAATATTGTGTTTAAAATCAAATTTTAAGCTTGACTTGAGCTTTTGGGCCATTTCTGGGGACTTTTTCTTATTGGGCCCAATATCAAGCCCATTAAGGATCTGTTTGGGTATTTGGCCCATTTGAAGCCCCAATAAGGGCATTTTTGGTATTTCAAT
This sequence comes from Glebionis coronaria, assembly GCA_025667525.1. NCBI lineage: Eukaryota > Viridiplantae > Streptophyta > Magnoliopsida > Asterales > Asteraceae > Glebionis > Glebionis coronaria. The sequence continues at coordinate 393,842,137 of CM046882.1, forward strand.
TTTATTTTCTGTTTAATTAGGTTAAAATAAACTAGTTTGCAACTTTTTAGAATTTTTTATAATTTTTGGATTTTTAATATTATTTTAATATTATTTTATTATTAAATTTCAAATTTTAGATTTTTCAAGTTTTTATATTTTTCTTAGGTTAAATAAATAAAATTAGGAATTTTACAATTTTTAGAATAATTTTATTGTTCTTAGAATAATTTTTATAATTATTTTAAGTATTAACAGTTTTTAATTGTTTTTAAATAGTTTTAATTAATTTTAAAATTTTCAAAAATAGTTTTAAATTAAGTTAGGACATTTTAGAGGTTTACAAAGTGATAAAACTCATTTTGGGCTTTTTATTAATTAAATTGATTTTTAGGGTTTTAATTAGCATTAAAAATATTTATTTAATTAAATAAAAGGTTTGGGTGATTTTTGATTTTTTGTAAACTCTTAATACATTATTTAGGATTTATTGCAATTTTTTAGGAATTTTTAGAGTAAATTTTTAATTTTGGTGCTTTTACGGTTTTACGTGTACGACCTTTTCGTTTTAGTGTAATCTGTTATCGTAACCGTCATTCTCTTCTTATCCCATTTCTAGTTTCTTTCTCATAATCATAAAATCACATAATTAATTATCTCTCTACACAACACACAAGCCTCCTTGAGAACGATCCCCACACAAAGGGTCATTTGTGCACGATTTTCCTAAATCGTCGTACTTACCCTATTTACCTCCTTTTCCTAAAGGTGTGTAAAAATTACAACCATCATTTTGGCGCCGCTGCCGGGGAGGCGTGTTGTGTTTTGATTTGGCAATTTTTGTTTTTATATATAGCCATAATATCTATTTGTATTAGTAGCACTCTACTAATACGTATTATCGGTTTTTCGTTTTTTGTGTGAATATTATTAATATATTGTATACGTGGAACAATAAATTCACAAGTACTCCAAAAGTGTGAAAACACAACCTTGACTTGGGACGTCATTACCCAATCATTGTATTCGAATCTCAAACAAGAAAGAAAAGGCAAAAATAGATAAATACGTTCGTGAAGCTCGATTTTGAAAAATACAAACTATAAGGTGGGTATAAGGCGGGTATTAAAAAATATTCCCTAAGTAAAAAGGCTCTTAAGTGCTTCGCGCTGCCTCGTTTCCCCGCTTGCTTGTGAGTATTTGACTTTGAGAGCTAATCGAGGGTTTTGCCGCCCAAAGTATTGTTAAGTATCATATATACTTTATTGGTTTTATTTTATTAAACCCTCTTGAACGTTTTGGTGTTCCACCAACGTTCTAAAGTCATCGAAGGCGTTCACTTCACGTGATCGTTTTCATTCCTTGAGTCTTCTTTAATCAAGAGATTTGATTAAGGAGGAGATTTGTAGATTTTTGTCTACTTAATACAATTCCAAAATCCAAAAAAAGTAAAAACAATCAAAAATCCAAAAAAATTGAAAAAGTTAAAAACACCAAAAAGAATCTTCTTTGCTCATCCCCACGTTGTACGTGACGTTTATGCAAACTCGTAATCAAGCAAGACGTGCACGTAAACGTAGAAACCGAAAGGAGTCAACACCTACTCCTAATCTTTCTAGTGAAGAGACTCCAAGTGAGGAACCTATTGTAGAACAAGAAGCTATCATGGCTAATCGTACTATGATGGAGTTGCTTCAAGCACCCACCGAGGGTTTTGGAGAGGCCATTGTGATTCCCGCCATCCTTGCAGAGAACTTCGAGATCAAGACGGGTTTAGTGTCTATGCTTCAAGCCAACAAGTTTCGCGGACATGAAAAAGAAGACCCACATTATCACATTAGGCAATTCAATCGTCTCACCGCGACAAGCAAGTTTAAGGATGTACCACACGATGCCATTAAGATGATGTTGTTTCCATACTCGTTAGATGGACCCGCCAAGATATGGCTCGAGAAAGAACCCCCAAATTCGATTTTGACGTGGGGTGATCTCGTTTCTAAATTTGTGAATCAATTTTTTCCACCATCTAAAACAACACATTTGAAAAACGAGATTTCACGATTTACTCAAAGGTCTAATGAAAGTTTTTCAATGGCTTGGGAAAGGTTTAAAGAAATGTTACATGAATCTCCACACCATGATTTTTCCGAATTGCATCAAATTGACATTTTTTATAATGGGCTTAATGATCATGAACGAGATTACTTAAATGCCGGCGCGGGTGGTAATTTTTTGTGCAAAACGACCGATGAGGCTTTGAAAATCATTGAGAATAGGTCTAAAGTTTATAGCCCTCGTAACACACCGAGTGTTTCCACTATGGGTTCATCGTCGTCTCGTAACATGAGTGCCTTGCAAGATGAAGCAAATGAGGAGAATCGGTTTTTCGATAGGTTTACGACTCTTATGACTCATTGGAAAGCACAAGATGCTTTGAATTCCGCATCGTTTAAGGCGGTTTCCAAGAGTTGTATTTCCTGTGGTGGAGCTCATGATTTTTCCGAGTGCATTACCGCAGATGGTAACACTTCGAATGCTTATTTAGCCACGGGAACTTATAACCAAAACGGTCAAGGTTCCCGCCAAAATCAAGCTCCACAAAATCAAAATGCTAACAACTATCGAAACAATCAAAATGGTGCTGATGAGACTGCTTTTATACATAGTCTCATCGTCCAAAAAGGGCTTTAAATGCATACAATATCATGAAATTGGCCAAAAATATGCTTGTGTTTGTTGCTTGCGTATTTTAGGTACGGATATTGAGAAAATGACAAAAGATCACAAGAATCAAGCAAAAACGAACACGGGAAACGAAGCCGCACAAAGAACCGGGCCCGAATCATGAATTTTCATTCAAGTCCTTGAAGAATTGAAGATTGACAAGAATAGTCCCTCATCTTTTGAAGACTTGTCATTTTATAACCTTGTAAAACTCAACAATTACATATGGGTCCCTAAAATGTCAAGAGAATACATGTTTAGCCCTTGAAGTATGATTAAGTTGCATTAATGGTCCTTGATAAAAAGTTTGCAAAGGACTTGTGCCATTTTTGACAAGTAGAGGAAACTTGTAACAAAGGAAAAAGGTTATTTGGCTGATTTGTACAAATTGAAGAAATGAAGAGAATTGGGGGACTAAACCAGCCAGACATTCAAACTTTCCTCACCCTATCCCTGGTCGCCACCTCACACCTCCCACCAATCAATTTCCTCCCATTTGACACATCAGATCCCACCATGTTTCAAACTGATTTTAATAAATCAGTTAACAAAAAAAAGGGGTAAACACATTTTTTAAATTTATTAACCCCTAAAACACAATCTAACTTAACTGTTTACCACCCCTAATCCCTTTAAACCCTAAAGAAACCCAGTTTCAATAAATCACAAAACAAGGGGTTTTCCCCTAGGTCTTTCCAGATCCTCAATTTACCCCACCCAAAACATAACCACATGGGTTTTATGTCCACCTCATCACCCTGGTCCCCCATTGAACCCTCCCCTGCAACATGAAGACAAAAGTACGGCATCCATCCAACGACTCTAAGCTTTTTTCTTGTCCTCCACACATTTTTGGACGATTGAGATGATCTTTATGCAGCTGGCATCACAAGACTCCAAGATATCAATCACATGAGGGTTTTGACCCAATTCAAACCAAGGATCAAACGGCATATTCGCTCAAAGATGCCAAGGGCATTTAGGGAATTCAACTGTTTAGGGTTTTATACTTGAAGATTTCTAGATCCTTCTTTGGACTTGTATAAAAGGAGACGCATGTGTCCCTTTATTTTTTGGTTCCAGCTTTTGTAAAAGTTTTCTTATGAATGAAATTTTTAAAAGCTTTTGTATAAATGCTGAGTTCCTTTTTAAATACATGTTTGTAGTTTAAAATTATTTACTTTTCTGCACTAGTTCTATTTCTATCAAAACGTTTGTTCAAATATTACTTTGGTCAAAATCTTTTTGAGATCCAAAAGCTTGAAGTTGCTTATGTTAGGATTGACAAGCCAAACATAAGCATACTAAAGTTCTTGTTATTTTAAAAAGCTTGTAAGTTGGTTGGTTTCAAAATAGTTGATTTCAAAAAGTTGTTTTCACAAGATCTCCTTAAAATATTAGTTATCTTTCTGACAGCTTACTGCCATAAGCATTCAATAAGCTCATTTGCCATTGAGCTTATTGAACTGCTTATCAGCTTGTTTTCTCTTGTGGTTTGTTGTGCTTGTGCAGGCTTCAAGGTCAAGAAGACCTCATTCCAATTCATTTTTTTTCCTTTTGGTTTGAAGACATTGGCATCCCCCACATCCACTAGTTCTGCACAAGCCCGGGCTTGTTTGGAGGTGGCTTTTCAGCCATTGTGGGACCTGGATTGTAGGTCCCACAAGGTAACTTATCTTGTACCTTGTTTTTAGTTTTCAAGTTTTATTCATGAAATTTTGTGAAGATTCTGTTCATGTGTTTGTTTGATGATTTGATGTTACTGAATTGAGGTGTATATGCATGCTTAGTTATTGTAATCAGATTTGAGTAGAATTGAACAAGTTTCATTTGTTAATTTTTAGATTCAGATTATAAGGGGGTGTTTGGATTTGCATGTTAACTGAGCTCCTTGGCAGATCTTTGTGTAAAAATCAGTCTAGACACACTTCTTGTTATAGTTAAAGGTTATTTCAGTATTTACTTTTAGCTTTGATAGGGATTTAAGCAACTTGCATGTGTTAAAATTTGGCATAGATAGCTAAAAATCAGTAATCACTCATACAGCCTTGTTTTAGCTTATTTTTGATCATCAATTTGATAATCAGTTAAGGTTAAGTGCCATATAGGAGTGTGTGTTGGTTATATGTGATTTGGTGAGTCTTTGTACATGATTTTGTGAGCCAAAAGTTCACCCAAATGCAAAACATATCAGCAAAATAGCCTAGGCCACTTTTCTGAAGTTTCAGTAACTGCATAAGGCCTTTGTGTGTTAATCTTGTGTGCTACTTGTGATTTTTCCTTTTTATTTGACTTCCCACAACCCAACCGGTTGTGGGAGTGCCTTATTGCCCAAGATAAGCCCTCACAACAAGCTTTCCTAAGCTCTAAGGTCAACTGACCAAATTTTTACACTACCAGTGGGAACCAATTTCCCACTACTAGTATCCAAGTTTCCACTGCTAAGCAAGCAGACAAAAACAAGCAACATGTCACTTTCAAGTTCTTAGTTTTTTGTCTTTAGTGGTTCAAAATAGGAATTAGGACTTGAAAATAGTTTCATTATTTTTCTTATTTAATTTTGGATTTTTCTGTTTAATTAGATTTTTTATTACTGTTCATTTAGTATTTTTTACATTTAATAGCTATTTTAAATTACTTTTTAATTTCTGATTTTGTCTTTTAGTGAGAAAAATTATTATTTTCCAGTTTTAAAATTTTTCTTAGACTTAGAAAAATAATTTAAGATTTTTAGTTCAAAAAATTTTTACTGTTCACTTTTTATTTATTTTTTAGAATTTAATTTAGTTTAATTAGGGTTTTTATTATAACTGTTTTTGTCTTTTAGTGAAAAATTTTATATTTTTCAAACTTTTTCATTTTTATACTGTTCATTTGAGTAGTTTAGGATTTTTAAAATGGTCAAATTATTTTTGGTACTATTTTATTATTTTTTATGATTATTTCAAATTAAAAATAGTTTTTAGTGATTTAAAAATAGAAAAATAGTTTTGAAAATTTAGGAAAAATACTTTTTAGTCTTTAGATAATATAAGTAAGTTATTTGTTCAATAAAATAATATTTTGGACATTTGTTAATTATATTTAATTTTAGGGCTTTAATTAGCATTTAAAATTAAATATTTAATTAATAAAAGGTTTTAAAATATATTTGTTGTATTTTTATTCTTATTTATATTATTTTAGACTCACTTTTAACTTTTAATTTTTAGGTTTAAAATTTTTAATTTGTAGCTTTTTACGGTTTTACGTGAACGACTTTTTCGTCTTAGCTTAATCCGTCTTCGTAACCGTCATTCTCTTCTCGTCCCATTTCTATTTTCTTTTCCTCAATATAATCACAAACCATTAATCAATTCGTTACACAACGCACTTGCCTCCTTGGGAAACGAACTTGAACTTATTTGGTCATTAGTGCTCGGTTTTCCTAAACCGACACTTAATACTTGCCACTTTTGCTCTCTTTTCCTAAAGACTAGTAAAAACAACTACATCAATTTGGCGCCGCTGTCGGGGAGGCATGTTGTGTTTTGATTTGGACATTGTTGTCTTAATATATAGCCATAATAGCTAATTGTATTAGTAGCACTCTACTAATACGTATTATCGGTTTTTCGTTTTTTGTGTGAATACTATTACTATATTGTATACGTAGAACAATAAATTCACAAGTACTCCAAATACGTGAGAAATCACAACCTTGACTTGGGAGGTCATTACCCAATCATTGTATTCGAATCTCAAACCAAAGAAAAAGGCAAAAATAGATCAATACTTTCGTGAAGCTTAATTTTGAGAATACAAACTATAAGGTGGGTATAAGGCGGATATTATAAAATATATCCTAAGGAAAAAGGCTCTTAAGTGCTTCGCGCCGCCTCGTTTCCCCGCTTGCTTGTGAGTATTTGATTTTGAGAGCTAATCGAGGGTTTTGCCGCCCAAAGTATTATTAAGTATCATATATACTTTCTTGGTTTCATTTGATTAAACCCTCTTGAACGTTTTGGTGTTCCACCAACGTTCTAAAGTCATCGAAAGCGTTCACTTCACGTGATCGTTTTCATTCCTTGAGGCTTCTTTAATCGAGAGATTTGATTAAGGAGGAGATTTGTAGATTTTGGTCTACTTAATACAATCACAAAATCCAAAAAAAAGTAAAAACAATCAAAAACCACAAAAAAATTGAAAAAGTAAAAATACAAAAAAGAATCTTCTTTGCTCACCCTCTCGTTGTACGTGACGTTTATGCAAACTCGCTCCAAATCAAGACGTGCACGTAAACGTCGTCAAAAGGAAGGAAACCAAACATCTTCTAGTGAAGAATCTCCCATTGTCGAACCCATCGTAGAGAAAGAAGCACCCATGGCTAATCGAACTATGATGGAGTTGCTTCAAGTACCCACCGAGGGTTATGGAGAAGCAATTGTGATTCCCGCTATCCTTGCGGAGAATTTTGAGGTTAAGACGGGTTTGTTGTCCATGATTCAAAACAACAAGTTTCGAGGTGACGAAAATGACAACCCTCATAACCACATTTGCCAATTTAATCGTCTTACCGCCACTTGCAAGTTTAAGGACGTCTCTAACGACTCGATTAAGATGATGCTTTTTCCGTATTCCTTAGCGGGGCCTGCAAAAATTTGGTTAGAGAAAGAGCCACCCAATTCTATATTGACGTGGAAGGATCTAGTTTCAAAATTCGTGAACCAATTTTTTCCGCCCTCTAAGACTACGCATTTGAAAAACGAGATTTCAAAGTTTTCACAAGAGTATAATGAGAGTTTTTCAACGGCTTGGAATAGGTTTAAGGAAATGTTGCACGAATGTCCTCATCATGGTTTTTCCGACTTGCATCAAATTGACACGTTTTACAATGGCTTGAACGATCATGAGCGTGATTATCTTAATGCCGCCCGGGTGGTAATTTTTTGTGTAAAACGGTCGAGGAAGCATTGTTAATCATTGAGAATAGGTCTAAGGTTTATAGTCCTCGTAGCACGTCGAGTGTTCGTAAGACTTCGTCTTCACCTTCGCCTTCATTGTCACATACCGTTGATGCTTGCCAAATCGAGGCCAATTTGGAGAACAAGATTTTTGATAAGCTTAAGGGATTGTTAATTGAGTTTAAAGTTGGTAAACAACCCACTCCCGCTACGGCTAAAGCGGTTGAGGTTTCTTGTATGTATTGTGGTGGAGCTCACGATTACTCCGAGTGCATTACCAACGGTGGTAACACTTCGAGTGCCTACGCGGCCGCGGGAACTTATAACCAAAACGGTCAAGTTCCCCGCACTAATCAATTGACTCCACCGGGTTTTCCACCAAATCAAAATGCTAACAATTATCGAAACAATCAAGTTGGTTACCAAAACAATCAAAGAAACAATTATAAGGGTAATAACAACTATGGGAATCAAGGAAGTAGTAGCCAATTGCAAAATCAAAACCAAAACCGTAATTTTCAAAACACAAGTCAAGGTCTTCAAAATGTTTACACTAAAGAACTTCCAATGGACTTTTTGAATTACGCAACGGAAAATGATAAGATTTTGGAAAACATTCAAGAGCAATTGGCTAGTCAAGCTAGAGACACGGCTAAAAACACCAAGGAGTTAGCTAATTTTGTTAAGGAAAATATTAACATGAGAAATGAGTTGAAAAATGATTTTGCTAATCAAATTAGAGGTCAAAACAATAAAATTGAGCAAAGTCATGCTAGGCTTGAACAAAGGATTGACCAAAAAGCCGCTAGTCAAGATGTTAAGCTTAATGCTATTTTAGAAGCGGTCATGGGGAACAAAGCCTCTACTTCGGGTAGTTTGCCTAGTAACACCATATCAAACCCGAAGGGAGAGATGAAAGTGATTACCACACGAAGTGGTAAGGCACTTAAAGAACCGACTCCTCAACCAATTACTCCAACGGTGGAGGAAATTGAGGAAGAACCCGAGGTGGTGGTCAAAAAGGAGCATATCTCAAGCCCACAAAGTACCGCTCATGCTACACCTACGGTCGACCCTTTACCAACATTGGAACCCGAGATTCCAAAGGCTATACCTATGCCCCAACCCACACCACCCTTACCTTACCCATCGAGACTTAGGAAGGAGAAACGACAAGAGCGCGATAATTATCAATTTGAGCTTTTTATGAAAATGTTTCGTGATTTGCACCTTAATGTGAGTTTCGCCGATGCTTTGGTCATGATGCCTCGATTTGCCGCTAACTTTAAGAGTATGTTGAACAACAAGGAGAAATTGCACCAATTGTCTAGTTGTTCGTCGGTTTATCTTAATCGCATACCTCAAAAAGTCGGTGATCCCGGTAAATTTTTGATCCCTTGTGCAATTCAAGATATGGAAGAATGCTACGCCTTGGCCGATCTTGGTGCTAGCATTAACTTAATGCCGCTTGCAATCTTCGAGTCGCTCAATCTTCCTAATCTTACTCCTTCACAAATGTCTATCGAGATGGCCGACCATTCCACGATTCGTGCATGTGGATTGGCGGAAGACGTTTTTGTGAAAGTGGGGAAGTTCTACTATCCCGTAGACTTTATCGTTGTTGATATCCCCACGGATCCTCAAGTTCCTCTCATTTTAGGTCGTTCGTTTTTAGATACGTCAATGGCTTTAATTGATGTGCATGCTAGAAAGATCACCTTACGTTTCAACGACGAGGAACTTGTTATAAACGCAACTCAAAATTCTCAACTTTCTCATGTTTATTCCGTTGCTACCATAAACCTCGTTGATATGATCGACGTGGTTTGCGAGGAATTTTCACAAGAAGTTCTAGGGTTTGGTGATGTTGAAACTAGTGGCAATCCCACTATGTTAGATCCAATTCTTGATAATTCGACACCAACCTTCACTCCATTTGAAGGTGGTGGTTTTACGTTGGAAGAATTCGATGTTCCACGTACTTGTAACGAAGACCTCGACAAAGATGAGGACTTCTCGATTATCAAGGATTTTCTTAACGATTTCCCATTTCCTCCACCCGAGGAGGTTATGAGTATCGAGCCCAAATCTTCACTTGAGGAACCACCTATCCTCGAGTTGAAAGATTTACCTCCTCACCTCGAATATGTCTATTTGGAGGAGGACGACAAGTTGCCGGTTATTATTGCGAAGGAACTTTTGAATGATGAAAAAACCGCACTTGTAGATGTTCTAAAGGATCACAAAGGGGCAATTGCGTGGAAGGTATCCGAAATTAAGGGAATCGATCCCAAGTTTTGTACCCACAAAATCTTAATGGAGGAAGATTACAAGCCCGCAATCCAATGTCAAAGAAGGTGAACCCCAAAATTCACGACGTCATCAAAAAGGAGGTCCTTAAACTCCTTGACGCGGGAATGATTTACCTTATTTCCGATAGCCCTTGGGTGAGTCCTATTCATTGTGTCCCTAAAAAGGGAGGGATGACCGTTATGCCAAACGATGCCAACGAGTTGATTCCCACTAGACTCGTGACCGGATGGAGAGTGTGCATTGACTATCGAAAGTTGAATGAAGCCACTCGTAAAGACCATTTTCCCTTGCCCTTCATGGACCAAATGTTGGAGCGTCTTGCGGGAAACGATTTCTATTGCTTTTTAGATGGTTTTTCCGGTTACTTCCAAATTCCCATCGATCCTCGTGATCAAGAAAAAACTACGTTTACGTGTCCATATGGAACGTTTGACTATCGTAGAATGCCATTCGGACTTTGCAATGCACCAGGAACCTTTCAACGGTGCATGATGGCTATTTTTCATGACATGATAGAGAAGACGATGGAAGTCTTCATGGATGACTTTTCCGTGTTTGGTAATTCGTTCACTTCGTGTTTGTCGAACCTTGAGAGAATGTTAAAACTTTGTGAGGAAACCAACCTTGTGCTCAATTGGGAAAAGTGTCATTTTATGGTTAAGAGTGGAATCGTCTTAGGGCACAAGGTCTCGAAAGCGGGGATTGAGGTAGATCAAGCTAAGGTAGACGTCATCGCCAAATTACCTCATCCCAAAACCGTCAAGGGAGTTAGGAGTTTCCTAGGCCACGCGGGCTTTTATCGTCGATTCATCAAGGATTTTTCAAAGATTTCTCGACCCATTACACATCTTCTTGAAAAAGAGGCACGTTTTATCTTTGACGAAGATTGTGTACGAGCCTTTGAAATCCTTAAGAGGAAACTTACCGAAGCTCCCATTCTTGTTGCTCCCAATTGGAACCTCCCCTTTGAGCTTATGTGTGATGCTAGTGATTACGCTATTGGGGCCGTTTTGGGGCAACGTCATGATAAGCACTTCTTGCCTATTCACTATGCTAGCAAGACGATGACCGAGGCTCAACTAAAATACACTACAACGGAAAAGGAGTTCCTTGCCATGGTGTATGCATTTGAGAAATTTCGACCTTATCTCGTCTTGACGAAATGCATAGTGTATACGGATCATTCGGCTATTAAGTATCTCATGGCAAAGCAAGATGCTAAGCCTAGATTACTTCGTTGGATTCTCCTCCTTCAAGAATTTGTCACACCATCGTTGACAAAAAAGGAGCCGAGAATCTAGCGGCCGACCATCTTTCTCGTTTGGAAGATCCTCACCAAAGTGTTTACGAGCCCAAGGATATCACCGAAACATTTCCGCTCGAGACACTTGGTGTAGTGAGTTCTAAGCTTGATTCTTCCACCCCATGGTTTGCGGATTTTGCAAATTACCATGCGGGTAACTTCATCATTAAGGGTATGACGACTCAAGAAAAACGAAAATTATTTCGTGACGTCAAGTTCTACTTTTGGAACGACCCTTACTTGTTTCGAACTTGTGCGGATCAAATCATCCGACGTTGTGTATTTGGCACCGAAGCTTCTAATATCCTTAGAGCTTGTCATGAAGGACCCACGGGTGGTCACCACGGTGCTAATCTCACGGCTAAGAAGGTGTTTGATGCCGGCTTCTTGTGGCCTACTATTTACCGAGATGCACAAGATCTTGTGAAGTCGTGTGATTCATGCCAACGACAAGGAAAATCCTCACAAAAAGATGAAATGCCACAAAATATCATCCAAGTGTGTGAGATCTTTGACGTTTGGGGTATAGACTTTATGGGGCCGTTCCCATCATCTCGTGGTAATAAGTACATCCTTGTTGCGGTTGACTACCTATCTAAGTGGGTGGAGGCCAAAGCCTTGCCCACCAATGATGCTCGTGTGGTAGTCAAGTTCTTGAAAAGCTTGTTTTCTCGGTTTGGAACCCCTCGTGCGATCATAAGCGATCGTGGAACCCATTTTTGTAACGACCAATTCGAAAGGGTCCTAAGGAAATATGGGGTTACACATCGGCTTTCTACGGCTTATCACCCACAAACGAGTGGGCAAGTCGAGGTTTCAAACCGAGCGTTGAAGAGGATCTTGGAGAGATCCGTTGGGGAAAACCGACAATCTTGGTCGGATAAGTTGGACGATGCTTTATGGGCCTTTAGGACCGCTCATAAGACGCCCATTGGGTGCACTCCCTATAAGCTTGTGTATGGAAAGAATTGTCATTTGCCTATCGAATTAGAACACAAGGCTTATTGGGCCCTAAAGTATTGCAATGATGATATGGAGACCGCGGGAAAACACCAGAAAATGCAATTGAATGAATTAGATGAATTGAGGGACATTGCTTATGAAAATTCATTGATTTACAAAGAAAAAACTAAAAAGTTGCATGATTCTAAAATTAAAAACCGGGTTTTTAACATTGGGGATCAAGTTTTGCTTTTTAATTCAAGATTAAAAATCTTTTCCGGTATGTTGAAATCCCGTTGGTCCGGTCCATTCACCGTGACTCAAGTGTTTCCATATGGGACCATCGAGCTAGCTCAAGATGATGGTCCTAACTTCAAGGTGAATGGACATAGGTTGAAGCACTACTTTGGCGGGGAAGTTCCATCCTTGAACTACCTCGACCAAGTCACCTTCCCCAATGATAATTAGTATTGAGGGGATCGAGTCGAGATCATGACTCGGTAATCAAAAACGAGGTGCCTCGTGGGGGAGTCCCATGCTTATCCCATGTACATATTATCGGTTTCTAATGTACTTAACGTGTGGGGATTTATGCCCTTCCAACTTTTGTTCCGTGGTTGTTTGTGAATTGTGGTTTTTAGATGATCATGATCTTCACGATTGGAGCCTCTCGTGTTCGTTTTATGGGAGCACTCGATCGTTTGCTTTGAAGACTTTCTCAATATCCATGATATATCCTTTGATGTTCTAACCTTAGGTTATTAGCACACTTTATAAACGGCTATTAATTTATTGGTTACACCCTTTCCATGCTAGATTAGGCATTCGACTACGTCTCTAGTATGGGGGTGTTTGCACCTCTAGACTCGAAACATTGAAGACAATGTTTAACTTTAGTATGGGGGGGTGAATAGATACTTGCCTTGCCAAACCTTCACGCTTTCCAAAGTTTATCCTTTTGTTTATCGTTTTGTTGCAAAATAAGGCAAAAATGGCCAAATTTTAAAAATTTTCTCATGTTTTATAAGTGTTTGAAGACACGAATGTAGGTTTTCCGATGGCGAGAATAAGAGTAATTTTTGACTCGACCGTCCGTGTTGAGCACTTAGCTTTGATTCCTTAACTACACATTAGGCTAAGTCTCTTAAATGAGGACGAGAAATGATAGAGTTAATTATAAGTTACTATGCTAAACGTAGAGTACTCGTATTCTTTCAAAAACTCATGTGTTCTCGTTGTTTGCTTATTCTCCCTTCGCATGTAAATATTTTTTGCTTAATAAATATTGACTTAGCGGTTTAGTTAGGATTGTTGGGTTTCTAGTCTTTTCTAGTAGCTTCCGTGTAATTAAATTGGGAAGACATTAAGGTATCGCCAGCGTCACGGTTTTGAAGTATTGGCACCCGAATAATCAAAAGCTTCACCGAATAATAAGATTTTAAGTGCTCACCTAAATCTAGCAAACAATTTGAAGCCCCACAAGGCCGAAAAATCTATGCAAAATTGAAAGTGAATCAAGCCTTAATCTTCGAAGCTTTAAAGATCCAAAATTCGCCTTAGCGTGAGGATATACGTCTTTGGCTAATAAAACCACCGATGAGGCGGATAATAAAAGGCAAGGCAAGACCGAAGTCATAATAAAAGCTTCATGGCGAAGTTGAATAAAAGATGGAGGTAAACCAAAGATAATAAGGCCCTTCCGTTAGGGGGCGTATAAAAGTCTTGGTAATAAGTCTCATGTTCAAAACCGTTATAAAATCGTGTTTATCGATTCTTTTTGTCAACTTAATTTTTTGACATCGTTGTTTATTAGGAGGGGTTATTGATTTGATGGTCTTAGTTACACCGTTAGGACTCTATTTTTAGACCTAAATATCTATTATCGCATAAGTCAAACAATGTATCCTCGTGAAACATTCAAGACAAAATAAAATATAAGAGATACAACTTAGGAATAATGGGAGGATAAGTACGTGATTAGGGCATATGAGTAGTGTTAGCGTTACTAACTTATAATGACAATGATCTCGTTGCACGCTTGGCATGGAATTGGGGTGAAAATCGAGGACGATGAAATTATTTCTAACGAAGCATTCACGTGTTCTTTTTCTATGAACCTAAACGTCCTATTTTGCGATGAAAATCATACATTATGTCTAAAACGCAAGTAGTAGCAATAGTAGTAGTGTAGCTAGTTTATCATTCAATAAAAGTGAATAAAAATGAATTTTGGAGGTGCTACGATACTTTATTCTAGCATTGCGTGAGGGCACGGTAATAGTTTAGTATGGGGGAGTGATGAGACTGCTTTTATACATAGTCTCATCGTCCAAAAAGGGCTTTAAATGCATAAAATATCATGAAATTGGCCAAAAATATGCTTGTGTTTGTTGCTTGTGTATTTTTGGTACGGATATTGAGAAAATGACAAAAGATCACAAGAATCAAGCAAAAACGAACACGGGAAACGAAGCCGCACAATGAACCGGGCCCGAATCATGAATTTTCATTAAAGTCCTTGAAGAATTGAAGATTGACAAGAATAGTCCCTCATCTTTTGAAGACTTGTCATTTTATACCCTTGTAAAACTCAACAATTACATATGGGTCCCTAAAATATCAAGAGAATACATGTTTAGCCCTTGAAGTATGATTAAGTTGCATTAATGGTCCTTGATAAAAAGTTTGCAAAGGACTTGTGCCATTTTTGACAAGTAGAGGAAACTTGTAACAAAGGAAAAAGGTTATTTGGCTGATTTGTACAAATTGAAGAAATGAAGAGAATTGGGGGACTAAACCAGCCAGACATTCAAACTTCCCTCACCCTATCCCTGGTCGCCACCTCACACCTCCCACCAATCAATTTCCTCCCATTTGACACATCAGATCCCACCATGTTTCACAAGACTCCAAGAGAATTGGGGGACTAAACCAGCTGGCATCACAAGACTCCAAGACATCAATCACATGAGGGTTTTGACCCAATTCAAACCAAGGATCAAACGGCATATTCGTTCAAAGATGCCAAGGGCATTTAGGGAATTCAACTGTTTAGGGTTTTATACTTGAAGATTTCTAGATCCTTCTTTGGACTTGTATAAAAGGAGACGCATGTGTCCCTTTATTTTTTGGTTCCAACGTTTGTAAAAGTTTTCTTATGAATGAAATTTTTAAAAGCTTTTGTATAAATGCTGAGTTCCTTTTTAAATACATGTTTGTAGTTTAATATTATTTACTTTTCTGCACTAGTTCTATTTCTATCAAAACGTTTGTTCAAATATTACTTTGGTCAAAATCTTTTTGAGATCCAAAAGCTTGAAGTTGCTTATGTTAGGATTGACAAGCCAAACATAAGCATACTAAAGTTCTTGTTATTTTAAAAAGCTTGTAAGTTGGTTGGTTTCAAAATAGTTGATTTCAAAAAGTTGTTTTCACAAGATCTCCTTAAAATATTAGTTATCTTTCTAACAGCTTACTGCCATAAGCATTCAATAAGCTCACTTGCCATTGAGCTTATTGAACTGCTTATCAGCTTGTTTTCTCTTGTGGTTTGTTGTGCTTGTGCAGGCTTCAAGGTCAAGAAGACCTCATTCCCATTCATTTTTGTTGCCTTTTGGTTTGAAGACATTGGCATCCCCCACATCCACTAGTTCTACACAAGCCCGGGCTTGTTTGGAGGTGGCTTTTCAGCCATTGTGGGACCTGGATTGTAGGTCCCACAAGGTAACTTATCTTGTACCTTGTTTTTAGTTTTCAAGTTTTATTCATGAAATTTTGTGAAGATTTTGTTCATGTGTTTGTTTGATGATTTGATGTTACTGAATTGAGGTGTATATGCATGCTTAGTTATTGTAATCAGATTTGAGTAGAATTGAACAAGTTTCATTTGTTAATTTTTAGTTTCAGATTATAAGGGGGTGTTTGGATTTGCATGTTAACTGAGCTCCTTGGCAGATCTTTGTGTTAAATCAGTCTAGACACACTTCTTGTTATAGTTAAAGGTTATTTCAGTATTTACTTTTAGCTTTGATAGGGATTTAAGCAACTTGCATGTGTTAAAATTTGGCATAGATAGCTAAAAATCAGTAATCACTCATACAGCCTTGTTTTAGCTTATTTTTGATCATCAATTTGATAATCAGTTAAGGTTAAGTGCCATATAGGAGTGTGTGTTGGTTATATGTGATTTGGTGAGTCTTTGTACATGATTTTGTGAGCCAAAAGTTCACCCAAATGCAAAACATATCAGCAAAATAGCCTAGGCCACTTTTCTGAAGTTTCAGTAACTGCATAAGGCCTTTGTGTGTTAATCTTGTGTGCTACTTGTGATTTTTCCTGTTTATTTGACTTCCCACAACCCAACCGGTTGTGGGAGTGCCTTATTGCCCAAGATAAGCCCTCACAACAAGATTTCCTAAGCTCTAAGGTCAACTGACCAAATTTTTACACTACTAGTGGGAACCAATTTCCCACTGCTAGTATCCAAGTTTCCACTGCTAAGCAAGCAGACAAAAACAGGCAACATGTCACTTTCAATTTCTTAGTTTTTTGTCTTTAGTGGTTCAAAATAGGAATTAGGACTTGAAAATAGTTTCATTATTTTTCTTATTTAATTTTGGATTTTTCTGTTTAATTAGATTTTTTATTACTGTTCATTTAGTATTTTTTACATTTAATAGCTATTTTAAATTACTTTTTAATTTCTGATTTTGTCTTTTAGTGAGAAAAATTATTATTTTTCAGTTTTAAAATTTTTCTTAGACTTAGAAAAATAATTTAAGATTTTTAGTTCAAAAAGTTTTTACTGTTCACTTTTTATTTATTTTTTAGAATTTAATTTAGTTTAATTAGGGTTTTTATTATAACTGTTTTTGTCTTTTAGTGAAAATTTTTATATTTTTCAAACTTTTTCATTTTTCTACTGTTCATTAGAGTAGTTTAGGATTTTTAAAATTGTCAAATTATTTTTGGTATTATTTTATTATTTTTATGATTATTTCAATTTAAAAATAGTTTTTAGTGATTTAAAAATAGAAAAATAGTTTTGAAAATTTAGGAAAAATACTTTTTAGTCTTTAGATAATATAAGTAAGTTATTTGTTCAATAAAATAATATTTTGGACATTTTGTTAATTATATTTAATTTTAGGGCTTTAATTAGCATTTAAAATTAAATATTTAATTAATAAAAGGTTTTAAAATATTTTTGTTGGATTTTTATTCTTATTTATATTATTTTAGACTCACTTTTAACTTTTAATTAATTTTTAGGTTTAAAATTTTTAATTTGTAGCTTTTTACGGTTTTACGTGAACGACTTTTTCGTCTTAGCTTAATCCGTCTTCGTAACCGTCATTCTCTTCTCGTCCCATTTCTATTTTCTTTTTCTCAATATAATCACAAACCATTAATGAATTCGTTACACAACGCACTTGCCTCCTTGGGAAACGAACTTGAACTTATTTGGTCATTAGTGCTCGGTTTTCCTAAACCGACACTTAATACTTGCCACTTTTGCTCTCTTTTCCTAAAGAGTAGTAAAAACTACTACATCAGGTGCTTATCAAGGAAATCAACGTAACTACAACAAGGGTAATTATCAAAGTGGAAATGGGCAAATTTCAAACCAAAACCAAAACCGTGATTTTCAAACTACCACACAAGGTTTTCAAAATGATCACACCAAAAATCTTCAAGGATAATTTTTGAATTATGCTAAAGCAAACGATGCTAAGTTTGATAATATGCAATGTGAGATGGTTAGCTTAAGATCCGAGTTGAAAAACGAGCTTAAAAACGAACTTGCTAATGAACTTAAGACTCATGCAAATAAAATGGAAGGAAATGTTCAACGTCTCCAACAAAACCAACAAAAAATGGAGCAAGGTCAACATGAGATTAAGCAAGAATTGTTAAAAGCGGATGCTAGGCAATCTAAGTTTGAAGACCGAATGGGAAAAATGTTTGAAGCTATCATGTGTAAACCTTCTTCTTCGGGTGGTCTTCCTAGTGATACCATCGTAAACCCGAAAGGAGAATTGAAGGTTATTACTACTCGTAGTGGTAAAACTTTCAAAGAACCCATTTCTCGTCCAAGTACTTCTACGGAGAAGGAAAATGAGAAAGAACCCGAGGTGGTGGTAGAAAAGGAGCAAATTCCAAGCCCACGAGGTACCGCTCGAACCGCACCTACGGTTGAACCAATACCAATAGTGGAACCCGAGATTCCAAGGCCGTTGCCTATGCCCCAACCCACACCACCCTTACCGTACCCTTCAAGACGAAACAAGGAAAAGGCACAAGAACGACATAATTATCAATTTAAACTTTTTATGAAAATGTTTCTTGACTTGCATTTTAATATAAGTTTTGCCGACGCCTTGGTCATGATGCCTCGATTTGCCGCAAACTTTAAAAGTATGTTGAATAACAAAGAGAAATTGCAAAAGTCGTCTAATTGTTCTTCGGTTTTTCTTAGCCGCATACCTCAAAAAGTCGGTGATCCCGGTAAATTTTTAATCCCATGTGCAATACAAGATATGGAGGAATGCTACGCCTTGGCCGATCTTGGTGCTAGTATAAATTTGATGCCTCTTGAGATTTTTAAGTCGCTCAATCTTCCTAATCTCACTCCTTCAAGAATGTCAATCGAGATGGCCGATCATTATACGATTCTAGCTTGTGGAGTAGCCGAGGACGTCTTCGTGAAAGTTGGAAAGTTCTACTATCCCGTGGACTTTATCGTTGTTGACATTCCCATCGATCCTAAAGTTCCTCTAATTTTAGGTCGATCATTTTTGGATACCTCGAGAGCACTTATCGATGTGCATGCTAGGAAAATCACTCTACATTTCAATGAGGAAGAACTCGTCATAAATGCAACTCAAAACTCTACACTTTCTCATGTGTATTCTATCACGTCTTTGAACAATGTTAATCCCATAAAAAACATTTGCAAAAGGATTTCAAAAAGAGTTTTAGGAGTTGATGATAAAAACGATTTTCTGTCCCCTCCGCTGGTGGAGGTTAAGAGTGTTAAGCCTACGTTTCCAATCACGAATGATTCTTCGGATGATGTTGACCCCGATGGGGAAGTTTTCTTCGTTGACAAACGTTTTGAGAACTTACCACCACCAAAACCAAAATGGTTTTCAAATGTGAGAATTTTTAGTGTGACTAACATTGTTTTAGAAACACCAAATATTTTTGACATAATCAAGTCGGGTTTTCATAAGGAGAGTTTATAAGATGAAAAAGGAAAAAAAATTAAATTGGATTTAAAAGATTTTTCTACAATGCTAACTCCGTCATCACCTGGTGTTTTGAGTGCTACAAGCTCGTCTTCTCCTTTTGAAGATGCTTTGTGTGGACCTAGTGTGGGGGAAGCCCCTTATGTTCCCTCCCCTTTCTCCACCGAGGATAAGATATTTGATCCCGGAATTGCTTATAAAGGGAAATCTCGGTCTTCCACCGATGCAATAAATGGAAAATCTTTCTATTTGATTGGTGCGAGTATACCTCGAGTAGCTCATAGTTTTTGTGACTTACCCATTGTCCCACCCTTCTATTTCTTTTCATCTATTTTCTTTAAACCCTTTGGGTTTGTGTTGACACATGATGAAGTGGCGTTGATTTGTTTTTCCAATGAAAACGAGAACGCCATCTTCGATCCCGGTATATTGCACCATCAAAGGACTTAGTCCTTAATACCGGTTGTTTTTGGGCCTTGTTTATCATGTAAGCCCCACCAAAAATTGACCATACCATGATTATCCCTAAATGATCACATTTATGGGGATTCGAGTCGAGCTTTTGACTCGGTTATCAAAAACAAGGAGCCTCGTGGGGAGTCCCATGCTTATCCATGTACATATTATCGCTTTCTAATGTAGTAACGAGAGGGGATTTGTGCCCTTCCAACCTTTGTTTCGTGGTTGTTTGTGCATTGTGGTTTTTAGATGATCATGATCTTCACGATTGGAGCCTCTCGTGTTCGTTTTATGGGAGCACTCGATCGTTTGCTTTGAAGACTTTCTCAATATTCATGATATATCCTTTGATGTTCTAACCTTAGGTTTATAGCACACTTCATAAACGGCTTTAAATTTAACGGTTACACCCTTTCCATGCTAGATTAAGCATTCGACTACGTATCTAGTATGGGGGTGTTTGCACCCCTAGACTCGAAACATTGAGGACAATGTTTAACTTTAGTATGGGGGTGAATAGATACTTGCCTTGCTAAACCTTCACGCTTTCCAAAGTTTATCTTTTTGTTTATCGTTTTGTTGCAAAATAAAGCTAAAAATGGCCAAATTTTAAAATTTTTCTCATGTTTTATAAGTGTTTGAAGGCACGAATGTAGGTTTTCTGATGGCGAGAATAAGAGTAATTTTTGACTCGACCGTGCGTGTTTAGATAAAAACTTTCCTTTTATAGTATGATTACGTTCACGTGTTAGAATTTTACGTATTACGTACGTGTTAGAACATGATAAGTATTTATTACGTACGAACTCACAATAATTATTTAAACAATAATTAATCACGAACATGCGATCACGAAATCGTGAACGTAATTAAATCCCGAACTAATATTAATTACATATATATTTATTACGAATACGAATAAATATATTAAGTCACGGTTAATATTTAACGAGAACACATAAAACACGAACGCAACTAAACACGAACGAACACTTAAATAACGAGACACGGAAAACAGTACGGGTACCCCATGTGGGGCCCCTACCCGAGGCTACACCAAGACCATGGGCCAAGCCCATCAAAATTTTACTAAGAAAGGGGGTTAAGGTAAAACTTGTATTCACTTTTCACTTTACAGTAAACTAATCAAAAAACCTAAAAAGTTTTTCTCCTTCTCCTTCTTCCCCTCTTTGGCCGCCGCATATAATACATGAAAAGGGGGTGTTCGTTTGATTTTGATCTTGGTTTTTGTGCAAGTGTTCGTGTGTGTTCATCCTCGTTTGATCCACGCATTCGGTATACCTTTTTAATCCTTTTTCTTTTGTTTTGATTTAATAAATTAAATAAGAACATGATGTTTTTAAAAACCTAATTAAAAACATAAACTAAACATGTAAATGGTTATGGGGTAAATCAAAAAGGATGATTTAGGGGTGTTTTGTTTGGCCGGCGCCTAAACCGAACCCCAAGGGGGTCTCGGTTTGGCTAATAGACCACCACCGAGACCACAAGGCCTTGGTTTGGTGGTGTGGGTCCCACGGCAGCAGCAAACAAGGGGGAACCCCGAAGTGGTTCAGGGTATGGTGTTGATTTCGAGTCCAGTTCATGGTTTCTAGTCACGATCTGGTTCATGGTTTATGTTAAGGTTATATTTTAATGATCATATGTTAAAAATTAAATTAATAAAATATGACATGATTAATTTAATAAAACATGACTTAGGTTATAATTTAATTATTAGATCATGGAATTATTAACCTAAGTATTTATATTTTCTAGACTTTATAATTAATTAATTATTAAAAACCATGGCTATAATTAATTAATTAACATGACTTAGGTTATATTAATAATAATTAATAATACATGTTTTAACCTAAGTATTTAACTTGATTTAATTAAAAACATGATATATTTAATTAAATACTTTTAACTTATAGTTTATTTAAATTACATGTAATAATTAATAAACTATACCTTATATCATTATGACTTAGAAAAATAATCAGAAAACACTTAAGCTTATATACTTATCTTATTTAACCAGCTTATATCTAATTATGGAAACTTTCTATTTTTAGAAACTTATTTAATTAAGGCAGTTAATCTATTTATGGAAACTTTCTATTTTTAGAAACTTATCTATTTTAAGCAGTAATTATATTTTTGGAAACTTTCTATTTTTGGAAACTTTCTAGTTTTGGAAACTTTCAGTTTTTGGAAACTTTCTATTTTTGGTAACTTTCTATTTTGGAAACTTTCTATTTTAGGAAACCTGCTATTTTGAGAAAGTTACTTATTATTACATAGTAAGTATAATAATACATGAAATACAAGAAATACTTAATAGACAGAATATAAGATAAACACAGTTTAAGGCTTAAAACAGCAAAACATGGCATAAACGTATAAAATAAGCTAAGACATGACATAAAACCAGTTACGTATTTAGTAATCAGATACTTATACACGTATGTATTTATGTAGCATTAGTGATACCGAAGTAGGACTCTCCTCAGTTCGTCTTCTTCGTTCACTGGACATAAGGTACGGATTCCCGTCCTTTCAGTATGGACATTCTTTCCTTATTAGGAATCCCCGTATGCAGCCAACAATTTTCCCGTAGTATAAGTTTATATGTTTGATTTGCTTATGTTTTATTTAAAATACCTATAGCCATATACATGCATGACCAGTTTCACCTAGTTATGGAGGTACCATAACCATATCATTAGAGGCACTGGTGTTGTGACTTCCGCACGGCGGAGTGATTGCTCGTGGCGTCCCTTCAGCTTTTGGCCATATTATTATATTTATCATGTGGGGCGTATGGGTGCATCCTAGTTACATGTTTTTCAGCAGATTACTCAGTGTGAATGTGGTGTGTGCCTTGCATCCTTCACAAGGAGCTGATCCCTCCTACCCAAAACCAGTATACTAAATTAGAGGCAACCCCTCTAATTTGCATGATGAGGTCACCCCTCCAAGTATTCATGCACGGTGGATTTTCATGACCTATATTGGCTAATGGTAGAGTATGTTAAACGGTTTTTATAAGATAAACATAAGGCTTTTCAAACTATAAAATCAGTTTTACCAAGACTTAACCAGGTTATTCGGGAATTAGTTTCTTCCGCTGTTATATGTTATATGCTTATCCTATTCATGCTTTATTGTACATCCGTGCGCTGAGCGTATTGCTCAGCCGTTTCCTTTTCTATGTTCCCAAAACGGCAGGTACTCAGGGACGCTCGTAGACTTTAAGCGTACGTGCATATGGACTGGAAGCTTTCTATCCTTTCTTTACTTTATGAATTATCTTTACTTGATACTCTTGCTATGGATATTGTTTAGTCCTTTCATTTACAGTACTTATGTTTGTGTGTGATGAGCTTTACTTTTGGACTACCGATGTTTGATTCCGGTATTTTCCTTTTATGGTCATGAAATGTTTAGACATTTATCCTCTTATGCTTTGATGACACGCCATAATTACGCATGACATTCTATTATCAAAATGGGGTGTTACAATTATGGTATCAGAGCCAGGGCTTCGACCTGTAGGATCTCAAAATATGACCTGTGATTAGTGGGTAGTCACTATGGTCTTCCTAGAACTGACAGTCGTTTTCATGCATTCATCATTTTTATGCATACATATATATGTCATTGTCGCAGGTTTATGACTAAGTAATGGTTGGTACAGGACTGTCCCTATTTAGTCGCATGTGTTTTATCGAAACTTTTAAATTTGGGACCGACCCATAGACGTCCCCTTGCCATGTCTTTTATTTTTGGGTGAACTGACCATAGGCGTTCACTCTCGAGCATACAAAAGTTTTCATAAAACTGCATCATGCATTCATACACAAATTTTCTTGCATAAAATTTTTCTCTGGATTTATTGGTATAAATTTTTTTCATGTATATATTTTATGTTTTGATCTGTTTAATCATATGTTTTATGTTATACTGTCAGATGGTTCTCACTCGCGAACAGGAACAACTCAATGCAGCAATCCAAGCTGCAATGCAAGCTTTGCTTCCTCAACTGAGGAATGACATCAGGGCTGAGGTTCAAGCTGCCAACAATCAGCAGCATAACCAAGCACCTCCTTCTCCTCCTCCAGTGACATTGGCAGTATGGCTAGAGAGATTCAACAAGCTCCGTCCTCGAGCTTTTGAGAAAATAGATAGCCCTAGTGATGCTGAAAGCTGGTTGGCTCACATCGAGAAGATTTTCAATGCTATGGGTTGTGACCCCGCGTACAAGGTGAGGTTGGCATGCTATCGGTTCGAAGGCGATGTGCTAAATCGCTGGTTAGCGTTGATGCAGTCTGAGGGAGGTGACGATTGGGTTGCTGGTTTGACATGGGCTCAGTTCAAGGACAGGGTGATGGAGCAGTTCTTTCCCAAGGCTGAGCAAGACAAGCTCAAGAGGGAATACCATGGGATCCGACAGAGAGCTGGGGAGAATAGAAACGAGTTCATGCAGCGCTTTCTTCGCTTAGCGGGTTTCCTTGGTGCAGCGGTAGGTACTCCTAAAGAGCAGGCACACCACTTTAGGTGGGCTCTTCGCACATCGGTCACAAACACTCTGGTGTGTGCTACGTTCAACACGGTAGCACAAGTGGCCGATGCAGCACGTAAGCTGGAGATGCTACAGGAGAGAGATGAGTTCGGGGAAGCTGAGAGACGTGACAAGAGGTAAACATTCGTATTCAAGCGGTGACCAATCCGTATTCTTTCCATATATGTCAATTATTCATCTCTTTAAACTGTATCTTCCAGGCAGAAAACTGGGGACCGGTCTCAGCCGGCTACTCAGCAGCAGCCTCATTAGCCCAAGGGAAACGGTCAGACTAACGACCGTTCTGCTACGGATAGGCGTGGCGGTAATGATAATTACCGTAACAACGCTGGACACTCCAACAGCAGCAGGTCCTAATACTTACGCATTTTCTTATGATTTCATGTTATGACTCATATTATGACACTTTAGCAAAACTTCTACCAGGAACCATGGAAACGGTAGGGACCAGAACCAGAGAGGTTCACAGCCTAGCTGTCCAGCTATCACTGGTATTCAATCTTACGATTATCCGCATTGTCCTTTGTACCATATTATCATGTCTTATGTAAAATGTTTTATCAGGTCCTCAGCCAGACAGAGCACCAGCTGGAGGATATACTCATCCTCTTTGCTCTACTTGCCACCGTAGGCACCCAGGGCCATGTCGTCGTAACATTGACGCATGCTTCAAGTGTGGTCTCCCTGGCCATATCATGAAGGATTGCCGTAAGGGCGAGTTGGAGGGAACATCGAGATATGCTGATTCCAAGCCGCCTCCTACCACCGGGCGTGTCTACACGACATCTCGAGACCAGGTCAACAAGTCTACAGGTACAATCACTGGAATCTTGTATATGTATGGTCAAGCTGCGTGTGTTCTTTTCGATACGGGTGCTACTCACTCGGTCATTTCTACTGCTTATGATAAGAACATTAGGATGCTCCCCATGCCACTAGAGAATAGACTTACTATTTCCACGCCTTTAAGGGACTCTGTATTAATCACCCATGTATACAAGAGTCTTCCCCTAGAATTTGACGATAAGGTTCGTCCTGTTGACGCACTTCCGCTGGACATGAATGACTTCGACATGATTTTGGGCATGGATTGGCTATCCAAGCATCATGCTACCATAGACGGCCATTCATATCGAGTTATCTTCGGTGAAGTTAATGCACCAGAGTACATTCATAACGGGTTCGTACCCGGACGGTCTGTACAAATCATATCTACTCTGCAAGCGCGTGCACTACTGTCACATGGCTGTGAGGGTTATCTAGCTACAGTTCATGACATGGATGCTGAATCTCCATCAATTCAGGATCAGCCAATACTGTCGGAATTCCAAGATGTATTTCCAGAAGAACTTTCGGGCATACCACCTGCACGAGAGGTGGAATTCAATATCGAGCTCATTCCAGGAGCTGAACCAATCTCCAAGGCTCCTTATCGCATGGCTCCCATAGAGCTGAAGGAGCTGAAGGATCAACTGCAAGAACTTCTAGAACGAGGTTTCATTCGACCGAGCGCATCTCCATGGGGCGCACCGGTCTTATTTGTTAAGAAGAAGGACGGCAGTATGAGTCTTTACATAGACTATCGCGAGCTCGACAAGATTACTATCCGGAATAGGTATCCACTGCCGCGTATAGACGATCTGTTTGACCAACTCCAAGGGGCCAAACACTTCTCCAAGATTGATCTTAGGTCAGGCTACCATCAGCTACGGGTTAAGGAGCAGGACATCACCAAGACTGCTTTTCGTACAGGCTATGGCCACTACGAATTTGTAGTTATGGTATTTGGCCTGACAAATGCTCTAGCAGTGTTCATGGACTTGATGAACAGAATCTTCCATGAATTTCTGGATAAGTTCGTCATTGTCTTCATCGATGACATACTGATTTTCTCAAAGTCCAAGGAGGAACACGAATACCATCTTTGTACAGTACTACAGATTCTTCGCCAGAAGCATTTGTATGCTAAATTCTCCAAGTGTGAGTTCTGGTTAGACAAGGTGGCATTCTTGGGTCACATTGTATCAGCAGAAGGAATCACTATGGATCCAGCGAAGGTTGAGGCCATTACTATGTAACACCTCATTTTGATAATGAAATATCACGCGTAATTATGGCGTGTCATCAAGCATACAAGGAAAAAAGTCTAAACATTACATGACCATAAAAGGAAAATACCGGAATCAAACATCGGTAGTCCAAAAGTAAAGCTCATCACACACAAACATAAGTACTGTAAAGGAAAGGACTAAACAATGTCCATAGCAAGTGTATCAAAGTAAGGATAATGCATAAAGTAAAGAAAGGCTAGAAAGCTTCCAGTCCATATCCACGTACGCTTAAAGTCTACGAGCGTCCCTGAGTACCTGCCGTTTTGGAAACATAGAAAAGGAAAATGGCTGAGCAATACGCTCAGTGCACGGATGTATAATAAAGCATGAATAGGATAAGCATATAACATATAACAGCGGAAGAAACTAAGTCCCGATAAACCTGGTTAAGTCTTGGTAAAACTGGTTTTATAGTTTGAAAAGCCTTATGTTTATCTTATAAAAACTATTTAACATGTTCTACCATTAGCAAATATAGGTCATGAAAATCCACCGTGCATGAATACTTGGAGGGGTGACCTCATCATGCACATTAGAGGGGCTGCCTCTAATTTAATATACTGGTTTTGGGTAGGAGGGATCAGCTCCTTGTGAAGGATGCAAGGCATACACCACATTTACACTGAGTAATCTGCTGAAAAAACTGTAACTAGGATGCACCCATACGTCCCACATGATAAATATAAAAATATGGCCAAAAGCTGAAGGGACGCCACGAGCAATCACTCCGCCGTGGTGAAGTCATAACATCAGTGCCTCTAATGTTATAGTTATGGTACCTCCATAACTAGGTGAAACTGGTCATGCATGTATATGGCTATAGGTATTCTAAATTAAACATAAGCAAGTCAAACATATAAACTTATACTACGGGAAAACATTTGGCTGCATGCGGGGAATCCTAATAACGAAAGAATGTCCATACTAAAAGGACGGAAATCCGTACCTTATGTCCAGTGAACGAAGAAGATGAACTGAGGAGAATCCTACTTCGGTATCACTAATGCTACATAATACATGAATAAGTATCTGCTTACTAAATACGTAACTAGTTTTATGTCATGTCTTAGCTTATTTTATATGTTCATATCATGTTTTACTGTTTAAAGCCTTAAACTGTGTTTATCTTATATTCTCTCTATTCTGATTAAGTATTTCTGGTATTTCATGTATTATTATACTTACTATGTAATAATAAGTAACTTTCTAAAAATAGCAGGTTTCCTAAAATAAAAAGTTTCCAAAAATAGAAAGTTTCCAAAAATAGAAAGTTTCCATAAATAGATTAGCTGCCTTAATTAAATAAGTTTCTAAAAATAGAAAGTTTCCATCATTAGATATAAGCTGGTTAAATAAGCTAAGTATATAAGCTTAAGTGTTTTTCTGATTATTTTCTAAGTCATAATGATATAATGTATAGTTTATTAATTATTACATGTAATTTAAATAAACTATAGGTTAAAAGTATTTAATTAAAATATATCATGTTTTTAATTAAATAAAGTTAAATACTTGGGTTAAAACGTGTATTATTATTTATTAATAATATAACCTAAGTCATGTTAATTAATTAATTATAACCATGGTTTTTAAATAA
Organism: Glebionis coronaria; assembly: GCA_025667525.1. Classification (NCBI taxonomy): domain Eukaryota; kingdom Viridiplantae; phylum Streptophyta; class Magnoliopsida; order Asterales; family Asteraceae; genus Glebionis; species Glebionis coronaria. The sequence continues at coordinate 393,870,349 of CM046882.1, forward strand.
TTAATTAATTATAAGTATAGAAAATATAAAATACTTAGGTTAATAATTTCATGATCTAATAATTAAATATAACCTAAGTCATGTTTTATTAAATTAATTATGTCATATTATTATTAATTTAATTTTAACATATGATCATAAAAAAAATAATCTTAACATAAACCGTGAACCGGATCTTGACTAGAAACCATGAACCGGACATGAAATCGACACCATACCCCGAACCACTTCGGGGTTCCCTTTGGTTTGCTGCTGCCATGGGACCCACACCACCAAACCGGGACCATATGGTCTCGGTGGTGGTCAATTAGCCAAACCGAGACCCCCTTGGGGTTCGGTTTAGGCGCCGGCCAAACAAACACCCCTAAAAACATCCTTTTTTATTTACCCCAAAAACTATTTACATGTTTGATTTATGTTTTTAATTAGGTTTTTAAAAACATCATGTTCTTAATTAATTTTATTAGATCAAATAAAAAAAAGGATTAAAAGAATATATCGAATGCGTGGATCTAACGAGGATGAACACACACGAACACACATACAAGATTCAAGATCAAAATCAAATGAACACCCCCCTTTGGTGTGTTATATGCGGCGGCCACAAGGAGACAAGAAGGAGAAGGAGAAAAATATTTTTAGGTTTTTGTTTTGTTTTCCTGTAAAGTGAAAATGAGTAGTAAAAATTACCTTAACCCCTTCTTAGTAAATTTTGAGATGGGCTTGGCCCATATCCTTGATGTTGCCGCGGGTAGGGGCCCCACATGGGGTACCCGTACCGTTTTCCGTGTCTCGTTATTTAAGTGTTCGTTCGTGTTTATTTGTGTTCGCGTTTTATGTGTTCTCGTTAAATATTTATCGTTACCTAATATATTTATTCACGCTCGTAATAAATATATATACGTAATTAATATTAGTTCGTGATTTAATTACGTTCATGATTTCATGATCGCATGTTCGTGATTAATTATTGTTAAATAATTATTGTGTGTTCGTGCGTAATACATACTTATCGTGTTCTAACACGTACGTAATACGTAAAATCCTAACACGTAACGTAATCATACTATAAAAGGAAAGTTTAATCTAGTACGTACGATCTTAAGGGTACTATTCATGGTAAAAGCATGCGGGTTTTACAACTCTTCCCCCCTAAAAAGAATAATTCGTCCCCAAATTATAGATAAAGTAAACTGAAAAAGAAGAACATACCCGAATTCAAGATATGAAATGAGGGTAAGAAGCCCGGATAGACTCCTCTGCTTCCCAAGTGGCTTCCCGCTCGGTATGATCCCTCCATAGGATTTTGACGAATGGAATCGTCTTCCTTCTCATGACTCGTTCTTGTCTGTCAAGAACTCGTTCAGGTTCTTCTATGAAAGTGAGATCTTCACGTATCTGTTCCAGTGGATACTGAACCATGTGAAGGGGATGATACTGGTACCCTCTGAGTAAGGACACATGAAACACATTGTGTACATGCGAAAGCTGCGGAGGTAACGTGAACCGGTAAGATACTTAACCGACTCGTTCAATGATATCAAACGGTCCGATGAAACGAGGACTGAGCTTCCCTTTAATCCCGAAGCGTCTAACACCACGTACCGGCGAAACCTTAAGGAAGACGTGATCTCCTACGCTAAATTGTATGCCCCTACGATGCTTATCAGCGTAACTCTTCTGACGTGACCGTGATTCCTGAAGTTTCTGCTTAGCTACTGCGATCCTTTCATTGGTCATCTCTATGATTTCTGGTCCTTCAAGTGTTCGCTCGCCAACCTGATCCCAGCAGATTGGGGCACGACACTTTCTGCCATACAACATCTCGAAAGGAGCACACTTGATACTTGCGTGCCAACTGTTGTTGTATGCAAACTCCACCAAACAGATATAATCGTCCCAATCACCCGCCCATTCCAACGCACATGACCTCAACATGTCTTCCAATGTTTGAATAGTTCGCTCCGACTGTCAGTCCGTTTGAGGATGAAAAGCCGTGCTAAGCTTAAGTTGTGTGCCCCAAGCTTTCTGCAGACTCTTCCAAAATCGCGAAGTGAAACGAGGATCTCTGTCTGAGACGATGTTGGATGGTGCACCGTGGAGTCTCATGATCTCTCTTCTATACGTATCAGCGAGTTTACTTACCGGATCTTCCTTGCGGATCGGTAAGAAATGAGCTAATTTGGTAAGTCGATCTACGATAACCCAAATTGCATCGTGCTTCCTCTTGGTAGACGGAAGACCAGTAACAAAATCCATGGTGATTTTGTCCCACTTCCACTCTGGGATATCTAACGGTTGAAGGAGACCGCCAGATCGCTGATGCTCGATCTTAACCTGCTGGCAGGTAAGACATTTGGAGACATAAGTGGCCACATCCTGTTTCATACCACTCCACCAAAAGTATTGCTTGATGTCATGGTACATCTTAGTCGAACCAGGATGCATAGAGAATGGGGAGCTATGAGCTTCAGCTAACAAGGCTTCCCGGAGTTCTTGGTCATCAGGAACACAAAGTCTCGTGCCCTGCCATACGATACCATCTGCATCTACTCTGAATTCCGTCTGTTTCTCCAAATTCTTAACTATCGCCCAGATTTCTCCGTCATCTTTCTGAGCTTCCTTGATCTTAGAGAGTAACTCGAGTTCTACTCTAAGATTAGCCCAGTAACCATGATGTCCACGTACCATGATCTCGATGTCTAGTCGCTCCAAGTCTCTTATGATTTCCTCCTCAATTTTAATGTCGTTGATCATTCCAGACTTCCTGCTAAGAGCATCTGCTACTACGTTTACCTTTCCGGGATGATACTGTAGATTAATGTCATAATCCTTCAACAGCTCTAACCATCTCCTCTGCCTCATGTTCAATTCACGTTGAGTGAATATGTACTTCAAGCTCTTGTGGTCCGTGAAAATGTCACATGACTCTCCATATAAGTAGTGCCTCCATATCTTCAATGCAAACACGACTGCAGCATGTTCCAAGTCATGCGTGGGGTAATTTTCTTCATAAGGCTTAAGCTGCCGTGAAGCGTACGCGATCACTTTCCCATGTTGCATGAGAACACAGCCAAGTCCCTTCCCCGATGCATCACTATAGATTTGAAATCCACCCGTACCAGATGGGAGAGTAAGAATAGGTGCAGATACTAGCTTCTGCTTCAGGTCTTTAAAGCTCTTCTCTCGTTCTTCAGTTCAGACGAATTTCTCCCCTTTCCGCATCAGTTTGGTCAATGGTAGTGCTAAGCGGGAAAAGTTCTCCACGAACCTACGGTAATAGCCAGCTAAGCCTAAGAAACTGTGGACTTCCGTCGCTGATGTCGGCCTTGGCCACTTAGTAATGGCCTCAACCTTCGCTGGATCCATAGTGATTCCTTCTGCTGATACAATGTGACCTAAGAATGCCACCTTGTCTAACCAGAACTCACACTTGGAGAATTTAGCATACAGCTGCTTCTGGCAAAGAATCTGTAGTACTGTACGAAGATGGTCTTCGTGTTCCTCCTTGGACTTTGAGAAAATCAGGATGTCATCGATGAAGACAATGACGAACTTATCCAGAAATTCATGGAAGATTCTGTTCATCAAATCCATGAACACTGTTGGAGCATTTGTCAGGCCAAATGGCTTAACTACAAACTCGTAGTGGCCATAGCGGGTACGAAAAGCAGTCTTGGCGATATCCTGCTCCTTGACCCGTAGCTGATGGTAGCCTGACCTAAGATCAATCTTGGAGAAGTGTTTGGCCCCTTGGAGTTGGTCAAACAGATCGTCTATGCGCGGGAGTGGATACCTATTCCGGATAGTAATCTTGTTGAGCTCGCGATTGTCAATGCAAAGACGCATACTGTCGTCCTTCTTCTTAACAAATAAGACCGGTGCGCCCCATGGAGATGCGCTTGGTCGAATGAAACCTCGTTCTAGAAGTTCTTGCAGTTGGTCCTTCAACTCCTTCAGCTCTATGGGAGCCATGCGATAAGGAGCCTTGGAGATTGCTTCAGCTCCTGGAATAAGCTCGAGACTGAATTCCACTTCTTGTGCAAGTGGTATGCCCGGAAGTTCTTTTGGGAATACATCTTGGAATTCCGACACTATTGGTTGATCCTGAATTGATGGAGATTCAGCATCCATGTCGTGAACCGTAGCTAGATAACCCTCGCAGCCATGTGACAGTAGTGCCCGCGCTTGCAGGGTAGAAATGATTTGTACAGACCGTCCGGGTACGAACCCGTTATGAATGTACTCTGGTGCATTAACATCACCGAAGATAACTCGATATGAATGGCAGTCTATGGTAGCATGATGCTTGGATAGCCAATCCATGCCCAAAATCATGTCGAAGTCATTCATGTCCAGCGGAAGTGCGTCAACAGGTCGAACCTTATCGTCAAATTCTAGGGGAAGACTCTTGTATACATGGGTGATTAATACAGAGTCCCTCAAAGGCGTGGAAATAGTAAGCCTATTCTCTAGTGGCATGGGGAGCATCCTAATGTTCTTAGCATAAGCACTAGAAATAACCGAGTGAGTAGCACCCGTATCGAAAAGAACACACGCAGCTTGACCATACATATACAAGATTCTAGTGATGGTACATGTAGACTTGTTGGCCAGGTCTCGAGATGTCGTGTAGACACGCCTGGTGGTAGGAGGCGGCTTAGAATCAGCATGTCCTGATATGCCCTCCATCTCGCCCTTATGGCAATCCTTCATGATATGGCCAGGAAGACCACACTTGAAGCATGCTTCCGTGTTACGACGACATGGCCCTGGGTGCCTACGGTGGCAAGTAGAGCAAAGAGGATGAGTATATCCTCCAGCAGGTGCTCTGACTGACTGGGAACCTGATAAAACATTTTACATAAGACATGATAATAGGGTACCAAGGACAATGCGGATAATCGTAAGATTGAATACCAAGTCTCTCAGCTTCCCCGAACTCATCTCTCTCCTGCAGCATCTCCAGCTTACGTGCTGCATCGGCCACTTGTGCTACAGTGTTGAACGTAGCACACAACAGATTGTTTGCGACCGATGTGCGAAGAGCCCACCTAAAGTGGCATGCCTGCTCTTCAGGAGTACTTGCTGCCGCACCAAGGAACCCAGCTAAGCGAAGAAAGCGCTGCATAAACTCGTTGCTATTCTCCCCAGCTCTCTGTCGGATCCCATGGTACTCCCTCTTGAGCTTGTCTTGCTCAGCCTTGGGAAAGAATTTCTCCATCACCCTGTCCTTGAACTGAGCCCAAGTCAAACCAGCAACCCACTCGTCACCTCCCTCAGACTGCATCAACTCTAACCACCAATTTAGCACATCGCCTTCGAACCGATAGCATGACAACCTCGCCTTCTACGCGGGGTCACAAACCATAGCATTGAAAATCTTCTTGATGTGAGCCAACCAGCTTTCAGCATCACTGGGGCTATCTGTTTTCTCAAAAGCTCGAGGACGGAGCTTGTTGAATCTCTCCAGCCATACTGCCAATGTCACTGGAGGAGGAGGAGGAGGTGCCTGATTATGCTGTTGATTGTTGGCAGCTTGAACCTCAGCCCTTATGTCGTTCCTCAGTTGAGGAAGCAAAGCTTGCATTGCAGCTTGGATTGCAGCATTGAGTTGTTCCTGTTCGCGTGTGAGAACCATCTGACAGTATAACATAAAACATATTATTAAACAGATAAAAACACAATATATATATATATATATACATGAAAAAATTTATACCAAAATTTCAAGAGAAAAATTTTATGTAATAAAATTTTGTGTATGAATGCATGATGTAGTTTTATGAAAACTTTTGTATGCTCGAGAGTGAACGCCTATGGTCAGTTCACCCAAAATAAAAGACATGGCGAGGGGACGCCTATGGGTCGGTCCCAAATTTAAAATTTTTGATAAAACACATGCGACTAAATAGGTTCAGTCCTGTACCAACCATTACTTTGTCATAAACCTGTGACAATGACATATATATGTATGCATAAAAATGATGAATGCATGAAAACGACTGTCAGTTCTAGGAAGACCATAGTGACTACCCACTAATCACAGGTCATATTTTGAGAGCCTACAGGTCGAAGCCTTGGCTATGATACCATAATTATAACACCCTATTTTGATAACGGAATGTCACGTGTAATTATGGCGTGTCATCAAAGCATACAAGGAAAAATGTCTAAACATTACATTACCATAAAAGGAAAATATCAGAATCAAACATCGGTAGTCCAAAAGTAAAGCTCATCACACACAAACATAAGTACTATAAAGGAAAGGACTAAACAATGTCCATAGCAAGTGTATCAAAGTAAGGATATTGCATAAAGTAAAGAAAGGCTAGAAAGCTTCCAGTCCATATGCACGTACGCTTAAAGTCTACGAGCGTCCCTGAGTACCTGCTGTTTTGGGAACATAGAAAAGGAAAATGGCTGAGCAATACGCTCAGTGCACGGATGTACAATAAAGCATGAATAGGATAAGGATATAACATATAACAGCGGAAGAAACTAAGTCCCGATAAACCTGGTTAAGTCTTGGTAAAACTGGTTTTATAGTTTGAAAAGCCTTATGTTTATCTTATAAAAACTGTTTAACATATTCTACCATTAGCCAATATAGGTCATGAAAATCCACTGTGCATGAATACTTGGAGGGGTGACCTCATCATGCAAATTAGAGGGGCTGCCTCTAATTTAATATACTGGTTTTGGGTAGGAGGGGTCAGCTCCTTGTGAAGGATGCAAGGCACACACCACATTCACACTGAGTAATCTGTTGAAAAACATGTAACTAGGATGCACCCATACGCCCCACATGATAAATATAAAAATATGGCCAAAAGCTGAAGGGACGCCACGAGCAATCACTCCGCCGTGGTGAAGTCATAACATTAGTGCCTCTAATGTTATGGTTATGGTACCTCCATAACTAGGTGAAACTGTTCATGCATGTATATGGCTATAGGTATTCTAAATTAAACATAAGCAAGTCAAACATATAAACTTATAGTACGGGAAAAAATTTGGCTGCATGCGGGGAATCCTAATAAGGAAAGAATGTCCATACTGAAAGGACGGGAATCCGTACCTTATATCCAGTGAACGAAGAAGATGAACTGAGGAGAATCCTACTTCGGTATCACTAATGCTACATAAATACATACATGAATAAGTATCTGCTTACTAAATACGTAACTGGTTTTATGTCATGTCTTAGCTTATTTTATATGTTCATATCATGTTTTACTGTTTAAAGCCTTAAACTGTGTTTATCTTATATTCTGTCTATTCTGATTAAGTATTTCTGGTATTTCATGTATTATTATACTTACTGTGTAATAATAAGTATTTTTCCAAAAATAGCAGGTTTCCTAAAATAGAAAGTTTCCAAAAATAGAAAGTTTCCAAAAATAGAAAGTTACCAAAAATAGAAAGTTTCCAAAAATAGAAAGTTTCCATAAATAGATTAGCTGCCTTAATTAAATAAGTTTCTAAAAATAGAAAGTTTCCATAATTAGATATAAGCTGGTTAAATAAGCTAAGTATATAAGCTTAAGAGTTTTTCTGATTATTTTCTAAGTCATAATGATATAATGTATAGTTTATAATTATTACATGTAATTTAAATAAACTATAGGTTAAAAGTATTTAATTAAAATATATCATGTTTTTAATTAAATAAAGTTAAATACTTAAGTTAAAACATGTATTATTATTTATTAATAATATAACCTAAGTCATGTTAATTAATTAATTATAACCATGGTTTTTAAATAATTAATTAATTATAAGTATAGAAAATATAAAATACTTAGGTTAATAATTTCATGATCTAATAATTAAATATAACCTAAGTCATGTTTTAGTAAATTAATTATGTCATATTATTATTAATTTAATTTTAACATATGATCATAAAAAAAATAATCTTAACATAAACCGTAAACCGGATCTTGACTAGAAACCATGAACCGGACATGAAATCGACACCATACCCCGAACCACTTCGGGGTTCCCTTTGGTTTGCTGCTACCGTGGGACCCACACTACCAAACCGGGACCATATGGTCTCGGTGGTGGTCAATTAGCCAAACCGAGACCCCCTTAGGCGCCGGCCAAACAAACACCCCTAAAAACATCCTTTTTGATTTACCCCAAAAACCATTTACATGTTTGATTTATGTTTTTAATTAGTTTTTTAACAACATCATGTTCTTATTTAATTTTATTAGATCAAATAAAAAAAAGGATTAAACGAATATACCGAATGCGTGGATCTAACGAGGATGAACACACACGAACACACGTACAAGATTCAAGATCAAAATCAAATGAACACCCCCCCCCCCCCTTTGGTGTGTTATATGCGGCGGCCACAAGGAGAGAAGAAGGAGAAGGAGAAAAATATTTTTAGGTTTTTGTTTTGTTTTCCTGTAAAGTGAAAATGAGTAGTAAAAATTACCTTAACCCCTTCTTAGTAAATTTTGAGATGGGCTTGGCCCATCTCCTTGATGTTACCGCGGGTAGAGGCCCCACATGGGGTACCCGTACCGTTTTCCGTGTCTCGTTATTTAAGTGTTCGTTCGTGTTTATTTGTGTTCGCGGTTTATGTATTCTGGTTAAATATTTACCGTGACCTAATATATTTATTCACGCTCGTAATAAATATATATACGTAATTAATATTAGTTCGTGATTTAATTACGTTCATGATTTCATGATCGCATGTTCGTGATTAATTATTGTTAAATAATTATTGCGTGTTCGTGCGTAATAAATACTTATCGTGTTCTAACACGTACGTAATACGTAAAATCCTAACACGTAACGTAATCATACTATAAAAGGAAAGTTTTAATCTAGTACGTACGATCTTAAGGGTACTATTCATGGTAAAAGCATGCGGGTTTTACAACTAAGTGGCCGAGGCCGACATCAGCGACGGAAGTCCGCAGTTTCTTAGGCTTAGCTGGCTATTACCGTAGGTTCGTGGAGAACCTTTCCCGCTTAGCACTACCATTGACCAAACTGATGCGGAATGGGGAGAAATTCGTCTGGACTGAAGAACGAGAGAAGAGCTTTGAAGACCTGAAGCAGAAGCTAGTATCTGCACCTATTCTTACTCTCCCATCTGGTACGGGTGGATTTCAAATCTATAGTGATGCATCGGGGAAGGGACTTGGCTGTGTTCTCATGCAACATGGGAAAGTGATCGCGTATGCTTCACGGCAGCTTAAGCCTTATGAAGAAAATTACCCTACGCATGACTTGGAACTTGCTGCAGTCGTGTTTGCATTGAAGATATGGAGGCACTACTTATATGGAGAATCATGTGACATTTTCACGGACCACAAGAGCTTGAAGTATATCTTCACTCAACGTGAATTGAACATGAGGCAGAGAAGATGGTTAGAGCTGTTGAAGGATTATGACATTAATCTACAGTATCATCCCGGAAAGGCAAATGTAGTAGCAGATGCTCTTAGCAGGAAGTCCGGAATGATCAACGGCATTAAAATTGAGGAGGAAATCATAAGAGACTTGGAGCGACTAGACATCTAGATCATTGTACGTGGACAGCACGGTTACTAGGCTAATCTTAGAGTAGAACCCGAGTTACTCTCTAAGATCAAGGAAGCTCGGAAAGATGATGGAGAAATCTGGGCGATAGTACAGAATTTGGAGAAACAGACAGAATTCAGAGTAGATGCAGATGGTATCGTATGGCAGGGCACGAAACTTTGTGTTCCTGATGACCAAGAACTCCGGGAAGCCTTGTTAGCTGAAGCTCATAGCTCCCCATTCTCTATACATCCTGGTTCGACTAAGATGTACCATGACATCAAGAAATACTTTTGGTGGAGTGGTATGAAACAGGATGTGGCTACTTACGTCTCCAAATGTCTTACCTGCCAACAGGTTAAGATCGAGCATCAGCGATCTGGCGGTCTCCTTCAACCGTTAGATATCCCAGAGTGGAAGTGGGACAAAATCACCATGGATTTTGTTACTGGTCTTCCGCCTACCAAGAGGCAGCACGATGCAATTTGGGTCATCGTAGATCGACTCACCAAATCAGCTCATTTCTTACCGATCCGCAAGGAAGATCCGGTAAGTAAACTCGCTGATACGTATAGAAGAGAGATCATGAGACTCCACGGTGCTCCATCCAGCATCGTCTTAGACAGAGATCCTCGATTCACTTCGCGATTTTGGAAGAGTCTGCAGAAAGCTTGGGGTACACAACTCAAGCTTAGCACGGCTTTTCATCCTCAAACAGACGGACAGTCGGAGCGAACGATTCAAACATTGGAAGACATGATGAGGTCATGTGCGTTGGAATGGACGGGTGATTGGGACGATTATATCTGTATGGTGGAGTTTGCATACAACAACAGTTGGCACGCAAGTATCAAGTGTGCTCCTTTCGAGATGTTGTATGGCAGGAAGTGTCGCGCCCCAATCTGTTGGGATCAGGTTGGCGAGCGAACACATGAAGGACCGGAAATCATAGAGTTGACCAATGAAAAGATCGCAGTAGCTAAGCAGAAAATTCAGGAAGCACGATCATGTCAGAAGAGTTACGCCGATAAGCATCGTAGGGACATACATTTTAACGTAGGAGATCACGTCTTCCTTAAGGTTTCGCTGGCACGTGGTGTTAGACGCTTCGAGATTAAGGGAAGCATAGTCCTTGTTTCATCGAACAATTTGATATCATTGAACAAGTCGGTGAAGTATCTTACCGGTTAGCGTTACCTCCGCAGCTTTCGCATGTACACAATGTGTTTCATGTGTCCTTACTCAGAGGGTACCAGTATCATCCCCTTCATATGGTTCAGTATCCACTGGAACAGATACGTGAAGATCTTACCTTCATAGAAGAACCCGAAATAGTTCTTGATAGACAAGAACGAGTCATGAGAAGGAAGACGATTCCATTCGCCAAAATCCTTTGGAGGGATCATACCGAGCGGGAAGCCACTTGGGAAACAGAGGAGTCTATCCGGGCTTCTTACCCTTATTTTGTATTTTGAATTCGGGTATGTTCATCTTTTCCAGTTTACTTTATCTATAATTCGGGGACGAATTATTCTTTTTAGGGGGGAAGAGTTGAAAAACCCGCATGCTTTTACCATGAATAGTACCCTTAAGATCGTACGTACTAGATTAAAACTTTCCTTTTATAGTATGATTACGTTCACGTGTTAGAATTTTACGTATTACGTACGTGTTAGAACACGATAAGTATTTATTACGTACGAACTCACAATAATTATTTAAACAATAATTAATCACGAACATGCGATCACGAAATCATGAACGTAATTAAATCACGAACTAATATTAATTACGTATATATATTTATTACGAACACGAATAAATATATTAAGTCACGGTTAATATTTAACGAGAACACATAAAACATGAACGCAACTAAACATGAACGAACACTTAAATAATGAGACACGGAAAACGGTACGGGTACCCCATGTGGGCCCCCCTACCCGCGGCTACACCAAGACCATGGGCCAAGCCTATCAAAATTTTACTAAGAAAGGGGGTTCAGGTAAAACTTGTATTCACTTTTCACTTTACAATAAACTAAACAAAAAGCCTAAAAAGTTTTTCTCCTTCTCTTTCTTCCTCTCTTTGGCCGCCGCATATAACACAAGAAAATGGGGTGTTCGTTTGATTTTGATCTTGGTTTTTGTGCAAGTGTTCGTGTGTGTTCATCCTTGTTAGATCCACGCATTCGGTATACCTTTTTAATCCTTTTTCTTTTGTTTTGATTTAATAAATTAAATAAGAACATGATGTTTTTAAAAACCTAATTAAAAACATAAACTAAACATGTAAATGGTTATGGGGTAAATCAAAAAGGAGGATTTAGGGGTTTTGTTTGGCCGGCGCCTAAACCGAACCCCAAGGGGGTCTCGGTTTGGCTTATAGACCACCACCGAGACCACAAGGCCTCGGTTTGGTGGTGTGGGTCCCACGGCAGCAACAAACAAGGGGGAACCCCGAAGTGGTTCAGGGTATGGTGTTGATTTCGAGTCCGGTTCATGGTTTCTAGTCAAGATCCTGATTCATGGTTTATGTTAAGGTTATATTTTAATGATCATATGTTAAAAATTAAATTAATAAAATATGACATGATTAATTTAATAAAACATGACTTAGGTTATAATTTAATTATTAGATCATGGAATTATTAACCTAAGTATTTATATTTTCTAGACTTTATAATTAATTAATTATTAAAAACCATGGCTATAATTAATTAAATAACATGACTTAGGTTATATTAATAATAATTAATAATACATGTTTTAACCTAAGTATTTAACTTTATTTAATTAAAAACATGATATATTTAATTAAATACTTTTAACCTATAGTTTATTTAAATTACATGTAATAATTAATAAACTATACCTTATATCATTATGACTTAGAAAAATAATCAGAAAACAATTAAGCTTATATACTTAGCTTATTTAACCAGCTTATATCTAATTATGGAAACTTTTTATTTTTAGAAACTAATTTAATTAAGGCATCTAATCTATTTATGGAAACTTTCTATTTTTAGAAACTTATCTATTTTAAGCAGTAATTCTATTTTTGGAAACTTTCTATTTTTGGAAACTTTTTATTTTTGAAAACTTTCTATTTTTGGAAACTTTCTATTTTTGGTAACTTTCTATTTTGGAAACTTTCTATTTTAGGAAACCTGCTATTTTTAGAAAGTTACTTATTATTACACAGTAAGTATAATAATACATGAAATACAAGAAATACTTAATCAGAATAGACAGAATATAAGATAAACACAGTTTAAGGCTTAAAACAGTAAAACATGGCATAAACGTATACAATAAGCTAAGACATGACATAAAACTAGTTACGTATTTAGTAATCAGATACTTATACACGTATGTATTTATGTAGCATTAGTTAGGATTGTTGGGTTTCTAGTCTTTTCTAGTAGCTTCCGTGTAATTAAATTGGGAAGACAATAAGGTATCGCCAGCGTCACGGTTTTGAAGTATTGGCACCCGAATAATCAAAAGCTTCACCCAATAATAAGATTTCAAGTGCTCACCTAAATCAAGCAAACAATTTGAAGCCCACAAGGCCGAAAAATCTATGCAAAATTGAAAGTGAATCAAGCCTTAATCTTTGAAGCTTTAAAGATCCAAAATTCGCCTTAGCGTGAGGATATATGTCTTTGGCTAATAAAACTACCGATGAGGTGGATAATAAAAGGCAAGGCAAGACCGAAGTCATAATAAAAGCTTCATGGCGAAGTTGAATAAAAGATGGAGGTAAACCAAAGATAATAAGGCCCTTCCGTTAGGGGGCGTATAAAAGTCTTGGTAATAAGTCTCATGTTCAAAACCGTTATAAAACCGTGTTTATCGATCCTTCTTGTTGACTTAGTTTTTTGACATCGTTGTCTATTAGGAGGGGTTATTGATTTGATTGTCTTGGTTACACCGTTAGGACTCTATTTTTAGACCTAAATCTCTATTATCGCATAAGTCAAACAATGTATCCTCGTGAAACATTCAAGACATAATAAAATATAAGAGATACAACTTAGGAAAATAGGAGGATAAGTACGTGATTAGGGCATATGAGTAGTGTTAGCATTACTAACTTATAATGACAATGATCTCGTTGCACGCTTGGCATGGAATTGGGGTGAAAATCGAGGACGATGAAATTATTTCTAACGAAGCATTCACGTGTTCTTATTCTATGAACCTAAACGTCCCATTTTGCGATGAAAATCATACATTATGTCTAAAACGCAAGTAGTAGTGTAGCTAGTTTATCGTTCAATAAAAGTGAATAAAACTGAATTTTGGAGGTGCTACGATACTTTATTCTAGCATTGCGTGAGGGCACGGCAATGGTTTAGTATGGGAGAGTGATGAGACTGCTTTTATACATAGTCTCATCGTCCAAAATGGGCTTAAAGTGCATTAAATATCATTAAAAATACCCAAATATATGCTTGTGTTTGTTACTTGTGTATTTTAGGTACGGATATTGAGGAAATGACAAAAGATCACAAAGAACATGCAAAAACGAACACGGGAAAAGAAGCCGCACAATGAACCGGACCCAAGTGATGATTTTCCAAGAATAAACCTTGAAGATTTGAAGATTATACAAGAAGGGTCCTCCAATATGGAAGAATTGACACTTTAAACCCTTGTTTATTCATAATTACAAGTTTGGTCCCTAAAGTTTGTCAAAATTGCAAAAAGGACCCTCCACTTTGAAGAATTGGCAAGTTTAGTCACTCATTAAAACTAAATTGTCAATATTGGTCCTCCTTATATTTAAACATACCATGAAGACCTTCAAAGTTCAAAAATGTGCAAGATCAGTCCTTCAAATATCAAAGAAATGCAAAACACGTCCTTGTGAAAAGTTTGTGGCCAAAATAGAAGTTTTGAAACTTTCATAACAAAGGAAATACGAATTGGGATGATTAAGTTGCAAGTGAAAGGATTATAAATGATGAAGGGCCAAATTGAGCAGACAAGCAACCTTACCTAGACCAACCATCTGCTGCCACCTCACCCACCAAATCTCCTCAACCAATCAGAACCCTCCTTTCCTCCACATCACCTTCCACTCACCCGTTTATTATTTATTAACTTTTCAAAAGTTAATTAAATAATAATTTGGCGCCTAACACATCCCTAAACACAAATGAAGATCAAAACATGTGTTCTTCATGTTCTTAATCCAAATTGGGTTTTCCTTAACCTTTGTGAATTAAACCTTAATTCACTCCAGATTTATGATTAAGGCCACCCTTAATATAACCCAACTCCTAAACACACATCACCATCAACTCACATGTATCACCATCCTTCCCCTGCCCCACTTTTTCACCTCCAGACAAAACCTTGCAGCAAATCAACGCCCCAAGGCCTTGCTTATTTTCTAAGCATGAATTGGACGTCCAAGATCACATTTTCACCACTGGCACTCTAACAAAATGCCAAGAAAACTCACATGAGCCCCAGATTTAAAATCTTCCAAGGGCAATTCTGGAAGTTTACTACTAGGGTTTTCTTTATTTTTTCAGCATTTCTAGGTTCCATGTAGCCTATATAAAGGCATTAGTTCACAACTTTTAGCCTTGTTCTCAATTTTACTTTGTCAAGCCTTGTAAAGCCATTTTCCTGAAATTAATAAAATTTGGTATTGAGTTGTGATTGAAACTGAGTTCCATTGATATTTATGATAAGAGTGTAGAAAATGACAAGGAGCTTACGTGAACTCGAGACGAAGCGACACAAAAGGTGTCGAAGTGGACCGAGACGAGGTGAACAATGAGACGCGATGCTTGCACTACATGGTCAAGACCTCGTCCTTCTAACTTGGCTTCTAAAACACTTTGGACCTTGGCTTAGCACCTTTCTTGCTGCTACTAGCACTCCATACGAGGGGGATGAAGAGTTTAAAGGTGTATGTTGTAGTACACGTTGACAACAAAGAGAAGGAACTAGTGTTGGTGATATATATGAGTTTGGGTCAAGCAATTGCATACTTTCACCATAGAAGTGGGAATGAGAAAGATGAAGGTGTGTGTTGGTTTATATAGACGTGAGAGAGAGATATGTAAGGATTGTGTTTGTGGTTTAAGTTTATACACAGCTATGTAAGATCCTAGAGTATCTAAATAAGATATGGTGTATCTTATTAAGTAGTAAACCTCACATGGGGATTGCCCTTTCAAGGCTTATGTTGCCGCATCACATGGGGTCAAGGGTAAAATTTGTGTAGTCAAGTGCTAGGTTTAAGTCTTAAGTATAATTAAATGATAGGTGTAGTGTACATAAGTTTTTAGTTAGCTTAGGTGTAGTTTAAGTGGTGTTCGGCTAGGTCTAGGATGGTTTAGTGTTTGATTTGTTTTGTAAATAAATGCTCCAGGTGTTCTAAGATATTTTATTGAGTCGAGTCTAAAAGTTTATGTCTAAAAATTAATGTGTATAGCTTTAATGCGTAATATTTTGGATCGTTATTATTAATTATAATATAATTAATAATTATTTAAGTACATAAAATTTGTCTAAAAATAAATAAATAAAATATCACTATGGTTAAAATGTCAAGTTTTTAAGTATTATAAGTAAATAAATAATATTTACTATGTTATGTTCTCGTTTGTAAAAGTCGTCGATAAAAATATTATAGGATGAGTAGTAATAAGAGTAAATCCAGTGACGTGTTAAAAGCCCAAAATTTGGGGTTTTACAGCACTTACCCGTTATTTTAGCTTTATCCTCAAAGCTTAAGATGAAGTTACTCGTCCAGGCAACAAGTGAGGATACTTTTTCTTGGACGTGTAATCTTGTAAACTTAAGTTTAGATTCATAGATATTTAAAATATAGTTATTGATCGTGTGCCTCCGATGAGTACATTTTGATGACAAGGTAACTTGTCTTTTAGGTTTCGATAATTTACACATCTGGTCCTTCTATTTTTGTAATGTGGCCCTTAGGGCACGAAAAGTTTCCAATGAAAATAATTTAGGGCTCAAATTTAGTTTCAAAAGTGGCAAAATTAACCCATAGGGTTTTTAATTCGTGTTAAATCAACTAGGGATTCTTTTAAGTTTGTTAATGTCCACGTTTAGCCCTTAGAGTTTTACAACTCTCGTCTCAATATTCTAGGGCTTATAATATTTTTGACAAACGGCAAAACAAGTCCCCGATAGCTCTAAAAATTTAGTTTAGTCCAAAAGATTTAGTAAAAGGTTCATTAATTCATATTCGAGTTAGAATAAGTTTACAAGGTTGAATAAGTTAGAATAAGCATCACATGTGCTTCATGGGCCTTATTGGGCCTCGATATGCTTAGATAAGGTTCATTAACGTTTTTAATAGTTCTTCAAGAGATTTTTAAGTCTATTAAGCTTCAATAAGCTTACGTGATGTTGGGTCAAAAATAAACCGAGAATCAATAGCACAATGCTATGATCCCAGAGAGATGAACGTGAATCTACCTTAGGTTTCTTGATGAGGATGTAATAGTGATAAGATATGTTTGGAAAAATCGCGAATCAAAAGGAATACATTCCATAGCTGGATTAATAAAATAATATCAATAATGAGTCATGTCGAATATATTTAAGCCCACTTGTTTATAAATTTTTATTTACATCGAGAAGCGTCCTCATCCACGTAAAGTAAAAATTTATAACTTCATGGTTCGGTGACCTATGATTTCCTTATTCAAACGAAAAAGCGTCCTAATTCGTTTCAATAAGGATTTCATATCCCAACCTACTCAAATATTCCCGGCAAGGCTTACCATTAAAACGAATATAATATCTAAGAAAATAGGTATTACTAAGAGAGTTTACAGTCGGTTTATTTATAACTTTCGTCTTCCGACGTCCCATAACATCTTAATACGAACTATAAATAACTGCTGGTCCGGTGGCTTACGATCAAGAGACTCATGTTCTATATTTAAACGTCATCTAAATATAGAGTCATACCTTTATTTGGGTCCCACCGCATCATTTAAACATGCAAACTTATCCAAATAATATCACATAAAATTACCAAAAACAAGTGTATGAGTCGTTACTAAGTTGTGTTCCGTGGATGTTCAAATCACGTGCGCTAAAATATGTATCAAACAAGGATCTTCAGTATATAATATAATCATATATTATAATAGTTATATAAGGAACTATCAGCGTATAAGCTTAAATAGATACAGCAAGTAGTCATGAAGGATTCGAAAATCTTAGTATAAGATTTTAGGACTTATTTGGATATTATTAAAATATCAAGTATACTTGTCAATTGGTAACTATTGGATAAGGTTTAAAATAAGATAGAGAGTAATCTCAAACATTTGTAGTAATATTAGCCGAAAACTTTAGTGAGATAACTGTTGAGATGTGGTTAGATACTAAATGTTTTGGTTTGTATCTCCAAAAATGAATTACGGTTTACAAAGATTAAATAAGATTTTCATAGTTCGAATAAGATTCATCAAGAATTATAAAATCTAATTTAGATTTTTCCTACATTTAATTAAATTCTTCCAAAATACAATTCTTCAAGAAAAGATTTCCAAAATCTTTTTTATATTTTTCTAAGATATATAAAAATCTATTTTAGATTTTCCAAAATCTATTTTAGATTTTCCAAGATTTTCCAAAATCTATTTTAGATTTTTCAAGATTTTCCAAAATCTATTTTAGATTTTTTAAGATTTTTCAAAATCTATTTTAGATTTTCCAAGGTTTTCCAAAATCTATTTTAGATTTTTTAAGATTTTCCAAAATCTATTTTAGATTTTCCAAGATTTATAAAAATTTGTTTAGATTTACCAAGATTTATAAAATCTAATTTATATCTTCCAAAGATTTCCAAATATTTCCACGATTTTATTTAAATTTCCATTTACTATTTCCAAGGGTTTGGTATGTATTATGTTGTTTGTGGTTATAATGCATTGTTCGGGCCATCATACTTCAGAAGCCATTCTATAAACGTTTGAGGAGCGAGGGCACTTTAAATCGTAAACCCAACCACTCAGTCAAAACATAATATCGAGATGGAACATCTTTAGTATAAAGCTCCCTACTAACATGACATGTTTATAATTTTCATTAAATACGTTAAGTATTTTAATATTTTAATATCTTCATAAAGATATTAAACAGTCGTAATATGTAAAGCACGTAAATGGTTAATGTCTAGTACTATCATAAATATAAATGCATAGGGTAATAATTTGCATTTAATTCATATAGTTATGCATGCTCTCGATGCTAAATGCTCTCTAAATATGTCCCCGTCAAAAACCCAGTTTTTGAAATCTAAGTTTTTTAAATTTTGTCTGGTTATAGTTTAGTTAATAAAATAAAAATTTTATTTTTGATATGATTCTCTATAACCATTTCTCTGATACCATTCTGTGACACCCCCAAATCAGGTTTGCAGCGGAATAGTAATTGGGTGTCACGTTGCGGATCACAGAACAAATGGCATACAAAGCATTGATCATAATTACATTATTTTGAAATACAATTGATACAAATATTGTTTTAGTACAATCAGTTGAAATCTTGAATATCAGTTGTTACAAGTATCCCAGTGAAAACAGATCCCCCAATTATTATGATGCTCCTAAATGATGCTCAGTCCATGCTCAAATAATCCAGCTTAATTTCTTGAGAAAAACATGCTTAAAACAGTCAACATAAAGTTGGTGAATTCATAGAGTTTTGTAAAATCATAGTTCATTTGATATAAAAATCAAGTTTAGTATCTTAAAATATCCCGTATAGTATTTCTTAAGGTTTGATAAAAATCAAGTTCAGAAATATCAAAATGTTCCATATTGTACTGCACAAGTTGTGATAAAAATCTAGTTCAGAGATCTCAGTATGTTCCATGTATTAATGTACCAAATAATATAAAGTCAGGTTTAGGACCGCAAACATCACAAAACTAGTATCGCACAAAGCCAAATACTATAAAGTAATTACAATCCCATATTGCCCGAAATTGAGACTTGACAGTTAAGTCCTCGACAAATGAGGACCCTTCGCCTTATTAAAAGGCACCCAATAATAATAGGTTCTGACATGTGAAACATCTGTTGTTCTGGCCGAGGCACAGTGAGCATAACTCACCCAGATGGGGATGGTCAATCCTAAATAGATCTATTTATAACATTCAGGCAATTTAAAAATTCTAAGGGTAACATTTCAGTTTGCGTCTCCTCGATCAACAGTTTATTAAGTATAAGTGTGGGGCCATGATCTCATGATATTAAAATCATATAGTCAAAACAAATTATAGCATGTCTCCCCCTCGCGGGTTAGTAAAAACATAAATATTAGTGAAAGGCGAGGCTATGAACTCACCTGAATAATACTGCTCGAGGATGATCAAGTATTCAAGTCATAGTGCACACAGTACATCAAATACCTAAGTAATTGAGTAGGTCTCAGTATATGCACAAATAATAAATGTATGCAGTTTGATTACTCATACGTTCGTTCTCGTTATTAATAGGTCAAAGTACATTAAATTATTTATATATACTGTTATGACAAAGGTTATATGTGCGTATTGTTCGTTTACTGTTTACGCGTACCCTCGATGGTTAAAAAGATATACATGTTGTAGTCTTTATTCATGAATAAATTATTAAATTTATTTAATAGTTTTTTAATAAATAATATTAATAAAACTTAAGTTAAATTGCTCATGAGTCCTTATTTTTAATTTATTTACTAAAACAGCCCCTAGGGCTTGCTAAACTTTCACTACTTGGCACGTTTAGTCCTCTAAAATCCAAAACCTGAAGTACAATTATAGTGTAAATGCTGATTTTTGAAAGTCACTTACGTGTTCGTTATCTAACCATAAAACGAACAGAAAACATATTTGTATTCTCGGGTATCCTGTCTAAAAGTTTCGTTTTTTAAGTTTTGCTTGAAAACGGCTCTAAAATGGGTAAAAATGGGTTCAAAGTCAATGGGTCAGAATTCAATGTTTTCATCAGCTTTTGTTGAGTTTTGGAAGTGTCTCGGACAGATTTTCAAAAGGCTGTAACTTATTCGTTACTTGTCCGTTTTTAGTGTTCTTGGTGTCTACGGAAAGCTAGCCAGGTGATCCACAACTTCCTAGTTGGTGTCGAGGTCCAGATCCGACTCTAACATGCTCAAAAACGCAGCCAAAGTCGGCTGGTCAGCCTATGCAGTGAATGTTGTCAGTTGCTGACAGCTTTTGTGTGTTAATCACAGATTTTTAAAGTCAATTTTCCGCTTCGTTATAGCTCCGTTTTGGGCGATTCAAAAGGCTACGGAAAGCTGACTAGATGATCTACAAAATGGCCCCATAAACAGATCTATAGTCGGGGTGCTACTGGGTCTAAACATGCTCTAAAGTGGGCTACTCGGGCTACTTTTACACATAAAATAACGCTTATGTTTAACTCGTTTATCCTAGCAAACGTACTCCGTTTGTGTTCAAATTTGGCAAGGATATTAACTAAGGCATAACTTAAGACCTAGCATTCACGTTTTCGCCAAGTTCATGCTTTAAGTGCACGTTTCCCTATGGTGTCTCGCTTATATCAGAAGGTTGTTTACTACTAAAACATGTTTTTAGGACAGATTTTGAGATTATCGATTGGACGATAAGGATTCGATTTGAGGCCTGATATTTTATGGTTCTATAGTATCTTGGGTGCATATGTATATGTCAAAAATATAGCCTAGGTTGTTAAGAGAAATCAAAAGTTTCAACAGCCCAAAAAGTGACTCGAGGGGCATGATTCATGTTTTATGTAAAAGTGAAAATGTATCGTAGCTTGATTTGAGATGAGAGTACATAGGTGCGAGACATTAGGTGACTTAATGAGTATGATAAGAGTGTAGAAAAAGACAAGGAGCTTACGTGAACTCGAGACGAAGCGACACGAAAGGTGTCGAAGTGGACCGAGACAAGGCGAACAATGAGACGCGATTGTTGCACTACATGGTCAAGACCTCGTCCTTCTTCTAACTTGGCTTCTAAAACACTTTGGACCTTGGCTTAGGACCTTTCTTGCTACTACTAGCACTCCATACGAGGGGGATGAAGAGTTTAAAGGTGTATGTTGTGGTACACGTTGACAACAAAGAGAAGGAACTAGTGTTTGTGATATATATGAGTTTGGGTCAAGCAATTGCATACTTTCACCATAGAAGTGGGAATGAGAAAGATGAAGGTGTGTGTTGATTTATATAGACGTGAGAGAGAGATATGTAAGGATTGTGTTTGTGTTAAGTTTATACACGGTTATGTAAGATCCTAGAGTATCTAAATAAGATATGGTGTATCTTATCAAGTACTAAACCTCACATGGGGATTACCCTTTCAAGGCTTGTGTTGCCGCATCACATGGGGTCAAGGGTGAAATTTGTGTAGTCAAGTGCTAGGTTTAAGTCTTAAGTATAAGTAAATGATAGGTGTAGTGTACACAGGTTTTTAGTTAGCTTAGGTGTAGTTTAAGTGGTATTCGGCTAGGTCTAGGATGGTTTAGTGTTTGATTTGTTTTGTAAATAAATGCTCCAGGTGTTCTAAGATATTTTATTGAGTCGAGTATAAAAGTTTATGTCTAAAAATTAATGTGTATAGCTTTAATGCGTAATATTTTGGATCATTATTATTAATTAAATATAATTAATAATTATTTAAGTACATAAAATTTGTCTAAAATTAAATAAATAAAATAGCACTATGGTTAAAAATGTCAAGTTTTTAAGTATTATAAGTAAATAAATAATATTTACTATATTATGTTGTCGTTTGTAAAAGTCGTTGATAAAAATATTATAGGATGAGTAGTAATAAGAGTAAATCCAGTGACATGTTAAAAGCCCAAAATTTGGGGTTTTACAGATTCTTCATACTTGGACCACGACTTCATTATTTTTCTTCAATCTTTATTTTAGATTTTGATATACAACGATCCGCCTTCTTTTAGGACTTGGATATTATTAAACACATAATTATTTATGCATTTAGTGAGAATATCCTTTCATTTATAGCATAATAAATAGCAAAAATGTATTTTTTTAGTGCATATATCGTTATTATGTGTTGTTAACTATTATAGGTACGGATATCAAAGAAAGAGCAAAAATCAAGTCAAAGAGCCAAAATCGAGCACGAGAAATGAGAAAAGCGCGACAAATCAAATCTAACGGTGTATTCATATTTTTATTGGGCCGACCCGACACCATTTAAATGGGTCGGGCCGACCCAATATTAGTTAAATGGGCCGACCCAATTCTACTAACAATACACAACAGCCCAACATTCCATACTACTCACTGAAGGCCCAGCATATATAAAAGTAGCCAAGGCCCAACATCAAGCCCAAAAACGTTGAATAGATCATATATGCGTAGATATGAGGCTGGGCACAACGCACCTGAAAAGAGTCGGCGACTCTCGGTCGCGACCGGGTCGTCGCGTTGCGGCGATTCGGTCGCCGGTGCCAGTCGAGCACAATTCGATCCTACCCACGACCTCTTTTGTGTTTGTGTTTGTGTCTGTGTCTGTGTGTTTTATAAAAAAAAAAAAACTTTTTTTTTAAATTTAACATGTTTTAATTATATAGATTTTATAAAAAAATTCTATATTTTAATATATTGAGTTTTTTTAATTCCTCACAACATATATTAATTTGACAATTTTTTGAGTTAGTTTTAGCTAATGCATTATACCCTCTTTACTTTTAAGTTTTCCAATGTTTTTTAGTTTATGTAATGTTTTTTTTTTTAGTATAACGCGTGTTGTATGGAATAAAATGTTTTTTTATTAGAATAAAATGTTATTTTTATTAAATATAAAATGTTATTTTTATTAAAAATAAAAAAATAAATTTTAAATTAGGTCGCACTAAGTCGTCGGGTTGTGGCAAATAGGTCGCAATAGGTCGCCGGCTGAAAAAACTAGGTCGCGACCCCATGCGTTGTGCCTAGCCTGAAGAAGAAGGGATCACATTCTATTTTTGACTTCATTTTTTTGTTTCTTGTGTTTCTTTTAACTTAGAATAGATATTATTTTTGTTGCATTATTTTTTTTCTTTAAAATAGATCTTGTTTGGAATATACACAGTCATCAATTTTCATACCCTCACTTTACTTATATACATATTTCCCTGCGTTTAGTTAATATATTAGTTTAGGATAGGATCTTATATTTTTCTTTCTTTATCAGCATAGATAAAAAAAACGAGATCTACACATTATTTTTTATTTTATTCTTGCGCTTGTTTGTGGAGAGCAGATATCATTCTATTAATAGATCTTATCTTTATTTTTGAGTTTTTCTCCCCAGTGTTTTTTTGAAAAATAGATAGATAGATGATTTAGATTACTTATTTTGTCGTTATTATTCTTTTCTTATTTTTTCTGTTTTAGATTAATATTAAGACATCATTTTTCCAATATATAATGACTTATATCTTTTTTCTGTTGGGAGGTAGCTAGAAGCAGACAATAACATTCTTATTATTATTATTTTTCGTTGGGTAGAAATAGATAGGAGAAAACAACCCTTCCTTATCCTCACTATTATTCTTCTTTCCTTGTTTTTTTAGATAAATAGATGCAGACACAACATTATATCATATATCTTATCCTTATTTTATTTTTTCTGGTGACCTGTGTTTTTTTTATTATTTATTAGATAGGATATCTTTACTCCTTATTATTTATTCCCTGATTTATTTTTGGTAGGCAGAATACCCAGGTAATATATAACGCACAGGGGCGGAGGTAGAAAAAAAATCGAGAGGGGTCAAAAATTTTTTTTACAACGTAACAGAAATAGTGTGAAAAAAAGTTCTATTTCCAACCCAACTCAAAATGCTTGCTAAGAAAATAATACGAGTATAAAAGAAACAAAAATAAAAAATCAGAAAAAATAAAGAATTGGTTCAGCATTCCACGTGAGTCACG
Source organism: Glebionis coronaria (assembly GCA_025667525.1). NCBI lineage: Eukaryota > Viridiplantae > Streptophyta > Magnoliopsida > Asterales > Asteraceae > Glebionis > Glebionis coronaria. The sequence goes on from CM046882.1 coordinate 393,894,870, forward strand.
TGACCATTCCACTATAAAACAAAAAACTATACTTTCTTTTTTGTCTTTCTTCTTCATCATCTTCAAAGGGTTCCACAGTACTTTTCTATTTCATCCATGGCTTCCTTCTTTTTCATCTTTTCAACTAAATAAAACTAACTTGTTATTGTAAAAACTGCCTAAAAAAGATTTTGACATTCAATTTAAACATTGAAACACTTTTTTAAGAGGGTCAAATTACAAAAATATCTCAAAAATCCAAAAACTTTACACTATAATTTTTTGAGGTGGGGGGTCACATGACCCTTGTGACCCCCCTGTAGCTCCGCCTCTGATAACGCAGCTTTCCTTTTGGGTAGAATAGGCAGCAATCTCATTCCACTTTTAGTCTCTTTTGACATATATTCCATGCGTTTTTTTATATGAAGTATGTAGGAGTTTTGTTTTCATTCTTAACAAAAATAAATAAGACGCAACTATGATTTCGTTTTGCTTAAATTTATGTTGAGTTGTGATTCGGTATGTTATTTTCTAAAATTTATTTCATGTTATTGTTTCCTTATAATATTTTTAAATATGTTGAAGTCATAAAAAGATTTTATTATTTTCTTATAAGTTATAAATAGTGCTTAATTTATATAAATAGTATGAAAAAATGTTTTAAATTTGTTTCTAAATATTTTATTTAGTTAATTATTTTCGAATTTAATATGAAATAGTTTTTTTTTATTAATTTTTTTTTATAATGTCTTTTAGCTTAATTGTCGATAACCGTTTGTTGTTTTGAGATGTCGAGTGCATAGTCACATGGAACGGGGATCGCTTCGGTACAGGATCGCGGTACGGGATCGTGGTTCGCTATTTTTCAAAATCTGGTACGACGTGGGGTAGGCTCATTTTGGTACGCTTCGGTTCGGTGTACCATATATTTCGGTTCGATGTACCAAATACTTTGGTACGGCGTGCACAATAATAATAAACATAAAACATTTCATTCGATTTAATACTTAATGATGAAGGAAAAACATAATTGAAAGAAAAACGTGTTAAGGATTGTGTTTCGCTTTGAGTCATACTCTCATCAAGCACATGTTCATCTTCAAGATCATAGAACTCTTATGTCATTCTTTTTTTATGTTGATCCAGAGATCTTTTTTGACCACTTGCTTAATGACCAAATGTCATTTTGAAGATATGACTGTTTTTTAAAAAACAAAAGTGCATTGTAAATATAAAAAAACCCTTTACTCTTCTTATGAAAACACAGCTTTACTCTTCACATGAAAACACACCTTTACTCTTCCCATGAAAACACATTTAAGAGCATGAAAACACATTTAAGAGCATTGTAAATACAAACTTCGTATTAGATAGTAATCAGACACGTTTTCGAGGCCTATAAATCGCCGATCTGCAAAGTTTTGGATCGCGATCCGGTACTATTGGGAACGCCAATTGGGTACGATTGGGAACGACACTTTATGGGTTTTGGTTCGCGATCCATGGCGATCCGGATCGCGACCGTACCACGATTGGGATCGCTCGTACCAGATCGAAATTCGCCTAATGTTTGACGATCCATGTGACTATGGTCGAGTGTATCGATTCATCACTTTCGGCGAGGAGTTTTACGGGTCATTTAGCTAGATTAAGTTTTAAAGCTTAAAGCTCGATTTGTTTTTATCTCGTTAGTTAGTCGATAAAATTGACAACTTTATCGGCTAATTAGTTTGATAAAAAATTTGAAAGCTATAAGCTTTTGATTTAATTTAGTTATTAGATCGGGTGTTTAATTTTTCATCTCCGGTTCATCATTACGGGTTAAATTCTCTATCTCTTTTCTTATCATTATTTCGTTTTATATATGTTCGTCCATGTTGCTTTGTTGATTTCTATCTTTAATATCAAGTTTAGAGTAGTTTATTTATGCTTGTTTAATTTTGAACCTTTATTATCATTAGTCGGTATTTGTAATTTAATATTCGTAGTGTAATTGTCGTTTTTATATCATTTAATATTCTTTGTCATTAAAATTATTACTTTTATAAATTAAAAATCAATATCTCTTTTATTTGAGCATCAAAATTTTGACATAAACGCGGATTTTCATTCACACTTCGTCGGAACTACGATAACCTTTCGGGTGTACGAAAACGACTCAACCAAATGGCGGCGCTGCCGGGGAATGTGTGTAGTGATATTTGCGTTGTGTTTCTAGTTAGTGACTTGAAGATCCTTTCGCTTTGAAAGTTTATTTTCGTATTTGTATATATATATAATAAAAAAAAATTTAAAAATCCAAAAATATATAAAATTTACAAAAACCAAAAATATTTTCTTATTTTAATCTTCTTTTCTTTATTACTATACTAGCTACAAGGCCCGCCCGTTGGGCGGCGAGCTTCAAATATGTAATTTTTGAAGATAACGTATGAAGGATTTTCTATAAACAAAATTACGTTACAAAATATATGGCGAACACATTGAGATTTTTTGAAGATACAAATCACGTTACAAAAACATTAATAGTTCATGAACAAAGTATTATAGTTCCAATATCTACATATTACATATCTATACAATAGTTATACAATACTTGGTGATGCAAACGAAAGTTTACATATTCCATTGCAACCTACCTATTGTGCTACATAAATGGTCTTGCATACGAAAACTTAATAGATGGATATTCCATTGCAACCTGCCTGTTAGATAAAGTTTGAGCATAGTCTTGTTAAAATTTTTGAACCAAACACATATTCTAATACCCACATAATTGTTATGTAAATAAATGAAATAAAATTAAACTAAGGAAAATTTCAATCGTACAGTTGTTTATTGTAATAATAAAGCTTAGTAAAAAGTAAGTATGAAAGCATAAACAAACTAAAAACTACTCGAGTTTTCCATCGAGAGAGACAGTGAGGCACACCTAGAACTTTAAAGCTTCATGGCATCAATCCTTGCCCAGGGTTGTGTCTTATTTTGTGATGCCATTATAATTTTTTTTAACTTCATAATAAGTACCTGCACAAATTCAGTGATTGAGACGAAAGCAAATGTCAGCAACAAAAAAGAAAATTGCTAAAACATACATGTCAGGAACATCAGCTAAAGAGGAACATCAGCTAAAGAGTCAACCTTTTCATCACTGCAAATAACAACGATCACTACAAATAGCAATTAGATGTAGACTATTAGCACACAATTCAGATCTACATGGGGAAGAATTCATTCACTTTAAAATAACAATCTGTCTTTGTACATGGGGAAATTGACTCGAACATATATTGAGGTTATGTTAAAAAAAAGATAACTAAAGTTGAATTGAGATATTTGCCTTACACCAAAAGATGGCTTGGTAAATGTTACCTTTAGCACGAGTTGTTAGATCATCATTAAGATTCAAAGGTAGTTAGGTTGTTTTCGCTATTCTTTTTTGTACTTGGATATTATATGTTCACACGTCCGCCCAGGTAAACACTCATTTATTATTGATAGATCAGTCACAATAGCTTAATAGCGTGCAAGGTCAGATTTATTCTTCTTTTGATGATTATTAATAGTCTCCCAAACTAACCTGTTACTATATACAACTCTCTAAACCAATTAAGTCAAAAGTTTATATTCATGTTAGTATTTCATACATTAATTTCCAATCATAATAAACAAATAAATATTAAAATTTTAAAAACAATTGCATAAAAGGTGTTTTATTCGATCATACCTGACACAGATAATTTCATATTTAAACCCATGCATCTTGCATAGTTGTTTGATAGTGTTTTACTTATTACAACTATTGATCATTTACATAACTTCGTCCCTAACTTCGTCAGATTCATGTCTAATATTATCATTTACAACACATTTACTTGTCATAGTTTGGAATAAAATAACATCATGCATGTTAATAAAATAAAGTGATACCACTTATTTTATAAATTAGAATTACATGATAGTTGATGAATAGTGACATATCAATGTAATTAGCAATTATCTATAAGATAGTATTGTGAAACATTGATGTATACAATAAAAACTAATAAAACATAGTATAATGTTATGCAACATCATAAGTTTCATGAGATCATGTATTTTATTAAAAAAATCAGTTAATATTATTGACGAAAATATAGTTATTAAAAAGAGCCTAATGAAAAATGATTAAACTCATGGTCCTTCCGAAAGACGGCTAACTTTACGATTTTTTTTCTAAATTAGAAGTAGTAAATGGTTGATATAAATAACATTATGAGATATAAATTTAAAAACCAAAAAGTTAAGGTAAAATGTAATTTGCAAAACATTGTTTAAACAAAAAGTACGTAAGAGAAAAAAGCTAACTTATATTCGATGAATAATTTTTTTATACAAAATATTCACCCTCTTTGTTTGCATCATAACTCTTTTTAAACTGTTCGTATTCTTTTACTCTTGATACGCCTACATAGGGTTGTTCATGTGAAAAATAGCATGTCCCAAATATAGGCTCGCCTTACCGTAAAGCCAAGAATAATTTAAAATTAGTAAAATGATTGATACATGGTTGTTAAAACGAAAATTAGAGTCATATCAAAATAAAGATAACAAAAGTACATATATTTTTGCATTTTGACCCGGGTTTCTTATTTTCGAACCCTGGCTTGACCCGCTTAGTTATTGATGACCCGGGTAAACCCGGTTCTCGAGACCCGGCAGGATTTCGTGTTTTTCTGGTTTTCTTTTTAAAAAATGTAAATTTTACGTATTTACGACAGAATCTTACTTTTGCATATTATATTGGTTGGTAAACAACTTATGTCGCTAATATATGAAAGTTTTTATGTATAATTTTTGTTAATTATTAAAAAAAAGAAAATATATATTTTTTAGAAAACCTGGTTGACCCGGGTCAACCCGGACCCGGTGACTCGATCGGGTCGATATGAAAACCGGGTTCAAAGCATTGCTGAAACCTATGAAATACTATCTGGTACGTATATTTTGTGTGGGACAAACTCTTTGGCAACTTTTTCTAAGCTTTAAAAAGCCCAAGTTTCATTTATTAAGCAGAGACATTGTTCGTTGCTATTAGATATGAATTTTCAAAACAAAATACGCAAGAAAGTTCATATGCAGCAAGTTTTCTTTTTCTAAAATGGAGTTGTGAGCTTTACCCACGAATTGCTTTCCAGTGGATTTTTCAGGAGCTTTTGTTGTTGATAAATCTGTGTATTTGATCATTGTATGATGAGATTACAACGGGAGTTTAAAGCCGCATTCCTGCATAGATAAGTACCAAATCAAGAGAGGTTACCTAATTATTCAATTTGCGTGTGCGGCAAGTTCAAAGCAGCTTTTTGAAAATTAATAGATTTATAATAACACCACTAACTTCAAAACAACATATGCATCAGGTTTATAACAACCAGTCATGAAGGTTTTTAACATAAAAAGGGTGTTTGGAGACCCATTAATAATGCTTATGCTTTTTCCAACAATCTATGGGGCATTTGAGATTTTCAATTTGGAGTAAGACTAGGCGAATACCCGCGCATAGCGGCGAAATTGCCTGGCGGCAGATAATTAACGAAACGCTATGTCGTGGTAAGATTCAAGTATAATTGGAAAATGTTGTAACATGTGATAATTAACGAAAAAATCTTGAATAAAAAAAAGTTCCAAATTCAAAATTTATGAACTTACCATATACATTTTTAACGAAAATATACCAACAATTAACATAAGAGCCGTTTTAAAGCAACTACATTTACTAACCAAATTTAGCAAGATTCAAACAATAATAAAAAAATTTAAATGATCATAAATCCCGAAAAGCAGCGGTGACCACAAAAAGACGGTGTAGATTTTGGCGACTGTTGCAGAAGATTCTGGCAAAATCGCCAGTAATAGAGCCACGTTCTACAAAGTAAGTTCAAATATATTAGTCCAACTCAGATATATACGACCTTACACAAAATTTATAACATATTTTATAACAAACTTTCCTTGAACTTTATAACCAATTTCACACCAAGCTTTGTAACAGAGACAACGGCGTCGAGTGAGTGCTATAACAAAAAAAAACGCAAAACAATTTATCAAAAACTCATATCTATATAAAAATAAAAAACTTTTAAAAAACTAAGCTCTATGAAACAGACCTTTGGACGAAAGAGCAATAATGACGACATCAAATTTTCGTGGAGGGAGCAGCGGCGACGGCAGTCACTATAACAAAGAAACACAAAAACAATAAGAACTTGTGACAATATTTTTCTATTGATCTCGTTGTTTCTATCATTGCGTCGTTTTAAATTACACGAATCATTTTAAGTTGCAATGTTTTGCTATTGCCATGATTGCATTGTTTTATGATAAATCGGCCGTTTGTATATTGTAACCAATGTTTTAAAACCCGGTTTTTAATTGACCCGGTTAAGTCGCCGGGTCACCGGGTCACCGATTGAACCGCCGGGTCAAACCGTTTTACACCCACGTTAAACTTATCCGTACTTTACATGAAAATAAGTATGCTAAATTTTAAAATTAGCACTGTATCAATATTTTCACTATTTTCTATAAGCGAGGCACTTTATTAGGGACACTTAATATGTACAGTAATTATTTGTATATTAAAAGAAGATTTGTTCTAGTGTTCATCACATGTCTTTTCAATTTTTCCAAGTCCCAAGTCCTCAATTCCCTGCAACAAATATTATAATAAAAAAAAACTCATGCATAAATCTTCATCTTCCCCACAAATCAAGATCTCCATTTTTCAACCATCATCGTTTTACAAAATCTGCAACATATTACTGTATATAAACATAAAAGAAATTGAAGATAACATATCGGTTTATACTAAGATAAGTAAGCGTGTACTTGAATGACACAAACAACATGTGAGATTACATCATTTCTTGTCAAATGATTCTTATTTTTCATATAAACTGTGTGAACCGGCCGGTTCTGGTCCGGTGGTCCGACCCGGGTCGATCAAAACCCGACGAGTCAATCCGGTTCCGAATTTATCAAAAACGCGGCTCTCAACGGACCGGTCACTGTGTCGGTTCCCGGTTCAACCGGCCGGATTGAACCGGGTTTTAAAACATTTATTGTAACTGATATTATTTGTTGGTCATATGACGGTAATGTTTATCTTCGTTTTATGTCTTTTTGTCGCTCAACGTATTTAGATGCACAAAAGGTTACATAAATATTGCATTTTTTTCTTTTTTGTTTAGATTAGCAGGGATGATTTCCCTTTAGATTAATGGTTTTTGATGTTGCCAAGTTATACCACTTTTAAAAAATATGCTTAAATTTTCTTTACTAAAGTGATTAATTTGAATGTGTTATTAATTGTTAGCGTTTGTTATGGTTAGAAATGTTTATTTATGTACATTTAGTCCTTTATATTAGTCCAAAACCTGTTTCCATTGTTTTTTAGATGACATGTTGATTCACACTATCCATTAGGCTTAAAAAGTTTCACATGTCAATGTTTGTGTGTTTTTTAAGTAACGTATCAGTACAAAACATTTGCATTATTTCCTTAGGAATGAAAACTGACATCCCGTGACAATTATGTAAAACCGTATATACGAAACATCTAAAAAAAATACATTAAACATAGTTATTTGTCTTTCATATTATGGCTAAAATTGATTAAAAAAAGAATGCATATTTAAAGAAAACAACTAATGTTTGAAACCTCGAGCCGGTCACTTCCTTTTACCAAAAAACCTCGAGCCCATCAATTTTACTTTGACTTTGTCTTTTCAAAAGTAATTGAAATTTAAAATTTTTAAACTTTATCTTTTTAGCTGAAATTTTTAAAACCATATTTGAAATATTCTTGACAATTTTTTTTATAACAAAAGGTACCCAATAACATTTATACTAACAATATTAAAAACATATTTAAGAACAATGCAAAATAAGAAAACCGAAGAAGTTTCTGGCGACGTCGGAAGAAGACTCCGGCAAAACAGCTGCGTCCAAACAACAGATCTAAAAAAATGTTATCACAAAGTATATTGCAAAAAATTATACAAAGAAACTTCAAAACTTGTAGAATACAGTTACCCAAAAACTCCTGTACCAATTCAGCGGCTGCTATAGTTTTTCCGGCTACTCAGCAGCTTTTCCGGCAATAAAAACAGATGACAATATATCAATTAACTCAACAGCTTTTCCGGCAATACAACTAAAATCTACAAATCAATAAAGAAAACCTTCAAAAATTGACTAATATTCATAGATCTATTAAAATCTTAAAGTATCTCAAATCTTGAAAACTTATCTGAATGACCGTAGATTTTCGTGATATCTTTCTTGTGGTTGTTGGGCTACGTCGGATTGGTGTCCTTTGGCAGAGCGGTTGGTGTTGGTTATGGCCTAAAAACACAAAATAGTTATAACAATTTAGATCTATATATAAAACTAATTGATCTATATTTGTAAACTATAGATCTACAACTAAACCAAAAGATTTATAATAAAGAAATGAAGATCTATATAAAGAATACTCTTAAAACAAAACACATAACTCAAAACATACTTTTATGGTGGCGATTGATGGCGAGCAGTGGCTGTGAGGTCCGGGGTGATGCAACCGTATTGGTGGCGGTTAGTATCATGCAACAGTGATGGTGACGGTCGAGGCGATGCGACCGTGGTGGTGACGACCGACCGTGATGGCGACGACCGACCGTGGTGGTGGGTTTAGGTTCTGGAGATGAGAGTGATAGGGGAGATATTATAGGGGAGATATTTTTTTATGTGTGTATCCTTTTAGTGTGTGTTTTATTGTGAGAAGAGAGAGTATCAGTATATCTGTTTTAAAATTTAAGGGTTGGTTTATAAGATAGTAAAGATAGTACAAGTCTTTTAAACACATGGTGGGGCCATGCTAGTTTCAACCATTCAACATTCAACCATATACATTTTTCCTTTATAAAGGAGTAAGATAAGCACATAAGAATTTTAGCTAAATACTAAAAAGTACTCCTTTTGCCCACATAGAAGGAGATATGCCACTAAAAAAGCAATCCAAATCACCTTTTTGAAAACAGTAAAATGTCAACATAGTTATTTTAATTTGCTTATTTCAACCTTAAATAATTTGCAGAAGTAACATCAATCAATTATATCTGCTTCGAAAATGCACTAAATTGATAAGAGAATTGAAAGGGTGTTCGGCTTAATGAGTTTTGACACAACAAATAAATATCTTATAATGTGTGAAATATATAATTCGTGTTTGCATAATTTAATTTATTAAGTTATATACACCAATATATGATAACGCAAAAGTTGTTATCTAACGGGCTAACGACCATCATGCGTTGCATCCGTAGTAAAGATAATAGAGTGGCAATACTTATCTTGGTTGAACAAACTTGAGATCCGTAATTGAAATTAGTGTTTCTTTTCCATGAATTCAAACATCATCTGTTTTTTTCTCTCACTTCAGTTTTACGAAATTTCTCATACACCTATTTCATATTTCATCCCCTAAATCGAAAATGTGCCTAGTTGGTAATTTCTAACACACCTATTTCATTGTTCATCCCCTACACCTATTAGCTGATACTCACTATATTTGATTGTAAACATACATGTATCTTCCATTTAAAAAATACAGACAAAACTTACCATGTTGCATTGTTGCTAGCGTCAAGATCAGTATACTTGGAATATCAAAAGGATTGCGAAACTTCGCTCCAACTCCATGTGAATGCTCGATTCTGAACTGACCACCTCGTTGGCAAGCCTCCTTTTGTTTCGTAAGATCTGTTACCACATCATGGAGCCTGAAATCATATAAACGAAAAATCATATAAATGAACATATAATATGACAAAGTTCAATATTATATAAAAAAATCGTTAATTAGACTTTAATAATATTTCATCTCATACCCCAATGTAGAGTCTATTTGAGCATGTCATCAAACACCTTACCTGCATATACCCAACCAAACACATAAATAAAGCTTTTTTGATCACTTAATCACATGACGATTTAAAAAAATCAGATTAAAAACTTGTTCTATTTTATCATGAATGAACATTGAGCTCAAACAAATCCCATCTTCTGGGTTGCTTCAATCGATTTACCATTATTATTTACTATTGACTAACAATTCAAATATTGATCTTCGTGTTGGTGTGTTAGTTGTAACATGATTAACATCTCAATAAAACCTTCTAATATTGAATAACAAATTTACCTTTCGATCTGGTTGATTTCAATAGCGTTTATCATACGTAATTCTTGTAGATCTGATTTTTGGGTATTTTTTTATTATGGTTGGGTTCGTATATTTTGGGTTGCTTCAATCGATTTTTATAGATCTGATTTATTGTTTGAGTTGCGATCGATTTTTGAGAAAAACAGTTGGGATGGTTTTTTTATTGTCATTAAAGGATTTATTGTTTGATTGGTTTTGTAGAAATTGGATATGGTTCGATGAATTTTTTGTTATATGAATCGGATATGGTTCGAATTTCATTAAAGAATCTGGGAAATTGGTGATTTTGCTCCGATTTTTGGGATTGGTGTTTTGTTTTGTTGATAAAATTGGAGATTTTGATCCGAATACAAATTTGGTTTTTGTGTTTTGTTAATTAGAAATTGGAAAGTTGTTGTGGTCAGATCCATTGATAAGAGAAACTGTGTTTTTTTTGTTGTCAATAAATGTCCCAAAATTAAATACCTACCTACTTTCTTTCCCAGCCATTGATTATTCTATATTTTACACGTGTCATTCTTTCACAATTTTGAGTGAAAATCATTTTTATCAAAACCATCCTTTATACATATTAGAGATATATCATTTAAAAAAAATTCAAAAATATTTTCTTTCGGCTTTATTTTTCTTTTAGCTATATATTATATATGATATATAGTTTTATATATTATATTGTATTATAATTTATTTTTTTTATTATTTTATTATTATTTTATTGTTAAATTAAAAAAAAGTATCAAAAATATTCTTTTTTATCTTCTATCGTGTTTAATTCTTTTTCTCAACCCCTCTTATTTTTAATTCTTCGTGGATTCGTATTGTATAGAGTGTGAGAGACCATCGTCTGGTAGTCAATCATGTCAATGGTGTTCATGCGAGCGGTGCGGAAGAGATCTCCCCAATTCACAATTTGGACATTGTCTATTTTGCAATTCGATCAATTCGTACTTCACCTCTAATGAATGTATCTCCCCCTCTTACATTTTTGGGGATCCTTATCCACAAAATGCACCGGGTTTTTCTCAATACCCGTGTTGCAACAATTGTGGGGGGCCTCATGACACTTTTTCTTGTCAACCGATGAATTATTATGAGCCCGATCCGTGCTATAATTCCGGTTTTCATAATTTTGAGCCCCCACATTACACCCTCGATCATCAACCTTCTTTCAGCTTGAATGCCAAAGCACGAGCCCTTCTTTTTGAACTCCGTGACGGTTTAATTCGACTAAGCGAAACGTTGGACGAGCGACAGCGACAAGGGCAAATATCTAGTCTTAGTGCTTATACCTCTACGCCTCGTGTGTTTCCTTATTGTTATGATGATGACGAGGACAATATTTATGATCTCAATCCATCATGTGAGACTGCCACTCCTATTCTTGATTCTTCCACTACGGAGACCGATGCCTCTCTCGTCATGGGGGATGAGGGTCTTATCACTATTCCTTGTGATGAGATTCTTATTCTAATCCAAAGTGAGCCTACGGTTGCTTTCGATAGAGATAGTGAGTGTGAATCTCTTTCTAGTGATGATTCATTACCTCCCACCGACTTCTTGGGAGATGATTCTTTGGCTTTCTCTAATCCTCTTTTTGATCTCGATGATGATTTTACTTCTAGTGATGACGAGTCACTATCCAATGAAGACGTTCTGAATGAAAATTTCAAGATTTATTCGAACCCTTTAATTGATTTTGATGACGCCTACATCTCTAGTGAGGTGAATCCTCTCTTTGAAGAGGGGATTGAGGACACTGATAGCTCCGACTCTCTAGCTATTGATGAGCATCCTTTGTTAGCCATGCCACCTCCCATCGTAGAGGAGGTGGAGATATTTAACCCTACCTTCCGTTTGCTTCGTTCTGGATAGGTGACGTGGGTGGTTGATATTTCTTCTGATATTTCTCATATTATGTTGCCACCCCGTTCTACCACGTGCACGCCCAAGCGGGTGATGTATCGCTTTTACTCTCCTCATTTCATACCGGGTAATGAGGATGAGTGTTTTAATCCTGGAGGAGACGTTGATGTTGCTATTACTTGTGATGTTTTACCGGTTACCCCATCGACTCTTGCTTTGAGTTTCTATCAAGTACCCTCAGGTGACACTTTGATATATTTTTCTCCCACCCTCCCGCCCTTGGCAAAGACGAGTATTCATAAGGATCGCCTTTATACCTATTTCTCGTATGTTATAAGAATCCTTCTGCTTTTCTTTACTTATACTGTGGATTCTTCTTCTTTATTCTCATCTGGTAATGAGGATAAGATTTTTGACCCTGTCATATCTGTTTTGAGCCAGTGGTGATTCTCTTGCTCCCCCATGGACCATTTAATTCGGGGTCGAGTCAGGCTCGTGACTCGATTAACAAAAGCAAGTGCTTCTCGAGAGGTAACCCGAGGATCTATCATTCTTTTATCTATTTTCTAACGTAAGTGTAGGGGCGTGCTTCTGTCCATGTGTGCTTGGTGGTTTTTGTTTTTGTGTACAGGGTTTCCTTTGCTCGAGAAGATTTTCAGATGGTTGATGTTGCTGTTTTCCATCATCTTCTTCATTCAGTCTCCTATCGATCTTCATGTTTATATCACGGGAGTACTCAGTTCTGATTATTTTCTATATATATTTGATGTTGTTCTCTTTTTTACACTTGGAATTCTAGCATTAGCCTTTTGTGTTCTTAAGTGTAGGGGTAGCACCTTATCACTTTTGAACATTGAGGCCAATGTTTGGTTCTAAGTGTAGGGAGTTTATATTAATATGATCATATTCATGCCTACTTGTTTTCCCTCTTGCATCCTATTTTGATCAAATGTGTGTTTTTTTATTTTATTTTATTAAAATAATAATAATACGTTTTTGACCGTGCGTGATTGACTTGTCCCATAGGATATAACAAAGGGGATCCTGACTCTGCCTGAGTGTTGATCTGGTTGCTCCCTTAACTTTTAGACTAAGCTTTTAGGAATTGTGTAAATGAAAATACTAAACGTGGAGTAGTTGGTTCTTTTTAGGGCTTATATGAGTAACCTGTGGCTTTTCTTCTAGATTATAACTAGACTAAATAAGTGTGTTTTTTTTCAAGCCTTTGAACGTTAAAAATCGTTTTGTTATGCAAAAATAAATTCTTATGCAATTTTGATATAGAGTCCTAGTTCAACTTTTTATTTAAATTTAAGTGAAAGCATACTTTCTTAAAAATTGAAATAATGTTGCGTGAATAAATATGTTAAAAAAAGAAAAAAAAATCGAATCGAAAAAAAAAGAGAAAAAAAAAGAGAGAAAAAAATAAAATCGAAAAAGAAAAAGAAAAAAAGAAAAAGAAAAGAAAAGAAAAAATTGAAAAAAAAGGAAAAAGAAAAAAAAATGTTTAATAGAGTTAGAGTCGAATAAATGAATAAGTGTTTTTGTTGCTTTAATTATAATTGTGAGAAACTTGCTTTTTCTTAAACTTAAATCCGAAGTTGAACTAGAATTCGTCAATTTTCTATAAGAGTTTAGACGGTAATAGAGAATGTAGAACTAAAAGGTCCCGTGAGCTCCGATACTATTCTCGAGGGTGTAAAAACCTAGCCTCCTAAGCTTTGCTAAAGGACAAGCTGAGAAGAAAGTCGCTACATGGAGTGATCTCTCCTTTGAATCTTCATTCTCTAATTACCATCGTTGTTTTTTATCTAAGTGTCTTTTATTAGCTTAGCGGTAATTTCAAGATCTTTGATTTCAAAATCCCGCCAATCCCGGTACTATTCTCCGTGAGGTGTCAAAAGCCCGGGCACTTAACCGATGAGGTTGGGATGTTCCGAGAAGAAAGCCGCTACATGGGAAAGGCAATTTTTGATTCTTAAATCTCGCCATTTTCGGTGAGTCTAATATCCAACTTAGATGATTAGCAACCATAATGAATATCGATTTGAACGATCAAAACTTTGAAAATGAGCACACTTGCCTAGTCTTTTATAATTGTGGGAGTGAAAGTTATAATTACATGGGTTATTAGTAAAAGTAATGTTAGCATTTTACCAAAACGTTTGCACAAGGAGTCTTAGCTTAGTTGGGAGTACTAAAAAGAGGATGACGATCTTTAATCCCTGGCGACATCCAGTTTCTGTCTTTCCCGTTCTATGATCCTTATACCTTGAATAAAAAGTCAAGCATGGCGGGTCACAATGTATTTTTATTTTTATTTTATTAACAAGTCGATTTTCGAATAAAGTGGTTTTAAATTGTTTTTGGATTTAACGTTTGTGATAATAGTTGCTTGGGGGCAAGAAACGTCTAAGTGTAGGGGTGTGTTAAACACATAATTATTCATGCATTTAGTGATAATATCCTTTCATTTATAGCATAATAAATAGAAAAAATGTATTTTTTTTAGTGCATATATCGTTATTATGTGTTGTTTATTATTGTAGGTACGGATATCAAAAAAAAGTAAAAATCAAGTCAAAGAGCCAAAATCGAGCACGAGAAATGAGAAGAGCCCGACAAATCGAGTCTAACAGTGTATTCATATTTTTATTGGGCCGACCCGACACCATTTAAATGGGTCGGGCCGACCCAATATTAGTTAAATGGGCCGACCCAATTCTACTAACAAGACACAGCAGCCCAACATTCCATATTACTCACTGAAGGCCCAGCATATATAAAAGTAGCCAAGGCCTAACATCAAGCCCAAAAACGTGGAATAGATCATATATGCGTAGATATGAAGCAGAAGGGATCACATTCCATTTTTGACTTCATTTTTTTGTTTCTTGCGTTTCTTTTAGCTTAGAATAGATAAGTACCGTATGCCGCGTTAACGTTTTCAGAAAAATTGCCTTGAGTAGAAGGACAATCATTGTAAGAATGAGGACCACCACATGTGTCACAAGAAATAGAAACGGCTTTAGCTTGTTGAAAGTGGTTTGTGGCCATGGTCATGAAATCCTTGTGCATATCCGCGATTTGTCGGGTAAGTTCGGTTATCTCGGGATTGGATGTAGTAGAAGAAACATTGACTCTTGAGTTAGATCTTGAGGATGCGGATGAATCCCAATTCTTGTGGTGAGTAGTCATGTTTTCAATCAACTCTCTACACTCCTCCGGTCTCCTTTTCATAAAAGTACCACCGGCGGCGGCGTTGATCGTGTCACGATCACGAAAAGTGAGACCATTGTAGAAAGTATCAATGAGAGTGACGGGGAGCATGTTGTGATTTGGACTGCGGTCGATCAAATCATTGTATCGTTCCCAAGCATTGAAGAGCGATTCATCATTGTCTTGCATGAATCCACTAATTTGGTTACGAAGGCTTGTGACCATGGATGGTGGGAAGTAGCGCGACAAAAAACATTGAGTCATGTCATTCCAAGTATGAATAGAATTCTTTGGGAGACGGTCAAACCATTTTTCGGCATGGTGAGAAAGCGAGTGGGGAAAGAGTTGAAGGCGAAGGTCATCCATAGAAACACTGGGGGACTTCATGCTTTGGGTGATGGTAATGAATTTGTCGAGGTGTTTGTTGGCATCATCATCCGGAATTCCACGAAATGGGTTAGTTTGCACTTGTTGGATCATGTGATGCTTCAACGAAAACTCCTGAGCCGTGACATGCATCGGCGCAATCGGGCCTCCGCGTCCGTTCATGGTGGGTTGACACAATTCCTCCATTGTTCGTAAATCAGGTAGGGGACATTGTTGTTGTTGTTGTTATTGTTATTCAAATTGGGTAGAGGTGGGTTATTATTGTTGTTATTAACACCAGCCATATCTAAATCTTCACGAGTCTCGGGCTCAGAATAGTTCGAAGATCTAGTACGCATACACCTGCAGAAGAAAAATACACAGAGAGAATATCTATATAATCTTTTTGGTGCAAAACTTTTGGAAAAGAGTTTCTTTTTATGATTTTTCAATGTTTTTGTATTTTTGAAGAATTTTATATTTTTTAGGATTTTTGAAAATTTTTAAAGCAAGGAAAATAACGTTCAAAGAACGGATCCCAAAATTCAATGCGTCTCTCACTAAAAACCTTTAATCTTAACGAAAAGAGCCGGCAGTGGCGCCATTTAATACTTGGCTTTTACCCCACGTATGAAAGTTCATTGAACCGTTCTCTTTGAATTGATTTCCAGTCTAAAATGCGACTCAATTGTCTTTTGGTGAACAAGAGAATGGTTTGGTTGATTATCTATTTTAAACTAATAGCAAATAAATGTAAATGTCGTTGAGTAAAATTAAACTAAAAGGACGAGTTAAAAATAAATGCTTGAAAACTTAAAGACAAGATTAGGAAAATACTAGAACACTTAATAAAACTAACTCTTGGAAACTTTATAAAAAACAAGAACTAAAACCATCAGAATATGCAAAAGGGAGACTGATCGGAATATGCTATCGGAAAGTAAGATCGGAATATATGAAACAATCACTGATCGGAATATGCAAAGGAGGCTGCAATCGGAATGTTGGAAGAGAAGGTGATCGGAATAATCAGAAATAAGCCAATCGGAATATTGGGGAAAGCACATAATCGGAATGTTTAGAAAAACATCCGATCGGAATGTAACCAATACCCCACAATCGGAATATCAACAAATACCCCCAGATCGGAATACAGAAATATTCATACAATCGGAATATGCCCAAAACCCTAATCCGATCTGATGGATCGGAATATTGGATATGCAAATCGGAATAGCCAGAAACCCTATTCAGATCTACCAATCGGAATATAGGGGCAGTAATCGGAATGCTCTAATCGGAAAAGGGTTTACCCTTTTCCGATTTATATGGGATTCGAGAAAAAGCTAGGCAATAAGCTATATGAATAAGCTAATACCCAAAACTTGAACGAATCAATAATGAAAAGGACAAAATAAGCACTAATAACAACTTATCCAAACTTAAAATAATCAATCTTTTAAATCAAACCATAAAAAAATGAACTTTTTAAGAAAACTTTTAAAAGTAAATAAGCTAAAAGAAACGAATAAGCCAATAAGCACAAGGAACTTAAAGCTCAATCGAATGAAAGCTTAGGTAGGAACAAAAAGATTAACTTTTTAAGCACAAAAACATCAAGATCAACACGGATTTAATGTATTACGCACCAAAGTTAATCTAAAATCAAAGAAAGGTGGAAAGAGATTAAATATTAAAAGCTTAAACTTAAACTTGTTTAATGAAATCAACAATACAAAAGGCTTAATCTTGAAAGATTAAGAGAAGATGAAAACTTAGTGAGAGAAAGTTGAGAACTTTCTCTCTCTAAAACTAGAAAGAAAAGTGAAAAATGAAAACTAAAAACTAAAAACTAACTACCCTCCTAATGTGTATTAGGAGGGTATTTATAGGGAAAAATGGGAAGGAGTGCATGTGTTGCCTCTTCTTTCTTTCTTTCTTCACGTCTTCTCGACTCGATTTAATTCTTTGTCTTTTCTCGACGTCGTCTCGGGATTTGAACTCGTCTTGATAATTTTCTTCTTTAATTTAGACTTGAGTTCTTTGACTTCATTAAACTTCCGTCTTTAGACTTTTTCTTCGATAAATCTTCAGAATAGGCCTTGGACTTCCGTTCTTTTTTCACTCTTGATCTTTTGACTTCGTCTTTTCCCGTTTTCTTCGATAAAAGCTCGTGAAAGTCCGTGTTTTCTTCCTTTTTCATCTTTTGGTCCTAAAACACAATAAAAACACAAACCACGCATAATTCCGACTTTTACGACATAAATTACACGTTTTTGGTCTTGTTATTATTAGAAATAAGTGGTAAAAGGATAAGTGTTTTCACACTTATTAGTAGGCAGAATACCCAGGTAATATATAACGCAGTCTTCCTTTTGGGTAGAATAGACAGCAATCTCATTCCACTTTTAGTCTCTTTTGACATATATTCCACGCGTTTTTTATATGAAGTATGTAGGAGTTTTGTTTTCATTCTTATACAAAAATAAAAGACGCGGCTATGATTTTGTTTTGCTTTAATTTATGTTGAGATGTGATTCGGTATGTTATCTGCTAAAATTTATTTCATGTTCCTTATAATATTTTTAAATATGTTGAAGTCATAAAAATATTTTATTAGTTTTCTTATAAGTTATAAATAGTGCTTAATTTATATAAAAACTATGAAAAAATGTTTTAAATTTATTTCTAAATATTTTATTTAGTTAAATTATTTTCGAATTTAATATGAAATAGTTTTTTTTATTAAATTTTTTTATAATGTCTTTTAGCTTAATTGCCAATAACCGTTTGTTGTTTTGAGATGTCGGGTGTATCGATTCTTCACTTTCGGCGAGGAGCTTTAGTGGTGTAACACCCCATTTTGATAAATGGAATGTCGCGCGTAACTATGGCGTGTCATCAAAGCATACAAGGATAAATGTATAAAACATTACATGACCATAGGGATAACCGGAATCAAACATCGGTTCCCAAACATAAGCCCAAAACATAATAAAGCAAAAGAAAAAGAATGAAAGACTACACAAGCATAAATATATGAATGCAAAAGGAAAAGAAGTCTCTAGCAGCTTCCATCCTATGCATGTCCTCCAAATGCTCGAGTCTTTCCTAGGGTACCTGCCGTTTTGGGACATGGAAAGGAAAGTAACGGCTGAGCAAAACGCTCAGTGCACGGATATAGACATAGTATAAATGACTAAAACATAAGAGAGACTTAATAGCAGCGGAAATGTATAAGTCCTGGAAAACCTGGAACATGTTCATAAAACTGGTTTTATAGTTTGAAAAGCCTTATGTTTATCTTATGAAAATTGTTTAACATATTTTACCATTAGCCAATATAGGTCATGAAAATCCACCGTGCATGAATACTTGGAGGGGTGACCTCATCATGCAAAATAGAGGGGCTGCCTCTAATTTAATATACTGGTTTTTGGGTAGGAGGGATCAGCTCCTTGTGAAGGATGCAAGGCACACACCACATTCACCATGTAATCCTGAATAAAAACATGTAACTAGGATGCACCCATACGCCCCACATGATAAATATAAATAAATGGCCAAAGCTGAAGGGACGTCACGAGCAATCACTCCGCCGTGGTGAAGTCATAACATCAGTGCCTCTAATATTATGGTTATGGTACCTCCATAACTAGGTGAAACTGGTCATGCATGTATATGGCTATAGGTAATCATATTTAAACATAAGCAATCAAACTCATACTTATACTACGGGAAAACAGTTGGCTGCATACGGGGAAATCCTAATAAGGAAAGAATGTCCATACGGAAAGGACGGGAATCCGTACCTTATGTCCAATGAACGAGAAAGACGAACTGCGAGAAATCCTACTTCCGAATCACTAGTGCTACATAAATACGTACATGAATAAGTAACTGCTTACTAAAT
Organism: Glebionis coronaria; assembly: GCA_025667525.1. NCBI lineage: Eukaryota > Viridiplantae > Streptophyta > Magnoliopsida > Asterales > Asteraceae > Glebionis > Glebionis coronaria. The sequence continues at coordinate 393,914,453 of CM046882.1, forward strand.
ACATAGCTGGTTTTATGTCATGTCTTAGCTTATTTTATGTGTTCTTACCATGTTTTACTGTTTCTAAGCCTTAACTGTGTTTTATCTTATATTCTGTTTAATCTGATAAGTATTTCTGGTATTTCATGTGTTATTATACTTACTGTGTAATAATAAGTAACTTACCAAAAATAGCAGGTTTCCTAAAATAGAAAGTTTCCAAAAATAGAAAGTTTCCAAAAATAGAAAGTTTCCAAAAATAGAAAGTTTCCAAAAATATAAAGTTACCAAAAATAGAAAGTTTCCAAAAATAGAACGTTTCCAAAAATAGAAAGTTTCCAAAATAGATTTACTGCTTAAAATAGATAAGTTTCTAAAAATAGAAAGTTTCCATAAATAGATTTGCTGCCTTAATTAAATAAGTTTCTAAAAATAGATTAGCTGCCTTAAATAAATAAGTTTCTAAAAATAGTTGGTTTCCATAAATAGATTAGCTGGTTAAATAAGCTAAGTACATAAGCCTAAGTGTTTTTCATGATTATTTTCTAAGTCATATGGTATAATGTATAGTTTAATAATTATTTCATGTAATTTAATTAAACTATAGGTTATAATATTTAATTAAAGTATAACATGTTTTTAATTAAATAAGTTAAATACTTAGGTTAAAATATGTATTATTATATATTAATAATATAACCTAAGTCATGTTAATTAATTAATTATATCCATGGTTTTAAAATAATTAATTAATCATAAGTCTTAAATATATAAATACTTAGGTTAAAATAATTTCATGTTCATTAATAATTAAATAACCTAAGTCATGTTATTAAATTAATCACATCTTTTATTAATTTAATTTTAACATAAGTTCATAACATAATAAAAACTAACATAAACCATGAACCGGATCTAGGCTAGAAAACATGAACCGGACATGAATCGACACCGTACCCCGAACCAACTCGGGGTACCCCGTGTTCCCCTTGCTGCCGTGGGACCCACACGCACCAACAAAGACCATATGGTCTTGGTGGTGGTCGGCTTGGCAAACCGAAACCCCCTCGGGGTCGGTTGCAGCCTGCGGCCAAAACAAAACACCCCTTAAAACGACCCTTTGATTTAATTAATCATCAAAACATGTTAAATCTATGATTAATTATTATGTTTTTTATAAAAACATCACATGTTCATAATTAATAAAAGATTAAATTAAAAGAAAAGGTCTAAAAGGTTTTTACCGAATTCGTGGATCAAGAGAACGAAGAACAAACACGATCAATCACCAATTCTTCAAGATCAAGGATCAACAAACACTCCCTTTTTGTGTTTTGATGGTGGCGGCACAAAGGAGAAGGAGAGGAGAGTTTTTAGGTTTTTGCTAAAAATCTTTTGTAAGTTGTAAATGAGTAGTGAAAATCCCTTAAACCCCCTTTTAGTAAAATTTGATGGGCTAAGCCCATCCTCCCAACCACTTAAGGGTGGCTTAGTGGCAAAAAGATTTGTGACTATCACTCTAAAGTGTGTGAGGTCTCAAGTTCAATTCCCACTAGGTGCAAACAACCTTGAAGTGGCCACGCCAACCTCATGAAAAGTGAGGGCTTTACCTGGTTTGATTCTGTGTGGCGGTGGACTCAAACCCCGTAGATTAGTCGGTCAATGAGTCGGAAATCACGGTTACCAAAAAAAAAAAAAAAAAAAAAATAAGCCCATCCTCCCTCCCTATTTCGTGGTAATGGGGCCCACAAGGGGTAACCCGAATGTTTTTCCGTGTCTAAAATATTGGTGTGTTCTCGTGTTCGTGTTTTACGTGTTTTAATTAGTTATCGATCGTGACTTAATATATTTATTCGTGTTCGTAATAAATATATATACGTAACTAATATTAGCCCGTGATTTAATTACGTTCATGATTTCATGATCGCATGTTCGTGATTAATTATTGCTAAATAATTATTACGTGATCGTGCATATAAAATACTTATCGTGTTCTAACACGTACGTAATACGTAAACTCCTAACACGTAATCGTAATCATGCTATATTAGGAAAGTTTTTAACTAGTACGTACGATCCTAAGGGTACTATGCATGGTAAAAGCATGCGGGTTTTACAACTCTTCCCCCCTAAAAAGAATAATTCGTCCCCGAATTATAGATAACGTAACTGAAAGAGAAACATACCCGAATCAAACTGAGAGGGTATGTAAGATAAATTAATGTGCAGGTGACCTGGCAGAAAGAACGCGGAACGTGACATGTCTATAAAGGACATGGAACGTGACGTGGCTGAAAGGACATATCTAATTGATAAGAGAAAACGGATAAGAAGTCCGGATGAACTTGTCCGTTTCCAAGTGGCTTCCCTCTTGGAACGGTTCCTTTATAAGATCTTGACACGAATGATAAGTCTTGGTCCTCCTGACCTTGACTTGGAATACGAAGAAGTTCTTGGTTATCAACGTAAGGTAGATCCCCTAAATTCGATCGAGGGAATAAGAATTAACGTGTAAGAGTAACTGAAACATTATGGTGCAAAACAATCCAACTTAACTGTTAGCTAAAAACGATGCGCGAGACATAAAGAAACGTAGTACGTGAAAATTTTTGAACGTGATACGTGAAAAATTTTGAACGTGCTACGTGGAGATATGGCGAGTGTAGTATGAGTAAACATATCGTGATCCCTGATACGTGTAACATATCTTGATCATGATATGAGGAACGTGGAATGAACATGACATGTGAAACATATCGTGATCATAGCATATAATGACGGTAACGACAAACGCTAGAAGGTGAGACATAGATTATGACGAGAAACGTCTATCTAAGGATAGGCAGTTATACTAAACTTGGGTCTGGTCTCTCAAGTTCTTGCAAACTTCCTAGAATGAGAAGAAAATGAACGTAAAATCGTAAGCCAAAATACGATCATGAACGTGAACAGTGTCATGAACGCAAGCGCGAAAGCAAGTCGTGGAATCAGTATGAAGACGTGAAGTAATTTTAGGAGTACAATTGCGAATCTTTGTCTGACCCGATAGCTGAGGGATTACCAAATGATCGGATGAGCCTCGGCGTGGAATGTGTACGATCAATCCGTTGATTCTGAAATCCGTACGGATGTAAGGATTCTGCAGACTTGATCAAACTGTTTGCAATAACCCAGATAGCATCATGCTTCTTCTGAGTTTGCGTTAATCTGGTAACCAAAATCCGTGGAGATCTTGTCCCATTTCAATTCACAATTTCAGATGATGAAAACATCCTATTTTGTTGGTGTCCTATCTTAACCTGTTGGTATGTCAGGTACTTAGATATGAACATAACTGTATCTTGCTTCGTAGGACTTGATACATAGGAGTTTGCGAAACTCTGAGTTTCAGAATCTAGACTTATCCTAGCGTAGGATTTTCTATAACACCTAATGTAGTGTAGGGTTCTCTCCTTTACGCATAAGCTGAGTCATGGTAAGATTAACCATGCAAATCCATGTGATTCAGTGTGTTACTGTAATCAAACAGAATTGATATTGGAAAAATTTCCAGGGTAGAATTTCTCTTGTCATAGAGTTAGGCTTAGAGGAAATCAGGTTATCCTCAATGAAAACGCTGATGAATTTGTTTAGGAGTTCATGGAAACTCAATTTATTAAGTCCATAATGTTGTTGGAGCATTGATGAGACTAATTCAAACTCATAAATCTAGCATGACCGAGTCGTGCACGAATAACAGTCATGGACATGTCCTGCTCTTTCATCTGTTACTATTGGCAGCATGATCATGAATTCGATCTTGGAAAAGTGATTAACACTATAAGTTCGATTGGACATGTTGTCAATACGTGGAGGAGAATAACGGTCATGAATGGTGGTTTGTTTACGCCGACGGTAGTCGACACATAATCTCATGGTACCGTCCTTCTCCTTGTAAGTTCTTCTGGAATGTATGGGAAGATTTTGGAATAATCAACTGGCTAAGCGTAAAAGACTTAAGTGGTCGTGTCTTACTGACAGCTAGAAAATTTTAGCGGCCATGGCTAACAACGCACATGCTTGTAAGCATAGATAATTTGTACAGATTTTCCCGATGGAAAATCAAGCTGAATGTATTCAGGAGCTTGAACATTACTGTACATAATTATGAATCGTAGCATGGTGTGCTGTTCATAGTACATAATTAGGATAAAATTCATCTCGTGTCTGTCCGAGGAAATGCGTTAGCAACTTGGATCTCATCATTAAACTGAAGGAAAACCTTCGTATGCGTGGGAATACGAAAGGCGTCCTTCATGGTCATGAATATATGAACTATGGTGAAAGAAATGAAAGTGACATCGGCAACGTGACAGTTCTCACTGATGCGCCGATAATGGTATTGAAATTCTTGTGGCCTGATTAATACATGGCACAAAAAAATAGAAATACCCTTGGAGGGTACCCTGAATTTCTTAGAAATGTTCCATAGTTGGACGTGAGTCATGTGTCTTGACTCGTTTCTTGGAACTATAAGCATGACATATGTCTTGACTGGTGTCTTGACATGTGTCTTCAGGAGGAATACGTGAGACATGTGTCTTGACTGATGTCTTGACATGTGTCTCGAGATGTGAAACAAATATAACCACAATATAAGGTTATTATGCCAGAATTGACGGATCGGTTGGACTACTAATCCTTGTATTTCTGATCACGTCCGTGGACAGAGTTTCGGTTGCGATTTCTAGGTTAGTTGCTGTCATAGTAGTGATTACTACCGTCCTGTCTGTCAGTTCCATGATGGTCATTCTCATGACCGTGATTCATGTAACTATTCAGCTGAGTGGCCGGCTGGTACCGGTTTGCACTCATATGGCTGAAATGACAGCCGAATGACGTGTGACATGTAACTAAGAATTAGGGACAATGATTGATGGGAATCGTCTGATGGTGAAGCATCTTCTCGTCCAATTGCTTTGCTCCGACGCCTTTGTCTTCGTCTAGTAGGATCTCCAGGTTGTGAACAGCATCCGCATCTCGTAGCATCTCCGAACGTCAGCAGCGTCAACCTTTAGTAACATCTCCAAGTTATGAGCGGCATCAGCAATCTTGTAGAACATCAACAATTGAAAATACGCCTGAGGTGATTCAGAATCGACTAGCGAATACTCGTGAAGTATTGCAAGTGGAATACACATGGATTAAGGTACATGTGATACACATGAAATACGGTACGTGGAGTACATGTGGAATGCACATGAAATGATCGGTATGGAGTCGATCATTTATCATGATCTAAAGAAAGTATATCAATTAAACGGTTAGGAAAACCATCATGATAACCTGGCAATGCCAGTATATAACTCATTCTGGTTGCATAGAGAAACGCTAAAGTGTGGTTACACCAAATTCAACGATGATTCGCCTGACAGCATGATCAATGAAAACCAACCATGACTATCATGAAAGCAGAATTCAATGAAATCCAACAATGTCTTGTAGGACAACGTAAATAACAAAAGAGGCGTAAAACATAATCAACATGGAGACGGAATTATCATGAAGAAACATAAAACGATCTATCATAAAGGAGTGTATAACATAATCAGCATGAAACCGAAGTTAACCATGACAGTATGAAAACATACTTGACATAAAAACATAGTGACTTATAAGGGGACATGAAAAAAATTTATGCCAATTTAAATCATGAGAAAAATTTTATGCATGAAAACAGTGCATGAATGCATAATGTAGTTTATAAAACCTTTATATGTGCAAGGGAACGCCTATGGGTCGGTTCCAAAACAAAAGACATGGCGAGGGGACGCCTATGGGTCGGTCCCAAAGTTAAAAGTTTCGATAAAAGCACATGTGACTAAATAGGGCCAGTCCTGTACCAACCATTACTTAGTCATAATTCCTGCAACAGTGATACATGAAACATAAATCAATGAAACTCATATGTCAAAACTTATCAGAAAAAAATTTTTATGTGACTAATTATGAACTACTGGGGTTCAGTCCACATAGCCACAGTTCATGAGGAACATTATGCATGAAACAATGACACAAAACTAAATATGAATGACGGTTGTCCATCCATATTAGTAAAACAATATCGATGAAAACATCAAGGTTAAAACCTCAAGGTGCTGAAAACGTCATGGTTAAAACAACAATGCGCTGAAAACATCAATACGTGGAATAACAAGCGTTTGCTGAGGAAGCTCCTGGTGACTACTCACTAGTCATAGGTCAAGTTTTAGAGCCTACAGGTCGAAGCCTTGGCTCTGATACCATAATTGTAACACCCCATTTTGATAAATGGAATGTCACGCGTAACTATGGCGTGTCATCAAAGCATACAAGGATAAATGTATAAAACATTACATGACCATAGGGATAACCGGAATCAAACATCGGTTCCCAAACATAAGCCCAAAACATAATAAAGCAAAAGAAAAAGAATGAAAGACTACACAAGCATAAATATATAAATTCAAAAGGAAAAGAAGTCTCTAGCAGCCTCCATCCTATGCACGTCCTCCGAATGCTCGAGTCTTTCCTAGGGTACCTGCCGTTTTGGGACATGGAAAGGAAAGTAACGGCTGAGCAAAACGCTCAGTGCACGGATATAGACATAGTATAAGTGACTAAAACATAAGAGAGACTTAATAGCAGCGGAAATGTATAAGTCTTGGAAAACCTGGAACATGTTCATAAAACTGGTTTTATAGTTTGAAAAGCCTTATGTTTATCTTATGAAAACTGTTTAACATATTTTACCATTAGCCAATATAGGTCATGAAAATCCACCGTGCATGAATACTTGGAGGGGTGACCTCATCATGCAAATTAGAGGGGCTGCCTCTAATTTAATATACTGGTTTTTGGGTAGGAGGGATCAACTCCTTGTGAAGGATGCAAGGCACACACCACATTCACCATGTAATCCTGAATAAAAACATGTAACTAGGATGCACCCATACGCCCCACATGATAAATATAAATAAATGGCCAAAGCTGAAGGGACGCCACGAGCAATCACTCCGCCGTGGTGAAGTCATAACATCAGTGCCTCTAATATTATGGTTATGGTACCTCCATAACTAGGTGAAACTGGTCATGCATGTATATGGCTATAGGTAATCATATTTAAACATAAGCAATCAAACTCATACTTATACTACGGGAAAACAGTTGGCTGCATACGGGGAAATCCTAATAAGGAAAGAATGTCCATACGGAAAGGACGAGAATCCGTACCTTATGTCCAATGAACGAGAAAGACGAACTGCGAGAAATCCTACTTCCGAATCACTAGTGCTACATAAATACGTACATGAATAAGTAACTGCTTACTAAATACATAGCTAGTTTTATGTCATGTCTTAGCTTATTTTATGTGTTCTTACCATGTTTTACTGTTTCTAAGCCTTAACTGTGTTTTATCTTATATTCTGTTTAATCTGATAAGTATTTCTGGTATTTCATGTGTTATTATACTTACTGTGTAATAATAAGTAACTTTCCAAAAATAGCAGGTTTCCTAAAATAGAAAGTTTCCAAAAATAGAAATATTCCAAAAATAGAAAGTTTCCAAAAATAGAAAGTTTCCAAAAATAGAAAGTTACCAAAAATAGAAAGTTACCAATAATAGAAAGTTTTCAAAAATAGAAAGTTTCCAAAAATAGAAAGTTTCCAAAAATAGATTTACTGCTTAAAATAGATAAGTTTCTAAAAATAGAAAGTTTCCATAAATAGATTTGCTGCCTTAATTAAATAAGTTTCTAAAAATAGATTAGCTGCCTTAAATAAATAAGTTTCTAAAAATAGCTGGTTTCCATAAATAGATTAGCTGCCTTATTTAATTAAGTTTCTAAAAATAGAAAGTTTCCATAATTAGAAATAAGCTGGTTAAATAAGCTAAGTACATAAGCCTAAGTGTTTTTCATGATTATTTTCTAAGTCATATGGTATAATGTATAGTTTAATAATTATTTCATGTAATTTAATTAAACTATAGGTTATAATATTTAATTAAAGTATAACATGTTTTTAATTAAATAAGTTAAATACTTAGGTTAAAATATGTACTATTATATATTAATAATATAACCTAAGTCATGTTAATTAATTAATTATATCCATGGTTTTAAAATAATTAATTAATCATAAGTCTTAAATATATAAATACTTAGGTTAAAATAATTTCATGTTCATTAATAATTAAATAACCTAAGTCATGTTATTAAATTAATCACATCTTTTATTAATTTAATTTTAACATAAGTTCATAACATAAAAAAAACTAACATAAACCATGAACCGGATCTAGGCTAGAAAACATGAACCGGACATGAATCGACACCGTACCCCGAACCAACTCGGGGTAACCCGTGTTCCCCTTGCTGTCGTGGGACCCACACGCACCAACCAAGACCATATGGTCTTGGTGGTGGTCGGCTTGGCAAACCGAAACCCCCTCGGGGTCGGTTGCAGCCTGTGGCCAAAACAAAACACCCCTTAAAACGACCCTTTGATTTAATTAATCATCAAAACATGTTAGATCTATGATTAATTATTATGTTTTTTTATAAAAATATCACATGTTCATAATTAATAAAAGATTAAATTAAAAGAAAAGGTTTAAAAGGTTTTTACCGAATTCGTGGATCAAGAGAACGAAGAACAAACACGATCAATCACCAATTCTTCAAGATCAAGGATCAACAAACACTCCCTTTTTGTGTTTTGATGGTGGCGGCACAAAGGAGAAGGAGAGGAGAGTTTTTAGGTTTTTGCTAAAAATCTTCTGTAAGTTGTAAATGAGTAGTGAAAATCCCTTAAACCCCCTTTTAGTAAAATTTGATGGGCTAAGCCCATCCTCCCTCCCTATTTCGTGGTAATGGGGCCCACAAGGGGTAACCCGAATGTTTTTCCGTGTCTAAAATATTGGTGTGTTCTCGTGTTCGTGTTTTACGTGTTTTAATTAGTTATCGATCGTGACTTAATATATTTATTCGTGTTCGTAATAAATATATATACGCAACTAATATTAGCCCGTGATTTAATTACGTTCATGATTTCATGATCGCATGTTCGTGATTAATTATTGCTAAATAATTCTTACGTGATCGTGCATATAAAATTCTTATCGTGTTCTAACACGTACATAATACGTAAACTCCTAACACGTAATCGTAATCATGCTATATTAGGAAAGTTTTTAACTAGTACGTACGATCCTAAGGGTACTATGCATGGTAAAAGCATGCGGGTTTTACAACTGGTCTTTTAGCTAGATTAAGTTTTAAAGCTTAAAGCTCGATTTGTTTTTATCTCGTTAGTTAGTCGATAAAATTGACAACTTTATCGGCTAATTAGTTTGATAAAAATTTTGAAAGCTATAAGCTTTTGATTTAATTTAGTTATTAGATCGGGTGTTTAATTTTTCATCTCCGGTTCATCATTACGGGTTAAATTCTCTATCTCTTTTCTTATCATTATTTCGTTTTATATATGTTCGTTAATGTTGCTTTGTTGATTTCTATCTTTAATATCAAGTTTAGAGTAGTTTATTTATGCTTGTTTAATTTTGCACCTTTATTATCATTAGTCGGTATTTGTAGTTTAATATTCGTAGTTTAATTGTCGTTTTTATATCATTTAATATTCTTTGTCATTAAAATTATTAGTTTTATAAATTAAAAATCAATATCTCTTTTATTTGAGCATCAAAATTTAGACATAAACGCGGATTTCCATTCACACTTCGTCAGAACTACGATAACCTTTCGGGTGTACGAAAATGACTCAACCAGATATATTTATCCTCATACCTTGTTAGCGTCTTTTTGGATAGACTTTCTCCATTATCTTTAGGGGAGTAATTGCTTTTCGTTGTGTGTATCAATCCTTCATATTGATTTTGGAATAATGATTCTTCACATCATCTTGGATCTTTAGCAACAAAATAGAGCTCATCATGCCTTGTTAGGGCCTTTTTGGATCTTCGCCAATCTTCGCGTCCCGCTTCAATAAGTTATGCCTTGGCTATGAACTCTATTCAACCCCGAGCAACTTTTAAATGATCTTGGGCTAGAAGCTAAGTAATCCTTTCAAATCGTACGACCTTACTTATTGCAATTAATTTATTCCTAATGCATTGATCTTATGGGAGAAAAAGCCACGATTAAAAACATATGAGTTTTTGAAAGAACATTTTCATGTTCTAGGTTTAGCATGATCACTTGTCTAACTCCTATCACTTCTCGTTCTTCACTATTTAAAGACCTCTAATTAAAGAGACACGTGAATACTTAGCCATGCAAGTCAAAATTTAAGCCAAACTTGGGTTAGCTTCATTAAGACTATATTAAATCGAAGTTTTGGGTTTTCAAGTCACCTATAGGATCTTGCACTTTCTTAGACTTTTTCAAGTTTAAAGAATGCATTTTAAAGTTCCTTTGATAAGTGACTTTCTAGGATCAATTATAGGAACTTGCGAAAAGTTCTTGTTCATAACCCGTATGAGCTAAGACTTTCGCATTTTAAAGTTCCCTATATAAAAGTCTAGCAAATCTTGATTTAAGCGGGTTAAGGAATGTAAAGGGCTCCAAATGCCCATCAAGTCAAAAATTAACTCTTATTCTACCCATCGAAAAATATACATTCGTGTCTTAAAAACACTTACAAAAACTAAGAAAAATTTTAAAATTTGGCCATTTTTTAGCCTTATTAGCAACAAAACAAAACAAAATGTTGAAAGTTGGAAAACGTGAGGGCGTAGCAAGGCAAGTATCTATTCACCCCCCCCCCCCATACTAAAATTAAACATTGTCCTCAAGGTTTCGAGTCTAAAGGTGGAGCACCCCCGTACTAGAAACGAAGAGTCGAATGCTTATGATCTAGCATGGAAAGGGTGATCAGCAATATATCTAAAGCCGTTTATGAATTATGCTAAAAGATAATTGTTAGAACAATAAAGGATATGTCATAGATTCGTGAAAAACTCTTCAACCAAACGATCGAGGCTCACGTAAACGAACACAAGAGTCTTAAATCGTGGCGATGATGATGATCTAGATAACACATTCACAAAAAACCACGAGACAACGAGTTGGAAGGGCACAAATCCCCTCTCATTAACTACATTAGAAAGCATAATATGTACAATGGATAGGCATGGGATCTCCCCCACGAGGCACCTCGTTTTTTATTACCGAGTCATGATCGACGTCGAAGTGCCGGTCAAAAATAACCTAATTACCTTATACTAGATAGGGTAAGCGGGTATCGATCCACGAGGAATATGTGGTTTTAATTTAAGTTTTGGGGTGATCACTGATCAATAAAGGTTTTGGTTTTGAAATCTGACAACTAAAATACTTTTGATAATAAAAATGCGGATTAAAAATTAAAATAATTATTAAGCTAATAATAAAGCTAGAAAAATAAAATAAAGATGTAAACAATTAAAAGAAAAATGCAATTTCTTCCAGCTCCTAATATTTATGGTTGATCACACTTATGGATTATCGAAACTTTTTAGAACCGATTACAAAGATTATTTTGATTTAATATGAATGAATTAATGTTGGCATTTATTATGTTTATCAATGACTCGCGATAATAAATCTTATATTAATCCAACCAATAATTATGTTTTAACAATTTATTTAGGTATAATTTATATCAATTATACGACCTTTTTTTTAACTAAATAAAATAAGTATGAACCGTTAACTAACAATAAATTGTCTTGCATAAATAATTAAACATAATATTAAATCAATAATAATAATTTATAAATAAATCATAAATCAATGTAATAAAAATATGATAACCCAAAAGTAATGCAAACCATAAATAAAGTTACCAGAAGGAATTACAACAAAATTAGTCGGACATCGCGGTACACTCAACCCGCTGTTCACTGTTCATCGTCTTTTTTTTACTTTTGCGGCTGAATTGATGAATCAATGTTCCAATATTCAATCAAAAAGGCAGCCGAATAATGAATAATGTGAGGTGAATGGTTTTTCTTTTCCTTTGTGATACTCCTCAACAAGACACGAATATTGGTCTCCAAAAAAACGGCTGACCTCCAATCTCCTTTTTTTTCTTTTTTTACAATGTGGCTAACAAACGTTTTCCTAGTCGTCTTTTGGTTTTCAACTTCTTCCCCTCTTTTGTTTCTTCTTTTTTTTCTTTTTATAATATCCACCGGTGGGTTATTGGGTATTGGGCCCAAAAATTATTTTTTCTTTCCTTTTTCTTTTCCTTTTATTCTTTTATCATATAATAACTTTGGCCTAATAAAAAATAACCCAACATCAATAATTGCTCGAACGAAGCCCGGACAAATAAAAAATGACCGAAAATATTGCGACGCGCTCAAATCTTTTTCTTCAATATTTCTTCTTCATTTATTGACGCTCACAATGTCTTTTCTCCAAAAAATTAATTAAGCGGTCATTTTATTCCATTTCGCTCGTAACCTACATAATCACAAAACACATTAAAAGTACATGTATAACGAAAAATAAATATATAATTATACTAAATTAACATGCTATTAGGTGTATGCAAAATACACCAATCAGATCCCCTCGCACTTAACCTTTACTTGTCCCAAGTAAAAATAAAATAAAAATATACAAGCATGTTAATTTCATAATTTTTAATCATACTATTGAAATTTCATCAAAAAGATCACATTCAACCTAATACACTAATAACCATCCTACATGAAAAATAATCCAAAATGATTACCAATATTTTTGTCCTTCTTAAACACTTAGCATAACCATTCCCATTGATTCCATTTACTTTATGTTTCATATAATTAACCATGTGTCCAACGTACCTAATACACACCTATAATCAATCTAAACATTAATCTAAAACAAGAGGTGAGAATATTGTACACCTTTTATAACATTGGAGTTTATATACCATAAGAGCGCATCTTAAGCCATCATACTTTAGCTTACTTACTTTCACCTCCTCTTTTTTTTTCACAAAATTTTTTTCATTTTTTTTCTTTCATTTTTTTCACATCACACATAAGCTCTTTTTTTAGCCATTCGGGACCGTTTCTTATACAAGTCATCCTGAACGCTTTATACACTCCTTTTTAAGGTTGATATAATCACCAATTATTCAGAAAAATGAATATCTATCCTATAGGTGCATACTAAGACACATTGGCACATGAGAACCGGTTAATTAAGTCTGTTTAACTAAATGGGAACAGTTATACTTCGTGCCTACTGGTACATCACATATGGAATTATCTACCACATAGTATAATTATACAATGCACTAAATTAAACTATCTTTCTAATTTCATTACAATAATACAAGGATTGGGTTATTTCACATAAAATTGTCTCAGCTAAGTGCAATGCTATCCATCATAAAAATTGGCGTCTGTCCCATGCTAACAACTAAAGTATCACCTTGCGCGGGTGACGAATCAGTAGGCAAGCCCAGCATATGACTACCACTAATAATTATGACAGTTCTCCAACTCTTTTCTAAGGCCACCGTGCGTGGGCGGCGAGCCGAATAAGATCAATTTCAAGTGTCCTAACCCAACTATTACATTACTATATTTCATATTATTTATTCAAACTTTCTACTCGATCTAAGCAAAGGTAAGTAGAGGGAATTCAACCGGCGAGGTTTGATCATCTAAATTATACATATGCCTAACTACATGCAAACAATCAAATCAATTTATAACCAACTTATACAATGGAATCGGGTGCACCTGATAATTATGGCCAAATCCTCTAGCTTGCTCCAATAAATCATCCACAAGCTAATCTTCAGAATCTGTAAATACTCAACAAACATATATGTAGAAGAAACTTCCACATCTAATTAGCACAAGACTCTTATAATGTGATTTAAAAATTTTAAAAAATTTTAATTTTTTTCCCAAAAATCACATTTTAACCCATTTTGACCAAAATTTCACACAAAAATATGTAACACATGTGCCACCCCCCTCAACTTAAAGCATTGCATTGTCCCTAATGCAAAACTTTAAATTGAAATTTTGGTTAAAAATCAATTTGACAAACTCACAAAAAAAATAAAAATAAAACCCTAACTCACTTTCGTAGGAATCACAGTTGCATTTAGCGTATGCAACAAGCCTTTAAACCACTCGGTAGCCCGACTAGACGAGTTTTGTCTCGTGAGGGTTTGTAGTGAACACAGCCACAAAGTTCCACAAACCACGGGTTGTGATAGGTGTGAAAACACCCATCCTTTTACCACTTAATTCTGGCTAAAACAAGACCAAAACACGTATTTAATATCATTTGTTTGGAATTATGCGTGGTTTTTGTGTTTATTGTGTTTTCAGAGTCAGCCGGATGATTACTGAAGAAAACATGGGATTGCACGGGTTTTATCAAGGAAAAAGACTCAAGACGAAGTCTATTGTCCAAGAGATGCAAAAGATTTGAAGTCATTGTGCCTATTTGAAGATTTATCGAAGAATAGAGCCAAAGATGGAAGATTCATATATGTCGAAGAACTCGAGTCTATTAAACAAAAGATTATAAGACGAGTTGGAATTATACACCGACACTTCTCAAATCTAAGTCGGAAACGTTTATTTAAAGAAGCGTGAAGACTAAAGAAGGAAGAAGAAAAAGAAGCCCAAGCCAAAGCCCAATCAAAAAGCCCACCACCATCACACGCCTATATATATGGTTCCACTTCACAAAAATTGACACTTAGTTTTTACACTTAGTTTTTAGGTAGTTTCTAGTTTTAGAGAGAGAAAGTTCTAAACTTTCTCTCACTAGATTTCATCTTTTTCCATTCGGGATCAAAACTTTGTATTACTTTTTCATTAATGAAATTCAAGTTTTTATCTTTGAATCTTTAATCTCATCCTTCCTTTCTTTTACTTTTATTGATTTTGGTACAAATCTCGTATGATCCGTGTTGTTCATCAATGATTTGTGCTTAAAAAGTTGATTTCTTTTTATGTTTCCTTAAGTTTATACACTAATAAGCTTTAAGATCCTTGTTCTTTTTGGCTTATTGGTTGATTTAGCTTATTTTACTTTTTAAAGTTCTTATGAAAAGTTCATCTTTTTATTGATTTGATTTAAAAGTTGTTTATTTGAAGCCTAGATTAAGTGTTTTTAGTGCTTATTTGATCAGCTTTTAGTTGGATTCGAGTTTGTTTTGGGAGTTAGCTTATTCCATAAGCTTATTTCCTTGGCTTTTTACTTGAATTTGCACCATTTTCGGAAAGTTCCGACCTTGTTTTCCGACCAAGAGCATCCCCCTTTTCCGATCGTACGATCGGAAAAGGGTTTAGTGGATTCCGACGGTGAGCATTTCTCCATATTCCGATTAGGCCAAGCTACTGGGTATTCCGATCTGCATACTTTTAAACATTCCGATCAATCCTTTTTCCCAACATTCCGATTTGGGTTATTTTTGGATTATTCCGATTAGCAAGTTTTGCATATTCCGATTGTTTCTTCCCTGGATATTCCGATCGCTCCTCCTTGTCATCATTCCGATCAGTTGATCGGAATACATTCCGATTGGTGCTATTTTTCCCTATTCCGATCCACTTGTTTTGCTTTGTTCCGTTCTTACTTTCTTTTAGTACTTTTCAATTAAGTTCATATTTTTACAAAGTTTTCCAAGTGTTAGTTTTTATTGAAGATTCATTTATTTCTCTATTATAATCTTTAAGTTTACAAGCATTTATCTTTAAACTCATCTTTTAACGCTTTAAGTTTACTCTTCGACGCTTAATTAATAGTTATTAAATTAAAATAGATAAACAAACCATCACCTTTTCATTAACCAAGAACAAATCATTCCACTTAGAGCCTAGATCAATTCGAGAGGATATCGAGAGACATAAAATTGAACCATATACAAAAGTCATGTATCAGGTTGCCTTCCGTGAAGCGCTAAGTTTACCGTCTTCAGCCAGACATAACTCATATGAGCTATTGAGACGGTTGGAGTGGTTCCATGTAAACCACATCCACCGTTTCCATCTGATCACTCTCCAACTCAACATACGGCTTTAAACGGTGTCCATTAACTTTATAATCCAACCCATCATAGAAGACTTTGACAAGCTCCCATTTTGGAACATCGTGATGAGGGCAAGTTCTTAATAACTCCTTAAGTCTACTAAATGCTCCATGAAACTGCTCGCCTGGGATTTGACGAAAGGATTTAATCTTATTTCTAATGGCAGCAGTTTTACTTATAGAATAAAATTCCTCAAGAAAAGCAGATTGCATTTCAGACCATGAGTTAATACTACCTGGCTCAAGAGATGAGAACCAGTCCTTAGCTTGATCTTTAAGAGAAAAAGGAAAAAGGCGAAGTCTTACCTCATCCTTGGTAATGTTATTAACCTGATGTGTGTCAGCAATTGAGAAGAATTCTCGCAGATGTGCGTATGGATCCTCACGACCTCTAAACACTGGCAAAATTGCAATGAGGTTCGGCTGGATCTTGAAGCTACTTGTAACCCCTTTAACCGGATCCGGATAAACGATAGGCGAGGGATCCTCGAAGATCCCCGGCCGGTAATAAGAATCAACACCCCGTGGTGGGGATTCTTCTCCGCTACTACTTCCGTTAGCATCTCCGCCAACATCTTCGTCACCTGGCATCTTACTATCTTATAAAAGAGATTGGTATCTCTTTCCTATTTAATGTTTAAGTAGTACAAATATAAAAGCTTAATGTACAAGTTAATTAAACATCATTTTTTCTAAATTTTAAGTATAACATAGCTTATATGGTACAACTATTGAATTCACCTATAAATTTATTGTTATAAATTAATATAGTATATGTTACAAGTATACATTAATTAAAGTATTAAACACCATAATTAATGTATTTTTTAAATATTCTTAAAATAAAAAAATACATATTATTGTACTTATTTTATAAACAAATAAAACACCAGAATTTCATAAAATTTATATGCTAACAAGTTGATTATACATATGTTTAAAAATAGGACCGAACCAACGGTTCACCATCGGTCAGACTAGCCAATAAAAACTGATAGAAAATGAAACGAAGATAACAAGGCGGAAGCTATATATACGGGTGAACAAGATCGAACTAGGATGATTTTTTATTATTCTACAGTTAAATAGTTTATCGTTTTTTGTTTGGTGACGCTTAAACTTTAATAACAGGATACCCATAGCCGCAACGCGCGAGTACCCATCTATATTTTATGATACATAGTGTTCAACAATTAAAGCACAAAAAAACTTCATATAACTTACAACTTGGTGACACATACGGTTTTAAAATCGAACAAGGTGAACAGGTTTAATCAAAAACTAGAGAAAACCGGCCGAAACTAATGCAAATAACCGAACCAAATCTGACTGAAATTATTTTTTTACCTTTCTCCGATTAATCACAGGGTACCCGCCGCTGCATCGCGCGGGTACCCTGCTAGTTTCAATGAAAAGCTCTGCTAAACCTGAAAAATCAAGATTAGTAGAAAACTGTCGAAACGTCTTCCTTCTTAACCTTGCACTTTTCTCAACCTCAGGATCGTAAGATAACGGTGATGTTCGTCCCGATCTACGTGTGCGCATACACTAACCTGCACACTCACAAGAAACAAAACAAAACAAAACAAAACAAAACAAACAAACAAACAAGAAAAATAAAAATCTTTTTGTATTTTTTATTTATTTTTTAAGAAAAATATTAACAAAAAACTTAGACAAAAAGCTCACTGATCCCCGACAGCGGCGCCAAATTTTTTATCGACGTCGAAGTGCCGGTCAAAAATAACCTAATTACCTTATACTAGATAGGGTAAGCGGGTATCGATCCACGAGGAATATGTGGTTTTAGTTTAAGTTTTGGGGTGATCACTGATCAATAAAGGTTTTGGTTTTGAAATCTGATAACTAAAATACTTTTGATAATAAAAATGCGGATTAAAAATTAAAATAATTATTAAGCTAATAATAAAGCTAGAAAAATAAAATAAAGATGTAAACAATTAAAAAAAATTCAATTCCTTCCAGCTCCTAATATTTATGGTTGATCACACTTATGGATTATCGAAACTTTTTAGAACCGATTACAAAGATTATTTTGACTTAATATGAATGAATTAATGTTGGCATTTATTATGTTTATCAATGACTCGCGATAATAAATCTTATATTAATCCAACCAATAATTATGTTTTAACAATTTATTTAGGTACAATTTATATCAATTATACGACCATCTTTTTTTTAACTAAATAAAATAAGTATGAACCGTTAACTAACAATAAATTGTCTTGCATAAATAACTAAACATAATATTAAATCAATAAAAATAATTTATAAATAAATCATAAATCAATGTAATAAAAATATGATAACCCAAAAGTAATGATCAAATTATAAATAAAGTTACCAGAAGAAATTACAACAAAATTAGCCGGACATCGCGGTACACTCAACCCGTTGTTCACTGTTCATCGTCTTTTTTTTTTTACTTTTGCGGCTGAATTGATGAATCAATGTTCCAATATTCAATCAAAAAGGCAGTCGAATAATGAATAATGTGAGGTGAATGGTTTTCCTTTTCCTTTGTGATACTCCTCAACAAGACACGAATATTGGTCTCCAAAAAACGGCTGACCTCCAATCTCCTTTTTTTTCTTTTTTTATAATGTGGCTAACAAACTTTTTCCTAGTCGTCTTTTGGTTTTCAACTTCTTCACCTCTTTTGTTTCTTCTTTTTTTTCTTTTTATAATATCCACCGGTGGGTTATTGGTATTGGGCCCAAAAATTATTTTTTCTTTCCTTTTTTTTCCTTTTATTCTTTTAGCGTATAATAACTTTGGCCCAATAAAAAATAACCCAACATCAGTAATTGCTCGAACGAAGCCCGGACAAATAAAAAATGACCGAAAATATTGCGACGCGCTCAAATCTTTTTTTTCAATATTTCTTCTTCATTTATCGGCGCTCACAATGTCTTTTCTCCAAAAAGTTAATTAAGCGGTCATTTTATTCCATTTCGCTTGTAACCTACATAATCATAAAACACATTAAAAGTACATCTATAACGAAAAATAAATATATAATTATACTAAATTAACATGCTATTAGGTGTATGCAAAATACACCAATCAAGTCATGAGCTCGACTCGATCCCCTCAATGCTAATTATCATTGGGGAAGGTGACTTGGTCGAGGTCGTCCAACGAAGGGACTTCCCCACCGAATTAGTGCTTAAGCGTATGTCCATTCACCTTAAAATTAGGACCATCATTTTGAGCTAGCTCGATGGTCCCATAAGGAAATACTTGTTTTATGGTGAACGGACCCGACCAACGATATTTCAATTTCCCGAAAAATATCTTTAAACTAGAGTTAAAAAGTAACACTTGATCACCAACGTTATAAACCCGGTTTTTAGTCTTTGAATCATGAAACTTTTTAGTCTTTTCTTTAAAAATCAATGAATCTTCATAAACTTTATCTCTTAATTCATCCAATTCATTAAGTTGTATTTTCCGGTGATCTCCCGCGGTCTTCAAGTCATAGTTGGCATGCTTTAGGGCCCAATATGCCTTATGCTCCAATTCAATAGGCAAATGATAATTCTTTCCATAGACCAACTTATAAGGAGTACAACCGATAGGTGTCTTATAAGCGGTCTGAAAGGACCATAAAGCGTCATCGAGTTTGTCGAACCATGAAGCATGGTTTTCTCCAATCGACCTCTCTAAAATCCTCTTCAAAGCTCGGTTTGAAACCTTGACTTGCCCACTCGTTTGCGGGTGATAAGCCGTAGAAAGACGATGTGTAACTCCATATTTCTTTAGAACCTTTTCGAATTGGTCATTACAAAAATGGGTTCCACGATCGCTTATAATAGCACGAGCGGTTCCAAACCGAGAGAATAGTTGCTTCAAAAACTTTACTACCACACGAGCATCATTAGTAGGTAAAGCCTTGGCTTCCACCCACTAAGAAAGGTAGTCGACGGCGACGAGGATATACATGTTTCCGTGAGACGATGGGAACGGCCCCATAAAGTCAATGCCCCAAATGTCGAAAATCTCACACACTTGAATTATGTTTTGCGGCATTTCATCCTTTTGCGACGATTTTCCTTGGCGTTGGCAAGAATCACACGACTTTACAAGTGCGTGTGCATCACGATAGATCGTAGGCCAAAAGAAGCCGACATCGAACACTTTCTTAGCCGTGAGATTAGCACCGTGGTGACCACCCATGGGTCCCTCGTGACAAGCTCTAAGGATGTTAGAAGCTTCGGTACCAAAGACACAATGTCGAACGAGTTGATCCGCACAAACCCGAAAGAGATAAGGGTCGTCCCAAAAATAGAACTTGACGTCACGAAAGAATTTTCTCTTTTGTTTTGTCGCCATACCCTTGATTATGAAGTTCCCCGCATGGTAATTTGCAATGTCGGCAAACCATGGGGTGTTTTCTTTTGAATTCACTACACCGAGAGTCTCGAGAGGAAATTTTTCGGTAATTTCCTTGTTCTCGAAAACATCTTTGTGAGGTTCTTCTAGACGAGAGAGATGATCGGCCGCTAGATTCTCGGCTCCTTTTTTGTCAAGCACGGTGACATCAAATTCTTAGAGGAGGAGCATCCAACGAAGCAATCTCAGCTTAGCATCTTTCTTAGCTAAGAGATACTTGATAGCCGAATGGTCCGTATACACGATGCTTTTAGTTATGACGAGATAAGGTCGGAATTTCTCAAAAGCATAAACCACGGAGAGGAATTCCTTTTCCATTGTGGTGTACTTAAGTTGAGCCTCGGTCATCGTCTTTCTAGCATAATGGATAGGACGGAAGTGATTTTCATAACGTTGCCCTAAGACGGCCCCTATTGCATAATCACTTGCATCGCACATGATTTCAAAGGGTAATTCCCAATTAGGAGCAACAAGAATGGGAGCTTCGGTGTGTTTCCTTTTAAGAGTTTCGAAAGCTCTAACACAATCCTCATTGATGTTAAAAGGATCATCCTTCTCGAGAAGGTGTGTCATAGGTCGAGAGATTTTCGAAAAATCTTTGATGAAACTACGATAAAAGCCCGCGTGGCCTAGGAAACTCCTAACTCCCTTGACGGTTTTTGGATGAGGTAACTTGGCGATGACGTTTATCTTAGCTTTATCGACCTCAATCCCCGCTTTCGATACCTTGTGCCCTAAGATGATTCCTTGTTTACACATAAAATGACATTTTTCCCAATTAAGCATAAGGTTGGTTTCTTCACAACGTTTTAACATTTTCTCGAGATTAGATAAACACGACGTGAACGAATCACCATACACCGAAAAGTCATCCATGAATACTTCCATCGACTTCTCGATCATATCATGAAAAATAGCCATCATACACCGTTGAAACGTACCCGGTGCATTGCAAAGTCCGAAAGGCATTCTACGATAACCAAACGTTCCATAAGGACACGTAAACGTAGTTTTCTCTAGATCACGAGGGTCAATAGGGATTTGAAAGTAACCAGAAAAATCATCTAAAAAGCAATAGAATTCATTTCCCGCAAGTCGCTCCAACATTTGATCCATGAAGGGCAAGGGAAAGTGGTCTTTACGAGTGGCGTCATTTAACTTTCGGTAGTCAATACACATCCTCCAACCGGTCACAACATGAGTGGGAATTAACTCGTTGTTTTCATTGGGTACAACGGTTATTCCTCCCTTCTTAGGGACACAATGGATTGGGCTCACCCATGGGCTATCGGAGATAGGATAAATCATTCCCGCGTCAAGAAGTTTTAGACTTCCTTTTTGATGACATCGTGAATTTTGGGGTTTACCCTTCTTTGACTTTGAATTACGGGTTTGTAGTCCTCCTCCATTAAAATCTTGTGAGTACAAATTTTTGGGTCAATACCCTTAATGTCGGAAATTCTCCACGCAATTGCCCCTTTATAAGCTTTGAGAACTTTCAAAAGTGCGGTTTTTTCATTAGCAAGATCTTTTGCAATAATAACCGACAACTTGTCATCACCTTCCCAAAATGCGTATTCAAGGTGAGATGGAAGATCTTTCAATTCAATGATTGGCGGTTCCTCGATCGAAGATTTTTGTTCAACACTCATAACTTCCATTGGCGGAAGAAATGGGGGAATGAGAGTATCATTACCAATAATCACCTCATCTTCATTGTCGACTTCATTTGAAATAAAATCGCCTCCTTGGAATGGAGTGAGATTTGGTGTAGAATTAGCAAGAATCAAATCCAAAATAGTGGGATTACCACTTGACGAACTATCAGAAAAACCTAACACTTCTTGTGAAAACTCATCGCAAACCACATCGACTAAGTCAATATGGTTGATGGTAGCGATTGCATAAACATGAGAAGGTGTAGAGTTTTAAGTAGCGTTTATAACAAGTTCCTCTTCGTTGAATCTCAAAGTAATAGTTCTTGCATGAACCTCGATAAGCGATCTCGATGTGCCTAAAAATGGACGACCTAAAATTAGAGGAACTTGAGGATCCGCGGGGATGTCAACTACTATAAAATCAACGGGATAGTATAACTTCCCTACTTTCACGAAGACGTCTTCGGCTAATCCACATGCTAAAATCGTAGAATGATCGGCCATCTCGATAGACATGTTCGAAGGAGTAAGAGCCGGAATCGAAAGCGATTTCCAAATGGAAAATGGCATCAAATTAATGCTCGCGTCAAGATCCGCCAAGGCGAGGCATTCTTTCATATCTTGTATATCACAAGGAATGAGAAACTTCCTGGGGTCACCAACTTTTTCCAGTATTCGATTAAGATAAACCGAAGAACAATTAGATAGCTTTGAAAGCTTCTCCTTATCATTCATCATACCTTTAAAAGTGGGAAGCGAAACGAGGCATGTATAACAACGCGTCGGCTAAACTCACATTAAAATGCACTTGTTGAAACATTTTTATAAAAAGCTCAATTTGTTGTTTGTTACGTTATTGCATTTTCTCTTTGTTTCGTCGCGATGGGTAAGGTAAGGGTGGTGTGGGTTGGGGCATAGGCAACGGCCTTGGAATCTTGGGTTCCACAATTGGTATTGGTTCAACCGTAGGTGTGATATGAGCGGTACTTAGTGGGCTTGTAATATGCTCCTTTTTTACCATCACCTCAGGCTCTTTCTCGATTTCCTTCTCCGTAGAAGTACTAGGACGAGAGATTGGTTCCTTGAAAGTTTTACCACTACGAGTAGTAATAACCATCATTTCTCCCTTCGGGTTTGCAATGGTATCACGAGGAAGACCACCCGAGGAAGAGGGTTTACACATGATTGCTTCAAACATTTTAGCCATTCGATCTTCAAATTTTGATTGCCTTATATCCGCTTTTAACAACTCTTGTTTAATCTCATGTTGACCTTGTTCCATCTTTTATTGATTTTGTTGAAAACGTTGAACGTTTCCTTCCATTTTATTAGCATGAGTTTTCAATTCATTAGCAAGTTCGTTTTTAAGCTCGTTTTTCAACTCGGATCTTTAGCTAATCATTTCACGTTGCATGTTATCAAACTTAGCATCGTTTGCTTTTGCATAATCCAAAAGTTCTGCATTAAGATTTTTAGTGTGAGAATTTTGAAAACCTTGTGTAGTGTTTTGAAAATCACGGTTTTGGTTTTGATTTTGAACTTGCCCATTCCCACTTTGGTAATTACCCTTGTTGTAGTTACGTGAATTGCCATGATAACCACTATTTTGATTGTTGTTTCGATAGTTGTTAGCATTTTGATTTTGAGGAGCTTGATTTGGGCGGGAACCTTGGCCGTTTTGGTTGTAAGTTCCCATTGCTACGTAAGCACTCGAAGTGTTACCACCAG
Source organism: Glebionis coronaria (assembly GCA_025667525.1). Taxonomy (NCBI): domain Eukaryota; kingdom Viridiplantae; phylum Streptophyta; class Magnoliopsida; order Asterales; family Asteraceae; genus Glebionis; species Glebionis coronaria. Next base: position 393,938,316 of record CM046882.1, read on the forward strand.
CGGTAATGCACTCGGAAAGATCATGAGCTCCACCACAAGATAAACAAATCTTTTCGACCGCTTTAACCGATGCGGAATTCAAAGCATCTTGTGCTTTCCGTTGTGTCATAAGCGTCGAAAATCTATCGAAAAACCGATTTTCCTCATTTGCTTCATCATGTAAGGAATTCATGTTACGAGACGATGACGATGATGATGAACCCATATTGGCAACACTCAGTGTGTTACGAGGGTTATAAACCTTAGATCTATTCTCGATAATCTTTAAAGCCTCATCGGTCGTTTTGCACAAAAAATTACCACCCGCGGCGGCATTCAAGTAATCTCGTTCATGATCATTTAGCCCATTATAAAAAGTATCAATTTGATGCAATTCTGAAAAATCATGGTGAGGACATTCATGTAACATTTCTTTAAATTGTTCCCATGCCATTGAAAAAATTTCATTATTACGTTGTGTAAACCTTGAAATCTCATTTTTTAAATGTGTTGTCTTAGATGGTGAAAAAAATTGGTTCACAAACTTAGACCCCATGTCAAAGTCGAATTTGGCGGTTCTTTCTCGAGCCAAATTTTTGCGGGTCCATCTAACGAGTATGGAAACAACATCATCTCAATGGCGTCATGTGGAACATCCTTAAACTTGCTTGTTGCGGTGAGACGATTGAAATTCCGTATGTGATAATGTGGGTTGTCTTTTTCATGACCTCGAAACTTGTTTGCTTGTAGCATCGACATTAAACCCGTCTTAATCTCGAAATTCTCCGCAAGGATGGCGAGAATCACAATAGCTTCTCCAAAACCCTTGGTTGGTGCTTGAAGCAACTCCATCATAGTACGATTAGCCATAGTGACTATTGGTTCTACAACAGGTTCGACAATTGGAGTTTCTTCTTCAATCAAATTTCCTTGGTTTTGGCGACGTTTGCGAGCTCTTTTTGCTTGATTACGAGTTTGCATAAACGTGACGTAGAACGTAGAGGTGAGCAAAGAAGATTCTTTTGGGTGTTTTGTGGATTTTCAATTTTTTTGTGTTTTTGATTGTTTTAATTTTTTTTGGATTTTGTGTGTATTCGTAGACAACAATCTACCAAATCTCTCCTCGAATCAAACTCTTGATTAAAGAAGCCTCAAAATAATGAAAACGATCACGTGAAGTGAACGCCTTCGATTGACTTTAGAACTTTGGTGAAAACCAAATTGTTCAAGAGGGTTTAATCATAAAGAAACCAAGCAAATATATATGATACGTAATAATACTTTGGGCGGCAAAACCCTCGATTAGCCTTCAATATCAAATACTCACAAGTGAACGGGGGGAATGAGGTGGTGCGAAGCACTTAACTATCTAACTTCCCTTTAACGGCCTTTTATAGCACGTTGCCTATCTATTCACCTTATAGTTCGTATTTTTCAAAATCGAGCTTCACGAAAGTATTTATCTATTTTTGCCTTTTTCTTTTTATTTGATATTCGAATACAATAATTAGGAGATCAAATCCCAATTAAGGTTGTGTTTTCACACTTTTGGAGCTATTTTGAATTTGTTGTGATACTTATACTATATAGTAATAATATTTCACAAGAAAAACGAAAAAAAAACGATAATACGTATTAGTAGAGTTCTACTAATACAAATACTATTTATGGTTAGATATTAAAAACAAAATGAACAAATTAATCACGACACACCTCCCCGGTAGCAGCGCCAAAATGATTGTAGTAAAATTACACTTGTTTAGGAAAACAAGGTAAAAGCGGTAAGTATTAAGTGTCGATTTAGGAAAATCAAGCACTAATGACCCAAAGGTGAAAGTTCGTTTCCCAAGGAGGTATTTGTGTGTGAATAATTTGTAATAATTTTGGATTAATATGAGAGAAAGAAAAGATGAGAAATTAGAATGACGGATATGTTAAAATTACACTACGACGACAAAACGAAAAACCGTAAAAAGTGACAAAATAAAAATTAATTCTAAAAATTCATAAAAAATTACCAAAAATAGCCAAAAATATAATAAAGAGTTTACAAATGATCAAAACTTTTTCAAACCTTTTAATTAACTAAATATTAATTTTTAAATGCTAATTAAAGTCCTAAAAATCCAAATAAATAATAAAAAGCCCAAATAAAGATTTTTCACTTTGTAAAACTCTAAAATGACTTAAATAAACTAAAAACTATTTTTATGAAAATTAAATCTAATGAAAACTATTTTTAAATGATTAAAAACTATTAAAATCTTAAAATAATAATAAAAATTAAATAAATGGTGAGAAAAATAATCTAAGAGTTTTAAAAATCCTATCTTAATGTATTTGACCTAGGAAAAATGCAAAGTTGCAAATATCCTAAAAACAATTTTAATAATAAAATAATATTAAAATAATATTAAAAATCCAAAAATTATAAAAATTTCTAAAAACTAGCAAACTAGTTTATTTTAACCTAAATAAACAGAAAATGAAAGTGAAATTACCAAAATACCCCTATTGGGCCCCCAAATGGGCTAAAAACAAAAATAGACCACCTAATTGGGCTTTTTGGCCCAATAAGATTAAACTCAACCAAATAAGCTGAAAATCACTAGTCTAGCTTAAAATTCAATTCTAAACACAACACTCTAAAGGCTCAAAAGCTGAATATGAGCTTATCACAGCTTAAATGTACAACAGCTTATTCTTAATGGGATTTTTGGCCCATTAAGCTATAAGCCAATGCCATAAGCTCTAATTTGACACACAACCTTCTTTTGGGATGCTTAAGAGATCTGTGAAAAGAAATTTTGAAAAAGCTCAACCAATAACCCAGAAATAAGTCAAGTACAAATTCACTAAACGACAAAATAGTCGACTTAGAGTTTTAGACCATCTTAGAACTTGATTCAACTTGCAAAAGACTCTAAATGACTTAACTAAGCCAAATAAATCAAGAAAAATCAAATAAGCAAAGCCAAATAAGTTGAATAAGTCTATAAGCACTTATGTAAAATTCAAACAAGTTGGTTTTCTAGTCAAACCTTAAAGTCAACAACCCAAAAGCTCCATAATGAACAAATGGGTCAAATGATGGAGACCTATTACCAAATTAAAGTTGTTACACGTTTTAATAAGCTGTTATGCTTATTGATAAGCTGAACCAATAATAACACTAGCAGTGGTAACAAGCAGTAGGAAAGGAGTTCCCACTGCTGATTATGTAGACTGTTTTGGCTTGATTTTAAGCCTTGTTTGTAGATGGTTTTTGGAAACAAAGGCACCTCAATAAGCTTTGGCTTAGTGGGATTAAACAGCAATACAAAAATCACAAATCCAAACATAATAAAGCACTCAACAGATCCAATCAAATAGCATGCAGACCAAGAACAATTTGCTGATATACTTGACCAAAAGCTGAATTTCAAAAAGCTGTAAAACTCACAATAAGCTACCAAACTATGAAACCAGATATTGCAGAGTTAAACAACCAACAAAACTATAAGCATGCCAAATTTCAGACCTCAAATCATTCAAACAAGCATACAAATCCTTTTGATGTGTTTGACTGGATTTTGTTTCAAAAACTAGCAGCCTACATTTTTAAGTTCTTCTTTGTTTTAGACTAAACCAACACCTAAAACAACTTCTATATCAGTAAACAAACACATAGAAATCAAAAGGAACCAAGCTCAAAGGCCCTAAGGCCTATGAATCAACAAAAACAAACAGCCCTTAATCCAACTTTTTCACACAAAACTGATTTTAAAACCTATAATACAACAAGATCTAGGTGGTATGATATCAAATAAACCATATGTGACAGATTAGAACCAAAATAACAGCAATCACCCCATCAAATCACCAAATCACATAACCATCAATAAAATGACAGAAACTAAAAGGGATTTGAAACTCAAACCTCCAAGATGTACAATCCACACCTCGGGCTGTTTAGAGCTTATGTGGTAGCAAGAACAACCACAAGCTTCCTTGTACCTGCTAAGATCAACAAACACAAGGACCAAAGTAAAGCAACCACTGATTTTTGAAAACAAGGACTTTATAACATAAAACCTTTTTCAAAAACTCAGGAAAATAGATAAATGGAACTCAGATCTTAGCTAATCAAACACCAACTTTCATAAAAAAGATAAAAGGAATTACAATTTTCTGAAAATACCAACTTTATATTTATATAAAGGAATTACAAAGATTTTAGCTAAAATTTGGAACAAAGCTCTCTCACATGTTGAGGAGTCTTTATCTAGGCCATAAGGATGAGATTACAATTCAAAACCCTAGCTAAGAAGTCCCTAAAATGCCCTTGAATGCTTCTAGATGCTTGAGGTGTATTGAGCTGTCCAATTTCATCCAAAACGTTCATTTATCCTTTGGGACCAAGTAATGAGTCTAAATCGTTGATCTTGCCACGTGGTTTTCCTTGGAGAGGAAGTTGTGTTTTTATTAGTGAACAGGTTGAATGGTGAGGTCCATAAGGTAATGGGATTGTTGATGTGAAGGTGTGGAAGGATTTGTGCGAAGGTGAATCACACGTGGGAAGTGCCAATTGGGTTTTACCTTTTGGTTTAAGTGATGTAAATTCTGGGGGTGAAGAAAGGTGAATAGTTGTAATTTGATCCGAAATTAGGGGAAGCAGGGTGTTTGGCGCGTGTTTGTGGATTTTAAACTTTGAGAATGGAAAAAGTAGCCCTTGTGTTTTGGGAAAACTTGTAAAACGTGTCTTTCAGCCATGAAACTCATTTTCCTTTGTTAATGAAGTTTCAGATTTCATAGTTTGGCCACAAAACTTTGTGTCAAGGGTTTTAAGGGTTTGTTTTGCCATTTTTGCATAATTCAAGGACTGAACTTGGGCATTTCTCATCTTTGAAGGTCTTCATTCGATATTTAACTTCATGAGGGACCATTGTTGACAATTTAGAATTGTTGAGGGACTAAACTTGCTAAATCCTTAAAGTTGAGGGACCTTTTTATCATTTTGACAAACTTAAGGGACCAAACTTGTAATTATGAATATACAAGGGTATTAAGTGTCATTTATTCATAAATGAGGGATCATTCTTGTACATCTTCAAATCTTCAAGGTCTTTTCTTTGAGAAATCATGAACTAGGGCCCGGTTCATTGTGCGGCTTTGTTTCTCGTGTTCGTTTTTCCTTGTTTCTTGTGATCTTTTGTCTTTTTCACGATATCCATACCTAAAATACACAAGTAAACAAACTCAAGCATATATATGGTATTTTGATGACATTTTATGCATTTAAAGCCCGAAAAGAACGATGAGATCATGTATAAATGCCATCTCATCATCACCCCTCTATTTATTCATGCAGTAGTTGTTATAGCACATGACCTATATAAGCTCTTGACAATTAAAATACAGTAAATGCATGTTTTCATATTTAACAGATAACAGTTCAGCCTTATTATTTATAATCAGACTTTACAGATTATACACAGATTTCTGCTGCAACTTTACTTATCAGTCTTACAGCTTCAGTATTTTATCATCAGCTTCATTTCAGTATTTCTTATCATGCCTTGTATCCGTTCACTAGGCGTTATGCTCAACCGTAGTTTCCTTTCATGTTCTAACGACAGGTACACCAGGACGCTCTTAGGATTCTAAGAGCATGTGCATTTGGATGGAAGCTATCCAGACTTCTTACTTTATGCACTTCTTACATTATTCTGCTTATTTGGACATTATTTAGTCCTTTCCTTCAGTATTTACTTTTCATGTTTTGAGCTTATGTTTGGATTACCGATGTTTGATTCCAGTATTTCCTTTATGGTCAGTTAATGTTTTAGGATATTTACTTTATGCTTTGACGGCACGCCATAAATACACGTAACGGTCCACTTATCCTAGTGGGGTATTACACTGAGCGTCCATAATGACTAACTCGTAGCAAAGCATGGATAGCAGCTGTATCATGAGCCTGTCTCGCTGTTGTTACACCGAGTCCTGCCCGTCCGCTCCTAATTCCTCTCCTATCTCAAAGGTGGAGACAGGAGTAGAGTCACACCTCCTCTTGCGAGGTGGTAGGGCTCTAGTGGGATAGCAGTGAAGAGTAGAAAGTGGTGGAATAACCTGATCCCTTTCCCCTATTGGGGAAACGGGTACAGCTGGTGGTGTAGTAGAATATGATATAGTAATAACTCCATCAGTATGGTGATTTCCAGACTCGGTGTCTGATGATAGTCTGTGAAGTACTGAGGTCGGTGATTGATAGGTGTGAAAACACACATCTTTTCTACCACTTAATTACAATAATAACCGGACCAAAACGTGTATTTTATGTCTTTTATGTCGGAATTATGCGTGGTTTGTGTTTTTGTTGTGATTTAGGACGAAAAGGTGAAAAGTGGAGAAAACACGGGAATTCACGGGCATTTACGGACTTTTATTGAAGAAAAGGATGAAAGACGAAGTCAAGAAGTCAAGAGTGGATAAAGAACGGAAGTCCAAGACCAATTCTGAAGATTTATCGAAGAAAAAGTCAAAAGACGGAAGTTTACTTAAAGCCGAGGAACTCAAGTCTTATTTATCAAAGAATTAAAAGACGAGTCCAAAGAAATCCCGAGCCAAAAGTCATCACATTCCAAGATTAACAAAAAGATTAAGAAGGTAGGACTTGATGGTGCAATTAACAAGAAAGGAAGGAGAGAGGAAGCTTCCCCTAACCACTCCCTAATCACCTATATAAACCCTCATTTTCATTCATTTACTGTTGTTGGTGGCTTGACAAACCATTCTTCCACTTTCATTTATGCACCTTTATTTACTTGTTATTTAAATACATGTTTTGCACTTTAATTACCTTTAATTTCAAGTAAGTGTTTCTTTAATTTCTTGCACCTCTACTTTATCTTGTTAATCTTCTTCTACCCTTCTTAGATTTACACATTTTAAACTTGTTGATTTGTTAAAGGTTCGATTTTTATGCTTTTGATTGATTTAAATCTCTTGTTTTCATAGCTTATTTGATTTATTTTCAAGTTTATATAGTTTTTACAAAAGTTATTTTTATTTAAAAAGTTGTTTTTCTTAAAGTTGATCTTTTTCGTGTCTTAAAAGTTTTTAACTTTCAGTTTCGTAGCTTATTTTTACACGTTTTTATCTTAGGATTTAGTCTTGAGCTTATTAGGATTATAGCTTATTTGTTTAGCTTATTTTTGGTTATTACCTACGTATTCCGATTGGTTCAAATCTGAAAAGGGTTTTACATTCCGATTGGTTAAGATCTGAAAAGGGTTTACACATTCCGATTGGGGGTGTTTCTTGGTATTCCGATCAGAATTAGTTGGGTATTCTGATTGCTTGCAAGTGACAAGTATTCCGATCGGTGTTCTATACTATATTCCGATTGAGGTGTTTATTGGATCATTCCGATCAATAGGTGACAGCTATTCCGATCGTGGGTTCCAATCGGCATTCCGACCAAGTCCACTCCAACATTCCGATCAAGTCAGGGTAAGGTGTGATCGGAATATATTCCGATTGGAGGGTATTTCGCATGTTTTGTCTTGTTTAATTTTTAGTTTATGATTTTAATACTTGTTAAACTTTAATTTCCGTCACGCTTTTAGTTTTAATCATTTAATTAATTTACTTTCCGTCAAGTTTTTAAATATCGCACCTCTCTTTTAGTTAGACTTACATTTAATACTTGCCCTTTACTTTAACGACATTTACTTTTAAGTCTTTGCACATTTAAATTTAAAATCCAACCACACATCTTTGTGCCACCAAAATAAAACTGAGTCACATAGAAAATCTAGATCAATTCGATTAGACATACTAGAACGAATCTTTTTAACCTGAGTAAACTCCAAGCTATTAAATGGCGCCGCTGCCGGCTCTTTTCGTTAAGATCAACAGTTTTCTGTGAGAGACGCGTTGCTTTTTGGGATCCGTTCACTTGTAAACGTTATTTTTCTTGCATAAAAATTTCAAAAAACCATAAAAATTAAAAATTTCAAAAATCCAAAAAGATTTTATCTTTCTTTTGTGTATATATCGTCTTTGTGTTTGGTTTTGTTTTCTTTTGCATTTTCAGGTGTATGCGTACTAGATCTTCCAATTATCAAGAGCCCGAGCCTCAAGAAGATTTCGTTATGGCAGGTGTTAACAACAATAATCAACCACCGCACCTTAATAATAACAACAATGCTCTTCCACAGCCCGATCTTCGGACCATGGAGGAACTTTGTCAACCAACAATGTTTGGACGAGGAGGACCGATTGCGCCGATGCAAATCAACGCTCCTGAGTTTTCGTTGAAGCACCACATGATTCAGCAAGTACAAACAAACCCATTTAGAGGACTGCCTGATGATGATGCCAACAAACACCTCGACAAGTTCATTACTATCACCCAGAGCATGAAATTGGCTGGTGCCACTATGGATGAGCTTCGCCTACAACTCTTTCCACACACTTTATTACATCATGCCGAGAAATGGTTTGATCGTCTCCCGAAGAATTCTATTCACACTTGGGATGACATGACTCAACGCTTTTTGTCGCGCTACTTTCCACCATCCATGGTCACAAGCCTTCGCAATCAGATCAGCGGTTTCATGCAAGATCCCGATGAATCTCTTTTTGATGCATGGGAGAGATATAATGTCTTGATCGACCGTTGTCCAAACCACAATATGCTTCCGGTCACCTTGATCGATACTTTCTACAACGGTTTGACTTTTCGAGATCGTGATACGATTAATGCAGCCGCCGGTGGCACATTCATGAAAAGGAGACCCGAGGAGTGTAGAGAGTTAATTGAAAACATGACTACTCATCATAAGAACTGGGATTCCTCTGCTTCTTCTAGGAACAACCCGAGAGTCAATGTTTCTTCTACCTCAGCAAACCCTGAGATGACCAAACTCACCCGCATGATGACTGAAATGAGCAAAAGTATTACGCTTCTCGCTTCAAATCAACAACAACAACAAGTTAAAGCGGTTGCTACTCTTTGTGAAACATGCGGCGGTCCTCACTCATACACCGATTGTCCTTCAACACAAGGAAATCCGGAAAATGTGTATGCAGCTTATGGTAATTATTCACCGGAAAATTACCAAGCTCGACAAGGGGATAGGAATCTGCTGAGTTACCAATCCAACAATTACCTTTCACCCGGTTTTTCTCCTCAAAACCAAAACCCCGTCAACAACTACACTAGAAGCAACCAAATCCCACCAAGAACTTCTAATCCTTCACCCACCCACCCAACAAACCCCACCCATTAATCCCGATGTTGAGGCCATCATGAGAACCCAAGGTGAGCAAATCAAGAACTTGCAGAGCCAAATTATCAATCTAAAAGGAGATATCACAAAGCAAGGAAATGAGATAAGATCCGAGCTTCGAGATAACATTCAATCCTCCTTCAGCAATCAAACCAATGATTTGAAGAATATGCTTGCTAGTTTCTTGCCAGCCGCTCAACCTTCTTCTCCAAGTTCTCTACCTTCAAACACCGTCACTAATCCGCGAGCTAATGTGAGCGCTATTACTACTCGTAGTGGAGTCACCATCGTAGGACCACCAATCCCACCACCATCATCTACACCTCCTCCACCACCATGTATCCCTACTCCTCCTACACCTAGTATTAGTGCACCATTACCGTCTCCGCCTCGACGTGATGAAGTTCCCGCAAATGACCCTTCAACATCTCACCCTTCACCTACTACACCTGCACCTTCACCACCCAAACTCAATATCCCTTATCCCTCTCGCTTGGGCAAGAACAAAATGCTAAACAAGGAGGACGCTCAAGTAACTAGCTATATCAAGATGATTTCTCAAATGAACTTCAACATTAGCTTTCTTGAAGCACTTGTCCACATGCCCAAATTTGTTAAAGCATTTAAGGAACTGCTTAACAAGAAGGAGAAGCTGATTGAACTCGCCAACACTCGATTAAACGAAAACTGCTCTGCAGTTATTCTTAAAGAACTTCCAGAAAAGCTTGGAGATCCCGGTCGTTTCGTGTTGCCTTGCGTGTTCAACAAAACTGAAGAATTTACTGCCCTTGCTGATCTCGGGGCTAGTATTAATTTGATGCCTTTGAGTGTTTGGAAAACACTATCATTGCCCGACCTCACTCCAACAAAGATGACTCTTGAACTTGCAAATCGCACTCTCGCTTACCCCGTTGGTATAGCAGAAGACGTGTTCATTAAAGTTGGCGCATTCACTTTCCCGGTCGATTTTGTCGTAGTTGATTATGAAATGGACCCTCGTATTCCTTTAATACTTGGTCGGCCATTCTTAAGAACCGGACGAGCTTTAGTGGATGTTGCCGAAGGTGAGTTAATCTTAAGAGTCGGGGATGATGCACAAGTTTTCAAAATGGGGAAGCTTACTAGTACAACTTTTGGAGGCCGAGAATCAGTGAATATGATAAATGTGCTCGATGACTTTACCGTCTTCGATAATCCTTTATTCGAGTCTTCCACTGATAATCCACTTTTTAAAGATGATGTGGATGATTCTCTCCCTACTTTGGACGCTTCTCCCATTTATGATTCACCACCGGTCTTTGATGCTTATGATGATGATGATTCTAGCTCAGATTCGGATGATTTTGATTGTACTTCTGAGTATCCCGAGCTGCCCACATTCGATGATTTTGATGAGGCTGATACTCTCTCGAGCGATTCTTCACTTGATGAAGATCCTCCATCACTCGATCCTACTTTGGACGATTACTCATTTGAGGAAGATTTCTCTGAATTTCTCAACACATACTTCCCTCATGAGAGTGATGCACCTCCTTTGGACTTTGAAGATTATCGTCTTGATCCTACTTTGGATTTGAAGAGCATTTTGTCAAAGGAGAAGAAACCGGTCGACACCGAAATCCGTTGCACTTATGATTTGACACCTCTTTGTCCAACTTCTGAGGACGAGGCTGTGCTTCTTTGCGGATCTTCTTCACACTCGGCTGAGCCTAAGTGCTATTTTCCCTTGAAGGAAAAGGTGTTCGACCCCGGTATTGAAGTCTTTAAGCCATCTCAGTATCCACCTGATGAAATAAAAGGAAATATCTTTGGAAATTTTGAAGACATGCTTACACCGCTTCATACTTGCTTCTACCGTGCTCCATCACTGCTTAAGGGAACCTTGCCACTTCTCTTTTGGCTTGCCTTGTTCGCCTTAAGCTCTTGCTTATTGATGGATGAAAACTATGTCTTTGATCCTGGTGGATATGTTTCATGCTACTTCCGTTGATGATCAGGGTCGAGTCAGGCTAACGACTCGGTAAACAAAAACCAAGCGCTTCTTGGGAGGCAACCCATGCATCTATCTTTTTGCTTTCTTTACCATAAGTGTAGGGGGACCCTTTGGTTTGTTTTCCTCTCCTCACTACTTAATCAGGGATTCGAGCTTCAATGATCCACTCTTGATGATTCTTGACGACCCGTGATTCCATGTCCACTTCTTCCCGGTTCTATCCTAAACTCTTTTCGATTCACTATTTTATATTTTCTCAATATTAAAATAGGAATTTCTTTAGTTGTCCTTTCCTTAGAGAGATTTAAACAACGTGCACAATATCCTAAGTGTAGGGGAGTTTCCTCCCACATGCTTAAACATTGAGGACAATGTTTATCTTAAGTGTAGGGGGGACTTCTATCGAAGTTAAGTGGTCTTTTCCTTGTATTTGTCCTCATTTTAACCGGAAAATCAATTTTTCGACATTTTTCAAAATTTTTGATCTATTTTGGCCTATTAGTTTTTCCTTTTGTATAGTTATTTTCTTTCTTTGATAGAATAAATGTTTAATAAGTGGTTTTAATTTTCTAACATTGTGAATCTTTTGACTCAATCCGAGTTTACTCTAGCTAGTATCCTTAACGTGTTTAAGTCAAGTTTTGCTAGGCTTTTATATAGGGAGCTATAAAACGCGAAAGTCTTAACTCTCACGGGATAAGAACAAGAACTTTTCGCAAGTTCCTATAATTGATCCTAGAGAGTCGTTTATCAAGGGAACTTTAAGATGCGATTTCTAAACTTGAAAGAGTCTAAGAATTTGCATGATCCTATAGGCGACTCGAAAACCCAAAACTTTGATTTAATAGGCTAAGTATCCACGAGTCTCATTACTTGAGATTTTAAACTGTGGAGAACGAGAGATGATAGAGCCAATTATAAGTTCGGTATTCTTTCGTGAATTTATGTGAGTTAATTATAAGCCTATTCTCCCATCGCTTGCTAATAAATTTATCTGCTAATAAATAAGGTTGTACGATTTGAAATGTTACTTAGCTTCTAGACCCAGATCGTTTAAAAGTTGCTCGGCAATGACGAGAGTTCATAGCCAAGGCATAACTTATGAAGCGGGGCGCGAAGATTGGCGAGTCCGAAAAGGCCCTAACAAGGCATGAGGGCTATGTTTTGTTGCTAAAGATCCTAAAGTGATGTGAAGAATCATTTATCGAAAATCAATATGAAGGATCGAGACACACGACGAAAAGCAAAAACTCCCAAAAAGTCATGGAGAAGTGTATCCAAAAAGACCCTAACAAGGTATGAGGATAAATAGATCCAAGTCAATAAAGGAGGCGGATCGTTGTATATCAAAATCCAAAATAAAGATTGGAGAAAAATGAAGAAGTCGTGGTCCATATATGAAGAATCTCTCAAAAATTCCAAGTGAAGAAATTCCATTTATGAAGAGAAGACCATTATTTCATGAACGTCTCTCAAGATTTGAAGTATGAAGTCGCTGCCAAATATCGGCCCGAGAAAGGTCTCAAATCTCGAACCAAGTTATGCCAAGATATGAACTTTTTGATATCCCGAGAAGCAGTTTTAAAAGATTTGGTCCTTTAGCTAACTATTGATTAAATCGTGCACTTTATTTTCAGACTAAATAACTATCTAAATAAGTCGAACAATGCATCCTCGTGATCATTCAAGGCAAATAATAAAATATAAGAGATACCCATAGGAATAAGGGAGTCTAAGTATATAATTGGCCCACATGAGTTCGTGTTAGTCTACTAACTTATAATAACAATGATCTCGTTTTTAAGCTTGGTTTGGAGAATGTGAAAAGTTGAGGATGATGATTATTCATGACATTTTCAAAACCCAAGGTATGCTTTTAATTTCTTTGCTTTGCATTTTTATAATTTTCTATCTCTTTAATAAAGGCCAACGTGGATTGATTATGAGGAAAAGTGTAAACATGCTTTGTAACTAATGCATTGCATGAGGACATTGCAATGGTCAAGTGTAGGGGATTTGATAGGTGTGAAAACACACATCTTTTCTACCACTTAATTACAATAATAACCGGACCAAAACGTGTATTTTATGTCTTTTATGTCGGAATTATGCGTGGTTTGTGTTTTTGTTGTGATTTAGGACGAAAAGGTGAAAAGTGGAGAGAACACGGGAATTCACAGGCATTTACGGACTTTTATTGAAGAAAAGGATGAAAGACGAAGTCAAGAAGTCAAGAGTGGATAAATAACGGAAGTCCAAGACCAATTCTGAAGATTTATCGAAGAAAAAGTCAAAAGACGGAAGTTTACTTAAAGCCGAGGAACTCAAGTCTTATTTATCGAAGAATTAAAAGACGAGTCCAAAGAAATCCCGAGCCAAAAGTCATCACATTCCAAGATTAACAAAAAGATTAAGAAGGTAGGACTTGATGGTGCAATTAACAAGAAAGGAAGGAGAGAGTAAGCTTCCCCTAACCACTCCCTAATCACCTATATAAACCCTCATTTTCATTCATTTACTGTTGTTGGTGGCTTGACAAACCATTCTTCCACTTTCATTTATGCACCTTTATTTACTTGTCATTTAAATACATGTTTTGCACTTTAATTACCTTTAATTTCAAGTAAGTGTTTCTTTAATTTCTTGCACCTCTACTTTATCTTGTTAATCTTCTTCTACCCTTCTTAGATTTACACGTTTTAAACTTGTTGATTTGTTAAAGGTTCGATTTTTATGCTTTTGATTGATTTAAATCTCTTGTTTTCATAGCTTATTTGATTTATTTTCAAGTTTATATAGTTTTTACAAAAGTTATTTTTATTTAAAAAGTTGTTTTTCTTAAAGTTGATCTTTTTCGTGTCTTAAAAGTTTTTAACTTTCAGTTTCGTAGCTTATTTTTACACGTTTTTATCTTAGGATTTAGTCTTGAGCTTATTAGGATTATAGCTTATTTGTTTAGCTTATTTTTGGTTATTACCTACGTATTCCGATTGGTTCAAATCTAAAAAGGGTTTTACATTCCGATTGGTTAAGATCTGAAAAGGGTTTACACATTCCGATTGGGGGTGTTTCTTGGTATTCCGATCAGAATTAGTTGGGTATTCCGATTGCGTGCAAGTGACAAGTATTCCGATCGGTGTTCTATACTATATTCCGATTGAGTTGTTTATTGGATCATTCCGATCAATAGGTGACAGCTATTCCGATCGTGGGTTCCGATCGGCATTCCGACCAAGTCCACTCCAACATTCCGATCAAGTCAGGGTAAGGTGTGATCGGAATATATTCCGATTGGAGGGTATTTCGCATGTTTTGTCTTGTTTAATTTTTAGTTTATGATTTTAATACTTGTTAAACTTTAATTTCCGTCACGCTTTTAGTTTTAATCATTTAATTAATTTACTTTACGTCAAGTTTTTAAATATCGCACCTCTCTTTTAGTTAGACTTACATTTAATACTTGCCCTTTACTTTAACAAAATTTACTTTTAAGTCTTTGCACATTTAAATTTAAAATCCAACCACACATCTTTGTGCCACCAAAATAAAACTGAGTCACATAGAAAATCTAGATCAATTCGATTAGACATACTAGAACGAATCTTTTTAACCTGAGTAAACTCCAAGCTATTAGTGATGCTGGCGTAGCAGTAGTAGTCATGGGAGCGTTAATAGTGGGTACACGTGCCGGTGATGTCATGATAAATCTGAAAATAATAGCATTTCAATGTTGAGTAAGTATTAGCTTAGACAATTCAAAAAGTTTTCAAAAATGTATAAGTGATGCTGTATATGTCTTTTAACAGTGTAAGTTAAAAATTACGTAGATACTTAAGTGATCATATAGCCAAAAGCTATATATCAGTGCACAGTTAGTTCACACAATATGTATGCTCTATATGATGTATGCCTAATCATAAGGGTTCCCAAAAATCAATTTTTCTTAAACCTAATTTTTAAATTCAGTTATAGTCCAGTTATAATTTTTTATTATTTTAAAATTTTAGATTTTGATCTGGTTCTCTATAACTATGCGCTCTGATACCATTCTGTAACACCCCCAAAGTGGTCAAATGCAGCGGAATAGTACATGGGGTGTTACTTTAGTGGATCGATAGCACACAATATATAGAGCAATGATCATAAATGTCATTAAACATATTACATGAACTAAATTGTGCAGATTAAGTAAATTGTCTGAAAATCAACATTTGTTATTGTTTGAAGTAATATCCCAGCCTGATGGTCAACATGATGCTTCCTATGATGCTGGAAATCCAAGTGCACATGAACCTGCTTATTTTCTTGAGAAAACATATAAAGTAAAATGTGGGGGTCAACACAAAGTTGGTGAATTCACAGGTTTAGTTTATAAATAAAAGTACTGATATGCAAAACACCACGAAACTAGTAGAGCTCCAAGCTCAATACTATAGTAGTTCCTATTGCCCTGTAATAGAAGCTAGACAAGTGATCAGAAGCCTATGTGGATCATTCCTGAGAAGTGCCCCTTTATTTCGACAATGTATATAAGTCTGGTGGCCTTGGCCGAGGCTAGGTGAGAGCTACTCACGCAGACTGAGATTGTCAATCCCCAAATAGATCTATTTATAACATTTCGCGCTACACAATTAACTATTATAGTCCACGGGAATGGGACAAACAATAGGCAGTAAGTAAGTTGCGGACCCGTGAAATGTTTGCATATACAATAATTAGTATGTTTTCTTCCCCAGTTATAAAAGCTGTAAAATATGGGGCCATGAACTCACCATATTGGTGATGCAATAGTGATAAAGTCATTGAGTAGACTGGCACGGTATGATCACGAAGCAGTGGAATTACCTAAGTAATTTATGTGGGTCTCAGTAAATGCACAAATAAAATTCACATTTAAATGCAGCTGAGAAAAAATGCATGATCACAGATTTATTAAGTGTTACCATTTTAAGTGTTAAACTATTAGTAAGTTATCGAAACATGTACACGTTCAGTTTATTAAAATGTATTTACCTTGTTTTAACTTTAACGTTATAACTAATTAAATAAATGATTTTATTTAATTACGACATGTAAATATAATGTTTCACAAAAGTCCTAAAGTTTCAAATGTTCAAAATTAGTCCTCTGGTTTACACACGTTCCTTAATAAATCCTTTTAGTTTATTTCATTAGATAAATTTAATAACTTAAATTAAATTGCACTTAGGTCCTAAAAAAGGAAGTTTCCAAACAGCCCCTAGGGCTTGTAACAGAATCGGTATATGGCAGAAAACACCCCTAAGGTTTCGTCCGTTAAGTTCTATTGCAAAGTTAGTCCTTATCCGTTAAACATAGTTTCAAAAAACTGCCCCTAGGGCTTATTTAACTTTCGGCAAATGACACATCAGCACCTAGGGTTTGTAAACATTCGGTTAATTGTAAAGCAAGTCCCTGGGGCTTACTTAAAGTTTGATAAATGGCATAAATGGTCCTTGAAGTTTCAAAAATTAATAAAAGACAAAAAGTAGATTATCTAGGGCTCGTTTAGGTTTCATAAAGTGATGAAATGGTCCTTATTGTTTTATTTAAGTTTCGGTTATGATTATTACACCCTTTAACTTTCGGTAAATTACCAAATAACCCCTAGACTTTACAAAACTCTTGAAAATCATTTAAGTGGTTTTATGAATTTACAAAATAGACCTATACTTTCACATAGTTACATTTTTGGCACGGAAAGTTCATAAATAGTGTGTCATTAGTTTAATGGGCTTATCAAGCCTAATAAGGGTTCGGTTTAATGTGGGCTTTAGTGGGCTTATTCTTTGGGCTCAACTAAACTTAAGTAAATTTTCTAAACACTTAACCCTTTCCAAAATAAGTTAATTAAGCTATTGGGCCTAGTGGGCTTGTATTTATATTCGGCTTCATAATAAGCCGTAGGCTATGGCTTATCGGCTTATTGATTTTGTGGCTTATAGGCTTATATTCAAGGCTTATTCGTCTAGATTATGTAGTTATAAGTCAATTAGTTCATTTGGGATTAAGCAAAGCTAAAGCTCCTAGTTTTCTAGGTTCTTTCCTAGATTTAAACAAGGATTACATTAGTGTATCTAGATCTAGAAAATAAACATGTCTCCTATATGAGTAAATCAATCCGTGACTTATAGATTTATCTAGGGTTCGAGTTAATCAAATGTTTATACGTGTGCATGAGGTTCTTGTCATGGTTTTCATAGGTTTACTAGTATAAGTGTTCATGCTAGTGTGTTTTTGAGTTTGTAAAGGAATGATAATGAAAATGAAGGTTGAAAACACTTACTTGTTGATGAAGATGGTTACTAAATATGAAAACTAGCTAGGAAGTCCTTGAACACAAAGATCTACATGAATGGTTCTTGGCCGAGGCTTAGGATTACTTGGTTTGCCTTGTTGCCCAAGATTGGTGTAGTAGCAATGAATGCTAGCACTAAATGAGCCTTAAGACCAAGATTCGGGTAGTAAATGTAAGCTTGAATGAGTTGTGTGCGTGTGTTTTAATCTTAGCCGAGAGTGAGAGAGATTTTTTGGAGTGAATGTGTTAGTGTTTATGTTTATAATCAAGTGAGATGATGGATTGTTGCGGTTCAGATTAGGACACGCAAAGAGAGAGGAAGATCAAGCTAAGATATCAACATGGTATACTTAAGATCCTAGGTAGATCACAAGGTACAAATCCTTAATTGCATCACAAGTACACTTGCCTTTTGTTGAGGTTTTTAGCCGTCGTATAGGGGTCAAGAGGGGACAAGTTGTATGCTAAATAGTAGGAGTCTTAATTGGTTAAGATTGTACAAGGTTTTAATATGAAAGTGTTGGTGATCTAATGTTTCTAGAAGGCATAAAGGTAATGTATGTATATATATTCGGCTAGTTTTGGTGTTTAAGAAGGTTTTGTGTTTGATTTTGGTGAATTTGTAGAGTTACTAATGGTCTAGGTAACATCATGTGAGTGTAGGTTTAATTCTAGGGTGATTTGGTTAAGTTATAGGGTTTGTGATGAAAGTATAAGTAGTAGTTAATAAACGTATAGTTTTAGTGAAGCATAATATAAGACACTTAATAAAATGTAATTATATTTAGTAAGTGTAAAGTTGAAGTGTGAAATGTTGGCTTTCATTGACTCATAGAGTCATTTAATGTAACACCCCCAAATTTATACAACTCAATACAGCGGAAAACTAGTTGGTGTTACGGGATAGCACATTACTCACATCATAGACAACGCATAAAAATCGCGTCGTTTAATAATAAATCATTTCCATTCATAAATATCAAATTTACATAGGTCCCAAGTCATATTATTTCATACAAAGTTTTACAAAATATTTGAATGGAAATAAGTATTTAGGTGCGGGCTATGAATTCTTGTTGTCTTCCCGAGAATTACCTTCAAGTACCTGAGATAAAACATGTTAAAAGACAAAGGTCAGCGATAACGCCGAGTGAATTCATAGAGTTTAATAAAATCCATCAATATAATATCAGTATAAAATTATTACTGAAAATCATTTTGTACAAACCATTTTAATAGGCCATGAAATAGCCCAAGTCATTTTATACAAATCTTTATCAAAATCATAATATAGGCGTTTTCCTTAAAAATCATTCTACGAGCCAATGTCGTAAAAACGTCATACAATACGTCTTATGACGTCGTATAAATTCAAATAAAAACCGTTATATGAATATGGTTATAAAAACCAAAACACAAACATAATATCAATAGTATGACCCAGTATTGCTAGTCAGGCAATACATCGTAATTCGGAGCGTCTAGTAGTATTTCGTTAGTTTTGGATTATTATAAGCCGCATGACATTGTTACCTTACTAAACCAACAACGGGTAGCTAACCCGATACTCAATTTTCCCATCTAAAGTAGCGTGACGTCACAAAGGTCATGCTATGGAAATATTCTCATACATAAATTCGCTTACCAATCAATGTGGCACGACGGGGATCAACCGTCAAGGCGCGAACTGGGGTGATCGTCCCCAAATAGTACTATTAAATGCATAAGCGTCTACCAAATCCCGGTAGTTCACAATTCATGCTAATGGGACTTTTAGTGACATAACCTAACTTTAATAATCCATTTAATTTCATCTATCGGGTCCTTTAATCATTTATCGGGTCATACAATCGGGTCATTCAATCATTCGGGTCCAAATCAATAAACAAACAATCGGGACAAATGGTGTCCTATTTTATAAAAACTAACATGTTATCTCCCTCGCGGGTTTATAAAACATTTATAAAAACATTTAAAAGAGTGTGAGGCTATGAACTCACGTTGATGTGGGAAGGCGGGTTATCGCCAACTCAGACGTACGATACGTGCTTCAATCACGGAAACCTAGACAAATAATACTCGGTCTTAGACTCATGTCCAATGACTTTATAAAAATAACAATTATGTATACATATGATGATTATTTATATCTGATGATCAAGTGGTTTTACATATTCTCATTAACTCGTTTTAGTGTTTACGTATTGGTATCTTTTTACTAGTTTACTAGTTTTACCTATTTACGCGTTTTAAGTCTAATAAACTTATTATAAGTTATTTAACTTGTATCAATCCATGTTATACTTATATTATCAGTATCTACACTTTACAAGTTGGGCCTAAATGGGTTAAGCCCAATAATAAGTTTATAAGTGTTTTAGTCCATTTTTCTACATAATGCGTCGGTATCTATATTCACTTCTCATGATGATATAATTATCATGTCCACAATTCACTCAGATATTCTTTCTATATTATGTGTCAGTAATTACGTTCACCTTTCTTCATATTTACTAAGTTTCAGTTTCGTCTCATCTATCATTTTTATCCGTTTTACTCAATCCGTCGTCTAAAGCGTCGATAATTATTATAATTAATTAAATAATTATTAGTTAATTTTTATGAAGCGTAAAAGTTTTAAATTTCTTAGTTCGACCAATTATATAAAATGTTCAAAATAAATTTGAATTTAATTAACAAGATTTTTGCTGATTTATCGAAAATAATTAATAAGATTCGTAAACGTTTGAAAAATCTTTGTTTATACTTTGGTCAAAGTTTTCTTAGTTGAAAAGCAAAAATTGTCGTTTTAAGTTTTCAGGTTATGGTATAAATGGTTTTACTCAATCCTTCTTAAGTTATCTTGAGGTATACACAAACATTTATCCCTAAACAGAAGTTTAGTTAAATGGTTTGTGTATAAGGGAATAATCCCTTTAAAAATCCTTTGTTAAAACATTTGTTAAAACATATTTCCATTTCTTTTTGGTAAAATCCAAAGTCTTAAAAGGGCTCTTAATTTTTGAAGAGTCTATATGCATACATCTTACCATTATTAATCCAACGGTCATTTTATGTAAAGGATTAAGTTTTTAATCCCTAAGTGTTAATGGTTCTAATCTTTGAAAAGTCAATATAGCTTCCATTATCTATTAATCACACGGTTAAATCATGTAAAGAATTAAGTCTTAAGTCTTATGTTAAATATTTAAGGTACATGTTTTCATTGTTCAGCCAATTCAGGGCAATCTATAAATAATTATTAACTCATTCTTGTTCTTATAAACAAACAAATGATATTTAATGATCACAAGCATGAATTTATCAAATTACAGCCTTCACACGTGATTCACCAAATTTATGAATGCTACGTGTGTATTAGTCAAATCAAACGTCATCACGTGAAACTCATAATGTTCATCACAAGTTCTGGATGTAATGATTGGAATAGATACTCTTCTTCACGGACGCGAAGTTGATAATAAGCATGCTGAGGATCAAAAACCTTGTAAATGATCGAACAAATCTTCCATTTCGAGTTATGGATATCGTTTTCGATTGTCAATTTACTCAGTTCACAGTAATCTATAAATATAAGGAATGATAACACCATAGCTCTTCAGGATGACAGGTTTGGTATAATAAAATCTTTCTCCGACAACTCTCTCAGTTGTACGGTAATTCCTTTAATTCAGATGGTGCTGACGTACAGTGCACAAGCCACAGGTGCAGTACCAGGAATATAATCAATACCAATTTCAACTTGCCTTAATGGCGAAAGTCTAGGTAATTCACCAACAAATACCTCCTAAAGTTTCAGATAAGATAAACATCTTTTAATAAATACATATTAGGTTCCTTCTAGATTATAATATCTATGACTAATTCACAACCATTTACGGTATAATTTCAAGTCAAAATGCGGGATATGATCATCCATCAAGAATTATTTAGATCACTTTTGATAATCATCATCTTATCTTTTTAGGGAATTCTACTCGAGTTCTCATCAATTAAAACAATGTCGTCATGTCATAATCAATCAATTCATTCTACTGGCACTATCAACTTTCCAGTTTCATTGCCGTTGACAAGATGTGAACTTCTCAAAAGACTAATAATAACTCATAATCCTTCACAAATTCAAGGATATATGGATACACAACTACTATTAAAAGAGTAAGGTCAACGCATAATCTATGCGAGAGAATTTCAAATCAGATACGGACAAAAACATTTAACGAATATTTTAACACCCCCAAATTTACACGCAGCGGAATACATCTTTGGGTGCTAAACAATGATACAACAACACATAATTTATAAAGAACGACTCGAAAAGAGACGTTTTAGATTTATCGTTCCTAAAACATTTGTCAGAGTAGCGTAGTCCCAAGTAATCGTTACCAAAAGATAAGTTAAAACAACATATTAGTTTGTTTTTAAAAATGGAACGATTAATAAATCAAAGAGTTTGAACAACATAGCAGTGCACAACTTCATTCCCCGTGACCTCCAAGCTTCCACTTCTTGATTACCTGAAATACATGTGAGTAAAACGATCAGCAAAAATGCCGAGTGAATTTATAGGTTTATGAAATCAATTTGAACACAAGCAAAGATTATAAGTTTGTGGCATGCTTATAAGCATCAAATAATAATTTGCATCAACAATGATAATTGTATATAGCATAAATTGCAATAAGCTCATGGAACCGAGCCCTTAGACACTCCCATATCAGTCTAATAAGACGAGAGATTTATTAATTGTCGGTTACCTCCAGATTATTGGTACATTGCCGTATACCTGACTTCTCAATACAATATGTTCAAACAGTGTGGAGGTCGGGCCTAAGCTTCTATGACAAGTCCACAAAAACTGAACCGGGGCGGCTTCCCCCATAGATCTATTAATTGTACTAGCGGTTAACCCATCATAGGTTAATTAACGGTCCATAATTGAGGTTTTAACAAAGGCAATCACTTAATGCAATTTAAAGGCAACCACGGGTCCATTCATAGAGGGACAAAGCATACCATAGAAATCTTGTGTTCTAAGTATATAAAAACATGTATTCCCCCTCGCGGGTTTAAAATCATTTAATAACTAGTATAAAGCGAGGCTATAGACTCACGTTGGTAATGAAAGGCGGATTATCGGCTACGGGCATGCTTCGGTCACGGAAACCTATATAAATAATAATCGGTCTTAGACTCTTGTCTAATGACTTTTATCAAAATAACAATATACATATGATGATTTTGTACATATGATGATGATCAAGTGGGTTTATATATCCTTGTTTACTCATTTTAGTGTTTATGTTTTGGTAACTTTTTACTAGTTTACTAGTTTTACCTACTTATCTATTTTAAGTCCAATAAGCTTAGTATAAGTTCTTTAACTTGTTTTAATCCATTTTATACCTATTTTATCAGTATCTATACTTTCCATGTTGGGCCCAAATGGGTTAAGTCCAATAAGTTCTTTTCATAAGTGTTTAACTTATTTATTCCAATTATTAGTCCAATATGCTTAGTTAGCTCGTTAATGTCCGTATGTCCTATAGTTCGGGTTTTATCGGTTTTTACTTGTATTAGTTACTTATATATCAGTATATGACTTTTAAAAACTTTACATTAGACGGGTTTGATCGTCTAAGTTTTATTTGGCGAAAAACATTAATTTTACGGTAATAGCCGAAAAAGTCGTAAAAATCAAGTTTATAGTTTTTTATTACTTATAAGTATTATTCCACAACCATTTATATAATTCATCCATTTAATTAACCTTTTACATATTTATATAAATAAGTTTCATAAGTTAGTGGGTTTTTATTTTACATTTTATACAATAAAATTTGAGTGCTTATATAATAATAATAAACATTAATTCTCAAAATCTGACTTTTATCTTCATGTTCACCATTTTTATCATATCTAGAGTTCTATAATGAATTAGAAGCTCATTTTTGGATGACATGATCTTCATATTATGTGCTACATTTAACTTAGTTATAGCTACTGCTCATTTTAAGTTTATCTATGCTTAACAGTCCCTACAAAACTGCTTATTCAGATTAGAACACCCAACTTGTTTTGATCATATCTCACTCATTATATTGATTCCATTGCATGGCCAACTCTCACATGTGTATAACATCTTGTACTTACTGTAAATGGATCATACCATGCAATTTTATCAGTTCAAGTTTTAGTTATATACTGTTTTTATACAGCCAACTAAATAAGCATGATTTTAGCCTCATTTCTTATAGTTATTAACCTTTTTAAGCATGTTTATCAACACTTGATCCCCACATAACATTTTTATCATCATATATACATCATATAAATATACAATAATAAAGAAAATACATTTGTTCTTTACAAAAATAACAAGAGAAAATGGAGAGGATGATCTTCTTTACCAACCAAGTGTATTTCTTGTTTTTGGAAGACAAGAACTTGATGAACACCAAAAGTAACTCCAAGATCATCAAATACCAAGAACAATAGTTGAGAAATCAGCCCTAGGACACAAGCAAATCACCTCCAATGTTATTAATATGGCCACCAAATGATCAAGGCTTCAAGATAACTCCATGATAGAGCTAGTAAACATGTATTTCATGGCTAGAAAAGATCAAAAGGGGTGTTTGTAGCTTCAATATGGATGGCAATGGTGAAGGTTTTTGAGAGGATTTGTGTTGGTTTGCATGTAAGTAAATGGAATGTGTGAAGTTAGTTGATGGTTTTGTGTTAGATAGTGGAAAAGAGTAGCTTAAGGTGTAAGCTTTGCTTACACTTGTAGCTAGTTAGTTAACATGATGCCACATCCTTAGATGTGGTGTCATGTGTGCCATCCCATGTTAGCTAGTGGGGTGGGATAGTGTAATTTGTCCCACCTCACTAATTTACGGGTATTCCTCGATTCTAATTTTCTCGATTTGCGTGCCCTCGGGTCGTTTTACGAAAAACGTTTTTATAAATTATGAATCAACGTCACAAAACAAATCCAATAAAAATTATCTCATCAAAAACGGAGTTCAAAAACGTAAATACGTAATCCTAAGGTTTCCGGTTTAGTCGTAAAGGACGCTAAGTTATGCACGTAAGCCCAAATTTAAATCCGTAAATTGTGAGTTCATCAACCAACACAAAAATAAGTTTCAAAATATTATACGATATAAAATTTTTGGCATCCGTCGGTATCGCGATCACTAGTAGTCCTCGTTGCTCGTCAAAATATTGAAATATAATATTTAATTTCGGTTTCAACTTAAACCGTTAAACATAATAATATTTAACGTTATAAAATACTTCAAAATAATTGAAAATAGAATTAAATTATGACCTTATTTTTACGGGTTTTACATCCTCACCACCTTAAGGGAGCGACGTCCCGGCGCTCAACTCGCCTCACTTTCGCCAACGCGCATTAAAGTCTCAATAAATATCGTCGTTGAAAGTCAAAAAGATATTACATAATATGTGTTCTACATGATCGGACGTCATCAGATGATGCCGTCTCAAGTTCTCACAACTTACGATCATTTGACTAGATCACACACCATATAAGTACATAAAAGAATAGGTCGAACACAAACATCGAGTATAGATCTCCACCGTTAATCATCGAGAAAACCTTGAACGAACCCTTGATAATATCTCAAGAGTCTTTCCACTTGCGGTGTCGGCTTCAACATACTCCTCGAGGTCGTAACGAATTTATTAACTCCATTCCTTAAGAGATTCGGTCCTCAATCATTCCACAAGTACACGCATAAATCCTGGTGACACTTATCGTTTCTTCTTATACACTGCTTCCCTAGATTCATTTTAAACTCGAAATAAAATAGTGATCTTCAATACGAGGAACAGAACGAGATAAAAAAAATGAATTCAGTAAACGCATAAACGGAAAAGATGTGGTAAAATGATTTAAGGTCGACGATCGACGAGGGATCTCGACTCACGTAACCGTAAAACATAATAATTCACAATACTAGAAAAATGAGAGCGAAGAATGAATTATACATTATCATTAAAATAACATTTGTCACAATTATCCGTCCCGGATTTGGTATTACCTTAAAACTCAGTTGAGGTACTTTCTTGATAAAGATGATACATCAAAAATAGAAGTAAATAGTTTCAAAATTTATTTGGTCGTCTTAAGAAACTTTGAAAGAAAGACATGAATTTATTATTTAAACTCATATTGAAGGTTACAATTAGAAAATATAATTTCTAAATTAAATCACTATTAGGAATAAAAATTAAACTGGTAATTTCATTACATTAAAAGTAAAGTATGATAAATCACTTAGTTCAAAAGATATAGTATAATTTCATGTTAGACATTAGTTTTAGTTATACAAAATATGATGTATAAATTTGACCTTTTACTTGTAATGGTTATTTCGATAATTGAAAATCATTGGAAAATGTATAAACATAAAAATTTTATAATATGTTGTAGAAATACTTAAAGGTGTTTATTATTTCAAAATAACATGGGATATATTCGGGTTTCAAAGTGTGACAAGATAACAAACGAATACGAATGGAAATAATAGTCAACAATTAATACGAAATCAGTGGTACAAAAGAGAACGAAGCAAATGTCGTATGAATTCTTAAAGAGAATAATAAAATAGAGGCGTCGATGGTAAGACGATAAGAAATAATAGATTAAACAAGTTGTCAATTTTGTTAGTGCCGTCGATGGTTCACCAACATCAGCTTGTTAACTTAGCGGTGGTCGATACACGATCGGAAATAAGTTACATACAAAACTTTTAATCAAAGAAAATTTCTAATAATCACTTGTAATTAAAACAAATCAAATGAACGATGTTAGTGTTTAAAGAGAGAAGTCAAAGCACGGTTCACAAGAGTGGGTTTCGAGACAAACGAGAGTGACGGACGTCATCCCGGATATACGGAAATCACTCTAGTGATAATTCATTATTCACGTGCGGAGACATTCCAAAGATCTACCCAGTCGCATAAAGAAGATTGGACGAGAAGGAAGGATAAAACATCGAGACTTTCAAGTCATTTATCAACAGTCAGTAAATAGACGAACGATCAAAAGAAATCAGTTACAAGACAAAATGAAGTAACAAGTGAGAAAGCGATCGTCGAGTAAAAACGTATTCATAAGCGCGTAATTCATTCAAGAAAAGGTAATAAAACGTATGCGGATGCATAGAAATTGCCCTACTTGCATAAAATATAAAGGTTTTCAAAACTTCTTTTCACTTTATTTCACTTTATTTATCTTTATCATAAATACAAGTAAAAAGTTGATTATTATCAAGATTTTTAAGGTGACTACTATTCAGCCTAGCATGGCTCCTTCTAAATTAGACATAGGTGATCAGGCCATGTATAATTTAGGGCTAGCAATGCAGTGCTCCATTTCGTCGAAAAGTATTAAGTTTCTTATGTTTATATATAAACCATGCCATTTGAAAAATGGAATTTAAAAATAGTTTATAAATTTATAGGATACAAGTAATTTGTGAGATACTTAATAAGCAACTTTTAATGTTACGAAAAGTATTTTATAAGATCAAAGTAAAAACAATTGGTGAAAATAATCGTATAACAATATCAGATTTATTTATAATATGACATTATGACAACGTATAAAGTAGTCAAAGTTTTGCAAAAAGTGGCAAATAGTAGCTCATAAAACAACCAATGAAATGGTTACAAGTTGTTAAGGTTTCAAAAGGTTATAAGGTTAAACGAAACGCCATGAGACACGCGATAATATCGACGAAGAAAAATGTGAAGGCAAAACTTCAAAACTCAACCCAAATCAGTGGAAGGTTAGAGAAGAAAAAAAAAATAAAAATAAAAATAAAATAACATCGAATGACAACTGAGTCATATATATAAAAAGAATAGAACAATCCACATGTGTATTCGTTAGTTGTAAAATAATATTTGTTAAAATTTTACGATCTCAAATGAAATCAAAACAGCTTAGAAACATTTAAAACTCATGTTCTGAATTTTCTATCAGATTTAACTTTTAAATATGAGCCGATTAATTAACCCAATAAACGACATCTCCAAGACTCAGAGTCTAAAGCATTTTGATGCAAAACGACGTTTCAGACGACTTTCTAGTTTTACCCGAGACCTGAAACCCAATGTAAAATGACCAAAATACCCCTGCAAGTTCTGTGCAGGTTTGACTGTTTTATTTTAAAAGTTTTACTTTTATGTTTTGACCTGTTATATTGCCCCTGCAGTTTCTACAAAAAATGTATTTTTCGACACTTCTTAACGGCTCAAAATATATACATATATACACACATGTCTTGTGGATTTTATAACAACGAAAAATAAATCTCGTAATGAGCATCAAATAAAATATAGCATGATGAATGACAGAAAATGCTTCAAGGTATTCAACACGAAATTTAGGAAGCAAGACGGTGAAAGACGTTCGTAATTTAGATTCCAGAATGCAATGTAGGCAAATCTCCTTGGTGCCACGATTGTCAAAAACACAAAACATAACAAGAAAAGAATGGAACATTAACATGCTACCCTCCGGGAGCGAGAAGGTTAATGAAAAACAAATGATACAATTTTATATAAGTAAAATCGTATTCCAATTCTAGTGCCATAATCTAGACGATGATTTATAAAATGACGATGACGTTACCGAGATATAAGTGAACAATACACTTCGGAGTCGATACATATAAATGTCAATAAATAGCGGTTAGTCTATTCCAAGGACACATTGAGCTACACAATGGTCTAGAAATTACGTTTCAAGACGTCCAAGCACAAATAGCCGGAAGACGATTTGGATATCTACGTAGATATCTCAAAGGGTTAAATAATGAAAGTAACGCGCGCAGATGAAGGTATGTAAGGTCATAATATATTAAAATTTTGCAATAAAAGCAATTTAAATAGTTCAAAAATAAATACAGAAAGATCTTGAAAATTCAATGTATTTATTTAAGTTAATCATTAATAAATGATAAACTTTTATCGAAAAGTTTAACGACATAAATATATATCGATAAAGGATTATAGTATTTATTTAGAAATACTTAGCAATAAGGCATACATAATAATGTATACTAAAGTTGTAATCCCAGAAGTAGCTTGAACCTGAAGTCACGCGAAATCATGTGCACCGACTCTTTGAAAAATAAAACCGACAGTTATAGTTTAGGTTTTTAGAAAAAGACCTAGTTCTCTATAACTCATGGCTCTGGTACCAATCTTTAACACCCCCAAATTTACACGCAGCGGAATACATCTTTGGGTGCTAAACAATGATACAACAACACATAATTTATAAAGAACGACTCGAAAAGAGACGTTTTAGATTTATCGTTCCTAAAACATTTGTCAGAGTAGCGTAGTCCCAAGTAATCGTTACCAAAAGATAAGTTAAAACAACATATTAGTTTGTTTTTAAAAATGGAACGATTAATAAATCAAAGAGTTTGAACAACATAGCAGTGCACAACTTCATTCCCCGTGACCTCCAAGCTTCCACTTCTTGATTACCTGAAATACATGTGAGTAAAACGATCAGCAAAAATGCCGAGTGAATTTATAGGTTTATGAAATCAATTTGAACACAAGCAAAGATTATAAGTTTGTGGCATGCTTATAAGCATCAAATAATAATTTGCATCAACAATGATAATTGTATATAGCATAAATTGCAATAAGCTCATGGAACCGAGCCCTTAGACACTCCCATATCAGTCTAATAAGACGAGAGATTTATTAATTGTCGGTTACCTCCAGATTATTGGTACATTGCCGTATACCTGACTTCTCAATACAATATGTTCAAACAGTGTGGAGGTCGGGCCTAAGCTTCTATGACAAGTCCACAAAAACTGAACCGGGGCGGCTTCCCCCATAGATCTATTAATTGTACTAGCGGTTAACCCATCATAGGTTAATTAACGGTCCATAATTGAGGTTTTAACAAAGGCAATCACTTAATGCAATTTAAAGGCAACCACGGGTCCATTCATAGAGGGACAAAGCATACCATAGAAATCTTGTGTTCTAAGTATATAAAAACATGTATTCCCCCTCGCGGGTTTAAAATCATTTAATAACTAGTATAAAGCGAGGCTATAGACTCACGTTGGTAATGAAAGGCGGATTATTGGCTACGGGCATGCTTCGGTCACGGAAACCTATATAAATAATAATCGGTCTTAGACTCTTGTCTAATGACTTTTATCAAAATAACAATATACATATGATGATTTTGTACATATGATGATGATCAAGTGGGTTTATATATCCTTGTTTACTCATTTTAGTGTTTACGTTTTGGTAACTTTTTACTAGTTTACTAGTTTTACCTACTTATCTATTTTAAGTCCAATAAGCTTAGTATAAGTTCTTTAACTTGTTTTAATCCATTTTATACCTATTTTATCAGTATCTATACTTTCCATGTTGGGCCCAAATGGGTTAAGTCCAATAAGTTCTTTTCATAAGTGTTTAACTTATTTATTCCAATTATTAGTCCAATATGCTTAGTTAGCTCGTTAATGTCCGTATGTCCTATAGTTCGGGTTTTATCGGTTTTTACTTGTATTAGTTACTTATATATCAGTATATGACTTTTAAAAACTTTACATTAGACGGGTTTGATCGTCTAAGTTTTATTTGGCGAAAAACATTAATTTTACGGTAATAGCCGAAAAAGTCGTAAAAATCAAGTTTATAGTTTTTTATTACTTATAAGTATTATTCCACAACCATTTATATAATTCATCCATTTAATTAACCTTTTACATATTTATATAAATAAGTTTCATAAGTTAGTGGGTTTTTATTTTACATTTTATACAATAAAATTTGAGTGCTTATATAATAATAATAAACATTAATTCTCAAAATCTGACTTTTATCTTCATGTTCACCATTTTTATCATATCTAGAGTTCTATAATGAATTAGAAGCTCATTTTTGGATGACATGATCTTCATATTATGTGCTACATTTAACTTAGTTATAGCTACTGCTCATTTTAAGTTTATCTATGCTTAACAGTCCCTACAAAACTGCTTATTCAGATTAGAACACCCAACTTGTTTTGATCATATCTCACTCATTATATTGATTCCATTGCATGGCCAACTCTCACATGTGTATAACATCTTGTACTTACTGTAAATGGATCATACCATGCAATTTTATCAGTTCAAGTTTTAGTTATATACTGTTTTTATACAGCCAACTAAATAAGCATGATTTTAGCCTCATTTCTTATAGTTATTAACCTTTTTAAGCATGTTTATCAACACTTGATCCCCACATAACATTTTTATCATCATATATACATCATATAAATATACAATAATAAAGAAAATACATTTGTTCTTTACAAAAATAACAAGAGAAAATGGAGAGGATGATCTTCTTTACCAACCAAGTGTATTTCTTGTTTTTGGAAGACAAGAACTTGATGAACACCAAAAGTAACTCCAAGATCATCAAATACCAAGAACAATAGTTGAGAAATCAGCCCTAGGACACAAGCAAATCACCTCCAATGTTATTAATATGGCCACCAAATGATCAAGGCTTCAAGATAACTCCATGATAGAGCTAGTAAACATGTATTTCATGGCTAGAAAAGATCAAAAGGGGTGTTTGTAGCTTCAATATGGATGGCAATGGTGAAGGTTTTTGAGAGGATTTGTGTTGGTTTGCATGTAAGTAAATGGAATGTGTGAAGTTAGTTGATGGTTTTGTGTTAGATAGTGGAAAAGAGTAGCTTAAGGTGTAAGCTTTGCTTACACTTGTAGCTAGTTAGTTAACATGATGCCACATCCTTAGATGTGGTGTCATGTGTGCCATCCCATGTTAGCTAGTGGGGTGGGATAATGTAATTTGTCCCACCTCACTAATTTACGGGTATTCCTCGATTCTAATTTTCTCGATTTGCGTGCCCTCGGGTCGTTTTACGAAAAACGTTTTTATAAATTATGAATCAACGTCACAAAACAAATCCAATAAAAATTATCTCATCAAAAACGGAGTTCAAAAACGTAAATACGTAATCCTAAGGTTTCCGGTTTAGTCGTAAAGGACGCTAAGTTATGCACGTAAGCCCAAATTTAAATCCGTAAATTGTGAGTTCATCAACCAACACAAAAATAAGTTTCAAAATATTATACGATATAAAATTTTTGGCATCCGTCGGTATCGCGATCACTAGTAGTCCTCGTTGCTCGTCAAAATATTGAAATATAATATTTAATTTCGGTTTCAACTTAAACCGTTAAACATAATAATATTTAACGTTATAAAATACTTCAAAATAATTGAAAATAGAATTAAATTATGACCTTATTTTTACGGGTTTTACAAATATGAATATATCCCATGTTTTCATAATCTGAGTACGCATTCGAAAGCTCCTTGGATCGTTACCCAGGTCATTCAAATGAAATCAAATCAAAAGAAATGATAGGAACGTCGATACATCCAGTCGGGTATCAATACTCGATAATCAGATACTTTTCCTACGAATCTCACTATGGGAGAATTGGACAAGAAAGAATTGTCAATTGTCAAATAAGACAATTTCCACAGATGAGTAAATTCGACTCAGAAGAATAGATAGTACGGGCACATATGTAGGTGTCCCTAACACTATGTCCCTACTTTTCACTTCTTGCAGATCTCATAAAAATTTAATCTTTTCACAATCTTCAAAGAAAGTGTAGTGTTTATTCATTAGTTTTATGGTGACTACTAATCAGTCTTGCATAGTCCATTCCAAATTGTATGTAGGCGCGCAACTATATACAATTTCAAGATTAACGATGCAATACTCAGTTCGTCAAAATTTTATCATCATGTTTATAATAAAAACATTTTCATGCTTAATTCTTAAATAAGAATCAAGAATAAATTTACAAAGATTTTCTTTGTTATGGAAATAATTAAATTTCCAAATCGTCTCTTAAACAACTTCATTTTGATATCAGTCACTTATAAATCTCACTTTGAATAATCCTTATTGTGATGAAAATTAAATTTTCTCGAAGGATACCGTTTTAACTTTATAAAAATAATGTGTGATCTGCAAAAGAGTGATGAAGAGTTGTTCACCGAGAACTAACTACAATATGATAAGAAATGAGCTTAGCCAAATAATCATGAGGTTCATGACCTCGATGGCACTCACGAAGAATGATTCACATCGTAACTCAAATCAAGATGAGTACTTGTTCAGTGGTTGCATCACTAATGCGAACATTAGGGCGAAGCAATAAAAGATAAATAACATCGATACATGTAGAATTTAGCAATCAAAGGTAGTCTTTTTCATTAATCACAAACAAGTCAAAATTGTACCGTAACACATTACATGTCACTATGTCATACAATTCTCAGAACTCATCCTACCAACTGATGTCTCAGTTAAGTTAGGGATTATTTTTAAAATATACCACAATGAATACTAATCTACAAGAGTCATTAGGTGTTCCACATGTCCCAGAAGATCCATCGGTCTCAATTCAGAAGAAGATTTCTTCAATTTATTTCTTGGACACTAGGCATCCTCGTTAGTGGACAATGGCCTAGGAACAACCCTTAACACGAATCAACAATCAATTAAAACCTTATAATTCAATCACAAAACTTAACGACTTTATTAATAATCTCATATTCCATATGGGTTAAGTTTCACTTTATTCAAGTTTCAATCATCTTACACTCAATTCGATATCCTACTTCATTCTCCAATACTTTCAATCTTTATTCTTAGGCCTTAAAAGGGCAATAAAAGCTCAGTATGAATAACACTTAATTTCCAATCCTATAGCTCTTACAACAACAATTATCAAATGAGTCACTAGTATGAGATGACTCGATCATTCAACTAGACTTCTCGGAAAGGTATTAGTGGCATGAGGCTTTTGGGTAATGGTTCCAATGACAGCCTCAAGTGCAACATTCACCCTTTCGATTTCAATTTAAGAATTGGATGACAACGAATCAGATGACATCTTTCTAGGTGGTAACGTTTTGTCAAAATCCACTTTATAAGGAAAAATCGTCATGACATCGATATCAGATTTAATTTCGTCAATTCTTTTTCAATATCACCATCAACTAATATCTACATTTCTACGAATATCAACCATTTGTTGGGATCATAAATATCCACAACTTGGTTTAGATCTAGAATTCCTACGAGAATAGCTTCGATTAATTTACTAGGGGATTTAGGGTTACTTGTGACAATCTACGTCGTATAAATACCTCGTATAAATATCAAAATAATAATCAAATAATTATGTAATAAAATTACATCATATATATATAATCCAAGTTATATATATATTAAAATAACACTTCTCAGTCTGGCCTTGTCGGTAACTCGGGAATTCTTCGGCACCGTTATAGTCAAAAGATTTTTAGACATTTTTAGAAAAATGTTTATAGTTAAAAGATTTTGAAATGTTTTATTCAAAACCTTAGTTTTAAAAATCTTTCGTTCTCTATAATGAGAGCTCTGATACCAAACTGTAACACCCCCAAATTTATACAACTCAATACAGCGGAAGACTAGTTGGTGTTACGGGATAGCACATTACTCACATCATAGACAACGCATAAAAATCGCGTCGTTTAATAATAAATCATTTCCATTCATAAATATCAAATTTACATAGGTCCCAAGTCATATTATTTCATACAAAGTTTTACAAAATATTTGAATGGAAATAAGTATTTAGGTGCGGGCCATGAATTCTTGTTGTCTTCCCGAGAATTACCTTCAAGTACCTGAGATAAAACATGTTAAAAGAAAAAGGTCAGCGATAACGCCGAGTGAATTCATAGAGTTTAATAAAATCCATCAATATAATATCAGTATAAAATTATTACTGAAAATCATTTTGTACAAACCATTTTAATAGGCCATGAAATAGCCCAAGTCATTTTATACAAATCTTTATCAAAATCATAATATAGGCGTTTGCCTTAAAAATCATTCTACGAGCCAATGTCGTAAAAACGTCATACAATACGTCTTATGACGTCGTATAAATTCAAATAAAAACCGTTATATGAATATGGTTATAAAAACCAAAACACAAACATAATATCAATAGTATGACCCAGTATTGCTAGTCAGGCAATACATCGTAATTCGGAGCGTCTAGTAGTATTTCGTTAGTTTTGGATTATTATAAGCCGCATGACATTGTTACCTTACTAAACCAACAACGGGTAGCTAACCCGATACTCAATTTGCCCATCTAAAGTAGCGTGACGTCACAAAGGTCATGCTATGGAAATATTCTCATACATAAATTCGCTTACCAATCAATGTGGCACGACGGGGATCAACCGTCAAGGCGCGAACTGGGGTGATCGTCCCCAAATAGTACTATTAAATGCATAAGCGTCTACCAAATCCCGGTAGTTCACAATTCATGCTAATGGGACTTTTAGTGACATAACCTAACTTTAATAATCCATTTAATTTCATCTATCGGGTCCTTTAATCATTTATCGGGTCATACAATCGGGTCATTCAATCATTCGGGTCCAAATCAATAAACAAACAATCGGGACAAATGGTGTCCTATTTTATAAAAACTAACATGTTATCTCCCTCGCGGGTTTATAAAACATTTATAAAAACATTTAAAAGAGTGTGAGGCTATGAACTCACGTTGATGTGGGAAGGCGGGTTATCGCCAACTCAGACGTACGGTACGTGCTTCAATCACGGAAACCTAGACAAATAATACTCGGTCTTAGACTCATGTCCAATGACTTTATAAAAATAACAATTATGTATACATATGATGATTATTTATATCTGATGATCAAGTGGTTTTACATATTCTCATTAACTCGTTTTAGTGTTTACGTATTGGTATCTTTTTACTAGTTTACTAGTTTTACCTATTTACGCGTTTTAAGTCTAATAAACTTATTATAAGTTATTTAACTTGTATCAATCCATGTTATACTTATATTATCAGTATCTACACTTTACAAGTTGGGCCTAAATGGGTTAAGCCCAATAATAAGTTTATAAGTGTTTTAGTCCACTTTTGTTGTATTATTAGTCCAATAACGTTAATTTAGTCCGTTAACGTCCGTATGTCCTATAGTTCGGGTCTTATTGGTTTTTACTTGTTATACATGTTTATATATCAGTATATAAGTTTTATAAAGTTTACATTAGACGGGTCCAACCATCTAATTTTTATTTAACAAAAACGTAAATTTTACGGTATTAGCCGAAAAAGTCATAAAAATCATGTTTATAGT
The DNA here is from genome assembly GCA_025667525.1 of Glebionis coronaria. Lineage (NCBI taxonomy): Eukaryota > Viridiplantae > Streptophyta > Magnoliopsida > Asterales > Asteraceae > Glebionis > Glebionis coronaria. The sequence goes on from CM046882.1 coordinate 393,974,215, forward strand.
TTTATAACTTATAAAACATAACAAGTTACCATTTTTATAAAATGTCCACTTATTTATCATTGTACATATTTATATAAATAAAATTTATGAGTTAGTGGGTTTTAACTTTACATTTTATACAATATAATTTTGAGTGCTTATATAATAGTATTATACTTTAATTTCCAAAATCTGATTTTTGTCTTCACTTTCACCAAAACTGCCATATCTAGAGTTCTATATGGAGATAGAAGCTCAAATTTTTATCACATAAACTACATGATATGTGCTCCATTTAACTCTCGTATAGCTACTGTTGAATCATCCTCTAAGTATTTTCTAAAAATCGTCCAAAACAGTAAACTCAGATTTGTATCTTAAACTTGTTTTGATCATATCTCACTCATTACAATGATTCCATTGCATGGCCAACTCTCACATGTGTACAAGACCCATAGCTTACTGTAAATAGATTCTACGTCATCATTTTATCAGTTCATGACATGTTTCTTTACTGTTTTATACAGCCATCTAAATTAAGCAAGATTTTAACCTTGTTTCTTATAGTTTTTCACCTTTTTATCCATGATTATCAACACCAAATCCCCACACAATACTTTTATCATCATATAATCATCATATACATATACAATAGGAAATAAAATACATTTGTTCTTTACAAAAATAACAAGAGAATATGGAGAGGATGATCTTCTTTACCAACCAAGTGTATTTCTTGTTTTTGGAAGACAAGAACTTGATGAACACCACAAGTAGCTCCAAGATCATCAAACACCAAGAACAATAGTTGAGAAATCAGCCCTAGGAAATCACCAAATCACCTCCTTGGATGTTAGGATCACCTCCAATCTTCATATCTTCAAAGGGTCTTCATCTTGATCAAGTTTAAACACAAGATTTATGGTATAAACTTGATCAAAGATGGTGTTTTGTGGTGGTAAAAAGGGACGGCCAAAGGAGGGTGAGAGAGAGAGTTTAGGTGGTTTTTGCATGTAAGAAATAAGAGCAAGTGGTATGTGTGAGTAGTTTTGTGGTTTTGGTAAGTGTTTAGCTTATTTTATAAGCTTTAGGACAAGTGTAACACTTGTTTATTAAGTGTTAACACCTAAGGTGTTTGTGTAGCTTACTCTTGCCGTCCAAGAGTGGGGGTGGGGCAAGTTTATTCTTGTCTCATCCCCATTTAATTACGGGTATTCCTCGATTCTAGTTTCCTCGATTTACGTGCCCTCGGGTCGTTTTACGAAAAACGTTTTTATAAATTATGAATCAACGGCACAAAACAAATCTAATAAAAATTGTTTCATCAAAAACGGAGTTCGAAAACGTAAATACGTAATCCTAAGGTTTCCGGTTTAGTCGTAAAGGACGTTAAAATAAAATCGTAAGTCCTAATCTTTTCTCGTAAATTTGTGAGTTTATGAACCAACACAAATTTAAAACTCCAAAATAATATTCACGGATAAATTCATTTTTCTGAAATGTCGGACTGTCACCAAAGACGGTGTATGTAAACGTAAGCACGTAACGTTGAATCCTCCGGTTTAGACGTAGTCGACGCTACTTCAAGACGTAAATCCAAATTAATTCCCAAAAATAAGTGAGTTCATATTATAACATTAAAATAATGTTTTCAAATAAATATTGAGAATAAAATATCAACCATAAATTACTTGTGATCATGGTTTTAGACTTTATAAAATCTAAAATGATGTATGCATATGCTTATGTGTTCCAGGTGACTTAATAGTCTCCAAACTGATCAATTGTATAGTTGTATGCTCATATAAAATATAGTCATACGTAATGTTCCTGTGATCCCATAATTGAATACTCACAATTATGATAAAATGTTCAAAGTTTAAGTGGCCAAGTGATTGAATATTCACAATCATGTTATAGTATATATGTAACACCCCATTTTGGAAATGGAATCTTACGCATAATCATGGCGTGTCATCAAAGCATACAAGGGTAAATGTCTAAGCATTATTTGACCATAAAAGGGAAATACCGGAATCAAACATCGGTAACCCCAAAGTAGAACTCATCACACACAAACATAAATACTGTAAAAGGAAAGGACGAAACAATGTCCATTGCAAGCTGTATTAAAGTAAAGGAAATGCATAAAGTAAAGAAAGACAGTAAAGCTTCCAGTCCATATGCACGTACGTTTGAGATCTACGAGCGTCCCTGAGTACCTGTCGTTTTGGGAACATGAAATGGAAAACGGTTGAGCAAGACGCTCAGTGCACGGATGTACAAAATAGCATGAAATAGGATAAGCATGTAACATATAACAGCGGAAGACTAAGTTCTGAGTAAACTGGTTAAGTATCGAGCAAACTGGTTTTATAGTTTGAAAAGCCTTATGTTTATCTTATGAAAACTGTTTTAACATAAATATACCATAGCCCATATAGGTCATGAAAAGGTCACGTGCATGAATACTTAGAGGGGTGACCTCATCATGCTGATTAGAGGGGATGCCTCTAATTAATATACTGGTTTGGGTAGGAGGGATCAACTCCTTGTGAAGGATGCAAGGCACACACCACATTCACCATGAAATACTGAATAAAACATGTAACTAGGATGCACCCATACGCCCCACATGATATAATAATATGGCCAAAACTGAAAGGGACGCCACGAGCAATCACTCCGCCGTGGGGAAGTCATAACATTGGTGCCTCCAATGTTATGGTTATGGTACCTCCATAACTAGGTGAAACTGGTCATGCTTGTATATGGCTATAGATTATGCTAATTAAACATAAGCAGTTCAAAACAATAAAACAAATACTGGGGAAAACAGTTGGCTTCATACGGGAAATCCTAATAAGGAAAGAATGTCCATACTGAAAGGACGGGAATCCGTACCTCAAGTCCAGTGAATGAACGGAAGAAAGACTCCTACTTCTGGATCACTATCGCTACATGAATACACACGTGTATAAGTATCGAATCACTGATTACGTACTGGGTTTTATGTCTCATCTTAGCTTACTTTGTATGTTTTAGGTCATGGTTTACTGTTTAAAGCCTTAAACTGTGTTTATCTTGTATTCTGATTAATTTGATTAAGTATTACTGGTATTTCATGTATTATTATACTTACTGTGTAATAATAAGTAACTTTCCAAAAATAGCAGGTTTCCAAAAATAGAACGTTTACAAAAATAGAAAGTTTCCAAAAATAGAAAGTTTCCAAAAATAGAAAGTTCCCAAAAATAGAAAGTTTCCAAAAATAGAAAGTTTCCAAAAATAGAAAGTTACCAAAAATAGAAAGTTTCCAAAAATAGAAAGTTTCCAAAAATAGAAAGTTTCCAAAAATAGAAAGTTTCCTAAAATAGAATTTACTGCTTAAAATAGATTAGTTTCTAAAAATAGAAAGTTTCCAAAAATAGATCAGCTGCCTTAATTAAATAAGTTTCCATATATAGCAGGTTTCCATGATTAGATTAGCTGCCTGAGATAGATAGATTTCCATATATAGAAGGTTTCCATTAATAGATTAGTTGCCTTATTTAATTAAGTTTCTATAAATAGAAGTTTCCATAATTAGAATTAAGCTGGTTACATAAGCTAACATATAAGTCTAAGTGTTTATAAGCTTATTTCTTAAGTCATATGATATAGTGTATAGTTTAATTATTATTTCATGTATTTTAATTAAACTATAGGTTAAGCATTTTAATTAAAGTATAACATGTTTTAATTAAAATGGAATAAATTACTTAGGTTAAAATGTGTATTATTATGTATTAATAACATAACCTAAGTCATGTCTAAATTAATTAATTATAGGCATGTTTTAAATAATTAATTAATTATAACTCATAACATAAAATACTTAGGTTAAATTAATATCATGCTAAATTAATAATTAAAAATAACCTAAGTCATGGTTTAATTAATATCTCATGTTATTAATTAATTTATATCCTAAGTTCATAATTTATAAAATTAACATGTAGCATAAATCATGATTTAACCAACGAACCATGAATCGGGCATGAACTCGACACCGTACCCCGAGCCAAACTCGGGGTACTTGTGCCCCCTTGCTGCCGTGGGTCCCACATGCACCAACCAAGACCAAAAATGGTCTTGGTGGTGGCGGCTAAAAGCAAACCGAACCCCCCCTCGGGTTGGTTATACTAGGCGGCCAAAACAAACACCCTCTTATATCATCCTTTGATTTTAATTTACCCCAAAACATGTTAGATCAATGTTTAATTATCATGTTTTAATAAGAATATTAATAACATGTTCATGAAAATAATCAAAGATTTAAAAGAATTAAAAAGAAAGGTTTAGAATGATATACCAATACGTAGCTTGAAAGAGGATGAATAAACACGGTTTATAGCAATGATTTTTGTGATCAAGATCAATCAACAACCACCTATGGTGGTCCTTAAGGTGGTGGCACAAAGAGAGACCAAGGAGGAGGAGAGAAAACTTTTTTAGGTTAAATGCTTATTTTTCATGAAATGTAAAAATGAAATGAAAAGTTACCATAACCCCCCCCCCCCCCCCCCCTTTCATGTAAAAGTCAATGGGCTAAGCCCATTATGGTTATGTGTGCCGTGGGTATGGGGCCCCACATGGGGTACCCGTACCTTTTCTCGTACCCCGATGTTTCGTGTTCGTTCGTGGTTAAACGTGTTCGTGTTTAAAGTGTTTCTGTTTATTTTATCATGTAGTTTATCGTATTCTTAACGCTCGTAATTAAGTACTTACGTAATTATTTTAGTTCGTGTTTTAAAATGGTGATCATGATTTAATTATGTTCACGTGAAATATCTATTAACTGTTTATCATAAGTTTGTACGTAATCGATACTTATCATGTCATACACGTATGCACTTGCTTGATTACTAGCACGTGAATGTGATCAATACTAAATAAGGTAAGTTTTAATCTAGGACGTACGATCTTAAGGGCACTATTCATGGTAAAAGCATGCAGGTTTTACAATATATATAGTTCTCGTGATCCAATGCGTGAATGCTCATGCATGATGCAAGTGATAATATGAAGTTTTGATGCAAAGGTGGTAATATATAATATAACTCATGAGATGACGTGTACAATGATGTCATTACAAAACATGAAAACCACAGGTTTTACAATTGCCATTAAACTTGGGTACGAGTTTTCCAGTTGGCCTCCATTCAAGGTTGTTCCTAATGGAAAACATTTCATTAACGTGATCAACAAGGCATAAATCATGACGCTGAGAAAACATACATTCATTACAATTCCAACATCTTAAATCAGAATTCACTTTGCGCTTAGGCTGCTGCACAACCGCAGGGCCTTTAGTCTTAGCTACATGATTCATTTTATTCAAATTTGAAATAATATTCCTAGGGTGAACTTCTACTTTCTTCTTCATAGTCCTACTAGTGGAAGTGTAACACCCCCATTTTGATAATGGAATGTCACGCACAATTATAGCGTGTCATCAAAGCATACAAGGATAAATGTATAAAACATTACATGACCATAGGGATAACCGGAATCAAACATCGGTTTCCAAACATAAGCCCAAAACATAATAAAGCAAAATAAATGAATGAAAGACTAAACAAGCATAAGTATATGAAGGTAAAAAGGAAAAGAAGTCTCTAGCAGCTTCCATCCTATGCACGTCCTCCAAATGCTCGAGTCTTTCCTAGGGTACCTGCCGTTTTGGGACATGGAAAGGAAAGTAACGGCTGAGCAAAACGCTCAGTGCACAGATATAGACATAGTATGAATGACTAAGCATAATAAAGACTTAATAGCAGTGGAAATGCATAAGTCCTGGAAAACCTGGAGCATGTTCATAAAACTGGTTTTATAGTTTGAAAAGCCTTATGTTTATCTTATAAAAACTGTTTAGCATGTTTTACCATTAGCCAATATAGGTCATGAAAATCCACCGTGCATGAATACTTGGAGGGGTGACCTCATCATGCAAATTAGAGGGGCTGCCTCTAATTTAATATACTGGTTTTGGGTAGGAGGGATCAGCTCCTTGTGAAGGATGCAAGGCACACACCACATTCACCATGAAATCCTGACTGAAAACATGTAACTAGGATGCACCCATACGCCCCACATGATAAATATAAATAAATGGCCAAAAGCTGAAGGGACGCCACGAGCAATCACTCCGCCGTGGTGAAGTCATAACATCAGTGCCTCTAATGTTATGGTTATGGTACCTCCATAACTAGGTGAAACTGGTCATGCATGTATATGGCTATAGGTAATCTTAATTAAACATAAGCAATCAAACTCATAACATATACTACGGGAAAACAGTTGGCTGCATTCGGAGAATCCTAATAAGGAAAGAATGTCCATACTAAAAGGACGGGAATCCGTACCTTATATCCAGTGAACGAAGAAGATGAACTGAGAGGAATCCTACTTCCGTATCACTAATGCTGCATAAATACATACATGAATAAGTATCTGCTTACTAAATACGTAACTGGTTTTATGTCATGTCTTAGCTTATTTTATATGTTCTTATCATGTTTTACTGTTTTAAGCCTTAAACTGTGTTTATCTTATATTCTGGTTACTTTGATTAAGTATTTCTGGTATTTCATGTATTATTATACTTACTGTATAATAATAAGTAACTTTCCAAAAATAGCAGGTTTCCTAAAATAGAAAGTTTCCAAAAATAGAAAGTTTCCAAAAATAGAATTACTGCTTAAAATAGATAAGTTTCTAAAAATAGAAAGTTTCCATAAATAGATCAACTGCCTTAACTAAATAAGTTTCCATAAATAGACTAGCTTCCTGAAATAAATAAGTTTCTAAAAATAGAAGGTTTCCATAAATAGATTAGCTGCCTTATTTAATTAAGTTTCTAAAAATAGAAAGTTTCCATAATTAGAAATAAGCTGGTTAAGTAAGCTAAGTATATAAGCCTAAGTGTTTTCATGATTTTTTCTAAGTCATATGATATAATGTATAGTTTAATAATTATTTCATGTAATTAAATTAAACTATAGGTTAAAATATTTAATTAAAGTATATCATGTTTTTAATTAAATAAAGTTAAATACTTAGGTTAAAACATGTATTATTATTTATTAATAATATAACCTAAGTCATGTAAATTAATTAATTATAACCATGGTTTTTAAATAATTAATTAATTATAAGTCTAAAATATAAAAATACTTAGGTTAAATAATTTCATGATTATTAATAATTAAAATAACCTAAGTCATGTAATTAAATTAATCATGTCATATTATTAATTTAATTTTAACGTAAGATCATAAAAAAAATAAAAACTAAACATACACCATGAACCGGATCTAGACTAAAAACTATGAACCGGACATGAAATCGACACCATACCCCGAACCACTTCGGGGTTCCCTTTGGTTTGCTGCTGCCGTGGGACCCACATCACCAAACCGGGACCTTGAGGTCTCGGTGGTGGTCCATGTGCCAAGCCGAGACCCCTTAGGGGTTCGGTTTAGGCGTCGGCTAGACAAACACCCCTAAAAACCCTTGTTTTGATCTACCCCATAATCATAAACATGTTAGATCTATGTTTTTAATTAGGTTTTTAAAAACATCATGTTCTTATTTAATTTTTAAATCCAAAACAAAAGAAAAAGGATTAAAAAGGTATACCGAATACGTGGATCGATCAAGGATAAACACACACGAACTCTTGCATAAATTCCAAGATCAAAATTAACCCGAACACCCTTCCATGGTGTTTTATGGGTGGCGGCCAAAAGAGGAACAAAGGAAGAAGGAAGAAATCTTTTTAGGGTTTTGTAAAAATTCTCTGTAAAGAAAAATGAGTAGTGTAATTTTCCTTGACCTCCTTTTAGTAAAAATTGATGGGCTAAGCCCATCCTCCCTCCCTAATTTCGTGGTAATGGGGCCCACAAGGGGTAACCCGAATGTTTTTCCGTGTCTAAAATATTGGTGTGTTCTCGTGTGTTCTCGTGTTCGTGTTTTACGTGTTTTAAGTAGTTATCGATCGTGACTTAATATATTTATTCGTGTTCGTAATAATTATATATACGTAATTAATATTAGCCCGTGATTTAATTACGTTCATGATTTCATGATCGCATGTTCGTGATTAATTATTGTTTAAATAATTATTGCGTGTTCGTGCGTAATAAATACTTATCGTGTTCTAACACGTACGTAATACGTAAAATCCTAACACGTAAACGTAATCGTACTATAAAAGGAAAGTTTTAATCTAGTACGTACGATCTTAAGGGTACTATTCATGGTAAAAGCATGCGGGTTTTACAACTCTTCCCCCCTAAAAAGAATAATTCGTCCCCGAATTATAGATAACATAACTAAAAGAGAAACATACCCGGATCAAACTGAGAGGGTATGTAAGATAAATTAACGTACAGGTGACATGGTAGAAGGAACATGGAACGTGACATGTCTTGAAAGGACATGGAACGTGACGTGTCTGAAAGGACATATCAAATGGATAAGTGAAAAACGGATAAGAAGTTCGGATGAACTTGTCAGTTTCCAAGTGGCCTCCCTCTTGGAACGGTTCCCTTAGAAGATCTTGTCACTAATGATAAATCTTGGTCCTCCTGACCTTGACTTGGAATACGAAGAACTTCTTGGTTATCAACGGAGGTAGATCCCCTAAATTCGATCGAGGAAAATAAAAGTTAACGTGCTAGGGTAACTGAAACGTTATGATGCAAGACAATCTGACTTAACTAATAATTAGAAACAATGCGCGAGACATAAAGAAACGTAGTACGTGAAAAATTTTGAACGTGATACGTGAAAAATTATGAACGTGCTACGTGGAGATATGGCGAGTGTAGTATGAGTAAACATATCGTGATCCATGATACGTGTAATATATCTTGATCATGATATGAGGAACGTGGAATGAACATGACATGTGAAACATATCGTGATCATAGAATATAATGGCGGTAACGCCAAACGCTACAAGGTGAGACGTGGAATATGACGTGAAACATCTATCTGATGATGGAGAGTTATACTAAACTTGGGTCTGGTCTCTCAAGTTCTTGCAAAACTTCCCAGAACGAAATAAACGTAAAATCGTAAGCCCAGATACGATCATGAACGTGAATAGTGTCATGAACGCGAGCGTGAAAGCAAGTCGTGAAATTTGAACAAGGATGTGAAGTAAATTAGGAGCACAATTATGAATATTTGTCTGACCCGATAACTGAGGGATTGCCAAGTGATTGGATGAGCCTTGGCTGGAACATGTCCGATCAATCTGTTGGTTCTGAAATCCGTACGGATGTAAGGATTATGCAGACTTGATCAAACTATTTGCAATAACCCAGATAGCATCATGCTTCTTCTGAGTTTGCGTTAATCTGGTAACCAAAATCCGTGGAGATCTTGTCACATTTCAATTCACAATTTCAGATGATGAAAACATCCCAGTTTGTTGGTGTCCTATCTTAACCTGTTGGTATGTCAGGTACCTAGATATGAACGTAACTGTATCTTGCTTCTTAGAACTGGATACATAGGAGTTTGCGAAACTCTGAGTCTCTGAATCTTGACTTCTCCTAGCGTAGGATCTTCTAGAACACCTAATGTAGTGTAGGGTTCTCTCCTTTACGCATAAGCTGAGTCATGGTAAGATTAACCACAGAAACCCATGTGATTCAGTGTGTTACTGTAATCAAACAGAATTGATATTGGAAAATTTTCCAGAGTAGAATTTCTCTTGTCATAGAATTTGCAACATAGTGCAGATAGGGTCTTCCTGTTCTTCTCTAGGCTTAGAGGAAATCAGGTTATCCTTAATGAAAACACTGATGAATTTGCTATGAGTTCATGGAAACTCATTCTTGTAAATGTCGTTGGAGCAATGATGAGACTAATTCAAAATCATAAATCTAGCATGACCGAGTCGTGTACGAATAGCAGTCATGAACATGTCCTGCTTTTTCACTCGTCACTGTTGGCAGCATGATCATGAGTTCGATCTTGGGAAAGTGATTAACACTATTCGGTTGATTGGACATGTCGTCAATACGTGGAGGAGAATAACGGTCATGAATGGTGATTTGTTTAAGTCAACGGTAGTCGACACAAAATCTCATGGTAGCATCCTTCTCCTTGTAGATTCTTCTGGAATGTATAGGAAGACTTTGGAATAATCAACTGGCTATGCGTAAAAGAATTAAGTGGTCGTGTCTTACTGGCAGCTAGAAAATTTTAGCGACCATGGCTAACAACGCACATGCTTGTAAGCATAGATAATTTGTACAGATTTTCCCGATGGAAAATCAAGCTGAATGTATTCAGGAGCCTGAACATTACTGTACATAATTATGAATCGTAGCATGGTGTGCTGTTCATAGTACATAATTAGGATAAAATTCATCTCGTGTCTGTCCGAGGAAATGCGTTAGCAGCTTGGATCTCATCATTAAGCTGAAGGAAAACCTTCGTATTCGTGGGAATACGAAAGGCGTCCTTCATGGTCATGAATATATGAACCATGGTGAAAGAAATGAAAGTGACATTGGCAACGTGACAATTCTCACTGATGCGCCGATAATGGTATAGAAATTATTGTGGCCTGATTAATACATGGCACAACAAAAATAGATATACACTTGGAGGGTACCCTGAATTTCTTAGAAATGTTCCATAGTTGGACGTGAGTCATGTGTCTTGACTCGTTTCTTGGAACTATAAGCATGACATATCTCTTGACTGGTGTCTTGACATGTGTCTTCAGGAGGTATACGTGAGACATGTGTCTTGGCTGATGTCTTGACATGTGTCTTCAAAGGTATACGTGAGACATGTGTCTTGACTGATGTCTTGACATGTATCTCGAGACGTAAAACAATAGAACTACAATATTAGGTTATTATGCCAGAATTAGCGGATCGGTTGGACTACTGATCCTTTGTATGTCTGATCACGCCCGCGACCGGAGCCTCGGTTGCGATTTCTGGGATATTTCTGTCATAGTAGTGGTTACTATCGTCCTGTCTGTCTGTTCCATGACGGTCATTCTCATGACCGTGATTCATGAAACTATTCAGCTGAGTGGCCGGCTGGTACCGGTTTGCACTCATATGGCTGAAATGACAGCCGAATGACATGTGACATGTAACTAAGAATTAGGGACAATGGTTGATGAAAATCGTCTGATGGTGAAGCATCTTCTCGTCCAATTGCTTTGCTCTGACGCCTTTGTCTTCGTCTTGTCGGATCTCCAGGTTGTGAACAGCATCCGCATCTCGTAGCGTCTCCAAACGTCAGCAGCATCAACCTTTAGTAACATCTCCAAGTTATGAGCGGCATCAGCAATCTTGTAGAATATTAGCAATAGAAAATACGCCTGAGGTGATTCAGAATCGAATAACGAATACTCGTGAAGTATTGCAAGTGGAATATACATGGATTAAGGTACGTGTAATACACATGAAATACGGTACGTGGAGTACACGTGGAGTGCACATTAAATGATCGGCATGGGGTCGATCATTTATCATGATTTAAGGAAAGTATATCGGTTAAACGGTTAGGAAAACCATCATGATAACCTGGCAGTATTAGCATAGACATCATTTTGGTTGTAATGGAAACGTTAAAGTGTGGTTACACAAAATTCAACGATGATTTGCCTGACAGCATGATCAACGAAACCAACCATGACTATCATGAAAGCAGGATTCAATGAAATCTAACAATGTCTTGCAGGACAGCGTAAATAACAAAAGAGGCATAAAACATAATCAACATGAAGACGGAATCATCATGAAGGAACATAAAACGATCTATCATAAAGGAGTGTATAACATAATCAGCATGAAACCGAAGTTAACCATGACAGTATGAAAACATACTTGACATAAAAACATAGTAACTTATGAGAGGACATAAAAAAAATTTATGCCAATAAATCATGAAAAAAATTTATGCATGAAAATAGTGCATGAATGTGTAATGTTAGTTTACAAAAACCTTTTATATGTGCGAGGGGACGCCTATGGGTCGGTCCCAAAACAAAATACATGGCGAGGGGACGCCTATGGGTCGGTCCCAAAATTAAAAGTTTCGATAAAAGCACATGCGACTAAATAGGGCCAGTCATGTACCAACCATTACTTAGTCATAATCCCTGCAACAATGATACATGAAACATAAATAAATGAAACTCATATGTCAAACCTATCAGGAAAAAAAATTTATGTGACTAATTATGAACTACTGGGGTTCAGTCCTGATAGGTGTGTAAACACCCATCCTTTTATCACTTAATTCTGGCTAAAACAAGACCAAAACACGTATTTAATATCATTTGTTTGGAATTATGCGTGGTTTTTGTGTTTATTGTGTTTTCAGAGCCAACCGGATGAATATTGGAAAAAACGTGGGATTGCACGGGCTTTATCGAAGAAAAAGACTCAAGATGAAGTCTATTGTCCAAAAGATGCAAAAGATTTGAAGTCACTGGGCCTATTCGAAGATTTATCGAAGAAAAGGACCAAAGATGGAAGATTTATATAAGTCGAAGAAACTCAAGTCTATTAAACGAAGAAATTAAAAGACGAGTTGAATTTAATCGTCGACAAATCCCGAATCAGAATCGAAAACGTCAACTTTTCTGAAAAGACGAGAAGACAAGAAGAAAGGGAGAAAACCCACTCACCAACCAACCACTCAGCCTATATAAAGGGATCACCCTCACAATTTTTGGCATCTAGTTTTTCTTTCAGTTTCTTTCCTTTCCTATTTTATAGGAAAACCATCTCCCTTAAGGAGTGGTTCTTCATCTTCTTGATTTGTTCTTTTAATCTTGTAAGTTTGATCTTTTCTTCTTGTTTACTGAATCTAAATCATCAATACAAGTTATCCTTTGATCTTTTCATTCATCTTGTTCTTCATCATCTTTTTATTTCAAGTTTTTAAGTTTTTATTTAGTTCAAGTTTAATTTTAAAAAGTTGTTGAATTTTTGTTTTTATGATTGGGATTTGTTTCTTATGGTTATTAAATGATTATTGGCTAATTTGGTAAACCCTTTTTGTTTATTGGATTTGGTTTGATTTAAATTCGTATCCCCAGTTAAGTTTCTGTGTTCTGTTCTTCATCCCAGGAATATTCCGCATAGTCTGCTTGTTATTTCCATTATTCGGAATAGTTGGATATTCCGGATAGTGCTTTTTTGTATTACTCCTTATTCGGAATGTTAAATATTCCGAGTAGGAGGTTTTATTCCGAATAGCATTGTTTTTTCGCATAGATCTCTATATTCCGAATAGCTTTTCTCGAATTTATTCCGCATAAGCCAATTGTTCCGAACAGTGAATTTATTCCGCATAGATCAGTTATTCCGCGTAGTCTTCATTATTCCGAATTGTCCATTATTCCGAGTAAGCACCAGTATTCTGCATAGCCAAACATTCCGAATGGAGTATTTTCAGTAAGGATCTTTTATTAGTTTCATTATTTAACTGTTTAACTTTAATTCTAATTTTGTGTTAATTCGTTTACTGTTTCTGTTCTAATCCTTATTTATTGCATTTATTTACATCTTTATTAGAATAGAAAACCAATCCCACCTTTTTGTCACCAAGAACAAATCATTCCACTTTTAACTGTGATCAATTCGAGGAGATTCCGAGAACGAACTTTCAAACGAGAAAAATTCCTTTATCAAATGGCGCCGCTACCGGCTCTTCTCGTTAAGATCAACAGTTTTTTTGTGAGAACTTGGATTTTGGGATCCGTTCCCCGTGAACGTTAATTTTTCATAAAAACTTTCAAAAAAAACACAAAAAAAAACATAAAAAACCAAAAATATTTTGCTTTGTTTTTCTCTTGTTAGTTCTTTTGTAGGTGTATGCGCACTCGATCCACGTCTTATCAAGAGCCCGAGCCTCTCGATCACTTAGACATGGCCGGTGTACAAAACAACTACAACATACCACCTCCAAACAACAATAATAACAACAACAACCAGCCTTTCAACAACATGAATAATAACAACAACAATGAGCCCCTTCCGGATAATCGCCCAATGATTGAACTGCTGCAAGCTCATGTAGATGGCAACACTGATCCAATTGTTATACCAGCAATTGCAGCCAACAACTTTGAGCTAAAATCAGGATTTATCCAGATGGTCTCCGCTCAACCGTTCTTGGGGCGTACCATTGATGACCCACATGACCATATCAAGAGATTCTTGCAACTCACTAACACGGTCAAGTTCAATGGTGTTCCACAAGAGGTTATCGGGTTACAACTTTTTCCCTTTTCTTTAGAGGGACAAGCCCGGCATTGGCTTGCTAAGGAACCGCCACAGAGTATTCTCTCGTGGACGGATTTGGAAACAAAGTTTATCAATTACTTTTTCCCACCCTCTCGTACTACCGCTTTGCGGAATGAAATCATAAATTTTGAACAAAAGTACGATGAGTCGTCCAGTGAATCTTGGGATCATTTCAAAGATCTTTTAAGAAAATGCCCACAACATGGTTTTACCAAAGTACATCAAATTAATACTTTTTACAATGGTTTAAGCATGAGTGACCAAGATTCACTAAACACTGCCTCGGGGGGTAATCTATTGGCTAAGACTTCCAATGCTGCTTGGGACATCATTGAGAATAAATCTCGTGTGCAAACCAAGAGTGTTCGGACCAATGTCGCTAGTGCTAGCACTAGTGACAGCGACAAGCGACTGGACAAAATCACTACGCTTCTTGAATCGCTTGTTACCCACACCGTCAGCAACAACAACAGCAGCAACACTAAAAACGCTCAAGTTAATGCTGTCAGCCAACCTTGTGAGATATGCGGTGGTCCTCATTCTTACACCACTTGTACCGCCACCCAAGACTACCCTACTGAGAATGTGAATGCGGCATATGGCACCTATCCTCAACCCGCTTATCAAGCTAGACCTCAAGGTGATCGTAATTTGCTTAGCTACCGCTCCAACAACTACCTCTCACCACCCGGCTTTCCTCTTACCAACCCAAACCAACAACAAAACCTCAATCGCCCTCCTCAACAACAACAACAACCTCGTACACCATACATCCCACCTCATAAGCAGCAACAACAACCTCAACGTAACAACCAAGTTTACCAACCACCTGCTTATCAACCACCCGCATATAATGCTCCTCCCAACCAACCCACCGCTCTACACCAAGAAGTGGAAACTTACATGAGGACGAACGATGTGATCGTGGGAAACCTTCAGCGTGAAGTGCTCAATTTGAAAGCAGACCTGGTCAAACAAGGGAACGATTTGAGAGCCGACATGAGAAATACGTTGGATAGACAAACAAATGATTTGAAGAACATGATGGCTAGTTTCTTCCAAGGTAATCAACCCTCTTCTTCGGGTACTCTTCCGAGTAACACCGTTGCGAATCCAAGAGGGGAGATGAAAGCAATCACCACTCGCAGTGGCAAAGGTACCAAGGAACCCGAGCTTCCTATACCTCCACCGGTGGTTGTGACTAAGGAGAACGAGTCACTTGCTACTATTCCTCCGCCTCCTTCACCTTCTACCCCCATTTCCCCACCACCCATGGTTGTGAGTGATCCTATTCCCCTAAAGCCTTCTTCTTCATCCAATATACCTTATCCTTCAAGGTTGAGGAAAGAGAAGCAAAAGAGTAAGGATGATATTCAAGTTTCAAACTTTCTCAAAATGTTTAAACAATTGAATTTTAACATCTCCTTTGCCGAGGCTCTCGCTCACATGCCCAAATACGTTAAGATGTTCAAAGATCTTCTAGACGACAAGGAGAAGCTTCTTGATATTTCCAACACCCAACTTAATGAGAATTGCTCTGCAGTGCTCTTAAGGAAATTGCCAACCAAACTTGGTGATCCGGGTCGTTTCCTAATCCCTTGCAACTTCCCGGGAGTAGAGAATTGCATGGCCCTAGCCGATCTAGGTGCCAGTATCAATCTAATGCCTCTAAGCGTTTGGAAGCAATTATCTCTCCCTGAGCTAGTCCCCACCAAAATGACTTTGGAATTAGCTAACCGTACGGTTGCTTATCCAGTGGGGATAGCCGAAGACGTCTTTGTAGGAGTCGACAAATTCACTTTTCCTGCTGATTTCGTCGTTGTTGACTACGACATGGACCCTCGTGTGCCATTGATCGTTGGTCGTCCATTCCTGAGGACCGGTCGCACTCTAATCGATGTTGAAGCCTGTGAGCTTATCATGAGAGTGGGTGACGATAAGATCGTCTTCAACATGGGAAAGCTTTCTAAACAGCCTTATTCATACGAGAGTGTTAATTGTATTGACGTTCTTGATGAGGCTTGTGAAGAACACTTCAAAGATGCTTGTAAAAGTATTCCTACCTCTCTTCCCAATGTTGAGACCGTTTCCTCTATCGGCTCATCACTATCTCTATTTGGAGAAAGTGATTTCCTTTGGAAAGATTTGGAAGCCACCATGGGAGATGTGAATTTAGACAATGACGATTCTATTACCAATTGGGATGAAGATCTCCGCCTCATTGAAAACCTTCTCAAAGAAGACAATCTTTCTCCTCTATCTCCAACGGTTACCGCTATTGATCCTCCTTCTCCTAAAGAGGTGACTAATGATGATCCATCGTTAGTTTCACCATCTATTGAGGATCCTCCCACTCTTAAGCTTAAGGACCTACCTCCTCATCTTGAGTACATTTTCCTTGAAGACAACGAGAAGTCGCCCGTCATCATCGCAAAGGACCTAAAATAAGAAGAAAAAGCCCGACTTGTCGATGTGTTGAAGAAGCATAAAACAGCTATCGCTTGGAAAATCTCCGACATTCGTGGAATTGATCCTCACTTCTGCACACACAAAATTCTCATGGAGGACGACTTTAAGCCCACTATTCAATACCAATGAAGGGTGAATCCAAAAATCCATGAAGTCATCAAAACAGAGGTTATCAAACTTCTTGATGCGGGTATGATTTACCCTATTTCGGATTCACCTTGGGTTAGTCCAATCCATTGTGTGCCTAAGAAAGGTGGCATCACCGTTGTGCCCAATGCAAACAACGAGCTGATTCCTACCCGTCTCGTCACTGGGTGGAGAGTTTGTATAGACTACCGCAAACTCAATGATGCCACGAGAAAGGATCATTTCCCTCTACCTTTTATGGACCAAATGCTTGAACGTTTAGCGGGTAATGAATAGTACTGCTTTCTTGATGGTTTCTCGGGTTACTTCCAAATACCCATCGATCCCCAAGATCAAGAGAAGACAACATTCATTTGTCCCTATGGCACATTTGCTTACAAAAGAATGCCTTTTGGCTTATGCAATGCCCCCGGGACTTTCCAAAGGTGCATGTTAGCTATCTTCCATGACATGGTTGAACAAACCATGGAAGTCTTCATGGATGATTTCTCGGTCTTTGGGGATTCCTTCTCTTCTTGCCTTGCCAATTTGGAACGTATGCTTAAGCGGTGCGAAGACACTCGCCTTGTTCTGAATTGGGAAAAAATGCCATTTTATGGTAAAAGAAGGCATTGTGCTAGGACACATAATCTCTAAAGCCGGTCTTGAAGTCGACCGAGCTAAAGTAGATGTCATAGCCAAATTACCTCCACCTTCAACCGTGAAGGGTGTGAGAAGCTTTCTGGGTCATGCGGGCTTCTATCGTCGTTTCATTCAAGATTTCTCTAAAATCGCTCGCCCTATGACCCACCTCTTGGAAAAAGATACTCCTTTTATCTTTTCCAAAGAGTGCCTTGAAGCCTTCAACTTGCTTAAGGATAAGCTTACTAAGGCACCCGTCTTAGTTACCCCTAATTGGGAGCTGCCTTTCGAGTTGATGTGCGATGCTAGCGACTTTGATATTGGTGCGGTTTTGGGCCAAAGAGTGAATAAACACTTCCAACCAATCCACTATGCTAGCAAGACTATGACGGGGGCACAATTGCATTATACGACAACCGAAAAAGAGCTTTTAGCTGTTGTCTATGCCTTTGAAAAGTTTCGCCCCTATCTTGTCCTTTCCACCACTATCGTATACACGGACCATTCCGCGAAGTACTTGATGACAAAGCATGATTCTAAGCCAAGACTTCTTCGCTGGGTTTTACTCCTTCAAGAATTCAACATTAAAATTCGTGACAAGAAGGGAGCCGAAAACCTGGCCGCGGATCATCTGAGCAGACTTGAGGATCCTTATCAAGGGGATTATCCGAACAAAGAGATCAATGACTCTTTCCCCCTTGAGACCTTAATGTCTATAGATCTCAATCTCGATGGCACCCCGTGGTTCGCGGATATTGCAAACTACTTAGCGGGTGGTGTTCTCATCCAAGGGTTAACATCCCAACAAAAAAAGAAGTTCTTGAACGATGTTAAGACTTACTTTTGGGATGACCCTTTTATATTCAAACAATGCGCTGACTTGATTATTCACCGATGTGTTGACGGACCGGCCGCTTTGGACATTCTCCAGGCTTGCCACAAAGGACCCACCGGTGGTCACTTTGGTCCCAACTACACTGCCAAAAAGTGTTTGATTCGGGATTCTATTGGCCCACCATTTACCGTGATGCTCACGAGATGGTTAAACATTGTGATTCTTGCCAAAAACAAGGCAAGATCACACATAAAGATGAGATGCCTCAAAATTTCATACAAGAATGTGAAATCTTTGATGTATGGGGCATCGACTTTATGGGGCCATTCCCTTCTTCTAAAGGCAACAAATACATCCTTGTCGTTGTGGACTACGTTTCCAAATGGGTTGAAGCCAAGGCTTTACCCACTAACGACGCGAGGGTGGTTTGTAAATTCTTGAAACAATTGTTTGCTCGATTCGGTGTTCCTCGTGCTATTATCAGTGAGCGCGGGACTCATTTTTGCAACGATCAATTTGCAAGAGTCATGGCGAAGTATGGTGTCAATCACCGCCTTTCCACCGCTTATCATCCTCAAACCAACGGTCAAGCCGAAATATCCAACCGTAGATTGAAGAGAATTTTGGAGCGTACTGTGGGAGAGCATCGCGCCGCGTGGGTCGATAAGTTAGATGATGCTCTGTGGGCTTTCCGTACTGCTTACAAGACCCCGATCGGCTGTACGCCCTATCGTCTTGTGTACGGGAAAGCTTGCCACCTCCCTATCGAGCTGAAACATAAGGCATACTGGGCCTTGAAGTAGGCTAACTTCGACATCAACAAAGCCGGTGATTTTCGCAAGATTCAACTCAACGAACTACAAGAATTGAGGAATCAAGCTTACGAGAACTCATTGATCTACAAGGAGAAGACCAAGATTATCCACGATGCTAAAATCAAGAACCGAGAGTTCCACGTTGGTGATCAAGTCTTACTCTTTAACTCTCGGTTGAAGATCTTCTCAGGCAAGTTGAAGAGCCGCTGGTCTGGTCCATTCACCATCGCAAATGTTTTCCCCTACGGCACCATTGAGCTTTCTCAGCCAAATGGGCCCAACTTCAAGGTGAATGGCCAGCGTTTGAAATTGTACTTTGGTGAGGACATCTCTCAAGAGATGATTCCATCCCTCACCACGTTCCCCATGAACTAATTTTGGGTCGAGTCAGGCTCGTGACTCGGTTATCAAAAACAAGCGTTCCTCGGGAGGCAGCCCGAGTATCTATCCTTTTATGTTTTCACCTCCTAAGTGTAGGGGAACCTCTATAGGTGTTTGTCTGTGTGTGGTGATGTGATTACAGGGATTAGTGCACTCTTGGAACCTACGAAGAACCGTGCTCCTGTGTTATCCGAAATCCGGTTCTATCTCTCAACTATCGTGATTCGATTTTCTTCATACTCACATTTGAAGTTGATCACGTTAGTCATCTCTTCCTTAACTTGATTTAACCAACGTGCACAATGTCATAAGTGTAGGGGAGACTTTTCCCACATGCTTAAACATTGAGGACAATGTTTATCTTAAGTGTAGGGGGGACTTCTATCGAAGTTTTAAGTGGACTTTTCCATGAAAATGCCTTCATTTAACCGGAAAATCATATTTTTCAACATTTTTCAAATTTTTTATTAACTTTGGCCATTTAGTCGTAATTTTTAAATTTTTATCGTTGCTTTCATATGTATATATCCCGCAATAAAGTCAAAAATATTAATAAAGTGGTGTATCTAGTTTAGAAGTCTTTGACATATTAGGCCCGTTGCGTTTATTTTGACTCAACCCGAATAGACTTATCCAAGTTTATTCTAGCTAGTATCCTTAACCATGTAGACCTTAATTGGTTTATTAGGCTAAGTATCCACGAGTCTCATTACTTGAGATTTTAAATTTATGGAGGACGAGAAATGATAGAGTCAATTATAAGTCGGTATTCTTGCACAAGCTCACTTGGTGTAATTATTTGCCTATTCTCCCATCACTTGCTAATAATTTATCTGCAATAAGTAAGGTCGTACGATTTGAAAGGTTACTTAGCTTCTAGCCCAAGATCGTTTAAAAGTTGCTCGGTAATGATAAGAGTTCATAGCCAATGCATAACTTATGAAGCGGGGCGCGAAGATTGGCGAGTCCGAAAAGGCCCTAACAAGGCATGAGGATTCCATTTTATTGCTAAAGATCCAAAATGATGTGAAAAGCATTATTCCCAAAGTCAATATGAAGGATCAAGACTCACGACGAAAAGCAATCAACTCCCAGAAAGATGATGGAGAAGTCTATCCGAAAAGACCCTAACAAGGCATGAGGATAAATAGATCCAAGTCCGAAAAGGAGGCGGATCGTTGTATCTCAAAATCCCAATTAGAGATTGAAGAATAATCATGAAGTCGTGGTCAACAAAGTTGGAGTACCTCTCAAAAGTCTCCAAATGAAGAAACTCTATGAACGATGAGAAGACCATTATCTCAAGCACGTCTCTCAAGATATGAAGTATGAAGTACATGCCAAATATCGGCCCGAGAAAGGTCTCAAATCGTGAACCGAGTTATGCTAAGATATGAACTTTTTGATATCCCGAGAAGCAGTTTTAAGAGATTTTGTCCTTTAGCTAACTATTGATCAAATCGTCCTACTTTGCTTTCAGCCTAAATAAACTATCGAAATAAGTCCCAAAAATACATCTACATGATCATTCTAAGACAAAAATAAAATATAAGAGATACACCTAGGAATAAGGGAGTTTAAGCATTTAATTAAGCCATGTGTGTAAGTGTTTGATTTACTAACTTATAATAACAATGATCTCGTTTTTAAGCTTAGTTTGGGGAACGTGAAACTTGAGGGTGATAAATCTTCGCAGCACCAAAGCCCTAATGTAAGTCCTTGATTTCTTTGCAAGTTATTTCCACCCTTTTGTTTATTTTAAAGTTTTAATTTCTCCTAGTATTTTAATTTTTAGTAGTATTTGAATAAAGCCAAGGTTGATTGATTATGAGAAAGGTGTAAAATTGCTTTATCACTAAGCATTGCATGAGGGCATGGCAATGGTTAAGTGTAGGGGATTTGATAGGTGTGTAAACACCCATCCTTTTACCACTTAATTCTGGCTAAAACAAGACCAAAACACGTATTTAATATCATTTGTTTGGAATTATGCGTGGTTTTTGTGTTTATTGTGTTTTCAGAGCCAACCGGATGAATATTGGAAAAAAAGTGGGATTGCACGGGCTTTATCGAAGAAAAAGACTCAAGATGAAGTCTATTGTCCAAAAGATGCAAAAGATTTGAAGTCACTGGGCCTATTCGAAGATTTATCGAAGAAAAGGACCAAAGATGGAAGATTTATATAAGTCGAAGAAACTCAAGTCTATTAAACGTAGAAATTAAAAGACGAGTTGAATTTAATCGTCGACAAATCCCGAATCAGAATCGAAAACGTCAACTTTTCTGAAAAGACGAGAAGACAAGAAGAAAGGGAGAAAACCCACTCACCAACCAACCACTCAGCCTATATAAAGGGATCACCCTCACAATTTTTGGCATCTAGTTTTTCTTTCAGTTTCTTTCCTTTCCTATTTTGTAGGAAAACCATCTCCCTTAAGGAGTGGTTCTTCATCTTCTTGATTTGTTCTTTTAATCTTGTAAGTTTGATCTTTTCTTCTTGTTTACTGAATCTAAATCATCAATACAAGTTATCCTTTAATCTTTTCATTCATCTTGTTCTTCATCATCTTTTTATTTCAAGTTTTTAAGTTTTTATTTAGTTTAATTTTAAAAAGTTGTTGAATTTGTATTTTTATGATTGGGATTTGTTTCTTATGGTTATTAAATGCTTATTGGCTAATTCGGTAAACCCTTTTTGTTTATTGGATTTGGTTTGATTTAAATTCGTATCCCCAGTTAAGTTTTTGTGTTCTGTTCTTCATCCCAGGAATATTCCGCATAGTCTGCTTGCTATTTCCATTATTCGGAATAGTTGGATATTCCGGATAGTGCTTTTTTGTATTACTCCTTATTCGGAATGTTAAATATACCGAGTAGGAGGTTTTATTCCGAATAGCATTGTTTTTCCGCATAGATCTCTATATTCCGAATAGCTTTTCTCGAATTTATTCCGCATAAGCCAATTGTTCCGAACAGTGAATTTATACCGCATAGATCAGTTATTCCACGTAGTCTTCATTATTCCGAATTGTCCATTATTCCGAGTAAGCACCAGTATTCCGCATAGCCAAACATTTCGAATGGAGTATTTTCAGTAAGGATCTTTTATTAGTTTCATTATTTAACTGTTTAAGTTTAATTCTAATTTTGTGTTAATTCGTTTACTGTTTCTGTTCTAATCCTTATTTATTGCATTTATTTACATCTTTATTAGAATAGAAAACCAATCCCACCTTTTTGTCACCAAGAACAAATCATTCCACTTTTAACTGTGATCAATTCGAGGAGATTCCGAGAACGAACTTTCAAACGAGAAAAATTCCTTTATCAAGTCCACATAGCCACAGTTCACGAGGAACATTATGCATGACACAATGACACATAACTAAATATGAATGACGATTGTCCATCCATATTAGCAAAACAATATCAATGAAAACCTCAAGGTTAAAACCTCAAGGTGCTGAAAACATCATGGTTAAAACAACAATGCGCTGAAAACATCAATACGTAGAATAACAGACGTTGGCTTAGGAAGCTCCTGGTGACTACCCACTAGTCACAGGTCGAGTTTTAGAGCCTACAGGTCGAAGCCTTGGCTCTGATACCATAATTGTAACACCCCATTTTGATAATGGAATGTCACGCACAATTATGGCGTGTCATCAAAGCATACAAGGATAAATGTATAAAACATTACATGACCATAGGGATAACCGGAATCAAACATCGGTTCCCAAACATAAGCCCAAAACATAATAATGCAAAAGAAATGAATGAAAGACTAAACAAGCATAAGTATATGAAGGTAAAAAGGAAAAGAAGTCTCTAGCAGCTTCCATCCTATGCACGTCCTCCAAATGCTCGAGTCTTTCCTAGGGTACCTGCCGTTTTGGGACATGGAAAGGAAAGTAACGGCTGAGCAAAATGCTCAGTGCACGGATATAGACATAGTATGAATGACTAAGCATAATAAAGACTTAATAGCAGCGGAAATGCATAAGTCCTGGAAAACCTGGAGCATGTTCATAAAACTGGTTTTATAGTTTGAAAAGCCTTATGTTTATCTTATAAAAACTGTTTAGCATGTTTTACCATTAGCCAATATAGGTCATGAAAATCCACCGTGCATGAATACTTGGAGGGGTGACCTCATCATGCAAATTAGAGGGGCTGCCTCTAATTTAATATACTGGTTTTTGGGTAGGAGGGATCAGCTCCTTGTGAAGGAGATGCAAGGCACACACCACATTCACCATGAAATCCTGACTGAAAACCTGTAACTAGGATGCACCCATACGCCCCACATGATAAATATAAATAAATGGCCAAAAGCTGAAGGGACGCCACGAGCAATCACTCCGCCGTGGTGAAGTCATAACATCAGTGCCTCTAATGTTATGGTTATGGTACCTCCATAACTAGGTGAAACTGGTCATGCATGTATATGGCTATAGGTAATCTTAATTAAACATAAGCAATCAAACTCATAACTTATACTACGGGAAAACAGTTGGCTGCATACGGGGAATCCTAATAAGGAAAGAAAGTCCATACTGAAAGGACGGGAATCCGTACCTTATGTCCAGTGAACGAAGAAGATGAACTAAGAGGAATCCTACTTCCGTATCACTAATGCTACATAAATACATACATGAATAAGTATCTGCTTACTAAATACGTAACTGGTTTTATGTCATGTCTTAGCTTATTTTATATGTTCTTATCATGTTTTACTGTTTTAAGCATTAAACTGTGTTTATCTTATATTTTGGTTACTCTGATTAAGTATTTCTCGTATTTCATGTATTATTATACTTACTGTGTAATAATAAGTAACTTTCAAAAAATAGCAGGTTTCCTAAAATAGAAAGTTTCCAAAAATAAAAGTTTCCAAAAATAGAAAGTTTCCAAAAATAGAATTACTGCTTAAAATAGATAAGTTTCTAAAAATAGAAAGTTTCTATAAATAGATCAACTGCCTTAATTAAATAAGTTTCCATAAATAGACTAGCTGCCTGAAATAAATAAGTTTCAAAAAATAGAAGGTTTCCATAAATAGATTAGGTGCCTTATTTAATTAAGTTTCTAAAAATAGAAAGTTTCCATAATTAGAAATAAGCTGGTTAAATAAGCTAAGTATATAAGCCTAAGTGTTTTCATGATTATTTTCTAAGTCATATGATATAATGTATAGTTTAATAATTATTTCATGTAATTAAATTAAACTATAGGTTAAAATATTTAATTAAAGTATAACATGTTTTTAATTAAATAAAGTTAAATACTTAGGTTAAAACATGTATTATTATTTATTAATAATATAACCTAAGTCATGTAAATTAATTAATTATAACTATGGTTTTTAAATAATTAATTAATTATAAGTCTAAAATATAAAAATACTTAGGTTAAATAATTTCATGATTATTAATAATTAAAATAACCTAAGTCATGTAATTAAATTAATCATGTCATATTATTAATTTAATTTTAACGTAAGATCATAAAAAAAATAAAAACGAAACATAAACCATGAACCGGATCTAGACTAAAAACCATGAACCGGACATGAAATCGACACCATACCCCGAACCACTTCGGGGTTCCCTTTGGTTTGCTGCTACCGTGGGACCCACGTCACCAAACCGGGACCTTGAGGTCTCGGTGGTGGTCCATGTGCCAAGCCGAGACCCCTTAGGGGTTCGGTTTAGGCGTCGGGTAGACAAACAACCCTAAAAACCCTTGTTTTGATCTACCCCATAATCATAAACATGTTAGATCTATGTTTTTAATTAGGTTTTTAAAAACATCATGTTCTTATTTAATTTTTAAATCCAAAACAAAAGAAAAAGGATTAAAAAGGTATACCTAATACGTGGATCGATCAAGGATGAACACACACGAACTCTTGCATAAATTCCAAGATCAAAATCAACCCGAACACCCTTCCATGGTGTTTTATGGGTGGCGGCCAAAAGAGGAACAAAGGAAGAAGGAAGAAATCTTTTTAGGGTTTTGTAAAAATTCTCTGTAAAGAAAAATGAGTAGTGTAATTTTCCTTAACCTCCTTTTAGTAAAAATTGATGGGCTAAGCCCATCCTCCCTCCCTAATTTCGTGGTAATGGGGCCCACAAGGGGTAACCCGAATGTTTTTCCGTGTCTAAAGTATTGGTGTGTTCTCGTGTGTTCTCGTGTTCGTGTTTTACGTGTTTTAAGTAGTTATCGATCGTGACTTAATATATTTATTCATGTTCGTAATAATTATATATATGTAATTAATATAAGCCCGTAATTTAATTACGTTCATGATTTCATGATCGCATGTTCGTGATTAATTATTGTTTAAATAATTATTGCGTGTTCGTGCGTAATAAATACTTATCGTGTTCTAACACGTACGTAATACGTAAAATCCTAACACGTAAACGTAATCGTACTATAAAAGGAAAGTTTTAATCTAGTACGTACGATCTTAAGGGTAGTATTCATGGTAAAAGCATGCGGGTTTTACAGGAAGGCTTGATCCTATCTTTCTTGTCTTGAGATCCTTTAGCCTTAGTAGAAACATTTACTCCTATAGAAGGCACATAAACATTAGTGACAGGTTTTGAATTGTTCTTGTTGGTTGTGCCTAGAGATGGTGTAGCTCCTTGGGTTTTATTTAATGGATTAATGACAATTAGCTTGGTGGGCGTGGGTGCTACAGAACCTGGTTTACCTATATATTCCAAATTAGCCAAGCAGTCTTGAATTCGATCCGCATACATGTAAAGCTCATAAAGTGTATGGCTTGAGGGATCTAGTGTACGCATTTCATCAATGACTTCCCTAGCAAGCTCAACATGTTCTCGGGCATTCTTCATATTAGTGGCAAACTTGGTTGGACTATTCTTAAAACTTGGGTCCTGATATAGTACACGAGGGTTGGGTTTGGGGGCACTAGAGGACGGTGCAGAGATTGTAGCTGCATTATCAACAACTTCTTCTTTTCCTTTGAGTTGAAGTGTCTCCTTTAACTTAGCTAAAACCATGTTTTTGTCTATGACTTGAATATTTAAATCAAAGGTTTCCGCAGACTTTTGGTTCAGTTGGTCAACAAGGGACTTATATTGTGCTTCATTAAAAGCGAATCTTTGCTCTAGTGAACCATAAAGTTGCGTACATCCCTGTTTTGCACATTCAAGCTCCCATATAAAATAGACGATTATAATTTCTAAGGCATGGTTTTTACGCCTCTAGTTCCAATTCCACAGTTTCTATTGATGACTCTCTCTTAAGTCTCATAATCTCTTCCTCTAATGCCTGAATCACCTTGTCACTCGTCTGAACGTTATTTTCACATTCATTGGTTAAAAGAAGAATTTCATTTTTAGATTCTTGTTCTATTTCAAGAGATATACAATGTTTTTGAAGCTCGTCAAAACGTTTTGAAAGTGAATTATAAGAATCTTGAAGCTTTAAAAATTCAGCGTCAGATTCGTAACAAGGTTGATTATCTACCACAGCATTTACATTTTCAACAATATTCACACAGAGATCATACACATAATCACATTTATTCACAAATAGATTTACAATATCAAACGACATCACTTGTTCCAAGAGTCGGTCATTTTGTTTCAAAACTTTTACTTTCTCGATTAACATTTTCTCGTATGCATCGTCCATTTCACAAAACCTCTTTGAAAGTCTTTAGTTTCGGAAGTTAAGTTTTGATCAATAGATATAAACCCCGCTTTAATATCGTCTACAAACGGAACAACTTCGTCACGAAACGCAGCTTTAGTGTGTTCGAATTTCCATTCCCCTTCGGTTTGTGCCGTTGGAGTCATACGTTCCTTGATGACCTTGTAAAACCGTGCAGAATGTCGCGTAGCTCTTGCAAGCTAGTGAACACCTTACTTACCGGTGGAATCGCTTTTGTAAGTTCCTTAGGTAATTCTAGTTCAAGAAGTGCAGGCGACGTATTAGGAATTTCACTCAATGACACTTCGGGTGGTGTGAAAAGAATGTCCTTGTGTGGGTTAAAGCGAGTTCTCAAATCAAGTTGATGTTTATTATGCGTTTCATAATCAAATGGTTTTGGAAATTTAGAAAGCATTTTGACTGATTCACTTCCATAAGTGGGATATATGCCACATCATCATGAACATCGGGTGGACCTAACACCTTCCTAAGTTTGGTAGCATCATAAAGTCTTGGGTTGTTGATAAGAGCTTACTTTGCGTAACCCGGGTTAGGTGGAAGGTCTTGTTGACGATATAAATCACATTCCTTAAAAGATGATGCTAACAAATGTATTGTATTTGTCGTAGAATATTGTTTTAGAAGAAAATTATCAATCTTTTTAATCTGATTAGAAGCATTAATTTCCGTTTCAACCTTTTTAGACTCGATAATTTCGAAATCCGTTTTAAGTTTTTGAAAATTAGTGACGATTGACTCTTTTTCTTTAACTTCTTTAGAAGATTTGCTCTTAAATTTTCAATCTCTTGTAAATGACCCATTTGAATTTTTCAAAACTCATCAAATTCGGGATTGGTTAGTGTATTGGTCGATGGAGTTAACTCCAAGGTTTGAACCTTTTCCTTATACAAAGCAAGCTCGGTGGATAGAGTCTTATTTACATCTAGGGTTTCAAGGACCGCAGTATTCATTTAGCCAGGCACAGTTGCCGAAACTATAACCAAATCTTGTTGAGCAGGGGGTTCATATGCGAAATAGCTTTCGGTTGTATTTCACTCAAATTCTAGGGACTTGCATTGATATTTCTATCATTGTCTGTCTCCTTGTTTGAATTACTCACCACCAGAGGCTCTTTCGGATACTGAGACTCTTGCCCAACTTGATGTGCTGCAATACTAGTGTCAATGGTTACACTTGGTACCTCAGATGTTTTATCTGACCCATAAACTGAAAATTTTACCATAAGAACTGCTTTGGCGGTGTTGAAGTCATCACAGTCAAAATCGTATGCATCGGGATCATCTGATTGATAACCTGCATTATGAGTGAAAGCTGTTGTGAATCCATCATTATCCGCAACTCCTGGATCAGTAAGAAACGCTAACTCCTCCTCGTCTAGCTCACGACCATTTGCCTGTGCAAACCAATAACACCTTCTCATCAAACCACGAAGCATCCCTTTTCTTCTTGGTTTGCTTACATTCCCTAGCAATGTGTCCTTCCCCCTTGCAATTGTAGCATGTGATCATCTTTAACTTGTCAGTAACATTTCCCCTAGAAGGAATGGGAGCAGTGTTGTAAGTTCTTGCACCGGTGTTAGATGAACTCGGTCTCCCGTGAATAGGTTGAACCATAACTCTGCCTTCTTGAATGGTAGCTTGTTGACGAGAGTTTGAAGAAGTTCTCAACTGATTGTTTGTTGTAGGAAGTCCTCTATATGCTCGTTTGCTCAAAGTTTGAGTGATGTAGGCATACATGGCAGCTAACACTTCAGTGGGCTTATCACCGTGCTTGAATTTGGGAATTGGGACCTCATCATCACAATACAATACTGGTGCTGGTGGAGCTACATATGCACTTGAAGGAGTACTGACATGTTGTGAGTAGTTGGGTTGAAGAACTTCAGGTGCCTGATAGGTGATGGCAGTAGCTGTAGGTACCTGATGAGAAAGGTATTGTTGATGAGCATAAGTTGACGGATATGAGTGTGACACTCGTAACTAACGCTGTTATTTAATCCTAATTTTACGACTGATTTTAAATTTTTGAGAAGTTTAAGTAATATTATATTTGACGGTTTAAGTTGAAACCGGGGATTTGAGGCTTTATTTAATATTTTGACGATTGGAGAGAACCGCTAGTGATCGCGATGCGGATGGATGCCCAAATATTTACGTTTATAATCGATCGTTTCGATAGTTGATATTTTTGAAGTTTTCATTTTATTACGTATTAAGTCGAGTCAGAACCTTACTATCGCTTTTCGTGTGCGTTGATAGGTGTGTAAACACCCATCCTTTTTACCACTTAATTACAATAATAACCGAGCCAAAACGTGTATTTTATGTCATTTATGTTGGAATTATGCGTGGTTTGTGTTTTTGTTGTGATTTAGGACGAAAAGGTGAAAAGTGGAGAAAACACGGGCATTCACGGGCTTTTATTGAAGAAAAAGATGAAAGATGAAGTCAAGAAGTCAAGAGTGAAAAAAGAACGGAAGTCCAAGACCAATTCTGAAGATTTATCGAAGAAAAAGTCAAAAGACGGAAGTTTACAAAAGCCGAAGAACTCGAGTCTTATTTATGAAGAAAATTAAAGACGAGTTCAAAGAAATCCCGAGCCAAAAGTCATTAAAGTCCAAGATTAAAGAAGATTAAAGGCTTAAGGACCTAATGGTGCAATTAAGAGAAAATGAAGGAGGGGAGGAAGCTTCTTAAGCACTCCTTAATCCTCCCTTATAAATAGTCATTAGATAAATCATTTTCATTTTGTTGGCTAGAGTGACACTAGTTCTTCCACCTTTAATTTTTGCACATTTACTTTTCATGTCAATTTAAATACATTGTCTTGCACTTTTAATACCTTTAAATTCCAAGTAACTGTTCTTTAATTTTCTTGTTTTAATCTCTCATCTACCTTTCTTTCCATGCTTTAATCTTATTGTTTACATGCTTTTTGTGTTGCTTATTTGATTAAAGGTTATGTTTTTATGCTTTTTATTGTTTTGGATTATTGATTTTTATAGCTTATTTGTGTTTATCTTTAAGTTTCTAAAGTTTTTATAAAAGTTATTTTTATATAAAGTTTGTTTTCGTATACCTTTTTCATTTTGTGTTTTCAAAAGTCTTTAAATTTTAGCTTATTAGCTTTTTCTTACACGTATTTGCTTAGGTTTCTAGTCTAGTGCTTAATTCATTAATAGCTTATTAGTTTAGCTTAATTTGTGTTATTTCTACTGTATTCCGACCATACCAGTCGGAAAAGGGTTTCTCATTCCGACCAGCACTCCATTTGCTTGGTCGGAAAAGGGCTTTAACATTCCGATCAAAGGGTGAGTTTGGTATTCCGATCAGGTCTAGGTGACAGCATTCCGATTGGGAGTCCACTTCATTCCGATCAAGGTATTGTTTGGTTATTTCGATCAAGGGTGTCTAGTGGTATTCCGATCAGGTTAGGAGGTGACAGCATTCCGACCAGGAGTCCACTCCTCATTCCGATCAAGAGGTAAGTACACATTCTGATCTGGGGTTTGTTTGGTTATTCCGATCAGGTCTAGGTGACAGCATTCCGATAAGGTGTTTCCGATCAACATTCCGATCTGAAAGGTTAGTGTATTCCGATCAACATTCCGATCGGAATGTATTCCGATGGTAGGTTTGTTTTTCTATTTTGTCTTGTTTAAATTTTAAGTTTACATTTTAATACTTTGTCAAATTTTAATTTTTGTCACGCTTTAATTTCAAGTCATTTATTTTCTCGTTATTTACTTTTCAAAGTTTTTAATATCTCGCCATTTATTTTAAATTAGACTTAGATTTACTTTAACGCTATTTTACTTTAATTGATTTGCACATTTTTAATATACTACAACGACACAATCTTTTGTTTCACCAAAGAACGACTGAGTCGCATAGTTAAACCAGTTTTCAATTCGAAGAGACTTACTTAAACGAACGAATTTTTATACGGGGTGTGAAAAGCCTTGTATTAAATGGCGCCGCTGCCGGCTCTTTTCGTAAAGATTAACGGTTTACTGTGAGAGACGCGTTGCTTTTTGGGATCCGTTCATTCGTGAGCGTTATTTTCTTGCACAAAAATTTTCAAAAAACCATAAAAAATAAAAATTGTTAAAAATCCATAAAAATTAAAAATTTCAAAAATCCAAAAAGATTTTATTTTTATTGTGTATATATATTGTCTTTGCGTTTGGTATTGTTTTCTTTTGTCTTCGTAGGTGTATGCGTACTAGATCTTCTAATTATCAAGAGCCCGAGACTCGAGAAGATTTAAGTATGTCAGGTGTTAACAACAACAATAATCCACCGCGCCTCAATAATAACAACAACAATGTTCTTCCACAGTCCGATCTTCGGACAATGGATGAGCTTTGTCAACCAACCATGTTTGGACGAGGAGGACCGATTGCGCCGATGCAAATCACGGCTCCGTAGTTTTCGTTAAAGCACCACATGATTCAGCAAGTGCAAACAAATCCTTTTCGAGGAATGCCTGATGATGATGCCAACAAACACCTCGACAAGTTCATTACAATCACTCAAAGCATGAAGTTGCCCCGTGCCACAATGGATGTTCTACGCCTACAGCTCTTTCCACATACTTTATCACATCACGCCGAGAAATGGTTTGATCGTCTCCCGAAGAATTCTATTCATACTTGGGATGACATGACTCAACGCTTTTTATCGCGCTACTTTCCACCATCCATGGTCACGAGCCTTCGCAATCAAATCAGCGGTTTCATGCAAGATCCCGATGAATCTCTCTTTGATGCTTGGGAAAGATATAATGTCTTGATCGATCGTTGTCCAAACCACAACATGCTCCCTGTCACATTGATTGATACTTTCTACAACGGTTTGACTTTTCGAGATCGTGATACGATTAATGCAGCCGCCGATGGCACATTTATGAAAAGGAGACCCGAGGAGTGTAGAGAGCTTATTGAGAACATGACTACTCACCACAAAAACTAGGATTCCTCCGCTTCTTCAAGGAACAACCCGAGAGTCAATGTTTCTTCTACCTCAGCAAGCCCTGATATGACCGAATTCACCCGCATGATGACTGAAATGAACAAAAGTATCTTGCTTCTCGCTTCAAACCAACAACAACAACAAGCTAAAGCGGTTGTTAATCCTTGTGAAACATGCGGCGGTCCTCACTCATACAGCGATTGTCCTTCTACACAAGGAAATCCGGAAAATGTGTATGCAGCTTATGGTAATTATTCACCGGAAAATTACCAAGCTAGACCACAAGGGGATAGAAATTTGCTAAGTTACCGGTCCAACAACTACCTTTCACCCGGTTTTTCTCCTCAAAACCAAAACCCCGCCAACACCTACAATAGAAGCAACCAAATCCCACCAAGAGCTTCTAATCCTTATCACCCACCCGCTCAACAACCCCCACCCATTAACCCCGATGTTGAAGCCATAATGAGAACCCAAGGTGAGCAAATCAAGAATCTGCAGAGCCAAATTATCAATCTAAAAGGAGATATTACCAAGCAAGGGAATGAGATAAGATCCGAGCTTCAAGATAATATTCAATCCTCCTTCAGCACTCAAACGAATGATATTAAGAATATGTTGGCTAGTTTCTTGCCCACAGCTCAACCTTCTACTTCAAGTTTTCTACCTTCAAACACCGTCACCAATCCGCGAGCGAATGTGAGTGCTATTACTAGTCTAAGTGGAGTTACCATAGTAGGACCACCTATCCCGCCCCCATCATCTACACCTCATCCACCACCATTTATCCCTACTCCTCCTACACCTAGTATTAGTGCACCATTACCGTCTCCGCCTCGTCATGACGATGTTCCAAAGAAGAACCCTTCAACATCTCAACCTTTACCTGCTACACCTTCACCACCCAAACCCAATATCCCTTATCCTTCTCGCTTAGGCAAGACCAACGAGCTAACCAAGAATGACTGTCAAGTGTCGAGCTATTTGAAGATGCTCTCTCAAATGAACATCAACATTAGCCTTGTGGAAGCACTTGTCCACATGCCGAAATTTGTCAAAGCATTCAAGGAATTTCTTAGCAAGAAGGAGAAGTTGATTGAGCTCGCCAACACACGCTTAAATGAAAACTGCTCTGCAGTTATTCTTAAAGAACTTCCGGAAAAGCTTGGAGATCCCGGTCGTTTTGTGTTGCCGTGCATTTTCAACAAAACCGAAGAATTTACTGCCCTAGCTGATCTCGGGGCTAGTATTAATCTTATGCCTTTGAGTGTTTGGAAAACACTATCATTACCCGACCTCACACCAACAAAGATGACTCTTGAACTTGCAAATCGCACTCTCGCTTACCCCGTTGGTATTGCCGAAGACGTGTTCATTAAAGTTGGCACATTTACTTTCCCGGTCGACTTTGTCGTTGTTGATTATGAAATGGACCCTCGTATTCCTTCAATACTTGGTCGGCCATTCTTGAGAACCGGACGGGCTCTAGTTGATGTTGCCGAAGGTGAGTTAATCTTAAGAGTCGGGAATGATTCACAAGTTTTTAAAATGGGAAAGCTTACAACAAAATCCTTTGGACGAGAATCAGTGAATATGATTAATGTGCTTGATGATTTTACCATCTACAACAATCCTCTATTCGAGTCTTTCATTGATAATCCACTTTTTGAAGATGATGTGGATGATTCTCTATCCAATTTGGACGCTTCTCCCATTTATGATTCTCCACCGATCTTTGATGCTTATGATGATGATTCTAGCTCACATTCGGATGATTATGATGACCTTACTTCTGAGTATCCCGATCTGCCCACATATGATGATTTTGATGAGGCTGATACTCTTTCGAGTGATTCTTCACATGATGAAGATCCTCCGTCATCCATGCTTAATCCTACTTTGGATGATTACTCTTTTGAGTAAGACTTCTCTACGTTTCTCAACACTTACTTCCCTCATGAGAGTGATGCTCCTCCTTTAGATTTTGAAGATTATCGTCTTGATCCTACTTTGGATTTGAAGCACATTCTTTCAAAGGAGAAAAAACCGGTCGACACCAATATCCGCAACACATATGATTTAACACCTCTTTGTCCCCCTTCTGAGGACGAGGTTGTGCATTTTCATCGCGGATCATCTTCACACTCTGCTGAGCCTGAGTGCTATTTTCCCCTAAAGGAAAAGGTGTTCGACCCCGGTATCGATATTCTACAGCCATCTCAGTATCCACCTGATGAAATAAAAGGAAATATTTTTGGAACTTATGGAAATCTGCTTGCACCACTTCACCCTTGCTTCCACCGTGCTCCATCGCTGATTAAGGGAACCTTGCCTACTCTTCTTTGGCTTGCCTTGTACGCCTTAAGCTTGTGCTATTTGATGGACGAAAA
Organism: Glebionis coronaria; assembly: GCA_025667525.1. Classification (NCBI taxonomy): domain Eukaryota; kingdom Viridiplantae; phylum Streptophyta; class Magnoliopsida; order Asterales; family Asteraceae; genus Glebionis; species Glebionis coronaria. Next base: position 394,008,877 of record CM046882.1, read on the forward strand.
CTATGTCTTTGATCCCGGTGGATATGTTTCATGCTTCTTCCTATGGTAATCAAGGTCGAGTCAGGATCACGACTCGGTAATCAAAAATCAAGCGCTTCTTGGGAGGCAACCCATGTATCTATCTTTTCGCTTTCTTTATCCTAAGTGTAGGGGAGACCCGTTGGTTTGCTATTTCCTCTCCTCTCTTCTAGTCAGGGATTCGAGCGCTCAATGATCCACTCTTGATGATTCTTGATGACCCGTGATTCCGTGTTCCATCTTCCCGGTTCTATCCTAAACTCTTTTCGATTCACTATTTTATATTTTCTCAATATTAAAATAGGAATCTCTTTAGTTGTCTTTTCCTTAGCAAGATTTAAACAAAGTGCACAATGTCCTAAGTGTAGGGGAGTTTACTCCTACAGGCTTAAACATTGAGGACAATGTTTATATTAAGTGTAGGGGGACTTCTATCGAAGTTAAGTGGCCTTTTCCTTGTATTTGTCCTCATTTTAACCGGAAAATCAATTTTTCGACATTTTTCAAAATTTTTGATCTATTTTGGCCTATTAGTTTTTACTTTTGTATAGTTATTTTCCTTCTTTGCTAGAATAAATGTTTAATAAAGTGGTTTTAATTTTCTAACGTTGTGAATCTTTTGACTCAACCCGAGTTTACTTATCTAAGTTACTCTAGCTAGTATCCTTAACACGTTTAAGTCAAGTTTTGCTAGGCTTTTATATAGGGAGTTATAAAACGCGAAAGTCTTAACTCTCACGGGTTAAGAACAAGAACTTTTCGCAAGTTCCTATAATTGATCCTAGAGAGTCGTTTATCAAGGGAACTGATACAATGATTTTGCTATGGGTTCTAGATTTAATCTCGGTATCCTCTCGAATTGATTATAGCTCAAAGCGGAATAGTTGTTCTTGGTTACTAAAAAGGGGATTGGTTCTCTAATCTACTAAAGGTTTAAATGCACTAAGATGTAAACTTAAACTAAAAGCAATTAATTTAATAGCAATTAATAAAACTTGAATTAAAATTTAAGTATAAAAAAAAGAAACACTAAATATCACTTAACTCTGATTCGAAATACTCAAAAGAAAATTGATTCGGAAGTTTCTACTTTACCCTTAATCCGGAAGTCTTGATCCGGAAGTTTGGTTCGGAACTCTTCCGAATGAACCCTCTGGTTCGGAACTTCTTGATCCGGAACTCTTCCGGACGAACTCCTTGATTCGGAAGTCTTCCGAGTGAACAAGCTTGATTCGGAACTCTCTGATTCGGAAGAAGTTTATTCGGAACTTTTTGGTTTTGAACTGATTCAGAACTTTTGAAAAAGATTGATTCGGAAGATTTGAAAAAGATTGATTCGGAAGTTTATTCGGAACTTTTAAACAAAATTGATTCGGAACTTTTAAAGACTTTCATTCGGAACTTTTAAATTGAACTGATTCGGAACTTTTGAAAAACCATTCATTCGGAACTTTTAAAACCATTCATTCGGAACTTTTAAAACCATTCATTCGGAACAAATTGATTCGGAACTTTTAAATGAACTGATTCGGAACTTCTCACTAAGATGCTTCATTCGGAAGTTTTGTGCTCATTCGGAAGTTTTGTGCTCATTCGAAACCTGGGAAAACTCAAGAACAGTAGGAGACAGAAAAACAGGGGAACGCGATTTCAAGCCAAAATCCACCAAGTGTTTAACCAAAACTTAAACAAAACTAATGCCTAATCATCTACTAACCATACACATCAAATCCCATCAATAAAAACATAAAACCCAATAACTTTTAAAAATCAAAATCAACCAAATAAGAATTTTAACTTTGAATCAAAAAGATGAAGATGAACAAGATGAAATGAAGGATTAAATTGATAGATTAATGTTTAAACAATCAAAAGACAAAGATTAAACTACAAGATTGGAAAAACAAGAATCAAAATCACCAAACACCCTAATGGTGTTGGTGATGCCTACGAACAGAAAAGAGAGAAAAAAGGAGTAAAAAAACTGAATGAAAAGTGTGAAGGGAATTCTTTATATAGGTGTTCTCTTTGGTTGGTGAGTGGGCTTTCTCCCTTTCTTCTTGTCTTCTCGTCTTTTCAGAAAATTCGACGTTTTCGATTCTGATTCGGGATTTGTCGACGATTAAATTCAACTCGTCTTTTAATATCTTCGTTTAATAGACTTGAGTTTCTTCGACATATGTAAATCTTCCGTCTTTGGTCCTTTTCTTCGATAAATCTTCAAATAGGCCCAGTGACTTCAAATCATTTGCATCTCTTGGACAATAGACTTCATCTGGAGTCTTTTTCTTCCATAGAACCCGTGCAATCCCATGTTTTCTTCAATATTCATCCGGTTGGCTCTGAAAACACAATAAACACAAAAAACCACGCATAATTCCAAACAAATGATATTAAATACGTGTTTTGGTCTTGTTTTAGTAAGAAATAAGTGGTAAAAGGATGGGTGTTTACACACCTATCAAATCCCCTACACTTAACCATTGCCATGCCCTCATGCAATGCTTAGTGATAAAGCAAATTTACACTTTTCTCATAATCAATCAACCTTGGCCTTATTAAAATACTACTAAACAAAAATTAAAGTACTAAGAGAAATTAAAATCTTTAAAGTAAACAAAAGGATAGAAAACCATTTTCACTTGAAAATAGCTATATGGAAGTAACTTGCAAAGAGATCAAGGACTTACATTAGGGCTTCGGTGCTGCGAAGATTTATCACCCTCAAGTTTCACGTTCCCCAAACTAAGCTTAAAAACGAGATCATTGTTATTATAAGTTAGCAAATCAAACACTTACACACATGGCTTAATTATATGCTTAAACTCCCTTATTCCTAGGTGTATCTCTTATATTTTATTTTTGTCTTAGAATGATCATGAAGATGCATTTTTGGACTTATTTCGATAGTTTATTTAGGCTGAAAGCAAAGTAGGACGATTTGATCAATAGTTAGCTAAAGGACAAAATCTCTTAAAACTGCTTCTCGGGATATCAAAAAGTTCATATCTTGGCATAACTCGGTTCACGATTTGAGACCTTTCTCGGGCCGATATTTGGCATGTACTTCATACTTCATATCTTGAGAGACGTGCTTGAGATAATGGTCTTCTCATCGTTAATAGAGTTTCTTCACTTGGAGACTTTTGAGGGGTACTCCAACTTTGTTGACCACGACTTCATGATTATTTCTTCAATCGCTAATTGTGATTTTGAGATACAACGATCCGCCTCCTTTTTGGACTTGGATCTATTTATTCTCATACCTTGTTAGGGTCTTTTCGGATAGACTTCTCCATGATCTTTACGGGAGTTGATTGCTTTTCGTCATGAGTCTTGATCCTTCATATTGATTTTGGGAATAATGCTTTTCACATCACCTTGGATCTTTAGCAATAAGATTGAATCCTCATGCCTTGTTAGGGCCTTTTCGGACTCGCCAATCTTCGCGCCCCGCTTCATAAGTTATGCCTTGGCTATGAACTCTTATCATTACCGAGCAACTTTTAAACGATCTTGGGCTAGAAGCTAAGTAACTTTTCAAATCGTACGACCTTACTTATTGCAGATAAATTATTAGCAAGTGATGGGAGAATAGGCAAATAATTACACCAAGTGAGCTTGTGCAAGAATACCGACTTATAATTGACTCTATCATTTCTCGTCCTCCACAATTTAAAATCTCAAGTAATGAGACTCGTGGATACTTAGCCTAATAAACCAATTAAGGTCTACATGGTTAAGGATACTAGCTAGAATAAACTTGGATAAGTCTATTCGGGTTGAGTCAAAATAATCGCAACGGGCCTAATATGTCAAAGATTTCTAAACTAGCTACACCACTTTATTAAAATTTGACTTTATTGCGGGGTATATACATATGAAAGCAACGATAAAAATTTAAAAATTACGACTAAATGGCCAAAGTAAATAAAAAATTTGAAAAATGTTGAAAAAGATGATTTTCCGGTTAAATGAAGGCATTTTCATGGAAAAGTCCACTTAAAACTTCGATAGAAGTCCCCCCTACACTTAAGATAAACACTGTCCTCAATGTTTAAGCATGTGGGAAAAGTCTCCCCTACACTTATGACAATGTGCACGTTGGTTAAATCAAGCTAAGGAAGAGACGACTAAAGTGATCAATTTCAAAATGTGAGTATGAAGAAAATTGAATCACGATAGGTGAGAGATAGAACCGGATTTCGGATAACACGGGAGCACGGTTCTTCAAAGGTTTCAAAAGTGCATTCATCCCTGTAATCAAATCACCACACAAATACAAACACCTCTATAGGTCCCCCTACACTTGGGAGGTTAAAACAGAAAAGGATAGATACTCGGGCTGCCTCCCGAGGAGCGCTTGTTTTTTATAACCGAGTCACGAGCCTGACTCGACCCAAAATTAGTTCATGGGAAACGTTGTGAGGGATGGAATCATCTCATGAGAGATGTACTCACCAAAGTACAACTTCACTCGTTGGCCATTCACCTTAAAATTAGGTCCATTAGGTTGAGCGAGCTCGAGAGTACCATATGGAAAAATTTGGGCAATGGTGAATGGGCCGGACCAACGAGATTTCAGCTTGCCCGAAAAGATTTTCAACCGAGAGTTAAAGAGTAAAACTTTGTCTCCAACTTGGAACTCTCGGTTCTTAATCTTAGAGTCGTGAATGAGCTTAGTCTTTTCCTTATAGATCAAAGAATTTTCATAAGCCTCATTCCGGAGTTCATTCAGCTCATTGAGTTGGATCTTGCGTAGGTCACCGGCTTTGTTGATGTCGAAATTAGCCCACTTCAAGGCCCAGTAAGCCTTGTGCTCCAACTCAATTGGGAGGTGGCATGCTTTCCCGTACACGATGTTGGGAATAAATTAAAGGCCAGATCACTTGAACGCTGACAAGAACAACTCAAGCGTTGACAAGAGCAAAGTGAGCGCTGACAGCTTAAGCATTGACAAGTTAAAGTCAAGCGTTGACAGATTGAAGACAAGCACTGATGGAAGATGTGAGCTACACGTTTATTATGTTCTAGAATACTTCTAGTAAGGATAGAAACGACAATGTATTTTCTATGTTTATCTTTACCTAGAATAGTTGATACGTAGCTTATTGTACAAGGCTTCTTAGTCTATAAAAGAACGCCTTTAGGTTAATATTTAATATCAAGTTTTCATTAAGTTTTCATTCGTAAACATCTTTCATTGTAAGCAAGTTCGACATTGATAATCAAAGTGAAAGTTTTGTTTACATCTTGTGTTCTTGTTTAAGTATTAAATTCCGCATAATACTTAGATTCACAAAGCATATAACAAAGGTTTCTCTACGTGTTATACTTGATCTAATCTCGTATACACAAAGCTAATCGATCTAAGTTTGGGATCAACAAGTGGTATCAGAGCTTGTTGAGGAACTTTTGATCTTTGAAGAACACCAGAACGATATACGAACACCAAAACCCTAATTTTTTTTTTAAAACCCTAAAAACATCATGTCTGAAGCAATAACCTCCTCCTCCTCATCCTTACCAAACATCAAGATTCCCATGCTTGATGCAACCAACTTTGACTTATGGAGGTTCAACTTTGAACAATATCTGGGGATCTTTGACTACACACTCTGGGACATTATTGAATATGGAAACTCATTCAATAAAGCTCAAAAGATTCTGAATGCCATTGCGACAAGAACAGCTGTTAAAGGATGTCCTGATGAAGATAAGAAAGAAAAACCTGGAGATGGTAGAGCTGTAAGTGCTGAAGATATTGCAAAGAAAAGGGCTGACATGAAAGCCCTAAATATTCTGAAAGTGTCTCTGGGACAAGAAAATCAGCACAAATATAGAAGCTATGAATCTGCTAAGGATCTTTGGGAAGCAATTGAAGTTGCATATGGTGGTAATGCAGAAACTAAGGAAGAAAAGAAAAAGCAACTTCTGCATGATTATGCTGTCTTCAAAGCTCAGCTCAATGAGAAACTGAGCAGTGTGAGAAGCAGATTGCTTGACATCACAAGCAAATTGTCCTTCATGGGGACACAAGTTGGTGATATTGACACCAATGCTACTTTTCTGAAAAGTCTTGGTGAGACATGGAAGATTGAGGCAAGATCTATTCTTGCCAATAATACTCACAAGAGCTCTTCGTTTGATGACATCTACAACAAACTAAGACTGTTGGAAGATGAAACTCTTTCAAGCAAAGCTAGCACCAGCAACATGGCCTTCTTCTCTCACAGTGAAGGTCAATTCAATCAGCAGGACTCTTTTATGCATCCAGTTACTGGATCATCATTTGTCAGCGTTGGAACAAGTCCTGTGAACGTCTCCTTTTCAGACGCTGACACACTCATGAATGACTCCCCAAGAGTTAAACCTGCTGGTTTGGATTTGGATACTGTTTGTGCTTACATTGCTTCTTTGCCCAATGGTTTAGTGATTACATATGAGGACCTTGAGCAGATAAGTGATGAACACTTGGAAGAGATGGACATCAAGTGGAACATGGCTCTTGCTAGTATAAGAGCAAATAGGTGGAATAGAAGGTTTAAGAAGAAGATGACCTTCAATGCTAAAGACACTGCTGGATTTGATAAATCCAAAGTTGAGTGCTACAACTGTCATCGCATGGGGCACTTCATGAGGGAATGCAGATCTCCTAGAAGATCTGATGCTGGTAAACCCTCAAGTCAGGTTGTTAAAGCTCAAGACTCCAAAGCCATGGTTGCAGTTCAAGGAATTGATGGTACTAGATGGGATTGGAGCTATCTGGCTAAGGATGTTGAAGAGGACAAAGCTTTGATTGCTGATATTGAAGAAGAAGAGCATGTTGAATATGCTCTCATGGCACACTCCTCCTCCTCATCTGATAATGAGGTATATGATGATGCTTTTTGTAGCAAAGGTTGTAGGTTAAACACTGACAGACTTAACAAAGAAGTGTTAAAACTAAAAGAGGATATGAGCACTAAAAGGTGTAAATTATCCAATTACCAACTAGCTCTTACTGAAACTGAGAAAACCGTTTCCGAATACAAGAAAATGGAATTTGATTTAAAAGATAAGATAAATATCTTAAAACATGAGCTAGAGGGTAGTATGGATATTAGAAATATCATGTCTAAGGTCAATAAAGACCTACAGGCTAAGTTAGATGAGGCCATTAAGAATAAAGATAATGTTGACCTCAAGATTCAAAGATTTGATAGAGCCACCCAAGCCCTAGGAGACTGTGTAGCTAAACAAAGAGATCCTAAGGATATGACTGGGCTTGGGATGAATGAGAATGATTACTCTCTGGTTCCACCACCAGCTGGTGACTTCTATGGTGTCCTTAGAAAGGATTTATCTTGGACTGGTATACCAGAATGCCAAGAAGAGGAATTCATTCCTCCACCAAGAGTTGTCACCCCAGTAGAAGAGTATCAACAAAAACTGCTGACCTAAATGAGTGGAAGAAAGCTAACCCTACTTTATTTGTTAAGGGAGGTTTGCTGTGTGAAAGTCCCAATGAATCCCCACCCATTAAGGTTACTCACCCAGTTACTGGTGAAGCTGTTGACCTAGGCTCCAACACTGTTAGAAGACCTACCATTAAATATACAGAGATGTATAGAAATAATAGGTCACCCAAGAGCCAAGTTAACAATCATGGAACAGGTTTCTTTGCTTCTAGACCTAAGAATGGGTCTAAGAAAGCCTGTTATACTTGTGGTAGCTTTTCACATTTGGCATACAAGTGTGTCAACGCTCCCAAAGCCAGCGCTGATAGGAACAATTTCAGCGCTGATAGGAAGAAAGTCAACGTTGTTAGGAAGTCAAACGTTGTCAGACCCAGACCTTGTGTGCAGCAAAGTCCACAAGTGATTAGACCAGCCCCATTCTTTACTAGAAGGTCTAACACTCATGGACAAAGACCTTTTCAAAAGACAGATACCTGGTCAAATAGGCAATGGGTTCCTGTAGCAAACCCTAGGTTCAACGCTGACAAGGGTAATTTCAGCGTTGACAGGACAAAATCCAACGCTGACAGAAACGTGACCAGACCTAAGTATTTGCAGTCACAAGGTAAGGGGTCTAAAGCTTCTTCAAGCTTAACATGGAGACCCAAGAAAGATCAAAACCCTAATAATAATGGAATTTCAATGACTTGCAACAGGTTTAATTATATTTCAAAAGTCATTACAAAACCAATTGAGGTTAACTGGGTATTTCATCCTAAAAGGGATGAGAATGGGGTTGTTGTGAGAACTAAGTCTGTTCTTATTGAACAACCAGATGAATCCAAGTCTTCTGAGACTTGGGTTCCCAAATAAAACTAATTTGTTTTCTTTATGTGCAGGGCATTCAAAAGCAGATCAATGATTATGGATATTGGGATAGTGGATGCTCAAGGCACATGACAGGAAAGGAAGACTATCTGACGAACTTCTCTCCTATTAAAGATGGTGATAAGGTATACTTTGGAGGGGGCTACGGCACCATCACAGGCAAAGGAACCCTTCTCACCAATAATCTACGTTTTGAGAATGTCTTCCTGGTAAAAGAACTGGACTATAATCTGTTTAGTGTATCACAAGTGTGTCATAACAAAAATAAGGCTCTTTTCACTGATACTGAGTGTTTGGTGTTAAGCAAGGATTTTAAGATCCCTGATGAGAAGTACATTGAGTATAGAACACCTAGGCATAAGGACATATATAATGTGAATTTAAATGTAATTAAAGTGAATACAAATATGTCTTGTTTTTATGCTAAGGCCTCAGTAGATGAAAGTAATTTGTGGCACAGGAGACTAGGGCACATAAATTTTAAAAATATAAATAGACTTGTGAGGCTTGGTTTAGTTGATGGTTTGCCTGAGAAGGCCTTCCACAATGACCACTCTTGTGTTGCATCTCTTAAAGGCAAGCAGCACAAGGTCTCATTCAAGTCCAAGCAGGTGCATACTAGTTCTAGACCTCTTCATATGCTTCACATGGACCTCTTTGGTCCAACTAATATAGAAAGTTTGAATGGCAAGTCATATTGTTTTGTTGTCACTGATGACTTTTCTAGGTTTACTTGGACATTCTTTCTAGCTATGAAGAGTGACACAGCTGATGTTCTTATTGAATTTATCACTCAAATTGAGAAAAGGTCTGGCAATGAGGTTAAGATGCTTAGGAGTGATAATGGTGGAGAATTTAGGAACAAGAAGCTAGATGATTTTTGTGCCAGGAAGGGAATTACTAGGCAGTTTAGTATTGCTAGAACCCCACAACAAAATGGGGTTGCTGAAAGGAAGAATAGAACCCTAATTGAAGCAGCCAGAACAATGTTGGCTGATGCTCACTTTCCCATAGCCTTTTGGGCTGAGGCTGTTAATACAGCATGCTATGTGCAAAATAGAGCATTGGTTAACAAAATTCAGAACAAGACACCTTATGAGTTACTTTGGGGAAGAAAACCTAATATTGGTTTTCTCAGACCTTTTGGATGTCATGTAGTAGTCTTAGACACTAGTGATGCCTTAGGGAAATTTAGTGCAAAAGGTGATGAAGGTTACTTCATGGGGTATTCAGTGCAGAGCAAGGGTTATAGGGTTTATCTTAAGGAGGACAAACGTATTGTTGAAAGAGTACATGTTAGGTTCTTAGAGAATAAACCTAGTGATCCTGAAAGTGGTCCTAATTGGTTGTTTGATTTGGAACCCTTATCTAGAACTTTAAATTATATGCCTATCACTAATCCAGACATTATGAAGGTAACTTCAAATGTTATGGAGGAACAAGTTGTTCATGTTTCAGGTACACAGGTTGATGAAAGGGTTGGATCACAAGCAGAAAAGGCATCTCCTACATTTGAATATGTCACAATTCCCATTTGGACTGATGCTTTTGCTGCTGCTGCTGCTGCTGGACAAGATTATGGTGGTTTCCAAATACCACCAAATACAAACATGCATGGTTCTTCAGGCGCTGACAAAGGAAAATCCAGCACTGACAAGACCAATTCAGACGTTGACAACAACATTTCAGGCGCTGTCAGCCCTGACGCTGACAACCAAGATTCAAACGTTGACAACACTTATGGGCATCTTTTCTCTTCCAATTTTGAACAAGGTGGACCTTCCAATGTCCATGAAGAGATTCCTGTTGCTCAAAGAGAGTCTGATGAAGAAGATATTGGCAACATGGAGCGTGAAGTTGAGGACACCAGACTTTTTGAAGGAGGAGTTCTCACTTCCATAATGAAGAATCACCCCCCATCTCAGATCATTGGTGATGTTATGACTCCAGTTCAGACAAGAAGATCCCATCAAAGTCTTGGTGGATTTATTGCCAATATACACAAGAAGGTTGATACCCCTCTTGTACAAGCATGTTTGTTTGCATGTTTTCTGTCACAAGAAGAACCCAAGAAGATATTTGATGCTCTCCAAGAACCAAGTTGGGTGGAAGCAATGCAGGATGAGCTTCACCAATTTGCTATTCAGGATGTTTGGGAGCTGGTTGATTGTCCTAGATATGTCAGACCAATAGGGACAAGATGGGTTCTCAGGAACAAAAGAGATGAAAGAGGTATTGTGGTCAGAAACAAGGCAAGGTTAGTGGCTCAAGGTTATACACAAGAGGAGGGGATAGACTATGAAGAAGTCTTTGCACCAGTTGCAAGGATTGAAGCTATTAGGATTTTTCTAGCCTATGCATCTTGCATGGGCTTCACAGTCTATCAAATGGATGTAAAGAGTGCATTCTTGTATGGCACCATAGTTGAGGAAGTTTATGTCATGCAACCTCCTGGTTTTGAGGATCCAGAGCATCCAGACAAAGTGTATAGAGTCAAAAAGGCTATGTATGGCCTTCATCAAGCCCCAAGAGCATGGTATGGTACTTTGTCTACCTATTTGGTGGACAATGGATTCAAGAGGGGCACCATAGATCAGACACTATTTACAAAGAAGAAAGGCAAAGATGTGTTGCTTGTGCAGGTCTATGTTGATGATATCATTTTTGGGTCTACTGATCCAAAGATGAGTGAGGATTTCTCCAAGCTCATGACAGACAAATTCAAGATGAGTGCTATGGGGGAGATGAACTTCTTTCTTGGTTTACAAGTTCAGCAGAAAGAAGATGGTATCTTCATCTCCCAAGACAAATATGTTGCTGAAATCTTGAAGAAGTTTGGCTTTTCTCCACATGAAAAGAGGGCTTCTACTCCTATGGATAGAGAACACCCTTGGGGAAAGATTGGAGATGGGAAAGATGTTGATGTCAGGCATTATAGATCCATGATTGGATCCTTGATGTATCTTACTGCTTCCAGACCTGATATCATGTTTGCTGTGTGTGCATGTGCACGCCATCAAGTGACTCCCAAAGAATGTCACCTTTATGCTGTGAAGAGGATCTTTAGGTACCTAAGATGTTTCCCTACTCTTGGTTTGTGGTACCCAAAGGATTCACCATTGGAGCTGATTGCATATTCAGATAGTGATTATGGTGGTGACAAGTTTGATAGGAAATCCACAACTGGTGGATGTCAATTTCTTGGGAGCAGATTAATATCTTGGCAATGCAAGAAACAAACAGTGGTGGCTAACTCTACAACTGAAGCAGAATATGTGGCTGCAGCAGCATGTTGTGGTCAAGTGTTGTGGATTCAGAACCAGCTGTTGGATTATGGGTATAACTTCATGCATACTAAGATATTTGTTGACAATAATAGTACTTTATGCATCATTAAGAATCCTGTGCATCATTCTAAAACTAAACACATAGAAATTAGACACCATTTTATAAGAGATTGCTTTGAGAAAGGTTTAATACAACCAGATAGGGTTGACACTGAGGAAAATGTGTCAGATTTATTAACTAAACCTTTTGATACTGGAAGATTTCAGTACTTGGTAACAAGTATTGGAATGGTTAATCTCACTTAAGTATGTGTTTTGGATTCTTTTTGTAAAAGTATGTACAGGATGATGCATTATTATTATTGGTCTTATTGATAATTTAGATTTTCCACTATATTTTTCTAACACTGACAAAGGTTGTTTGAACACTGATAAGTGTTTTTGCAACGTTGTCAGCAATATAGTTGTCTAACGCTGACAAAGCTTCCTTCAACGCTGTTATGTGTTATCGGGGCGTTGTCAGCAACAATGTTAGTTTTGTGGTTTTCAATCTTAATGTGCAGATGGTGTTAGCAGTATACCATTGGATACAGAGTTGCTTATGGATCAAAGGAGAAGCATTTGGACATGTTTTTGTTTATGGATGATGGTTGGAATGATTCATTCCTATCTTGACATAAATTTTTTATGTTCATGCATATTTTTAGCAAACTCTTTGTATCTCTGTTTAAGGGGAGGTTTTAGGAACCTTTAGGATTTTTGGGTATCCATATGATACTCTTATCACAATTCTAGATTGTGTCCACAGGTGAGTATGGGTTAGTTGTACTAAACCATGAGGCACTGTAGCATGCATGGTATATCAACTTTGCATGCTGCCAAGACATTTTTGGCCTAGAATTGGTTGTGGTCTGTTGGGAGACTTGGGAATCATTTTGATATGGGATTTACCTGGGAGTAACAAGGATTTTATAAGGTAACTTGGTTGTTAAGAATTTTGGTTAGCAAGGGACACTAGAGGACTGTTATGTCTATCTTGCTTATGCAAGTGTGCATAACTGGACAGTGGTTGCCGCCCTATAATAATTATCAGCTTTTGGTTATTTTCTCTAGGATAAATTACTTGTTAAGGTCATTTTTCACTTTTTAAAACAATTTTATTTTTGGACGCTGACAAGATTTTTCCAAGCGTTGTTGTGACCAAATTGGACGCTGACATGGCTTTAGGCGAACGTTGACAAGATTATAGCCGTTGGGCGTTGATGGGTTATATTTGACCGTTGACACTCAATGGGACCTACCCAGTTGTTACTTTTTGACATATTTTCAAGCCGTAATTTTAGGAGTTGTTACTTTCATTAAATGCATGAGATAACTTATAACTTTTTCAATATTTTCATGATTAGTTTTTGAAAATCTTTGCCTATTTTTGGGCCAATCACATGCATTCATCCACTCCTATAAATTTGGCTCCTATTTTTAAACAGGGTATCTATAATTCTTGTCTAACACTTTTCTCTTATCAACCTTCATCTTCTATACTTCAAATTAACAGCTTTCATTAATGGCACCAAGATTTAACTCAGCAGAATTAGATTTGGGGTTCAAGTCTCAACACAACATGATTGCTTATCTTGTTGCTGATAATACTTTGTTCCCTCAATACACACAAATGGTGGCGTATTTGAACGCATCCCCATTAAGGTATGCTCTTTCTCATGCACCACTCATTCCAGTCACACACATTAAACAGTTTTGGAACACTGTCAGTTCCTCAACAGTTAATGGAGTGACCACATTAACTTCTATTGTTCATGGGAGATCTTGGGTGGTTACTGAGGCCTTGGTACGCCAGGCCTTGCATCTTGATGATGCTGATGGTATAACCATTCTTCCCATAACTGAAATAGAACAAGGGCTTAGGGCTTTGGGATACCCTATTCCTGATGAAGGTACTCTTAATAAGTACCATAAGCAGGAATTTCCCCCAGCCTGGAAGTACCTCATTCACATTCTCCTTCAATGTTTGAGTCCCAAATGTACTGCACACAATGAGATCAATAGATCCATTGCAACTGCTATTGTGTGTATTGCAACAGGGCAAAAATATAACTGGTCTAAAATGATTTTTGAAGGAATGTGTAAAAACAAGGGGACAAAAATGACTTTAGCTTATCCCCGTTTTCTGCAAATGATTTTTGATGATCAAAGATATTGTTCAAGGGATCACAATGATTTTTATAAAATCCCTGAACAAAAGAAAGCTATTTTTACCAAGATGAATTCACCACCTCATAGGGATTTACCTTTAACCCCAGCCATGCTTGCTGTTATTGCAGCAGCACAACCCCAACCAGACCCCCAACCTCATATTGACCCTCACCCACAACTTGAACCTATCCCTGAACCTTTACCCTCACCTGACCAAATGCAAATTGACCAAGAACCCTTTGACGCTGACACATCTAATGTGGGCGTTGATGTGTCTATTTCCAACGCTGACACCCAACCATCACAATCCCAAACACCCCTTAACCAACCCACATCTACCCATTCTTCCACACCATCTTCCACACCACCTGAATATAGGTTGATCAAACACCAAAGGACTGCTGGAGAGTTCTCCTCTGGTGGTCCTAGCCATGAAGCAGAGAGAACCACCACCACAAGTGTGGCTGGTGACTTGGATGAGGCTGGGACTATTGGTTCTAGCTTAGAAGCTGGCCAAGGCAGTCCCACCATAATTAAGTCCTCATCCATGCCCAATGAACCTGACTTGGGAGGTCAAATCCCCATTTCAGAAGAGGGCAGACAGGAACCAATGACTCTTTTGGATTTGACGGCTGTCTGCATTAGCTTGCAAAAGCAGAATGCAGACTTAGTACAAATTGTCAGCAACCAAGGCCTTGAACTCAAGGAATTGAGGAAGAGGATTGTTGTTTTGGAGAGTGCTCATGCAAAGGGAGGTATGGAGGAGTCTTCCAAAGGGGAGGAAGATCAAAGAAATCTGAGTGATAAGAGCAGTCAAGATGGTCAATCATTGGATGTTGCTGAAGCTCTTACTACTTTGAAGGAACAAACAGGTTTTGATACGTCCTTAATCTCTCCAACCAATCTAAATTTATCATTTACAGCAATGTTGAGAGAAGTTACACAAGGCGCTGAGGGAAAATATTTGAGCGTTGACAAGACAAATTTGGACGCTGATAGAAGTATTTTGGGCGCTGATAGAGGAAATTTGGGCGTTGACAGATCTGTATATGGAGGTGATGTATTCCAGTCATCATCTATCATCAAGGATGTTCCTACTCAGGTATTACCATCTACCTTACCAACAATTGCACCATCAGATAAGGGTAAGGGTAAGTTGGTAGAAGAAATTGTTCCAAAGAATGCAGCTCAGGTTGAATTTGATAGAAGATTGGCTGAGCAAATGATGGAACAAGGTGAAAAGGAAAAGTCACCATTTGTTGTGACTTCTGAAGAAGAAAGTGATGGAGCTAGCTCAGACTCAAGTGTGATGATTGTTGAACCAGAAAGGCTTGAGTATGGTGATGAGCTTGCTAGGGAAAAGCTGAGAGATTTAAAGTTGCAGATTGATTTTGATATGCCAGAGGTGGTTCAGATGTACAATTCTTGGGAAGAAAGCTGTATGGATAATCCAGACTTGACCATTTCAGATCAGATATGGGGTTTGGAGATTCTTCTTAGAGTTCAGAAGGATTGTAAGGTGATTTTGAAGCACAAGGCAAGCAACATTCTCTCAGAGTTGAAAAGGGATAGAAGGAAGCTCTACTTTATGTTGCTCAAATGTCATGGAGTTGGATGGACACATCAGAAGTTGAAGGCTTTGACATTTGATGAGTTGGAACATAGGGCTTATCCCATTTGGGTGAAAGTGCAGGAAGAAAACACTTTCAGACTTCTTTCAGATGAAAGAAAGGAGCAACTTGCAGAAGAGATGGAAATCAAGAAAGCTATGATAGTTCCCAGACCAGTGAAGAAGGGATTTACACTTGAGTTTCCAAAAGATATGAATCAACTATATCCAAGTGAAGCAGTTATTAGAAAGAGCCTCAAGCTCTCCCCATTAGAAGCTTCAGATATGGTGCATGTGTTACCACTAGATTCTAGGAATCCAATTGTGAGTTATGATGAAGATGAATGTGGATTCTGGAAAATTGGAAGATATGGCAAGGAGGTACACACTTTTACCACTCTCATATCTTTATTTGCAAGTTGTGATAGAGAAGACTTGGTGGACCTTTGGAGGTTGCTAGAGACCAAGTATGAGGCTGAAGCACCAACTTCAGCTAATGGAATAAAACTTTGGACCACATTCAAAAGAATGTGTGGGACAAATGAGGAAGATCCTGAAATATGGAAGGATCTTGAAGATGATCTCAGTGGTCTTCAATGGAGGTTATATTCAGCTGCTGGTGTATACCATTTGAGTTCTACAAAGTTTGCTGAGTATTTACTTGTAGATGCTCAGTATTTCATATCCAAGGCTGTTTTGGAAAAGATGAAGGACACCCAGTTGGAGATAGATTATACAAGTGACGTGGCAAAGAATTTGATCAGATTTATTTATTACCAATATGATAAGGTTTGTCAGACTCCTCCAAGTTCTTAAGGTTTATTCAGAAACTTGATCATAAGAGTGGATATCAAGTTTAGGGGAGGATTGTTGGGAATAAATTAAAGGCCAGATCACTTGAACGCTAACAAGAACAACTCAAGCGTTGACAAGAGCAAAGTGAGCGCTGACAGCTTAAGCATTGACAAGTTAAAGTCAAGCGTTGACAGATTGAAGACAAGCACTGATGGAAGATGTGAGCTACACGTTTATTATGTTCTAGAATACTTCTAGTAAGGATAGAAACGACAATGTATTTTCTATGTTTATCTTTACCTAGAATAGTTGATACGTAGCTTATTGTACAAGGCTTCTTAGTCTATAAAAGAAGGCCTTTAGGTTAATGTTTAATATCAAGTTTTCATTAAGTTTTCATTCGTAAACATCTTTCATTGTAAGCAAGTTCGACATTGATAATCAAAGTGAAAGTTTTGTTTACATCTTGTGTTCTTGTTTAGGTATTAAATTCCGCATAATACTTAGATTCACAAAGCATATAACAAAGGTTTCTCTACGTGTTATACTTGATCTAATCTCGTATACACAAAGCTAATCGATCTAAGTTTGGGATCAACACACGAGACGATATGGTGTACAACCAATCGGAGTCTTGTATGCAGTACGAAAAGCCCACAAAGCATCATCAAGTTTATCAGCCCATGAGGCACGATGCTCTCCCACGGTTCGTTCAAGAATTCGCTTTAATCCTCGGTTGGATATTTCAGCCTGGCCATTAGTTTGTGGGTGGTATGCGGTGGAAAGACGATGATTTACACCATACTTAGCCATGACTCTTGCAAATTGATCATTGCGAAAATGAGTCCCGCGATCACTAATAATGGCACGAGGCACACCGAATCTAGCGAATAGCGATTTCAAAAAGTTACAAACTACCCTTGCGTCATTAGTAGGTAAAGCTTTGGCTTCAACCCACTTTGAAACGTAGTCAACGGCTACAAGGATGTATTTGTTTCCTTTAGAGGAAGGGAATGGCCCCATAAAGTCGATACCCCAAACATCAAAGATTTCACATTCTTGAATGAAATTCTGAGGCATCTCGTCTTTATGTGTGATCTTGCCTTGTTTTTGGCAAGCATCACAACGTTTAACCATCTCGTGAGCGTCACGATAGATGGTGGGCCAATAAAATCCCGAGTCAAACACTTTTTTGGCGGTGTAGTTGGGACCAAAGTGACCACCGGTGGGTCCTTTGTGGCAAGCGTCAAGGATTTCTAAAGCTGCCGGTCCATCAACACATCGGCGAATAATCAAATCAGCACATTGTTTGAAAAGATACGGGTCATCCCAAAAGTAAGTCTTAATGTCTTTGAAGAACTTCTTCTTTTGTTGGGATGTTAGCCCGTCAACGAGAATTCCACCCGCCAAGTAGTTTGCAATGTCCGCAAACCACGGGGTTTCATCAGAAGTCGAGTTGATAGACATTAAGGTCTCCAGGGGAAAAGAATCATTGATTTCTTTGTTTGGATGATCCCCTTGGTAAGGATCCTCAAGTCTACTGAGATGATCCGCGGCTAGGTTTTCTGCTCCTTTCTTATCGCGAATTTCGATTTTAAATTCTTGGAGTAGCAAAACCCAGCGAAGAAGTCTTGGTTTAGAATCTTGTTTAGTTAACAAGTACTTCAACGCGGAATGATCGGTATACATGATTGTGGTGGAAAGGACAAGATAGGGGCGAAATTTTTCAAAAGCATAGACAACAGCTAAAAGCTCTTTTTCGGTTGTCGTGTAATGCAATTGATCCCCCGTCATTGTCTTGCTAGCGTAATGGATCGGTTGGAAGTGTTTGTTCACTCTTTGGCCCAAAACCGCTCCAATAGCATAGTCGCTAGCATCGCACATCAACTCAAAAGGAAGCTCCCAATTAGGGGTAACCAAGACCGGTGCCTTAGTTAGCTTGTCCTTAAGCATGTTGAAGGCTTCAAGACACTCGTTGGAAAAGATAAAAGGAGTATCTTTTTCCAAGAGGTGGATCATCGGGTGAGCGATTTGAGAAAAATCTTTGATGAATCGACGGTAGAAGCCCGCATGACCGAGGAAACTTCTCACACCCTTCACGGTTGAAGGTGGAGGCAACTTAGAAATAACATCGACTTTAGCACGGTCTACTTCAAGACCGGCTTTGGAGATCTTGTGTCCTAGCACGATGCCCTCTTTTACCATGAAATGGCATTTTTCCCAATTAAGAACAAGGCGAGTGTCTTCACACCGCTTAAGCATACGTTCTAAATTGGCAAGGCAAGCAGAGAATGAATCTCCATAAACCGAGAAATCATCCATGAATACTTCCATAGTGTCTTCCACCATGTCATGGAAGATAGCCATCATACACCTTTGGAACGTCCCAGGAGCATTGCATAAACCAAAAGGCATGCGTTTGTAAGCAAATGTTCCGTAGGGACAAGTGAATGTGGTCTTTTCTTGGTCCTTGGGATCGATGGGAATTTGAAAATACCCGGAGAAACCGTCTAAGAAGCAGTAATAGTCATTACCTGCTAGACGCTCGAGCATTTGATCCATGAAGGGAAGAGGAAAGTGATCTTTTCTCGTGGCATCATTGAGCTTGCGATAATCGATACAAACTCTCCACCCAGTAACGAGACGAGTGGGAATCAACTCGTTGTGTTCATTGGGGACAACGGTTATTCCGCCCTTCTTGGGCACACAATGGACGGGACTTACCCACGGCGAATCCGAAATAGGGTAAATCAAGCCGGCATCAAGAAGTTTGATAACCTCTTATTTGATGACGTCATGAATGCGAGGATTAACCCTTCTTTGGTTCTGGATTGCGGGTTTAAAGTCATCTTCCATGAGAATCTTGTGAGTACAAAAGTTCGGATCAATTCCGCGGATATCGAAAATTTTCCAAGCAATTGCCTTCTTATGATCTTTAAGCACGGCGATGAGGCGCGATTTCTCTTCTTCTTTCAAGTCCTTCGCGATGATGACGGGCGACTTCTTCTTCTCTTCAAGAAACACTTACTCGAGATGGGGCGGCAACTCCTTAAGGTCTAAATCCGGAGGATTTTCGATGGTAGGCGTATTCAAAGTCGGAGCATCGATAGCAATAATCGTGGGAGATGGTGGAGAAATATTGTCTTCTTTAAGAATGTTCTCAATGAGGCGAAGATCTTCATCCCAATCGGTGGGAGAATTGTCATGTTCTAAGTTCACATCTCCCATGGTGGCTTCCAAATCTTTCCAAAGGAAATCACTTTCTCCGAATAGAGATAGTGATGAATCAATCGAGGAAACGGTCTCAACATTGGGAAGAGAGGTAGGAATACTTTTACAAGCATCTTTGAAGTGTTCTTCACAAGCCTCGTCAAGAACGTCAATACAATTAACACTCTCGTATGAATAAGGCTGTTTAGAAAGCTTTCCCATATTGAAGACAATTTTATCGTCACCCACTCTCATGATAAGCTCACCGGCTTCAACATCGATGAGAGTGCGACCGGTCCTCAGGAATGGACGTCCAACGATTAATGGCACACGAGGGTCCATATCGTAGTCGACCACGACGAAATCGGCAGCAAAAGTGAATTTGTCGAATCCTACAAAGACGTCTTCGGCTATCCCCACTGGATAAGCAACCGTACGGTTAGCTAATTCCAAAGTCATTTTGGTGGGGACTAGATCAGGGAGAGATAATTGCTTCCAAACGCTTAGAGGCATTAGATTAATACTGGCACCTAGATCGGCTAGGGCCATGCAATTCTCTACTCCTGGGAAGTTGCAAGGGATTAAGAAACGACCCGGATCACCAAGCTTGGTTGGCAATTTCCTTAAGAGCACTGCAGAGCAATTCTCATTAAGTTGGGTGTTAGCAATATCAAGAAGCTTCTCCTTGTCGCTAAGAAGATCTTTGAACATTTTCGCATACTTAGGCATGTGAGCGAGAGCCTCAGCGAAGGAGATGTTAAAATCAATTGTTTAAACATTTTAAGAAAGTTCGAAACCTGAATATCGTCCTTGCTTTTGAGCGTCTCTTTCCTCAACCTTGATGGATAAGGTATATCGGAAGGAGAGGAAGGCTATGGGAGAATAGGATCACTCACATCCTTGGGTGGAGGAGGGGTAGAAGTAAGAGGTGGAGAAATTGGGGAAGTAGAAGGATGAGGAATAGGAGCAGGTGACTCGTTTTCCTTAGTCACAATCACCGGTGGAGGTATAGGAAGCTCGGGTTCCTTGGTAGCTTTTCCACTGCGAGTGGTGATTGCTTTCATCTCCCCTCTTGGATTCGTAACGGTGTTACTCGGAAGAGTACCCGAAGAAGAGGATTGATTACCTTGGAAGAAACCAGCCATCATGTTCTTTAAGTCATTCGTTTGACTTGCCAAAGTGTTTCTCATGTCAGCTCGAAGATCGTTTCCTTGTTTCACCATGTCTGCTTTCAGGTTGAGCACTTCCCGCTGGAGATTTTCCACAATCACATCATTGGTCCGCATGTAGGTTTCAACATCTTGGTGTAATGCGGTGGGTTGGTTGGGAGGGGGAGCATGGTAAGCGGGTGGTTGATAAGCAGGTTGTTGATAAACTTGGTTGTTTCTTTGAGGTGGATATGGTTGTTTGTGAGGTGGTATGTATGGTGCACGAGGTTGTTGTTGTTGTTGAGGAGGGCGATTGAGGTTTTGTTGTTGGTTTGGGTTGTTAGGAGGAAAACCGGGTGGGGAAATAAAGTTGTTTGAGCGGTAGCTAAGCAAGTTGCGGTCACCTTGAGGACGAGCTTGATAAGCGGCCGGAGGATAGGTACCGTATGCTGCATTCACATTCTCCGAAGGATAGTCTTGGGTGGCGGTACAAGTGGTGTAAGAATGAGGACCCCCGCATATTTCACATGGTTGGCTTACAGCATTGACTTGAGCGTTTTTAGCATTGATGTTGTTGGTGTTGTTAGCGGTGTGGGTAACAAGCGATTCAAGAAGCGCAGTGATTTTGTCAAGTCGCTTGTCGCTGTCACTAGTACTAGCACTAGCGGCATTGGTCCGAACACTCTTGGTTTGCACACGAGACTTATTCTCAATGATATCCCAAGCGGCATTGGAAGTCTTAACCAAAATATTACCCTCCGAGGCACTGTTTAGTGAATCTTGGTCATTCATGCTTAAACCATTATAAAAAGTATTAATTTGGTGCACTTTGGTAAAACCATGTTGTGGGCATTTTCTTAAAAGATCTTTAAAACGGTCCCAAGATTCACTAAAAGATTCATCGTACTTTTGTTCAAAATTGATAATTTCATTCCGCAAAGCGGTAGTACGAGAGGGTGGGAAAAAGTAGTTTATAAACTTGGTCTCCAAACCCGTCCACGTAAGAATACTTTGTGGTGGTTCCTTAGCAAGCCAATGACGGGCTTGTCCCTCTAAAGAAAAGGGAAAAGGTTGTAAACGGATTACCTCTTGTGGAACACCATTGAATTTGACCGTATTCTTGAGTTGTAGGAATCTCTTGATGTGGTCATGAGGATCATTAATGGTACGCTCCAAGAATGGTTGAGCAGAGACCATCTGGATAAAGCCGGATTTGAGCTCAAAGTTGTTGGCTGCAATCGCGGGTATGACAATTGGATCATTGTTGCCGTCTACATGTGCTTGCAGAAGTTCAATCATCGGGCGATTGTCTAGTAGAGGCTCATTGTTGAGAGGTGGATTATTATTGTTGTTGTTATTATTGTTGTTGAGAGGTGGGTTATTGTTGTTGTTTTGTACACCGGCCATGTCTAAGTCTTCGAGAGGCTCGGGCTCTTGATAAGACGTTGATCGTGTACGCATGCACCTGCAAAAGAACTAACAAAGCAGAAATATTTTTGTCTTTTTATGTTTTTTACTTTTTAGGATTTTTGAAAATTTTATATTTTTTAAGGTTTTTGAAAATTTTTATGAAAAAGTAACGTTCACGGCGAACGGATCCCAAAATCCAAGTTCTCACAAAAAACTGTTGATCTTAACGAGAAGAGCCGGCAGCGGCGCCATTTGATACAATGATTTTGCTATGGGTTCTAGATTTAATCTCGGTATCCTCTCGAATTGATTACAGCTCAAAGTGGAATAGTTGTTCTTGGTTACTAAAAAGGGGATTGGTTCTCTAATCTACTAAAGGTTTAAATGCACTAAGATGTAAACTTAAACTAAAAGCAATTAATTTAATAGCAATTAATAAAACTTGAATTAAAATTCAAGTATAAAAAAAAGAAACAGTAAATATCACTTAACTCTGATTCGAAATACTCAAAAGAAAATTGATTCGGAAGTTTCTACTTTACCCTTGATCCGGAAGTCTTGATCCGGAAGTTTGGTTCGGAACTCTTCCGAATGAACCCTCTAGTTCGGAACTTCTTGATCACTCCTTGATTCGGAAGTCTTCCGAGTGAACAAGCTTGATTCGGAACTCTCTGATTCGGAAGAAGTTTATTCGGAACTTTTTGGTTTTGAACTGATTCGGAACTTTTGAAAAAGATTGATTCGGAAGATTTGAAAAAGATTGATTCGGAAGTTTATTCGGAACTTTTAAACAAAATTGATTCGGAACTTTTAAAGACTTTCATTCGGAACTTTTAAATTGAACTGATTCGGAACTTTTGAAAAACCATTCATTCGGAACTTTTAAAACCATTCATTCGGAACTTTTAAAACCATTCATTCGGAACAAATTGATTCGGAACTTTTAAATGAACTGATTCGGAACTTCTCACTAAGATGCTTCATTCGGAAGTTTTGTGCTCATTCGGAAGTTTTGTGCTCATTCGGAACCTGGGAAAACTCAAGAACAGTAGGAGACAGAAAAACAGGGGAACACGATTTCAAGCCAAAATCCACCAAGTGTTTAACCAAAACTTAAACGAAACTAATGCCTAATCATCTACTAACCATAAACATCAAATCCCATCAATAAAAACATAAAACCCAATAACTTTTAAAAATCAAAATCAACCAAATAAGAATTTTAACTTTGAATCAAAAAGATGAAGATGAACAAGATGAAATGAAGGATTAAATTGATAGATTAATGTTTAAACAATCAAAAGACAAAGATTAAACTACAAGATTGGAAAAACAAGAATCAAAATCACCAAACACCCTAATAGTGTTGGTGATGCCTACGAACAGAAAAGAGAGAAAAAAGGAGTAAAAAAACTGAATGAAAAGTGTGAAGGGAATTCTTTATATAGGTGTTCTCTTTGGTTGGTGAGTGGGCTTTCTCCCTTTCTTCTTGTCTTCTCGTCTTTTCAGAAAAGTCGACGTTTTCGATTCTGATTCGGGATTTGTCGACGATTAAATTCAACTCGTCTTTTAATATCTTCGTTTAATAGACTTGAGTTTCTTCGACATATGTAAATCTTCCATCTTTGGTCCTTTTCTTCGATAAATCTTCAAATACGCCCAGTGACTTCAAATCTTTTGCATCTCTTGGACAATAGACTTCATCTTGAGTCTTTTTCTTCCATAGAACCCGTGCAATCCCATGTTTTCTTCAATATTCATCCGGTTGGCTCTGAAAACACAATAAACACAAAAACCACGCATAATTCCAAACAAATGATATTAAATACGTGTTTTGGTCTTGTTTTAGTAAGAAATAAGTGGTAAAAGGATGGGTGTTTACACACCTATCAGGAACTTTAAAATACGATTTCTAAACTTGAAAAAGTCTAAGAGTTTGCAAGATCCTATAGGCGACTCGAAAAACCAAAACCTTGATTTAATAGGCTAAGCATCCACGAGTCTCATTACTTGAGATTTTAAACTGTGGAGAACGAGAGATGATAGAGTCAACTATAAGTTTGGTATTCTTTCGGGAATTTATGTGAGTTAATTATAAGCCTATTCTCCCATCGCTTGCTAATAAATTTATCTGCAAAAAATAAGGTTGTACGATTTGAAAAGTTACTTAGCTTCTAGCCTAAGATCGTTTAAAAGTTGCTCGGTATGGATTAGAGTTCATAGCCAAGGCATAACTTATTGAAGCGGGATGCGAACATTGGCGAGTCCAAAAAGGTCCTAACAAGACATGAGGGCTACATTTTGTTGCTAAAGATCCAAAGTGATGTGAAGAATCATTTATCAAAGATCAATATGAAGGATCGAGACACACGACGAAAAGCAAAAACTCCCCAAAAGTCATGGAGAAGTGTATCCGAAAAGACCCTAGCAAGGTATGAGGATAAATAGATCCAAGTCAAAAAGGAGGCGGATCGTTGTATATCAAAGTCCAAAATAAAGATTGGAGAAAAATGAAGAAGTCGTGGTCCAAGTATGAATCTCTCAAAACTTCAAGTGAAGAAATTCCATTATGAAGAGAAGACCATAATTTCATGAACGTCTCTCAAGGTTCGAAGTATGAAGTCGCTGCCAAATATCGGTCCGAGAAAGGTCTCAAATCGCGAAGCGAGTTATGCCAAGATATGAACTTTATAAGGTCCCGAGAAGCAGTTTTAAAAGATTTTGTCCTTTAGCTAACTATTGATTAAATCGTTCACTTTATTTTCGGCTTAATAAACTATCGAAATAAGTCAACAATGCATCCTCGTGATCATTCAAGACAAAAATAAAATATAAGAGATACACCTAGGAATAAGGGAGTCTAAGTGAGTAATTGGCCCACATGAGTTCGTGTTAGTCTGCTAACTTATAATAACAATGATCTCGTTTTTAAGCTTGGTTTGGAGAAAGCGAAAACTTGAGGATGATGATTATTCATGACATTTCCAAAACCCAAGGTATGTTTTTGATTTCTTTACTTTGAATGTTTATAGTTTTCTGTCTCTTTAATAAAGGCCAACGTGGATTGATTATGATGAAAAATGTAAACGTGCTTTGTAACTAATGCATTGCAATGGTCAAGTGTAGGGGGTTTGATAGGTGTGTAAACACCCATCCTTTTTACCACTTAATTACAATAATAACCGAGCCAAAACGTGTATTTTATGTCATTTATGTTGGAATTATGCGTGGTTTGTGTTTTTGTTGTGATTTAGGACGAAAAGGTGAAAAGTGGAGAAAACACGGGCATTCACGGGCTTTTATTGAAGAAAAAGATGAAAGATGAATTCAAGAAGTCAAGAGTGCAAAAAGAACGGAAGTCCAAGACCAATTCTGAAGATTTATCGAAGAAAAAGTCAAAAGACGGAAGTTTACTAAAGCCGAAGAACTCGAGTCTTATTTATGAAGAAAATTAAAGAAGATTAAAGGCTTAAGGACCTAATGGTGCAATTAAGAGAAAATGAAGGAGGGGAGGAAGCTTCCTAAGCACTCCTTAATCCTCCCCTATAAATAGTCATTAGATAAATCATTTTCATTTTGTTGGCTAGAGTGACACTAGTTCTTCCACCTTTAATTTTTGCACATTTACTTTTCATGTCAATTTAAATACATTGTCTTGCACTTTTAATACCTTTAAATTCCAAGTAACTGTTCTTTAATTTTCTTGTTTTAATCTCTCATCTACCTTTCTTTCCATGCTTTAATCTTATTGTTTACATGCTTTTTGTGTTGCTTATTTGATTAAAGGTTATGTTTTTATGCTTTTGATTGTTTTGGATTATTGATTTTTATAGCTTATTTGTGTTTATCTTTAAGTTTCTAAAGTTTTTATAAAAGTTATTTTTATATAAAGTTTGTTTTCGTATACCTTTTTCATTTTGTGTTTTCAAAAATCTTTAAATTTTAGCTTATTAGCTTTTTCTTACACGTATTTGCTTAGGTTTTTAGTCTAGTGCTTAATTAATTAATAGCTTATTAGTTTAGCTTAATTTGTGTTATTTCTACTGTATTCCGACCATACCAGTCGAAAAAGGGTTTCTCATTCCGACCAACACTCCATTTGCTTGGTCGGAAAAGGGCTTTAACATTCCGATCAAAGGGTGAGTTTGGTATTCCGATCAGGTCTAGGTGACAGCATTCCGATTGGGAGTCCACTTCTCATTCCGATCAAGGTATTGTTTGGTTATTCCGATCAAGGGTGTCTAGTGGTATTCCGATCAGGTTAGGAGGTGACAGCATTCCGACCAGAAGTCCACTCCTCATTCCGATCAAGAGGTAAGTACACATTCCGATCTGGGGTTTATTTGGTTATTCCGATCAGGTCTAGGTGACAGCATTCCGATAAGGTGTTTCCGATCAACATTCCGATCTGAAAGGTTAGTGTATTCCAATCAACATTCCGATCGGAATGTATTCCGATGGTAGGTTTGTTTTTCTATTTTGTCTTGTTTAAATTTTAAGTTTACATTTTAATACTTTGTCAAATTTTAATTTTTGTCACGCTTTAATTTCAAGTCATTTATTTTCTCGTTATTTACTTTTCAAAGTTTTTAATATCTCGCCATTTATTTTAAATTAGACTTAGATTTACTTTAACGCTATTTTACTTTAATTGATTTGCACATTTTTAATATACTACAACGACACAATCTTTTGTTTCACCAAAGAACGACTGAGTCGCATAGTTAAACCAGTTTTCAATTCGAAGAGACTTACTTAAACGAACAAATTTTTATACGGGGTGTGAAAAGCCTTGTATTATGCGTTTAAATCTTTGAAAAAGTATTTTATTGAACGAGATTTTAATTTCTATGAATTCGGGACGAAACCCGACCCTCGTAAATTTTTAAAAACCGACTAGTAAACATAATCTCGCTCTTTATAACTAGTTTTACTAATAAGGCCAAAAGAAAACTATATTTACAATTTCTACATTCCCTCTCATATTTAAGGAACTTTCATACACACGCGTCTTATTTTTACACTAAAAATTTTCACACACACTCTCCTCTCTCTCTAGGCCGCCGGCCACCACCACTCCACCACCCCAAAAATTTAATTTTGAGAAATCTAATCAAAGACCCATGTTTCTAACATCAAGATAAGTAAATCCCACCAATAAAATCAAACATGCAACAACATTTTTTCAAGATTTAATTTTTGATATATTTTGATAAAAACTACTGTATGTTTTGATCTAATTAAATTCGTGGGTTTGTATTTGATTGTGTTTAGGAACACAATATTGAAGTGTGGAGCTTGGAAAAGATTTTCTTTGGTGTTTTTTGTGAGAACCCGTACTTTCCCATCATTATTTTATTCCTTTATTCGTGTTTCTGGATTTTCCAACGTATTTCATTTTCTTGAATTCTTTATATGTAAATCCTGAGATCATGATAATTTTAATAAATTATACTTTTCAAGTATTTTCTGATCATTGATAAATACTTTATATGGAATTATAACAATTTTATTTTATTTTTCCATAATTATTTAAATCAAAGTTTTTGATTTAAAATCACCCGCGTGCGTTTTACAACGAGTTTATTCAAAATCAATGTACAACGAGAATTCCTAGTGATCGCGATACCGACGGATGCCCAAAACTTTACATTTTATTACCTATTGTTCCGATAATTAATATTTTTGATGATGTCGTTTTAATTTCGTATTAAATCGTGTCGGGAAATCATATAATCATTTTTATGATGCATTGTAACTTTTGAAAAGTAGTTTTACAAAACCCGAGCCCCGTAAATATTTTCAATATTTACTAATAGCCATTTTCTACCCTTTAAACTATTAAATTTATTTTTAAGTCCACAAGTTTCAAAGTTGGCAATATTAGCCCCTCCACTACAATCATATATAAACCATATTTTTTTACTTACAACACACACATAACATAAACTAACAAAAAATTTCACCAAATCCTCCCCACCCCTTTCCCCTTTGCCGTGGGTTTTCACCACAAAACCACCAAAATCATCATCATCTATCATGAACTAATCAAAACAAAAATTAGACCCATGTTCCAAATCTTCTTGTCATTCTAATGATCCAAAATTTCATACATGCATCATGTTTTCAAGATTTTATAATCTTGTGGTTGGAAAGTGTTTAAATCATCATGCATGTGATGATCTTGGTAAGATCATCACTTTTTGATCATAAAAAGTTATATTTTTTATCTTTGATTTTTGTCAAATTTGTCATACAAGTGTTTTAGGAGTGTTTTGTTGATGGGTATGTTATTTGGGTGATACTATAGGTATACGAATGAGTGGTTTTGCTTGGAAAATTGATTTGTCATGTTTTCTAAAAGGGTATTTTGGGACAACAGCTTATAACAGATTGTTTCGTGGGTTTAAGTTCTGAGATAGGCTGAGATTATTTTATATTGTTGTAGAGTTTTCCAAGACGCTCGTTTTGGTATAAGATAGAGCTTCTAATTCTTTACGAGTCAAAAGTTATGCTAGTTTTAGTATTTGTGTACCGGGAGACGCAAATCGGCACAATCCGAAATTGTGGCTGATTTTTTGGGTCGACTCTCGGGGACTTTAGGCTTGGTTAGATAATGGGTACTACTGGTTTTCAAAGTTTACAAACTTAATTTGATGAGTCTAGTAGTGGTTTCAAAAGACGGATTGTCGAGTTAGTACTTTTAAAGCGATATGAACGGTTTTATCAAACAAGTACACAATCTGTCCCAAATTTGGAGTCGAGTAAAGTGTCGAGCTGATGGGTTTTAAAGTGTGAACTTTGGCTCAAACTTTGGTGAGGTCTTATACAGGTTATAAGTGACCTTGAGACCAAATTTCATCTAAATCGGACAAGTCTAGATAGGGTAGATCGGTGTGTACATTCGGGGTGTACTTGCTGATTTTATTTTGGACACATAGTTCAATGCTTGTGTTGCGTGGGTTTGAGTATTCACCATCGGACATAGTGACTTATTCAAGTGCTTAGTCATTATATAAATTACTTAGCTACTGGTCCGAATAAGGTTAAGGAATAGTTTGACTTGTGTTGACTTGGCGTCGTATGACGGGTCAATTTCAAGTGCACAAGTGTTTAATCGTGTGGTGTTGGATAAATGAATTAGTATGAATTCATTTGGTTCGTGTCAACGGTTTTGAAACATGAATAATTTGAAAACATTTGAGTCATGTTATATTTGGTACATATCGATATTTGAGTTCGAGTCCTAACGCGCGCCTTATTGTGATAGGTTGTGGTTTTCGTGTTTCTCGGGCATCCATATTGTCGGTGATCGTCTCACTACATTTGTTTCTACTCAGTTGCTGAGTACCGTGATTGGCTTACCTCATGGCTAAGGTGAGTTCATAGCCCCTTTTTACTTGTACATGGTTTCTAAATACGGGGAGAGATTTTATATGGTCGAACACAACCATTTAAAAGTTGTATGCTATCCAGAACTTGTATGCTATCCAGAACGTGTATGCTTTTCAGATGAATTCAATAATATTATTGCTTTTAGACGTTAGCCTTGAGTTTCCTCTCTTTGATCATGAACCGTTAATTGTCCTGTGTGCTTTGCGCGAAGCGCGAATGTTGTGGGTGGATCCACCGGGATTGACTATCCCCGTCCCGATTACCTTGACGCACTTACATTTGTTTATACTTGAGTATTTAGGCTGAATACTCCCTAGAGGAACTTTCATTGAGTTAAGCTTCGGTTCATGAGCTAAATAGCAATAATATGCACCGTGACTATGGACAATGTACATAGTTATCCCCCCATTACTTGTTTTACAAATTCTATTGTGTTCTACACCTTTACTGCTAAACCTATGAATATCACTCAACTTTTTGTTGACGATTTTACATGTTTAATCTCAGGTATTATTACTTAGCTTTACTTAGATGGGAGCCCGCAGGATATTATCACAGCTTGGAGATTTCTGTGATGCTTCTAAAAGACTGTTTTTAGTAAACACTGTCAGGAGTTTATTCTATTTTTTAGGCAACTTTATGTTATAAATAGAGACGAAATAATATGATTTTCTGCTTCTAAAACACTGGGACCTATGTTTTGTATAAAAACTATGACCTTTTATGATGTAATGTACATGTTTTTATTTCGTCGGCTTTGTATGAACTGTAATTCATTGTTTTTTGTACTATGACGTGTTACCCCCTCGTTGCCTAGTTGTTCCATGTCAGATTTTGGGGGTCTCACATTTTTCTATATCATAACCCACGGCTCAAATGGGGTTTTTGGTGTTTTTGGTGTTCTTGGTGTTTTTGATTCAATTAACAATTGGTATGGTTTTATATTATTGTTATCGTTATTTTAAAAATAATTAATTGAATTGCATGTGACATTTTTTATTTGAGTTTATGAAGAAGGATGAACGTACAAGTGAATTAATTTGTTTGGATTTGTTTAGGATGATTGTTAGATGTTATTAGGAGTATAGGAGTTGTTGAAATAGGTCAAAAAGATGTTTTGATATGATTTTGAAAAGGGTATTTTAGATCAGTAGGATTACATTGGATAACCGGCCAATAATTCCACTACTAGTTGGGAAAGTACTTTCTATACTGTAATCTACGTATATAGACTCGCGAGAATCTCTGAATGTTCAGGCGTTCAATCACTATTAGATTGGATAGATACTTTACCTTTTATAGTTTATAGAAAAAAGAAAAAAAAATTGGGCCCTTGATATGATGAGATATTATTGTAGAGATTTTCTCAAGCTTCGATTTGGTATAAGGTAGACCTTCCAACTCAAAATGAGGAGGAAGTTACGCTAGTTTGAATATTCGTGTACGGGGAGGCGATTATCAACACAATACGAAATTGTTGTCGATATTGGGTCAAATCTCAGGGACTATAAGTTGAGTTCTATAAATGGTCAAGATCTGTTCTCAGACTCTAAGCTTAACATTTTGAGTCTATTTTTAAAGTCAAGATTCGGATTTGTAAATGGTATTGGTTAAGAAGGTCAAAATGGTTTTACAAGTCAACTGTGCAAAACTGTCAAGTTTTTCAAGTTCAAAGATGTGTTGAGCAGATGGCTTTAGAAGTGAAATCTTTTGATGAAATTTTAAGAGGATGTTGTTCATATTATAAATGAGTTTTCTTAAAGTTTTCTTAAAGTTTTCTTAAAGTTTTCTTAAAGTTTTGAGTTGTCTAAGTATGGGAAATCAGTGGGTACATTTGGTATGTACCGGTTGAGTGCTTTTTGGGAGGTACTTGGTTTTGCGTAGTAGTTTGTAATAAGAGGCTTTCTTGTTAGCCTCTAAAAGTTTCCACAAGTTATAAGTCTTAAGTTTTAATTTTTATATTCTGATATTAAGGATCTGTGTCGGTTATTAGACCCGGTTGATTTAGCATCTCATGATGGGTCGACATCAAAGGTGCTAGTTTTGGAAAGACTAGTACATGTGGTAGAGTGTCTAATAGATTCACTTGTATGGTTGATCGTACGTATGTATTATCGATTTGAGATTGTTAAATTGGTTATACTAAGTATATTTGAAATACTTAAGTATGTTGATAAGAGCGCGCCTTATTTGATAGGTTGTAGCTTTTGACTTTGGTTTTCCACGGGCATCTACTCGTCGGTGATCGTCATCTACTATTACTCTTATACCTCGAGGTGAGTCTATAGCCTTGCTTTATACTTGTTTTAAATGATTTTAACCCGCGAGGGGGATACATGCTATTTGAAATAAAATGGAACACAAGTCATGAATGATTGTTTGGACCCGAATGTTGTTTGGATTGTATTAAGTACCTTGTTGCTAAAGGCCCTAATTTCATGAACCGCTAACTATTGTCTAGCCCTTGTGTGGGTTAGAAATAGCCGGTTATACAATTGATAGTACTATGGGGTTGACGACCCTATCCGAGATGAGAGCTGGTACGTTGAGTACCCTCTACGGACGGATAACTTGTGATAAAAGATAAGGTATAAATCTGGCAACGAATACCTTAAGAGGAGCAATGGTTTGCCGGCAAATGTGGCGCGGGTGATTAAGTTAACGGGTCGGTGTCATGAGCTTAAATACAATCAATTAGCATTTGCTATAAATATGAAATACTTGAATAATAGATTGTGAGTACGCCAATGCTATTGGATGATCATGATTGATTTTTATACTTGTGTTCAAACTGTGATTTGATAAACCTATAGATTCGCTCAACCATTGTGTTGACGATTTTAAGCATGTATTTCAGGTGATCGAGATTGATAGCAACGGAGCATGCATGGATGGAGTTGGTGCTTTATTAGTCTAAAATTATGGATTTTCTTCCCCTTTTTATCAAACTATTTATTGTCATATCTTGGTAAAGACTTGTTGTGTTTGGTTAAGATCTTTGGGACAAGTAACGCTACTCTAATGGAAACTTATTTTGGGTTGGAAATATTTTAGACAATGATTGTGATTATTCTATTATGTGTATTTTAAACGTCTCTTTTGAGGTCGTTTTCTATGATTGTGTGTGATGTGCTATGAAGTAACGCCCAAAGTGGTATTCCGTTGCGTGGTAATTTGGGGGTGTTATAATGAGTCTCTTTCTGATGGTGATGCTTGAATTTGATAGTGTTGATGTGAAGTAGCTGGTTGTGGTCATATTGAATACTGTGGGTAGCTTGAGGTTTGATACACGGACTTGTGATAAGAGTTCTGCCCAGTTGCATAAGGAGTATTGTTATATGATAGCAATTGATGATTCTCCATTAACGCCATTGGTTCAGGATAAGATCCTTGAGACATACGAGTCATTATCACATGCTTCTCGTGTTGTTGCAAGAAATCATAAAGTTGATCCAGATTTTTTAAGTGCAAATCCCTTACCAGTTTAACATCAGTGACGTAACAGCTCCACTATAGAGGCAACGTATTCAGGAACTTAGTATTGATTTGAAATTGAGCAATCGTCATATTATAAGTGTTCAATTCATTCATCAATGTAGTAAATCGCTAATAAAAATCATGAAGAGTTTCCCCTGGAATGTATGTGAATCTATCATAAAGATCATAAAGTTGACACTCACGTTCTTGGTTAGTGAGTGAAGTCCCGTGTATCAAAACAGCCAAACGATCCCATAATTTCTTCGCTATATTATGTTGACTTACCATTCGATAAATTTCGGGTGGAAGAGCTTGAAGAATGGTCTGAAGAGCTTTTCCATCTATATCAGCAATGAGTTGGTTTGCAGGAGTTAAGTCAGAAAATTCCCTTGGTCGAGTCACACCTTCCTCAGTAATCCCTGCCATGCTTCAAATAGCCCTTTGATAAGCATCGGAGGACGGGTATCGGTACCCGATATGATTGATAAGTCTGAGAGCGATGGCATTTTCGACATTAAAGAATGAGGATTCATTTTTTATCACTTGAAAATATTACCGTGTGATCGAGCAATGAAATAAAGTTGTTGATTTTGTTGTTGTAGAAGAAAATACAGAGTTTTACTAGTCGTGAATAAACCGAGAAATAAATTCGCGGGATTTTACAAATTACCGATTAAACCGTAATTATCTTGAGTTCGTGTGTTGGTGAGGTCTAAAAAAATCTTATTTCTGAACTTGTAAAAAATTGACTAAGTCACTGAGTTTGCAATAATTCAACCCTTGAATTCGCAATAAAAACAAAGCCTGAGTTCGCAAAAAATGTGCATGAGTTCGCAATGTGGTTGATCTGAATTCGTAATATGGTTGTCTTTGCAAAATCCTTTGAGTTCGCAATAAAACAAGCTGACTTCGCAATCCACAATATGATGTCTTCGCAAAATCTCTGAGTTCACAATCACCACTTCGCAAAAAACTGACTTGAATTCGCAATATGATGTCTTCGCAAAATTTTCTGAGTTCGCAATCACCACTTCGCAATCCACTTCGCAAAACTGACTTCACTTGACTTCGCAATAACCTATATTCACTTCGCAATAAAATCTGTCTACGCAATCCTGGGTTCGGAATACACTATTTCGCAATATCTAGGGTTTACAAGTTAGGAATATCACAGATTTTTTATGAACTCGTACAACACACGAAAATTTGAGGTTTTTCACTGAAAAATGATCCAAAACCAAAAAATTTTGTGTTTTTCATCAAAACAAGAAACCCAAATGCCTACCACGATTATGTAGGATATTTTAAGAAAGATTTAAAGGCGAAAAACACAAAAAAAAAATTGAACCGCGGGTATATGAGGTACAAAACTCACGAACCAAGAACAATAACACAACAAAACTTTATTTCACCCCATGGCTCTTGATACCAATTGTAGAACAATGGTAATCTTAATCCTAAGAAGTGAGGTTGATGTTTCTAGAGAGAGAAAGTTAGAGAGATAAAATAGAGAGAAAATATGAAATGTTATTAAGAAAATGAAACAACCAACACCCTCTCCATCAAAGGAGAGGGTTTATATACCCAAGTCCATAAATGGAACTGGGCCTTCGGCCCATGAACATGCTCATGGGTCGGGCTTGCTTAAACAATTATAAATACTATTACTACGAGCCCGTAACTATATTGTTGGAGTGACAAAGACTTTCTAATAATAAAAAAACGTATTTTCAACATAAATTCAAAAGAATTTTATGGATATATAAACAAGCCACATCATATAGTCAAAAGCCCAATAGTGTTTTTGTTAAAATCTCACCCCTTAGCTTCCTTTTTAAAACAGCCATATTTTTTGCTTTGTTGTGGGCCCATCCTCACTCAGTTTTTCTTCTAAACATGGTTTTTAATACCAAATCCAAGTTTTGAGCCTAAAATGGGTGTACCAAACGGGCCCTAAGTAGCCAAACAAAAGGATTTAGTGCTCGCTTTTTCCATTTCCTAAAATTGCAGTCATCAGCCCATTACATGATAATATATTTATATTTTTCTATAGCTTTGTCTTTATCTTATTTTCTTTTACCTCTACATCTTCTTCTCTTTGTCCACCATTTAACTCCCTCTATCTCCATTATCAAGTTTACATAAACCTTTACAACCAGATCTGTTCCACCCATTAAATCTCCCTGTTTCGAATGTTTTGTCACCATTGTTCATTCATTCGGACTCTTAGGTGGTTCCCGGATGTTTTTCAAGGTAGGTCCTAGGAAAAACTAACACATCTCTTCTAAACAACTTGGATGTGTAAGGTGGTTCCCACCTAGCTATGCCTTGGCTCCGCCTCTGGTTAACCTCCCTCACGTTCCATGCACATGATTTTTAGTCATTTCAGAGAATTTTAGTAAAGACGACTACTATAGGAGTGTCTCGATCTTCGAAGACGACTACTACTAGAGTGTCTTGATCTTCGAAGACAACTACTACTAGAGTGTAACAATCTTGTCATTCAGATTCAGGATGACAGCAAGCATATTTATACATAACTAAACAAATGTGATTCAACGAATCAAGTACGAAATCAGACGAAGCCAATACATGTTGTTGATGTCGAGATGTTATACATAACTACTCAAGATCTTGTCAGATCAGGTAAGACAATAACATCACCATCACCAACACCGATACCATTTTCAAAACAAAAGTAGCCAACAATAGTCCATTACAACCCGATGCAAATAACATAAATGTGCCAAATAAGTGGGTCGGCCCAATGGGCTTTGTTAGCTAACAGCGCACTATGTTGGCGTCGTTAAGGTGTCAAATGTGGCTTCTACTTTACGAAATAGACTAAGGCGTCCACTATAGATATGGCGTGAGATAATATGTGAAAAGGCGCGAATGTGTGAGAGATGACGAGTTTTTTAGATTGAATTCCGATAAGAAAAATTAAATGAAGTATATTACATGTAAGAGTTAAGATCAATGTAAACCATGTTTTTAGTATATACCACATCAACCAATCATATTTATCTAAACCAACTTTTCATCTTTTGCTTAAAAATTAAATATCTTACAAACGGTAAATCGTTAAGTGACAAAAAAATACATCATTACAACGAGAATTAAATCATCTTTCTATCAAAGGACAAATGTATATACTTTCGACGAACTTTTTTTCCTGAGAAAATCATATATGATTCGTATCACGGATCATATATGATTTTCCAGAATCATATATGATTCGTGATACGAATCATATATGGTGTTTTAAATATGTTCATTATGTACTCAATATCTTTATAAAAACATGATGTAAATATATGAATATTTCTATATTATGCGCCTCACAATTAAAAACGTACACGCTTCGTTATAGCCAATAAAACATGAGGCTTGATCATACCGTCATGCCACCTCTCATATTATTTTCAAAAAGACATACACTCCTAACTAATATTATTGTTCGTATTTTTTTAAGCATATTACTACTAATGAAAACGAAAGTTTGATCAAGTTTATTGTATTAGTTTTGTTTAACGTTATAATAACAAAATTTTAAAAAGACTTAAATTAATTAGCTAATGATAGAATTGTTACTCTGATAAAAAAAAATAAGCGAAAAAATACATTAATAAATATTATTTTTTTTAAACATGTATTTTTAGAATTTGAGACGGGTGAAAGTGTAACCTATCCAAAGTGTCGAAGTTGCAGTTTTTAAGGTTTACCATAAACCCTTTTGCTATTTTCTCTCTATAGTACAACCTCTCATATCTCTCTCTATCTCTCACTAAAATTTGTATTTGATTCATTCATATGATGTATTGTAATAGATACACAGCAAAGTAGTTGCGATGGGTGTTGTCGTCGTTGGTGTCGTTGATACGATGGCCCGTCTTGCTCAATGGCGTATCGACGATCCCGGCAAAACATCTGGCCACCTGCAATCGCCACTTTTCAAGATCGGGGACTGGGACTGGTAAACAATCTTTTTAATCATTTACTACTACTACGTATGTCTTAACAAACAATACTTTCATAAGCTGTTGCTTCACTAATACCACCTAGATAGATAGAATTATGCTACCCTTCTAAGTGTTCGACCAAATGCCTCAACAGCTCTGGAAAGGCCCCCGGTCAAAGTCAAACCATTTTTTGGGATTTTGGAACCAATTTTAACAATTTCTCAATCCGTTTCTTTATCTTCTTTCCTGTGTTTTGGGTTTTAAGTAAAATACCAACAAATACACAAACACAATGCTCGTTTAGCGCCTCTGTGAACTGCAAGAAAAATGAACACGGACGAGCTCATTTTTTTAAGAACTAACATTAAAACAACTCTTGTGTTTTAGAGTTCATGGTCGTTCTTCTTGTGCGGTTAAATGTAAGTGAACAAATACCGTTCTTGTTTGTTTGGTTCATTTTCACCCACAAATGTAATAATGAATTTTAGTGTGATTTACTACTTTTTACTAGGACGTCTAATTTTTTTGTTTTTGTAAACTGAAGGACTTTAATGATCTCAAAATGTCCCTCACATGACGCCATATGGATCGTACCAAAGCCATGTTATCAAGGTCCACCTATTGCTTCCTTCAACATGCGTCTAGTCTCTTTGGTGGGAGGTCGTAAAACTCTGGCACGTGTAGGTAAGTTTAATATTGCCTACTTTAATAGAGAAAATCAAGAGTATTTTTTAGTCTGTGGCTGAAATAATACATTGGCATGATTAGTGTTAACATCTAAACCTTCTTCTCTCTATTTTGGAAGCAGAAATTAGGGATAAGCTTTTGCCACTGGATGATAGTTATAATATGAGGCCTCATGTTCCATTGACAAGGAGCTTTATCATCGAGGTTGAGTTTCTTGATCTCAAGACTGCATCTCCAAAGGCAAGTTTAACTAGTTCGTCTTCCTATTTGGTGTTTTGAATGTTTCACAATACATGTACTTTTTTTTGAAGGTATTTAATTGTTGTTGGCTAACCAAATTTGCGAGTTTAGCATCTAGATGACTGTTCATGGTGTTTCTTTTTACAAGTTCTAAATTTAAGTGTAGGTTTCAGTTGAAGAACATGGATCAATATCATGTGTTAGTTAGCAAATTTTTAAATCAAACATCTTTGATCCAAGATTGTTAGATGCTGAAAACTAATTTCAATCTATGTTAAAACTCCTTAAAATCTTAATTTCGCTGGAAGTATGCGTACAAATCGTGTCAATTTTCAAAATCGTTTCATAGTTTTGTAGCGGGAAATCGAATAAAAGCATAATATTGCTATTATAGCTGATACCCGAAGGGCAGAAGTTTTGTAATGATATTTGATAAATAGCTACACATGCGTCTATCAATCCATTGCTTGGGTTAGAATACTTTTTTCTTTGTATTCATTCTAAGCAGTATGAAAACTCATTTTTGCTGATAATCCTGAATATTTGTTTCTTGGTACAAATAGGGGGGCAAACCTCGTTCCATATGGAGGGAAAGGTGTGTAAAGAACGTAACAACGACGTCTGCTATTGGCACAATGTTCTCAGAGCAAATCCTCACAGATATCACCATCTGTGCTTCTGATGGCAGCATTGGCGCTCACCGGGCAGTTCTTGCAGCCCAGTCACCAGTCTTTAAAAGCATGTTCACCCACGATCTCATGGAAAAAATTTCATCTTCCATAAACATCCCTGACATGTCCATTGCAGTTTGCCATACTTTTCTAAGCTATCTATACTCTGAAAACAAACATTACCAAGCGCCTCCCACACACAGACTCGGCCTTCTCAAAGCTGCAGATAAGTATGATGTCCCTAATTTGAAAGACGCGTGTCAAGATAGCTTAATAGAAGATATTTACTCAGAGAACGTGCTGGAAAGGCTACAAACTGCTTTTGAGTGTAGTCTTCCGAGACTGAAGGTTTGCTGCATTCAATATCTTGTGAAGTTTGGTAAGATTTTCGACATAAAAACAGAATTCAACGCCTTTGTACAGTCTGCTGACAGGGAACTGGTAGGCGAAGTAGTTAATGAAATCATTTCTGCCCAGGAAGGTGTGTAAGAATCGATTGTTATATCAACCAAAGTCATGAAACTGGTTTTGCTAATTTTGGTTGAAATGAATCCTTTGTGTACAGGTCTTAACGAAACTAATCATCCTGGTTATAGTTATATAAGTATGGCATTGGCTAATTTGATGAGTGACTTGATCATTAAAAGAGTGATACGTGTTGACATGTTGAAGGGTTTACAGTTTATTTTAGTGTTGCATAGTTGTGGTCATCATGATTTTAGGCTAGTAAAATTCACCTTTCTATTCATGAAAATTTCTATTTTATTGGCTAGTGGCTTAAGTTGTTAGTTATATCTATCATCTATATATGTAAGCTTTAGTAGCAACTAGCAAGTATGAATAAAGAATTTAAAAGTCTAGTTTCTCTCCATTGTTCTTGAAGTCTTGGCCGCTCAAAGGGCCGTATCATTTCATCTCTTAATCTATTTCTTGGGCGACTGGCCATCTCAGATCGGTCTATGACGAAGAGCTTCGGATTAGGCATAATGAATCAATGAAATGATGTCTAATCCTCTGGATCATGTATTCATGTTGAATTTTGTATGACTAGGCAATGGAAGTCCCTGTGTAGGTTATACGAGGCAGACTAATGTTTTGATATTATGTACTCGAAACACCGAACGATTGGACATAATTATCATGCCGCATGCAATTTTTCTTCAAAATTAGCTGTCATGAATTCAATTTCTGTAGCCAGGCTAGTTTAGCACAAGCTTCTTGATCCTTGCTGAAATCCTGTGGATTTCTATTGGTAAATTCTCGCGAGTGCTAAAGTTAATCTTGTGACATTAGGTGCTTTTTCCAGTAGAGTTATGAATGGCGACATGCTATATTAAGTAGTACGTTTAAGATTTCAGATTCATGCCTGGAGGTACCAAATCACTTAACTTTAACCCATATTGCTTAAGAGGTCATCAGGTGACTTGCAATGAAATGACTTTTAGCCTTTTCATAAGTGTCTAAACCCATTTCGAGTATCTTGTATAGACAAAGCTTGTCCCTCTCATAAGACTTGTTTGACTCACAATCTTTATCTAGCTCTTAAGCGATGCAAACCGAGCACTAACATTGGAAGCTCACAGTACTTGCTATATAGTCAGTAACTTGCCAAATGCTTGCTTAAATCATTAGACGAGTTATTGGACCATTTTGCATAATATAACGGTGTGATTTTCTCTATTTTACAAGTTCATTGTTCTATAATAAATAGAATGCATCCCTTTATGCCTCTTTTAAGGTTTGCAAAAACACCTTGATTTGTTCAGACTATAGCAATCAGAAAACGGATAAAATTAGGACAAAGAATATACAAAACCTCTGAAACTATTTTCTTTCAAGATTGAATTGTAATCATATTTTGACACCCAAAACTGTTTCGGGTACCAGAGCAAAAGTTACCCTTTTCACTGGAATGCAAACTTATCTACCACCCCCACCTTCCCAATATTCACACCTTTACACAATCAAGTTGAAAGAATGTTTACCTGATTGATAAAATTTCAGTGTAATGAATTTTAAACTCATGGAACTACATTATTTAGCATCTCCATTGAATGCTATTATGCATGTTACAAATATCCATGTTACAATTGTACCAGAGCAACACCAAAAGAATCGAACTTTACCCGATAACATTTTTTATGTAAAAGTTTCTCTTGATGAGATGAGATTTTAAAATCTTGTGAGGGAGAAAATCAACAACAAACATGTTGGTTTCATCATATGGTTAGTCAGATAGAGCTTCAACGTCCCCGGAACTACAATTTGGTACCAAAATAACACTAGCGACGGCTTATTTCTCGGTATCAAGATCAAAAGCCAAATCAAATATTTGATTGTAGTCATCTACAAAGTGGACATCAAGACCTTCCTTCACATTAGGTGCAAGCTCATCAAAGTCTCTTTTATTAGCCAAGGGAAAGATTATAGTTTTCACGCCACTTCGCCTTGCAGCTATAGTCTTCTCCTTCACCTATTTTGCACAGCAGAACATGTGATACAAATTTAGTAGGAGATGAAAAGAATATACTAAAATACAACACACCAAAAGTCGACTGTAATAATATGCACATGTAAAGGTGAATTTCGTGAGCCAAATGTTTCTCAAAGTGTCTTTTTATTGCAAAAATCTTCTACATTGTTGCATTCCAATATTAATATCATTATGTAAATATAAGATTTTTACAGTCATATTTGACATACTAATGTTTCTGGTTAACCACACTAAGGGGCTAAGGGCTGGCAATTCCCGACACGGAAAAATAAACGGGTAGGTGTTGGGTTAAGCGGGTCAGCGTGCCAACCAAACTACCCCATTCAATCCGCCTACCCATTCAAATAAATGGCTTATATGGTCGTATTCAGGTTATGTGTAAATGGGTCAGAGTTGAGACGTGTGACACGAAACACTTAAACAGTGGAAACTTGAATGGACCAAAAGAAGAAAGTTACTATATAATTAAATGCTATGAGCAGGTTCAGAACACATACCCCACCAATTGGAAGGACCCTCCCGGTTAGGGTTACTTCCCCAGTCATGGCTAGGTCCTTCTTGACATGCTTGTTCATTGCAAGTGACAGCAAGGAAGTAATCATGGTGCAACCTGCACTAGGCCCGTCCTTGGGTGTAGCACCAGCGGGAACATGTAAATGAACCTTGGAATTTGCAAAAAATAGGTTCTCATGGTCTTTATCAGCTAATATTGCCCGAGCAACAGTGTGAGCAATCTGGGCACTTTCTTTCATCACATCACCGAGCTGCCCAGTTAGATGAAGAGCACCTTTCCCTTCACCTTGCTCAATCTGTGTGGTTTCTATATATAAAGTGGACCCACCCATTGCAGTCCATGCAAGACCCATCACAACTCCAGTTGGTGTCTGATCATACATTCGTTCAGCATGAAAAACTGGCTTTCCAACATAGTCTGCAAGGTTTTTCTCATCAACAAAGACTTTATCGATTGTCACATAAGTTGCTTCATTATCCTAGCATTTTGAAATGTACTGTTAGCTAACTGAACTAGAAATGTAAAAAATTGCCTTTATATTGAACTGAAATAATGTTTGTGTTGGCGATTTCTCACGAAAAATGCAATTCATTAGATGCTTTACCTTTGAATCAGATGCCTGATCATCAGGATTCTGGGCATGAGTAGCTGAAACAGTAGTCTCGACAATTTCAGCTTCTTCTGTAGTGTCAGAACTAGGTTCATCGTTACTCTCCTTTGACTCACCTGAATCCTCAGTCGACTGACTCACTAACACCGAAGGTTCATTTTGTGCTCCTTGACGGACTAAATGCAAAGCAATCTACAAGGAAGTTGCAACAAAGCCCATTAATACCCAGTTGGGTTATTGAGCTGGCATATATTTTAGTAACCCGACAATATTATTTCCGAGTCTGCCATTCTGGTAAATATTTAAATTATCATTTATGAAGTCAGTATATTTACCTTGCGGTAAATTTTCTCAATTTGTTTTTGGAGATTCCGGACCCCTGCTTCTCGGCAGTAATTTTCTATCAAAGAAAGAAGAGCTGCATCTGTCACTTCAACCTGAAATATATACGAACCAGTTCACTATTATCCCTTATAAGATCAAATTTCAGTAGATATTGCTGCTTTGTTATTATGTAACATGCTAAAGAACACAACTTTAGAAATTATATATAACCACAAACTTTAAAGTAAAGAGTAACTTTTTGTGTAACTACAAAAATAAGATGAAATCATTTTTTTTTGTATTTTAAGAATACATTTCTGCTTTTTTAGTTCGCAACAAACCAGAATGCCGCATAATAATTGAAGAATAAACAGGAATGACTTTTTATCTGAAATTTATATGCCAAATTAGATGTCATCTTTCTATTAAGTGATCCAGAGAGATTGAGACAGATACCTGTTCAGTCTTGACACCACATGCATCACGAGTGCTCTTCTCTAAATAATCTCTAGCAATATGCATTTTCTCATCAGTAATATAACCAGCAATAGGGATTATCTCCATTCTGTCCAATAGTGGACCCGGTATTGTTTCTATTACATTTGCTGTACATACAAACAAAACCTGCACGTAGAATGTCACATATTTAGCATATTAGAGTACTCATTCCGCAAAGTTTTTGCACAGTAAAAGATACAATAACGCTTCGTATAGACCACCATGCAGAGAGCGTAACATAAGCAAATTATTTTGCATACGAAACAACTGATTTTGGCATCTTGAAACCTAAATGTGCTAAATGAACATGAGGTAACAAAAACATGTAGGACCGGATTTCTCTTCCCTTAATAACGAAGACAAACTTGTATGCACAAAAAGAATTAGATACATAAAACAGATAAAATCATTGTTGAACCTTTAACACTGGTAGGCAGTTGCTTTAATTCGAGTTTAATGGGAAAAGTAAAAAAAGTATTGTAGGGGACAAATTGTGCCGCTATCTTTTTCTTTAAAAACATTGTACTTGCTTGTAACTCCACATAGAAATAGATACACAAACGCCATTGCTTGCTACAGTTTAACCTCACTTGTATGCTTTTTCTTGCAGAACTAATTTCATTTCCTTATTATTAAATTTGAAAAGAATAAAGGTAAAAAGAACACATGCTTACTGACCTTCGACAAGTCAATTGGCACATCGAGGTAGTGATCCAAAAAATTAGCATTTTGCTCTGGATCAAGCAGCTCCAACATAGCACTTGCAGGATCACCTGCATGTCCCCTTCCCAACTGCAACCAAGATAACAAAAGATTAGTTACCAATATCCAACAATAAAATGTTTCCAAGTAATGTTGATATAGATATCATAATATGTTTTAACTCATGACTCGCCATAACCTTCAAAATTATAATTTATACCTTGTCGATTTCGTCAATTAGGACAAGAGGGTTTGCTGTTCCCACACTTTTTAAACATTGCACAATTTTCCCGGGCATTGCTCCTATATAGGTACGGCGATGTCCCTGATATAATGATCATATGTTAATACAAAGATATTACTGCAGATAGTGGTGGCAATCCAAACCCAGTTGCTCATAAACGGGTCAAACTGGGTGGTGCTTTATCTCAAACAGCTCAAATAAAAAAAATAGCTTGTATAAGAATGAGTCAACTGCATTAGAAGTAGCCCGACCCTTTGTCTACATGCATACAAAAACAACCACCTAAATTGTTTCATTTATATACTGATTAAAATTGTAACGCTATTGCTTTTGTAATTTTAGTTAACACATTTACTATTTGTAATAACATGTTATAATGGACAAGAAAGTGTTTATAGGTAAACCCAGCCCAACGCAGCTTGTTGCAACCCTTACTAATATATGACCCGTTTCAAGAGGAATCTGTTTTAACCCTGTACCCAGCCAGCACAACCTG
The DNA here is from genome assembly GCA_025667525.1 of Glebionis coronaria. Classification (NCBI taxonomy): domain Eukaryota; kingdom Viridiplantae; phylum Streptophyta; class Magnoliopsida; order Asterales; family Asteraceae; genus Glebionis; species Glebionis coronaria. Next base: position 394,053,206 of record CM046882.1, read on the forward strand.
CTGATTTTGTCAACTCTAATGCTTAAACTATACAGAAAAAAGGTTAATGCACTTTATTGACCTTGATTTCAGCAACATCAGATAATCCACCAACAGAAAACCTATAAAATTTTCTGTTCAAAGCACGTGCAATAGAACGCCCGATGCTAGTTTTACCAACTCCAGGAGGACCAGAAAGGCAAATGATTTTTCCTGCAACAACATTATGTCGTGTATCAAACCTCTTTTATTTCATGAATTAAATACTATAAACAAAAAAGTAAGATAACTACAGGTTATTTAAGGATAATGCTATTTTGACATAGTTAATAGTTTCTCCGTAAAAAGCAACTTGATGCCATATTTCAAAGATAGATGATAATAAACTAACCTTGTGATGTTCCTCTGAGTTTTCCCACTGCAATAAATTCGAGTATCCTTTCTTTAACATCAGACAACCCATAATGATCCTCATCAAGAATTTGTTGAGCCCGTAGAACATCGAAGTTCTCATCACTGCAGGTAGGTCAAAGAAGCTTAACATTAGAATCACAACCATTCCTACTTACAAAACCCATAAGCTATATATGCAACCATTACATACACTATAAAAAATGAACATATGGTCTATATACCCAAATACAAAATGTGGCATGGTGTAATAACTTGTCAATATTATATTTGCATTTCACTAGAATTAGAGGTGGCAAATCTTGCCCATTTTGATAAATATGGGCACTTTTTGCCCATTTTCAAAAAAGGATGGGGCACTTTTTGCCCATTCATTATTATTGATGGGCTAAACGGGCGCACATGTAAAAAACTAAATGGGCTAAATGGGCGCCCATGTAAAATACTAATTAAACTACTCGACGAATCTTTATATTTAATTTTTTATTTCCGGCTTTTAAACAAGTTTTTATATTTTTTATTTCTACGTTTTTATATGTTTTTTTCCTCGTTTTAACTAGCGCCCGTCTAGCCCGCCCGTTTAGCCCGCCCGTTTCGCCCGCGCCCGTCGCCCATTTAGCCCGTCGCCCGTGCCCGCCCGCCCATTTTGCCACCTCTAACTAGAATAGTCAAAAGGGTTGTTCTGATAAATTTAATAATGCCGTATATGCAAGAGCACTTAACGTCTTCTAAATGCATGCATTTTTTATTTATAATCTTCAGAGAATACTAATAGGATATATCTCATACTATAACAGTTCAGTTGATCAAATTCAGAAGATAGTTACACACCTATAGTTACCCCAGGGTAAGGCAGTTAACCAATCAAGATAGTTCCGCGTCACATTAAATTCACTTGAACTCGCTTCCAAAAGTTGCAGTTTCTTCAGTTCTTCTTCGATAACTTGCAGAACATGAGCCGGTATTTTCTCCTTGTTTGGGTCAATTCTATCCCTAAACTTATCTGCAGCAAAAAACGAAATGATTGTCAAGACCATATAATCACGACCGCATTACATAGAAAAACTCCATCAACTGGTGAAGTTATTGTATTATACAAACAAATACATGAATAATACCAGTGAGTGCTGTTTTGTCATCAGTCTCAAGTCCTAATTCCTGTAGAAGGACAAAACACGTCATGTAAGATTCTGAAGGATTTATAGTAAGAAAACCCCTGGATTACAGCAAAAGAGATCAATAACAGATAGAATATTGGTTACAGAAACTACCTTTTTTATAGCTTTATACTGCTCATTCAGCAAGTAACGGCGCTGTTCAGTGCTTATTTTCTCTTCAATAGCTTTTGCTATGGTTTCCTACATGCAAACCAAGAACAAATACCATCACGAACTAAAGGTGATTATTGAGAAATTAAAAAAGAAGATAGTACCAGGACGCTAAGACTGACCTGAATCCTATGTATCTCCATTTCTTTCTTTAACAACTCAAGACTGAGTCTCAGCCGTTTGTATACCTAGATTGAAAATAATATAAAAATGTGTAATCGTGTTCATATTGGTGCAATCATGGTCCATAGAACTCTCATTACATATATATGATAAATAAATGATAATTCAGAATACTTACATCTAGCTCTTCAAGCACTTGCTGGCATTGTAGTTTGTTTGAACCAGATATTGCAGCACCAAAGTCTGCTAATCTTGGATAATTAAAATCACCAATATGCTGCACAAAACAAAAGAATAATTTATTTATTTTAAAATGGTAGTCATTTAGGAATAAGATTATTACTGATTATTCTCCAAACCAAGGTTTTCAATAAAGCAGATGCATATATAAAAGTCTTCCAGCTAAACACTCATTATCCGACATTCTAACATACGCAGATGCAAATTGCAAATATAAGAGTCATTGTTCTTGATTTCATTTTTATGAATTAAATTCTCTGATCAGAGACGTCCAACTGAAACAACAGACCTCATCCAACCTTTCACAGTTAAAATCAACTAAAAGCAATCGTGAAATGTGCAAAAAGGGCAAAACAATAAGGCTCTAAATTAACGTGTTTCTGTCGTTGAATTCATTTATAAAGTAGGTTGACAATAGACTGATGTGCGTTAATACACCAATGCTAGACTACTTCATACACGAAGTCAAAATAAACTACATAGTAGCCACCTTTTTACTAGAAGTCCCAAACCACTATTGAAATATAATAGGATTATTGCTTTTCCACTAAACCAGTTTTTCAGGACTATGATCTGAAAGAGTTATAAGAAACTCGCAAGGTGGTTAGCTTAAACATGAGTTGTCACCAGATCATATGGTGCCTGTAGCAATCATCAGAGCAAGTCCACACCCAAAGTACCCAATATTTGTTTGTTACTCAAAGGTCACAGACTCGTATAGTTACCATCCAATACCCATAAACCCTTTATTTTGATTAAAATTTTAGGCCCTTGCCTTCTTTCAGTCTTCTTTTAATAGAAATTACTAACTGAAAAAGCTTGGCTGGCCTATAGATTAACTGCATTAATATAATCTACCATATGTTTTATTAGTAATCCAAATAATAACAAAATCATGGACAAAAAACAATGAATAAATCTTCGACAACTAATGGAATATTTTCAGATTCTACAAACAAGTTCTGAAACCAGTAGAGATCATGTGAAGGGAAAAGATCTACACCCAATATGTGTGCTTCTACACAACGATTGGTAAAATCTAGAGAGAGCATCCAATGCTCATATGCTTTCTTCTTTCAGTTATGTTTAGCCTAGCTTTCTTAACTTTTAGTGTGGATGGGAAACATCATAAATCTATTGACCCATATCCCAAAAATAGTTGGACGTGATTGTTGCGTAGCAAAAGCAGCTACTGTTGAGTTATATCAGTAACTAGCATGAATAAAAAACACTACACCTGATTGTATGTTTGAACATGATCCCTCCAAAGAGAACTTGTCTTCAGAACATCTTTAAGAGTTGTTATGACCTCAAATGACGTTGCCTTTATCACATCATCATCTTTGTTGTAAGGGGAATCCTAAAATACCAACAAAAATCAAATATGATCAGTGTTGTATCATACTATTGAAAAGCTACATTCTAATCGAAATAGATTTCCATCATCGTTTACTTGATGCATGTCCAAATATTTTAGGATATGAGTAAATGATACCTTGAGATGATCCACTTGAACTGTAAGGGGTTCTTCACTGACCTGTGTAAAATGCAACAATGTCAGCCCGAAAGTTAAAATTAATTAAAATGAGGTAAAATAGACATGGAGTAACTTGATGCATTTAACTAGAGGTGTCAATTTCGACCCATTGACTTGCGGAGGGTCAATTTGGGTTGTGTATCACGTCAAATGGTTCAAAACAGATAAATTAATAACTGACAAGTGACAAATAAGTGTTTGTGCCCCTGTCCAAACCCACGGTCTTGACCCATTACCCAACCTGCCCATCTTACTACATCTACTTTCAATTGCGACATATAGTAAGAGAACTTCCACTCACCATCTCTGTTATCCGAAGCCGCCTATGACCAATAAGAACAACTTGGTCTCCTGTAATACTTGTAATCTACTTATTAAGAAATCAAAAAATTGATCATTAGTGCAAAATAGTATACACACACTTAATAGCATCACCAGAATTACTTAACAGCAAGTCAACAACTGCAACACAAGTACCTGAGCCAATGTACCAACTTCATGAAGACGATTGAGCAGCTCTTTACCCTTGTAATCATATATGTTTTTCTCTGCATCCGAACCTGTGGCCTCAGGATCATCTTTTACAAGAAATGCACCAGCATAAGGAGCCTGTCGTTTTCGACTTTCTACCAATGCTGCTAGTAGTTTAGGATCCTGAAATAGTAGAAGTACAATTCATAAAAACACATTAAAAATAGTAAGTTTGTACTGAACAAATGGACGAAAAAATCCATACAATCACATTAGCAGAAATTTAGATGTAAACAAAAATTAATTAGAGGCGATTAGCATCAGCATCTATTCATGGAACTTTAGAGGGGATAAAAACGATGGTATTGCTTCTAAAGAAATATAGTGTTGAACGATAAATGTACAACTAGTAGATACTCCAAAACGGATTTAGCTTTCCTGTGTAAAAGAAACGGAAAATGGTTATCGGATATTTAAAAGAAGCTAAGCTCAAAATATAAATTATTAGAGCATTTTAGTCCTGAATTAAGTAAAAGGTACAACTAGTATCAGCATCTCGTAGAACTGCAATCTGAAAACCTTATAAAGATACATGCTTTAATATCAAAACAAAATAAAAAAGATGGTCATAAGACATTATAGTCTAAAAACTAACATAAACGACAGTTAGCGAATGCTCCAAATAGGCTTTAGCTTTCGTTTGCACAGCGCATGAAAATATAGTTCTCGGATAAAAAAGCACAAGAAAGTATCCTACACAACCCTAAACCTATAAAGGTACAACTAGTATCAGCATCTCATGGAACAAACCTGATCCAGTCATGAAGAAACATGCTCTGATATGAAGACCAATAAAAGGACCACATCGCTCCAAGGGCATAATTGGCTTGAACTAAGACTAATGTGCAACTAGTAAATTCTCAAAAACACTTTGTTTTATAAAATTGAAGAAAAAATGTTCTTAAGCAAAGGAAAAAAGACCACCTCGCCCCTACAGATTATAACCTAGAACTACGATAAATTACAACTCATGAACACTCCAAAAAACTTTAGCTTTCTTACACACAACGAGGGAAAAATGGTCCCTGGCTAAAACAATCGATTGTATATAATAATCCAGAAATTGCAACAGAAAAGAAAAAGGTCTCCAAAGGCATTATAGTCTTGAACTAAACTAACCATACACTAGTGATTACTCCAAAATGGCTTTAACTTTCGTACACATAACAAAAGAAAAAAGCTCCGCGGATAAATGTTATTGCTCCTAAAGCATTATAGTCATTAACAAGATAAACCTACAACGTACAAACACTCGAAAAAAACTTCAGCTTTCTTTCATTTAACAAACGAAAAAAAAAGATACAATGTCAAGCAAAATTAAGCATTCACACATGAATAAACATAAACCAGAAAACGATACTATTGGTCCAAAGGCATTATAGTCTTGAACTAATATAACCATACAGCTAGTGTATACTCCTAAAAAGGCTTCAGCTTGGTTTCACATAACCCATATTTCCGGTATTAAAAAAAAGACCTAATACAACAAACCAACAGAAAACAATTTAGCATTATCCCAATTAACACCAAGAATTATGAATACAAAACGGCAAACAAAACAAAGTCTATATATTTCATAAAACAATAACAAAAAACAATTGTCCTTACAAAAATGTCATGTTACCTTAACATAAATTGGCATATAAAACCCGGGAAACAACGGTCGATGCGGCAATGGCAATGCTAACACCTGCAAACATCATAAAAAACTCAATATTTATAAAAACTGTAAATATCAAAATTTAAAAAAAAGAAAAAGATAATAATAAAAAATGAATGAACTAACAGTGAGATAATCATCTGGTTTTTTAACAGCAGTAGGAACAATAGCCGATTTGGAATCAGTTTCAGCTTCTTCAACAATAGCAGAGACACTTTCGGATCCTGAACCCGACCCACCATCAGTAGAATCCGAACAAAAGAACAGCCTTTGTAGCAATTTAGGGGTTTTATCGGTGCGAAACAGGGTGGTGCGATAGGGTGTGGTGCTTAATCTGTGAGCTTTGTGTAAGCATAATGAAGAAGACCGAATTGCCTTCAACATTGATGGGTTTTTTCTTGGGATTCTTAGAAAATGGGTAAGATTGAATGTCGTCGTTGTGGGGGAAAATTAAATTGTTTTGTTTGATGGGTTGGGTTTTAGTGTGAATTTGACATTGGAGAAGAAAGAGCTTGAGGAACAAGAAAGAAACAAAGGGGTTTTATTTTGACTTCATAAACCCTCCTTTTCCACCTAAATTTTGTGGCAAAATAGACCGGAATGAGGCTAGGGAAAATCTCGAAATCGCATCGGTAAAAAGCTTAGCAGAATCACGCCTAATCGAGTTTGATCGAGTTTTGTATAGAACGATCGAGTAGACTAGCGAGTCTAAACAAGTTCAAAAAAATGTATACGTATATACGGTTTATATATATAATCGTGTATAAACGAGCTTAAAAGGAGTAGACGAGCTCAAGCCTTACATTATTAGCGAGCCTATATTTTTTTAAACTTACTTTTTGTGAGAACTCGTATTTTTCTCCGTGTTATTTTATTCTTTTATTCATGCTTCTTGAATTTTTCAACAGGTTACATTTTCTTATATTCTTCATATGTAAATCCTGATATCTCAATAATTTTATATAAATTAAATTTTAATTATTTTTTGGATCATTGATAATACTTTATTCGGAATTATAAAATTTTATTTTATTTTTCATATTTATTTAAATCAAAATTTTTTATTTAAAAGCACTCGCGCGCGTTTTACAAAAAGTTTACCCGAATTGACAGAACGAGAACCGATGGCTAAATATTTTGACTTTGTGAAGTCAAAATACTATGTTTCTACAAATATTTTGTTTTCGTATTATAACTTGCACCGAGTCGGAACAATAGCGTTTTAAGAACTCGAGTCGGGCTAGAACTAGATGCATTTTTACTTTTGGCTTAAGTTAATAATAAGAATAGACAAGTGGACCAAAAAAACTCACTCCCTTCTTTTTTCTTTTACTTCGTCACCCACCAAACACAAAACACACACACAACTAAATTTTGTTACCAAAAACTTGCGTCCTCTCCTTCTTTTTCTTTTGTGCGACGAACAGGAAGCAAAAACCACCAACATCATCATTTTTCTTGACCAATTATTCAATTAAAACATACCAAAATATCCTTGGTAAACCCTAAACTCTAACCCATGAGTTATTTGTCCATGCAATTGATTTTTAGAAAATCATATAATTCAAGAAATTGTGTTCTTGTATGTTTGATAAACGGAATGGTCATGCATTAGGTTAATTAATTATTATGATGAGGATTTTGGTTAATTGGAGTAGGATTAAACTTGTTTGGTTGAGTGCTTATTATGCCCAAATTCGGACAGCAGGTATATCAGTCCAAAACTCTCATATTTTTCATTATTACCTGCACTTTTTATAGCTTAAATGGATTCTTTATGCCTTTTACATATTAGTGGCGAGTTGGATAGGCACACAACTCCTCCGGATGAGGAAGTTATGATCAAATTAAGATTTTAAAAGTAAAATTCGCACAGCAGGTTTGTGAGCCCAAAACTCATATATTTTTCCACTGTAGGCTGTGTTTTTATAGCTTAGATGGATTCATTGAACCTTTTATATGTTAGTAGCAAGTTGGATGGGCGATCAACTCCTCCGGATGAGTGAGTTATGACCGATTTACGGTTGTGAACCCAATCTGAACCAACAGATTTGTATAGATATTTGCTACAGGTCATGGGCCATATAATTGATCTTTTAAGAAAATTTGAGTTAGTATACATTATAACCTAACAAACGCCGCTGACCTCGCATCGATTGCTATCACGGTTTGTAATTTATGACCAAAACGGTAAACCCGAGTTCGAAAATCTAAATTCTGATTTCGTAACCTTCAAAGAATGCAATTTTCCCGACAATGGGTATTAGCTATTTACTCGTGATTGGTATGGGCCGAAAGTAGAGTCTTGAGGATTTCTAATGGTGGAAATCTCAGACCCTTAAACTTTATAGGTTAACGGGTTATTTTGCCCCAAGTTTGACTAGTGCAGTTTGACTATTAGGTGCTTACGGTAAGGCTGTTAGTGTTTTGGACTTTTAAAAAGTTCCATAAACTCTTAGATCGAATGGTTAGACATTCTGGAAACCTCATGAGAGACCCGTTCCAGTGGTGAAAACCCCATAGTTGTTGGACTTATGAATTAGGAGCTACGCCCTTTACAAAACAGCTATACCAGAAAATGTGACTTTACGCCTACGGTTAAATAAATTGTTGGCGTTTTTAGGTGCAAATCACTTGGGTTACTTGATTTGAGACCTTGGGCTATTATGTTATGCATTTTCATACAGGTTGTGTGCCATGAAGGTCATGACCACACTTAAACTCGGTTGGTTGTGCAAGTTATATACATATTACATTTTTTATAAAATATTTTGATACAATTGTTTTATATTTTTATAAAACGCATACTTAAGGGTCGTGATCACTCTTGTAGGTCGAGGTTAGCCCTTGGAGTATTTCCCATTGCCATCTACAGCCCGGTTCTCATATCTGTCACACTTGTACTAAGGTACTTTTGCCACCATTGTATTGCTTTGATTTCTATTTGATTATGAAATTGGGATTTTTGTATTTAGACCATATGCTACTGATTTCAAGGTGGTATTATGATCATGATAGGTCTTGTGTACTTGTAGAGGCATTGCTTAGGGTGTGCAAGTGTTTAGGTGATGTTAGAAGTAAATTTTAGTGTCAAAAATGAGGTTAAGAATTATAGCAGATTGCTACAGCCATTCATGAAATTTTTCTGCAAATAAGACCTGCAAATTTCTTGATTTTTGTATAGCCTTGGTTGTGTAGTACAATTGGTGAGTTGGGTGGTTTTTGGAAGTGTCCGGATGAGTAAAATATTATCTTTTTATCAAAACTAGTCAATACCGACATGTGCGCCAAATTTGTGTTTGGGGTCAAAGCATAAAAGGCCAAATTGGGTATTTTTATGACTTATTACAGTAACATAGGTCAAATGTGAACATTTTCAATTGGTTTCAAGTTAAAATCTTTTATGGAATGTAAATGATGGTCAAAATGGTTTTATGCAATTTTTTGTCGAAAAAGTCAAATCTGAGTTGTCTGCACTAAAACTGTATTTCCCGTTGATTGGTAATAGCTTTGATAGTGTTTCTTAAAGATTTGAAAAGGTAAAAAATTTATCTTTCTAGGGCCATAAAGTTTGATTTCATAGCTATTATAGAACTCTAGATATGATACGATCTTTACAGCATGTTTCTGAAAATTTAGTGCAGCCAATTTGTTAACGTTAATTTTCGACTCAAAGTGTCCAAGTGTTTGCTACTTATGGGTTTGATGAGCATTGTTAATGTTTATAAACATGATCATACAGTGGGTAAGTAGTGTTTTTAAGTCAAAATTGGTTCGAGTCAATAGGTTGCAATGCCTTGCGAGTTATAAGATGGTTTATGTACTAATAGTAACCAAAGCGTTTTCTAAACGTTATTTTTGTATCTTATAAGTTTTCGCGCCCCGTCATCGTTGGTCTGGGATGACTTAAAGTTTCTTGATTGCTTGTTGTTACTACTCAGCCCTCAAGTTCCATATTGATTCACCTCGTAGCTAAGGTGAGTTCATAGCCCCTTTTACTACTTGTACATTGTTTCTAAACGCGGGGTGAGATTTTACATGGTGGAACACATCCATTTAAAAATTGTATGTTATCCAGAACTTGTATCCTATTCAGACTTGTATGCTTTCCAACAGTTTTCATTGATATTATTGCTTATAGTTAATAGCCTTAAGTTTCCTCTCTTGATCATGAACCGTTAATTGTCCCGTATGCTTTGCGCTAAGCGCGAATGTTGTGGGTGGATCCATCGGAATTGACAATCCCCGTCCCGATTACCTTGACGCACTTACATTTGTTTATACTTGAGTATTTAGGCAGAATACTCCTTATAGGAACTTACTTTGAGTTAAGCTTCGGTTCATGAACTAAACAGCAATAATATTGGTTTCGGACTATGGTTAAAGATCATAACCATTTTCTCTATTTACTTGTTTTACAAATGAATGCTTGTGTTCCACATCTTTACTGCTAAACCTATGAATATCACTCAACTTTATGTTGACGATTTTACATGTTTAATCTCAGGTATCAATACTTAGCTTTGCTTGGATGGGAGCCCGGAGGATATTATCGCAGCTTGGAGATTTCTGTGTGTACTTAAACTTTGGTTTATCTAAAAACTGTCAGAAGTTTATCATGTATTCTTTGTAACTATAAGTTACAAAACCATAATTAAATTATAGATTTCCGCTTATAAAAATCTGGGAACTTTGTTTAAAAACTCTGATTCTTTATGATTTAATGAATAAATTTTTATTACGTCAACTTTATGTCAATAATATTTCATTGTTTCTTGTACCATGACGTGGCGCCCCCTTGCTGCCTAGTTGTTCCATACCTGATTTTTGGGGTCTCATTGATTGGTATCAAAGTGATGGTTATAGGGAACTAAGTCATTTTTCAAAACTTAGTCTATAACTGAAAAGTTCAAATATTTCATGTTTCTAAGTGTCAAACACAGAATCTGCCATTGCTGTTTGATATCTGGGCGGGTGTGACAACCGTGGTTTTGAGGTTCGTCACTCGGTCTTATTTTTAGGTTATTTTATGTGTGACTATGTGTTTTATGTGTTTACATGTTTATTTTGCGTGAACGAAGTTGGTGTGGACATCGTTTATGGGTATATGGTACTCATAAGTAAATCGAGGAACGGTTATTTCATGTTCATGAGGTCACAAATTGGTGACTATGAAATGAAATGGTGTTATTTTGGTGTTTACGTATACGTATAAGTATTATAGTAAATCGTATTTTTTTTACGATTTGGGGTTTAGCATTTAGAGGTCTCGGGTAAGGTGTTTAGTCATGGGAGTATTTTTCGGGATGGTTTTAAGTCATTTAGGACTTAGCTTAAAAGTTTATTTCAAAATTCAAGAGTTTTTTTAAAACTGTATATTTTACGTTTTTTACGGTATACGCGTAAATTGACTAGTTTTACGATTTTGAGGTTTTAAGAGCTGAAATAAATTAAGGTAACTTAAGGTATTATTAATAATATATTAATAAGTCTTAAAAAGAAAAAAAAAATAAAAAAATATATATATATGAATCGGGTTTTAAACCGACTAGAAAAGAAAAAGAAAGGATAATGGGCCAAAAGACCCAACTTGGGCCCAATTTGGAAAAGGCTTTTTAATAAAACATATAAATACCATGTTTATATCACAAAAATCAGTTTTTTATTAATTTTCTCCCCTTTTGGCCGAACTTTTACAAGCCCTAATTTAGGGATTCATCAAAAATAATTTTCTTGAAGATTTGAGGTAAAAATCTTGATTTAATTCTTATAGTTTTCTTGTTTTATAGCATTAAGGCTTCAAGTTTTATATAATCAATTTATATGATGGATTAGAGTTCTTAATAGATCTGTAATTAGGGGTTTTATAACAATTAACATGATTAGGATAATGATTGGTGATTATTAGTGATGTTAATTAAGGTTTAATCATGTATAAATTCGTTTTTAAAAATTGGGCAGATTTTTGAGTCACTTATTTTGATCATATCTAGAGTTCTACAAACTCTTATTTTGCGATCCAAGCATCCCTGAATAGGTAATTGAAGTGGTTTTCAAATGCAAGAAACGAGAACTAAATTGGAGGTCGGGGATGGGTCAAAAACAGGTTACAACAGTTGGAGGTCAAAACAGTTTTGAAATCAGTCGGGTTTAATTTAACGTTTTAAGGTGATTGGGGTACTTAGGAGTACACTTGCACCCTCTAATGAGCATGGGTGTTGGTTTATATATTAAATAAGAGACTTGAAGGGTTGCTAAGCAAATGGGTTAGGGTAAGACCCCCTAATCATAACAAACTTTTTGTATGTTCAAAATCGGTAAAATGCGGATAGGCAGAAGTATATATATATATATATATATATATATATATATCGGGGCCTTAACAGTAGCTTTAAGGTTGGGGCAAAAGGGAGGAGTTAGCTAACATATGTAAGGGCATAGGGTTTCCTTTACAGAGATCATGGGTATGTTTAGGTGGGCGTTTGGCTTATAGTTTGGAGACCTAAAAACCGGGACTGTTTTGGGTAAAATATTAACGGGACGGGTTATGAAGTAAACTAAGTTAAGGGCTTTATAGAGGGGTGTAATGAGATGCTTAGAGCATATAAATGAGGTATATATATGGGAGAAGGTTAGATGTCCATCATAGGTTGATGAGCCATCTTAGTGTTTGGTTCATGTTTTGATTGTGTGCTTTTGTTTGTTAGCTTTTTGCTAGTGCGCGGACTTTTGGAGAAGCTCAATCAGGTGAGTTTCATAGTCCCATGTCTTTTAATGATTTTTACTTCCAGATGGGATGGAAGAGACACTGTTTGGTTTTATAACTTATGTTATGAATGTTTTATGATTGGTAATGGACTTGTGTGTACACTTATGTGATTAATTGCTATGTGATTCTTGATTGTGTTTATGATTTAGATCGAGGGACACGTACCGTCTCAGTTATTATGGTTTGACTTGGTACCAAGGGTATGTTGACAAGGCGGGGCCTTGGGGAGGTACATAGATGTGTGAGCATCTATGGGACCAATGGATAATGACAAGGCGGGGCCTTGGGATTGGTACATAGGTGTATGGGCGCCTATGGTACCATGGTGTTTGGTAAGGCTGGGAGCCTTTGATTTTGTTTGGAATGATTGATCTTGAATGTTAGTTGTTAATGCATATTTGTAGCACATTGTCCATATGATTAGTGGTTTATGGTGGTTCACAGCTTATTTTAATTTGTTTTTAGTTGGAGTCTAAACCTATGACTCTCACCAACATTATGTTGACGTGTTTTAGTGTCTCTTTCAGGTGATAAAGTGGTTAAGCGTGAGAACATATGTGGCCAGGATTGGAGTCGTGTAGGAATGCATTTAGAAGGAGATCCCTGTTCTTTCTTAGTTTATTTTTTCTGTTTGTTTCAATAAGTGATACTATGAACCTATATGTTGCTTTGTTTGTGTTATTTGTTTGTCTTGGGTAAGAGGTAGGATTGTTACCTACTTACCTAGACTCCTGCATTGATGAGATATTGTCATGACATTTGTGTCACCTTTTATGACATTTTTAATTCATATAGTTCTCTCTATAGACACGCTGTTGTTGTGATGATATCCATACATCGCGCCTCATATTTCGCCATGGTGGGGTGTGACAGAATGGTATCAGAGACAATGGTTATAGAGAATTAGGTTGCATATTCTAGCAACGTAGTCTATAACTTAAGGGTCCCTACATATAGGCGTCATAGGAGTATGTGTGCATTTTATATTAATTAAAGTTTTCTGGATGTTATTGGTTTTTACTTGCGATGTTTGTTAAGTTTTGACTAGTATGGGTTGAACCATAGTAGTTCATACTTAGCCACATGTTATTTTCTTTTCGGGTTGTGACTAGTGAAGGTTGAACCATAATCATCCACGCTAGTCATTGTTGTATTTTGCTTAAATTGTACATTATAGTACATAATTTGGTACATGGTAGTTTCTGGCTTTTGTTGAGTTATTTTATGTACCTGGGGTATAGTATTTTTCTTTTGATGTTTAAGTCATGTCCCAAAGAATCATGTGGTGGTTCGAGTTATTAGGAGTAGGTGGATATGAAGGATTTTAAGCTGTTTCCACTCTTATGGGCGACATGACTTATAACTGATTATGTTTTCGTTTTGGATTTAGTCCATGCTGTTTTAGCTAGACTATGGATTTATGTATTCCAATAGTTTGATTATATTTTTTTTAATGGATGGAGTTTTGGACTTTATTGTTTATGTAGTTATGAGTTTATGTGAGTAGATGGATATATGTGTTATGTGATGTATTAATTCTTATAAGTGTCATCATAGGAGGGAGTGCATTGGGGAAAGGGTAATTGTATAAGTATGGTGGCCAAAATAGTTATACAAGTACCATAACTCCAATGGATTCCTAAGTATGATTGCATAAAAGAGGGTTAATACATGCTTGTATAGTAAATGTTAGACGGATTTAAGTATATGTATCCCGATATGCCTATATATGTATGATCCCCTATAATTATCGATTGTATCCTTAGGAGGGTGGCTAGCTCGCTTCTTTTTAGATATTCAACCTCCGTTGTGGCGTATTCTTCGAGTTTCCTATTTCACGTGTCCATTTTAAAATGGTGTCCTTGGTGTTAAGTATGTTGAAATAAATTGAGATTTCTTTTGGGATAATGAAATCTTTTGTGTTGAGTCTTTATATATTGAATAGACTTGGAAATCTACTATAGGGTTTGATAGTTGGTTGTATACGGTAACATAAGGGTAAGGTGTTGGAATCGTGTTTGAAACAAGATGTAACATAAGAATTCTTAATCAACAATTATTTATTTCAAAATTCTAAAAGACTTTTTTTTAAAAAAATAAAGCGAAATAAAATTTCTTTCTGCTTACATAGTTTATATAATTGAGTTTAACTGATTTACGTCATTTATAATTATTTATACAAGGTTAAATTGAGTTCATGAAAATTTCACATAAAATTATTTCTTTCATTTAAAAGGATTGCATTAATCACTAAGTTTATTCTTTAGTTTTTAAAACAACTAGTATAAAATTGTTTTGGTCGTAACTTGTTCGTTTTTAAAGCTTTTTGGGTGATTCAAAAGCCTAAAATTATGTACTCAGAACGTACTTTTCAAATATTCAGAATGTATAGTCATGAGAGGTCAGTATCCTGGTCGAAATTATTGTACAAGTGTCGGGTTAAAGGTTGAGTTTTAAATAGTAGTTTATTTTTATGATTTGGGATGCACGGGATACCTAGTCTTTGAGTTAAGTTTTGAGTTCGTCAAGAGGGTTGTTTGTAGATTGTTTGAGTCACATAGATGTGGGGAGGTAAAGAAAAAAAAGTTCTTTTGGAAAAGTCGATCTTGTGCACGGTTTAAATAATATGTCGCAGGGCGTAAGATGTTTTGGTTGCCATTAAATGTTTCTTGGATCATTTTTCTTTGTCATGAGTCATTTGAATTGGTACCTGTTTGAGTTTTCCTTTTGAGTTTTCGTGGTTTTGGTCTGTTTTAACTCGTGCACGTGAAATGTCGTTAGTTATCTGTGGGTTTGATTCGTCGATCGTATCTAGTGGATTCAGGATGTAGTTTTGGTTGCGTATTAATTGGGAGCGTTGAGGTAGTCATATGAAAGACTTGGTCGTGCCTACACGATTAAGTAGGTGACCATGAGAGAATGGTCGGAATGCCCTTAGTGGGGAGGAAAGAGTTAGATGTTCGTAGACGAACTAATGTGGTCATGAGGTCTATTAGGAGTGCCAAGGGAGATGAATAGAGATTTGTATAATGTATGGATATTGGCACAAGTAACGCGCCATAGAGAGTGTTGGAAGGGGATTTAATACCTCAAATGTATTTTTGATTGTTCATAAGGCATGTAAGTTTTCTGAAAATTTCCTGAGATTTAGTAGGTTTGCCTATTACTTTGAGGTAGAACCATGAATAGAGCAAGTAGGAGAAGTGAGAGGAGTTGTAGTTAGTGCCTTTCCAAGGCAATTGTTGATGGAATGATTTAAAAACAGGAGTTGTTAGAAATTGCAAGGAATGCAAGATAAAAGTTGAGTTGCTTAGTAGTAGATTGGATGTGGTAAGCGGTTGAATAGTTTGATAAGAGGAAGTATTGGTCTTTTAGAATGCGTGTAGAATTTTGCGAGTAGAACGAGGTAGGAATTTATTCGTATTGCCACTAAGAGAGGGTGCAAGTAGGACGTAGTTGAAAACTGCTAAGGATGTTGTATGAATTCTTTGGGTTACGGTTATGCATTTAGCTTCGCCAGAGCACTAGCAGTTTTCATGGAGTCAATGAACCGAGTGTGCATGAACGTATATAAACGAGTTGTCATCGGGAGTATCGACGACATCTTGATCTACTCAAAGTCTAAAAAGGAAAGTGAGGCGAATTATAAGTTGGTCTTGGAGTTGTTAGGAAAAGGAATTATACGTGAGATTTTCAAGTGTGAGTTTTAGGATTAAGTTGACCAGGATGAGTAGTTAGAGATGCTGGTATATCATGGAACCAGCAAGGGGCGAAGTAAAGAGGGATGAGGAAGCGTTTTGGAGGCTGAAGAGGTGATTGGATAATGATCCAGTCTTGGCATTGTCGGAAGGACTGGATGAATTCGCGAAGCATGACGATACGTGGAGCAAGGATTTGGAGGTGTACGAGAACGACAAAGAAAGGCGACTGTTATATCTGCCTAGAATGCTAGAGGCATTTGGGGTACTAGACGTAGAGAATGATCTATACGGATCATGAATGTCTCTAACACATATTCAATCATTTTGATTGAACATTTGGCAAAGGTGATGGGTGGAGTTAAGTGATGAAAGACAATAGCAAGGCTAAGTACCATCTGGGAAAGGCAAGCATGGTTGATGAGACATGGAATAAAAAGAATGAAGTGAAGCTGAGACGAACTTGAACTATATTGATGACGTATTAGGGTGGTTTGGATGCAGGATGTAGGTTGCACGAGTTGAGTTGTCTAAAGTAGAGAAGGCGCCAAGATTTATGTTGCGTGACTTGGACAATCATATGGAGAAAATGGACGTAGACTATACTTCCTACATAGATAGGAGTGGCTTAGAAAGGGCAATGTAAGGACGAATTTGGTGGAAGGGATACATAATGCGGTGGAGGAATAAGTACGATGAGAGTTGGGTGATAGTCGATAGACGGACTAATTCATCCCATATTTCAAGAGGAATGAGAAGTCACATAGTTGAGAAGTTGGAAGGTTACGCACAAATGCGATGGAATAGGAGGTTTTGTGTAAAAGTTAACCTAATAGGTATGGAATGCCTTATGAAGGATTATGGAAAGGGAAGAAACGATGCGAAGCAAGCGTAGTATATCGTTGATAGACTAATGGTTGGTATGAGCATACTATAGAGGTAATTGAGAAAGACGCCTAGAGCATTGGCGTGAGATTTGGAGATAGTTAGAGAACGCGTTATATTTTATTAGGAAGAATTCTCCTACAAAGAGAGAGTCACCGGTGATAGGGGCATGTTCCCCATTGATGAGGATGTAGGGAATAAAGGAGGAAACGCCTAAACTATAGGCTGAAGACGGGATATAAGATGGTATGGAAATTAAGATTGTGGAAATACAAGCGAAAAGTAGTATGGAGGAAGAATGATTAGAGGGAGCAAGAGGTTGTCAAGATGGTGGGGTGATATTGAAGGGAAAACCGTTATAGCAAGAGGTTAGTAGTCACGAACAATGGAACGTTCACCTAGAGAAAAGGTGTAGCACCTGTTAGTGTGAAGGATTGTTAGTTACTTGGTTCCGAGCATGGGAAAGCAAGGATGAGGTGGTGGTTATGACATGTTTCATGTGAATGTTATGGGAAGCTTTTGGTTATGCAATCCTGCATATACCATTGGATGTGATAAAGGTTGGGAGAACTTCTGAATGATGGAAAATCCGTAGAGGATAGAAGCCGTTAGGTCTGGTGATAGGAATTGTAGTAGAAACTATTAGCGTTAATTCATAGGAGATGAGGTGGATCACCGTTATAGTGGGATGAAGTTAGAAGCGGCCAACGTATTGGACCGGAGGTGGATCGGAAAACTATGGAGGTGGTGGCAGTGCTTAAGTAGAGGTTGAAAATGGCAAAGAACCGACAAGAGAGCTGTGCGGACGAGAGGCATAAGCCGTTGGGATTTAAGACTGGAGGTAAGGTTATGCTAGAGGTTTCACCATGGAAAGGAGTGATGTGGTTCGGAAAGAAAGGGAAGTTAGCCTCTAGATTTGTGGGTCCATTTAAAATCCTTGAAAGGATTGGGCTAGTGGCGTATAGGTTGAGATTACCGGAGGAATTGAGTAGTGTGCATGATGTATTTCATGTATCAAACTTGAGGAAATGCTTAGCAAGAACCGACTTGCAAGTACCGTTAGATGATATTAGTATCGATACGAGTGTTCGTTTCATCGAAGAGCCGGTAGAGATTTTGGGTCGTGAAGCTAAGACGTTGGAAAAAGGGTAATATACCGTAGTTATAGTAAGATGGAATTTGGAACGTGGACAAGAGTTCACGTAGGAACGGGAAGGATTTATGAGGAGCAAGTATCCTCAGCTATTTGATAATGACGATCCTGAGGAGTAAATCTCGGGACGAGATTTCTATTAGGAGGGAGTGATGTGACAACCGTGGTTTTGAGGTTCGTCACTCGGTCTTATTTTTAGGTTATTTTATGTGTGACTATGTGTTTTGTGTGTTTACATGTTTATTTTGCGTGAACGAAGTTGGTGTGGACATCGTTTTTGGGTATATGGTACTCATAAGTAAATCGAGGAACAGTTATTTCATGTTCATGAGGTCACAAATTGGTGACTATGAAATGAAATAGTGTTATTTTGGTGTTTACGTATACGTATAAGTATTATAGTAAATCGAATTTTTTTTACGATTTGGGGTTTAGCATTTAGAGGTCTCGGGTAAGGTGTTTAGTCATGGGAGTATTTTTCGGGATGGTTTTAAGTCATTTAGGACTTAGTTTAAAAGTTTATTTCAAAATTCAAGAGTTTTTTTAAAACTGTATATTTTACGTTTTTTACGGTATACGCGTAAATTGACTAGTTTTACGGTTTTGAGGTTTTAGGAGTTGAAATAAATTAAGGTAACTTAAGTTATTATTAATAATATATTAATAAGTCTTAAAAAGAAAAAAAAAAGAAATATATATATATATATGAATCGGGTTTTAAACCGACTAGAAAAGAAAAAGAAAGGATAATGGGCCAAAAGACCCAACTTGAGCCCAATTTGGAAAAGCCTTTTTAATAAAACATATAAATACCATGTTTATATCACAAAAATCAGTTTTCCATTAATTTCCTCCCCTTTTGGCCGAATTTTTACAAGCCCTAATTTAGGGATTCATCAAAATAATTTTCTTGAAGATTTGAGGTAAAAATCTTGATTTAATTCTTATAGTTTTCTTGTTTTATAGCATTAAGGCTTCAAGTTTTATGTAATCAATTTATATGATGGATTATAGTTCTTAATAGATCTGTAATTGGGGGTTTTATAGCAATTAACATGATTAGGATAATGATTGGTGATTATTAGTGATGTTAATTAGGGTTTAATCATGTTTAAATTCGTTTTTAAAAACTGGGCAGATTTTTTAGTCACTTGTTTTGATCATATTTAGAGTTCTACAAACTCTTATTTTGCGATCCAAGCATCCCTGAATAGGTAATTGAAGTGGCTTTCAAATGAAAGAAACGAGAACTAAATTGGAGGTCGGGAGGTGGGTCAAAAACAGGTTACAACAGTCGGAGGTCAAAACAGTTTTGAAATCAGTCGGGTTTAATTTAACGTTTTAAAGTGATTGGGGTACTTAGGAGTACACTTGAGCCCTCTAATGAGCATGGGTGTTGGTTTATATATTAAATAAGAGACCTGAAGGGTGGCTAAGCAAATGGGTTAGGGTAAGACCCCCTAATCATAACAAACGTTTTGTATGTTCAAAATCGATAAAATGCGGATAGGCAGACGTATATATATATATATATATATAGTAGGGATCCAGTAAGAAGAAAAATTAAAATGAGAAGAATAAGAAGAAATCTTGACCACAAATTCCACAAAATAAGGAGAATTTTAAGGGGAGATGCATCTGACTTTGTAGGTGCATCTGAAATGTGTGGCTGTGGTTTCTTCTCATTCTTCTCATTTTACTTAATCTTCTTATTTGATCCTAACTCTATATATATATATATATATATATATATATATATATATATATATATATATATATATATATATCTTTACATTATATATAAGAGGAGGGATATGCCATATAAGCACCTCATTAATCCACGTCAGCAATATCACTTCCCTAAAATTTCGGACAAATTTAAAAAATTTGTCATTTGGCAGATTCGAACTCGGGTTTGAAGGTTTACAACAAACGCTCCAACCGTTAGAACAAGTTGGATATCTTGATGAACAATCCAAAACAAAGTTAATATAGTGAGATAAACATTATCGGCTCCAGTTACAAAATCTCTTTCGTGATGTAAAATATAAATATATCAAATCTTCTTTATCAATAACCGAAATCATATTATTCTTCAGAACCCTAAACCCCTATTCGATTCATATTATTCTGAATCACAAATAATTTCATGTCCATCGCACCATGATCGAATCTATCTTTACAATTAACATCTTCAATTGAAGGAGGTCCACCCGATGTTTCATCTGTTTACTCCATGGGAGGATTTACACATGCGATTAATGTATACAGGTTTTCCGAAATTAAATTTATCATTAATGTAACAATACGTTATGGAAATTTATCATATATGATTAACTACGATTGAGCAAATTAAGTTTCTTTTAGAAATCTTTAGTTTGTGAAGTATATTGATTCAGTTTCATTTGCTTATGTTTTTTTTCTATGTGTTGTTTATAATTTCTGCAGTATGAAAGTGGATATATTCGTCAAAAAGTTTATCATATAGTAACTGTTATACAACGTTATCAAATAACTTGAATGAGAACCTTAACTTACATGGATACGTGGCACCTACTAAGGTACTGTACTATGATCATAATAACTGTCTTTGATATTCAATTTAAATCTAGAATCCTTCATTACAGATCAATTTATAACCATTTTTTGTTTTTTTCAGTTGCGTGTATTTGTGTTTGTGTCCAGGCAATCACTGGAACTGTTCATAACCAAACAACCTTATGTATTTGTTTTGCATGTTTGTCAATTGAAATCTTCAAGTGGCAGCATGGACAAAAACTCTCCAGGTATATATCAATGATCTAAAGGGATTAAATTTGATTTTTATGATGTATACGTATATGCTTTTCTCAATGCTCCAAAGATATTTGATCATATTATCTTAAAACAGTTTCATCACAAAAAACATATATGTTTTCCCTTGATTACGTCTTTATTCTTTATTTGAAAACATTCGATGAAAACTTCCTGTAGGCATATGTTCCTTTAAAGAGCAGGTATCAACCTTATAAGTTTCAGTTAAGCCCATAAAATAAGCTAATCCAAACACCCGTGTTCTAATCAGCTTATTAAACTTTGAAAAATCTTACATAGTTACTTTTTTGTGTGGATTATGAGCTTATATCAGTTGAGGTTATGGTTTTAAGTAAGTCCATAAGCTCGGGTGATAAGCTGATTAGCTCAATAAAGTGAACTTATCAGCTTTTCCAAAATTTGATAAGTTAATACTTAATACAAACACCCCGAATCAAATTACTTGGTTTAGTGTGATAGAGGAACGAGTCCACTGAACTGAATGTTAGCCATTTGTCAATATGTTTCTACCTAGAATCTTCTCCGTTTTAAAGTACTAATCAACATTACAAGTTATAAAATTCTGTAAAACAATCTATTAGAAATTGCTTTTCTATAATCCCATAAAGTTCATTTTCGAGTGCATGTAAGCTAATCCATTATTTCTGTTCTATTTTACATTTTGACCATTTTCCTTGATGATACCTATTCTAAACTAATGTTGGGATTACTCTTCGTTCTTTAGGAAATTGTAACGATTTCCGATCATCAGTAAGTGGGCGTAACTGAGGTCACCAAGGTTCATTGACACAACCTTCAAATACCAAACCACAAAATGGAGGAGAAATTGACCCTGACTTGCTTGCGGCACTTCTGCCATACATTCGAGCAAAAGTTTTAGCACAACAGCAAGCAATTAAATGCAGTAGCGGTGTGCTTTTAATTATCGATGTGAGGCAATGGGAGCAGAATTATGAAGTCTTCAAATAAAGGTATGAGAAACAGACATCATCTGTCTTAATTGCCTCAATACATGGTTACTGTTTGTTTTAGTTTTATTAGTTTGCATGTTTGTTACTTTAATCTGAGTGTGAATACGTACACCAGCCTTTGGTTGACCTTCGACCGTTTGTCTACCTTCATTTACCTTTATAAATAAATTATAATCGGAATTATGCCATTAATGTTTGGGTTGAAACTGCCACATTTATTTTTTTACGGTTTTTTATTGATGCCGAAAGTTCTTTATAAATTTTTTTAACATAACCAAACTATTAAACCTTTGTATAAGTCTCACCAATGTACGTTGACAGGAACAATCCATAATAAGTAAACATGCAGTGTCTTATGAAAGCATTTTAGAGTTAACTAATAAATTAATGAATGCAGATTCCCCATTTGAGGACTACTGAAGCCGAGAGGTCCAGATGTCAAGGAATCAAAGAACTGTTAACCGTGCTTATGGTGGATATTTGTCTGCTATTGCCATAAGATTTCATGGGAAGGATTCCAAAATCCAGACTCACTTGCCTCCCTTCCGCACTTAACCAACTTGTGAGCCCCTTGACCAATTTAATGTAGTTTTTAAAATGTTAGTGACTCATTGCTGAATCAAACTAATATGATTGTTGTTTCTTCATCTAGATGCTACGAATGCAAGATATATTTCAACAAAGAGCTTCCTACAAGTCAGAATTCTTCCAGGATTGCTACACAGTAAGGACTCAATTTTTCAAACTTAAGAATGCTTAAAGTGGTCAGGGATTCTAATGATGACATTACGGGTTTAAGAAATAAGTTGTCTCCACGTGAACCTGTTTGACCTACCGAACCCACCAAAGACATCCATATTGCCACATTAAAAGCGCATACATGTCATACAAAATACAAAACTGAATAAAGAGGAGTACATGATAGATCTGTTCATACAACTTTTGGTTTAGCAATGGAACGTGCAAGGGACAAAAATCTTCAAAAGCACACCACATTTACGTAGCCACAACGGCAGGAGCAGCCGTATTAGTTTTGGCCTATTTTCCTGCCTAATATGCTTTTACAAGAAAAAACAAAGAGGCCCAACAAGAAATCAGAAGGCAAAATAGCCAAATACACACAAAGACCGAGAGGAAAAAAAATTTCCTGCCTAATATTTTGTATCAGTTTACCGTGGTACCTTACTAGATGGACATGAAGTAGTTGTAAAAGTCCGGTCAAACATGGTGGTCTGAGATCTTTTGGATGAAGCTGAACTGATAAACCGGGTTGTTACGACTGCACCAATTGATCCTTCATGAGACGCAATTGCTTTGGTGCACCTCTTCCTCATACCAATAATTGAG
Source organism: Glebionis coronaria (assembly GCA_025667525.1). Classification (NCBI taxonomy): domain Eukaryota; kingdom Viridiplantae; phylum Streptophyta; class Magnoliopsida; order Asterales; family Asteraceae; genus Glebionis; species Glebionis coronaria. The sequence continues at coordinate 394,076,652 of CM046882.1, forward strand.
TTCCCCTCGAGGTTTGTTCTTGACCATATTTCATATATCAGGAGCTCCCTAATCCAGTTTTGCATTCAAAATAGGAAATTACGTTTTGTTTTTGCAACTAATTGACTCCAGGATGCCTATAATGATAAGCATTACATGTGTGCAGTATTATATGAGTGTGATACAGTGATCACTTAATAGAAACATTGTGTCTGATAGCTGAATTATTATCTATAAATCTATAATAGCTCTGAATTTTCTATAGCTGCAATATTTGAGCCTTACATTTAACGAAGCATGATTTTCTTTGTATGGGTCAGTGGAACTCTAAGCAAGGTAGCACATTTGTGTAGCTATGAATGAAAAATTGGCACAATTGAAAATGATATATTAAATCTTTCTCAATTTCTCCTAAACGAGTCTTAAAAAGTGAACCAAGATAAGTAACATAATTGAGACTAATTCTAGGTATATTGTAGAGGACAAAAAATATAACGGGACATAAGTGCAGTGCCTACACACACTTTGAAACTTAGAAGATATAATTTCTCTTCGTTTTTGTTCTTAGAATGATCAAGAAAAACCAGAGAGGTGGTAATTTACATCTTGACCCTACCAACAAGTAATTAAAAGCATCCTCTTTTCTAATACTTTTTATTTCATAATTTTGCAGGTTACTTCATTTGGGCTGCACATATTACTTTTCTACGTACAAGTTTACTAATAGCTATATACTTTAATGGGATTTGATTCACGGGATTTTATGATATTTTTGGTTGGAAAATGTGGGCCTTGCTAACATATACCTGATGTTAGAAGCAGTACACTGTTGTCATATCTGTTTAAATTGCATGATCTTAAGATAGTCACTACAAAGTATCCAAGTTAACAATATATATATGGTACTGTGTATATATGCAATTAGTTTTTAACAAAAAATCAGACTTCAAAAATCCCTCAAACAGCCACAAAAGAAGATAGGGAGCCACATGAGTACTTGCCAGTTAGCAAATGTTGTTTCCCATGTGAATCCCAATGCACCCAGGTCCCACTTTGCCAAGCTTGGAGAAATTGAGGGGCTATCAGGATTGATAAAGCTACTTCGAGATTTCTGGAACAGACAAGCAGCATGAAACGTTCAATTACCTTGCCATTAGGTTACACCTTGTTTTTCTTACATTTTTTATAGTGAATATATTAATTCATGAATTTCTTGCTAATCAAGCAGTCATGTCACTATTATTGTTTATGATGTCACTTTTATTCCTTGAATAGATAGATAATACCATAATCTCTCTTTGATCATTTTTACTAATGATGGATCGAAGTAGTATTTGACTATGTTAGAAAACATATATATGCACTCCCAAACACCCCTCTAATAGCAATAACTAAAAACCCATTAAGACAGCAGTAGCCAAACCCCCCTTAGACAAGAGTAACCGAAACAAGTAGTAACTAAACACCCCTATATACAGAAGTAGTGAAAACACCCCTTTAACACAAAAATGAGGTTATTTTATTTTCCTTATACAGGTTATGATAGTAATTAGATTGGAATGGGTCGGTTTATGTGTCGACACTGATTCACATGCGCATCAATGTCATTTTCTTGGTCATCAATGCGAAGTATATGGTCTAAATTTATTGTGCTAATAATGACAGAGGCATTCAGTTTATAAAAGTTATAAGTTATTGGAGAGCAGTTGAAGAGTCCCTAATCTCTATTTTGGTTGTAAATAATGGATAAGGATAAGTTATATTGAATTCTTTTGTAATAGTTTTTTGGTTTTTTTACTTGCATTGCCGATTTTTTAATCTCCTAAACCTTATAAGATATTTCACGTCTAGATAGTCGTAATAATAAGTTTCTCTCGACATAATTGCTAGAAGCCAATCTCTTGGTAACAGCCCCATCCATGGTTTAAAATATCAAGTCAATTTGTTTATTTATTTTCTTGAATACTTATTGATACTAATCAGTTATGGACTGCAACTTCCTTTACATTATCATTAAATTTCATTGTAGTTGCTGAATAGCAACATGCGTCCTACTGATGAAAGCAAGTATAGAAACGAATTACGAAAGCTTTGTGTTGCAGGTAACTCGCTTCTGTGTTATTGGGTGACAGAATTGGTGGTTGTACTCTTGTCGTTACACGTCTCGGTTTTGGAAGGAATATTGTTGAGATGAAGTGGAGATCATGACTTAATGATCCAGGTTTGTTGTTTCTTCCATTATTTTGACAAAAAGTGTTTCTGCACTGAGATTACTTGTGGGCTATTTTTTAGGTTGTTAGCAACCAGTTGTAGTCTTAATTCATATTTTTATTGTTAATATCATGTGGGTTATCGGTTTGTAGTTTTTGCTTACAGGTGGCAGTGGCTATGCAGAAACACATGGAAAGTATTTTGAAGACATCGTCTTGAAGGCATAGACGTGGGAGCCTTTTCTTGAACCTTGAAAGTTTTGAGGAAGACTAAGAAGGGAGCACGGAAAAGCAGCCTCCAAAATAGCACGATCATGACAGATGTTCATCTTGAGTCAGCAATGATCTCAATATTAATGTTACCGAGTCCTTAATTATAGTGTTTTATCATCTATCTCAACTCATATTTTTTTCTTTTGAAAGTCCCACTAGAACCGTGCCAATCCATACAACCTTGGAAGTATAAATTTTTAATTATAAATAGTTTTAGATTGCAATATCAAATGCCATCTCTTAATATGCCCTGATACAAGAATTGTAATTGTCTTTCTGGAGGGTGTGAACAGTCAATGGCGCACCGTTCTCATTTTATTGGGTGTTGTTTCATTGCTCAAGCACACAAAGAGGCATCACAGACTTGTGCCCCGAAGTAACTTGATGAAGCATCTCCTGCTTTCCGGTATGTAAAAAGTATTTATACGATCAATTATTTATACTAATTGGTTTACTTAAGCTCGAAATGTATTTGGTGTGTGCTAAATTGCTTATTGCATCTCTAGAGCGGCTACTTTGCATGTGTCTTCAAATTCATTGCATAATTTAGCATCTGAATCTACATTGCCTCACCTTGCTATTCCTAGGTCTGGCATGACACATTGTGCCAATGGGTCAGTTCATGATCTGGACCTCATCCAATTCTGTTCGCTAGGCTAAAAACTTTGATTAATATCCAATAAGCGTGACCAGTTTAGCGTTAATGGGCTGATTTGTGTCACGTTCCTCTACTTACATTGTTTGGTTGCTTCGTGGGTCATACTGCTCCGATTCTGTCCGTTAGGCTAAAATCCTTGATTAGTCCATCCAATAAGCGTGACCAGTTTAGCCTTAATGGGTTGGTTTGTGTCACGTTCCTCTATTTAGATTGTTTGGTTGCTTCATGGGTCAGATTGCTTAGCTAATGTGCCAGTACACAATCCATGTAGTAGTGTCATCGATTAGATCAGATCATTAACTGACCCTTTGACAGGTCTAATGTGATCCATTTCGTGGTTGCCTATCTTATGCAGGCTTAATTTTATTTCCAGGTTCATAACAAAGAGATAGTGAGGAGTGTGGTTTTTTGTTCTTTACTATATTAAGCTCTTTATTGAAAGTGCTCCACAAAGTTATAGCATTCCTGATGGATAACCATACTTTGTAAGTTTCTTTTACAAATGGTGGACTTTATATAGCAAACAAGCAACTCATGAAACTAATTGTGCAATATCCAAGTGGTTAATGCTTTTATCTCTATGCATTTTTAGGAAATGTGTTGGCACTGCATAAAAGTCATAGGTATCCGGAGTCACATATCATCCAGATAATAATAGTGAAAAAGAATTAAGCATCTTTATTTCAAAAATCAGAAAAGGACTCGACTGAGCTTGGAGAGTGCCCTTATGATCAAGGTGGATATTCTATCATCAATAGTAGTGAAAAGGTTCAGATTGCTCAATAGAAGAAGAGCACCAGTTATGTCTATGTGTTTTAAGAGGAGGTAGCCGAACTAATATGCTTATGCGGGGGAAGTTCGTCCAATGGCAGAATCCCAAAATAGGCCACCAAGTACCATGTTTGTGCGGATTCTTGCTAGGACCAGTGCCAAACGGGTATGAGATATTTTTTAGGATATTTGATTATGCACCACAATTTTCGTTGCTTTTAATTTCCCTGACATAATTCTATAATTGTAGGGTTCCTCTGGTCAACATATTCGTGCTACACTTCTATATATCTGAACTGAGATTCCTGTCATTATTGTGTTTTGAGCACCTGGATTTGTGGCTGATACTCAAATGATGGAGTTGCTTCGGCCTTCATTGGAAGAAGCATTTGTGATAGAAAATCAGCGAGTATGCTACTACCTTCTTCCCTATGTGTGTAAACACGGATTTCTGTTTGGGTTTGTCAAAGTAGGTTTGGACTACAAAGTAGGTAATTGGTCAGAATTCTGTTTGCTATTTTATTTTTGCTACTTTGAACCGACCTCTCATTTGGAGTTCACAATATTTTTATTATGAGATTTTGTCTTAAACGTTTAGTAGTTCAATCACCTTAAGAAAAAGAGTTTTTTAAAAGTGGGACAAAGAAGCTCTATAAGTCGTTTCACTGTTATCCTTGCAGTAATTTGAGACAACGAGGATATTCCAAAAGCAAAAAAAAGATTTTCGTTTTCAGTGAGCAAATAAACTGAAAACCACAAAAAGAATTAATATTATGTCTCAGTTTAAGAACTTTAATAAAAAACCACAACGAGGATATTCCAAAATTCAAGACAACGAGGATAATTACATGCTCTAATCAGTTGTTTTAGAATCGACCTTTAAAACAACAAAAAGAATTAATATTATGTCTCAGCTTAAGTGTAAGTGTTGTCATGACAATTTTCCTTATCAATTAAACTTCTCAAAATACAGTTTGCTTATGAAGAGCTCATCTTCCAGCTCACTAGACGGGACAAACACAATTGGGATATTTAGCTGATATATTCAAGCTTAGGCATCACGGGCAAAGAAAGTTTGTGTTGGAATGGGTCGTTTTTATATCAATAAATCAATTTGTTAAATTTTTATTGCCAAAACAATTTATAAACCAACTTAAAAGATTTTATGCATAAAAAGTTGGACTTTGGGTGAGTCGGGTGACCATATAACTTAACGTAGCAGTCTCATCATCTTTAGAATATATTCTAGCTTAGCTCTTAACTTAAATGTAGGTACAAAAACTACATATCAAATTAGTTCTCTGAAGTTCTCGAATGAGGTATTACCTTATGATTAATATGTAAACATTTACTTTGTGAAGTTTTTCAAAGTGTTAAGCATACACAAAATCTGTTTTTTTTATTTGTAATGTTAGAAATAGGTTAATGGTTTATATTTACAAACGTGAATTTGGATATCAGTAAAGAGAAATAGAAAAAGGTCATTGGTTCATGTAGTTGGATTTTGGTGAAACATATATCTTCCACATAATTTAGTTCACACGAGTGTTACATGCAATGTTTTGAAACCCGATTTTTAAATCGACTCGGTCGAGTCATCGGGTATGAGTCAACCCGGGTCGACGCGGATTAACCCGGTTTAAAAAAAATTATATTTTTAATAATTAACAAAAAATATATATTAAACTTTCGTATATTGAAGATATAAATTGTTTACTAACTAATATAATATGTGAAAATAAATTTCCGTTGCAAAGACAAACCCGGTTAGGTCTCGAAAATCGGGTTGACCTTGGTGACTCCAAACCCGACGGGTTTAACCGGGTTTCAATTTCAAAATATGAAACCCGGGTCAATATAACCCTTTTTTTTCGACCGGAACCAAATCAACCGGTTGCCCCAATCGAGTCTGAAAACATTGGTTACATGTCTTCTCTCCCTATTTAATCATTTTTAATGCACACGAGTCTACTTCAGTATTTGCATACAGTTTTTTATTTTGAAGCTTATAAAAGTGAAATTTTATTGTTTATTCGGCATATGACCGTTGTCGAATAAATAACAAAAATTCACTTATAATGATCCGCATATAAGTTTCAAAATACAAAATTGTGTGTAAATACTCAAGTAGACTTGTGTACTAAAAAAATGTGTAAATACTGAAGTAGACTTTTTACACATAAATATTTCCATTTTGTATAAAGTTAACTAAATAGCTAATGATGTGTTTTTTTTTATTTTATAATGTATAATAATGGATACAAATTTAATGGATCTTTGACACACGAATATGAGGCCATGTCACAAAGAAAATCATTACGAGTAATTTAATCAATTGATACATTTTTTGTATAGTTGGGATATATGGGTCAAATTACTAACACTTTATAAAATACTTCATGTGCGGATTTAAAAAACATCACATTGATCATATGCATAAAAATCAAAATTTTGCACACTAAAGAAATTGCGTTTTAGATCTTATAGTTGTGTATAAAATAGATTTGTTTGCAGATTAAATTTTATGTTACAATATTCTCAACTTATATAGGATTTGTGACTAGCTAGATTTTGAATAAGGCGTTAAAATATTTATTTATGATTTTCATAATTAAAGCATAAAAATGTTCAAATTAAAGTAAAGTCAAAATTTAAAAAGATAAAAATAAAGTAAAGTCAAAATTAAAAATTCCTATAAAGATTCAAAAGTTTTAAAAAATTATATACACATGTTCTATTTCAAGTTGGATAATAAGAACATGGTGTTCTTCGTCAAATTTTTTATCGTTAGTGAACAATAATAATTTGCCAAATAAAAAAGTAAACGAAAATTACAAGTTATATCCGCCCATCGGGCTATCCAGTTACATAAAGTTACCCAAAACTCAAATTGTCGTTTTTCGAGATATCGTTATAAAAAAACATAAAATTAAAATTAAATTCTCCGAAAATTACGTTACAGGGTACCAAGGACGGAACTTGGTAGGAACCGGGAAGGGGCCCGACCCTCCCAAATATTGTGACGAATAGTCGATATATAACCGATTTCACATTAAAGTTATTGATCTTTTTTTATTTTGGTATGCATAAAGTAATCCGACCCTCTCAAAATAAATATTCATGTTTCGTCATTGCAGGGTACACGCCGTCGCAACGCGCGAGTACCCTGCTATATAACTTAAAATAAATGTTTTTATAATGTTCAAATCACAATACACGTGTTTCTTATTTTAGACAAAAGACTTGATGAATCGTTACTCACACTTTTGCCATAAAAAAATTTACTAATGCTAAAAATCTATTTGCCAAAACTTTTACATCTAAGCACCCCTTCAACTCTTAAAATAAATAAAATATACCATATATTTCATTGAACAATTTTTTTTACACATGTCATAGGCATGCGTATTTTACTAAAAAATATTATGTCGCATGATATGACACATATAATTAACAATAATATCAAGACTTACGACCTTTATATCATTAACAACTACATAAAGTTAATTGCATTAGCCAAAACGCATTTATTACTAATTAGTAATATACTTACTAAAATAAAAAAATAAATATTTAAAATCCATAAAAAGATAAAGAAAAATCGAAAGTCATACCCGTCCATCGATTTTAATTACTTAATATAAACTTTTAGATGTTTTTCGTGTACAATCTTCAATAGGTAAATACGAATTTCATATGATTACTTTAAAAAACATAAAATATACTTATTAATATAATAAAAGCGACTAATTTGACAAACATTTTTACTATGTTTAAAAGAGTTTTTGTAGCATCTAAAATGTTTAAACACCAATATTTAGCTAAACAAAAAATAGTAAACGATAATCAGAAGTCATACCCGCCCATCGGGCGGGTTTTGCAACTAGTATATATATATATATATATATATATATATATATATATATATATATATATATATATATATATATATATATATATATATATATATATATATATATATATATATATATATATATATATATATATATATATATATATGTATATATATGTATATATATATATATATATATATATATATATATATATATATATATATATATATATATATATATATATATATATATATATATATATATATATATATATATATATATATATATATATATATATATATATATATATATATATATATATATATATATATATATATATATATATATATATATATAGGGATGGGATCAATAGAAAACTTAATCTCAAAAGAAAACTTAGAAAACCTACTCTTAACCGTTGGATCAAAAGCTCTTCCTTTCTATTTTTTTTCGCAAAAAACTACAGGGGTCTGAATGTAATTTACAAATCTTATGGGTAAATGTTGAAATTTTACAAACTTCCAAGTATTTAAAGGCCGTTTTTTTTCTTTTCTTTTTTTGAGATCGTGTTTTCTTCCCCTACAAATCCACCACCATATAAACCGCCCTTAACCACGGTGCACCACCATTCCCGATCGTTCATCATCATCCCCAACAATCGTTCCCACCGTTCACCACCATTCACCATTTGAAAGTGAGCTTTTTTTTTAACAATTTTTACTCTTATCATTCGATATTATTGATTGTAGTTTGAATAATTTGTTCGTCTTTTGTGATTTTTGTTCATCTAATCATGATATGGAAAAAAAGTTCGAGAAAAGTAGATACAAATCATGGTTAATAAAGCAGCACACAATGTGTTTGATTAAATGTGTCAACAAAATTTTGTAAGTGTTATGCACTAATTGTGCACATCAACTGTTTATTTCGGGATCTAGCTTTGGTATTCGTTTATTACATGTTTAGCTTATTGTTAAAACTAGGTGGCAATTAATAGTTTCCAATATATATCGTATTTTTTCTTCAATTATATAGCTTATTGGTAAAGATGACTAAAGTGCAAAAAACAGTCAAAATTAGACACAAAGCGATGCATTTTTTTGGAACGGGCATCTCTTTTCTGATTTAGTATTGAAGTTGGATTCCACTAGTATATATACGCTACTGGGACTCTACCATATTCTGTAGTGATTTCTCCCGTTGTCACAACTTTATACACGTTATATAGTTTCGAGTGGACAAACCTTCAACTATTGAATTAGATAATACATCACCTTTTCCTGATGTTCTCCTTTATCTCAATTGCAAAGAGTGATAAGTATATTTGTCAAAGGAAAAGAAAGAGGATTATTACTTTGACCAGCTTTGTTATATCAAAAAGAACGGCATCCATATGTTGGTGCCTTTTTCGCATTTCCTATTTCCGCATCTTCCAAATTTTTTTATATCAGCTACTTTTGGAATTTTCAGATGAACTTCCTTGTGCTTCTGCCATTTCCTCATCATCTTCCTGAACATGATCTTCAAGATGCGTAAACAACCATTCTGTAGCCATGTTTCTCGATGCTTCCCCTGGTCTTCTCCTTGTAAAACCCATTTCAATAATAATGGTCCTCATTAGGGACACAAGCGACACTGATCCTTTGATTTGGACCAACCACCATTGCTTAACTTTGCATCACTAGCACCACAACATACATATTTAAGAAGTGTGATGATTTTTGAAATAAAACCAACAATTACAATGTAGGAAACGTGGGATGATTCCAAACTGGAAGTATGATGTCGATAACCTGATACTAAAGCATACGAACATTCACATTAGGCTATGCATGAACTGGAATAGGATTGCATCCTCATTCTTGACTTAAACCTATTGCACATTCTGTTGATGGATTTCAGTCAACACTTGATCCAAAAATAAAGAAGTCAATGGCTGGTGTTGTGATGGCATCCCGTGTTGTAGGAGCTCAACCTTCTCCTGCAATCTTTATGGTATGATTATTTTGCATTACCATTATATTATTAAGTTCTCGCTTCAGTGTAGCATACTAATACAGATACTTGCACCTGTCCTATCCATATAATAACCAGAATTCAATTCAGTGCTATAAAGAAGAAGGGCACACCAGTTTCTCGTGACCCGCTGCGTTTATAGCAAAATATTCCGATCCATTAGTATTCACTGGATCTGTAAGGGTTAGGACCCATCATAAGATCTTATTGATCACATACTTATTGCAAAGCAACACCAGAAAGTTAGAAAGTTAGGTCGCTTTTTTGTTCTTCATGGCACTACTGACACCGTGACCGACCCAAATGCTTCTTTCAAATTATATCATGAGGCGCCATCAGAATACAAATCCAGCAAACTTCTTCACGGCTATGTCCATGACTTGCCTTTTGAACCAGATCGATAAAAGATCAAAGTGAATTATGTTTTATTAGACATACAAAGTCAAACTTGGAATTTTGTAAGAAGCAAGCTGTTAATTTTATTATTATTATGGTACAGAAGTATTGAACATTTACAGCTACTACTTTCATGTGTAACTCAAACAAGTGTGTGATTATATCTAATAAACATGACTTACATAAAAACTAAACCATACTCTAAGAAACGTAACTTACATAAGAACTAAAACATATGATCAATTGTATTCTAAGACACAGAACTTTAAAGAAAATATATATTCCAAGAACCAAGAAACAAAACTTATATAAAAATGGAACCAGCAGGTGATGATGCGTTAAGGTCATGCTGCATACCCCATTATGTTGCAAAAAGAGACGCGCTATTAAAATGCTTGTTGATGCCATAAATATACAAACGGACGCCCGCTTTATAAAGATGCACTAAATTACAAATGGATGTTCAATAACATAAGCATTATCAAATACAATAACATTGCAAGCAAAGCCCTCAAAGAGCATGTTCTACGTGTAGAATTCACAAAAAAATGTTCAGATATTAAAAAAAGATATTAAATTACAATCTCAAAAGTATTTGCATTCTTGACACTCATGTGGATTTTGATAAGATCTACGATCTCATCTTTGCTTATATCCTTGAGCTCGCGTCTGGCAGCAAAAATAGCAGCTTCATTCATTATGTTCTACAGACCAGCTCCGGTGAACCGAGGTGTTTTCCTAGCAATCTTATCAAATTCTACATATTTTTGCAAATACCTTTACCCCTCGAGTGTACCTGTCACACAAAGTATTTCACTATTAGTAAAATGTCAAATATAATTCATACTCTAGATATCATAACAAACGGATACACTAAAGTAGCTCAAACGAACACTCGAGTAACATCAAACGGATGCACTAACATCAAATCCGACTTATGTAATCTATACATTTGTCACGTCACTCCCATTATCCCTTCATTTTGAACCAACTGTAACTATGACCAAGTATCAGCTTGGATACACTAAAGTAGCTCAACCGAACACTCGAGTAACATCAAACGGATGCACTAACATCAAATCCGACTTATGTAATCTATACATTTGTCACGTCACTCCCATTATCCCTTCATTTTGAACCAACTGTAACTATGACCAAGTATCAGCTTGATAAACCGAATTTATAAAAACTAAATACTCTTTGTAACCAAAAACTGTGATAACTGGTCATTTTCTAGTACGGGTCAGATCTAGTTAGATTGTCCCATAAACAAAAAAAATGCGTGGCAAACCTCTTTGAAGATATCAGATATCATCTCTATCTCTTAACAGAAGTGCATTAACCAAACAAGCAAATTTCTTAAATAGACATACATACGCCCTAATACAGTCTTAAAAGAGAGGCCTTAAACAAACAAACTAATTTCGTAATATACATACATACACACTGATGCCTAAATACGGTCTTAAACGGATGCCGTAATACAGTCTAAAAAGAGATGCATTAAACAAACAAACTAATTCCCTATACACATTGATGCCGTAATACAGCCCTAAACGGATGCCCTAACACAGTCCTAAAAAAGATGCCTTAACAAACGAACAAATTCCCTAATATGCTGAAGGGGTAAAGGAAATACGACAACAAAATCTGCGACCCATTCTAAAACCACAAATAGGGGGCATCGAAATAAAGAACGACTACAAGTCTATCACATATTGTGGCCAAAATTGTTTGTAGGAATAGGCATTCCGTAAACATGGAAATGCTTATTCGTATATCAGGACTTTTAAGGGTTCCCCCACTGACTGGGGACAAGAACTTTTTGTTCTTAAAGCTTCACTTTGCTAACCAATATTTATATCCATACGCATGACAACATCATTCGACTACATATTAAAAACCTCATCATCCGACTACATAAAAGATTCGGATGAACTATAATAACTACAGTATCAATTAAAATAAGAATTTGTATCCAACATTTACAAAAAACAAAATCATCTTATGATACAAAATGAAATGTTTAACTGATGCACTATTAGAAACATATTTAATTACCTTTCGTCCAACCCGACCAGATCGGCCAATACGATGAAGGATTAATTCTAAGGAAGACAATGCAATGATATATCATTAAACAAATACCCAGTAAGAATTTGAAAGGATTAATTCATTTCAGACTTTCTAGGAGCCTACCCATACCAACACAACTACCACATAATGAAATGACATAATAAGATAAAAGGTCGTAACTTGCTTGTTAATCCTTTGGCAACCATTTTTCTAGGACATGGGAAAATTAGGTAAAGATGGCACGCCACACAAGCCTTTGTTACAAGAAAGGTTGCAAGTTGTTGACAGAAAAAAAAATGTTAGTTAATAAAATTTAAGTAAACTTTTAATCAACATTGATATTCTAAGACAATGCAATGATATTTTAATAAGAATAATTTAATGCATGGAGACCTGCCCACCTGGTTACCAGTTACCACCAAAGGAAATATAAATTATAAAGGCAAAGTACAATGAAACTAACATTATGATTTGGTTATCTTCTACTGTAATGGTTACTGTAATGTGACGACAAAAATAATCCTTAGAGTCAGGGGCAAGCAACAGTAAAGAGAGCACACAGAAAAACAAAAAAAAGAGATAAAATGAGAGGATTGTAGATGCCACAAAAAGAGATTGACCAAGGAATAATTCTATAGCAGACCATACTAACGATAACCAGTAATCTCGCCCGACTTAAGTCAAACCTACGAACAGATGCCGTAATTATACTAATTGATGCCCTACATAATACTAATTGATGCCCTAAATAATAACAAACAGATGCTCTCAAACTTGGTCTTTATATCCTCTATGTATGCATTTGAATTAACGTTGTATCATGTTTAATTGCTTTTTAGACTCTACCCGTTAGCAAAGAAAACCCAAATTGACCCATTTCAGTTATATGCGTTACAACTGCTATACCTACTCAAGAAGCGGTTCTAATAACAGGTACTGACATTTAAAAAGTGAGTAATTCCAGCAACAGTGCCACACGTGCTTGCAGCTGCAACAAAAGACATCCTAGTTTAGACCTATACACATGGTGTACTAAAATTTTAACATTACAACATCACATCCTAGTTTTCCTATCATTCCTAATATTCCCGAAAACTTCATTTTAGATCAGCTGAGTTCTAGGCGTTAAAAGATTTAAGATTCATGAATTCAATGTCAACAATAAGCATATTCAGGGAACAGTGATTTGCCAAGTACCATGTCTTGATAATCAATGGATGCCTTGGACATACTGATACAATATGATGATTTTTGTTTATAGATGTGATTCCCTTATTTAAGTGTGACAACCTTTGCTTACAAACATATGCTTTAATCGAACATATGTTTTTATTCTAACAAAATATGCCTCAATAGGGTAGATAAGAATATATTGAGGAGTGAACTAAGAATTTCCATTGTTGATCAACATCAAGCTAATCAACTTATACACTTCTAATCCAGTCTTATTTAAAGGCTATAAGATGATTAATTATGACTATAGCCACAACTGATTATTTAGTAAAGGAAGTTTGCTCAGGTGCAAACAATTTACGGAACTAGTAGTGAAAGGCCTATTTGAATCAATTGGCGCGTCAATTCTCTCATCTGGTTTCATAGCATTTAGTGAACCATCTAAAAATATGCAATTAAGTTGATTATTGTGAATCAACAGATAATTTAGTAGTTTATAGTGCTTAAAAGTTTACAGCTATACATAACAACTAATACTTCAGATTATTAATTCAAAAAACACATAAACAATGATCATATTATCATATGGGATATATGAAGACACCTGTACATTTGGTTCGATACTCGTACTTTCTATCTGGAAGGAACAAAATCAGATCCATTCATAAGGATTGTATAACATCCTATGAGCAGCTTATATTTCCATCATTCCAGCTAGCACGCCCATACACACTAACCTTGGTAGTCATTTACTATCAAATTATGCGCTTATAAACCTACACAATCAAGAAAATGGAACTTTACATTAGAAACATGTGAGCACACCAGTATATCTATACTTCTATAGAAGGTAGATTACAGATTAAAAAAAAATGATGTCCCATATGGTCACTTTCAAGCTATCAATCATCTTAAATGATAACTTGCTAATGTGTTTGGAAATTGAGAGCTAATATGCTATACTTCGATATAAATTTTTGTAGTTTGAAAGATGCTGAACTCGAATGACAAATGGTAGAAACGTCATTTTGGTAACTATGTTTGTTATCGTCAGCATCATAGGAAGACAACAGCAAGTGAACAAATAAGAGATACCCATCGGAACGGAAAGTTTTGAAGCATTTTTAGCATGATTTATGTAGCTAATGTGGTACCCACTTTGGAAACTTATCTCGAAAGCACAAATTAAAAAGTTAGAACTTTTGATAGTGATGATGCTCACCTGAAAGAGCGACACGAGTTAACCTTTCAAGTGTCGTGCAAATATGTTGATTATCTCTTCAAACGTGCAATCTGAGTATAGTTAGCAGATATCTTGCGTTTTGATTCCATGGCTCTTGATGACAACACCTATAAACGCATACATGACAAATTCAATAACTATAGTCTGAAGGGTAACCGTTAACAAAAAAAGGTTATTTTCTATAATAAAACAGAGTGCAAGAGAGTATTTGAACATGCTTTTGCTGTCTAGAGTTTTGCTTAATCAGACAATCATTTTTATATTCTAGTTACTTTACGAATTAAACTATAAAAGGACTAAAAAAACCTACATGTCTAGGGTTACGAATTAAGCTACAATTCACGCACCAGTAACCATGAATACAAGCCCCAAGAAAACCAACTGCAACACTCAGATGCAAAATTAGTACACCTCAACGACCGATTACCAAGTGGAACCTTCCGCTGATCTGTACCTCATTCTTAAAAAGCTAATTTTGCGGATATGCAATACTCAGTGCAAGTGTTTGATATTGCGTTATAAATACAACTAGATGCACTAACCATAACTTTAACAAACATATGCCTTAACGCTAACTGATAGATACAGGCTGATGATTTTTGTTGATCGACGTGATGCCCTTATGCTTTAATCAAACATATACATTTATTCTAACATACATATGCACATTAATTTTAACAAACAAACATAATAGTCCTTATACACCAAACAGGATGCCTTAATTCATACAGACACAATCACATTCCTTAGTGTGTTAACTGATACAAATTTCATAAATAATAAAAAAATTAAAAAATATAGTACAAACTTACAGTTCTTTAAATCTACAATTTCTTTTTTAAGCCTCTTGTTTAGTGCTCCTAGACTTATTATGGTAGCCAAAAATGAAAATTGTTAATTATATCATTAATAACTAAAGAAAAACGATTAAATGAGGGCGCTTACAATTAATATAAGGTATTCGTTTGATTTGGTGTTTTACAAACACACTCATGTATTCTGGTGATCTAGACGGAGAGGACGATCGGAGACGGTGAACGAGATCGAAGAACATTATAATGTCAGCGATCTGCGACGTGAAGCCGCTGGTTCCGATGAACTGATATGGAGGTTGAAAGATAGAGATTGTGGAGGTGACGGAGTGGGTGACGGAGTGTGTGTGTCTTTGTTTTTTACGGATAGTGTGTTTTGTTTATTTGTTTTATAGTTGAAATGGTAAGAATGGGTGGTTGGCGAGTATACCCCTTCCGTTTTTGTTAATTTATAATTTTTACCCTGTGTTTTGAAATATTTCAAAATCTACCACGTAAATTTGTTTTCTAGGTTTTCTACGAACACAAGGTTTTCTCTAGAACCCATCCCTATATATATATATATATATATATATATATATATATATATATATATATATATATATATATATATATATATATATATATATATATATATATATATATATATATATATATATATATCAGGTCCTTAACAGTAGCTTTAAGGTTGGGGCAAAAGGGAGGAGTTAGCTAACATATGTAAGGGCATAGGGTTTCCTTTACAGAGATCATGGGTATGTTTAGGTGGGCGTTTGGCTTATAGTTTGGAGACCTAAAAACCGGGACTGTTTTGGGTAAAATGTTAACGGGACGGGTTATGAAGTAAACTAAGTTAAGGGCTTTATAGAGGGGTGTAATGAGATGCTTGAGAGCATATAAATGAGGTATATATATGGGAGAAGGTTAGATGTCCATCATAGGTTGATGAGCCATCTTAGTGTTTGGTTCATGTTTTGATTGTGTGCTTTTGTTTGTTAGCTTTTTGCTAGTGCGCGAACTTTTGGAGAAGCTCAATCAGGTGAGTTTCATAGTCCCATGTCTTTTAATGATTTTGACTTCCAGATGGGATGGAAGAGACACTGTTTGGTTTTATAACTTATGCTATGAATGTTTTATGATTGGTAATGGACTTGTGTGTACACTTATGTGATTAATTGCTATGTGATTCTTGATTATGTTTATGATTTGGATCGGGGGACACGTACCGTCTCAGTTATTGTGGTTTGACTTGGTACCAAGGGGATGTTGACAAGGCGAGGCTTTGGGGAGGTACATAGATGTGTGAGCATATATGGGACCAATGGATAATGACAAGGCGGGGCCTTGGGATTGGTACATAGGTGTATGGGCGCCTATGGTACCATGGTGTTTGGTAAGGCTGGGAGCCTTGGATTTTGTTTGGAATGATTGATATTGAATGTAGTTGTTAATGCATATTTGTATCACATTGTCCATATGATTAGTGGTTTATGGTGGTTCACAACTTATTTTAATCTGTTTTCGGTTAGAGTCTAAACCTATGACTCTCACCAACATTATGTTGACGTGTTTTAGTGTCTCTTTCAGGTGATAAACTGGTTAAGCGTGAGAACATATGTGGCTAGGATTGGAGTCGCGTAGGAATGCATTTAGAAGGAGATCCTTGTTCCTTCTTAGTTTATTTTTTCTGTTTGTTTCAATAAGTGATACTATGAACCTATATGTTGCTTTGTTTGTGTTATTTGTTTGTCTTGGGTAAGAGGTAGGACTGTTACCTACTTACCTATACTCCTGCATTGATGAGATATTGTCATGACATTTGTGTCACCTTTTATGACATTTTTAATTCATATAGTTCTCTCTATAGACACGTTGTTGTTGTGATGATATCCATACGTCGCGCCCCATATTCCGCCATGGTGGGGTGTGACAGCGGGTAACTCTCTAATTCTTATTATTTAATTTTAATTATCGTTGTAGTATTTCACCTCTTGATTACAATTTGAAATATTACATTACCCTTATGAAGATAATTACTATCTCCTTTTAAAGCCTTTGTGCTCAATGAATTATCATTGGATATTATGTGATTACATCTGCCCTTACTGTATTTCTTAAACTCTTGTTCATGTAAACTTGATCTTGTTACAATAATTTTATATTGTTATGACGTTACATACTTGTATTCGGAGCGCGTATGCTGCCGACTTTTCATACTCACTTTTTTTAGTACTATTGTTATTTCGTCTATGCGTGATACAACTGACCTCACATACTTGTTCGTTTTGAACCATATGTTTTTCTCGACTCACTGCTACATGTTGTGCGTATTCTTGTAATACCATTGTTTGGGATTAAGAAGTGTTGCTTTCAATGAAACTTCCGATTTTCATTTTACTACCCTGTGCGTTAGTTCCACTGTTAAACCTCTTTAAGATATCTCCCAAATTGTTTTCCGACCATCTGTGATTGGATGCCTTGAAAATTAGTCTGTAGGCCATTGTGTAGCTCTACGTGTCTCCGAAAAATACTAAAGGACATCGTGTGAGTCGCACGTCTCAAAGCATTCCTTAAAATCCGTGTTGAATAATATCGTGAGTTTCCGTAACCTTGAGTGACTTTTACGTCACCATCTTACACTGCACTCGTATATCGATTAAATATTATTTCATTGACCATTCTACGTTTCGACTTCGAATTACAACGTTCGTTTGTACCTTGGAAACACCATCGTCATCTTGTAATTCATATCATATGATATAACGTGGTGCTTGTTTGGAATGCGATTTTACTTCTATAAACTTGTATCCTTCCCTTTTTATTTAACCTCCTTGCCCGGGAGTGTGACTCCTTAATGTTCCATTTCTTTCTTGGTATGCTTTGTGTTTTTGGAAAATCGCGCCGCCAAGAGACCTTCCTACCTTGCATCTTGAAATCGAAGACACGGATGTCATGCGCCGTTTTGATTTCTTAGATTATCGTTGGTATTCATAAACAAATTTTATACTATGTTTTTCTTTATATGCTTAATTATACAATCTATTCTCTTTCGTCTTTATGGAATCCACAAGTCACGTGTGTACATAAATTCCGGGTCGTTATGAAGTTTGATTAAATTTCAAGGTGTCAAAAAAAAATTATACTTTCTGCAGAAAATCTACAAGTAATTTAACGGTGTCGAGAATAAATTTTTATAAAGTTCAGACTTAAAAATATGTTTATACTTGTTGAGACATTCGTTTAGACATAAAATTAGTTACGCTCATTTGAAATTTGTAAAATTTAAGAACTTATTTTCTGCGTATATGTAAATTATTGCTGATGCAGAACTGCAGGGGGGTAAAATCGTCATTTTTGGTCCGTTTCGGCCTTCGGCCGAAACACGAAAGTTGTCTGAAATGTCATTTTACGGGTTAATTGATCTTGTCAGACCTAAAAGTCAAAGTTGACTAAAAAAAATCAAAGCTGATATAATTTTGAAATATGGTTTTTAGGCGTTTTGAGTTCGTTTGAGCTTGTAGAACTTTAACAAATGATATTTTACAACTAGCAAACATTGATTGTGTTTGAAGACGTTTAAAAATAGTAACTTTAAGCCCGGTCATACATACATATATCTTGAACTCTTGGAACACAATGATTTGATAAACCGATGATGAACTATATTTTTCAAAAAATGTATACATTTTTATGCGTCACTATTAATGTGTTCAATTCCTAAACTTTTGAGATTCGGAAACTTTCCTGATATAGAAACTTTCCAAAAATATAAACTTTTCGGGTTAGTTGTATTATTCGAGAACTGATGTTCTACTTTCTTAAAAGGATATTTATGTCAACTGAATTACGATGTCAACACATACGGATTCCTTTATCCTTTATTTTCTACATGACTTATTTGTCATTATATATTATATTTCTTTTCTTCTATCGTACCACTGATTTGGGTTGAGTTTTGAAGTTCTTGTTTTCACATCATTCGTTATCATTTTTGGCACGTGTCTCACGACAATTCCGGCGAAATCCTTTGAAACTCTATCATCTTGTAACCATTTCATCGATTTCTTATTAATTACTCTTTACTACCCCCGTATAACCCACTTGCTATTTTATACGTTGCTATAATATCACAATATAGATAAAATCATTACTGTTTTACGGTTAACTTTACAAATTGTTCTACTTGGTCTTTATAAAATACTTGAATGTTACCTTATAAAATAAATTGACATTATTTTACGATGTATTTTCACAAATTGTTCAACATTGATCTTAAAAAGAATTCATGTAACATAAAAATTGTTGATTTAAACATCTAGCCAATTATTTACTTGCGAAAAGTTTTATAAAATATATTAGATTCTATTTTGCTAAGGACATTATATGCATATTTTAAAGCATATGACATGTAATACTAGTTTGACGAGCGGTGAGAACTGGTGATGGTGATCGTTGTGCTGATGAACGAACATTGAGGAGTCAACAACATTCTTGTTTGAGGTGGGACCCACAAAGTGTTGACGTGGCCATAACAACAGGTTACCAACAGGTTGCCCACCCTCAGAGTAACCTAATTGTAACTTTTTAAAACTTTAGTAACTCATATAACTAACCCGTATACTTGAGTAACCTTTTTGTAACCAAAAATACTTTAGTAACTTAGGTGAACATTTAAGCAAACTTTTGTAACTTATTTGTATATTTTCCCGGTTATGAAGTATAATGAGTTAAGGGCTTTATAGAGGGGGTGTAATGAGATGCTTAGAGCATATAAATGAGGTATTTATATAGGAGGAGGTTAGATGTCCATCATAGGTTGATGAGCCATTTTAGTGGTTGGTTCATGTTTTGATTATGTGTTTTTGGTTTGATAGCTTTTGGATAGTGTGAGGACTTTTGGAGAAGCTCAATCAAGTGAGTTTCATAGTCCCATGTTTACTAATGTTTATGACTTCCAGATGGGATGGAAGAGACACTGTTTTGTTGTTTATAAATTTATGTTGTGAATGTTTTGCGTTGGTAATGGACTTGTGTGTGCATACTTATATGATTAACTGCTAGTTGATTCTTGATTGTTTATGTTTTGACTTGGTACCAAGGGGATATTGGCAAGGCGGGGCCATGAGATTTGGTTCATAGGTGTTTGGATGCCTATGGGAGCATGGTGTTTGGTATGGCTGGGAGCCTTGGTTTTGGTTTGATTAGTTAAATCTTGAATGTTAGTTTGTTAATGCATGTTAGTATCACATCGTCCATATGTTTTTAACTTTGGTTGTTACTCACAGCTTTTGGTATGATTTTGGTGTTTGAGTCTAAACCTATGACTCTCACCAACTTTATGTTGACGTGTTTTAGTGTCTCTTTCAGGTGATACTATGATTAAGCATGAGAACATATGTGGCTAGGATTTGGAGAGCGTAGGAAATGCATTTAGAAGGAGATCCCCGTTCCTTCTTAGTTTTATTTGTTCATTTAATAAGTGATACTGTTGGCACACATATGTTTGTTTTGGTTATGTTATTTGTTTGTCTTGGGTAAGAGGTAGGATTGTTACCTACTTACCTAGACTCCTACATTGTTGAGATATTGTCATGACTTTTGTGTCACAATTTTATGACATTTCTTATTTCATATAGTTATCTCTATAGACACGCCATGTTGTGATGATATCCATACATCGCGCCCCATATTCCGCCATGGTGGGGTGTGACAGAATGGTATCAGAGACAATGGTTATAGAGAATTAGGTTGCCTAGTCGCGTAGCCTAGTCTATAGCTTAAGGGTCCCTGCATATAGGCGTCATAGGAGTATGTGTGCATTTTATAATAATTGATGTGTTTGGATGTTATTTATTGTGATGTTTTTACTAGTATGAATTGAACCATAGTAAGTTCATACTTAGCCACATGTTATTTTCTTTTCGGGTTGTGACTAGTGCGGTGATACTAGGGGTTTTGCTTGGGTTTAGATTAAGTCTCAGAATCTTCTCGAATTGATCACAGCTCAAAGTGGAATAGTTGTTCTTGGTGACAAATAGGGGGTTTGGTTTTCTATTCTACTAAAAGGTAAATGCGTGAAGTAACTAAAAAGTAAACTAGAAGCAGTAAATCAATAAAAATTAAACTTGAATTAAAATTTAAATAAAACAGTAACAGTAAATACCCTTAAAAATGCTTGATTGGGAATGTAGCCTTTATTCGGAATAAATCAGACAAAGCTCCTTCATGTGGAATATCTTACTCATGCGGAATAATACACTTATGCGGAATAAACTGTTGATGCGGAATAAGATGCTCATGCGGAATAAACTCATTCGGAATAATAGCTCATGCGGAATAATAATCTCATGCGGAATAATAATCTCATGCGGAATAAGATGCTCATGCGGAATAAACTCATTCGGAATAATAGCTCATGCGGAATAATAATCTCATGCGGAATAACAGGCTCATGCGGAATATTAGGTTCATCCGGAATAAAAGGGTTGATGCGGAATAATGAATTGATCTGGAATAATAGGTTATTCCGGATGAAAGGTTTGACTCGGAATAATGGTTATTCCGAATAAACAAGGTTGATCCGGAATATTAGATATTCCGGATGAATGAACTTGATAACGAATAAAAATGCTGATCCGGAATAATACTTTGATTCGGAATCTGGGGAAACGAAGAACAGTAACGAAACAGAGAAATACGATTTTGATCAAAGAAAGCCAAATTTAACCAAAAGATTTAAACCAAACTAAACACTAATTCTTTACTAACCATAAACATCAAATCCTAACAATAAAAACACAAAACCCAATAACTTTTGAAGATCAAACTCAACCAAATAAGAACTTTAAGCTTTAAATCAAAAAGATGAATATGAACAAGATTAATGGAAGGATTAAATTGATAGATTAATGTAGAGTAAACAAAAGGAAAGATTAAACACTTACAAAATCAAATATTCAACAAGAATGAAAAATCACCAACACCTTAATGGTGTTGGCTTCCTACGAAAGAAAAGAAAGAAACTGGGAAATGAAAAACTAGCTCAAAAAGTGTGAGGGTGAGTCCTATTTATAGGCTAGTGGTTGGTTGGTGAAGTGGGCTTTCTCCTTTTCTTCTTGTCTTCTCGTCTTTTCAGAAAAGTCGACGTTTTCGATTCTGATTCGGGATTTGTCGACGATTAAATTCAACTCGTCTTTTAATTTCTTCGTTTAATAGTCTTGAGTTCTTTCGACATATGTAAATCTTCCATCTTTGGTCTTTTTCTTCGATAAATCTTCAAATAGGCCCATTGACTTCAAATCTTTTGCATCTCTTGGACAATAGACTTCGTCTTGAGTCTTTTTCTTCGATAAAACCCGTGCAATCCCATGTTTTCTCCATTATCCATCCGGTTGGCTCTGAAAACACAATAAACACAAAAACCACGCATAATTCCAAACAAATGACATTAAATACGCGTTTTGGTCTCCTTTTAGCCAGAAATAAGTGGTAAAAGGATCGGTGTTTTCACACCTATCAAATCCCATACACTTAAGCATTGCCATGCCCTCATGCAATGCTTAGTGATAAAGCAAATTTACACTTTTCTCATAATCAATCAACCTTGGCCTTATTAAAATACCACTAAACAAAAATTTAAAGTACTAAGAGAAATTAAAACTTTAAAGTAAACAAAAGGATAGAAAACCATTTTCTCTTGAAAATAGCTATATGGAAATAACTTGCAAAGAGATCAAGGACTTACATTATGGCTTTGGTGCTGCGAAGATTTATCACCCTCAAGTTTCACGTTCCCTAAACTAAGCTTAAAAACGAGATCATTGTTATTATAAGTTAGCAAATCAAACACATACACACATGGCTTAATTATATGCTTAAACTCCCTTATTCCTAGGTGTATCTCTTATATTTTATTTTTGTCTTAGAATGATCATGAAGATGCATTTTTGGACTTATTGCGATAGTTTATTAAGGCTGAAAGCAAAGTAGGACGATTTGATTAATAATTAGCTAAAGGACAAAATCTCTTAATAACTGAACTTTTTGCTTGGTTGATAAAAGGGGTTTGCTTGCAAGATCTTTCTTTGCGTTGCTCGTACCCAATTGATATATGTCGTTGTTTCGTTCTCGGTATCTTCTCGAATCGATCACGGTCAAAAGTGGAATCGTTGTAATTGGTGACTAAAAAGGGGGAGCTTTGGTCTAAATCTACTAAAATGATAAGTGCTAGAAGTAATAAAATTAAACTAAAGATAATAACTGAGAATAAAGCTAGAATTTAGATGAAACAGTAAGTACCTCAACATGGAGAAAACAACTTATTCGGAATATCTCTTCTCATGCAGAATAAAACTGGAAAACTCTATTCGGAATGTCTGCTCTACTCGGAATATCAAGCTATGCGGAATAATAGGGTTTGCCTTATGCTGAATAATGAGGTTATGCGGAATAATGGCCCCTACTCGGAATGTTTGTGCGGAATAATGGCCCCTACTCGGAATATTCGGGTACCCGGAATAAATGTTACTATGCGGAATGTTTGTGAGAGAAACCCTATGCGGAATGTTTTGATAAGAACCATATGCGGAATATTCGGGTATTCCGAATAATCAACAAAATCACAAACTCTATCCGGAATATTTGAAAGAAAGCACTATGCGGAATAAAGTTCCTATGCGGAAAAATGGCTATGAGGAATGATTGGTTATTCCGAATAGACAATGAAATCACTACTCTACCCGGAATAACTTGATATTCCGAATAACCAAGAAAATTAAGCTCTACTCGGAATAATTGGTTATTCCGAATAACCAAGATAAATACAACCTTGATCCGGAATAATGAAAATTCCGAATCAACAGCAGAATCACAGACCCCTATTCGGAATCTGGGTGAATACAGTAAAATAGTGCGAAGAACAGGGGATTCAGAAACACGAATTTAACACAAATTTCCACCAAGTTTTTAATCAAAACTTAAACCAATTTCACCACTAATCATTTACATAAGATAAACATCAATCCAAAACAACAAAAATACAAAACCCACTTACTTTTTTATGATCAAACCAATAAAATAAAACTTAAGAACTTTGAATCATAAAGAGATGAAGAACAAGATGATGGAAAAATTAAAAGTAAACTTGTATTAATGATTTAGGATTCAACAAACAAAATGAAAAGATTAAACTTACAAGATTCAAGAAAAAATCAAAGAAAAATGAAAACCACTCCTTAAGGGAGATGGTTCTTCCTACGAACTAGGAAAAGTGTAACAGAAAAAGACTAGTGGAAATTTGTGAATGGGAGGAGTATTTATAGGCTTCTCCCTTTGGTTGGTGAGTGGGCTTTCTCCTTTTCTTTTTGTTTTCTCGTATTTTCAGAAAAGTTGACGTTTTCGATTTCGATTCGGGATTTGTCGACGAATAAATTCAACTCGTCTTTTAATTTCTTCATTTAATAGACTTGAGTTTCTTCGACATAGGTAAATCTTCCATCTTTGGTCCTTTTCTTCGATAAATCTTCAAATAGGCCCATTGACTTCAAATCTTTTGCATCTCTTGGACTATAGACTTCGTCCTTTCGTCTTTTTCCTCGATAAAACCCGTGCAATCCCATGTTTTCTTCAATATTTATCCGGTTGGCTCTGAAAACACAACAAACACACAAACCACGCATAATTCCAAACAAATGACATTAAATACGCGTTTTGGTCTTGTTTTAGCAAGGAATAAGTGGTAAAAGGATGGGTGTTTTCACACCTATCAAATCCCCTACACTTAACCATTGCCATGCCCTCATGCAATGCTTAGTGATAAAGCAAATTTACACTTTCCTCATAATCAATCAACCTTGGCCTTATTAAAATACTACTAAACAAAAATTTAAATACTAAGGGAAATTAAAACTTTAAAGGAGACAAAAGGATAGAAACCATTTTCACTTGAAAATAGCTATATGGAAATAACTTGCGAAGAGATCAAGGACTTACATTAGGGCTTCGGTGCTGCGAAGATTTATCACCCTCAAGTTTCACGTTCCCCAAACTAAGCTTAAAAACGAGATCATTGTTATTATAAGTTAGCGAATCAAACACTTACACACATGGCTTAATTATATGCTTAAACTCCCTTATTCCTAGGTGTATCTCTTATATTTTATTTTTGTCTTAGAATGATCGTGAAGATGCATTTTTGGACTTATTCAGATAGTTTATTTAGGCTGAAAGCAAAGTAGGACGATTTGATTAATAGTTAGCTAAAGGACAAAATCTCTTAAAACTGCTTCTCGGGATATCAAAAAGTTCATATCTTGGCATAACTCGGTTCACGATTTGAGACCTTTCTCGGGCCGATATTTGGCATGTACTTCACACTTCATATCTTGAGAGACGTTCTTGAGATAATGGTCTTCTCTTCGTAATAGAGTTTCTTCACTTGGAGACTTTTGCAGGGTACTCCAACATTGTTGACCACGACTTCATGATTATTTCTTCAATCTCTAGTTGGGATTTTTGAGATACAACGATCCGCCTCCTTTTCGGACTTGGATCTATTTATCCTCATACCTTGTTAGGGTCTTTTCGGATAGACTTCTCCATGATCTTTATGGGAGTTGATTGCTTTTCGTCGTGAGTCTTGATCCTTCATATTGATTTTGGGAATAATGCTTTTCACATCACCTTGGATCTTTAGCAATAAAATGGAATCCTCATGCCTTGTTAGGGCCTTTTCGGACTCGCCAATCTTCGCGCCCCGCTTCATAAGTTATGCCTTGGCTATGAACTCTTATCATTACCGAGCAACTTTTAAACGATCTTGGGCTAGAATCTAAGTAACCTTTCAAATCGTAAGACCTTACTTATTGCAGATAAATTATTAGCAACTGATGGGAGAATAGGCAAATAATTACACCAAGTGAGCTTGTGCAAGAATACCGACTTATAATTGACTATATCATTTCTCGTTCTCCACAATTTAAAATCTCAAGTAATGAGACTCGTGGATGCTTAGCCTAATAAACCAATTAAGGTCTACATGGTTAAGGATACTAACTAGAATAAACTTGAATAAGTCTATTCGAGTTGAGTCAAAATAATCGCAACGGGCCTAATATGTCAAAGATTTCAACACTAGCTAGCCACTTTATTAATATTTTTGACTTTATTGCGGGATATTTACATATGAAAGCAACAATAAAAATTTAAAAATTACGACTAAATGGCCAAAGTTAATTAAAAATTTGAAAAATGCTGAAAAAGATGATTTTCCGGTTAAATGAAGGCATTTTAATGGAAAAGTCCACTTAAAACTTCGATAGAAGTCCCCCCTACACTTAAGATAAACATTGTCCTCAATGTTTAAGCATGTGGGAAAAGTCTCCCCTACACTTATGACATTATGCACGTTGGTTAAATCAAGCTAAGGAAGAGACGACTAAAGTGATCAATTTCGAATGTGAGTATGAAGAAGATTGAATCACGATAGTTGAGAGATAGAACCGGTAATGCGGATAACATGGGAGCACGGTTCTTCAAAGATTCCAAGAGTGCACTTATCCCTGTAATCACATCACCATACAAATACAAGCAACCTATATAGCTCCCCCTACACTTAGGATGAAAAACGGGAAAGGGGGATAGATACTCGGGTTGCCTCCCGAGGAGCGCTTGTTTTTGTTCGCCGAGTCGCGAGCCTGACTCGGTCCCGAACTAATTCAAGGGAAACGTGGTAAGCGATGGAATCATCTCATGGGAGATGTCCTCACCAAAGTACAATTTCAAACGCTGGCCAGTCACCTTAAAGTTGGGCCCATTTGGCTGAGAAAGCTCAATGGTGCCATAGGGAAAAACATTGGCGATGGTGAATGGACCAGACCAGCGGCTCTTCAACTTGCCTGAGAAGATCTTCAACCGAGAGTTAAAGAGTAAGACTTGATCACCAACGTGGAACTCTCGGTTCTTGATTTTAGCATCGTGGATAATCTTGGTCTTCTCCTTGTAGATCAATGAGTTCTCGTAAGCTTGATTCCTCAATTCTTGTAGTTCATTGAGTTGAATCTTGCGAAGATCACCGGCTTTGTTGATGTCGAAGTTAGCCCACTTCAAGGCCCAGAATGCCTTATGTTCCAGCTCGATGGGGAGGTGGCAGGCTTTCCCGTACACAAGACGATAAGGTGTACAACCAATCGGTGTCTTATAGGCGGTACGGAAAGCCCACAGAGCATCATCAAGTTTATCAGCCCACGAGGCACGATGCTCTCCCACAGTACGTTCCAAAATTCTCTTCAATCCACGGTTGGATATCTCAGCTTGACCGTTGGTTCGAGGATGATAAGCGGTGGAAAGACGGTGATTGACACCATACTTAGCCATGAATCTTGCAAATTGATCGTTGCAAAAATGAGTCCCGCGGTCACTGATAATAGCACGAGGAACACCGAAACGTGCAAACAGTTGTTTCAAGAAATTACAAACCACCCTCGCGTCATTAGTGGGTAAAGCCTTGGCTTCAACCCATTTGGAAACGTAGTCAACAGCGACAAGGATGTATTTGTTGCCTTTAGAAGAAGGGAATGGCCCCATGAAGTCGATGCCCCATACATCAAAGATTTCACATTATTGTATGAAATTTTGAGGCATCTCATCTTTATGTGTGATCTTGCCTTGTTTTTGGCAAGCATCACAATGTTTAACCATCTCGTGAGTATCACGGTAAATGGTGGGCCAATAGAATCCTGAGTCAAACACTTTTTTGGCGGTGTAGTTGGGACCAAAGTGACCACCGGTGGGTCCTTTGTGGCAAGCTTGGAGAATGTCAAAAGTTGCCGGTCCGTCAACACATCGACGAATAATCAAGTCAACGCATTGTTTGAATAGAAAAGGGTCATCCCAAAAGTAAGTCTTAACATCGTTCAAGAACTTCTTCTTTTGTTGGGATGTTAACCCTTTGATGAGAACACCACCCGCTAAGTAGTTTGCAATGTCAGCAAACCACGGGGTGTCATCAAGATTGAGATTTATAGACATTAAGGTCTCAAGGGGGAAAGAGTCATTGATCTCTTTGTTCGGATGATCCCCTTGATATGGATCCTCAAGTCGACTCAGATGATCCGCGGCTAGGTTTTCAGCACCCTTCTTGTCACGAATTTCAATGTTGAATTCTTGAAGGAGTAAAACCCAGCGGAGAAGTCTTGGCTTAGAGTCGTGTTTAGTCATCAAGTACTTCAACGCGGAATGGTCCGTGTATACGATTGTGGTGGATAAAACAAGATAGGGGCGGAATTTTTCAAAAGCATAGACAACAGCTAAAAGCTCTTTTTCGGTTGTCGTATAATGCAATTGAGCCCCCGTCATTGTTTTGCTAGCATAGTGGATTGGTTGGAAGTGTTTGTTGATCCTTTGTCCCAAAACCGCACCAATAGCAAAGTCGCTAGCATCGCACATCAATTCAAAGGGTAGCTCCTAATTAGGGGTAACCAAGACCGGTGCCTTAGTTAGCTTATCCTTAAGAAGATTGAAGGCTTCGATACACTCTTTAGAAAAGATAAAAGGAGTATCTTTTTCCAAGAGGTGGGTCATCGGGCGAGCGATTTTAGAGAAATCCTGAATGAATCGACGATAGAAGCCCGCATGACCCAGAAAACTTCTCACACCCTTCACGGTTTAAGGCGGAGGTAATTTGGCTATGACATCTACTTTAGCACGGTCGACTTCCAGACCGGCTTTAGAGATTTTGTGTCCTAGCACAATGCCTTCTTTTACCATAAAATGGCATTTTTCCCAATTCAGAACAAGGCGAGTGTCTTCGCGCCGCTTAAGCATGCGTTCCAAATTGGTAAGGCAAGAGGAGAAGGAATCCCCAAAGACCGAGAAATCATCCATGAAGACTTCCATGGTTTGCTCAACCATGTCATGGAAGATAGCTAACATGCACCTTTAGAAAGTCTCGGGGGCATTGCATAAGCCGAAAGGCATTCTTTTGTAAGCAAATGTGCCATAGGGACAAGTGAATGTTGTCTTCTCTTGATCTTGGGGACCGATGGGTATTTGGAAATAACCCGAGAAACCATCAAGAAAGCAGTAAAATTCATTACCCGCTAAACGTTCAAGCATTTGGTCCATAAAAGGAAGAGGGAAATGATCCTTTCTCGTGGCATCATTGAGTTTACGGTAGTCTATACAAACTCTCCACCCAGTAACGAGACGGGTAGGAATCAACTCGTTGTTGGCATTGGGCACAACGGTGATTCCGCCTTTCTTAGGCACACAATGGACTGGACCAACCCATGGTGAATCCGAAATAGGATAAATCATACCCGCATCAAGAAGTTTGATAACCTCTTTTTTGATGACTTCATGGATTTTAGGATTCACCCTTCGTTGGCTTTGAATTGTGGGCTTAAAGTCGTCCTCCATGAGAATTTTATGTGTGCAAAAGTGAGGATCAATTCCGCGAATGTCGGAGATTTTCCAAGCGATAGCTCTTTTATGCTTCTTCAACACGGCGATAAGTCGGGACTTTTCTTCTTGTTTCAGGTCCTTCGCGATGATGACCGGTAACTTCTCGTTGTCTTCAAGAAAAACGTACTCTTGATGAGGAGGTAGGTCTTTAAGCTCAAGAGTAGGAGGATCCTCAATAGATGTTGTAACTAACGATGTATCATCATTAGTCACCTCTTTAGGAGAGGGAGGAGGAAACGGGTCTTCATTGAGAAGTCTCTCAATAGTACGAATGTCTTCATCCCAATCAGTGGAAGAATCACCATACTTAATATCGAGAGGACCCAAGCTAGCTTCGAAATCATCCAAGTCACTTTCTCCAAAAGGAGTCAATGCCGGAGCAATTGAGGCAACGGTCTCAACATTGGGTAGAGAAGAGAGAGTACTTTTGCAAGCATCATGAAAATGTTCTTCACAAGCCTCATCGAGAACATCAATAGCATTAACACTCTCATATGAATAAGGTTGCTTAGAAATCTTACCCATGTTGAAGACAATTTTATCGTCACCAACTCTCATGATTATTTCGCCCGCGGCTACATCAATGAGAGTGCGACCGGTCCTCAGGAATGGACGTCCAACGATTAATGGAACACGAGGATCCATCTCGTAGTCAACGACAAGAAAATCCGTCGGGAAGGTGAATTTGTCAACGCCAACGAAGACGTCTTCGGCTATCCCCACTGGATAGGCAACCGTACGGTTGGATAATTCCAAGGTCATTTTGGTGGGGACTAGCTCGGGGAGAGATAATTGCTTCCAAACACTTAAAGGCATTAAGTTTATACTGGCACCTAGATCGGCTAGGGCCATGCAATTCTCTACTCCCGGGAAATTGCAAGGAATCAAGAAGCGTCCCGGATCACCAAGTTTGGTGGGCAATTTCCTTAAGAGAACGGCGGAGCAATTCTCATTAAGTTGGGTCTGAGCAATGTCAAGAAGCTTCTCCTTGTCACTTAGAAGATCTTTAAACATTTTCGCGTACTTGGGCATGTGAGCGAGAGCCTCAGCAAAGGAGATGTTAAAATTCAATTGTTTAAACATTTTAAGAAAGTTTAAAACTTGAATATCATCCTTGCTCTTTTGTTTCTCTTTCCTCAACCTTGAAGGATAAGGTATATTGGATGAAGAAGAAGGCTTGAGGGGAGTAGGATCACTCACAACCACGGGTGGTGGGGAAATGGGGATAGAAGGTGAAGGAGGTGAGGAAAGTTGCTCTTTTTCCTTGTTCACAATCACGGGTGGAGGTGTAGGAAGCTCGGGTTCCGTATAACCTTTTCCACTACGAGTGGTGATTGCTTTCATCTCCCCTCTTGGATTCGCAACGGTGTTACTTGGAAGAGTACCCGAAGAAGAGGGTTGATTACCTTGGATGAGCGAACCGATCATATCACGTATGTTAAGCGCTTGAGTACTGAAAGAGTCTCTGATGTCTGCGCGAATTTCATTGCTTTGTTTTGCCATGTCATTCCTTAGCTCGGCTCGAATATCGCTCCCTTGTTTCGCCATGTCATTCTTCAAGTTGACAAATTGACTCTGAAGATTCGTCACCATCTCTCGATTAGTCTTCATGAATGTCTCGACGTCTTGATTCAATACCATCGGTTGAGTGAGAGGTGGAGCTTGGTAAGCTTGAGAATTTCCTTGAGGTGGGTATGGGTTTCTTTGGGATTGATATTGATTGTTAGCACGAGGTTGGGATTGGTTGTTTCGGTTATAGCTTTGTTGTTGGTTTTGATTGGGAGGAGGGAAACCGGGTGGAGCAAGATAGTTGTTGGAACGATAACTTAGCAAGCTACGGTCTCCTTAAGGACGAGCTTGATAGCCTCCCATGGGATAAGTACCGTAAGCCGCGTCAACGTTTTCAGAAAAATTGCCTTAAGTGGAAGGACAATCATTGTAGGAATGAGTTCCACCACATATGTCACAAGAAATAGCAACGAATTTAGCTTGTTGAAAGTGGTTTGTGGCCATGGTCATGAAATTCTTGTTCATCTCAGCGAGTTGTCGAGAAATTTCAGTCATCTCAGGATTGGAAGTAGTAGAAGAAACATTGACTCTCGAGTTAGATCTTGAGGATGCGGATGAATCCCAATTCTTGTGGTGAGTAGTCATGTTTTCAATCAACTCTCGACACTCCTCGGGTCTCCTTTTCATAAAAGTACCACCGGCGGCGGCGTTGATCGTGTCACGATCACGAAAAGTGAGACCATTGTAGAAAGTATCAATGAGAGTGACGGGGAGCATGTTGTGATTTGGACAACGGTTGATCAAATCATTGTATCGTTCCCAAGCATCAAAGAGCGATTCATCATTGTCTTGCATGAATCCACTAATTTGGTTACGAAGGCTCGTGACCATGGATGGTGGGAAGTAGCGCGACAAAAAGCGTTGAGTCATGTCGTCCCAAGTATGAATAGAGTTCTTTGGGAGACGGTCAAACCATTTTTCGGCATGGTGAGAAAGCGAGTGGGGAAAGATTTGAAGGCGAAGGTCATCCATAGAAACACCGGGGGACTTCATGCTTTGGGTGATGGTAATGAATTTTTCGAGGTGTTTGTTGGCATCATCATCCGGAATTCCGCGAAATGGGTTAGTTTGCACTTGTTGGATCATGTGATGCTTCAACGAAAACTCCTGAGCCGTGACATGCATTGGCGCAATCGGGCCTCCACGTCCGTTCATCGTAGGTTGGCATAGCTCCTCCATGGTTCGTAGGTCGGGTATGGGTGGATTATTCATGTTTTAATGGGGTGGATTATTATTGTTGTTGTTTGGGAGGGGTGGATTATTATTGTTGTTGTTGTGTACACCGGCCATGTCTAAATCTTCGAGAGTCTCGGGCTCTGAATAAGACGTTGATCGAGTACGCATACACTAAAAAGAAAATGCAAGAGAAAATATTTTTGGTTTTTATATGTTTTTTTAATGTTTTTGTATTTTTGAAAATTTTATATTTTTATGGGTTTTTTTGAAAATTTTTGTGCTTGAAAATAACGTTCCCGAAAGAACGGATCCCAAAATCCAATTTTTCTCACAAAAAACCGTTGATCCTTACGAAAAGAGCCGGCAGCGGCGCCATTTTAATAACTGAACTTTTTGCTTGGTTAATAAAAGGGGTTTGCTTGCAAGATCTTTCTTTGCGTTGCTCGTACCCAATTGATATATGTCGTTGTTTCGTTCTCGGTATCTTCTCGAATCGATCACGGTCAAAAGTGGAATCGTTGTAATTGGTGACTAAAAAGGGGGAGCTTTGGTCTAAATCTACTAAAATGATAAGTGCTAGAAGTAATAAAATTAAACTAAAGATAATAACTGAGAATAAAGCTAGAATTTAGATGAAACAGTAAGTACCTCAACATGGAGAAAACAACTTATTCGGAGTATCTCTTCTCATGCAGAATAAAACTGGAAAACTCTATTCGGAATGTCTGCTCTACTCGGAATATCAAGCTATGCGGAATAACAGGGTTTGCCTTATGCTAAATAATGAGGTTATGCGGAATAATGTCCCTTACTCTGAATGTTTGTGCGGAATAATGGCCCCTACTCGGAATATTCGGGTACCCGGAATAAATGTTCCTATGCGGAATGTTTGTGAGAGAAACCCTATGCGGAATGTTTTGATAAGAACCATATGCGGAATATTCGGGTATTCCGAATAATTAACAAAATCACAAACTCTATCCGGAATATTTGAAAGAAACACTATGCGGAATAAAGTTCCTATGCGGAAAAATGGCTATGAGGAATGATTGGTTATTCCGAATAGACAATGAAATCACTACTCTACCTGGAATAACTTGATATTCCGAATAACCAAGAAATTAAGCTCTACTCGGAATAATTGGTTATTCCGAATAACCAAGATAAATACAACCTTGATCCGGAATAATGAAAATTCCAAATCAACAGCAGAATCACAGACCCCTATTTGGAATCTGGGTGAACACAGTAAAATAATGCGAAGAACAGGGGATTCAGAAACACGAATTTAACACAAATTTCCACCAAGTTTTTAATCAAAACTTAAACCAATTTCACCACTAATCATTTACCTAAGGTAAACATCAATCCAAAACAACAAAAATACAAAACCCACTTACTTTTTTATGATCAAACCAATAAAATAAAACTTAAGAACTTTGAATCATAAAGAGATGAAGAACAAGATGATGGAAAAATTAAAAGTAAACTTGTATTAATGATTTAGGATTCAACAAACAAAATGAAAAGATTAAACTTACAAGATTCAAGAAGAAATCAAAGAAAAATGAAAACCACTCCTTAAGGGAGATGGTTCTTCCTACGAACTAGGAAAAGTGTAACAGAAAAAGACTAGTAGAAATTTGTGAATGGGAGGAGTATTTATAGGCTTCTCCCTTTGGTTGGTGAGTGGGCTTTCTCCTTTTCTTTTTGTCTTCTCGTCTTTTTAGAAAAGTTGACGTTTTCGATTTCGATTCGGGATTTGTCGACGAATAAATTCAACTCGTCTTTTAATTTCTTCATTTAATAGACTTGAGTTTCTTCGACATAGGTAAATCTTCCATCTTTGGTCCTTTTCTTCGATAAATCTTCGAATAGGCCCATTGACTTCAAATCTTTTGCATCTCTTGGACTATAGACTTCGTCCTTTCGTCTTCTTCCTCGATAAAACCCATGCAATCCCATGTTTTCTTCAATATTTATCCGGTTGGCTCTGAAAACACAACAAACACACAAACCACACATAATTCCAAACAAATGACATTAAATACGCGTTTTGGTCTTGTTTTAGCAAGGAATAAGTGGTAAAAGGATGGGTGTTTTCACACCTATCATCTCTTAAAACTGCTTCTCGGGATATCAAAAAGTTCATATCTTGGCATAACTCGCTTCACGATTTGAGACCTTTCTCGGGCCGATATTTGGCATGTACTTCATACTTCATATCTTCGAGAGACGTTCTTGAGATAATGGTCTTCTCTTCGTTAATAGAGTTTCTTCACTTGGAGACTTTTGAGGGGTACTCCAACTTTTTTGACCATGAATTCATGATTATTTCTTCAATCGCTAATTGGGATTTTGAGATACAACGATCCGCCTCCTTTTCGGACTTGGATCTATTTATCCTCATACCTTCTTAGGGTCTTTTCGGATAGACTTCTCCATGATCTTTATGGGAGTTGATTGCTTTTCGTCGTGAGTCTTGATCCTTCATATTGATTTTGGGAATAATGCTTTTCACATCACCTTGGATCTTTAGCAATAAGATTGAATCCTCATGCCTTGTTAGGGCCTTTTCGGACTCGCCAATCTTCGCGCCCCGTTTCATAAGTTATGCCTTGGCTATGAACTCTTATCATTACCGAGCAACTTTTAAATGATCTTGTGCTAGAAGCTAAGTAAATTTTCAAATCGTAAGACCTTAATTATTGCAGATAAATTATTAGCAAGTGATGGGAGAATAGGCAAATAATTACACCAAGTGAGCTTGTGCAAGAATACCGACTTATAATTGACTCTATCATTTCTCGTTCTCCACAATTTAAAATCTCAAGTAATGAGACTCGTGGATGCTTAGCCTAATAAACCAATTAAGGTCTACATGGTTAAGGATACTTGCTAGAATAAACTTGGATAAGTCTATTCGGGTTGAGTCAAAATAATCGCAACGGGCCTAATATGTCAAAGATTTCAAAACTAGCTACACCACTTTATTAATTTTTTGACTTTATTGCGGGATATATACATATGAAAGCAACGATAAAATTTAAAAATTACAACTAAATGGCCAAAGTTAATTAAAAATTTGAAAAAGGCTAAAAATGTTGATTTTCCGGTTAAATGAAGGCATTTTCATGGAAAAGTTCACTTAAAACTTCGATAGAAGTCTCCCCTACACTTAAGATAAACATTTTCCTGAATGTTTAAGCATGTGGGAAAAATCTCCCCTACACTTATGACATTGTGCACGTTGGTTAAATCAAGCTAAGGAAGAGACGACTAAAGTGATCAATTTCAAATGTGAGTATGAAGAAAATTGAATCACGATAGTTGAGAGATAGAACCGGATTTCGGATAACACGGGAGCACGGTTCTTCAAAGGTTCCAAAAGTGCATTCATCCCTGTAATCACATCACCACACAAACACAAACAACCTATAGAGGTCCCCCTACACTTAGGAGGTTAAAACAGAAAAGGATAGATACTCGGGCTGCCTCCTGAGGAGCGCTTGTTTTTGATAACCGAGTCACGAGCCTGACTCGACCCAAAATTAGTTCATGGGAAACGTGGTGAGGGATAGAATCATCTCATGAGAGATGTCCTCACCAAAGTACAACTTCACTCGTTGGCCATTCACCTTAAAATTAGGTCCATTAGGTTGAGCGAGCTCGAGAGTACCATATGGAAAATTTTGGGCAATGGTGAATGGGCCGGACCAACGAGATTTCAGCTTGCCCGAAAAGATTTTCAACCGAGAGTTAAAGAGTAACACTTTGTCTCCAACTTGGAACTCTCGGTTTTTAATCTTAGAGTCGTGAATGAGCTTAGTCCTTTCCTTATAGATCAAAGAATTTTCATAAGCCTCATTCCGAAGTTCATTCAGCTCATTGAGTTGGATCTTGCGTAGGTCACCGGCTTTGTTGATATCGAAATTAGCCCACTTCAAGGCCCAGTAAGCCTTGTGCTCCAACTCAATGGGGAGGTGGCATGCTTTCCCGTACACGAGACGATATGATGTACAACCAATCGGAGTCTTGTATGAGGTACGAAAAGCCCACAAAGCATCATCAAGTTTATCGGCCCATGAGGCACGATGCTCTCCCACGGTTCGTTCAAGAATTCGCTTTAATCCTCGGTTAGAGATTTCAGCCTGGCCATTAGTTTGTGGGTGGTAGGCGCTGGAAAGACGATGATTTACACCATACTTAGCCATGACTCTTGCGAATTGGTCATTGCAAAAATGAGTCCCGCGATCACTAATAATGGCACGAGGCACACCGAATCTAGCGAATAGCGATTTCAAAAAGTTACAAACCACCCTTGCGTC
This sequence comes from Glebionis coronaria, assembly GCA_025667525.1. Lineage (NCBI taxonomy): Eukaryota > Viridiplantae > Streptophyta > Magnoliopsida > Asterales > Asteraceae > Glebionis > Glebionis coronaria. Next base: position 394,113,646 of record CM046882.1, read on the forward strand.
ATTAGTGGGTAAAGATTTGGCTTCCACCCATTTAGAAACGTAGTCAACGGCTACAAGAATGTATTTGTTACCTTTAGATGAAGGGAATGGCCCCATAAAGTCGATACCCCATACATCAAAGATTTCACATTCTTGTATGAAATTTTGAGGCATCTCATCTTTGTGTGTGATCTTGCCTTGTTTTTGGCAAGCATCACAATGTTTAACCATCTCGTGAGCATCACGGTAAATGGTGGGCCAATAAAATCCCGAGTCAAACACTTTTTTGGCGGTGTAGTTGGGACCAAAGTGACCACCGGTGGGTCCTTTGTGGCAAGCCTCGAGAATGTCTAAAGCTGCCGGTCCATCAACACATCGGCGAATAATCAAATCAGCACAATGTTTGAATAGATACGGGTCATCCCAAAAGTAAGTCTTATTATCTTTGAAGAACTTTTTCTTTTGTTGGGATGTTAACCCGTCGATGAGAATTCCACCCGCCAAGTAGTTTGCAATGTCCGCAAACCACGGGCTTCATCATTACTCGAGTTGATAGACATTAAGGTCTCCAGGGGAAAAGAGTCATTGATCTCTTTGTTCGGATGATCCCCTTGATAAGGATCCTCAAGTCTGCTGAGATGATCCGCGGCTAGGTTTTCAGCTCCCTTCTTATCACGAATTTCGATTTTAAATTCTTGAAGTAGCAAAACCCAGCGAAGAAGTCTTGGTTTGGAATCTTGTTTAGTTAACAAGTACTTCAACGCGGAATGATCGGTATAAACGATTGTGGTGGAAAGGACAAGATAGGGGCGGAAATTTTCAAAGGCATAGACAACAGCTAAAAGCTCTTTTTCGGTTGTCATGTAATGCAATTGATCCCCCGTCATTGTCTTGCTAGCGTAATGGATTGGTTGGAAGTGTTTATTCACTCTTTGGCCTAAAACCGCTCCAATAGCAAAGTCGCTAGCATCGCACATCAACTCAAAGGGAAGCTCCCAATTAGGGGTAACCAGGACCGGTGCCTTAGTTAGCTTATCCTTAAGAAGGTTGAAGGCTTCAATACACTCAATGGAAAAGATAAAAGGAGTATCTTTTTCCAAGAGGTGGGTCATCGGGCGAGCGATTTTAGAAAAATCTTTGATGAATCGACAGTAGAAGCCCGCATGACCCAGGAAACTTCTCACACCCTTCACGGTTGAAGGTGGAGGCAACTTAGCGATAACATCGACTTTAGCACGGTCCACTTCAAGACCGGCTTTGGATCTTGTGTCCTAGCACGATGCCCTCTTTTACCATGAAATGGCATTTTTCCCAATTAAGAACAAGGCGAGTGTCTTCACACCGCTTAAGCATACGTTCTAAATTGGCAAGGCAAGCAGAGAAAGAATCGCCATAAACCGAGAAATCATCCATGAAGACTTCCATAGTTTCTTCAACCATGTCATGGAAGATAGCCATCATACACCTTTGGAGCGTCCCAGGAGCATTGCATAAACCGAAAGGCATGCGTTTGTAAGCAAATGTTCCGTAGGGACAAGTGAATGTGGTCTTTTCTTGGTCTTTGGGATCGATGGGAATTTGAAAATACTCGGAGAAACCGTCTAAGAAGCAGTAATAGTCATTACCCGCTAGACGCTCGAGCATTTGATCTATGAAAGGAAGAGGAAAATGATCTTTTCTCGTGGCATCATTGAGCTTGCGATAGTCGATACAAACTCTCCACCCAGTAACGAGACGAGTGGGAATCAACTCGTTGTGTTCATTGGGAACAACGGTTATTCCGCCTTTCTTGGGCACACAATGGACGGGACTTACCCATGGCGAATCCGAAATAAGGTAAATCAAGCCGGCATCAAGAAGTTTGATAACCTCTTGTTTGATGACGTCATGAATGCGAGGATTAACCCTTCTTTGGCTCTGGATTTCTGGTTTAAAGTCATCTTCCATGAGAATCTTGTGGGTACAAAAGTTCGGATCAATTCCGCGGATATCGGAAATTTTCCAAGCAATTGCCTTCTTAGGATCTTTAAGCACGGCGATGAGGCGAGATTTCTCTTCTTCTTTCAAGTCCTTCGCGATGATGACGGGCAACTTCTTCTTTTCGTCAAGGAACACGTACTCGAGATGGGGCGGCAACTCCTTAAGTTCTAAATCTGGAGGATTTTCGATGGGAGGCGTATTCAAAGTCGGTTCATCGATAGCAGTAGCCTTGGGAGATGGTGGAGAAATATGGTCCTCTTTGAGAAGTTTCTCAATGACACGAATGTCTTCATCCCAATCGGTGGGAGAATCGTCATTTTCTAAGTTCACATCTCCCATGGTGGCTTCAAAATCTTTCCAAAGGAAATCACTTTCTCCAAATAGAGTTAGTGATGAATCGATAGAGGAAACGGTCTCAACATTGGGAAGAGAGGTAGGAACACTTTTACAAGCATCTTTGAAGTGTTCTTCAAAAGCCTCATCAAGAACGTCGATACAATTAACACTCTCGTATGAATAAGGTTGTTTAGAAAGCTTTCCCATGTTGAAGACGATTTTATCGTGACCCACTCTCATGATAAGCTCACCCGCTTCAACATTGATGAGAGTGCGACAGGTCCTCAAGAATGAACGTCCAACGATTAATGGCACACGAGGGTCCATATCGTAGTCGACGACGACGAAATCGGCAGGAAAAGTGAATTTGTCGACTCCTACAAAAACGTCTTCGGCTATCCCCACTGGATAAGCAACCGTACGGTTAGCTAATTCCAAAGTCATTTTGGTGAGGACTAGCTCAGGGAGAGATAATTGCTTCCAAACACTTAAAGGCATTAAGTTAATACTGGCACCTAGATCGGCTAGGGCCATGCAATTCTCTACTCCCGGGAAGTTGCAAGGGATTAAGATGTGACCCGGATCACCAAGTTTAATTGGCAATTTCCTTAAGAGCACTGCAGAGCAATTCTCATTAAGTTGGGTGTCAGCAATATCAAGAAGCTTCTCCTTGTCGCTAAGAAGATCTTTGAACATTTTCGCGTATTTAGGCATGTGAGCGAGAGCCTCAGCGAAGGAGATGTTGAAATTCAATTGTTTAAACATTTTGAGAAAGTTCGAAACCTGAATATCGTCCTTGCTTTTGAGCTTCTCTTTCCTCAACCTTGAGGGATAAGGTATATCGGAAGAAGAGGAAGGCGTTGGAATAGTAGGATCACTCACATCCTTGGGTGGAGGAGGGGTAGAAGTAAGAGGTGGAGGAATTGGGGAAATAGAAGGTTGAGGAATAGGAGCAGGTGACTCGTTTTCCTTAGTCACAATCACCGGTGGAGGTATAGGAAGCTCGGGTTCCTTGGTACCTTTGCCACTACGAGTGGTGATTGCTTTCATCTCCCCTCTTGGATTCGCAACGGTGTTACTCGGAAGAGTACCCGAAGAAGAGGATTGATTACCTTGGAAGAAACTAGCCATCATGTTCCTTAAGTCATTCGTTTGACTTGCCAAAGTGTTTCTCATATCAGCTCGAAGATCGTTCCCTTGTTTCACCATGTCTGCTTTCAAGTTGAGGACTTCCCGCTGGAGATTGTCCACGATCACATCATTAGTCCTCATGTAGGTTCCAATATCTTGGTGTAATGCGGTGGGTTGGTTGGGAGGAGCATTGTAGGCGGGTGGTTGATAAGCAGGTTGTTGGTAAACTTGGTTGTTTCTTTGAGGTGGATATGGTTGTCTTTGAGGTGGTTGGTATGGTGCACGAGGTTGTTGTTGAGGAGGGCGATTGAGGTTTTGTTGTTGGTTTGGGTTGTTAGGAGGAAAACCGGGCGGGGAAAGAAAGTTGTTTGAGCGGTAGCTAAGCAAGTTGCGGTCTCCTTGAGGACGAGCTTGATAAGCGGCCGGAGGATAGGTACCGTATGTTGCATTAACATTCTCAGAAGAATAGTCTTGGGTGGTGGTACAAGTGGTGTAAGAGTGAGGACCCACGCATATTTCACATGGTTGGCTAACAGCATTGACTTGAGCGTCTTGAACGTTTTTAGCGTTGATGCTGTTGGTATTGCTAGCGGTTTGGGTAGCAAGCGATTCAAGAAGCGACATAATTTTGTCAAGTCTCTTGTCGTTGTCACTAGTACTAGCACTAGCGGCATTGGTCCAAACACTCTTGGTTTGCACATGAGACTTATTTTCAATAATAACTCAAGCAGCATTAGAAGTCTTAACCAAAATATTACCCCCCGAGGCACTGTTTAGTGAATCTTGGTCATTCATGCTTAAACCATTATAAAAAGTATTAATTTGGTGCACTTTGGTAAAACCATGTTGTGGGCACCTTCTTAAAAGGTCTTTAAAACGGTCCCAAGATTCACTAAAAGACTCATCGTACTTTTGTTCAAAATTAATAATTTCATTCCGCAAAGCGGTAGTACGAGAGGGTGGGAAAAAGTAGTTTATGAACTTGGTCTCCAAATCCGTCCACGTCATAATACTTTGTGGCAGTTCCTTTGCAAGCCAATGACGGGCTTGTCCCTCTAAAGAAAAGGGAAAAAGTTGTAAACGGATTACCTCTTGTGGAACACCATTGAATTTGACCGTATTCGTGAGTTGCAGGAATCTTTTGATGTGGTCATGAGGATCATCAATGGTACGCCCTAAGAATGGTTGAGCAGAGACCATCTGGATAAATCCGGATTTGAGCTCAAAGTTGTTGGCTGCAATCGCGGGTATGACAATTGGATCATTGTTGCCGTCTACATGTGCTTGCAATAGTTCAATCATTGGGCGATTGTCTGGTAGAGGCTCATTGTTGTTGTTATTATTGTTGTTTTGAGGTGGGTTATTGTTGTTGTGTACACCGGCCATGTTTAAGTTATCGAGAGTCTCGGGCTCGAGATAAAATGTTAAGCGTGTACGCATGCACCTGCAAAAGAACTAACAAAGCAAACAAGACATATTTTTGGTTTTTATGATTTTTTAATTTTTAGGATTTTTTTGAAAATTTTTATGAAAAAGTTACGTTCACGGTGAACGGATCCCAAAATCCAAGTTCTCACAAAAAACAGTTAATCTTAACGAGAAGAGCCAGCAACGGCGCCATTTGATACTAGGGGTTTTGCTTGGGTTCAGATTAAGTCTCGGAATCTTCTCGAATTGATCACAGCTCAAAGTGGAATAGTTGTTCTTGGTGACAAATAGGGGGTTTGGTTTTCTATTCTACTAAAAGGTAAATGCGTGAAGTAACTAAAAGTAAACTAGAAGCAGTAAATCAATAAAAATAAAACTTGAATTAAAATTTAAATAAAACAGTAACAGTAAATACCCTTAAAAATGCTTGATTCGGAATGTAGCCTTTATTCGGAATAAATCAGACAAAACTCCTTCATGCGGAATAATACACTTATGCGGAATAAACTGTTGATGTGGAATAAGATGCTCATGCGGAATAAACTCGTTCGGAATAATAGCTCATGCGGAATAATAATCTCATGCGGAATAATAATCTCATGCGGAATAAGATGCTCATGCGGAATAAACTCATTCGGAATAATAGCTCATGCGGAATAATAATCTCATGCGGAATAACAGGCTCATGCGGAATATTAGGTTCATCTGGGATAAAAGGGTTGATGCGGAATAATGAATTGATCTGGAATAATAGGTTATTCCGGATGAAAGGTTTGACTCGGAATAATGGTTATTCCGAATAAACAAGGTTGATCCAGAATATTAGATATTCCGGATGACAAGGAATAAAAATGCTGATCCGGAATAATACTTTGATTCGGAATCTGGGGAAACGAAGAACAGTAACGAAACAGGGAAATACGATTTGATCAAAGCAAGCCAAATTTAACCAAAAGATTTAAACCAAACTAAACACTAATTCTTTACTGACCATAAACATCAAATCCCAACAATAAAAACACAACACCCAATAACTTTTGAAGATCAAACTCAACCAAATAAGAACTTTAAGCTTTAAATAAAAAAGATGAAGATGAACAAGATTAATGGAAGGATTAAATTGATAGATTAATGTAGAGTAAACAAAAGGAAAGATTAAACACTTACAAAATCAAATATTCAACAAGAATGAAAAATCACCAACACCTTAATGGTGTTGGCTTCCTACGAAAGAAAAGAAAGAAACTGGGAAATGAAAAACTAGCTCAAAAAGTGTGAGGGTGAGTCCTATTTATAGGCTAGTGGTTGGTTGGTGAAGTGGGCTTTCTCCCTTTCTTCTTGTCTTCTCGTCTTTTCAGAAAAGTCGACATTTTCGATTCTGATTCGGGATTTGTCGACGATTAAATTCAACTCGTCTTTTAATTTCTTCGTTTAATAGTCTTGAGTTCTTTTGACATATGTAAATCTTCCATCTTTGGTCCTTTTCTTCGATAAATCTTCAAATAGGCCCATTGACTTCAAATCTTTTGCATCTCTTGGACAATAGAATTCGTCTTGAGTCTTTTTCTTCGATAAAACCCGTGCAATCCCATGTTTTCTCCATTATCCATCCTGATATGAGCTAAAACTCATATCAATTTATCAACAAATAACCCTAAAACATGAAGCAAAATACCAAATTATCTTGTAAAAACAGTATTATGTGGTATGTTTGTGTTTGTATACACTTGTGTAGGTAAAAGGATGCATTTCCAAGCAAACAAGGAATAATCAAGCTTAATTTGATGAAAAAGACAAAGAAAGATCAAAAGTGAGAAGACTTTGAAGTGCAAGGACCTATCTTGACAATCTGCCAAAGATGAAGGACCAAAGTGTAAATATTGTAAAAGTCAAGATCATAGTCAAATTTGGTCAACATTCAAGTCAACTCAGTCAAAGGATCATTTTTGCTCAAGGATGAAGTTTGAAGGACTAAAAATACCAAAGAAATGAAGCTGCTAGCCTTTAAATGCAATCTGTCAAAGTCAAGGGGTGATTTTTGCCATTTATGGAAAGATAATACAAGTGAATCCATGTGATAAGCTGTGGACCAATGAGAAGGCAAGAAAACATGACTTTGGATCGCCACATCACCACATTTAATATCCACTACCGCCGCCATCATTTAATGACAAATCCCAACAGTGCAATCCGTGTGCACTAATTTCAACCAATCAAAGCTTGACACGTGGCATCTTCAAAACGAACAAATATTTCCAGGACGAATTTGGAGCTAGAGGCAATTTCATGAAAAGATATAAACATCAAAATTGCTCAAAATTACAAGACGAATCCATTGGTCAAAACTAATCAACTTGAAATCAACTCTACAAAGAACCCCCAATGTGAGTTCATACCTGCAAAATCAATTAAGCAGAATTTGGACACGTGGAGACCTGGGATTGGTTCCAACACGTCACCAACCCCAACTGATCTTCTTCTCAAGTCTATAAATAGTGTGCTTAGTTCATACCTGCAAAATCAATTAAGCATAATTTGGACACGTGGAGACCTGGGATTGGTTCCAACACGTCACCAACCCCAACTGATCTTCTTCTCAAGTCTATAAATAGTGTGCTTAGGCTTCTTCTAGAAGTGTAGTTGTAAGTGTGAAAACACACACATTTACTTTTCCTTTCATCATTTTCAGTTTTTAGCTAAACTACTCAAGAGTTTGACACACTCTTGAGTTAGTTAGTTAGTAAGTAACCTCTTAACAGCCTTGTAACCAATTCTTCATTAATAAAATTCAAATTCTACTTTCTCGCCAAATCTTCTTATCATCCTTACTGTTCATCTCATAATCCCATTGTTACTCTTGTTGCTGAATTGAGTTTGTTATGATCATTCCTTGATCATAACTGACTTTGAGTGAAGATAGTAGCTGTTTGATTGATTTCAGTCCAAGTTCATAGCATATGTGATGAATTCAGGCCATTTTGATGATTCTTGTTGATGTGTAGCTGTTTTGTTGATTGTAGATAGTTGAATCTAGTGCTAAGGTGGTGGTTAGCACTAGACTAGAGAGTTCAGCACTCCTCTACTGCTCAAAGGATACTTCACAAGGTGGAAAAGCTTCTTGTTTTGGTTCCACTTAATGGTCAATATGCATGCTTCATTCCTAGCTTAAATCTTTGTTGAATGCATGATAAAACCTTGATGAGACTGCTTTTATATATAGTCTCATCGTCCAAATTGGGCTTAAAATGCATTAAATATCATCAAAATACCCAAATATATGCTTGTGTTTGTTGCTTGTGTATTTTAGGTACGGATATTGAGAAAATGACAAAAGATCACAAGAATCAATCAAAAACGAACACGGGAAACGAAGTCGCACGATGAACCAAGCCCTAATGAAGAATTTTCCAAAGAAAACCCTTGAAGATTTGAAGAATTATGAAGATTGGTCCTCCAAGTTTGAAGAATTGACACTTTATACCCTTGTATCTTCTTAATTACAAGTTTGGTCCCTAAAGTTTGTCAAAATTACAAAAAGGACCCTTAACTTTGAAGAATTGGCAAATTTAGTCCCTCAACAAAACTAAATTGTCAATAATGGTCCTCCAAAAAGTCAAACAAACAAGTCAAAGCCTTAAAGTATGAAGACATGTCAAAAACAGCCCTTGAATATTGAAGAATTTACATGTTTGGTCCTTGTTTCAAGCTTATAAAATCCTTGTGCCAAATTTGACAAGTACTCCATACTTATTATAAAGGGAAAACAAAGTTTTGACTAATATTTACAAAGTGAAGAAAAAGGAAAACATTGGGGGGTATTCTTGGGAGACAAACAAACTCCACCAGCCAACCAATACACGACACCTCATCATACACCCACCCAAACCCATTTACCCGTATCTCAACCCACCATTTAAACCAAATACGTTTAATAAAACGTGTTTTCCCTTTTAACACATCTTAACCTAAACTAAATAAATCAAAACACGCACCTTTTTCCTATAAGCCCTAATTTTTTCCCCAAATTAAAATTCATGAATTAAGACCTGGTCTATTCCAGATCAGTGATTAATCATGGATTAACCCAAACCCCACTTTTAATCTCCCATCACACTCACTCCCTGGTCCCCAAAATCCCACCCATTGGCAAAAAGACAAAGAAGCACCAGAGAATCAACGATTCATAGGGGTTTCGTGTCCTCCAAACGGAATCCAACGTCCAAGATGGATGCATCCCAGCCTGTCTATCACAAAAATCCAAACGATTTGCACATGGCTTCAAGATTTATTCAAAAGATGGAATCAAAATCAGCATATCCGCATCTTCATCAAGGGTAATATTGGAAACTCATTAGAATAGGGTTTTCTTTTGTTTTCATTTCTAGAACAATCCGAGGGGCTTATAAAATGAGGACCGACCTGTGGTGCCCATTTTTCCCTTGTCTCGGATTTTTGTAAAAAACCTCTTTTATGAATGAAAGTTTGAAGTTTTTCTAAATTCATCCGAGTTCCATTTAATTTAATGTTTATGATTTGTGTTAACGTTTTTTTTGTGTTAAGGTTTCTTGTTTGAGTTAATCAGTAAGTGGATTGAAGTGAATCAAAGTTTTTTTTTGTTTAAATTTATTATCAGTTTTCAAGTATTAAGTATCTAAAGTGGTTCGAAAAGATTTAAAAAAAAAAAAAAAAAACACGTTGGGTGTGTTTATCTATCTTGAAAACTTACTGAATCAAGACCATAGGTCTTGATTCTTGGATTTCTTTTGTGTGTTTGTTATTGCTTTTACAGGACTGGAAGCTTGTGCTTGTTTCGCTAGCACATAAGCTCGAACAATCGGGGGTACGGATGTGTGTCCCTGAGGTTTGCACTTTGTTCTCGCTCTTGCATTATTTTTTATACTTTTGTTTTCTTGTTCTTGTGTATTTGATGACTGCTTAGTTTGCTGGTTTTATGAGATTGATTTTATATTGAATAAATTTCCTGAGTTTGGTTAAGTAGTATAATCAGTAAGTTTACTTAGGTTTTGTTATTTTAGTTTAATCTGTTTAAACTTGGTAATAAAATATGTCAACTTAGGATTTTATGATAGTTTGTTTGCATTTGTTTGTTCTTAGTTAAAGTTGTCTTGGTTATATTCCGTGTTTGTAACTCAGTCTTGGTTTTGAACTAACCATTGTAATTTGAGAAGTCTGCTATTTGGAGTGTAACTGGTTTAGTTAGTTTATGCAAGATTTGAATCTAGGATGCATGTTTTGCTTGCGATTATAGGTGGTTATTGTGCTAGAAGTTAGTTAGTGTGCTTATCTAGGTGTGCCTGCATAGTATAAGCTTTGTATTTGTCTGCATATGCTGCTAACTTGATCATATATAGTTGCCTGCTGAATTGGTTAGATTTGCATTAGGTTCGATTACTTTTTTGTGCTTACTGTTTCTGAACATCAGTCCGTAAGATATTAAGTTTGTTTAGTTGCTTATTATTGCATGATTCACTAGTTAAGTGTTGATTTGGTTTGTATTTGTATAAGTGCTTGCAACCTGTTTGCTTCCTGATTATTTGCTTGTGCATCAGTCATTTTGTGTCGTGTTTGTTTCTTGTGCTTTCTGCTTGCTTGATACACCCCCACAAGCCAACTGCAAGTGGGGGTTTTGACTGTCCATAAAGAACACAACAAAAAAACAGATAACAAGGAAAAAAAGGGATTCCATGTCTGGGCTTGTTTGATTCAAATTAGGGTGATTCTAGCTTAAAATTAGACTAGTGTTGGTGTTTTGGTAAGTAGTAGTGGCTGTGTAACAAGTGGGGTAAAAAGAAAAATAAAAAAAAATATTTGAAAAATTTTGGCGTGGCCAGGACTCGAACCTGCGCCACCACTGCCAAAGCACACACACACTACCGCTCGCCCTTGGGACTTTTACTGATAAAGTCTCAAGGCAAAACCTATCTAACACCTTTTCAGTTTGGGCTTATTTATTTAAGTCGTGGCTTAACAAGCTCATAGGAGCTTATTAGTTAATCAATTTTGTCCATTTTCATTTGTCTATTGTTAGTTAGTTAACTTAGGATTTTTCTGGCCCAAGTTTGAATTTTGAACTTTCTTCATTTATTTTTAATTAATTTTTAATCACCCGTTTTTTATAAAATAGATTAAAAATAGTCAAATTAGTTTTAAAAATTTTCAAAAGTCATTTTTAGGTTTTGATTAATAGGTTTTAGGTTTACAATCCAAAAAGTTTTCAAAAAGTCTAATCTTTAATTTTATTTTATTTTAGGGTTTTTTTAACAAATTTAAAATTTAATATAAAATTAATAAATAGGTTTTAGAAACTTTTAATTACATTTTTGTTTTAGTTACATTATTTAAGATTTTAGGTAATTTTTTAGAATTTTTTAATAAAATTTTTATTTTTTTTGAATATTTTAATATTATTTTATTATAAAAAATTAAAGTTTGATTTTTTAGTTTTTACATTTTTCTTAGGTTAAGGACTAAATTAGGAGTTTTGACACTTTCCAATTATTTTTAGGACTTTTCAATTATTTTCTAGAATTAATTTAAGAATTAATTGATTTTAATAGTTTTTAAGTGTTTAAAAATAGTTTAATTTGGTTTTAAAATTTTTAAAAATAGTTTTTAGCTTAATTAGGATATTTTGAGGTTTACAAACTATTAGATCTTGTTTAGGGCTTTTTAATAATTAATTGTGATTTTTAGGGCTTTAATTAGCATTAAAAAGTCATTATTGAATTAATTAAAAGGTTTTAGCAAGTTTGGATTTTTTGTAAACTCTTAGAATATTATTGGGGATTTTTAGAAATTTTTAGGAATTTTTAGGTTAAAATATTTATTTTTGTACTATTTACGTGTTCGCCTTTTTCGTCGTAGTTTAATTCGTTTTAGTAACCGTCTTTCTCTTCTAATCCCATTTCTTTCTCAATCATATAATCACAAATCAATATCAATTCAACACACAACGCACTTGCCTCCTTGGGAAACGAACTTGTTTGGTCATTAGTGCTCGGTTTTCCTAAACCGACACTTAACGCTTACCACTACTTTGCCTCTCTTTTCCTAAAGGGTTGCAAAAGAACTACATCAATTTTGGCGCCGCTGCCGGGGAGGCGTGTTGTGTTTTGATTGAACAATTGTTGTTTTTATATATAGCCATAAAAGTAATTGTATTAGTAGCACTCTACTAATACGTATTATCGGTTTTTCGTTTTTTTTAATACTATTACTATATTGTATACGTAGAACAATAAATTTACAAGTACTCCAAATACGTGAGAAATCACAACCTTGACTTGGGAGGTCATTACCCAATCATTGTATTCGAATCTCAAACCAAAGAAAAAGGCAAAAATAGATAAATACTTTCGTGAAGCTCGATTTGAGAAATACAAACTATAAGGTGGGTATAAGGCGGTTGTATTTCACGACCTAAAGGAAAAAGGCTCTTAAGTGCTTCGCGCCGCCTCGTTTCCTCCGCTTGCTTGTGCGTATTTTGATTTTGAAATCTAATCGAGGGTTTTGCCGCCCAAAGTATTACTAAGTATCATATATATTTTCTTGGTTTCTATTGATTAAACCCTCTTGAACGATTTGGTGTTCCACCATCGTTCTAAAGTCATCGAAGGCGTTAACTTCACGTGATCGTTTTCATTCCTTGAGGCTTCTTTAATCGAGAGATTTGATTAAGGAGGAGATGTGTAGATTTGTGTCTACTAATATATTCCAAAAATCCAAAAAAAGTAAAAACAATCAAAAACAACAAAAAATTGAAAAAGTAAAAACACCAAAAAGAATCTTCTTTGCTCGCCTTCTCGTTGTACGTGACGTTTATGCAAACTCGCTCCAAAGCAAGACGTGCTCGTAAACGAAGAAACAAATCAATCACTCCTACTAGTGAGGAGTCTCCTATTGACGAACCCATTGTAGTGAAAGAAGCACCCATGGCTAATCGAACTATGATGGAGTTGCTTCAAGCACCCACCGAGGGTTATGGAGAAGCGATTGTGATTCCCGCTATCCTTGCGGAGAATTTTGAGGTTAAGACGGGTTTGTTGTCCATGATTCAAAACAACAAGTTTCGAGGTGACGAAAAGGACAACCCTCATAACCACATTCGCCAATTTAATCGTCTCACCGCCACATGCAAGTTTAAGGACGTCTCAAACGACTCGATTAAGATGATGCTTTTTCCGTATTCCTTAGCGGGGCCCGCAAAAATTTGGTTAGAGAAAGAGCCACCCAATTCTATATTGACGTGGAAGGATCTCGTTTCAAAATTCGTGAACCAATTTTTTCGGCCATCTAAGACTACGCACTTGAAAAACGAGATTTCAAAGTTTTCACAAGAGTATAATGAGAGTTTTTCAACGGCTTGGAATAGGTTTAAGGAAATGTTGCACGAATGTCCTCATCATGGTTTTTCCGACTTGCATCAAAGTGACACGTTTTACAATGGCTTGAACGATCATGAGCGTGATTATCTTAATGCCGCCGCGGGTGGTAATTTTTTGTGTAAGACGGTCGAGGAAGCATTGTTAATCATTGAGAATAGGTCTAAGGTCTATAGTCCTCGTAGCACGTCGAGTGTTCATAAGACTTCGTCTACACCTTCGCCTTCATTGTCACATACCATTGATGCTTGCCAAATCGAGGCTAATTTGGAGAACAAAATTTTTGATAAGTTGAAAGGATTGTTAATTGAGTTTAAAGTTGGTGAACAACCCACTCCCGCTACGATTAAAGCGGTTGAGGTTTCTTGTATGTATTGTGGTGGAGCTCACGATTATTCCGAGTGCATTACCAACGGTGGTAACACTTCGAGTGCCTTCGCGGCCGCGGGAACTTATAACCAAAACGGTCAAGTTCCTCGCACTAATCAATTGACTCCACCGGGTTTTCCACCAAATCAAAATGCTAACAATTATCGAAACAATCAAGTTGGTTACCAAAGCAATCAAAGGAACAATTTCAAGGGTAATAACAACTATGGGAATCAAGGAAGTAATAGCCAATTGCAAAATCAAAACCAAAACCGTTATTTTCAAAACATGAGTCAAGGTATTCAAAATGTTTACACTAAAGAACTTCCAATGGACTTTTTGAATTACGCTACGGCAAATGATAAGATTTTGGAAAACATTCAAGAGCAATTGGCTAGTCAAGCTAGGGACACGGCTAAAAACACCAAGGAGTTGGCTAATTTTGTGAAGGAAAATCTTAACATGAGAAATGAGTTGAAAAATGATTTTGCCAATCAAATTAGAGGTCAAAACAATAAGATTGAACAAAGTCATGCTAGGCTTAAACAAAGAATTGACCAAAAAGCCTCTAGTCAAGATTTGAAGTTTAATAGTCAAGATGCTAAGCTTAATGCCATTTTAGAAGCCGTCATGGGAAACAAAGCCTCTACTTCGAGTGGTCTACCTAGTAACACCGTTTCAAACCCGAAGGGAGAGATGAAAGTGATTACCACACGAAGTGGTAAGATACTTAAAGAACCGACTCCTCAACCAATTACTCCAACGGTGGAGGAAATTGAGGAAGAACCCGAGGTGGTGGTCGAAAAGGAGCATATCTCAAGCCCACAAAGTACCGCTCATGCCACACCTACGATCGACCCATTACCAACATTGGAACCCGAGATTCCAAAGGCTATGCCTATGCCCCAACCCACACCACCCTTGCCTTACCCATCGAGACTTAGGAAGGAGAAACGACAAGAGCGCGACAACTACCAATTTGAACTTTTTATGAAAATGTTTCGTGAGTTGCACCTTAATGTGAGTTTCGCCGATGCTTTGGTCATGATGCCTCGATTTGCCGCTAACTTTAAGAGTATGTTGAACAACAAGGAGAAATTGCACCAAATGTCTAGTTGTTCGTCGGTTTATCTTAATCGCATACCTCAAAAAGTCGGTGATCCCGGTAAATTTTTGATCCCTTGTGCCATTCAAGATATGGAAGAATGCTATGCCTTGGCCGATCTTGGTGCTAGCATTAACTTGATGCCACTTGCAATCTTCAAGTCGCTCAATCTTCCTAATCTTACTCCTTCACGAATGTCTATTGAGTTGGCCGACCATTCCACGATTCTCGCATGTGGTTTGGCGGAAGACGTTTTTGTGAAAGTGGGAAAGTTCTACTATCCCGTAGACTTTAACGTCGTTGATATCCCCACGGATCCTCAAGTTCCTCTTATTTTAGGTCGTTCATTTTTAGATACGTCTATGGCTTTAATTGATGTGCATGCTAGAAAGATCACCTTACGTTTCAACGACGAGGAACTTGTTATAAACGCAACTCAAAATTCTCAACTTTCTCATGTTTATTCCGTTGCTACCATAAACCTCGTTGATATGATCGACGTGGTTTGCGAGGAATTTTCACAAGAAGTTTTAGGGTTTGGTGATGAAGAAACTAGTGGCAATCCCACTATGTTAGATCCAATTCTTGATAATTCGACACCAACCTTCACTCCATTTGAAGGTGGTGGTTTTACGTTGGAAGAATGCAATGTTCCACGTACTTGTGACGAAGACCTCGACAACGATGAGGACTTCTCGATTATCAAGGATTTTCTTAACAATTTCCCATTTCCTCCACCCGAGGAGGTTATGAGTATCGAGCCCAAATCTTCACTTGAGGAACCACCTATCCTTGAGTTGAAAGATTTACCTCCTCACCTCGAATATGTCTATTTGGAGGAGGACGACAAGTTGCCGGTTATTATTGCGAAGGATCTTTCGAATGATGAAAAAACCGCACTTGTCGATGTTCTTAAGGATCACAAAGGGGCGATTGCGTGGAAGTTATCCGACATTAAGGGAATCGATCCCAAGTTTTGTACCCACAAAATCTTAATGGAGGAGGATTTCAAGCCCACAATCCAAAGTCAAAGGAGGGTGAACCCCAAAATTCACGACGTCATCAAAAAGGAGGTCCTTAAACTCCTTGACGCGGGAATGATTTACCCTATTTCCGATAGCCCTTGGGTGAGTCCTATTCATTGTGTCCCTAAAAAGGGAGGGATGACCGTTGTGCCAAACGATGCCAACGAGTTAATTCCCACTTGACTCGTGACCGGATGGAGAGTGTGCATTGACTATTGTAAGTTGAATGAAGCCACTCGAAAAGACCATTTTCCCTTGCCCTTCATGGACCAAATGTTGGAGCGTCTTGCGGGAAACGATTTCTATTGCTTTTTAGATGGTTTTTCCGGTTACTTCCAAATTCCCATCGACCCTCGTGATCAAGAAAAAACTACGTTTACGTGTCCATATGGAACGTTTGCCTATCGTAGAATGCCATTCGGACTTTGCAATGCACCGGGAACTTTTCAACGATGCATGATGGCTATTTTTCATGATATGATCGAGAAGACGATGGAAGTCTTCATGGATGACTTTTCCGTGTTTGGTGATTCTTTCACTTCGTGTTTGTCGAATCTAGAGAGAATGTTAAAACGTTGTGAGGAAACCAACCTTGTGCTCAATTGGGAAAAATGTCATTTTATGGTTAAGAGTGGAATCGTCTTAGGGCACAAGGTCTCGAAAGCGGGGATTGAGGTAGATCAAGCTAAGGTAGACGTCATCGCCAAATTACCTCATCCCAAAACCGTCAAGGGAGTTAGGAGTTTCCTAGGCCACGCGGGCTTTTATCGTCGATTCATCAAGGATTTTTCAAAGATTTCTCGACCCATTACACATCTTCTTGAAAAAGAGGCACGTTTTGTCTTTGACGAAGATTGTGTACGAGCCTTTGAAATCCTTAAGAGGAAACTTACCGAAGCTCCCATTCTTGTTGCTCCCAATTGGAACCTCCCCTTCGAACTTATGTGTGATGCAAGTGATTACGCTATAGGGGCCGTTTTGGGGCAACGTCATGATAAGCACTTCTTGCCTATTCACTATGCTAGCAAGACGATGACCGAGGCTCAACTTAAATATACTACAACGGAAAAGGAGTTCCTTGCCGTGGTGTATGCATTTGAGAAATTCCGACCTTACCTCGTCTTGACAAAATGCATAGTGTATACGGACCACTCGGCTATTAAGTATCTTATGGTAAAGCAAGATGCTAAGCCTAGATTACTTCTTTGGATTCTCCTCCTTCAAGAATTTGATCACAAAATCGTTGACAAAAAAGGAGCCGAGAATCTAGCGGCCGATCATCTCTCTCGTTTGGAAGATCCTCACCAAAGTGTTTACGAGCCCAAGGAAATAACCGAAACATTTCCGCTCGAGACACTTGGTGTAGTGAATTCTAAGCTTGATTCTTCCACCCCATGGTTTGCGGACTTTGCAAATTACCATACGGGTAACTTCATCATTAAGGGTATGACGACTCAACAAAAACGAAAATTCTTTCGTGACGTCAAGTTCTACTTTTGGAACGACCCTTACTTGTTTCGAACTTGTGCGGATCAAATCATCCGACGTTGTGTATTTGGCACTGAAGCTTCTAACATCCTTAGAGCTTGCCATGAGGGACCCACGGGTGGTCACCACGGTGCTAATCTCACGGCTAAAAAGGTGTTTGATGCCGGGTTCTTTTGGCCTACTATTTACCGAGATGCACAAATTCTTGTGAAGTCATGTGATGTAGGCCAACGACAAGGAAAAGCCTCACAAAAAGATGAAATGCCACAAAATATCATTCAAGTATGTGAGATCTTTAACGTTTGGGGTATAGACTTTATGGGGCCGTTCCCATCATCTCGTGGTAATAAGTATGTCCTTGTTGCGGTTGACTACCTTTCTATGTGGGTGGAGGCCAAGGCCTTGCCCACCAATGATGCTCGTGTGGTAGTCATGTTTTTGAAGCAATTGTTTTCTCGGTTTGGAACCCCTCGTGCTATCATAAGCGATCGTGGAACCCATTTTTGTAATGACCAATTTGAAAGGGTTCTAAGGAAATATGGGGTTACACATCGTCTTTCTACGGCTTATCACCCACAAACGAGTGGGCAAGTCGAGGTTTCAAACTGAGCTTTGAAGAGGATCTTGGAGAGATCCGTTGGGGAAAACTGACAATCATGGTCGGATAAGTTGAACGATGCTTTATGGGCCTTTAGGACCGCTCATAAGACACCCATTGGGTGCACTCCCTATAAGCTTGTGTATGGAAAGAATTGTCATTTGCCTATCGAATTAGAACACAAGGCTTATTGGGCCCTAAAGCATTGTAATGATGATATGGAGACCGCGGGAAAACACCAGAAAATGAAATTGAATGAATTAGATGAATTGAGGGATATTGCTTATGAAAATTCATTGATTTATAAAGAGAAAACTAAAAAGTTGCATGATTCTAAAATTAAAAACCGGGTTTTTAACATTGGGGATCAAGTTTTGCTTTTTAATTCAAGATTGAAAATCTTTTCCGGTAAGTTGAAATCCCGTTGGTCCGGTCCATTCACCGTGACTCAAGTATTTCCATATGGGACCATCGAGCTAGCTCAAGATGATGGTCCTAACTTCAAGGTGAATGGACATAGGTTGAAGCACTACTTTGGCGGGGAAGTTCCATCCTTGAACTACCTCGACCAAGTCACCTTCCCCAATGATAATTAGTATTGAGGGGATCGAGTCGAGCTCATGACTCGGTAATCAAAAACGAGGTGCCTCTTGGGGGAGTCCCATGCTTTTCCTATGTACATATTATCGCTTTCTAAAGTAGCTTACGTGTGGGGATTTGTGCCCTTCCAACCTTTGTTCCGTGGTTGTTTGTGAATTGTGGTTTTTAGATCATGATCTTCACGATGGAGCCTCTCGTGTTCGTTTTATGGGAGCACTCGATCGTTTGCTTTGGAGACATTTCTCAATATCCAAATGATATATCCTTATTTGTTCTAACCTTAGGTTTTTAGCACACTTCATAAACGGCTTTAAATTTAATGGTTACACCCTTTCCATGCTAGATTAGGCATTCGACTACGTCTCTAGTATGGGGGTGTTTGCACCCCTAGACTCGAAACATTGAGGACAATGTTTAACTTTAGTATGGGGGGTGAATAGATACTTGCCTTGCCAAACCTTCACGCTTTCCAAAGTTTATCGTTTTGTTTATCGTTTTTGTTGCAAAATAAGGCTAAAAATGGCCAAATTTTAATTTTTTTTTTTCATATTTCATAAGTGTTTGAAGATACGAATGTAGGTTTTCCGATGGCGAGAATAAGAGTAATTTTTGACTCGACCGTGCGTGTTGAGCACTTAGCTTGGATTCCTTAACTACACATTAGGCTAAGTCTCTTAAATGAGGACGAGAAATGATAGGGTTAATTATAAGTTACTATGCTAAACGTAGAGTACTCGTATTCTTTCAAAAACTCATGTGTTCTCGTTGTTTGCTTATTCTCCCTTCGCATGTAAATATTTTTTTGCTTAATAAATATTGACTTAGCGGTTTAGTTAGGATTGTTGGGTTTCTAGTCTTTTCTAGTAGCTTCCGTGTAATTAAATTGGGAAGACATTAAGGTATCGCCAGCGTCACGGTTTTGAAGTATTGGCACCCGAATAATCGAAAGCTTCACCCAATAATAAGATTTCAAGTGCTCACCTAAATCAAGCAAACAATTTGAAGCCCCACAAGGCCGAAAAATCTATGCAAAATTGAAAGTGAATCAAGCCTTAATCTTCGAAGCTTTAAAGATCCAAAATTTGCTTTAGCGTGAGGATATACGTCTTTGGCTAATAAAACCACCGATGAGGCGGATAATAAAAGGCAAGGCAAGACCGAAGTCATAATAAAAGCTTCATGGCGAAGTTGAATAAAAGATGGAGGTAAACCAAAGATAATAAGGCCCTTCCGTTAGGGGGCGTATAAAAGTCTTGGTAATAAGTCTCATGTTCAAAACTGTTATAAAACCGTGTTTATCGATTCTTCTTGTCAACTTAATTTTTTGACATCGTTGTCTATTAGGAGGGGTTATTGATTTGATGGTCTTAGTTACACCGTTAGGACTCTATTTTTAGACCTAAATCTCTATTATCGCATAAGTCAATGATGTATCCTCGTGAAACATTCAAGACAAAATAAAATATAAGAGATACAACTTAGGAATAATGGGAGGATAAGTACGTGATTAGGGCATATGAGTAGTGTTAACATTACTAACTTATAATGACAATGATCTCGTTGCACGCTTAGCATGGAATTAGGGTGAAAATCGAGGACGATGAAATTATTTCTAACAAAGCATTCACGTGTTCTTATTCTATGAACCTAAACGTCCCATTTTGCGATGAAAATCATACATTATGTCTAAAACACAAGTAGTAGTAATAGTAGTAGTGTAGCTAGTTTATCATTCAATAAAGTGAATAAAAATGAATTTTGGAGATGCTATGATACTTTATTCTAGCATTGCGTGAGGGCACGACAATGGTTTAGTATGGGGGAGTGATGAGACTGCTTTTATACATAGTCTCATCGTCCAAATTGGGCTTAAAATGCATTAAATATCATCAAAATACCCAAATATATGCTTGTGTTTGTTGCTTGTGTATTTTAGGTACGGATATTGAGAAAATGACAAAAGATCACAAGAATCAATCAAAAACGAACACGGGAAACGAAGCCGCACGATGAACCAAGCCCTAATGAAGAATTTTCCAAAGAAAACCCTTGAAGATTTGAAGAATTATGAAGATTGGTCCTCCAAGTTTGAAGAATTGACACTTTATACCCTTGTATCTTCATAATTACAATTTTGGTCCCTAAAGTTTGTCAAAATTACAAAAAGGACCCTTAACTTTGAAGAATTGGCAAATTTAGTCCCTCAACAAAACTAAATTGTCAATAATGGTCCTCCAAAAAGTCAAACAAATAAGTCAAAGCCTTAAAGTATGAAGACATGTCAAAAACAGCCCTTGAATATTGAAGAATTTACATGTTTGGTCCTTGTTTCAAGCTTATAAAATCCTTGTGCCAAATATGACAAGTACTCCATACTTATTATAAAGGGAAAACAAAGTTTTGACTAATATTTACAAAGTGAAGAAAAAGGAAAACATTGTGGGGTATTCTTGGGAGACAAACAAACTCCACCAGCCAACCAATACACGACACCTCATCATACACCTACCCAAACCCATTTACCCGTATCTCAACCCACCACTTAAACCAAATACGTTTAATAAAACGTGTTTTCCCTTTTAACACATCTTAACCTAAACTAAATAAATCAAAACACACACCTTTTTCCTATAAACCCTAATTTTTTTCCCCAAATTAAAATTCATGAATTAAGACCTGGTCTATTCCAGATCAGTGATTAATCATGGATTAACCCAAATCCCACTTTTAATCTCCCATCACACTCACTCCCTGGTCCCCAAAATCCCACCCATTGGCAAAAAGACAAAGAAGCACCAGAGAATCAACGATTCATAGGGGTTTCGTGTCCTCCAAACGGAATCCAACGTCCAAGATGGATGCATCCCAGCGTGTCTATCACAAAAATCCAAACAATTTGCACATGGCTTCAAGATTTATTCAAAAGATGGAATCAAAATCAGCATATACGCATCTTCATCAAGGGTAATATTGGAAACTCATTAGAATAGGGTTTTCTTTTGTTTTCATTTCTAGAACAATCCGAGGGGCTTATAAAATGAGGACCGACCTGTGGTGCCCAGTTTTTCCCTTGTCTCGGATTTTTGTAAAAAACCTCTTTTATGAATGAAAGTTTGAAGTTTTTCTAAATTCATCCGAGTTCCATTTAATTTAATGTTTATGATTTGTGTTAACGTTTTTTTTTGTGTTAAGGTTTCTTGTTTGAGTTAATCAGTAAGTGGATTGAAGTGAATCAAAGTTTTTTTTTGTTTATATTTATTATCAGTTTTCAAGTATTAAGTATCTGAAGTGGTTCGAAAAGATTTAAAAAAAAAAGAAAAGAAAAACACGTTGGGTGTGTTTATCTATCTTGCAAGCTTACTGAATCAAGACCATAGGTCTTGATTCTTGGATTTCTTTTGTGTGTTTGTTATTGCTTTTACAGGACTGGAAGCTTGTGCTTGTTTCGCTAGCACATAAGCTCGAACAATCGGGGGTACGGATGTGTGTCCCTGAGGTTTGCACTTTGTTCTCGCCCTTGCATTATTTTTTATACTTTTGTTTTCTTGTTCTTGTGTATTTGATGACTGCTTAGTTTGCTGGTTTTATGAGTTTGATTTTATATTGAATAAATTTCCTGAGTTTGGTTAAGTAGTATAATCAGTAAGTTTACTTAGGTTTTGTTATTTTAGTTTAATCTGTTTAAACTTGGTAATAAAATATGTCAACTTAGGATTTTATGATAGTTTGTTTGCATTTGTTTGTTCTTAGTTAAAGTTGTCTTGGTTATATTCCGTGTTTGTAACTCAGTCTTGGTTTTGAACTGACCATTGTAATTTGAGAAGTCTGCTATTTGGAGTGTAACTGGTTTAGTTAGTTTATGCAAGATTTGAATCTAGGATGCATGTTTTGCTTGCGATTATAGGTGGTTATTGTGCTAGAAGTTAGTTAGTGTGCTTATTTAGGTGTGCCTGCATAGTATAAGCTTTGTATTTGTCTGCATATGTTGCTAACTTGATCATATATAGTTGCCTGCTGAATTGGTTAGATTTGCATTAGGTTCGGTTACTTTTTTGTGCTTACTGTTTCTGAACATCAGTCCGTAAGATATTAAGTTTGTTTAGTTGCTTATTATTGCATGATTCACTAGTTAAGTGTTGATTTGGTTTGTATTTGTATAAGTGCTTGCAACCTGTTTGCTTCCTGATTATTTGCTTGTGCATCAGTCATTTTGTGTCGTGTTTGTTTATTGTGCTTTCTGCTTGCTTGATACACCCCCACAAGCCAACTGCAAGTGGGGGTTTTGACTGTCCATAAAGAACACAACAAAAAAAACAGATAACAAGGAAAAAAAGGGATTCCATGTCTGGGCTTGTTTGATTCAAATTAGGGTGATTCTAGCTTAAAATTAGACTAGTGTTGGTGTTTTGGTAAGTAGTTGTGACTGTGTAACAAGTGGGGTAAAAAGAAAAATATAAAAAATAATATTTGAAAAATTTTGGCGTGGCCAGGACTCGAACCTCCGCCACCACTGCCAAAGCACACACACACTACCGCTCGCCCTTGGGACTTTTACTGATAAAGTCTCAAGGCAAAACCTATCTAACACCTTTTCAGTTTGGGCTTATTTATTTAAGCCGTGGCTTAACAAGCTCATAGGAGCTTATTAGTTAATCAATTTTGTTCATTTTCATTTGTCTATTGTTAGTTAGTTAACTTAGGATTTTTCTGGCCCAAGTTTGAATTTTGAACTTTCTTCATTTATTTTTAATTAATTTTTAATCACCCGTTTTTTATAAAATAGATTAAAAATAGTCAAATTAGTTTTAAAAATTTTCAAAAATCATTTTTAGGTTTTGATTAATAGGTTTTAGGTTTACAATCCAAAAAGTTTTCAAAAGGTCTAATCTTTAATTTTATTTTATTTTAGGGTTTTTTAACAACTTTAAAATTTAATATAAAATTAATAAATAGGTTTTAGAAACTTTTAATTACATTTTTGTTTTAGTTACATTATTTAAGATTTTAGGTAATTTTTTAGAATTTTTTAATAAACTTTTTATTTTTTTGAATATTTTAATATTATTTATTATAAAAAATTAAAGTTTGATTTTTTTAGTTTTTACATTTTTCTTAGGTTAAGGACACTAAATTAGGAGTTTTGACACTTTCCAATTATTTTTAGGACTTTTCAATTATTTTCTAGAATTAATTTAAGAATTAATTGATTTTAATAGTTTTTAAGTGTTTAAAAATAGTTTAATTTGGTTTTAAAATTTTTTAAAAATAGTTTTTAGCTTAATTAGGATATTTTTGAGGTTTACAAACTATTAGATCTTGTTTAGGGCTTTTTAATAATTAATTGTGATTTTTAGGGCTTTAATTAGCATTAAAAAGTCATTATTGAATTAATTAAAAGGTTTTAGCAAGTTTGGATTTTTTGTAAACTCTTAGAATATTATTGGGGATTTTTAGAAATTTTTAGGAATTTTTAGGTTAAATTTTTTATTTTTGTACTATTTACGTGTTCGCCTTTTTCGTCGTAGTTTAATTCGTTTTAGTAACCGTCTTTCTCTTCTAATCCCATTTCTTTCTCAATCATATAATCACAAATCAATATCAATTCAACACACAACGCACTTGCCTCCTTGGGAAACGAACTTGTTTGGTCATTAGTGCTCGGTTTTCTTAAACCGACACTTAACGCTTACCACTACTTTGCCTCTCTTTTGCTAAAGGGTTGCAAAAGAACTACATCAAACCTGTTTAGTCTGATCTTAACTTGATTCTAGTCAGTTTGTAGCTTAAGTGTAGCTTTTCTGCTTATTGATCTGATTTTTGTTCTAGTTGATAGCTTACTTCAGTCATTTTTAGCCTTGCTTCCTTATGTGAGTTCTAGTTGCTTTCAATACTTGCATTTAGCTCTCATACATCTAATTTTGGTTACTAAATTTGGTCTGCTATAGCTTTTTACTTAGCTTTGACTTATGCTTAAAAAGGTTTCACAAAAGTCTTCAAAAGATCAGTTAATGAGTGTTTGGCATTATATGATATCTGAAATTTAAGTGTTGATCTTTGGCAAATTAAAGTTCATTTCCAGTCACATAGTCATTACTAAGTGTTTTGAACCATTTTCAAGTCAAGTTTAAGGTCAAAAAGGCAAATGGCAATATAAAAAGTTTGGGTCTATTTCAGTCATTTTCATTCATAAAAAGTTGTCATTTTCATTCACTTGGCATTTGTTTGTTTCTTGATGAAATTCTACCAAACCAGTTCTCATTTGTAGGTCATAACATGAAGTTTCACTTTCCATAAGCTTTTTGTACAGTTTTTAGTAAGCAAGTAGAAATAAGCAAAAATCTGAACACTTAAGCAAATGAAAGTTTCTGTAAATTGAAAACTGCTTTTTCATATCTCTTAATTCTTTTCATAAACTTGTCAATTTTCTTTTACAAAATCACTTAGATAGTTCTTGTGGTTGATTTTTGAGATTTTGAGCTTTTTGAAAAAAGCTTGGTCAACGCTGGTCAACATAAGCCAATTTCAGCTTATTTCAATTTTCAAGCTTATTACTGGATGATTTTTGATAAGACTTGATTTCCCGTTCATGTTTTGAGTTCATTAATCAATTTCAGTACAAAAATCCAGTTGTGCATGTCTAGATTCTCTTAGAGCTTATTTTGTGCTTATTGGAAAGTGCTTATCAGCTTATTAGTCATTTTTAGCAAAATTCCTCTTACAGGTCTAGCTTATTTTCAATTACAAGCATTTTGCAAGAGGTTTGATTGATTTTGGTTGAGAAATAAGCTCAAACGAGCTTATTTGTTATTGAAACCCGTTTTTGCTTATAAACTTTTCAAAATTGCAAATTAGTCCTTCTTGAATTAAACTGGTTTAAATC
Organism: Glebionis coronaria; assembly: GCA_025667525.1. Taxonomy (NCBI): domain Eukaryota; kingdom Viridiplantae; phylum Streptophyta; class Magnoliopsida; order Asterales; family Asteraceae; genus Glebionis; species Glebionis coronaria. Next base: position 394,138,967 of record CM046882.1, read on the forward strand.
TTGGCTAAACTTGCTAGTTTCTAGGGTTTTCACTAATCAGATCCTTTAAGTTTGAATTTTGTTAAAAAGCAGTTAGTTAGTTTTGGAATTTGTTACAATTTGGTTAGTTTGTTGCATAGTTTACATTTTTGATCCTCTTAGTTGACTGTTTTGACATTTTCAGTCCTTGCACTTGTTAATTTTACATTTTTAGCATTTACTTTTTATAGAATTTACATTTTCAGTCCTTTTAGTTGTAAAATTTACACTTTGAATTTACTTGAATAAAAACTTGGTAATTGCACGATGTTTTACATATAAGTAGACAATATTTTTCAATTTTGCAAGTCATTGTTTGAATTAGCAAATAGAATATCCAAAAAATATTAACAACCAAAAACAGTTAAAAACCCGATATTGTTAGGACTTTCAATTAGCAAGAACTAAGAAAAACGAACTGCATTATACACAATTTCAAATGGCGCCGCTGCCGGTTCTTTGACTTTACAAGAGACTATTGATTGACGGTTTTCATTGGCTTTTGGGATCCGTTCACCTTGTGAACGTTATTTTTACGTATCATAAATAAAAAACAAATAAAAAAATCAAAAATATAAAAATATATAAAAATTAAAAAATTAACAAAACAATTCTTTTCCTAAAGAATTGACCAAACAAATTAAAAAATCCAAAAAGCAATCTTTTTCCTAAGAGATTGCACCCAAAAATATATATTATTGGATTCTCTCGGTTTTTATGTACATATAGTATTTTTCTTAAAAACTCATAAATACAAAAATATTTTCCATATATTATTATAAGTAAATACGTATACGTATAAGAACAACCAATCTACATATTTTCCATAAGTATTGCCAAGGCAATACACCGTGTTGAGGGGCGTTCCGGTCCTTGACACGTGTATCGATCAAACAAAATAAAGCAAGAATAGATAAATACTCTCAATAAGCAACAATTCGAACAATACGAACATTTAAGTGAATAGAAAGGCGATGTGCTATAAAATGCCATCTAAGGGTCAATAGGTACTTAAGTGCTTCGCGCCACCTAACCCCCCGTTCACTTGGGAGTATTCTAAGAAGGACGGCTTCATTGGGGGTCTTGCACCCAAGTAGTACATACATATATTGTTATTTTCTTGTGGATATTTAATATTGCAACTCGAAGAGGATAATCCTTTTCTCTTCAAAGTCACACGAGAGCTTCTCTCTCATTCCTCGTATTGAGTTGCATGCTCACTCGCGGGCGTGCACAAATACCGATTGGTGTACAACCTCTTCCTCCGAAAAGGAAGAAAAAGAGAAAGAGTAAGACCACCATCGTCCATCAAGCCGAATACGAGAATCGTGCTTTGACTCCTCCACCACAAGAAACCATGGCTGTTGATAATCGTTCTTTGATGGAACGTATGCAAACCAATGTTCATGGATATGCTAGTGCTATTAGGATTCCCGACATTCCCGCAAATACATTTGAGCTAAAAACGTCTATGATTACTATGGTTTCACAATCACCTTTCTATGGTAACAAGAATGATGATCCTCATGATCACCTTAAGAGATTCCTTTCTCTTTGCAATACCATTAAGCACAATGGAGTTCCACATGATGCTATTAAATTGATGTTAGTGTCATTTTCACTTGAGGGACAAGCTAAGCATTGGTTAGACACCCAACCACCCGATAGTATCACCACATGGGATGGTTTCACCACTAAGTTTTTGAACAAGTTCTTTCCTCCATCTAAGACCATGGCCTTGAGGAACTTAATTATAGGCTTTCAACAAAAACCTAGTCAATCCTTTAGTGATGCTTGGGAAGAGTATAGAGAGTTATTGAGGCGATGCCCTAACCATGGATTGGATGATGTTCACCAAATCAATACTTTCTACAATGGACTTAAATCGCACCACCAAGATTCACTCAATGCTTCCGCGGGAGGGAATATTCTTCTTAAATCCATGCAAGAGGCCGTAGATATCGTTGAGACTAAACCAATGGTTCAAACAAATTTTCAATGTGAAGAAAGGGTTCATGTTATCCAAAACAATTCTCAAGAACCTTGTGATAACCAATTCCTCAAGTATCAACAAGAGATCATTCAAAAGATGGATAGAGATAGTGAGAGGAATTTTAAGGTACAACAAGAAATGCTTCAAGCTATTAAGAGCTTTTCATTGAACAATTCTTCAAATGATGTGAATGCCATTACTCTTTCTTGTGTAACTTGTGGAGGTCCCCATTCCTATGAACAATGTGATAAGGTGCAAGGTTATCAAGGGGAATGTTATGCTTACCAAGAAGAACATCGTGAACACTTCAAGCCAAATATCAATCCAAATAATCTTTCTTACAAGTCCCAAAACTACCTTACTCCACCAGGATTCCCACCCCAACCACCCACCCAAATTCAACAAAATCCTCCTCAAATTTTACCAAGGAATCAAGGGCAAAGACCACCTTACCAAGGAAATAACTACAAGGCACCCAATCATTTTCAACCTCAAGGAAATAACTTATATCCACCAATCCAAGGGCTTAATCCACCACCTCAATCTTTCCCACAACAAGGTTTTTATCAAGTAAATGTGCAACCTAACCCCATAGATTTGATGCTTCAAAAGTTCACTTCTTTTGAGAAACAATTGAAAGATAATCAAGAGGAAAATAACAAGAAATTTGCTCTTCTTCAAAACCAAATTATGTATAATCAAAGACCACAAGGGGCTTTACCTTCCAACACACAAACAAATCCAAGGGCAAATGTCAATGCTATTACAACAAGGAGTGGAAAAACAACAAAAGATCCTTCACCTCCTAAACCTCCTATTGTTCCACCCACTTGTGCTCCTACTTGTGACAAGCCTTCTACCTCTACTTAACCACCTCAAAATGCTCCCATTCACTCAAATACACCTTCTCAACCCATTCATACTTCTCCTATACCTTCCACACTTCCCAATGAAGAAGCTAACAAAGACAAATCTTCCACTACAACACCTATTCCACCTACACCAAAACCTACACTTCCATATCCTTCAAGGTTGAAAAAGGACAAGTTAAAGAACAAGGATGACATCCAAGTCTCCAATTTCTTAAGGATGTTAAAGCAACTCAACATCAATATATCCTTTGCGGAAGCTCTTGCTTATATGCCAAAGTTTGCTAAGATGTTCAAGGATGTACTCTCAAACAAAGAAAAATTGGTTGATTTGCCCAACACATCCCTTAATGAAAATTGTTCCGTCGTGCTACTTAGAACCTTACCTACAAAACTTGGAGATCCGGGGCGCTTCTTGATACCTTGTAATTTTCCCGGAGTTGAAAATTGCATGGCTTTGGCGGATCTAGGGGCAAGCATTAACCTCATGCCTTTATCGGTTTGGAAAAAACTCTCTCTTCCCGAGCTCACTCCCACTAGGATGACTCTTGAACTAGCCAACCGAACCATAGCTTACCCCGTAGGTATAGCGGAGGATGTGTTTGTAGGTGTGGATAAGTTTACGTTTCCGGCCGACTTTGTAGTGGTTGATTATCACATGGATCCTAGAGTGCCTTTGATTATTGGTAGACCGTTTTTGAGAACGGGTCGCACTTTGATAGATGTGGCGGAAGGAGAACTAATTATGAGAGTAGAAGATGAGAGAGTGGTGTTTAAGTTAGGGAAAGTTTGTGAAAGGAAAGAGGTTAAGGAGTCTAGACCGTGTGAGACTATTAACATTGTTGATGTGTTAGATGAGGTGTGTAATGAACACTTTCATGATGCTTGTAAGAGTACCAGTGATGAGATGCCCCATGTTGAAACCGTGGCCTCAATTGCTCCCTCTTTAACACCTTTTGGAGAGAGTGATTTCCTCTTGGAGGAATTTGAGTCAAACTTTCTTGGTGATGATGATTCTCCCATTAATTGGGAAGAAGATATTCTTACAATCCAAAAGTTGCTCAATGAGGACCCTATCCCTTCTCCTATTCCACAAGAAGTTACCATTGAGGAACCTTCCATAGTAAAACCTTCCATAGAGAGTCCACCTCCAATTGAACTTAAGGACCTTCCATCCCACTTAGAGTATGCTTTCTTAGAGGGCAAAGACCAATTACCTGTGATCATTGCTAAAGAGTTGAAAGAGGATGAGAAGGAGCAACTTATTGAAGTCCTTAAGAAACACAAGAAAGCCTTAGCATGGAAAATATCCGACATAAGGGGAATTGATCCACATTTTTGTACACACAAAATCCTTATGGAGGATGACTATAAACCCGCCATTCAAAATCAAAGGAGAGTTAACCCAAAAATCCATGAGGTTATTAAGAAGGAAGTGATTAAACTCTTATATGCGGGTATGATTTACCCCATTTCCGACTCTCCATGGGTTAGCCTGGTTCATTGTGTTCCAAAGAAGGGTGGAATCACCGTGGTACCTAATGAGAACAATGAGCTTATTCCCACGAGACTTGTGACCGGTTGGAGAGTTTGTATTGATTATAGAAAACTCAATGAGGCGACTAGGAAAGACCATTTCCCATTACCTTTTATGGATCAAATGCTTGAACGCTTAGCGGGAAATGAGTACTATTGTTTTCTTGATGGCTTTTCGGGTTATTTCCAAATACCCATTGACCCTAAGGATCAAGAAAAGACCACATTCACTTTTCCTTACGGTACATTTGCTTACAAGAGGATGCCTTTTGGCTTATGTAATGCACCGGGGACGTTTCAAAGGTGCATGATGGCGATTTTCCATGACATGATAGAGCAAACTATGGAGGTTTTTATGGATGATTTTTCCGTCTTTGGAAATTCATTTACCTCATGTCTCACCAATCTTGAGAGAATGCTTAAGCGTTGTGAGGAAACACGTTTAGTGCTTAATTGGGAGAAATGTCACTTTATGGTGAAAGAGGGAATTGTTTTAGGACACAAAATATCCAACAAGGGATTAGAAGTGGATCGAGCTAAAATTGATGTGATTGCTAAGCTTCCCCCACCCACCTCGGTTAAAGGTGTGAGGAGTTTCTTAGGTCATGTGGGATTTTATAGGCGCTTTATACAAGATTTTTCTAAGATAGCTAGACCGATGACTCACCTCTTGGAGAAAGAGGCTCCTTTCATTTTTAACCAAGAGTGTTTGGACTCTTTTGAGACTCTTAAGGAGAAATTGACTAAGGCTCCCGTTTTGGTTTCTCCAAATTGGGAATTACCTTTTGAGCTTATGTGTGACGCTAGTGATTATGCGGTGGGGGCCGTCTTGGACAAAGAGTTAATAAGCATTTTCAACCTATACACTATGCGAGTAAAACCATGACCGGTGCACAACTTCATTACACTACCACGAAAAAAGAGTTGCTTGCTATAGTATATGCTTTTGAGAAGTTTAGACCATACCTTGTGCTTTCCAAAACCATAGTGTATACGGATCATTCCGCTCTCAACTATCTTATGATAAAACAAGATGCTAAGCCTAGGCTTTTGAGATGGGTTTTGTTGCTTCAAGAGTTTAAGATAGAAATTCGTGATAAGAAAGGGGCCGAGAATTTGGCGGCGGATCACCTGAGTAGACTTGAGCATCCTTTTCAAGGAGATTTGCCACATCAAGAAATCAATGAATCCTTTCCATTAGAGGAACTCATGTCTATCTCTTCCCAAGAGGATGCCACTCCTTGGTTTGCGGATATCGCAAACTATCTTGTGGGCAATGTGCTTATTGAGGGACTTACTTATCAACAAAAGAAGAAGTTTCTTAAGGAAGTTAAGTACTACTTTTGGGATGATCCTTATCTTTTTAGGCAATGTGCGGACCAAATCATTAGACGGTGTGTAGATGGGCCCGAGGCATTTAAGATTTTAGAAGCGTGTCATAACGGACCTACGGGTGGACATTTTGGGCCCAATTATACCGCCAAGAAAGTCTTTGATTCGGGTTACTATTGGCCTTCCATTTACAAAGATGCCCATGAAATGGTGAAATTTTGTGATGTGTGTCAAAGACAAGGAAAAATTACGCAATGTGATGAGATGCCACAAAACTTTATTCAAGAGTGTGAGATATTTGATGTGTGGGGCATTTATTTCATGGGACCTTTTCCATCCTCTAAGGGAAACAAGTATATACTTGTGGCGGTGGATTATGTGTCCAAATGGGTGGAGGCTAAATCCTTACCTACCAATGATGCTAGAGTTGTTGTGAAGTTTTTAAAACAATTGTTTGCTAGATTTGGTGTACCTTGGGCCATCATAAGTGATCGTGGTACGCACTTTTGTAATGATCAATTCATGAGAGTTATGAAGAAATATGGAGTTAATCATAGACTTTCTACCGCGTATCACCCTCAAACAGATGGTCAAACCGAGGTCACAAATCGTGGTTTAAAGAGAATTTTAGAGAGAATGGTGGGAGAGCATCGAGCTTCTTGGTCGGATAAGCTTGATGATGCTTTGTGGGCGTTTAGGACGGCTTTTAAAACACCAATTGGTTGTACTCCTTATAGGCTTGTCTATGGAAAAGCGTGCCACCTCCCATTCGAGTTAGAACATAAGGCATCTTGGGCTCTCAAGTGGGCTAATTTTGATTTAAACCAAGCCGGTTCACATAGGAAAGATCAACTCAATGAGATGGATGAATTGAGAGCCAATGCCTATGAAAATTCTTTGCTTTACAAGGAAAAGACTAAGAAATTGCATGATGCTAAGATCAAGAATCGTGAGTTCAAAGTTGGAGAGCCGGTTCTCCTCTTTAACTCAAGGTTGAAACTTTTTGCGGGCAAGCTTAAGTCGAGATGGTCCTGTCCATTCACTATTACTCAAGTGTTTCCATATGGAACTCTTGAGTTGTCACAACCCGATGGTCCAAATTTTAAAGTGAATGGTCACCGTGTTAAGCATTACTTTAGGGAGGACATTTCCTTTGAAATGGTCCAAGAGATCCCCATTTTCCCCATGAATTGATTCATTGAGGGACGAGTCGAGCTAGAGACTCATTAACTCAAGCATCGTATAACTAGGTTTAGAGTGTTGTAGGTTAGAAATGAAGGGCTAGACTTGGAGATAAGTGTAGGGGAGACCTTCTTTTGTCTTCATGATTATTTGTAGGGTTGCTCACTCATTTCATGCTTTAGAGCTTATGGAAGAGGCCCTTGTATCCGGTTCACTTCGTTATTATAGTGATTTTTCATTGACACCTTGTGCTTAAACATGATTTCACTAATAGTTGTCCTTTCCTTAACTTGGGTTAAGCAAAGTCTATTCATTGTCATAAGTGTAGGGGAAGTTTTTATACTTCCATGCTCTTAAACATTGAGGACAATGTTTAGCTTAAGTGTAGGGGGGTCTTCTATCGAAGTGACCTTACCTAGAACTTGTCATGATTGTCTTTCATGATAACATGGAAAATTGGATTTTCAAACATTTTTCAAATTTTTGATCTACTTTGGCCACCAAAAATATGCATTTATAATTTTTTCATCAATCATTTTGCATAACACATTTGCATTGTATATATTTCTTCTTCATCAAAAATATATAAAAAGAAAAAAATATAATAAAAACATGGTTTAACAAGTTTAGACTTCTTTGATATATTAGGCCCACCATGGATATTTTGACTTAACCCGAGTTTGCTTATCTTAGCACTCTCTAGCTAGTATCCTTAACCATGTAGTCCTTCATTGGTCTATTAGGCTAAGCATCCATCAATCTCATTATTTTAGATTTTAAATTTGTGGAGAATGGGAAATGATAGAGTTGAAACAAGTATAAAGGGGCTAGATAAACTTCATGATAATTACTTGTGGCTAAACCCTTCTCTTCTTTAACTCTATTTCTTCGCATGTATATAACTGTTAATAAATAATCAAGAACGGTTTTAATCGGTTTGTAATCTCTTATGCATTTTTGTCTAATCATTCATGGTTGATATAAGTACGTCTTAAGGTTCTAAGTTAGAACGTTTTATGTGTACTAGACTTATGTCATGCTCAATATTTAGAGGGTGTTTTTCCTTTTATTCTTTTCTACTTTCTTGGTGAGGAATAAAGAAAAATAAGAGCGGCTTATGAAAAAAATATGAGTGGCTAGAAAAAAAAAAGAAAGAAAAAGAAAAGAAAAGAAAAAAAGAAAAAAAATAATACAAGACTCCCAAGAGGGGCAGTGTGGTGTTAATTATAGTGACTATTGAGTTCCAATATTACCTTGACGGGTTGCGGGATTCAGTAGATTGCTCCAATCCAATATTACCTTGACGGGTTGCGGGGTTGAAGATCCAAAGTCTCAAAAAGATGGCGGATGTAAATTATTGCGTGAGTTTTATTTTTCTTTCCTTAGCGAGTGTGTAGCTACTTATGAAAGCATGACATGAGGACTTTACACATAAGGCGAATGACTTATTATTCTTGAAACGGACTTGTATTAATTGTGAGTGGTTTTTCAAGTAATAGATGAGAGGATTACTTAGGATTAAAACCGTGCTTCCTTATTTTTGGATTTTGCACTTCTTATACTTCACACTTGAATAAATGACAAATTTGCCCACAAGCAATTTGCTCAAATAATAACCGGTTCCACATTTAATTGTCATGACTAAGTTGATGCACTTTTTACTTGTGAATGCAATGATCCCATTTTTTAAGCTTGGTATGGGGAAAGTGAAACTTGAGGATGATAAGTGTCCATGGTACCAAAGCCCTAATCTAAGTCATTGATTTCTTTATGAGTTATTTCCATCAAAACCATTTCAAGAAAAACCAAAAAGATATATATAGAATTGTATTTTGTTCATTGCATTGTTAAAAGTCAAATCATGCATCATGTAGTTTAGAGTAGTGTAGATGCATTCCATATGGCCAAGGTGGATTAATTACGAGGAGAATGTAAATTTGTGTTTTTAAATATATATTATTGCATGAGGACATGACAATGTTCAAGTGTAGGGGATTTGATATGAGCTAAAACTCATATCAATTTATCAACAAATAACCTTAAAACATGAAGCAAAATACCAAATTATCTTTTAAAAACAGTATTATGTGGTATGTTTGTGTTTGTATACACTTGTGTAGGTAAAAGGATGCATTTCCAAGCAAACAAGGAATAATCAAGCTTAATTTGATGAAAAAGACAAAGAAGGATCAAAAGTGACAAGACTTTGAAGTGCAAGGACCTATCTTGACAATCTGCCAAAGATGAAGGACCAAAGTGTAAATATTGTAAAAGTCAAGATCATAGTCAAATTTGGTCAACATTCAAGTCAACTCAGTCAAAGGATCATTTTTACTCAAGGATGAAGTTTGAAGGACTAAAAATGCCAAAGAAATGAAGCTGCTAGCCTTTAAATGCAATCTGCCAAAGTCAAGGGGTGATTTTTGCCATTTATGGAAAGATAATACAAGTGAATCCATGTGATAAGCTATGGACCAATGAGAAGGCAAGAAAACATGACTTTGGATCGCCACATCACCACATTTAATATCCACTACCGCCGCCATCATTTAATGACAACTCCCAACAGTGCAATCCGTGTGCACTAATTTCTACCAATCAAAGCTTGACACATGGCATCTTCAAAACGAACAAATATTTCCAGGACGGATTTGGAGCTAGAGGCAATTTCATGAAAAGAAATAAACATCAAAATTGCTCAAAATTACAAGACGAATCCATTGGTCTAAACTAATCAACCTGAAATCAACTCTACAAAGAACCCCCAATCTGAGTTCATACCTGCAAAATCAATTAAGCAGAATTTGGACACGTGGAGACCTGGGATTGGTTCCAACACGTCACCAACCCCAACTGATCTTCTTCTCAAGTCTATAAATAGTGTGCTTAGGCTTCATTTCTAGAAGTGTAGTTGTAAGTGTGAAAACACACACATTTACTTTTCCTTTCATCATTTTCAGTTTTTAGCTAAACTACTCAAGAGTTTGACACACTCTTGAGTTAGTTAGTTAGTTAGTAACCTCTTAACAGCCTTGTAACCAATTCTTCATTAATAAAATTCAAATTCTACTTTCCCGCCAAATCTTCTTATCATCCTTACTGTTCATCTCATAATCCCATTGTTACTCTTGTTGCTGAATTGAGTTTGTTATGATCATTCCTTGATCATAACTGACTTTGAGTGAAGATAGTAGCTGTTTGATTGATTTCAGTCCAAGTTCATAGCATATGTGATGAATTCGGGCCATTTTGATGATTCTTGTTGATGTGTAGCTGTTTTGTTGATTGTAGATAGTTGAATCTAGTGCTAAGGTGGTGGTTAGCACTAGACTAGAGAGTTCAGCACTCCTCTACTGCTCAAAGGATACTTCACAAGGTGCAAAAGCTTCTTGTTTTGGTTCCACTTAATGGTCAATATGCATGCTTCATTCCTAGATTAAATCTTTGTTGAATGCATGATAAAACCTGTTTAGTCTGATCTTAACTTGATTCTAGTCAGTTTGTAGCTTAAGTGTAGCTTTTCTGCTTATTGATCTGATTTTTGTTCTAGTTGATAGCTTACTTCAGTCATTTTTAGCCTTGCTTCCTTATGTGAGTTCTATTTTCTTTCAATACTTGCATTTAGCTCTCATACATCTCATTTTGGTTACTAAATTTGGTCTGCTATAGCTTTTTACTTGGCTTTGACTTATGCTTAAAAAGGTTTCACAAAAGTCTTCAAAAGATCAGTTAATGAGTGTTTGGCATTATATGATATCTGAAATTTAAGTGGTGATCTTTGGCAAATTAAAGTTCATTTCTAGTCACATAGTCATTACTAAGTGTTTTGAACCATTTTCAAGTCAAGTTTAAGGTCAAAAAGGCAAATGGCAATATAAAAAGTTTGGGTCTATTTCAGTCATTTTCATTCATAAAAAGTTGTCATTTTCATTCACTTGGCATTTGTTTGTTTCTTGATGAAATTCTACCAAACCAGTTCTCATTTGTAGGTCATAACATGAAGTTTCATTGTCCATAAGCTTTTTGTACAGTTTTTAGTAAGCAAGTAGAAATAAGCAAAAATCTGAACACTTAAGCAAATGAAAGTTTCTGTAAATTGAAAACTGCTTTTTCATATCTCTTAATTCTTTTCATAAACTTGTCAATTTTCTTTTACAAAATCACTTAGATAGTTCTTGTGGTTGATTTTTGAGATTTTGAGCTTTTTGAAAAAAGCTTGGTCAACGCTGGTCAACATAAGCCAATTTCAGCTTATTTCAATTTTCAAGCTTATTACTGGATGATTTTTGATAAGACTTGATTTCCCGTTCATGTTTTGAGTTCATTAATCAATTTCAGTACAAAAATCCATTTGTGCATGTCTAGATTCTCTTAGAGCTTATTTTGTGCTTATTGGAAAGTGCTTATCAGCTTATTAGTCATTTTCAGCAAAATTCCTCTTACAGGTCTATCTTATTTTCAATTACAAGCATTTTGCAAGAGGTTTGATTGATTTTGGTTGAGAAATAAGCTCAAACGAGCTTATTTGTTATTAAAACCCGTTTTTGCTTATAAACTTTTCAAAATTGCAAATTAGTCCTTCTTGAATTAAACTTGTTTAAATCTTGGCTAAACTTGCTAGTTTCTAGGGTTTTCACTAATCAGGTCCTTTAAGTTTGAATTTTGTTAAAAAGCAGTTAGTTAGTTTTGGAATTTGTTACAATTTGGTTAGTTTGTTTCATAGTTTACATTTTTGATCCTCTTAGTTGACTGTTTTGACATTTTCATTCCTTGCACTTGTTAATTTTACATTTTTAGCATTTACTTTTTATAGAATTTACATTTTCAGTCCTTTTAGTTGTAAAATTTACACTTTGAATTTACTTGAATAAAAACTTGGTAATTGCACGATGTTTTACATATAAGTAGACAATATTTTTCAATTTTGCAAGTCATTGTTTGAATTAGCAAATAGAATATCCAAAAAATATTAACAACCAAAAACAGTTAAAAACCTGATATTGTTAGGACTTTCAATTAGCAAGAACTGAGAAAAACGAACTGCATTATACACAATTTCACATCCGGTTGGCTCTGAAAACACAATAAACATAAAAACCACGCATAATTCCAAACAAATGATATTAAAGACGCGTTTTGGTCTCGTTTTAGCCAGAAATAAGTGGTAAAAGGATGGGTGTTTTCACACCTATCATGCGGGTTGAACCATAATCGTCCACGCTAGTCATTGTTGTATTTTGCTTAAAATTGTACATTATAGTACATAATTTGGTACAAGGTAGTTTCTATCTTTTGTTGGGTTATTTTATGTACCTGGGGTATGTTATTTTTCTTTTGATGTTTAAGTCATGTTCCCTAAGAATCATGTGGTGGTTCGAGTTATTAGGAGTAGGTGGGTATGAAGGATTTTAAGCCGTTTCCACTCTTATGGGCGACATGACTTATAATTGATTATGTTTTCGTTTTGGATTTAGTTTATGTTGTTTTAGCTAGATTATGGATTTATGTATTTCAAGAGTTTGGCTATGTTATTTTAATAGATGGAGTTTTGGACCTTTTTGGTTATGTAGTTATGTGCTTAGGTGAGTTGATGGATTTATGTGTTATATGTTGTATTGATTCTTATAAGTGTCATCATAGGAGGGAGTGCATTGGGGAAAGGGTAATTGTATAAGTATGGTGGCCAACATAGTTATACAAGTACCACAACTTCAATGGGTTCCTAAGTATGATTGCATGAAAGAGGGTTAGTACATGCTTGTATATGATGAGCTGTGGACTTTGGGTATATATATAATATATGGGTTTATGTAACGGCTGCCTACGATATGGCTATTTTTTTGTATGTTATATGTTTTGAGTTATAGTCGTGTTGTGTGATTATGGGGTCACACGATATGGGTTGGTTTTGGTGATGGGTTTTGTGCCTTGTTGTGGCATAGTGAGATGGTGAGATGGGGATTACTCGTATGGAAAACGAGTGTATGACGCGATTGATTGATTTGACATGTATGGTAACGAGTATGTTTTGGGTGATTTAATAGGTATATATGCGGATGTATATATACTAGTATGTGTTAAGTTATGATATATGGTCGTTCAGTAGTTATTAACTTATTATAACTTGAACGTACCTTGTGTTTGCTCGTGTTTTATGGTGCTGGAGTTTAATGGAGTTCCAACGACGTTTTGACTCTTTTGATGTGTGTCTACATTCGGGTATGTATTTAACTAATGAGAACTACTAAATTTCTTGCAAATAAGTGTGGCTGATTATAGGAAACGGTTTTGAAAATAATTTGTAAGTGTATGGTATGATATCGTGACTTACATATTTTTTTTAAGTTTGTGGTAGTAAGCTATAAAAATTTTGTCTTGAAAATAATTGGATTAGTATTCTATGTAACATGTGATAATACATTTTAAAGGGGTAAAGAAATTTTACAAAAATTTTCTTAAGTGTAGTTAAAATTTTAGAAGTATTTAACTAGACGGCAAGAGTAAAAAGGGAGATTTTATTATAGTAATGATAATACTAACACCACACCTTGTAAACATGTAGTAATTTAGTTATAACCAGCCTAAATTGTAAAACCCGCATGCTTTTACCATGAATAGTACCTTTATGATCGTACGTACTAGATTAAAACTTTCCTTTTATAGTATGATTACGATTACATGTTACGATTTTACGTATTACGTACGTGTTAGAACACGATAAGTATTTACTATGCACGAGCACGCAATACTTATTTGACAATAATTAATCACGAACATGCGATCATGAAATCATGAACGTAATTAAATCACGAACTATTATTAATTACGTATATATATTTATTACGAGCATAAATAAATATATTAGGTCACGGTAATTATTTAACGAGAACACACAAATAAACACGAACGAACAAGTAAACATCGAGACACGGAAAACGGTACGGGTACCCCATGTGGGGCCCCTACCCGCGACAAACATAAGGAGATGGGCCAAGCCCATCTCAAAATTCACTAAAGAAGGGTTAAGGGAAAATTAGCTAGTCATTTTTTTCACTTTATAGAAGATTTAACAAAAACCTAAAAAAGTTTTTCTCCTTCTCCTCTTTTCTTTTTTTGGCCTCCACACATAAACACACCAAGGAGGGGGTTTATTTGATTTTGATCTTGGTTTTGGGTGCAAGTGTTCGTGTTTGTTCATCCTCGTTTAGATCCACGCATTCGGTATATTCTTTTACCCTTTTTCTTTTTGATTTGATCTAATAATTAATTAAGAACAAGATGTTTTAAAACCTAATTAAAAACATAGATCTAACATGAAAATGGTTTTTGGAATAAATCAAAAAGGGTTGTTTTAGGGGTGTTTGTTGGCCGACGCCTAAACCGAACCCCAAGGGGGTCTCGGTTTGGCTACTCGACCACCACCGAGACCATATGGTCCCGGTTGGGTGGTGTGGGTCCCACGGCAGTAGCAAGACAAGGGATACCCCGACCTTGGTTCGGTGTATGGTGTTGATTACGGGTCCGGTTCATGGTTTTTAGTCAAGATTCGGTTCACAGTTTATGTTAAGATTTTTTTTTATAATCATATGTTAAATTAAATTAATAAATATGACATGATTAATTTAATAAACATGACTTAGGTTATATTAATTATTAAAATCATGAAATTATTAACCTAAGTATTTTATATTTTCTAGACTAATAATTAATTAATTATTTAAAAACCATGGTTATAATTAATTAATTAACATGACTTAGGTTATATTATTAATAAATAATAATACATGTTTTAACCTAAATATTTAACTTTATTTAATTAAAAACATGATATACTTTAATTAAATATTTTAACCTATAGTTTATTTAAATTACATGAAATAATTAATAAACTATACATTATATCATTATGACTTAGAAAATAATCATGAAAACACTTAGGCTTATATACTTAGCTTATTTAACCAGCTTATATCTAATTATGGAAACTTTCTATTTTTAGAAACTTATTTAAATAAGGCAGCTAATCTATTTATGGAAACTTTCTATTTTTAGAAACTTATTTAATTCAGGCAGCTAATCTATTTATGGAAACTTATTTAATTAAGGCAACTGATCTATTTATGGAAACTTTCTATTTTTAGAAACTTATCTATTTTAAGCAGTAAGTCTATTTTTGGTAACTTTCTATTTTTGGAAACTTTCTATTTTTGGTAACTTTCTATTTTTGGAAATTTTCTATTTTTGGAAACTTTCTATTTTAGGAAACCTGCTATTTTTGGAAAGTTACTTATTATTACACAGTAAGTATAATAAAACATGAAATACCAGAAATACTTAATAAGAATGGACAGAATATAAGATATACGCAGTTTAAGGCTTAAAATAGTAAAACATGATATGAACATATAAAATAAGCTAAGAAATGATATAAAACCAGTTACGTACTTAGTAGTCAGATACTTATTCACGTATGTATTCATGTAGCATTAGTGATACGAAAGTAGGATTCCTCCCAGTTCGTCTTCTTCGTTCACTGGACATAAGGTACGGATTACCGTCCTTTCAGTATGGACATTCTTTCCTTATTAGGATTCCCCGTATGCAGCCAACTGTTTTCCCGTAGTATAAGTTTATATGTTTGATTTGCTTATATTTAATTAAGAATACCTATAGCCATATACATGCATGACTAGTTTCACCTAGTTATGGAGGTACCATAACCATAAAACTAGAGGCACTGGTGTTATGACTTCCCCACGGCGGAGTGATTGCTCGTGGCGTCCCTTCAGCTTTTGGCCATATTATTATATTAATCATGTGGGGCGTATGGGTGCATCCTAGTTACATGTTTTCAGCAGATTACTCAGTGTGAATGAGGTATGTGCCTTGCAGCCTTCACAAGGAGCTGATCCCTCCTACCCAAACTAGTATATTAAATTAGAGGCAGCCCCTCTAATTTGCATGATGAGGTCACCCCTCAAAGTATTCATGCACGGTGGATTTTCATGACCTATAATTGCTAATGGTAACTTATGTTAAACAGTTTTCATAAGATAAACATAAGGCTTTTCAAACTATAAAACCAGTTTTAGGAACATGTTCCAGGTTTCCCAGGACTTATACATTTCCGCTGCTATTAATTCTTTATTATGTTTTAGTCATTTATGCTATGTCTATATCCGTGCACTGAGCGTTTTGCTCAGCCGTTACTTTCCTTTCCATGTCCCAAAACGGCAGGTACCCTAGGAAAGACTCGAGCATTTGGAGGATGTGCATAGGATGGAAGCTGCTAGAGACTTCTTTTCCTTTTTGCCTTCATATACTTTTGCTTGTTTAGTCTTTCATTCATTTCTTTTGCTTTATTATGTTTTGGGCTTATCTTTGGGAACCGACGTTTGATTCCGGTTTACCCTATGGTCATGTAATGTTTTAGACATTTATCCTTGTATGCTTTGATGACATGCCATAATTACGCGTGACATTCCATGATTAAAATGGGGTGTTACAATTATGGTATCAGAGCCAAGGCTTCGACCTGTAGGCTCTAAAACTCGACCTGTGACTAGTGGGTAGTCACCAGGAGCTTCCTAAGCCAACGTTTGTTATTCTAGGTATTGATGTTTTCAACGCATTGTTGTCTTAACCATGACGTTTTCAGCACCTTGAGGTTTTAACCTTGATGTTTTCATCGATATTGTTTTACTAATATGTATGGACAACAGTCATTCATATTTAGTTATGTGTCATTGTTTCATGCATAATGTTCCTCGGGAATTGTGGCTATGTGGACTGAACCCCAGTAGTTCATAATTAGTCACATAAATTTTTTTTCTGATGAGTTTTGACAGATGGGTTTCATTTATTTATGTTTCATGTATCATTGTTGCAGGGATTATGACTAAGTAATGGTTGGTACAAGACTGTCCCTATTTAGTCGCATGTGCTTTTATCGAAACTTTTAACTTTGGGACTGACCCATAGGCGTCCCCTCGCCATGTCTTTTGTTTTGGGACCGACCCATAGGCGTCCCCTCGCACATATAAAGGTTTTTATAAACTACATTACGCATTCATGCACTGTTTTTCATGCATAAAATTTTTCTCATAATTTATTGGCATAAATTTTTTTTATGTCCCCTCATAAGTTACTATGTTTTTATGTCAAGTATGTTTTCATACTGTCATGGTTAAACTCAGTTTCATGCTGATTATGTTATACACTCCTTCATGTTAAATCGTTTCATGTTTATTCATGATAATTCCGTCTTCATGTGGATTACGTCTTACGCCTCTTTTGTTATTATGCCTTCATGCAAGACATTGTTGGATTTCATTGAATTCTGCTTTCATGACAGCCATGGTTGGTTTTCATTGATCATGCTGTCAGGCAAATCATCGTTGAATTTTGTGTAACCACACTTTAACGTTTCTCGATATAACCAAAATGATGTCTATGCTAATACTGCCAGGTTATCTTGATGGTTTTCCTAACCGTTTAACCGATATACTTTCCTTAAATCATGATAAATGATCGACCCCATACCGATCATTTCATGTGCATTCCACGTGTACTCTATGTACCTATTCCATGTGTATTTCACATACCTTAATCCGTGTGTATTTCACTTGCAATACTTCACGAGTATTTGCTAGTCGATTCTAAATCATCTCAGACGTATGTTCACTTGTTGATATTCTACAAGATTGCCGATGCCGCTCATAGCTTGGAGATGTTACTAAAGGTTGATGCTGCTGGTGTTGGGAGACGCTACGAGATGCTGATGCTGTTCACAACCTGGAGCTCATACAAGACGAAGACAAAGGCGTTAGAGCAAATCAATTGGACGAGAAGATGCTTCACCATCATACGATTTCCATCAATCATTGTCCCTAATTCTTAGTTACATGTCACACGTCATTCGGCTGTCATTTCAGCCATATGAGTGCAAACCGGTACCAGCCGGCCACTCAGCTGAATAGTTACATGAATCACAGTCATGAGAATGACCGTCATGGAACTGACAGACATGACGATAGTAACCACTACTATGACAGAAACTATCCTAGAAATCGCAACCGAGGCTCCGACCACGGACATGATCAGACATACAAGGATCAGTAGTCCAACCGATCCGCCAAGTCTGGCATAAAAACCTAATATTGTAGTTCTATTGTTTTACGTCTCGAGACACATGTCAAGACATCAGTCAAGACACATGTCTCACGTATACTTTCTGAAGACACATGTCAAGACACCAGTCAAGACATATGTCACGCTTACATTTCTCAAGACACGAGTCAAGACACATGACTCACGTCCAACTATGGAACATTTCTAAGAAATTCAGAGTACCCTCCAAGGGTATATCCATTTTGTTGTGCCATGTATTAATCAGGCCACAAGAATTTCATTACCATTACCGGCGCATCAGTGAGAACTGTCACGTTGCCGATGTCACTTTCATTTCTTTCACCATATTTCATATATTCATGACCATGAAGGACGCCTTTCGCATTCCCACGTATACGAAGGTTTTCCTTCAGCTTAATGATGATATCCAAGCTGCCAACGCATTTCCTCGGACAAACACGAGACGAATTTTATCCTAATTATGGACTATAAACAGCACACCATGCTACGATTCATAATTATGTACAGTAATGTCCAGGCTCCTGAATACATTCAGCTTGATTTTCCATCAGGAAAATCTGTACAAATTATCTATGCTTACAAGCATGTGCGTTGTTAGCCATGGTCGCTAAAATTTTCTAACTGTCAGTAAGACACGACTACTTAAGTCCTTTTACGCATAGCCAGTTGATTATTCCAAAATCTTCCTATACATTCCAAAAGAACCTACAAGGAGAAGGATGGTACCATGAGATTATGTGTCAACTACCGTCGATTCAAACAAATCACCATTCATGACCGTTATTCTCCTCCACGTATTGACGACATGTCCAATCAACTGTATGGTTTTAAGCACTTTACAAGATCGGATTCATGATCATGATGCCAACAGTGACGAGTGAAAGAGCATGACATGTCCATGACTGTTATTCGTACACGACTTGGTCATGCTAAATTCATGATTCTGTATTAATCTCATAAATGCTCCAACAGCATTATGGACTTAATAAATTGAGTTTCCATGAATTCATAAGAAAATTCATCAGCGTTTTCATTGAGGATAACCTGATTTCCTCTAAGTTTAGAGGAGAACAGGAGAACCATATCTGCACTATGTTGCAAATTCTATGACAAGCGAAATTGCACCCTGGAAATTTTTCCAACATCAGTTCTGTTTGATTACAGTGACACGCTGAATCACATGGATTTCCACGGTTAATCTTACCATGACTCAGCTTATGCATAAAGGAGAGAACCCTACATTACATTAGGTGTTCTAGAAAATCCTACGCTAAGAGAAGTCTAGATTCATAGACTCAGAGTTTTGCAAACTCCTATGTATCAAGTTCGATGAAGCAAGATACAGTTACGTTCATATCTTCATACCTGTCATACAAACAGGCTAAGATAGGACACCAACAGACTAGGATGTTTTCATCATCTGAAGTTGTGAATTTAAATGGGACAAGATCTCCATGGATTTTGGTTACCAGATTAATGCAAACTCAGAAGAAGAACGATGCTATATGGGTTATTGCAAACAGTTTGATCAAGTCTGCAGAATCCTTACATCCGCAAGGATTTCAGAACCAACAGATTGATCGGACATGTTCCAGCCAAGGCGATTCCGATCACTTGGCAATTCCTCAGTTACCGGGTCAGACAAATATTCATAATTGTACTCCTTATTTACTTCACGTCCTTGTTTTAATTCTACGACTTGCTTTCGCGCTCGCGTTCATGATACTATTCACGTTCATGATGGTATCTCGGCTTACGATTTTATGTTCATTTTTCTTCTCATTCTGGGAAGTTTTGCAAGAACTTGAGAGACCAGACCCAAGTTTAGTATAACTCCCTATCCTCAGATAGACGTTCCTCGTCATATTCTATGTCTCACCATTTAGCGTTTGGCGTTACCGCCATTATATTCTATGTTCACGATATGTTTCACATGTCATGTTCATTCCACGTTCCTCATATTATGATCAAGATATGTTATACGTATCATGAATCACGATATGTTTACTCATATTACACTCATCATATCTCCACGTATTACGTTCAAAATTTTTCACGTATTACGTTCAAAAATTTTCACGTATTACGTTCAAATTTTTTCACGTACTACGTTTCTTTATATCTCGGGCATCGTTGATAATTATCAGTTAAGTTAGAGTGTTTTGCACGATAACGTTTCAGTTGCCTTACACGTTAATTCTTATTCCCTCGATCAAATTTAGGGGATCTACCTTACGTTGATAACAAAGAACTTCTTCGTATTTCAAGTCAAGGTCAGGAGGACTAAGATTTATCATTCACGTCAAGATCTTGTGGAGGAACCGTTCCAAGAGGGAGGCCACTTGGAAACGGACAAGTTCATCCGAACTTCTTATCCGTTTTTCTCTTATCAATTAGATATGTCCTTTCAGTCACGTCACGTTCCATGTCCTTTCATGAGATGTCACGTTTCGCGTTCTTTCTGCCAGGTCACCTGCACGTTCATTTATCTTACATACCCTCTCGGTTTGATTCGGGTATGTTTCTCTTTCAGTTACGTTATCTATAATTCGGGGACGAATTATTCTTTTTAGGGGGGAAGAGTTGTAAAACCCGCATGCTTTTACCATGAATAGTACCTTTAAGATCGTACGTACTAGATTAAAACTTTCCTTTTATAGTATGATTACGATTACATGTTAGGATTTTACGTATTACGTACGTGTTAGAACACGATAAGTATTTACTATGCACGAGCACGCAATAATTATTTGACAATAATTAATCACGAACATGCGATCATGAAATTATGTACGTAATTAAATCACGAACTATTATTAATTACGTATATATATTTATTACGAGCGTAAATAAATATATTAGGTCACGGTAATTATTTAACAAGAACACACAAATAAACACGAACGAACAAGTAAACATCGAGACACGAAAAACGGTACGGGTACCCCATGTGGGGCCCCTACCCGCGGCAAACATAAGGAGATGGGCCAAGCCCATCTCAAAATTCACTAAAGAAGGGTTAAGGGAAAATTAGCTAGTCATTTTTTTCACTTTATAGAAGATTTAACAAAAACCTAAAAAAGTTTTTCTCCTTCTCCTCTTTTCTTTTTTTTGGCCGCCACACATAAACACACCAAGGAGGGTGTTTATTTGATTTTGATCTTGGTTTTGGGTGCAAGTGTTCGTGTTTGTTCATCCTCGTTTAGATCCACGCATTCGGTATATTCTTTTACCCTTTTTCTTTTTTATTTGATCTAATAATTAATTAAGAACAAGATGTTTTTAAAACCTAATTAAAAACATAGATCTAACATGAAAATGGTTTTTGGAATAAATCAAAAAGGGTTGTTTTAGGGGTGTTTGTTGGCCGGCGCCTAAACCGAACCCCAAGGGGGTCTCGGTTTGGCTACTCGACCACCACCGAGACCATATGGTCCCGGTTGGGTGGTGTGGGTCCCACGACAGCAGCAAGACAAGGGATACCCCGACCCTTGGTTCGGGGTATGGTGTTGATTACAGGTTCGGTTCATGGTTTTTAGTCAAGATCTGGTTCACGGTTTATGTTAAGATTTTTTTTATAATCATATGTTAAATTAAATTAATAAATATGACATGATTAATTTAATAAACATGACTTAGGTTATATTAATTATTAAAAACATGAATATATTAACCTAAGTATTTTATATTATCTAGACTAATAATTAATTAATTATTTAAAAACCATGGTTATAATTAATTAATTAACATAACTTAGGTTATATTATTAATAAATAATAATACATGTTTTAACCTAAGTATTTAACTTTATTTAATTAAAAACATGATATACTTTAATTAAATATTTTAACCTATAGTATATTTAAATTACATGAAATAATTAATAAACTATACATTATATCATTATGACTTAGAAAATAATCATGAAAACACTTAGGCTTATATACTTGGCTTATTTAACGAGCTTATATCTAATTATGGAAACTTTCTATTTTTAGAAACTTATTTAAATAAGGCAGCTAATCTATTTATGGAAACTTTCTATTTTTAGAAACTTATTTAATTCAGGCAGCTAATCTATTAATGGAAACTTATTTAATTAAGGCAGCTGATCTATTTATGGAAACTTTCTATTTTTAGAAACTTATCTATTTTAAGCAGTAATTATATTTTTGGAAACTTTCTTTTTTTGGTAACTTTCTATTTTTGGAAACTTTCTATTATTGGAAACTTTCTATTATAGGAAACCTGCTATTTTTGGAAAGTTAATTATTATTACACAGTAAGTATAATAATACATGAAATACCAGAAATACTTAATCAGAATGGACAGAATATAAGATATACGCAGTTTATGGCTTAAAAGAGTAAAATATGATATGAACATATAAAATAAGCTAAGACATGATATAAAACCAGTTACGTACTTAGTAGTCATATACTTATTCACGTATGTATTCATGTAGCATTAGTGATACGAAAGTAGGATTCCTCTCAGTTCGTCTTCTTCGTTCATTGGACATAAGGTACGGATTCCCGTCCTTTCAGTATGGACATTCTTTCCTTATTAGGATTCCCCGTATGCAGCCAACTGTTTTCCCGTAGTATAAGTTTATATGTTTGATTTGCTTATGTTTAATTAAGAATTCCTATAGCTTTTGGCCATATTATTATACTTATCATGTGGGGCGTATGGGTGCTCGTGGCGTCCCTTCAACTTTTGGCCATATTATTATACTTATCATGTGGGGCGTATGGGTGCATCCTAGTTACATGTTTTCAGCATATTACTCAGTGTGAATGAGGTGTGTGCCTTGCATCCTTCACAAGGAGCTGATCCCTCCTACCCAAACCAGTATATTAAATTAGAGGCAGCCCCTCTAATTTGCATGATGAGGTCACCCCTCAAAGTATTCATGCACGGTGGATTTTCATGACCTATATTGGCTAATGGTAAAATATGTTAAACAGTTTTCATAAGATAAACATAAGGCTTTTCAATCTATAAAACCAATTTTATGAACATGTTCCAGGTTTCCCAGGACTTATACATTTCCGCTGCTATTAAGTCTTTATTATGTTTTAGTCATTTATGCTATGTCTATATCCGTGCACTGAGCGTTTTGCTCAGCCGTTACTTTCCTTTCCATGTCCCAAAACGGCAGGTACCCTAGGAAAGACTCGAGCATTTGGAGGACGTGCATAGGATGGAAGCTGCTAAAGACTACTTTTCCTTTTTGCCTTCATATACTTATGCTTGTTTAGTCTTTCATTCATTTCTTTTGCTTTATTATGTTTTGGGCTTATCTTTGGGAATCGATGTTTGATTCCGGTTTACCCCATGGTCATGTAATGTTTTAGACATTTATCCTTGTATGCTTTGATGACACGCCATAATTACGCGTGACATTCCATTATTAACATGGGGTGTTACATAAATGGACTTTATAAAATAATAAAAAAAAAACATTGTATTTTATAAACATGTATTGGTTTCATAATAACAGGTGAAATAAGTTTAATATGGGTAAACAAGATAATGGTTAGAATAAGATTGTAGTATATTAACTAGCTGATATTTGAACAAAATGATGAGAATAAAGGATGAGTTATTGGTTAAAAAAAATGAGTATGATTGATTTTCGTAGTGTTGGAGTTTGGATCTTATGAGAAGTAACTAATTTGGGATGGAAGTTTTAAATTTTCTAATGTATCGAAATTTGGTAATACTAATCGTGACGAGTCTAATTTTTCGTTGTTGGCACACTCCATTGATCTTTCGAATTACATTTTTTTGTTTTCAGTTGTTTTGGCTAGGGTTCGTTTTACCCTATATTTTATTGGGACACGATTGTTTGTAATTCTTTTGTTACACGTCATGGCTGATTTAGTTATGCGGTTGTGGAAACGTTAGGATGAGAGGATAGAGTTGGGTAGTATTACTTATGATTAGATATTAGAATGGAGAAATGTGTTTTTGTTTAAAGGTTGTGTTGAAGGAATGATTAAGATTTGTGGAATTTGGAAACTTAGATTGGTTACGGGAATAAGAGGGTAAGTAAAGTTAGTTGACTGGTAGTGGGAACGAGAAGTCATGCTATGAGAAGTTGGTTGAAGTACCATTAAGAGATTGATGAAAGTACTAGCGGATGTGAGGGTAAAGTAGAAAGTTTATACTAATGGAAAGGTTGGGTAAATAACACGCAAGGGACTGGTATAGTTTTGGGTTGAAGTACTTTTAGAAATATTGTGGTAGATGAGTTGAAGTTAGAAGCTACTGGTAGTGTGAAGTTCCTAGGTAACATCATGGAGACGAGAAGGAGTGCGCAAAGAGCTACATCGCGAAGCAAGGAACTGAAAGGACTACGTGTCGGCTGCAAGAAGGATGCAAGTGATTTCAAAGGAGTCACAAAAGTTGCAAGGACTGGAAAGGTGGCAAGCACTATGATGGGAAATTTACGTATGGTTCGTCACGAAGAAGGGCAGATCGAGTATCGGAGTGGAGCTACAAAGAGCTGAACCAGTGGATCGTGATGAAGTGAATACATGACATGGGGGATTAAGAACTCGTGGAAAATAACAAGGGGAGTCGAGTGACTACGCGGATAGAATTTTTGTGGCAACCAATATCGAGGGATGAGTAGTGAAGCTGAGCTGAATAAGTTCGTGGATAAGTGATTAGAGAGTCGGTTTTGTGAGTGTGTTATGAAAGATCTTTGGAAGAGACAGCTATGCATTATCCAATGCACTAGTGA
Organism: Glebionis coronaria; assembly: GCA_025667525.1. Classification (NCBI taxonomy): domain Eukaryota; kingdom Viridiplantae; phylum Streptophyta; class Magnoliopsida; order Asterales; family Asteraceae; genus Glebionis; species Glebionis coronaria. The sequence continues at coordinate 394,163,803 of CM046882.1, forward strand.
TTTCCATAGATTTGAGGAATGAAGTATGAAATTTCTGTTGGACGGGATAGTGTAGGAATAGGGAGAACCATGGAAGAAGAGAACCAAGTATTCCTAGAAGATGATGATTGAAAGTACCTCATGTTGGGTGCAAGATCAAAGTAGAAGTATGAGATTTGAGTAAGAATTAAAAAATATGGCTTAGTAGACAAATGGAAACTAATGTTGGTATAATATGAGAGTGTGATCCGCATGGAATCACATGAAACTCTAGTCTGTCCCTATTAGGAGGGAGTAGGAGAACTAGTTGTGAGAAAAACAAGTGAAGCTACTTGGAAATTTTTGGCGTATAGATGACTAGATAGACTTAGTTAGTGGAGCTGGATTGTTATATCTGCCTAGAATGCTAGAGGCATTTGGGGTACGAGACGTAGAGAATGATCTATATAGATCATGAACGTCTCCAACACATATTTAATCATCTTGATTGAACATTTGGAAAAGGTGATGGGTGGAGTTAAGTGATGAAAGGAAATTTCAAGGCCAAGTACCATCTGGGAAAGGCAAGCATAGTTGATGAGACATGGAATAAGAAGAATGAAGTAAAGCTGAGACGAACTTCAACTATATGGATGACGTAATTAGGGTGGTTTGGATGAAGGATGTAGGTTGCACGAGTTGAGTTGTCTAAAGCAGAGAACGCGTCAACATGTATGTTGCGTGGCTTGGACAATCATATGGAGAAAAGGGACGTAGACTATACTTCCTACATATATGGGAGTAGTTTAGAAAGGGCGATGTAAGGACGAAATTGGTGAAAGGGATACATAATGGGGTGGAGGAATAAGTACGACGAGAGTTGGGTGATAGTCGATAGACTGACTAATTCATCTCATATTTCAAGAGGAATGAGAAGTCACGTAGTTGAGAAGTTGGAAGGATTGCGTACGGATGTGATGGAATAGAGGGTTTTGCGTAAAAGTTAGCCTAATATGTATGGAATGCCTTATGAAGGATTATGGCAAGGGAAGAAACGATGGGAAGCATCACATCTTGATGTATGGAATGAGTTGAGGAAGAAAGAAGGAAGTGTGTATAGAAGCGAAGCATGAATGAAATAGGTCGAGATAGGAACCGGAGGCAAAACTTTGGTAGAGCTTAATGAGTAGAATAAAGCACAACGCAGGCTAATATTGTCGTAGTGTGGAAAAGGAAATGGCACTGACCTATACTGATTGTTTGGGAGGCTTAGTATCGATAATCGAATGGATGAGAAGTTATAGGTTTGATGTTCCATAGCGACGAAGGGCTTGGTCTAACTGAGACAAGATGAGGAGCAATGTGACCTTGAAGGTAAGACATTGTGTAGGTATAAAGGAAGTGTTGAGTATAAAAAAAATCATCATGAAGAAAAGTGAGATATTTATGCAACCTTAGAAGTTACACTGAGGGCATGAGTGATTGATTTAGAGGTAGTTAGGAAACTCTCTAGCGATGGCTGAGTTTTCATATAATGATAGTTATCATACTAGAAGTCGATAAATGCCATTTGAGGCACTATATGAAAGGATAGGGTGAGTTGTCCCCATTGTGGACTAGAATTGGTAAAAGAGGTTACTAATGTGGTAATGGTGTTTGTGGAAAGAATGAGAGCAACAAGGGATGCTATGTTGAAAATGAGGAAACCACTAGTGTTTACTGACAAAGTTATGTAGGAAGTTACACCCATAGTAACGGGTGGTATGTTTTTGTAAAATGGAAGAGTTGATGTAGAGTTTTGTAGGTCCATTTATGATCTTTGGAAAGATCGGACCAGTAGCTTATGAGCATAGAATTACCTGGGGGAAAATGAGTGGTATACATGATATATTTCATGTATTGAGATTGGTAAATGTTGTTTGAGAATGCATATTTGCATGTACGGTTATTCGGGACTTGTGTTAATAAGAGTCTTTGTTTTATCAAAGAGTCATTTGTGAGATTTATTGACTGTGAGGTCAAGAGTTTGGCAATGAATTTAAATATTGTTGGTTAGTATATGTGGTAATTTGAGACTTGAACTAAAGTTCACATGGAAATGAGAGGAGTTCATTTAGAACAAGTATCCTCAGTTGTATGCTAATGGTATGTTTTGATCCTAAGGAGTAAATCTCGGGACGAGTTTCTATTAGGAGGGAGTGATGTGACAACCGCGGTTTTGAGGATCGTCACTTAGTTTTATTTTGTGTTAGTTACGTGTCTTTACGTGTTTATGTGCTAATTGGTGTGTATAGATTGTGGTTTGGATATCGTTTCCGGTACGGGGTACCTTGTGAGTGAAACGATGTGAGATGATTTCATGTTCATGAGCTCACATGGTAGTGACTATGAAATGAGATAGTGTTATTTAGTGGTTTTACGTATACGTATATGTATTATAGAAAATCGTATTTTTACGATTTACGGTTTAGCACTTTGAGGTATCGGATGAGGTATTTAGTCATATGAATATTTTTCGTGATGGTTTTAAGTCATTTATGACTTAGTTATAAAGTTTATTTCAAAATTTGAGATTTTTTATAAAAGTGTATATTTTACGTCTTTTACGGTAAAATGCGTAAATTTGACTAGTTTTACGGTTTTGAGGTCTTGGAGGCTTTAGGAGCTGAAATAAATTAAGGAAAATTAAGGTAATATTAATAAGATATTAATTAATAATAAAATTTAAAAAAAAACGAAATAAGGGAGGGTGTGGGTCGGTTTGGACGCAAGAAAAGAAAGAAAAGGAAAAAAACAAAAAGGAAAGTGGGCTATGGGTTGGACTAGGATTCACCCATGCCCTATATAAAAGGTTTTATTCACAATCAAAAACATTATTTTTTTTCTCCTGGAGTTCTATAGCCAACGGTTTACAGAGTTTTTTAGGGTTTCAGTATTTTTTTCATCTTCCATAAATCTTAAGGTAAAACCTTCATAATCCCTTTTTAATTTAAATTGTTTTTAATGTTTATATAATCATCTTATGATGGATTTAGGTCAGGGATTAAATAAAAATCTGTATTTTAATGATTTCATAATGATTGGATGGTTCAGGGCTTGTAATTGGTGGGGTTATGGGTAATTAATGAGGTTAATTTAATTAAACCCGTTTTAAAAACTGGGCAGAATTTTGAGTCAATTGTTTGGATCATATCGTGAGTTCTACAAACTCTTATTTTGCGATCCAAGTATCCCTGAAAAGGTAATTGAAGTGGCTTTCCAATGCAAGAAACGAGAACTAAATTGGAGGTCGGGAAGTTGGTCAAAAACAGGTTACAACAGTCGGAGGTCAAAACAGTTTTGAAGTCAGCCTGTTTTCTTTTTAAGGTTTGGGTTGTTTGGGGTACTTAGGGTTGCATTGGGACATTCAAACGAACATGAGAGATGGTTTATATATTATAGGAAGTATCTGAATTGGGGCTAAGATTGTGCGTTAGGGTAAGACCCCCTAATCATAACAAACTTTTTATATGTTTAAAATTAGTAAATTTGGAATGACAAAAGTATATATATATATATATATATATATATATATATATATATATATATATATATATATATATATATATATATATATATATATATATATATATATATATATATATATATATATATATATATATATATATATATATATATATATATATATATCGGGGCCTTAACAGTAGCTTTAAGGTTGGGACAAATGGGAGGTGTTAGTTAACATATGTAAGGGCATAAATATTCCCTTTATAGAGATCATGTGTATGTTTAAGTGGGCGTTTGGCTTATAGTTTGGAGACCTAAAACCGGGACTGTTTTGGGTAAAATGTTAACGGGACGGGTTATGAAGTATAATGAGTTAAGGGCTTTATAGAGGGGGTGTAATGAGATGCTTAGAGCATATAAATGAGGTATTTATATAGGAGGAGGTTAGATGTCCATCATAGGTTGATGAGCCGTTTTAGTGGTTGGTTCATGTTTTGATTATGTGTTTTTAGTTTGATAGCTTTTTGATAGTGCGAGGACTTTTGGAGAAGCTCAATCAGGTGAGTTTCATAGTCCCATGTTTACTAATGTTTACGACTTCCAGATGGGATGGAAGAGACACTGTTTTGTTGTTTATAAATTTATGCTGTGAATGTTTTGCGTTGGTAATAGACTTCTGTGTGCATACTTATATGATTAACTGCTAGTTAATTCTTGATTTTTTATATTTTGACTTGGTACCAAGGGGATATTGGCAAGGCGGGGCCTTGGGATTTGGTTCATAGGTGTTTGGATGCCTATGGGAGTATGGTGTTTGGTATGGCTGGGAGCCTTGGTTTTGGTTTGATTAGTTAAATCTTGAATGTTAGTTTGTTAATGCATGTTAGTATCACATCGTCCATATGTTTTTAACTTTTGGTTGTTACTCACAGCTTTTGGTATGATTTTGGCGTTTGAGTCTAAACCTATGACTCTCACCAACTTTACGTTAACGTGTTTTAGTGTCTCTTTCAGGTGATACTATGATTAAGCATGAGAACATAAGTGGCTAGGATTTGGAGAGCGTAGGAAATGCATTTAGAAGGAGATCCCTGTTCCTTCTTAGTTTTATTTGTTCATTGAATAAGTGATTCTGTTGGCACACATATGTTTGTTTTGGTTATGTTATTTGTTTGTCTTGGGTAAGAGGTAGGACTGTTACCTACTTACCTAGACTCCTGCATTGTTGAGATATTGTCATGACTTTTGTTTCACCATTTTATGACATTTCTTATTTCATATAGTTATCTCTATAGACACGCCATGTTGTGATGATATCCATACATCGCGCCCCATATTCCGCCATGGTGGGGTGTGACATAAGACAAACCAAGTGTCTTAAGTTTGAAGTCCTCAAATATGTCCATGTTATCCACTTGATCGTCTCTCTATATGATCATCTGTGGAGTGTGAGTTGACTTCTTAATGGTGTATTTGAACTTGGTGATTTTTCTTGGAGAATATCTTGAGTTTACGCAGGCATCATAGTCAGCTTTAACTTTCTTCAAAGCCTCTTTGCGTTTTAACTCCATTTCTCTAAATTGTTTTCTTTGCTCCTCTCTCTGTTAGGGAGACATTGTTCTCAGCTTTGCTTCATTCAGCTCTTTGGCCTTCTTGATTTCATTCAGCCTGTTGAATTCAAGTGCCTGTTTTTCAATTTCCTCAGCTGATAGAGGTTTCTCATTAGCGACTTTGAAAGTTGAGAACTGAGAGATTATTGTTGTGGATCCTCCTGTCTCTATCATCGCAACTATTTTCTTTAGTTTGGTGTATGGGTCTACCATAACTATTTCTTTTCCTTTCTTTGAGACAGAGGATGATTCATTTGATTTCTTAAAATCTTCAGCATTTTTGAGGAATGCCATCTAAGCTTGGGTTTGTACAGCCTTTGAGAGGGAGCTAGCATCAAACTTGAGCTTCTTGGAAGCTGGTTCATCATTGTCCATAGTCTCCTCGGTGTTAACCAGAGGTAGGGATTTTGGAGTATCAACTCCTTTATTGGGTTGTTGCTCCCCTTTAGTTGCATCATCATCAGGTATAACAACAGGTGTGGTGACTTGGAAAGGGATGGGTGTAGAGATGGTGTTATCAGCTGAACTTGTGCTGGCATTGATGGGTTCAAGTTTAAGTAAAGTAACCTTCTCCTCTCACGTTTAGCCTGTTGCTCTAGACATTTGGCTGAATGTAATTGAATTTACTTAGCAATTTGCTCAACAGATACAGCCATTTGTCTTTGCCTGTTTCCTTGAGCCTCTAGCAATTCGGAGTAGGTTGTTGCAGTTCATGTTGACAGATCTATCAACATGCCAAGCCAAGAAGTTTGTGTGATGTTTCTGTCGTCTGTACATAGCTTCAAACTCCTTGTGCATGACCAATTCATGTGCTGATATATATCAGGGACCTCTGTGACAATATCATCTTTGATTCGAGTTGATAGATGGCTAAGTCCCTGAGAAACTCCGTTACGAGCACCATCTCGAATAGGATATGTGATAGCATCCTTGACATCCTGTGTAATGATCTTTTGGAAGTTGGATGTAAATGTCTTCATCTCAGAACCCATGCAATCCAACTTTCGTGACAAACGTTCAATATCTGACGGGTGATGGTAAGGCTGTAAGTTATGAATATTCAGGCTTTGTTGTGCATAGGCATCTTCCCTTGGTATGATGTCAAAGTTGAGCTGTTGTGGATGATCAAACAATAGAAATTCAGTTGTGGGATCATACTCAACCTTTAGAAGTTTAGTAGTGACAAAGACAGCAGAATTAGGTGTCAAAACAGCTTCCTTGGGATGTGAGGTGGTGGTATTAGCTGGTGTAGTCTCAGCTGTGTGATATGATCAAAATCTCATATCAATTAATCAACAAATCACCCTAAAACACATAGAAAATACCTAACTTTTGTGCTATAAAGTAGTATTATGTGGTATGTTTTGTGTTTGTGCTTAAATAGGTAATAAGGATATAATTTCAAGCAAACAAGAGGAAATCAAGCTCATTTATGATGAAAATACAAGAGAAAGATCAAAGATGACAAGCCATTTGAAGATGAAGGACCTATCTTGACAATATTCAAAAGTTGAGGGACTTAAATGCAAAGTTTAGAAAAAGTCAAGATTAAACTCAAACTTGGTCAAACTTCAAGTCAAACTAGTCAAAGGGTTTAAAAAGTCAAGAATACAAGTCAAAGGACTTAAATTGCCAAAAGAATGAAGAAATGAGCTCAATTAAATAAACTGCCAAAGTGAGGGACTGAAATTGTCAAAAACACATCAAGTTTGGTTTCAATCCGTGTGAATACACTCTCAACCAATCATAAGGATGGAAAAATGAGTTTTGGATTGCCACCTAATGCGACAGCTGGCCACTAACTCTCGATTCTCATTTAATAAACAAAGCTGAAGTGGGGCGAATTTATTACTCATTAACCAATGAGAAATCAACATGCAATAATCCATTATATCTATAACGGATAATGATCCGTGTGTGAGGCTAAGGACGAATAGAATCATGACACGTGGCATCTTCAACAAGCAAATAACCCAGGATCGATTTGGAGCTATGATGAGACTGTAATTATACATAGTCTCATCGTCCAAATCGGGCTTAAAACACTTAAAAAATCATCAAAATACCCAAAAATATGCTTGTGTTTGTTCATTGTGTATTTCAGGTACGGATATCGTGAATTCACCAAACGATTACAAGAATAAAGCAAAAACGAACACGGGAAACGAAGCCGCACAAAGAACCGGACCCGAATCATGATTTTCCTATCAAGTCCTTGATGTTTGAAGAATTGGCAAGATTGGTCCCTCATCTTTGGAGAATTGTCAACTTTAGCCCTTGAAGAATCACTATTTATAACATTGGTCCTTTAAGAATGAAGATTGTACAAGTTTGGTCCTTGAAGATTAGGTTTATTACACTATTGATCCTTAAACAAAGTTTTTAAACCAATTGTGCCAAAAATGACAAGATAAGCAAAGATAAAACAAAGGAAAATTGAGTGATGGCTGTTAAAACTTATTATGCACATACAATGGAAGTCAGGGGACCTGTTTTGCCATAAAACAAACCCATATCCACCAAAAACCCAACAAAACCCGTTTTTACCCACCCATATTACCACTTTTACCCGACCAAGCCCAATACCCATTACCCCCAGCCCAAGTCAAACCCCAGTCAAACCACCCTCTAACCCATATTTTTAAAATCGTTTTATAATAATTAAAAGACGGGGGAAACATCTCCTGTTCACCATCTTCCCTAAATCCACCCTTAATCCAAAACATAAACCCTAATTACAAACCCACCCTAAATCAAGGGGTTTTAACACCAACTCTTCCAGAACCCTAATTAACCCCAACCTAAACCGAAACCCACTCACTAAGTTAATCCCAACCAATCCATGTGACCCCCCTTGAGGTCCCTTGCCCATCACTTTCATCTCAAAAAGTTGTGCCCGACAAGATTAATGGCCAAGATGCACTCCTTGGTCCCTACTCTCCTTTCAACGACCAAGATCAACAAGAACAGATGGCATCACATGTTTTCCTGCTAATATCACAAGATTCCTTGACCAAGACTAAGATTGAAGACTTTTCTCAAGGGCATTTTAGGGCTTTTCATATTTAGGGTTTTAGCATTCTAGAATTCTCCTTTCTCTTGTATAAATACACCCGCTTGTGGGTTGTATTGGTTGTTCCAGTTTTGTATTTTTTTCTCCAAAGTAATGACAATGAAAAGTTGAAATTGCAAAACTGAGTTCCTTTACTTTCTTGCTTTAGTGTAAACTTTAATTTTAAATTGCAAAAATTAGTTTTAGATGTTCCAAGTTCATTTGTTCAAAGATATTTGCCAAACAAAACGTTTCTCTTATTTACTGAAATCCCCAACTAGGTTTATGTGGAAGTGATAGTGGAAGCATAAACCTAGTTGGGAGCTTGGTTTATTAAGGCTCTTTTAGTTTCAAGGTAAGTTTTGCAAGGTTTCTGATTTCAAGGTGTTTTCAACATTTTATTTTTGTTTTCAAAAAAATTTCATATCACTTGTTCAATTCTTTTCTGTTTACTGTTCACTTACTGTTTCACAAGCTCCATGTAAGCTGACTTGACAACTCAGCTTACATTAGAGCTTTTGAAGCTTGAGTTTATTTGATTCATCTTCGCAGGAACACAAGAGTCCATTTTGAAGATATTATGGGGTGTTTGGGACTGCTATAGTCCCCACCCTAGTTCTCTACATCAGCAACCTTCTCATAAGCTCCTAAAAGCTTAAACATACCCTTTTGGAAGGCATCAGCCCAAGGTAATAGGCTTGAACCCCACTTGGCTATATGTTTGGTGTTTGATATGAATTTATGAGAAATTGTGTATGAACTATTTGAGAGTTAATCATTGGCTTGTTTATGCTTAATTAGGTCTATTATGCATGTTTAGAGTAATTAGAATTAGTTTGGTTTGAGTTTGGTTTGATTTTGTTAGCTAAGTTTCATTTTCAGATTTTTAGAGGGTGTTTGGGATAAGGTTTTAAGTAAAGAGAACTAACAACTTTGGCTTGTAATCTGCCTAGACATATTCCTCTTGTTGGCTTAGGTAATTTTCTGTCATTAGTTTCCATATTGATAGGCTCTTGAAACATTTTGTGTGCTCAAAGGGTGTTATTAATATAGCATAATCATTAAATCTTTTTTTTGTCTATTTTAGTGTAAAATTCTTCTTGAAATCTTGTCAATTGTTAGAATATAGGTCTATATAGCATTGTGAGTTTGTTAGTTGTGCTTTGGTTAAGTTTTGAGCAAGTTATCAGCAGCCAAAACTCACCATTTTGCCATTTGAATCAGCTTACTGTTCACGAAATCATATAGCCTTTAACTGTCACTGATTTGTGCCTATTGTGTTTGATTTTTGGGAAGAACTTGCTTGTTTTATTGCTATAATAGACTCCCCACAAACCAACTGGTTGTGGGGGTGCCTTATTGCCCAAGAAAAAGCACCAAATAAGCTTTCCTAAGCTTATTCATAAACTGTCATTTTTTTATAACTAGCAGTGGGAACCAAGTTCCCACTGGTAGCACTTTAGTTCCCACTGCTTTGCTAGAAAACAAAAGTTCTCCACATGTCACTATCATCTTTTACATTTTTTGTCTTTAGTGACTGAAAATAGGTTTTAGGCTTTCAAACTTTTTTCATTATTTTTCTTATTTAATTTTTGAATTTCCAGTTTAATTAATTTTTATTTTACTGTTCATCTAATATTTTTTAGATTAAATAGCTATTTTAATTAACTTTTTATTATTCTGTTTTTGGCATTTAGTGTAAAAAATCATTATTTTCAGTTTTAAAACTTTTGTTAGACTTAGAAAAATGTTTTAAGATTTTTAGTTTAACAAGTTTTTACTTTTCACTTTTTATTTAATTTTTATAATTAATTTAGTTTAATTAGGGTTTTATTTATTAACTGTTTTGTCTTTTAGTGCAAAATTTTACTTTTTTCAAACTTTTTCATTTTTCTACTGTTCAATAGCATAAATTAGGATTTTCAAAATTGTCAAATCATTTTTAGCATTATTTTATTATTTTTTATGATTATTTTAGTCTAAAAATAGTTTTAAGTGTTTTAAAAATAGAAAAATAGTTTTTAAAATTTAGGAAAAATACTTTTTAGTCTTTAAATAATATAAGTGAGTTATTTGTTCAATAAAATAATATTTTGGACATTTTGTTAATTATATTTAATTTTAAGGCTTTAATTAGCATTAAAAATTGAATATTTAATTAATAAAAAGTTTTAAAATATATTTCTTGGACATTTTGATTCGAAAATTTTCCTTGTTGATTATTTCCTTGAAAATTGTTTCGGTTTTGATAATTGTTCCCTTGGTTATAATTGCCTTGTTGTGATGGACCCGCGTTATTTTGATTTTGAAAATTGTTGTTTCCATTTAACGCACTCACATTTGACGTTTGGCCATCCGTAGCCGCACACTCGTAAAAATTATGAGGTCCACCACAAAACGTACACGAAACCTCAACCGCTTTCACCGTAGCGGGAGCGTCTTTCTTTTGCATCTCAACGAGAAAAGACGTAAACACATTCGTCAACTTGTCGACTTTTGCATCAACCCTCTCAATGTCGCGATTAGAACTACTAACATTGGCGACATTGGCAACACTCGGTGCGTTGCGGAGTTGGTAAACCTTGGATCGGTTTTCGATAATTATCAAAGCGTCTTTCGGAGTTTTACACAAAAAGTTGCCACCGGCGGCGGAATTCAACGAATCTTGTTCTTGAAAATTAAGACCGTTGTAAAACGTATCGATTTGGTGCAAATCGGAAAAACCATGGTGAGGACATTGCCTAAGCAATTCCTTAAAACGATCCCACGCGTCTCTAAAAGATTCATTCGGTTTTTGCTCAAATTTCGTAATTTCATTCTTGAAAAACGTCGTCTTAGACGGTGGGACAAAATAATTAACAAACTTGGAAACGAGATCCTTCCACGTAACTATCGAATTAGGTGGCTCTTTCTTGTACCAATCCTTGGCGGCACCATCGAGCGAGTACGGAAAAAGCATAAGCTTGACGACATCGGTGTCGACGTTCTTAAACTTGCTCGTGGCTAAAAGACGATCAAAATTCCGAATATGGTCGTGAGGATTATCGGCTTCACGACCTCGAAACTTCGTAGCTTGGATTAACGAAAGCATTCCGCTCTTAATCTTAAAATTCTCCGCTTCGATAGCGGGAATTACGATCGCGTCTCCATAACCCTCGGTGGGCGCTTGGAGCAATTCCATCATCGAACGATTGTCGGCCATCTCCTCTACGGTTTCTTCAACAACGATATTAGGAACGTCGGTTTCTAATTCTCGTCTACGTCGTCGATTCCTTCGATTACGATTGCGTCGATTCGAAGCTTCGTTAGATCTGGAATAATCCTTCGATCGAGTGCGCATGCACTAAGCGTAGAATGGGTGGTAGCAAAGAAGATTTTGCGGTTTTTCGATTTTTCAATTTTTTTGGTTTTTGATTGGTTTTTAATTTTTTTGGATTTTTGAATGTATTACGTAGACACAAATCTACATATCTCCTCGAATCGACTTTCTCGATTAAAGGAGCCTCAAAGAATGAAAACGATCACGTGGAGTGAACGCCTTCGATGACTTTAGAACGTTGGTGGAACACCAAAACGTTCAAGAGGGTTTAATCTTGAAAACAAGCAAATATAATATACGTAGATAATACTTGGGCGGCAAACCCTCGATTAGCCTTCTTTCTCAAAACACGCACAAGCAAGCGGGGGAAACGAGGCGGCGCTAAGCACTTAAGAGCCTTTTTCCTTTAGGTCGTGAAATACAACCGCCTTATACCCACCTTATAGTTTGTGTTAATTGAAATTAAGCCTCACGAAAGTATTTATCTATTTTGCCTTTAAACTTTTTCTTTGGATTCGAATACAATGATCGAGTGATTAAATCCCGAATCAAGGTTGCGTTTTCACACTTTTGGAGTACTTGTATTTTTATTGTTCTTACGTAGATACAATATAGTAATAATATATTCACAATAAAAACGAAAACCAATATATCTACAATATAGTAAAGATTGTTTTGTGTTTAATTTAGGAATACCAAACACGATTTATTTGGATACTATAATATAATAAGGAAAAATAACAAAAATGAGTATGTACGTTTATGTACGCTTTCCAAAAATTGAAAAGCAAAAACGCACTACTCACACAAACACGATAATAATAATAATGGCACACTAAAAACACCTCCCCGGCAGCGGCGCCAAAAATTGATGTAGGTAAAACGTACACGTTTTAGGAAAAACGCGTATGAGTGGCAAGTATTAAGTTATACGCTTTAGGAAAAACGTAAAACCGAATAAATTCCAAGTTCGTTCTCGAAGGAGGTGTGTGAATTAATGTGCCAATATATATAAAATCAAGTTTGGATTAGTGACGTTTTTTGGTTTAAAGAGAGAAAAAGTAAAGACGAGCTACGACTACGATTACGCTACGACGTTGACGTAAAACGATAACGTAATTACGTAAAACGTGACAAAATTAAAAATTAAACCTAAAAATTAATTAAAAGATTAAACTAAGTCTAAAATAATATAAATAAGAATAAAAATCCAACAAATATATTTTAAAACTTTTTATTAATTAAATATTCAATTTTTAATGCTAATTAAAGCCCTAAAATTAAATATAATTAACAAAATGTCCAAAATATTATTTTATTGAACAAATAACTCACATATATTATTTAAAGACTAAAAAGTATTTTTCCTAAATTTTAAAAACTATTTTTCTATTTTTAAAACACTTAAAACTATTTTTAGACTAAAATAATCATAAAAAATAATAAAATAATGCTAAAAATGATTTGACAATTTTGAAAATCCTAATTTATGCTATTGAAAAGTAGAAAAATGAAAAAGTTTGAAAAAAGTAAAATTTTGCACTAAAAGACAAAACAATTAATAAATAAAACCCTAATTAAACTAAATTAATTATAAAAATTAAATAAAAAGTGAACAGTAAAAACTTGTTAAACTAAAAATCTTAAAACATTTTTCTAAGTCTAACAAAATTTTTAAAACTGAAAAATAATGATTTTTTACACTAAATGCCAAAAACAGAATAATAAAAAGTTATTAAAATAGCTATTTAATCTAAAAAATATTGGATGAACAGTAAAATAAAAATTAATTAAACTGAAAATTCAAAAATTAAATAAGAAAAATAATGAAAAAAGTTTGAAAGCCTAAAACCTATTTTTAGTCACTAAAGACAAAAAATGTAAAAGCTGATAGTGACATGTGGAGAACTTTTGTTTTCTAGCAAAGCAGTGGGAACTAAAGTGCTACCAGTGGGAACTTGGTTCCCACTGCTAGTTATAAAAAAATGACAGTTTATGAATAAGCTTAGGAAAGCTTATTTGGTGCTTTTTCTTGGGCAATAAGGCACCCCCACAACCAGTTGGGTTGTGGGGAGTCTATTATAGCAATAAAACAAGCAAGTTCTTCCCAAAAATCAAACACAATAGGCACAAATCAGTGACAATTAAAGGCTATATGATTTCGTGAACAGTAAGCTGATTCAAATGGCAAAATGGTGAGTTTTGGCTGCTGATAACTTGCTCAAAACTTAACCAAAGCACAACTAACAAACTCACAATACTATATAGACCTATATTCTAACAATTGACAAGATTTCAAGAAGAATTTTACACTAAAATAGACAGAAAAAAGATTTAATGATTATGCTATATTAATAACACCCTTTGAGCACACAAAATGTTTCAAGAGCCTATCAATATGGAAACTAATGACAGAAAATTACCTAAGCCAACAAGAGGAATATGTCTAGGCAGATTACAAGCCAAAGTTGTCAGTTCTCTTTACTTAAACCCTTATCCCAAACACCCTCTAAAAATCTGAAAATGAAACTTAGCTAACAAAATCAAACCAAACTCAAACCAAACTAATTCTAATTACTCTAAACATGCATAATAGACCTAATTAAGCATAAACAAGCCAATGATTAACTCTCAAACAGTTCATACACAATTTCTCATAAATTCATATCAAACACCAAACACATAGCCAAGTGGGGTTCAAGCCTACTACCTTGGGCTGATGCCTTCCAAAAGGGTATGTTTGAGCTTTTAGAAGCTTATGAGAAGGTTGCTGATGTAGAGAACTAGGGTGGGGACTACAGCAGTCCCAAACACCCCATAATATCTTCAAAATGGACTCTTGTGTTCCTGCCAAGATGAATCAAATAAACTCAAGCTTCAAAAGCTCTAATGTAAGCTGAGTTGTCAAGTCAGCTTACATGGAGCTTGTGAAACAGTAAGTGAACAGTAAACAGAAAAGAATTGAACAAGTGATATGAAATTTTTTTGAAAACAAAAATAAAATCTTGAAAACACCTTGAAATCAGAAACCTTGCAAAACTTACCTTGAAACTAAAAGAGACTTAATAAACCAAGCTCCCAACTAGGTTTATGCTTCCACTATCACTTCCACATAAACCTAGTTGGGGATTTCAGTAAATAAGAGAAACGTTTTGTTTGGCAAATATCTTTGAACAAATGAACTTGGAAAATCTAAAACTAATTTTTGCAATTTAAAATTAAAGTTTACACTAAAGCAAGAAAGTAAAGGAACTCAGTTTTGCAATTTCAACTTTTCCTTGTCATTACTTTGGAGAAAAAAATACAAAACTGGAACAACCAATACAACCCTCAAACGGGTGTATTTATACAAGAGAAAGGAGAATTCTAGAATGCTAAAACCCTAAATATGAAAAGCCCTAAAATGCCCTTGAGAAAAGTCTTCAATCTTGGTCTTGGTCAAGGAATCTTGTGACATTAGCAGGAAAACATGTGATGCCATCTGTTCTTGTTGATCTTGGTCGTTGAAAGGAGAGTAGGGACCAAGGAATGAATCTTGGCCATTAATCTTGTCGGGCACAACTTTTTGAGATGAAAGTGATGGGCAGGGGACCTCAAGGGGGGTCACATGGGTTGGTTGAGATTAACTTAGTGAGTGGGTTTCGGTTTAGGTTGGGGTTAATTAGGGTTCTGGAAGAGTTGGTGTTAAAACCCCTTGATTTAGGGTGGGTTTGTAATTAGGGTTTATGTTTTGGATTAAGGGTGGATTTAGGGAAGATGGTGAACATGAGATGTTTCCCCCGTCTTTTAGTTATTATAAAACGGTTTTAAAAATATGGGTTAGAGGGTGGTTTGACTGGGGTTTGACTTGGGCTAGGGGTAATGGGTATTGGGCTTGGTCGGGTAAAAGTGGTAATATGGGTGGGTAAAAACGGGTTTGGTTGGGTTTTTGGTGGATATGGGTTTGTTTTATGGCAAAACAGGTCCCCTGACTTCTATTGTATGTGCATAATAAGTTTTAACAGCCATCACTCAATTTTCCTTTGTTTTATCTTTGCTTATCTTGTCATTTTTGGCACAATTGGTTTAAAAACTTTGTTTAAGGATCAATAGTGTAATAAACATAATCTTCAAGGACCAAACTTGTACAATCTTCATTCTTAAAGGACCGATGTTGTAAATAGTGATTCTTCAAGGGCTAAAGTTGACAATTCTCCAAAGATGAGGGACCAATCTTGCTAATTCTTCAAACTTCAAGGACTTGATAGGAAAATCATGATTCGGGTCCGGTTCTTTGTGCGGCTTCGTTTCCCGTGTTCGTTTTTGCTTCATTCTTATAATCTTTTGGTGAATTCACGATATTCGTACCTGAAATACACAATGAACAAACACAAGCATATTTTTGGGTATTTTGATGATTTTTTAAGCGTTTTAAGCCCGATTTGGACGATGAGACTATGTATAATTACAGTCTCATCACTCCCCCATACTAAACCATTGCCGTGTCCCCACGCAATGCTAGAACTAAGTATCATAGCACTTCCAAAATTCATTTTATGATGACTTTTATTGAAGACATAAATTTAAATAAACTACTACACGCGTTTTAGACATAATGTATTGCTTTCATCACGAGAACGTGACTTTTGGGATCATAGAACAAGAACATGTGAATGCTTCGTTAGAAATAATTTCGTCGTCCTCGATTTTCACCCAATTCCATGCTAAGCGTGTAACGAGATCATTGTTATTATAAGTTAGCAACACGATCATATCTCATGAGTGTTAATTACGAACCTAAACTCCCTTATTCCTAATTGGTATCGCTTATATTTTATTTTGTCTTAATGATCACGAGGATACATCATTGACTTATGCGTGAATAGAGATTAAGTCTAAAAATAGAGTTCTAACGGTGTAACCAAAATCATTAAATTAATAATTCATCCTAATAGACAACGATGTCAAAAAATTAAGTCAACAAGAAGGATCGATAAACACGGTTTTATAACGGTTTTGAACATGAGACTTATTACCAAGACTTTTATACGCCCCCTAACGGAAGGGCCTTATTATCTTTGGTTTACCTCCATCTTTTATTCAACTTCGCCATGAAGCTTTTATTATGACTTCGGTCTTGCCTTGCCTTTTATTATCCGCCTCATCGGTGGTTTTATTAGCCAAACACGTATATCCTCACGCTAAGGCGAATTTTGGATCTTTAAAGCTTCGAAGATTAAGGCTTGATTCACTTTCAATTTGGGCATAGATTTTTCGGCCTTGTGAGCTTCAAATTTTTGCTTAATTTAGGTGAGCACTTGAAATCTTATTATTAGGTGAAGCTTTCAATTATTCGGGTGCCAATATTTCAAAACCGTGACGCTGGCGATACCTTAATGTTTTCCCAATTTAATTACATGGAAGCTACTAAAACAAATTAGAAACCAACAATAGTGACTAAACCGCTAAATCAATATTTATTAACAATTTATTATCAAAAGCGTGGGGAGAATAAGCTAATAATTACTACACATGAGATCGTGACGATTACGAGACTTATAAATAACTCTATCATTTCTCGTCCTCATTTATGAGACTTAGCCTAAAGAAGTTAATGAATCGAAGCTAAGTGCTCAACACGCACGATCGAGTCAAAAATTACTCTTATTCTCACCATCGGAAAACCTACATTCGTGTCTTAAACACTTATGAAAAATACGAAAAATTTTAAATTTTGGCCATTTTTAACCTTATTTGCAACAAAATGATAACAAAAAGATGAAATTTTGGATTGCGTGTTGACGTAAGCAAGGTGAAGTATCTACTCACCCCCCCCCCCCTACTAAAACTAAACATTGTCCTCAATGTTTCGAGTCTAGGGGTGAAAACACCCCCATACTAGAGACGAAGTCGAATGCTTAATCTCGAGCATGGAAAGGGTAAAACGAATAACCTAAAAGCCATTTATGAATTATGCTAATAAGGTAAACGTTAGAACATAAAAGGATATCATCGGATATCGGAATCTCCAAAGGCAACGATCGAAGCTCGAGTGATCCGTAAAACGAACACGAGAGGCTTCAATGATGTCGATGAACCTAATAAATCACAATCACAAACAACCACGGAACAAAGGTTGGAAGAGCACAAGTCCCCTCGTTACATTAACTAAGAAAGCAATAATATGTACAAGGATAAGCATGAGAATCCCCCACGAGGCACCTTGTTTTTGATAACCGAGTCAAAAGCTCGACTCGAATCCCTATAAATGTGATCATTTAGGGATAATCTTGGTATGGTCATTTTTGGTGGGGCTTACATGATAAACAAGGCCCAAAAGTATATGGAGTATTTTAAAAACCCGATAAACGTATACCGGGGTCAAAGATAGCGTCCTCGTTTTCGGATGAAAGACGAAACAACGCTACTCCAACACGAACCCCAATGGGGTAGAAGAAAATAGATGAGAAGTAGAAAGGTGGGGCAATGGGTAAGGCAACATAATGAGCTACTCGAGGTAGACTCACACCAAGCAAACGAAAAGATTTTCCATTTATTGCATCGGTGGAAGACCAAGATTTCCCTTTACAAGCAATTCCGGGATCGTAAATCTCGTCCTCGGTGGAGAAATGTGAAGGAACATAAGGGGCTTCCCCCATACTAAAACCACACACACCATCGTCAAAAGGAGTAGACGAGGTGGTAGCACTCATATAACGCGGTGATGACGGAGTTAAACATGTAGAAAAATCATTTAAAACATTTTTAAAATCCTTTCCTTTTTCATCGTTTAAAAACTCTTTATGAAAACCCGATTTTATAATGTCGAAAATATTTGGCGTGTCAAATTCAAAATTAGTCGCGCTAAAAATCCTCACATTTAAGTCATTGGTGGGAGGGGGTGGCGGATTATATAAGTTCTCAAAACGTTTGTCAATAAAGAAAACCGCCCCCTCGGGGTCAACATACTCGTCATCCTCATGAACGTCGATCTCATCGATTTCTTCATCAAAGATAGGCTTGTCAAACCAAGGTTTGTCATTCCCCTCCTTGAGTATCTTAGAAACTCTCTCGAAAAGATCACGGTCAAGCACGAAACCATCATTCTTTTCTGGGGATTGTTGATAAGTTAAATGCTCACGAATGTGGTAAACGTAATTCTCATTTGAGGAGTGTTGATTAGGTAACTCCTCGAGAATTGGACTTTGTGTGGTCACATGAGTTGGTTCGTCATCGAAAATAAGACGTTCCAACTCATTAAGTTCATCCTCGATTTTGTAAAGGTCGACCTCACTCATAGGTGGAAGTGAAGGCATAAGAGCTAGCTCTCGTTCAATGATTTCCTCAATCTCGGGATCAAACTCGTAATCATCGTACTTCACATGTTTCTTCTTAGGAGAATCAAAAATTGCATGTGGATTTCGAAGTACGTGATCAATCTCGGCAAAATCGCCATCATCATAGTCAAAGAAAGAGTCGATGTGAGCACTCACAACCATGGTCTTACTAGTCGAATGACTATGCTTAGGTGACTTTTATAAGACGAGAGGATCGATGTCGATAAACCCTTTAGCCTCAACGGGTGTTGGGCTAGGCAAAGGAGGCACTTCGATGGAGTTAGAAGTTGAAGCCTCAAAGACGTGGTCCTTCGAAGGTGGTGAAGACGAGCCCATTTTGGTCATTGTCGTGATGGCACTAACGTCGCCCTTCGGAATTGGTGTTTCACTTGTTTCGCTAAAAACATCCCAAAGTGAGTTTTCATCCATAAATTTACACATACCCTTTTGAATTAGGTACACGTACTCTTTATCATTAAAATCATCATCTTTAAAACCGTTTTCTTAATTCTTTCAAAACATGCATTAAGCCTCATTCTTTCCACTAAAGTGAACATTTTGAAATCATTAGGATTTGAATCATTAGGTTTTGAAACCTCGGTTTTTTCATGATCATTAAAAACTTGGGATTTTCTAGCGAAAAATTCCATTTTGTCATCCCCATATCTAATAGTAAGTCTCCCCTCGTGAACTCGATTACGGTTCTAGCCGTCGATAAGAATGGTCGGCATAAAATAATGGGACATTTAGGGTCACACTCGTAATCGGATATAACGAAATCCGCGAGAAAAACGAACTTTCCAACTTTAACATAGACATCCTCAGCTATTCTAATTGGTATAAGTGGAGTACAATTTGTAAGCTCGATTGTCATGTTCGTGGGGGTAAGTGAAGGCAATCTCATCAATTTCTATAGAGAATGAGGCATAAGATTGATGCTAGCACCTAAATCGGCAAGGGCTAAACATCCCTCAATCTCGGAAAAATCACAAGGTAGTAGAAATTGGCCCCGATCCTCTTCCTTTCTCGGCATACGCCTTTTGGGTTTTTTAAGAAGGATCGATGCACAAGTTTCTTCAAGGGTTACTTTGGTAAGGTCGATAAAGCTCTCTTTTTGAAGCGTGGATGTAATTTGAGGTACACGAGGGTGTGCACTCTTTTCCTTGGTCGCCACGTTCACCCCATCGACTTTAGAACAAGACGTCTTAGAAGTCGAGGGTTGAGAAGAAGGAACAACTCGAAATCCTTCAAGGTTAGGGGTAATCACATGACCTTTCCCACGAGACGAGGCGGCTTTACATTGTTCCTTAGGATTTGCAACGGTGTCACTAGGTAATGAACTCGATGAAGCACCCGAGGACTTGTTCATAATGGCCGAAAACATCTTTTTAATGTCAATTTGTCCTTGCTCAATCTTCGTGTTTTGCAATTTCAATGTATTAGAAAAGTCGTTTTTCAAAGTACCAATTTCTCCCTCTAATCGTCTCATATTAGCCTCATTCGTTTTCATGTAATTTTGAAAATCGTTTGACGAACTATTTTGATTTGAATTAAAGTTCCCTTGGTTTTGATTGTTTCTTTGAAAATTTTCTTGATTCCCACTTGAAAAATTGTTTCCTTGATTGTTGTTGTTTGAAAAATTTGATTTTTGATTATTATCTCGATTTTGGCAATTCAAATTCCGACTTTGATTATAACCTTGATTTTGATTCGAAAAATTTCCTTGTTGATTATTTCCTTGAAAATTGTTTCGGTTTTGATAATTGTTGCCTTGGTTATAATTGCCTTGTTGTGATGGACCCGCGTTATTTTGATTTTAAAAATTGTTGTTTCCATTTAACGCACTCACATTTGACGTTTGGCCATCCGTAGCCGCACACTCGTAATAATTATGAGGTCCACCACAAAACGTACACGAAACCTCAACCGCTTTCACCGTAGCGGGAGCGTCTTTCTTTTGCATCTCAACGAGAAAAGACGTAAACACATTCGTCAACTTGTCGACTTTTGCATCAACCCTCTCAATGTCGCGATTAGAACTACTAACATTGGAGACATTGGTAACACTCGGTGCGTTGCGGAGTTGGTAAACCTTGGATCGGTTTTCGATAATTATCAAAGCGTCTTTCGGAGTTTTACACAAAAAGTTGCCACCGGCGGCGGAATTCAACGAATCTTGTTCTTGAAAATTAAGACCGTTGTAAAACGTATCGATTTGGTGCAACTCGGAAAAACCATGGTGAGGACATTGCCTAAGCAATTCCTTAAAACGATCCCACGCGTCTCTAAAAGTTCATTCGGTTTTTGCTCAAATTTCGTAATTTCATTCTTGAAAAACGTCGTCTTAGACGGTGGGAAAAAATAATTAACGAACTTGGAAACGAGATCCTTCCACGTAACTATCGAATTAGGTGGCTCTTTCTCGTACCAATCCTTAGCGGCACCATCGAGCGAGTACGGAAAAAGCATAAGCTTGACGACATCGGTGTCGACGTTCTTAAACTTGCTCGTGGCTAAAAGACGATCAAAATTCCGAATATGGTCTTGAGGATTATCGGCTTCACGACCTCAAAACTTCGTAGCTTGGATTAACGAAAGCATTCCGCTCTTAATCTCAAATTCTCCGCTTCGATAGCGGGAATTACGATCGCGTCTCCATAACCCTCGGTGGGCGCTTGGAGCAATTCCATCATCGAACGATTGTCGGCCATCTCCTCTACGGTTTCTTCAACAACGATATTAGGAACGTCGGTTTCTAATTCTCGTCTACGTCGTCGATTCCTTCAATTACGATTGCGTCGATTCGAAGCTTCGTTAGAATTGGAATAATCCTGCGATCGAGTGCGCATGCACTAAGCGTAGAATGGGTGGTAGCAAAGAAGATTCTTTTTGCGATTTTTCGATTTTTCAATTTTTTTGGTTTTTGATTGGTTTTTAATTTTTTTGGATTTTTGAATGTATTACGTAGACACAAATCTACAAATCTCTCCTCGAATCGACTTTCTCGATTAAAGGAGCCTCAAAGAATGAAAACGATCACATGGAGTGAACGCCTTCGATGACTTTAGAACGTTGGTGGAACACCAAAACGTTAAAGAGGGTTTAATCTTGAAAACAAGCAATATAATATATGTAGATAATACTTGGGCGGCAAACCCTCGATTAGCCTTCTTTCTCAAAACACGCACAAGCAAGCGGGGGAAACGAGGCGGCGCTAAGCACTTAAGAGCCTTTTTCCCTTAGGTCGTGAAATACAACCGCCTTATACCCACCTTATAGTTTGTGTTAATTGAAATTAAGCCTCACGAAAGTATTTATCTATTTTGCCTTTAAACTTTTGCTTTGGATTCGAATACAATGATCGAGTGATTAAATCCCGAATCAAGGTTGCGTTTTCACGCTTTTGGAGTACTTGTATTTTTATTGTTCTTACGTAGATACAATATAGTAATAATATATTCACAATAAAAACGAAAACCAATATATCTACAATATAGTAAAGATTGTTTTGTGTTTAATTTAGTAAAACTAAACACGATTTATTTGGATACTATAATATAATAAGGAAAAATAACAAAAATGAGTATGTACGTTTATGTACGCTTTCCAAAAATTGAAAAGCAAAAACGCACTACTCACACAAACACGATAATAATAATAATGGCACACTAAAAACACCTCCCCGGCAGCGGCGCCAAAAATTGATGTAGGTAAAACGTACACGTTTTAGGAAAAACGCGTATGAGTGGCAAGTATTAAGTTATACGCTTTAGGAAAAACGTAAAACCGAATAAATTCCAAGTTCGTTCTCGAAGGAGGTGTGTGAATTAATGTGCCAATATATATGAAATCAAGTTTGGATTAGTGACGTTTTTTGGTTTAAAGAGAGAAAAAGTAAAGACGAGCTACGACTACGATTACGCTACGACGTTGACGTAAAACGATAACGTAATTACGTAAAACGTGACTAAATTAATAATTAAACCTAAAAATTAATTAAAAGATTAAACTAAGTCTAAAATAATATAAATAAGAATAAAAATCCAACAAATATATTTTAATACTTTTTATTAATTAAATATTCAATTTTTAATGCTAATTAAAGCCCTAAAATTAAATATAATTAACAAAATGTCCAAAATATTATTTTATTGAATAAATAACTCACATATATTATTTAAAGACTAAAAAGTATTTTTCCTAAATTTTAAAAACTATTTTTCTATTTTTAAAACACTTAAAACTATTTTTAGACTAAAATAATCATAAAAAAAATAATAAAATAATGCTAAAAATGATTTGACAATTTTGAAAATCCTAATTTATGCTATTGAACAGTAGAAAAATGAAAAAGTTTGAAAAAAATAAAATTTTGCACTAAAAGACAAAACAGTTAATAAATAAAACCCTAATTAAACTAAATTAATTATAAAAATTATATAAAAAGTGAACAGTAAAAACTTGTTAAACTAAAAATCTTAAAACATTTTTCTTAGTCTAACAAAATTTTTAAAACTGAAAAATAATGATTTTTTACACTAAATGCCAAAAACAGAATAATAAAAAGTTAATTAAAATAGCTATTTAATCTAAAAATTATTAGATGAACAGTAAAATAAAAATTAATTAAACTGAAAATTCAAAAATTAAATAAGAAAAATAATGAAAAAATTTTGAAAGCCTAAAACCTATTTTCAGTCACTAAAGACAAAAAATGTAAAAGCTGATAGTGACATGTGGAGAACTTTTGTTTTCTTGCAAAGCAGTGGGAACTAAAGTGCTACCAGTGGGAACTTGGTTCCCACTGCTAGTTATAAAAAAATGACAGTTTATGAATAAGCTTAGGAAAGCTTATTTGGTGCTTTTTCTTGGGCAATAAGGCACCCCCACAACCAGTTGGGTTGTGGGGAGTCTATTATAGCAATAAAACAAGCAAGTTCTTCCCAAAAATCAAACACAATAGGCACAAATCAGTGACAATTAAAGGCTATATGATTTCGTGAACAGTAAGCTGATTCAAATGGCAAAATGGTGAGTTTTGGCTGCTGATAACTTGCTCAAAACTTAACCAAAGCACAACTAACAAACTCACAATCCTATATAGACCTATATTCTAGCAATTGACAAGATTTCAAGAAGAATTTTACACTAAAATCGACAGAAAAAAGATTTAATGATTATGCTATATTAATAACACCCTTTGAGCACACAAAATGTTTCAAGAGCCTATCAATATGGAAACTAATGACAGAAAATTACCTAAGCCAACAAGAGGAATATGTCTAGGCAGATTACAAGCCGAAGTTGTCAGTTCTCTTTACTTAAACCCTTATCCCAAACACCCTCTAAAAATCTGAAAATGAAACTTAGCTAACAAAATCAAACCAAACTCAAACCAAACTAATTCTAATTACTCTAAACATGCATAATAGACCTAATTAAGCATAAACAAGCCAATGATTAACTCTCAAACAGTTCATACACAATTTCTCATAAATTCATATCAAACACCAAACACATAGCCAAGTGGGGTTCAAGCCTATTACCTTGGGCTGATGCCTTCCAAAAGGGTATGTTTGAGCTTTTAGGAGCTTATGAGAAGGTTGCTGATGTAGAGAACTAGGGTGGGGACTAAAGCAGTCCCAAACACCCCATAATATCTTCAAAATGGACTCTTGTGTTCCTGCCAAGATGAATCAAATAAACTCAAGCTTCAAAAGCTCTAATATAAGCTGAGTTGTCAAGTCAGCTTACATGGAGCTTGTGAAACAGTAAGTGAACAGTAAACAGAAAAGAATTGAACAAGTGATATGAAATTTTTTTGAAAACAAAAATAAAATCTTGAAAACACCTTGAAATCAGAAACCTTGCAAAACTTACCTTGAAACTAAAAGAGCCTTAATAAACCAAGCTCCCAACTAGGTTTATGCTTCCACTATCACTTCCACATAAACCTAGTTGGGGATTTCAGTAAATAAGAGAAACGTTTTGTTTGGCAAATATCTTTGAACAAATGAACTTGGAAAATCTAAAACTAATTTTTGCAATTTAAAATTAAAGTTTACACTAAAGCAAGAAAGTAAAGGAACTCAATTTTGCAATTTCAACTTTTCATTGTCATTACTTTGGAGAAAAAAATACAAAACTGGAACAACCAATACAACCCACAAACGGGTGTATTTATACAAGAGAAAGGAGAATTCTAGAATGCTAAAACCCTAAATATGAAAAGCCTTAAAATGCCCTTGAGAAAAGTCTTCAATCTTGGTCTTGGTCAAGGAATCTTGTGACATTAGCAGGAAAACATGTGATGCCAGCTGTTCTTGTTGATCTTGGTCGTTGAAAGGAGAGTAGGGACCAAGGAATGCATCTTGGCCATTAATCTTGTCGGGCACAACTTTTTGAGATGAAAGTGATGGGCAGGGGACCTAAAGGGGGGTCACATGGGTTGGTTGGGATTAACTTAGTGAGTGGGTTTCGGTTTAGGTTGGGGTTAATTAGCGTTCTGGAAGAGTTGGTGTTAAAACCCCTTGATTTAGGGTGGGTTTGTAATTAGGGTTTATGTTTTGGATTAAGGGTGGATTTAGGGAAGATGGTGAACAGGAGATGTTTCCCCCGTCTTTTAATTAAAATAAAACGGTTTTAAAAATATGGGTTAGAGGGTGGTTTGACTGGGGTTTGACTTGGGCTGGGGGTAATGGGTATTGGGCTTGGTCGGGTAAAAGTGGTAATATGGGTGGGTAAAAACGGGGTTGGTTGGGTTTTTGGTGGATATGGGTTTGTTTTATGGCAAAACAGGTCCCCTGACTTCCATTGTATGTGCATAATAAGTTTTAACAGCCATCACTTAATTTTCCTTTGTTTTATCTTTGCTTATCTTGTCATTTTTGGCACAATTGGTTTAAAAACTTTGTTTAAGGATCAATAGTGTAATAAACCTAACCTTCAAGGACCAAACTTGTACAATCTTCATTCTTAAAGGACCAATGTTGTAAATAGTGATTCTTCAAGGGCTAAAGTTGACAATTCTCCAAAGATGAGGGACCAATCTTGCCAATTCTTCAAACTTCAAGGACTTGATAGGAAAATCATGATTCGGGTCCGGTTCTTTGTGCGGCTTCGTTTCCCGTGTTCGTTTTTGCTTCATTCTTGTAATCTTTTGGTGAATTTACGATATCCGTACCTGAAATACACAATGAACAAACACAAGCATATTTTTGGGTATTTTGATGATTTTTTAATCGTTTTAAGCCCGATTTGGACGATGAGACTATGTATAATTACAGTCTCATCAAGCTACAAGGCATTTCATAACAAACTTCCTACATGAAAAAGACTCAGAACAAGAAGACGAATCCAACTACACAAGTGAATTAGACTAAAGATCAATGGATTTAAAAACCCATTTTGTGTTCTTATTGAAGAATCTGGAATTCACCAGAAGAAGCCACCTGGCATTCTCCTATTGGTCATGACACGTCGACTACCCCAACAACTCATCATCAAACCTCTATAAATAGTAGTTAGTCACTTCATTTTCATTGTGTAGTTAAGTGTGAAAAAAACACACACTTGTAGTTTTTCCTCTCAATTCTGTTTCTACATTCAGTTAGATAACAACTCTTAAGTGTTGGACACACACTTAAGAGTTTGTTAGATAGTTAGTTAAGCTGTTGTAACCTCTTTTCCCTCCTAAATCAATCAAAGCACAAAAATATTCATTTTCCTATTCTCATCTTTAATTACTCTACTCAATCCTGCCTTACTGTTGTTATATTATGATGTCATTGATCAACATTGATCAATGAAGTGTGTTTGAGACGTTTTAGAAGCTATCCCGTTTGATTCAGCCTAGCAATTCATTCCAGTTCCCATTGTAGCAGTTTAGTAGCAGTACTTGTTGATTTGATTCAGAAATAGCTAATAGAGGTGATTTGGTAGTTGATTGAAGCTTAATTGGGTTGAAGGAAGTGATTTTAGAGAGTACAACACTCCTCTACTCCATCAATGGAGGCTTGAAGCTAAGAGGTTTCAGAACTCTTATTTTGGTTCCACTGAATTGTTATGCATGCTAAATTCTTAGAGTAAACTTTTCCTGCTGCTATGATCATGTGTTTAGATTTGTTCTAGCATATCTGAGTTGGATTGATAGAATTTGAGTGATTTAGTAGCTTTAATCTTAGTCTTATTGTTTTTAGCCTTGGTTTTCATCAGTTAAGTAGTCTTTTAGATCATATTGTGATTAAGTCTGTTTACTTGCCTTATTTCAGCTTAGACTTACTTCATTTGGTAATATAGACATGTATTGATAGGAGTTGTAACCTGTTTCACACTTGTGCTAAGAATTTCTTTGTAAAAGTTTTGATAAGCTGTTTTAAATGGTGTTTGGATTTACATAGCATTTGTAATTCAAGTTTTGTAAAACCTGTGAAGTTTTCTCATTTAAACTTGGTGTCTTAGTGTAAACATTTGTGTTCAGTTTTGAGGTGAAAATACAAGTCAAAAAGGCAATTGGTTAGAAAAAATTATGGGTTAAGTTTTGTAATCAGTTTTATCAGAAAACTTGCCTAATCCAAATCATAGGAATTCTTTCATTACTTGACCAATTTGTCTGAAATCAGTTTCTATTTGTTGTTAAACATCCAAAGTATAAGTGTGTTCAAGGAAATTCTACAGTATTCTGTTTTCATTGAGAAATAAGCTTTTCAATAAGCCAATGACCAAATGTAAGTTTCTGATCAAATGTCCAAACTGATTTCTCATATCTCAAATTATACTTCACAAATCTGCCAATTTTTCTTCACAAACCTTGTTACAAACATGTCCTGAGTAGTTTTGGTGATTTTCAGCTTTTTAATATTTTTGGTCAACGTTGGTCAAATAAGCTCTTTCTAGCTTAAATTCATTTTCAGCTTATCTAGTGAATCATTTTCAAATTGGAAAGACATTCCAAGCTCCTTATAAGCTGTTTAATAAGATTGAGCATTAAAATCTGATTGTGGAAGTCTCCTTTTCATATTAGCTTTAAGTTGGCTTATTAGAATAAGCTAATTTGAGTTCTACTCGTTTTTAAGCTGTTTCCTTATACAAGTCTAGCTAAAATTCAATTTTAAGCAATTTGAAACAAACTAGAACTTATTTGGTCCAGTAACGAGCTCAAACGAGCTTATTGAAGTTGTATGCCCGTTTTTGATAAATAGTTCCCATTAATTGCACATTGGTCCTTTAGGTTTGAAATTGTTTGCATTGAGTGTTAAACTTGCAAGTATTTAGGGTTTTCATAAAATCAGTCCCTTAATTTTTGGTTTTTTGTCAAATTCAGTTACTCATTTTGTTAGTTGGTTAAAATATGTTACAAGTTAGTTGGAATTTACACTTTTGGTCCTTTTAGTTTCTGAAATTTACATTCCAGTCCTTTAACTTTCAATTAGTTTACATTTTTAGCACATTTACTTTTATGCATTTTAATTTTAGACTTTTGTGAATAATATTTGGTAATTGCAAAGTGTTTTACGGATACGTAGCTTAATATTTTTCACCCTTTTTACGTGTTGATTGAAATAGACATAGAATTTCCAAATACCCTAACAACCAAGAACAATTAAAGACTTGAGATTTTTAGGACTTCCAATTTTTCAAGAATCGAGAGAAAACGAACTTCAATATACTCAATTTTAAATGACGCCGCTGCCGGTTCTTTTCGTGAAGATTAACGGTTGCGAGTGAGACGTATTGGATTTTGGGATCCGTTCACTTTGTGAACGTTATTTTTACGTATTATAAATCAAAAAGATAAAAAAATCAAAAAGATAAAAATATAAAAAAAAAATAAAAAAACTACAAAATCAATTCTTTTCCTAAAGGATTGAACCAAAAAAATAATAAAAATCCAAAAAGCAATCTTTTTCCTAAAAGATTGCAACCAAAACTATATATTATTGGATATCCTCGGTTTTTACGTACATATATTATTTTCTTTAAAAAACCCAATAAATACAAAATTATTTTCTCTATATTATTATATGTAGATACGTATACGTATACGAACAATCAATACACATATCTCCATAAGTATTGCTTTTGCAATACACCATGTTAGGGAGCATTCCGGTCCTTGACACGTGTATCGATCAAATTTAATTAAGCAAGAATAGATAAATACTTCCAATAGGCAAGAATTCGAAGAATACAAACTACAAAGTGAATAGAAAGGCGATGTGCTATAAAATGTCATCTAAGGGTTAATAGGTACTTAAGTGCTTCGCGCCACCTAACCCCCCGTTCACTAGTGCGTATTTTAAGAAGGAAGGCTTGATTGGGGGTCTTGCACCCAAGTAGTACTTACTGTTAGGACCATTGGAATAGTTAATTGTAATAGGTAGAGTAGGAGGTATGTAGTTCCTCCTGGTCATAGTAGTAGTAGGAGCAAGTCGTGCTCCTGGTCTTAGTTAAAGTCAAACTTTATTATTTAGTTAGGATATGCATGAGATATGTTAGGAAAGGATATGCATATCAGTTTTACACGTTTTGTTTAATGATGTATTAGGGTTTCCTTGTAGTATAAAAGGAACCTTAGGCAGAAGGGTTATACACACCTTCATCAAACGTAATTCTAGTTATCATTAATATTAGAAATCCTTAGAAAAGGATCAAGTCATTATAGTTATTCTGTTCTTCTTTATAGTATTTGTATTCCGTACTTATATTGTGTATAGAGTCTCTTTGTGAATAGACTTGTGATTACAGAAGTCGTTCACCATTCCTGACAGGCTGGAAGATCCACATCTAGTGGACCCAACAAGTGGTATCAGAGCCTGGGAGAGTCTCTGTACAAGAAGAAATAATTTTTCTCATTACTAACATTTTTGTTTAATCATGTCTGCCTCAAGTTCTACTCAAACAGGAGAAGATAGTACTCCTAAAACTCTGCAACCTCAGCAGATCGTTGCTACGGTTTCCAACACAAATGGTAAGTTTCCTCTTCTGATAAAGGACGAGTATGATAGTTGGGCAATGAAGATGGAATGGTGGATCACCAACACTGATCAAGAGCTTTGGAAGATTATTCTGAATGGGAATAATAGGAAGTTGACTGGAAGAGACAAGAATGGTAATATTACTCTTCTTGACCCTAAACCTCATGAAGAAATCACGGCCATTCAGAAGGAGGTCAAAGCAAAAACTATTTTGCTTCAATCCTTTCCTGATGATCACATTGGTAACTTCTATCATTTGGATGATGCTAGAGAGATCTGGAATGGAATAAAAGCAAGGTTTGGTAGGAATGAGGAGTCAAAGAAAATGCGAAGATCCATGTTGAGAGATGAATTCACGGAATTCAAGATCTCAGAAACTGAAGGTATCCATCAAGGGTATGACAGGTTCCAAAAGATATTGAGCCAGTTGAATCAACTTCGGTCGAAACCTGACGACGGTGATATTAATGCAAGATTTCTTAGAGCCTTACCCTACTCATGGAATCAGGTGGTAATATCTCTCAAAGAAAAAGGTGGGCTTGACTATCTCAATTTTGATGATTTATTTCATAAGCTCAAAACTTTTGAGCCTCATTTGAGGGGATATTCAAGTGATTCTTTTCCCACTCCTGCTAATTCTGCCTTTGTGAGTTCTATGAGATCCAATCCCATGTCTTATGCTAGTAGCCCAAGCAATACTGTGTCTTCTCAAAATACTTTTCAGCATACTTCTGCTCCTGAACTAACAGCCAAGTCTAGTAGCATGGTAGAAGCAGTTCTTCATTCTTTTGTTGCTGACGTTGATGCTCAACAGCAACTTTCTTTTGATGACTTTAAACTGGTTGATAAACTTGACCTGGATGAAATGGATCTCAAATGGCAGATGGCCATGCTCACTCTTAGGGTTCACAAGTTTGAGAAGAAAGCCGGTCGAAAGTTTAATTACAACCCAAGAGAGCCAGCAAGGTTTGACAGAAGCAAGGTGCGATGCTATAACTTCCAGCAGCAAGGTCACTTTGCAAGGGAATGCCCTAACAAGAATGACCAGGAGAAGAGCAGATATTCAGCTTTTAAGGTTCAGGAGGTAAAGGATGACAAGAAGGCATTGGTGTCTGTTGACTCTATGGTCAACTGGAATGATCATCAGACTACTACACTGGAAACAGCTGAGTCCTCTACTGATGTGTTTGCAATGATTGCTGGGAATCTATCTGATGCAGAAGAAGCAGAAGAGTTTGCTCTTATGGGCATCTCAGCACAGGTACAACATTGTCCTCTTGGTTGTCACGATAAATATTCAGAATTGTTGTCCCAATATAATGACTTAAATGATCAAAATGATAAGTATTTTTTAGAGGTTCAAGCCTACAAGGCTTCTTTAAAAACATTGGAACAACAAAAGAGGTGGCTTCAAGATACTCAACGTGAGTATGAGGATAAAATTAGGATACTAAACATTGATTTAGAAAACACAACAAATATGCTTAAATACACAGAAAAGGTAAAAGATGACAGTATCAAAGAAAAACAAGAGATGAAAGAAAGATTAGATGCTACACTTTTGTGATTTGAAAAATGGCAAAAGGCACCTAAAAATCTTTCAAAATTAATCAATAGTAGCATGTCTGGTAGGACTAAAAGAGGGTTAGGATTTGATAAATATATTGATTCAGAAGATGTGTTTGATTTATCTTTTTCGAGTGTCTTTGATCCCGACAAAGAGGAAGAGGGAGAACCTAGTTACAATAGGTTTAAACCAGCAGCAGAAATGCATGTTGTCCCTCCACCTCTTACTGGAACTTTCATGCCCACTTCTAGGCATAATGACTTGGATGGATCACAGATGCATGAGTCCCCAAAAAGTTATACTAATTCTAATGACTTTGTCTCGTGTACTTTCAGTGACAAAGCCAGTGACTCTGCATCAAGTGGTTCAAGTGAAGAGTCGAGACCTACAAGTTCCAAGTCGAATGATCATGCTGCTACTGGTGCTAGGAAGTGTGAAGAGAAAGTTGCTTTTAATTCAACAGTGTCTAGTCCTGGTTTATTGAGTCCTAGGAAGATTGATTCTCCTAGAATTGTGTGTAATAAAGTTAGCAGTATGAAACAATGTCATTCTAATAAAAGGTCGTTTAAAACATGTTTTGTTTGTGGGAGTGCATTTCATTTGATTAAAGATTGTGATTTTTATGACAAACATTCTTATGTTCATCACGCATTTCCTACTCCTGGTCCACCAGGAGTTGTTCCATATTCTACTAGAAGACTAAACCCAAGTGCTCAATCGTTTTCTTCTTCTAGAAGGACCTCTCCATTAGCTTCTGATCATTGGAGAAACATTGGATGAACATCAAATAGACCAACCAGTAACTATTTTCAGAATTTTAATCCAAATTATGCATATTTTGACCACATGTATTTTGGATTGGGAAATTTGGGAACTGCTGTTAAGCCCTCAGCAGGTTGTTCTTGGTCAAATAATAATACCAATATGATGAATAGGCAACCAAAGAACAACGGTGGATCTCATCAATCTTCTTGGCTATCTACTAAAGATCCACAAGGCAGGCTCAAACCTGAAAAGGTTTGGGTCCCCTTAAGACACTAACTTTTGCATCTTTATTATCTTGTTGTTGTAGGTTACTGCATACCAAGATCCTACTCTAGGAATTATTGATAGTGGATGCTCTAGGAGCATGAAAGGAAATAAAAGTCTTCTATCTAACTTTGTACCATTTCAAGGCGGAAAGGTCTATTTTGGAGGAGGTGAAGGCAGGATCACTGGCAAAGGAACGATTCAGACGCCCAATCTTAATTTTGAGCAGGTCTACTATGTGGAAGCACTTCAACACTTCAACTTGATATCTGTCTCTCAGCTTTGTGACAAGAAGCAGTTTGTCCTCTTTACGGATACTGCTGCACTTGTGCTATCCAAAGACTTTAAACTTCCAGATGACTCACAGGTTTTACTCAAAATCCCTAGAAGACACAATCTCTATAGTATCAAGCTGAATGAAGTCAACCCTACTGGTCAACTAGCATGTTTGGTTGCTAAAGCCTCAGGAGATGAAGCCACTCAATGGCACAGAAGGATGGGACATTGAACTTCAAGACCATTCACAAACTAGCAAATATGAACCTGGTCTCTGGTTTACCTCCCAAATCATTTAGAAATGATATTAATTGTCTTGCTTGCAGCAAAGGCAAACAACATAAAGCATCCTTCAAGGCCATTACTGCTCTCAGCCTTATAACTGAACCATTGCAGCTACTACACATGGATTTATTTGGTCCTACCTCTATTAGGAGCATTGACCACAAACAATTCTGTCTGGTGGTAACTGATGGATATAGCAGGTTTACGTGGGTTTTCTTCATGGCTGCCAAGAGTGAGACCTACTCAATTCTAAAAGATTTTATTACACTTATAGAGAATCAGTTGTCCAAGAAGGTTAAAGGTATTCGATGTGATAATGGAACCGAATTCAAAAATGCAGACCTCATAGCACTTTGTAATTCTAAAGGCATCAAAAGAGATTATAGTGCAGCAAGAACTCCTCAACAGAATGGCGTGGCAGAAAGAAAGAACAGGACTCTAATAGAAGCAGCAAGAACAATGCTTGCCGATTCCAAGCTTCCAACCATATTCTGGACAGAAGCTGTTAATACTACAAGTTATGTTTTGAATAGAGTTTCTATTACAAATCCTCACAAGAAGACTCCTTATGAGCTCCTAACAGCCAAAGTTCCAAATATTGCTCATTTGAAGCCATTTGGGTGTCCTGTCACCATTCTAAATACTAGTGACTATTTGGGGAAATTTGATGACAAGGCAGATGAAGGATACATTGTGGGATATTCAGCTCACTCTCGGGCTTATCGTGTCTACAATCTCCAAGCCAATCGAGTAATTGAAACTATAAATCTCAGGTATTTTGAGGAGAAGTCAAACATCCAAGGCAAGGGTCCTGAATGGTATTTTGATCTTGATTATCTTAGTGATTCATTAGGATATTTTCGTTTCAAAACTAACCATGATGCAGGTCCACAAGTGTTTGCAACTTCTAGTACAGGTGCTCACTCTAGTCTTTCCGACTCAGATGACGAGGATGATATTTTTGTTGTTCCATCCTATTCCACCACAGTCTCTCCTACTCCTCCTAGTGATGCAACTCCATTGGATGTATTGGATTCACAAGTAGCTCTTGACACATTACTCAAACAACAACAAGAAGCTACTACAGCAGCTGCTCAAGGTGGCTTTGAGTTTCCCTTGAATACGCCTGCTGACAAAGCTGCTCCTAGTACTCCAACTGTTACTCCTAGTGCTAGTTTAACACCTATTGGTAGTCTGGCTAGTGATTCTACTTCCCATACTAGATTCTCAAATCCTTCTGACCTGGGGAACCATCAAAAGAAGTCTTCTACCAAGCTGGATGATATTCATAAACAACCAATAGATGGAATTTTCAACGCTGCTTCATATGATGATGACTTTGTTGGGGATCTTAATAACTTGGCACCAGAAGTGGAGGTAGCTTCCAATCCAGTGTTGCAGTCACACAAAGATCATCCTACTACTCAAATCATTGGAGATCCTGGTTCTACTGTCAAGACACGCAGAATGCATAAGAATGCCACGTCTGATCATCATGCTCTTGTGAGCTATATTGAAGATCAAAAGCGTAATAATCATACGGACTTTCAACATTGTTTGTTTGCTTGTTTTCTTTCACAGGTGGAACCTAGATCAGTCTCTCATGCTCTTGAGGATCAAAGTTGGGTGGAGGCTATGCAGGAGGAAATGCAGCAATTTTTGTTTCAGAATGTTTGGATCCTAGTTGACTTGCCGGATGGAAAGACAACCATTGGTACCAAATGGATTCTCAAAAACAAGAAAGATGCACGGGGTACTGTGGTTAGAAATAAGGCGAGGTTGGTTGCACAGGGTCATACACAACTTGAAGGCATTGAGTACACTGAAGTTTTTGCTCCTGTTGTTAGGATTGAGGCCATTCGTCTGTTTTGGTCTTTGCTTCCTATATGGGCTTTACAGTTTTTCAGATGGATGTCAAGAGTGCATTTCTCTATGGCAAGATTGATGAGGAAGTTTATGTCACTCAACCTAAGGGCTTTGTAGATCCACTTCATCCCAAGAAAGTTTACAAGGTGGTCAAGGCTCTTTATGGACTTCATCAGGCTCCTAGAGCTTGGTATGAGCGTCTCTCAACTTTCTTGTTGAAACATGGCTATAGAAGAGGCACAATTGACAAAACACTATTTCTTAAGAGGAACACCAAGGACATTATCCTTGTTCAGGTGTATGTGGACGATATTATTTTTGGTTCTACTAAAAAGGAATGGTGTGATGAGTTTGAACAACTAATGAAGGGCGAATTTCAGATGAGTGCTATGGGAGAGCTTACATTTTTCCTTGGTCTTCAACTCAAGCAACAGTCGGATGGGATCTTCATAAGTCAAGATAAGTATGTTCATGAGATCCTTCAGAAGTTTGATATGGATCCTCTTAGACCAGCAGCAACACCTTATCAAGTTGCTAAAGTCAAACTCAAGAATGAGCCAGATCCTCCGGTAAATGTTCACATGTACAGGTCTATGATTGGCTCACTCGTGTATTTGACTGCATCACGTCCGGATATCATGTTTGCAGTAAGTGCTTGTTCTAGACATCAGGTGGCTCCAACGGTTTCTAACTTGAATGCAGTTAATAAGTGTGAAAACACTTATCCTTTTACCACTTATTTCGAATAATAACAAGACCCAAACGTGTATTTTATGTCGTAAAAGTCGGAATTATGCGTGGTTTGTGTTTTTATTGTGTTTTAGGACCAAAAGATGAAAAAGGAAGAAAACACGGGCTTTCACGGGCTTTTATCGAAGAAAACGGGAAAAGATGAAGTCCAAAGATCAAGAGTGCTTAAAGAACGGATGTCCAAGACCTATTCTGAAGATTTATCGAAGAACAAGTCTAAAGACGAAAGTTTAATGAAGTCGAAGAACTCGAGTCTAAATAAATGAAGAAATGTTAAGACGAGTTTAATTAATCCCGAGACGACATCAAGAAAGACAAATGAATTAAATCGAGTCGAGAAGAAAAGAAAGAAGGAAGCACCACACATGCACTTCCCACTTCCCTATAAATACCCTCCTAATCACATTAGGAGGGGGTTAGCTAGTTTTTATTTTTTAAGTTTTCTTTCTAGTTTTAGAGAGAGAACGTTCTAAACTTTCTCTCACTAAGTTTTTCATTCTTCCTTTCTTCTAAGCTTTCATCATTCTTGTATTTGGATTTCATCTATCTAATTCAAGTTAAGCTTTTTGTTCTTTAATCTTCCTCTACCTTTCTTTATTTTACTTGTTCTTAATCCGAAAGTTCATGATTAATTCGATTGGTTCTCGATTCGTATTGATTGTGGTGGTGTTTCGTGATTAAAAGGTTAAGTTTTCTTGTTCTACATAAGCTGTTGAACGAATAAGCTATAAGCTCTTCATGCTTATTGGCTTATTTGATTGTTTGGCTTATTTACTCTTTAAGTTTTTCAAAATAGATTTATTGTTTTAAATCCGTTTTATGGAAGTTTGAATGTTTTAGGTTTCAAAAGTTTTGGAATTTGCGCTTATTTACTCTTTCATAAGTTTGAAAATTGCTTATTGGTTACTGCTTATTGGATTGAGCTTATTTCCCTTTGGACGCTATTTCTTTCTGATAAGGGTTTTTCTTGGTACGATCTCTTGGCTTCGATCGCTTAGGGTGCGATCAGTTTGTTACTTCCCTGGTACGATCCGGAACCACGATCCAAAACCACGATCACTCATTGCGATCATGGTTGCGATCTGGTAGTACGATCGTCCTCTCATCGTACTAAGTGAATACGATTGAGTCTCTTCCCTGCTTTGATCGCATTGATTACGATTGGTTTGTTACGATCCCCATTGTGATCGGGTTGCGATGGTGGGTACGATGGTAAGTCACGATGGAGTTGCGATGGAGTTGCGATGGAATGACTGTGATCTAAGTGCGATCGTAGTGCACATTATTTTTAATCTTTGTTCTATTTTCCTAAGTTTTTAAATTTACTCTTTCCTGCTTTTTGTCTTAGTATATTTTAAACATCTTTTCTAGTTTTAAATCATTTACATCTTAGTTTCCAACATTGCAAGCTTTTACTTTGTAGTTTAATGCTAAGATCTTCATTTTAATCAACGACAACTTTAATTACTCGCATTTAGTTTTAAAATTAGATAACTAAACCAAATCATTCTCTTGATTCACCAAAAGACAATTGAGTCGCACTCTTAACCATTAGTCAATTCGAAGAGATTCGGTTCAACGAACTTTCATACTCGGGGTAAAAGTCGAGTATTAAATGGCGCCGCTGCCGTCTCTTTTCGTTACGATTAAAGGTTTTTAGTGAGAGACGCATTGAATTTTGGGATCCGTTCTTTGAACGTTATTTTCCTTGTTTTAAAAATTTTCAAAAATCCTAAAAAATATAAAACTCTTCAAAAATACAAAAACATTAAAAAATCAGAAAAAGCAATTCTTTTCCAAAAGGTTTTGCACCAAAAAAATTATATAGATATTCTCTCTGTGAATATTTTTCTTCTGCAGGTGTATGCGTACTAGATCTTCGAACTATTCTGAGACCGAGACTCGTGAATATTTAGATATGGCTGGTGTTAATAACAACAATAATAACCCACCTCTACCCAATCTCAATAATAACAATAACAACAACAACAACAACAATGTCCCCCTACCTGATTTACGAACAATGGAGGAATTGTGTCAACCTACCATGAACGGACGCGGAGGCCCGATTGCGCCGATGCATGTCACGGCTCAGGAGTTTTCGTTGAAGCATCACATGATCCAACAAGTGCAAACTAACCCATTTCGCGGAATTCCGGATGATGATGCCAACAAACACCTCGACAAATTCATTACCATCACCCAAAGCATGAAGTGCCCCGGTGTTTCTATGGATGACCTTCGCCTTCAACTCTTTCCCCACTCGCTTTCTCGCCATGCCGAAAAATGGTTTGACCGTCTCCCTAAGAATTCTATTCATACGTGGAATGACATGACTCAACGCTTTTTGTCGCGCTACTTCCCACCATCCATGGTCACAAGCCTTCGTAACCAAATTAGTGGATTCATGCAAGACAACGATGAATCACTCTTCGATGCTTGGG
Source organism: Glebionis coronaria (assembly GCA_025667525.1). Taxonomy (NCBI): domain Eukaryota; kingdom Viridiplantae; phylum Streptophyta; class Magnoliopsida; order Asterales; family Asteraceae; genus Glebionis; species Glebionis coronaria. The sequence continues at coordinate 394,201,758 of CM046882.1, forward strand.
AACGATACAATGATTTGATCGACCGATGTCCAAATCACAACATGCTCCCCGTCACTCTCATTGACACCTTCTACAATGGTCTCACTTTTCGTGATCGTGACACGATCAACGCCGCCGCCGGTGGTACTTTTATGAAAAGGAGACCGGAGGAGTGTACAGAGTTGATTGAAAACATGACTACTCACCACAAGAATTGGGATTCATCCGCATCCTCAAGATCTAACTCGAGAGTCAATGTTTCTTCTACTACTTCTAATCCCGAGATATACGAACTTACCCGACAAATCGCGAGTATGCACAAGGATTTCATGTCCATGGCCACAAACCACTTTCAACAAGCTAAATCCGTTGCTATTTCTTGTGACACATGTGGTGGTCCTCATTCTTAAAATGATTGTCCTTCTACTCAAGGCAATTTTTCTGAAAACATTAACGCGGCATACGGTACTTACTCCACGGGAGGCTATCAAGCTCGCTCTCAAGGAGACCGTAGCTTGCTAAGTTATCGTTCAAATAACTATCTTGCTCCACCCGGTTTCCCTCCTACCAACCAAAACCAACAACAAAGCTATAACCGAAACAATCAATCCCAACCTCGTGCCAACAATCAATATCAATCCCAAAGAAACCCATACCCAACTCAAGGAAATTCTCAAGCTTATCAAGCTCCACCTCTCAATCAACCGATGGCATTAAATCAAGACGTCGAGACGTTCATGAAGACTAATCGGGAGTTGGTGACGAATCTTCAGAGTCAAGTCATCAACTTGAAGGGCAAAATGGCGAAACAAGGGAGCGATATTTGAGCCGAGCTTAGGAATGACATGGCAAAACAGAGCAATGAGATCCGTGCCGACATCAGAGACTCTTTCAGCACTCAAGCGCTTAACATTCGTGATATGATTGGTTCGCTCATCCAAGGTAATCAACCCTCTTCTTCGGGTACTCTTCCGAGTAACACCATTGCGAATCCAAGAGGGGAGATGAAAGCAATCACCACTCGTAGTGGAAAAGGTTATACGGAACCCGAGCTTCCTACACCTCCACCCGTGATTGTGAATAAGGAAAAAGAGCAACTTTCCCCACCTCCTTTGCCTTCTACCCCCATTTCCCCACCACCCGTGGTTGTGAGTGATCCTACTCCCCTAAAGCCTTCTTCTTCATCCAATATACCTTATCCTTCAAGGTTGAGGAAAGAGAAGCAAAAGAGCAAGGATGATATTCAAGTTTCAAACTTTCTCAAAATGTTTAAACAATTGAATTTTAACATCTCCTTTGCCGAGGCTCTCGCTCACATGCCCAAATACGCGAAAATGTTTAAAGATCTTCTCAGTGACAAGGAGAAGCTTCTTGACATTGCTCAGACCCAACTTAATGAGAACTGCTCCGCAGTGCTCTTAATGAAATTGCCCACCAAACTTGGTGATCCGGGTCGCTTCTTGATTCCTTGCAACTTCCCGGGAGTAGAGAATTGCATGGCCCTAGCCGATCTAGGTGCCAGTATAAATTTAATGCCTTTAAGTGTTTGGAAGCAATTATCTCTCCCCGAGCTAGTCCCCACCAAAATCACTTTGGAATTAGCCAACCGTACGGTTGCTTATCCAGTGGGGATAGCCGAAGACGTCAATGTTGGCGTTGACAAATTCACCTTCCCGGCGGATTTTGTCGTCGTTGATTACGAGATGGATCCCCGTGTTCCATTAATCGTTGGACGTCCCTTCCTGAGGACCGGTCGCACTCTCATTGATGTAGCCGCGGGAGAAATAATCATGAGAGTTGGTGACGATAAAATTGTCTTCAACATGGGTAAGATTTCTAAGCAACCTTATTCGTATGAGAGTGTTAATGCTATTGATGTTCTCGATGAGGTTTGTGAAGAACATTTTCATGATGCTTGCAAAAGTACTCTTTCTTCTCTACCCAATGTTGAGACCGTTGCCTCAATTGCTCCGGTATTGACTCCTTTTGGAGAAAGTGACTTGGATGATTTCGAAGCTAGCTTGGGTCCTCTCGATATTAAGTATGATAATTCGTCCACCGATTAGGATGAATACATTCGTACTATTGAGAGACTTCTCAATGAGGACCCGTTTTCTCCTCCTTCTCCTAAAGAGGTGACTAATGATGATCCATCGTTAGTTTCACCATCTATTGAGGATCCTCCCACTCTTGAGCTTAAGGACCTACCTCCTCATCTTGAGTACGTTTTCCTTGAAGACAACAAGAAGTTACCGGTCATCATCGCGAAGGACCTGAAAGAAGAAGAAAAATCTCGACTCATCGCCGTGTTGAAGAAGCATAAAAGAGCTATCGCTTGGAAAATCTCCGATATTCGCGGAATTGATCCTCACTTTTGCACACATAAAATTCTCATGGAGGACAACTTCAAGCCCACAATTCAAAGCCAACGAAGGGTGAATCCTAAAATCCATGAAGTCATCAAAAAAGAGGTTATCAAACTTCTTGATGCGGGTATGATTTACCCTATTTCGGATTCACCATGGGTTAGTCCAGTCCATTGTGTGCCTAAGAATGGCGGAATCACCGTTGTGCCCAATGCAAACAACAAGTTAATTCCTACCCGTCTCGTTACTGGGTGGAGAGTTTGTATAGACTACCGCAAACTCAATGATGCCACGAGAAAGGATCATTTCCCTCTACCTTTTATGGACCAAATGCTTGAAAGTTTAGCGGGTAATGAATATTACTGCTTTCTTGATGGTTTCTCGGGTTATTTCCAAATACCCATCGATCCCCAAGATCAAGAGAAGACAACATTCACTTGTCCCTATGGCACATTTGCTTACAAAAGGATGCCTTTTGGCTTATGCAATACCCCCGGGACTTTCCAAAGGTGCATGTTGGCTATCTTCCATGACATGGTTGAACAAACCATGGAAGTCTTCATGGATGATTTCTCGGTCTTCGGGGATTCCTTCTCTTCTTACCTTGCCAATTTGGAACGTATGCTTAAGCGGTGCGAAGACACTCGCCTTGTTCTGAATTGGGAAAAATGCCATTTTATGGTAAAAGAAGGCATTGTGCTAGGACACAAAATCTCTAAAGTCGGTCTTGAATTCGACCGTGCCAAAGTAGATGTCATAGCCAAATTACCTCCACCTTCAACCGTGAAGGGTGTGAGAAGTTTTCTGGGTCATGCGGGCTTCTATCGTCGATTCATTCAGGATTTCTCTAAAATCGCTCGCCCGATGACCCACCTCTTAGAAAAAGATACTCCTTTTATCTTTTCTAAAGAGTGTATTGAAGCCTTCAATCTTCTTAAGGATAAGCTAACTAAGGCACCGGTCTTGGTTACCCCTAATTGGGAGCTGCCTTTTGAATTGATGTGCGATGCTAGCGACTTTGCTATTGGTGCGGTTTTGGGTCAAAGAGTGAATAAACACTTCCAACCAATCCACTATGCTAGCAAAACAATGACGGGGGCTCAATTGCATTATACGACAACCGAAAAAGATCTTTTAGCTGTTGTCTATGCTTTTGAAAAATTTCGCCCCTATCTTGTTTTATCCCCCACCATCGTATACACGGACCATTCCGCGTTGAAGTACTTGATGACTAAGCATGACTCTAAGCCAAGACTTCTTCGCTGGGTTTTACTCCTTCAAGAATTCAACATTGAAATTCGTGACAAGAAGGGTGCTGAAAACCTAGCCGCAGATCATCTGAGTCGACTTGAGGATCCATATCAAGGGGATCATCCGAACAAAGAGATCAATGATTCTTTCCCCCTTGAGACCTTAATGTCTATAAATCTCAATCTTGATGACACCCCGTGGTTTGCCGATATTGCAAACTACTTAGCGGGTGGTATTCTCATCAAAGGGTTAACATCCCAACAAAAGAAGAAGTTCTTGAATGATGTTAAGACTTACTTTTGGGATGACCCTTATCTATTCAAACAATGTGCTGATCTGATCATTCGTCGTTGTGTTGATGGACCGGCAGCTTTGCAAATCCTTGATGCTTGCCATAGAGGACCCACCGGTGGTCACTTTGGTCCCAACTACACAGCAAAGAAAGTGTTTGACGCTGGATTCTATTGGCCCACCATTTATCGTGATGCTCACGAAATGGTTAAGCATTGTGATGCTTGCCAACGACAAGGCAAGATCACAAATAAGGATGAGATGCCTCAAAATTTCATACAAGAATGTGAAATCTTTGACGTATGGGGCATCGACTTTATGGGGCCATTTCCACCTTCCAAAGGGAACAAGTACATCCTCGTCGCCGTTGACTACGTTTCTAAATGGGTTGAAGCCAAGGCTCTCCCTACGAACGATGCGAGGGTGGTTGTGAACTTTTTGAAGCAGCTTTTCGCTCGATTCGGCGTTCCTCGTGCTATTATCAGTGACCGTGGGACTCATTTTTACAACGATCAATTTGCAAGAGTCATGGCTAAGTATGGTGTCAATAACCGTCTTTCCACCGCCTATCATCCCCAAAACAATGGGCAAGCCGAGATTTCCAACCGTGGCTTGAAGCGAATTTTGGAGCGTACTGTGGGAGAGCATCGTGCCGCGTGGGCCGATAAGTTAGACGATGCTCTGTGGGCTTTCCGTACTGCTTATAAGACCCCGATCGGTTGTACACCTTATCGTCTTGTGTACAGGAAAGCATGCCACCTTCCCATCGAACTGGAACATAAGGCGCACTGGGCCTTGAAGTAGGCTAACTTCGACATCAACAAAGCCGGTGATCATCACAAGATTCAACTCAACGAGCTCAATGAACTGAGGAATGAAGCTTACGAGAACTCACTGATCTACAAGGAGAAGACCAAGATCATCCACGATGCAAGGATTAAGAACCGAGAGTTCCACGTTGGTGATCAAGTCTTACTTTTTAACTCTCGGTTGAAGATCTTCTCTGGCAAGTTGAAGAGCCGCTGGTCTGGTCCATTCACCGTCGCCAAAGTCTTTCCATATGGGACCATTGAGCTTTCTCAACCAAATGGGCCCAATTTCAAGGTGAATGGCCAGCGTTTGAAGCTGTACTTTGGTGAGGACATCTCTCAAGAGATGATTCCATCCCTCACTACGTTCCCCATGAACTAAATTGGGTCGAGTCAGGCTCGTGACTCGGTGAACAAAAACAAGCTCTTCTCGGGAGGAAACCCGTGATCTATCCTTTACTGCTTTCATAATAAGTGTATGGGGGAGCTCCGTATGTGTTTGTTGTCTTGTTTCTTATCTTGTGCAGGGATTCAAGCTTCAGAGAGCATCTTTATGACTTTTGACGAACCGTGATACCGTGTTCCCATCTTCCCGGTTCTATCCTAAACTCTTGTGATTCAATATTTCATATTTTATATGTTCACATTGAATTCACTTTAGTTGTCCTTTCCTTAGCAAGATTTAAACAAAGTGCACAATGTCCTAAGTTTAGGGGAGTTTACTCCCGCATGCTTAAACATTGAGGACAATGTTTATATCAAGTGTAGGGGGGCTTCTATCGAAGTAAGTGGTCTTTTCCATGAATTTGCCCTCAGTTTAACCGGAAAGATTGATTTTTCGACATTTTTCAAAATTTTTAATCTATTTTGGCCTAGTTATATTTTCCTTTGTTATGTTTATTTACTTTCCTTGCTAGAATAAATTTTCAATAAAGTGGTTTTAAAATTTTTCTTATTCGTGAACATTTTGACTCAACCCGAGTTTACTTATCTAAGTTTACTCTAGCTAGTATCCTTAACGTGTTTAAGTCAAGTTTTGCTAGGCTTTTATATAGGGAGCTATAAAACGCGAAAGTCTTAACTCTCACGGATTAAGAACAAGAACTTTTCGCAAGTTCCTATAATTGATCCTAGAGAGTTGTTTATCAAGGGAACTTTAAAATGCGATTTCTAAAACTTGAAAAAGTCTAAGAATTTGCAAGATCCTATAGGCGACTCGAAAACCCAAAACTCTGATTTAATAGGCTAAGCATCCACGAGTCTCATTCCTTGAGGATTTAAACTGTGGAGAACGAGAGATGATAGAGTCAATTATAAGTTTGGTATTCTTTCGTGAATTTATGTGAGTTAATTATGAGCCCATTCTCCCATCGCTTGTTAATAAATTTATCTGCAATAAATAAGGTTGTACGATTTAAAAGGTTACTTAGCTTCTAGCCCAAGATCGTTTAAAAGTTGCTCGGTACGGATTAGAGTTCATAGCCAAGGCATAACTTATTGAAGCGGGATGCGAAGATTGGCGAGTCCGAAAAGGCCCTAACAAGGCATGAGGGCTACATTTTGTTGCTAAAGATCCAAAAGTGATGTGAAGAATCATTTATCGAAAATCAATATGAAGGATCGAGACACACGACGAAAAGCAAATACTCCCCTAAAGATCATGGAGAAGTCTATCCAAAAAGGCCCTAACAAGATATGAGGATAAATAGATCCAAGTCCTAAAAGGAGGCGGATCGTTGTATATCAAATTCCAAAATGAAGATTGGAGAAAAATGAAGAAGTCATGGTCCAAAGATGAAGAATCTCTTAAAACTTCAAGTGAAGAAATTCCTATTATGAAGAGAAGGCCATTATTTCATGAGCGTCTCTCAAAGATTCGAAGTATGAAGTCGCTGCCAAATATCGGTCCGAGAAAGGTCTCAAATCGTGAAGCGAGTTATGCCAAGATATGAACTTTATGAGGTCCCGAGAAGCAGTTTTAAAAGATTTTGTCCTTTAGCTAACTATTGATTAAATCGTTCACCTTATTTTCGGCCTAAATAACTATCGAAATAAGTCAAACAATGCATCCTCGTGATCATTCAGGACAAAAATAAAATATAAGAGATACACCTAGGAATAAGGGAGTCTAAGTGAATAATTGGCCCACATGAATTCGTGTTGGTTTGCTAACTTATAATAACAATGATCCCGTTTTTAAGCTTGGTATGGGGAACGTGAAACTTGAGGATGATAAACGTTCATGACAGCCAAAACCCAATGTAAGTATTTGATTTCTTTACTTGTTTCTATTTTTTTATGATTAGCATTTAATAAAGGCCAAGGTGGGTTATTTATGATGGAGAATGTAAACCGTGCTTTAAAACTAATGCATTGCATGAGGGCATTGCAATGGTCAAGTGTAGGGGATTTAATAAGTGTGAAAACACTTATCCTTTTACCACTTATTTCCAATAATAAAAAGACCAAAACGTGTATTTTATGTCGTAAAAGTCGGAATTATGCGTGGTTTGTGTTTTTATTGTGTTTTAGGACCAAAAGATGAAAAAGGAAGAAAACACGGGCTTTCACGGGCTTTTATCAAAGAAAACGGGAAAAGATGAAGTCAAAAGATCAAGAGTGCTTAAAGAACGGATGTCCAAGACCTATTCTGAAGATTTATCGAAGAACAAGTCTAAAGACGGAAGTTTAATGAAGTCGAAGAACTCGAGTCTAAATAAATGAAGAAATGTTAAGACGAGTTTAATTAATCCCGAGACGACATCAAGAAAGACAAATGAATTAAATCGAGTCGAGAAGAAAAGAAAGAAGGAAGCACCACACATGCACTTCCCACTTTGCTATAAATACCCTCCTAATCACATTAGGAGGGGGTTAGCTAGTTTTTATTTTTTAAGTTTTCTTTCTAGTTTTAGAGAGAGAAAGTTCTAAACTTTCTCTCACTAAGTTTTTAATTCTTCCTTTCTTTTAAGCTTTCATCATTCTTGTATTTGGATTTCATCTATCTAATTCAAGTTAATCTTTTTGCTCTTTAATCTTCCTCTACCTTTCTTTATTTTACTTGTTCTTAATCCGAAAGTTCATGATTAATTCGATTGGTTCTCGATTCGTATTGATTGTGGTGGTGTTTCATGATTAAAAGGTTAAGTTTTCTTGTTCTACATAAGCTGTTGAACGAATAAGCTATACGCTCTTCATGCTTATTGGCTTATTTGATTGTTTAGCTTATTTACTCTTTAAGTTTTTCAAAATAGATTTATTGTTTTAAATCCGTTTTATGGAAGTTTGAATGTTTTAGGTTTCAAAAGTTTTGGAATTTGCGCTTATTTACTCTTTCATAAGTTTGAAAATTGCTTATTGGTTACTGCTTATTGGATTGAGCTTATTTCCCTTTGGACGCCATTTCTTTCTGATAAGGGTTTTGCTTGGTACGATCTCTTGGCTTCGATCGCTTAGGGTGCGATCAGTTTGTTACTTCCCTGGTACGATCCGGAACCACGATCCAAAACCACGATCACTCATTGTGATCGTGGTTGCGATCTGGTAGTACGGTCGTCCTCCCATCGTACTAAGTGAATACGATTGAGTCTCGTCCCTGCTTTGATCGCATTGATTGCGATTGGTTTGCTACGATCCCCATTACGATCGGGTTACGATGGTGGGTACGATGGTAAGTCACGATGGAGTGGCGATGGAGTTGCGATGGAGTTGCGATGGAATGACTGCGATCTAAGTGCGATCGCAGTGCACATTATTTTTAATCTTTGTTCTATTTTCCTAAGTTTTTAAATTTACTCTTTCCTGCTTTTTGTCTTAGTATATTTTAAACATCTTTTCTAGTTTTAAATCATTTACATCTTAGTTTCCAACATTGCAAGCTTTTATTTTGTAGTTTAATGCTAAGATCTCCATTTTACTCAACGACAACTTTAATTACTCGCATTTAGTTTTAAATTTAGATAACTAAACCAAATCATTCTATTGATTCACCAAAAGACAATTGAGTCGCACTCTTAACCATTAGTCAATTCGAAAGGATTCGGACGATAAGATTTTATACTTGGTTGCAAAAACTCGAGTATTAGCAGTCAAGAAGATTTTCAAGTACATCAAGGCTCAACCCAAGCTCGGCTTGTGGTATCCTAGAGAATCACCTTTTGTTCTTGAAGCATATAGTGATAGTGACTATGCAGGTGCTAATAATGACAGAAAATCTACTATTGGTGGTTGTCAATTTTTGGGTCGAAGACTTATTTCATGGAAATGCAAGAAACAGACGATTGTAGCTACTTCTTCAACAGAAGCTGAATACGTTGCTGCTGCTAGCTGTTGTGGACAAGTTTTGTGGATCCAAAATCAGATGCTGGATTATGGGTTCAATTTTATGAACACCAAAATTTTCATTGACAACCAAAGCACTATATGCATTGTGAAGAATCATGTTTTTCATCAACGTACAAAGCATATAGAAATTCGGCACCATTTTATACGGGATGCCAATGAGAAGAAGTTGATACAGGTTCTTAAGGTTCATACGGATGATAATGTTGCTGATTTGTTGACTAAAGCCTTTGATGGTCCTCGGTTCAACCACTTGGTGGTACACATTGGGATGGTGAATCCTTGAGACCTAGGATTGAGGGGAGGCTAAGCCTAAGGGGAGGCTTAGTGTACATATTTACTTGCACAGACTAACATATTGGTAGATTTTCACAACAGATTGAATGGGTTCTTGTGGTGTGTGTTACTCCTAGTGGAGGTTTTTGCTCACTTCTGATGGTTGTCTTCATTAATGACTGGCTTCTAGTCCTTAATGGTTAGCTTCTAGTCGTTCATGGTTGGCTTCTAGTGGTTAAAAATCCTTCTTTGTCACGTGATGGTTGGCTTCTAGTCTTGGTTTGGAACACTGCTCACTTTGTTGACTTCTGTTGACCACATTATGCTTCTAGTGTTGACCATTGTGCGCTTTGACTTTTAGTCAACGCATGCAAATTCTGGTATATATCCTCTTATTTAACTTTGGTAAATTGGGATTTGCAAATAATGTTATAAGGGGCAAGTGGTTACTTTGCATTAACTGCCTAATTTGAAAGGGCAACCCCCATTATTAGGGGTCAATGAACAGTTACTAGACCATTATTTATGGTCAATTAACCCCCTTGACTCATTCATCACAATCCTAACACACACGCATCCGCTCCTACTCTCTCAAACCCTAACAAATCATCTTCCATTCCTTCTGATCAACATCAATGGCTGCTTTGGTCTACCAACCCGCTCACAATAAGGTCGCTTATCTAGGAGATGGTCCTAAACGTGATGACTTCACAGACATTCTGGAGTTTATTGAGGCTTCTAACCTCAGGTATGCTTTTACTGTGTGCCCCATTGTTTATGATAGTGTGATCCGTTAGTTTTGGGATTTTGCTACACTTGTGGCTATGGTTGGTCGTCCACGTGAACTCCATGCTACCATTGATGGACGTTCTTATATGGTTACTAAAGCTTCTATTAGGAGTTCCCTTCATCTTCAAGATGAAGGTGGTGTTGTTTCCATCCCCAATGCTGAGGTTTTGGAGGGGATGGCTGCTATTAGGTATAATCATGGGGGAAGTTTAACTTCCAAAAGAATAGGTTTTCCCCCCAATGGAAGCTTCTAGTGCACTTTTTGATTCATTGTTTAAGCCCCAAGTCTGGGAGTTGCGATGCTTTTCCTACTCCTTTGGCAACTAGTCTAATCTGCATAGCACAGGGTAGGGTGTTTAATTTCTCTCGCTATTTGTTTGATGGGATGGTTAGCAATCTGTCTAGTACTGGTTCTAGGAAGAAATTTTTAATGTATCCTAGGTTTTTACAGCAGATACTTGTGTGTTTACCTGGGGACAGGGAGGAGTATGAGAATCCTAAGCTTACTGCTAAAGTGTACTATAATATGGCTCATGGGTTTAGAGGGGAGTGGGGGCCCCTTACTGATGCAATGCTGGGCCTTGCCCAAGGTCCTCCTGATGTTGTTCCTCCGGTTGACCAAGCCGAGGAGGAACCTCAATTAGGTGATGACCCAATGGAGGAGGAGCATCCTGCTGGTGGTGCACCTAATGTGGTTGTGGAAGAGCCGGTTGAGGAGGTGGTGGTTGAAAGGTCATCCACTTCCAAGGCTGCCCCCTCTTCTATGCCACATTCGTCTCCATTTGTGGATACCTCCCCCCTCCTAGTCCTGTCCCTCATTCTTCTGATAAGCCTTCTGGTTCTCGTGCTCATACAGCTGACCCCTTTATTGCTTTTGGTTCCTATGAAGCCTTCCCAGACCCAAGTCCTCTTGGTGGGAAAGCGGAGGAGCCTATTACACTTACTTCTTTGCTTGATCTCATGCACAGGTACCATGAAAGGACTCTTTCTTTGGAGGCGGATTTGAATCAACATCGTAAGCTTACCAGGGAATTTATTCTTCCCATGGCTGACCGGATTAAAGCCTTAGAGACACAGCAGAGGCGAAGGAAGAAGCATGTGGTTCAGTCTGATTCTGATGAGGAGGTTGAAGATCTTGTGGAGGATGGACTGAATTTGTTGGCGAAGGCTATGTTTGCTGATAAGTTATATGATGATCTGCCGATTCCTCCTACCTCTTCAAGCATCCCTCCTGCTGCTGCTACCTTTACACCAAAGGAAGATGTTTCTGGTACTAGTGCTGGTTCAACTGCTGGACCATCTCATGATCCAAAGGGGAAAGCCCCTATGACTGATGCTCCCTCACCCCCTCGCAAACGTACACGCAGACAACTTGAGGAGGATAGGTTGGGTGAGGAGGCTGCACAAAGGATGCAAGCGGAGATTGACCAAGCTGCTCGGGCTGAAGAGGAAGCTCTTCAGAAGCAGAGACGTGAACAGTTGCAGCATGATGCTATGAATTGGGATGATATCGATTGGATGCGGGTGCTTACTATTCTTACCTTGGATTATTCACAGTTTACTGATCTCTTGGGTTCTGATGTGAATGAGCATAATTGTATTCCTCGAGCTATGGTGTTAATGCGTAAGCAACAGTTAGCGCTTGCTGCTCAACTTCGTGAAAAACGTAAGAACATGCCTTTGACGAAAACTGAGGAGAAAAAGTTGATGCAGCGGTATGTCAAGTATCAGTCGGCTGCTTATTTCACTGTTGGTTGGACATGGGAACGGGTTCGGGCATTGTCTTTTGATGAGCTTAAGGCGCTATATGAACGAATGATCAAGCATCAGAGCACACCTGTTCTGGAGCGTTTATCTATCGTCCTCCTCCACGAGTGGTTCCTACTTCTCAACCTGCTGTTGCTTCTGGTTCTGCATCTGATGCTCCTCTTGGTTCTGCTGCTATTCCATCGGTTGTTGATGTTTCTACTGTTGGTACCACCCCCACACCTTCGGTTGCTCCTCCTTTTCATCTCCAGGTCCTACTACCACCACCACCTATGCTACCACTACCACCACCACTGCTACTCCAGCTATGGCACCACCATCACCACCCGTGACTGGTCCTCAACCTATTCCTTCTTCTGGTGCAGCTCCTGTTGATCCTTTGGTTGGGCAAGGTATTGATTCTACTTCTGCTGATCCTACTCCTGCTGCAAAGGTAAAGGTAAAGGTTGAACCCTCGCCTGGTGCTCCCACTCCTCGCCGTTCCATCCGCAAGCAGTTGGCTAGACGTGCTAGACGTGGGAAGTCTGTTCCCTATGAGAAGCGTGCTCCCGAAAATCTTATTGATGCAGCTTCCGATAGTGACTCAGAATTGCCATTTGGTAATGGATCTCTTACAGGTTGGACGGTTAAGCCTTCCACGACTCTACTTGGTACTGTCTCCCATAGGATTACCATTAGTGATGGTTATGTTCGGTATGCTTCGGGTTTGCAAGGTATTTTGTCCTGGACAGATCGTAAAGATCTTATGGCATTGTATGGGTTTGTGGATGCTGGTATGCCTGTTCATCCTAGTGAAGTGCCCTCCTGGCCTGGTCTGCGAATGTGGGCTGATTTGAAAATGATGCTTGATTCCCCTCCACATGATCCCCTTTCTGGTGTCTGGAAGGACCAGCCAACATGGGTTATCACGAGATGGAAGTTATATGCTGGCTGTGGTGTACATGTCTTGGATTTGGAGTCTGGTGCTATGGTGTTCATGCTCACGGATTTGGACTATCCATTTACTATTGCTTCGATGGAGGCCATGCTTGCTTGTCACTTGTAGATTTCCAATGCCCCTTCCGGGAATGAGTCTTCTATGGCAACTATATTGGTGGAAGGGATCCAAGCTCGATTGCAAGCTGAGAAGGTGGCTGCGTCTGGTATGTGATGTGGTTGGTTTGTAAGTTTTTAAGTTTTGTGTTTTATGTTCATCTGTTAATACTGCAATTCTTTTCACCAATATGTAAAGTGATTGGTGACTTTCATTCATTATAGTTAGTTAAAAAAAAAGAGAAACAAAAAAAAATATATACTTTTTATATAATATCTGCTTATACTTTAAACAAGTCATGGATTTTACACTTGTGAATAATATACCATCTGCTTATGCTGGTTCAAAAATTTGGGTTCCTGTTGTTGATTCACACTTGTGTTGGTTGGTTGTTTCATCTGGTGTTGGACTTGGTCCTCACAACAAATGGTCCTCAACTCACCATGTCTAACCGACAAGAAAGAGTTGATTCACCTTGAGGGTACGGCTCCTGGTGTGATTCTCAAATCCGTTGATGGTTGCCAGGTTACCCAAAACTGTATGGTTTTCACTTGCCATGGTCCTAGACTGAAAAGTGGCTAATCCAAGGGGGTACGGCTCTTGGTAAAGATTTTATCAAATCCGTTGATAGCTGTAATAGCTTGCTTAAAGCTATAGGGTTTTCAACTCACCGATGCTTCCTTGCTAAGAGTTGGCGAGTCCAGAAGGGTACGGCTTCTGGTAAAGACATATCAAATCCGTTGACGGCTGTGATGGTTTGCCTAAAATCATCAGGGTACCCCCACTCACCATTGATTCACGTTCTAAGAGTTGGGCTGGGTTCTGGTCTCCCAGGGTGATGCTTATTCCACCAGAAAGACTGGCTAGCCCAAGAGCGAGCAGCTACTTGGTAAAGGCTCATCAAATCTGCTCATGTTGCTGTAAAGATTCAACACGATGCTGATTTGTTTCAAGCTTTGGAGAAGCTTCTAGTGTTCCATGTTGCGGCGGTTCTTATGTTTCTTATCTTGCTGATGCTGCTGTTTCTTTTGCTGTTTCAATCCTCAAGCTTTATTGCACGTTTTCCGGGAACTTGAACTCAACAGGTCCAATTCAAGTTTAGGGGAGGATTGTTAGGACCATTGGAATAGTTAATTGTAATAGGTAGACTAGGAGGTATGTAGTTCCTCCTGGTCATAGTAGTAGTAGGAGCAAGTCGTGCTCCTGGTCTTAGTTAAAGTCAAACTTTCTTATTTAGTTAGGATATGCATGAGATATGTTAGGAAAGGATATGCATATCAGTTTTACATGTTTTGTTTAATGATGTATTAGGGTTTCCTTGTAGTATAAAAGGAACCTTAGGAAGAAGGGTTATACACACCTTCATCAAACGTAATTCTAGTTATCATTAATATTAGAAATCCTTAGAAAAGGATCAAGTCATTATAGTTATTCTGTTCTTCTTTATAATATTTGTATTCCGCACTTATATTGTGTATAGAGTCTCTTTGTGAATAGACTTGTGATTACAGAAGTCGTTCACCGTTCCTGACAGGCTGCAAGATCCACATCTAGTGGACCCAACACTTACGTATATTATACTTTCTTGTAGATATTTCATATTGAATCTCGAAGAGGATAATCCCTTCCTCTTCAAATTCGAACGAGAGCTTCTCTCTCACTCTTTGATTTAAGTTGCATGCTCACCCGCGGGCGTGCACAAATACCATTTGGTGTACAACCCCTTCCTCCCAAAAGGAAGAAAAAGAGAAAGAGTAAAAACACCACCGTCGATCAAGCCGATCCCGAGAATCGTGCTTTGATCCACACAAAACAGGAAGCCATGGTTGGCGTTGACATTCGACCTTTAACGGAGCACTTGCAATCCAATGTGCAAGGATATGACGAAGCTATTAAGATACCCGATATTCCCGCAAACACCTTTGAGCTTAAGACATCTATGATTAACTTGGTTTCAAACACACCATTTTTTGGGAAATCTAATGATAATCCACATGATCACTGTCGACGTATAGTCTGTAGTTGGCCCGACCCAACATGCCCGCGGCCCAAACATACCTAGCTTACCCTTCAAGAAACCCTAGTCCTATAATTACAAGGGTAAGGGTCTCATTCTACGACAGGTTCTCTCTCTTAACCACACTTCATATACAACATATCGATCAAATACTAACTTGACCGTCGGAGGTGGACCCCGGGGCTCCGGCCCTCGGGTCCACGTCTAACCGGTTTACCTTTATTTGCAGCATTACTCAGGACCCGGGAAGACGACGAACGGCCTAGGAGAGTCGTCGAACCGGCCTAGCCAAACTATGCTCCAACAAGTTGGCGCCATCCGTGGGACCCTGACTAAACTATGTTTCGTGTTCTCACATGACCGAAAAGTAAACATCAGTTTCAAAAACCGTTAACTTTAAAACCTTGTATTCTTATTTCTTTTTGCATAATTTGCTCGTGAATGCTGATACCAAATATCTTACGAGATTAGCATATATACTATTCTAGTAGCATGATTTGCATATAATATCTTAAGATGCTTACGTGCCAACTATTCTAAAAAATTGCGCCACCCGTTGCAAATAATATCTTAAGATGATTTGCATATAATATTTTTAAGGAATTTGCCAATGTTGGTAAGTGAATAAATATGTTATCAGAAGATAGTACAGAATAAATATGTCGCAACCCAGTTGTGGTAATTTATAGTTCGCTCCAAAGAACTTTGTCGCGGTCCACAATTTTTTTCCTTTTTGGCGACTGCCGACGACAATTCCGTCCTTCTGTGGCGCTCCGCTTGTATGGAAGTATGTATTTATATTTTTTTATGTCCGGGACTGTGGCGCTCCACTCGTCCGGTCGGGTGCTTTCTTTTATAACAATCAGTCAATCGAATGCGATGTTTACGTGACAGCCTTATGAATGGACTTAAACCTTTGTAGAAGTATTTGTTACCTACTGATATAGAGCAACTATATTGTTGTTATTCACATTCCGAAAGAAAAGGATGCGAGAGCCAATATATTTTTTAGATGTCCTCGTCTTTTTAAAATATTATCTGATACTCTTTGTTATTACCCATTACCGATCACTTTTAATTTTAGTTCCTTGTGCAAACTTTTGCATCAAAATATGTACCTCGTATTCATAATATAAATTGGGAAGTTGTTATCTTTTTAAGAAAAAAAAATTTGCAAATATTACTTCCGTATGTTTATTTTTATCTCTTACTTGTAATTATATGTTTAAGTAGGGACATACTTTTTTTTCGTATCCGTAGTCGTAGACAGGCACTGTCTTGTCGCGATAATGTGTCCGTTCGGGTATATGTTTTCAATTTCTTATATCCACGGTCATCCGCGCTAATCCGTTACATTCGGACATCTTTTGCCTACGGGCGTACATGTACACATCGTTCCCAAGCGGAATAAGAGGATTGAGTGAACATAATAATTCAACTTGTCGTATAAGAGGGTTGCAAACCCAACGACCATGGATCATGTATCCTTGTTAGACACCTTGCTATCAAGACGTTGTAGTAAGTTACGCAAGCCACATGACTCATGATTGACTTGCAAAAGACACACTGTGCACGTCTAAACAAAATTTTGTCAAAAATTTGACCGTCCTTATGGTAAATGCGGTAAGCCGCACGTAGTGGCATAGCTCATCCCATAAGTTAGCTAAGATACGTCTTATACTATGTAACAAATCGCGGTTATGGCAAGACCCATCCGCGTTGGTTCGCACGTTCGAACCGAATTTCTATCTTTAGTACGCGGCTATGGTACGTCCACTCGCGCTGGTCTATGCGATCGTAATTTTTTGAATACTTGATTAAGTTTAATACTACTAATCGAGTATAGAACCATTAAACTTGGGGGCTACTAGGGTATAATAATACCACTATTTGTATGCACGTCACACAAATATCTTTGGATATATTCCTTTGCCACAGAGGTTCGCCTTCTGCCGGTTTATTCCTTCTCCGCGGAAGTACTCCTTCCATGCGCTTGTTTCTGCGCCA
Source organism: Glebionis coronaria (assembly GCA_025667525.1). Classification (NCBI taxonomy): domain Eukaryota; kingdom Viridiplantae; phylum Streptophyta; class Magnoliopsida; order Asterales; family Asteraceae; genus Glebionis; species Glebionis coronaria. The sequence continues at coordinate 394,218,684 of CM046882.1, forward strand.
TGGAAGTATCTCTTCCATTGGCTTATTCCTTCGCCGCAGAAGTACCCCTTTCGCGCGGTTATTTCTGCGCCATGGAAGTATCTCTTCCATTGGCTTATTCCTTCGCCGTGGAAGTACCCCTTCCGCGCGCTTATTTCTGCACCATGGAAGTATCTCTTCCATTGGCTTATTCCTTCGCCGCAGAAGTACTCCTTCCGCGTGCTTATTCCTTTGCCATGGAAGTATCTCTTCCATTGGCTTATTCCTTCGCCGCGGAAATACTCATTCCGCGCGCTTATTCCTTTGCCATGGAAGTATCTCTTCCATTGGCTTATTCCTTCGCCGCGGAAGTACCCCTTCCGCGCGCTTATTTCTGCACCATGGAAGTATCTCTTCCATTGGCTTAATCCTTCGCGGCGAAAGTACCCCTTCCGCGCGCTTATTTTTGCGCCATGGAAGTATCTCTTCCATTGGCTTATTCCTTCGCCGCGGAAGTACTCCTTTCGCGCGCTTATTTCTGCGCAATGGAAGTATCTCTTCCATTGGCTTATTCCTTCGCCGCGGAAGTAATCCTTCCGCGCGTTTGTTTCTGTGCCATGGAAGTATTTCTTCCATTGGCTTATTCCTTCGCCGCGGAAGTACTCCTCTCATGCGCTTATTTCTGCGCAATGGAAGTATCTCTTCCATTATCTTATTCTTTCGTCGCGGAAGTACTCCTTCCGCGCGCCTGTTTCTGCGCCATGGAAGTATTTCTTCCATTGGCTTATGGCTTTGCCACGGAAGTACCTCTTCCATTGGCTTATTCTTGCGCCGTGGAAGTATTCTTCCACGTGCTCATTATTTTCACTGTGGAAGTATCTCTTCCACGTGCTTATTATCTTCGTCGTGGAAGTATCTCTTCCACGTGCTTATTATCTTCGTCGTGGAAGTATCTCTTCCACGTGCTTATTATCTTCGCCGTGGAAGTGTCTCTTCCACGTGCTCATTCTTTTTCCCATGGAAGTATCTCTTCCACGTGCTTATTATCTTCGCCGTGGAAGTATCTCTTCCACGTGCTCGTTATTTTCGCCGTGGAAGTACCTCTTCCACGTGCTCATTATCTTCGCCGTGGAAGTATCTCTTCCACGTGCTTCTTATTTTCGCCGTGGAAGTATCTCTTCCACGTGCTTATTATCTTCGCCGTGGAAGTATCTCTTCCACGTGCTCATTATTTTTCACCGTGGAAGTATCTCTTCCACGTGCTTATTATCTTCGCCGTGGAAGTATCTCTTCCACGTGGTCGTTAATTTCGCCGTGGAAGTATCTCTTCCGCGTGCTTATTATCTTCGCCGTGGAAGTATCTCTTCCACGTGCTTGTTATTTTCGCCGTGGAAGTACCTCTTCCACGTGCTCATTATATTCGCCGTGGAAGCATCTCTCCACGTGCTTGTTATTTTCACCATGGAAGTATCTCTTCCACGTGCTTATTATCTTCGCCGTGGAAGTATCTCTTCCACGTGCTCATTATTTTTCGTCGTGGAAGTATGTCTTCCACGTGCTTATTATCTTCGCCGTGGAAGTATCTCTTCCACGTGCTCGTTATTTTCGCCGTGGAAGTATCTCTTCCACGTGCTCGTTATTTTCGCCGTGGAAGTATCTCTTCCACGTGCTTATTATCTTCGCCGTGGAAGTATCTCTTCCACGTGCTCGTTATTTTCGCCGTGGAAGTATCTCTTCCATGTGCTTATTATCTTCGTCGTGGGAGTATCTCTTCCACGTGCTCATTATTTTCGCCGTGGAAGTATCTCTTCCGCGTGCTTATTATGTTCGCCTAGAAGTATCTCTTCCACGTGCTCATTATATTCGTTGTGGAAGCATTTCTTCCATGTGCTCATTATCTTTCGTCGTGGCAGTATTCTTCCACGGGCTCATTCTCCTTCGTCGTGGAAGTACTCTTCCACTGGCGCCTTATTTTAGCCGTGGAAGTATTCCTTCCATGGGCTCATTGTCTTCGTCGTGGAAATACGTCTTCCACTCTCTTGTTGCCTTTGCCGTGGAAGTACGCCTTCTACTGGTTCATTTTTTCACAGAAGTACGTATTCTGTTGGTTCATATCTTTGTTGCGGAAGTACGTCTTCCGCGACGAATTGCTTTGCCCGACCACGAAGTGATTTCTTCAAAGTTTGCATTGTTTGACCTTTAACAGGCGAAGCCTGATCAACTACGCCTAGTTCAGAAAAAACCGCGACAAAATTTTTAAGTCATTATCGTGTGCCGTGGCCACAAGACGGATGTACCATCCGCATCACCTTGCCACAGAAGTACGTCTTCTGTTTGCCTTAAGACGAATGAAATATTCTCATTATGTTGCATCATCAGTGGGTACAAGAAGTACGCATTCAAAATATTCACAATGCAACATACGGGTTCCACTTCCACCTTCATAAAACCTTCTTGTCATCCTCACGTTAGTGATGGACAAGAATTAAACCTTGCCAAATGTCAGTGTTACCCCGGCTATAGAACACGTTTTCTTCTTACGGGGTCTTTACCGTCAAGTAACGGGAAACCAAGCATTCGAGCACAACCACCCGTTTTACGTATACATGTTTTCCCATTTCTTTTGACGTGGATATGCTTACAGGTAGCGGATATGGTGTAAAGTCTAGTAACCTCGGTGACAACCTCGCATACTAGACTGGGGGGACATGATGGCGTATAGTGGTTATGCTCACTATTCGCAATCCCAGCCAATCATCTTTTTGCTAAAGGAAGCCCATTACGAGTGGAGAAATATGTTACGGATGACCCACGAGTATCCTAGCAACAAGCCGCACGCGGTTGTTTAGTAAGCGTGATACATGAATAAGTATAGCATAACATGATCATGGAACATATCATACTAGACTGGGGGACATGTCGACGTATAGTCTGCAGTTGGCCCGGCCCAACAGGCCCGCGGCCCAAACATACCTAACTTACCCTTCAAGAAACCCTAGTCCTATAAATACAAGGGTAGGGGTCTCATTCTACGACAGGTTCTCTCTCTTAACCACACTTCATATACAACATATCGATCAAATACTAACTTGACCGTCGAAGGTGGAACCCGGGGCTCCGGCCTCGGGTCCACGTCTAACCGGTTTACCTTTGTTTGCAGCATTACTCAGGACCCGGGAAGACGACGAACGGCCTAGAAGAGTCTTCGAACCGGCCTAGCCAAACTATGCTCCAACAATCACCTTAAGAAGTTTCTTGCTCTTTGCAACACCATTAAGTACAATGGAGTTCCCCATGATGCCATTAAGTTGATATTGATACAATTTTCACTAGAGGGTAATGCCAGGTATTGGCTAGATACACAACCACCCGAGAGCATTACTACTGGGGATGATTTCACTAAGAAGTTTTGGAACAAGTTCTTTCCCCCATCTAAGACCACGGCTTTGAGGAATCTAATTATTGGCTTTCAGCAAAAACCTAGCCAAACCTTTAGTGATGCATGGGAGGAGTTCAAGGAGTTATTGAGGAAATGCCCAAATCATGGATTCAATGAGGTTCACCAAATCAATACTTTCTATAATGGATTAAGACCACACCACCAAGATTCACTCAACTCTTCCGCGGGTGGAAATATTCTTTCTAAATCCATTCAAGAAGCTTGGGACATTATTGAGACCAAATCAACGGTGAAAACTAACACACAATTTGATGAAAGGGTTCATGTTGTGCAAGATAGTTCTCAAACACCTTGTGATAACCAATTCCTCAAGAGTCACCAAGAGATACTCAAAATAATGGAAAGGAATCAAGACATGAATCTTAAGTCAAATCAAGAATTAATCCAAACCATTAAGGGCCTTTCCTTGAACAATTCCACCAATGATGTGTATGCTATTGCTCTTTCATGTGAGATTTGTGGAGGTCCCCATTCCTACCAACAATGTGATAAAGTTCAAGGTTATCACGTTGAGTGTTATGCTTACCAAGAAGAACATAGAGAACATTTCAAACCCAACATCAATCAAAACAACATTTCTTACAAGTCTCAAAAATACCTTGCTCCACCGGGTTTCCCACCCCATCCACCCACCCTTACTCAACCAAATCCCCCTCAATTGTTACAAAGGAACCAAGGGACAAGGCCACAATACCAAAGGAACAACTATGAAGCACCCAACAATTTTCACAATCAAGGAAATAAATTTCATTCACCCAATCAAGGATTTAATCCACCACCCCCACCCTTCCTAAATCAAGGATACCCTCAAGTTCAAAATCAAGGATATGGGCCACATGATAATCATGAGTATGTTGAAAGGAGAATTCGTGAAAGTGAAAAAAGAATGCAAGAGAAAATGAGACTTACAATGGAGGAGCAAACCAAGAGGATTTTGATGGCATTTAATCAAAGACCACAAGGGGCTTTACCTTCTAACACACAAACAAACCCGAGGGCTAATGTCAATGCTATCACAACAAGAAATGGAAAGAAAACTCATGATCCTTCACCACCCAAACCTACTTTGGTAAAGCCTACTATGATTCCTTCTTGTGATAAGCCTTCTACATCTAGTTCACCATCCTCAAGTTATACCACTTCCACACCTACACCTTCTCAACCTATACCCACTTCTCCTTTACCTTCTCATGAATAAACCAACAAAGCAAATCCTTCATCAACCACTCAACCATAACCAAAACCAAGTCTCCCTTACCTATCAAGATTGAGAAAGGAAAATCTTAAGAACAAGGATGATATACAAGTCTCAAACTTTTTGAGGATGTTCAAGCAACTCAACGTAAACATCTCCTTTGCGGAAGCCTTAGCCAATATGCCTAAGTTTGCTAAGATGATCAAGGACTTACTTTCTAACAAGGAGAAATTGGTGGATTTGACTAATGCTTCCTTAAATGAAAATTGCTCCGCGGTTTTGCTTAAGAAGTTGCCTACTAAGCTTAGAGATCCGGGGAGGTTTTTGATTCCTTGCAATTTCCCGGGAGTGGAAAATTGCATGGCATTAGCGGATTTAGGGGCAAGCATAAATCTCATGCCATTATCGGTTTGGAAAAGACTTTCACTTCTCGAGCTCACTCCTACTAAGATGACTCTTGAGTTTGCCAACCGTACTATAGCTTATTCGATGGGAATTGTGGAGGATGTTTTTGTTGGGGTTTATAGATTTACCTTTCCCGTGGATTTTGTGGTGGTTGATTATGATATGGATCCGAGAGTTCCTTTGATTCTTGGTAGGCCATTTTTGAGAACGGGTCGGACTTTTATAGATGTGGCGGAAGGAGAACTTACAATGAGGGTAGGAGATGAGAGAGTTGTGTTTAAAATGGGGAAGTTGTCAAAGAAATCTAATGAGCCCGAAACGGTGAAGCATATTGATGTTGTGAATGAGGAGGAAACTCAAGATGATATCCTTGATGAAGTTTATGATGAATATTTTTATGAAGCTTGCTCAAGTGGAGATTATGACCTTCCTTATGTTGAGACCATTGCTTCCATTACCTCATTTTTGGATTATCATGAACCTCAAGAGCTTAACTTTGGTGATTTTTTGATTCATTCCAATCCTCTATTTGAAACATCATTTGATAACCCACTTTTCCACCATGATGAAGACATCAATGAGGATCTTAGTGATGAAGAATCTCTTCTTTGTGATACACCAACATATGATGCTTATAGTGATGATGAGCTCTCCACTTGTGACTCTCCATTCTTTGATGATCACACTTCCTTAAGTTTTGAGGAATCACCAATCTATGATAGACCAATCTATGATGTTTATGGTGATGAAGAGGATTCTATCATGGATGAGAGTGATGACTTTTTAGAGGTTGATATCCCTTTTGAGTACACTCTTGGATATATTGATGAGGAGGGGGACATACTCTTTCTAGAATATTTATTGCATGAAGATCCTTTACCTTCTTCCTTGTCCACCTCAACCTTTCAAAGTGATAAAAGAAAACAAGTCATCATGGTTCCTTCCAAAAGCTTGTTGTTACCCATTACTCCACAACCTCTCTCACCATGTGACCTACAAGGGAGAATCTTCTAAGGGAACCACTACTTGTTGTTTTCCCATCAAGGAACGGATTTTTGATCCTGGTATAGAGCTTGCTAAACCATCTTAGTATCCGTCTGATGCAACAAAAGGAAAATTTGTGAAATATTTGAGAGTATCACCTTATCACCTTTTGAAGAACATATGGACAACCATTTTGGACGACAACACCTCACCTTTTTCACCATTGCTTGGGAAGTTAGTTGTTGGATTGTGTTATAAATGGGATGGTAATTATGTATTTGATCCGGGGGATATTTATGGAGTTTTGATAATTGAAAACTTTCTTTACCTCATCATGGATATTTCTCTTAAAAAGGGAAAAACTTTTCTTCTCCATGATATGTTTTAGACACTTTTAAGTGTGGGAAGTGTCGAGCTAGAGACTCCATAAATTAAGCTTGAATAACTAGGTTTAGAGTTTTTAGACTTATGTTGTAGGTAAGAAATAAGGATGTAGAGTTGATGAGAAGTGTAGGGGAGACCTTCCTTTTGTCTTCATGTTGTTTGTAGGGTTTCTCACTCATCACGTGCTTTGGAGCTTATGGAGGAGGCCCTTGTATCCGGTTCACTTCGTTACTATTGTGATTTTTCATAGACACATTGTGCTTAAAAAATGAATTCACTATAGTTGATCTTTCCTTAGCTTGGGTTAAGCAAAGTGTATTCATTGTCATAAGTGTAGGGGAAGTTTATACTTCCATGCTCTTAAACATTGAGGACAATGTTTAGCATAAGTGTAGGGGGTCTTCTATCGAAGTGACCTTACCTAGACTTTGTCATTGACCTTCATGATAACTGGGAAATATATTTTTCAAACATTTTTCAAATTTTTGATCTACTTTGGCTACCAAAAATATGCATTCATAATTTTTGCATCAATCATTTTTCATTTGCATAACATATTTGCATTGTATATATTTCTTCTTTTATTTTTCATCAAAAATATATAAAAGAAAAAAATATAATAAAGGATATGGTTTAACAAGTTTAGTTATTTTTGACATATTAGGCCCGCCAAGGGTACTTTGACTCAACCCGAGTTTGCTTATCCAAGCATTCTCTAGCTAGTATCCTTAACCATGTAGTCCTTCATTGGTCTATTAAGCTAAGAATCCACTAGTCTCATTATTTGATATTTTAAATTTGTGGTGAATGAGAAATGATAGAGTTGAAGCAAGTATAAAAGGGCTAGATAAACTTCATGATAATTACTTGTGGCTAAACCCTTCTATTTCTTTGCCTCTAAATTCTTCGCATGTATATATGTTAATAAATAATCAAGAACGGTTTTAATTGGTTTGTAGTCTCTTATGCATTTTTGACTAATCATTCGTGGTTGGTATAAGTACGTCTTAAGATTCTAAGTTAGAACGTTTTATGTGTAGTAGACTTATGTCATGCTTAATATTTAGCGGGTGTTTTTCCTTTTATTTTTTTTCAAATTTCTTTGTGAGGAATAAAGAAAAATAAGAGCGGCTTATGAAAAAAATGAGTGGCTAGAAAAAAAAAGAGAAAAAAAAAGAAAAAAAAATTATACAAGACTCCCAAGAGGGGCAGTGAAGTGTTAATTATAGTAACTATTGAATTCCAATATTACCTTGACGGGTTGCGGGGATTTAATAGTTGCTCTAATCCAATATTACCTTGACGGGTTGCGGGATTGAAGATCCAAAGTGTCAAAAAGGCGGCGGATGTAAATTATTACGTGAGTTTTATTTTTCTTTCCTTAGCGAGTGTGTAGCTACTTATTAATGCATGACATGAGGATTTTACACATAAGGCGAATGACTTATTACTCTTGAAACGGACTTATATTAATTATGAGCGATTTTTCAAGTAATGGATGAGAGGATTACTTAGGATTAAAACCGTGCTTCCATATTTTTGGATTTTATATTTCTTATATTTCACGCTTTAAATAATGACAAATTTGCGCAAAAGCAATTTGCGCAATTAATAACCAGTTCCACATTTAAATGTGATGAATAAGTTGATGCACTTTTTACTTGTGAATACGATGATCCCATTTTTAAGCTTGGTATGGGGAAAGTGAAACTTGAGGGTGATAAGTGTCCATTGTACCAAAGCCCTAATTTAAGTCATTGACTTCTTTATGAGTTTTTCCATCAAAACCATTCATGAAAAATCAAAAATATATAAATAGAATTGTTCTTCTTTGTATTGCATTGTACAAAATCAAGATCATGCATCATATAGTGTAGAGTAGTGTAAAAACATTTCATATTGGCCAAGGTGGGTTAATTATGAGGAAAATGTAAATTTATGCTATAAAATATAGCATTGCATGAGGTCATGGCAATGATCAAGTGTAGGAGATTTGATATGAGCAAAATCTCACATCAATTAATCAACAAATCACCCTAAAACACATAGAAAATACCTAACTTTTGTGCTATAAAGTAGTATTATGTGGTATGTTTTGTGTTTGTGCTTAAATAGGTAATAAGGATACAAATTCAAGCAAACAAGAGGAAATCAAGCTCATTTATGATGAAAAGACAAGAGAATGATCAAAGATGACAAGCCATTTGAAGATGAAGGACCTATCTTGACAATATTCAAAAGTTGGGGGACTTAAATGCAAAGTTTGGAAAAAGTCAAGATTAAAGTCAAACTTGGTCAAACTTCAAGTCAAACTAGTCAAAGGGTTTAAAAAGTCAAGAATACAAGTCAAAGGACTTAAATTGCCAACAGAATGAAGAAAGGAGCTCAATTGAATAAACTGCCAAAGTGAGATACTGAAATTGTCAAAAACACGTCAAGTTTGGTTTCAATCTGTGTGAATACACTCTCAACCAATAAGAAGGCTGGAAAAATGAGTTTTGGATTGCCACCTAATGCGACAGCTAGCCACTAACTCTCGATTCTCATTTAATAAACAAAGCTGAAGTGGGGCAAATTTATTACTCATTAACCAATGAGAAATCAACATGCAATAATCCATTATATCCATAACGGATAATGATCCGTGTGTGAGGCTAAGGACGAATAGAATCATGACACGTGGCATCTTCAACAAGCAAATAACCCAGGATCGATTTGGAGCTACAAGGCATTTCATAACAAACTTCCTACATGAAAAAGACTCAGAATAAGAAGACGAATCCAACTACACAAGTGAATTAGACTAAAGATCAATGGATTTAAAAACCCCTTTTGTGTTCTTAATGAAGAATTGGTAATTCACCCGAAGAAGACACCTGGCATTCTCCTATTGGTCATGACACGTCGACTACCCCAACAACTCATCATCAAACCTCTATAAATAGTAGTTAGTCACTTCATTTTCATTGTGTAGTTAAGTGTGAAAAAAACACACACTTGTAGTTTTTCCTCTTAATTCTGTTTCTACATTCAGTTAGATAACAACTCTTAAGTGTTTGACACACACTTAAGAGTTTGTTAGATAGTTAGTTAAGCTGTTGTAACCTCTTTTCCTTCCTAAATCAATAAAAGCACAAAAATATTCATTGTCCTATTCTCATCTTTAATTACTCTAATCAATCCTGCATTATTGTTGTTATATTGTGATGTCATTGATCAACATTGATCAATGAAGTATGTTTGAGACATTTTGGAAGCTATCCAGTTTGATTCAGCCTAGTAGTTCATTCCAGTTCCCATTGTAGCAGTTTAGTAGCAGTACTTGTTGATTTGATTCAGAAATAGCTAATAGAGGTGATTTGGTAGTTGATTGAAGCTCAATTGGGTTGAAGGAAGTGATTTTAGAGAGTACGGAACTCCTCTACTCCATCAATGGAGGCTTCAAGCTAAGAGGTTTCAGAACTCTTATTTTGGTTCCACTGAATTGTTATGCATGCTAAATTCTTAGAGTAAACTTTGCCTGGTGCTATGATCATGTGTTTAGATTTGTTCTAGCATATCTGAGTTGGATTGATAGAATTTGAGTGATTTAGTAGCTTTAATCTTAGTCTTATTGTTTTCAGCCTTGGTTTTCATCAGTTAAGTAGTCTTTTAGATCATATTGTGATTAATTCTATTTACTTGCCTTATTTCAGCTTAGACTTACTTCATTTGGTAATATAGACATGTCTTGATAGGAGTTGTAACCTGTTTCACACTTGTGCTAAGAAATTCTTTGTAAAAGTTTTGATAAGCTGTTTTAAATGGTGTTTGGATTTACATAGCATTTGTAATTCAAGTTTTGTAAAACCTGTGAAGTTTGCTCATTTAAACTTGGTGTCTTAGTGTAAACATTTGTGTTCAGTTTTGAGGTGAAAATACAAGTCAAAAAGGCAATTGGTTAGAAAAAAGTATGGGTTAAGTTTTGTAATCAGCTTTATCAGAAAACATGCCTAATTCAAAAAATAAGAATTCTTTCATTACTTGACCAATTAGTCTGAAATCGGTTTCTATTTGTTGTTAAACATCCAAAGTATAAGTGTGTTCAAGGAAATTCTACAGTATTATGTTTTCATTGAGAAATAAGCTTCTCAATAAGCCAGTGACCAAATGTAAGTTTCTGATCAAAAGTCCAAACTGATTTCTCATATCTCAAATTCTACTTCACAAATCTGCCAATTTTTCTTCACAAACCTTGTTACAAACATATCCTGAGTAGTTTTGGTGATTTTCAGCTTTTTGATATTTTTGGTCAACGTTGGTCAAATAAGCTCTTTCTAGCTTAAATTCATTTTTCAGCTTATCTAGTGAATCATTTCAAATTGGAAAGACATTCCAAGCTCCTTATAAGCTGTTTAATAAGATTGAGAATTAAAATCTGATTCTGGAAGTCTCATTTTCATATTAGCTTAAAGTTGGCTTATTAGAATAAGCTAATTTGAGTTCTACTCGTTTTTAAGCTGTTTCCTTATACAAGTCTAGCTAAAATTCAATTTTAAGCAATTTGAAACAAACTAGAACTTATTTAGTCCAGTAACGAGCTCAAACGAGATTATTGAAGTTGTATGCCCGTTTTTTATAAATAGTTCCCATTAATTGCACATTGGTCCTTTAGGTTTGAAATTGTTTGCATTGAGTGTTAAACTTGCAAGTATTTAGGGTTTTCATAAATCAGTCCCATAACTTTCAGTTTTTTGTCAAATTCAGTTACTCAATTTGTTAGTTGGTTAAAATTTGTTACAAGTTAGTTGGAATTTACACTTTTGGTCCTTTTAGTTTCTGAAATTTACATTCCAGTCCTTTAACTTTCATTTAGTTTACATTTTTAGCACATTTACTTTTATGCATTTTAATTTTAGACTTTTGTGAATAATATTTGGTAATTGCAAAGTGTTTTACGGATACGTAGCTTAATATTTTTCACCCTTTTTACGTGTTGATTGAAATAGACATAGAATTTCCAAATACCCTAACAACCAAGAAAAATTGAAGACTTGATATCGTTAGGACTTTCAATTTGTCAAGAATCGATAGAAAACGAACTTCAATATACTCAATTTCACTGTGTTCTTGGGAGGTGACAGAGGAGGCTGTTCATCGTCCTCTTCATCCTCTTCTTCAATCATCCCATCAGGGAGAATCTCATCATCAGGCATTGATTCAGGTTCAGAGAAGCTTTCAATGGGGGATAAGACATCCTCCTCAACATCAAGCATAAGCTCATCTTCTTTTGGTTGTTCTTGAATAACATTATCAGCTCCTTCTGTTGTAGTATGAGAGTCTACATTTTGCTGTTCAATATTAGCCTGCAATTTGTGTGAGTTAGTAACAGGGAATAGATAAGGGGAATGGTCGCTAGTACGCTGTCCCAGAGAGGCTGAGGATGACTATTCATCCACTCCAAATGATAAATCCTTGTGATTCTTTTAAGTGTGAAAATAATGAGGTTAATGGTCGCCATTCGCTGCCCCTAGGAAAGCTGAGTGTGATTATTCAGCCCCCCCCCCCCCCCCCCCCCCCGCCCAAAAGGATAAATCCTTTGGGACTCTTTTATCTTTAAAACATATGTGGGTTAAGATCGCCTGTTACGCTGCCCCTAGGAAAGCTGAAGGTGATGATTCAGCTCCCCCTTAAAGAATAAATCCTTTGGGATTCTTTTATTCGTGGAAAAGATGTAGTTTGAAATCGTCATTTTACGTTGTCCCAAGGAAAGCTGAGGATGATTATTCAGCCCCCCCCCCCCTAAAAGTTAAACTTTTGGGATTCTTTTTCTGAGGGAACCTAGAGGCTGTGTGAAGTACAGCTACTCTAGCTCGATACATATATGTATACAGGTTGTTGTTTGCCTGTATACTGTCTAGAGGGTGCAGGGTCATCGGGGTGCTTTATAAACACAAATAAATCACTCCCTGGTGCAATGACAGGGTGTACAGAAGTCTTAAAAGATTTCTAAGTGCATACATAGACGCCTATGGGTTGAGTATAACCCTAACTTCACCACTCTCACCTACAGACATTTGAGAGTGGCTGCTTGTGTACCTCTAAACATGATAAACTGATTACCTGTGAGATATCAGCGGAGTTAGGTTGGTTTCCTACTGTCTTTGCTGAATTAGAGACACTAGACTTTTGTTGTTGTTCAGCTGAAGTCTCTGTGTGCACAGATGTCCTTGGAAAAGAGGGAGTTGGGATGGTTACCAATTTCTTTACCTGGCCTTAATGACAGTTTGGGTTTTGGAAGAAATGGGGTTTGACTTCTTCTTAGACTGTAGGCCAGTTGTTGCTTTAGACACCGTAGTGTGTTGCCCAGAGGTCAAAGACGCAGACTTACCAGACACACTAGCTGTGTTCACCTTCTCAGATGAAGGGATCAAAGACTAAACAACAGATGGTTGTTTTGCAGCAACATTCTTCATGTGGGCAGTCGCAGGCACATCACTTGGTCCAATCACTTTGTAGATAGCCCCTGTGATATGGTATGGCTTCATGGCTGTGAGTTCAGGGTTGTTGTAGCGATCACCAAGAAGACTTTCAAAGATAAGAGAAAGAAAGCGAATATAGCAGATATTCTTCTCTCTTGATTGATTGGTTCCCTTCAGCTTTTCCACAAGGTTGGAGAAAAGAATACTTCCTACATCTACATTTGTACCCCAGATCAGCCCATATGCAATGGTCAGATGATTAAATGACATCTGGTCTTGAGAACCCTTCATTCCTCCCAAGGACTTGACAATATGTGTGAACAGCACCTTCCACATAGGAGGAAAAAACTTGATCTTCAATGGAGATTTAAGAACAACTTCAGCTGGTGTAAGGGCTCGGTGAGTGTCAGAGACAGGGTAAAGTGTGGCAAGGGCATCCTTAACAGCCTTTTTATCGACAATCTTTAAGCATTCGTCTCCATGTCAAAGCCCAACTAATACAAGGTTTTTCCAAGTATAAAAATTTGTTCGTCTCGATTCAATTCGAATTGATTCCGGTTAAATGTGTGACTCAGTCGTTTTTGGTGAAAAAGAAATAGATTGGTCGTTGTTGTAAAATAAAATTGCAAAACTTTAAAGTAAAAGGAAAGGTAAATAAAGCTATAAATGATTAAAAAGTAAATGACGAGAAATTAAAACAACTAACTAATAATAAAGGAGCGAAACGAATAATTAAAACGAAACAATTAATAAAAATAAAACTAAAAGACGAAATTCACTATCGACTCGAAAATAAAGTTTACTTAATGAAAAAGGAGATAATAAAACTAAGATGTTACTTTAAAGCTAAACGAGGCAAAACCTAAAGCGGGTACTAAATAAAAGATAAAACTTAAACTTTACGAAAAATTAATAATACTAAAATTTGATATAAAAAATATAACTAAAAATACGTGACTCTCAGAATAAAAATCGGAACAACTTTCAGATTAAACTAAACAATTACGGAACAATACTAAATAATTAACAAGCTAGCAAGCAAGCAGCTCAAGCTAGCAAGCTAGCTGCTCAATTTTTGGCGGGAAAAAAAATAACCAGGCAAGCTAGCATGTCACATTTCAGGAAAAATTTCGGAATGTAAACAGAGAATTCTTCGGAATAAATTTTTTCAGAACTTTCTTCGGAAAAATGATTTTTTCGGAACTTTTTGTTTTCAGATTTTTTTTCATAACTTTTTTTCATAACTTTTTTCATAACTTTTTTTTCATAACTTTTTTCATAACTTTTTTTCATAACCTTTTTTTCATAACTTTTTCATAACTTTTTTTCATAACTTTTTTCGGAATAATTGTTTTCAGAGTTTTTCTTTTTTTTCCGAGTTTTTAACTTTTTCGGAAGATTAACTAATTTCAGAGAAACTTAAGATTTTCATAGAAATGACAAATTTTCAGAAACAGGAAAATCTTCGGAATTTAAACCCTAATCCGAAAATATGAAAACTCAGATAAACAGATACAGTAATATTAAAAACTCACGAAATAAGCTAAAAATAAGCACAAATCAAATAAGCAATTAACTAAAACTTAATCTAAAACACTTTTAAGAAAAACTAATTAAACCACAAATTAAAAACTTGAAAAACACTAATAAAACTAAAAATTAAAAATCAACTTTTAATAAAATAAACTAATAAAAACACTTAACTAAAATCAAATCAAACACACAATAAGCTATAAAATAAATAATCTAACACAATCAAACACATATAAACATAACAAACAATCAAATATGCATAACAATAAGCACATAAACATAAAGATTAACAAAAATAAGAAAGGTAGAATGAGAGATAAATGAAATATTTGATTAAAATTAAAGATTCAACAACACAAAATTAAAACTTACTTGAAATTAAAGACAAGAAATTAAGATGACAATATGAAAGTGCTTGGAAGATAAAATGGAAAGACTAATGTGTCAAATTAGCTAACACCTCCTAATGACACATTAGGAGGGTATTTATAGGAGGATTAGTATGTCTTGATGATTTCTTCCTTTTCTCGTCTTTTCGTCTTTATAAATTCTTCGACTTTTTCGACTTTGTCTCGGGATTATTTGAAATCGTCTTATAATTTCTTCATTTATTAGACTTGAGTTCTTCGACTTCATTAAACTTTCATCTTTAGACTTTTTCTTCGATAAATCTTTAGAATAGGCCTTGGACTTCCGTTCTTTTTGCACTCTTGATCTTTTGACTTTGTCTTTTGTCTTTTTCTTCGATAAAAACCCGTGAAACCCCGTGTTTTCTTCCCTTTTCACATTTTGATCCTAAATCACAACAAAAACACAAACCACGCATAATTCCGACATTTACGACATAAAATACACGTTTTGGCTTGGTTATTATTATAATTAAGTGGTAAAAGGATAAGTGTTTTCACACTTATTAAATCCCCTACACTTGACCATTGCAATGTCCTCATGTAATGCATTAACTACAAAGCAAGTTTTACATTTTCCGTCATAATCAATCCACCTTCGCCTTTATTAAACATAAGACAAGTAAAAAGAACAAAGACTTACCTTAGGGTTTTGGAATGTCATGAATGTTTATCACCCTCAAGTTTCACGTTCCCCATACCAAGCTTAAAAACGAGATCATTTTTATTATAAGTTAGCAAACTATCACAAACTCATGTGGGCCAATTATTCACTTAGACTCCCTTATTCCTAGGTGTATCTCTTATATTTTATTGTTGTCTTGAATGATCACAAGGATGCATTGTTTGACTTATTTCGATAATTTATTAAGGCCGAAAATAAAGTAGGACGATTTAATCAATAGTTAGCTAAAGGACAAAATATTTTAAAACTGTTTCTCGGGACCTCATAAAGTTCATATCTTGGCATAACTCGCTTCACGATTTGAGACCTTTCTCGGATCGATATTTGGCAATGACTTCATACTTCAAATCTTGAGAGACGTTCATGAAATAATGGTCTTCTCTTCATAATAGGAATTTCTTCACTTGAACTTTTTGAGAGATTCTTCATATTTGGACCACGAATTCTTCATTTTTCTCCAATCTTTATTTGGGATTTTGATATACAACGATCCGCCTCCTTTTAGGACTTGGATCTATTTATCCTCATACCTTGTTAGGGTCTTTTTGGATAGACTTCTCCATAATCTTTACGGGAGTATTTGCTTTTCGTCGTGTGTCTCGATCCTTCATATTGATTTTTGATAAATGATTCTTCACATCACTTTTGATCTTTAGCAACACAATGTAGCCCTCATGCCTTGTTAGGGCCTTTTCGGACTCGCCAATCTTCGCATCCCGCTTCAATAAGTTATGCCTTGGCTATGAACTCTAATCAATACCGAGCAACTTTTAAACGATCTTGGGCTAGAAGCTAAGTAACTTTTCAAATCGTACAACCTTATTTATTGAAATTAAATTTATTAGCAAGCGATGGGAGAAAAAGCTTATAATCAACTCACATAAATTCATGAAAGAATAACAAACTTATAATTGACTCTATCATCTCTCGTTCTCCACAATTTAAAATCTCAAGGAATGAGACTCGTGGATGCTTAGCCAATTAAATCAAAGTTTTGGGTTTTCAAGTTATCTATAGGATCTTGCAACTTCTTAGACTTTTTCAAGTTTAGATTTCGCATTTTAAAGTTCCCTTGATAAACGACTTTCTAGGATCAATTATAGGAACTTGCGAAAAGTTCTTGTTCTTAACCCGTAAGAGTTAAGACTTTCGCGTTTTAAAGTTCCCTATATAAAAGCCTAGCAAAACTTGACTTAAACACGTTAAGGATACTAGCTAGAGTAAACTTAGATAAGTAAACTCGGGTTGAGTCAAAATATTCACGACTTTTAAAAATTAAAACCACTTTATTAAAAATTTATTCTAGCAACGAAATAAAATAACTATAACAAAGGTAAATACTAATAGGCCAAAATAGATCAAAAATTTTAAAAAATGTCGAAAAATCAATTTTCCGGTTAAAATGAGGACAAATACAAGGAAAAGCCCACTTAACTTCGATAGAAGTCCCCCCTACACTTAATATATACATTGTCCTCAATGTTTAAGCATGTGGAAGTAAACTCCCCTACACTTAGGACATTGTGCACTTTGTTTAAATCTTGTTAAGGAAGAGACAACTAAAGTGATTCCTATTTCAATCATAAATGATAAAATAATGAATCAAAAGAGACAACCGGAATCACGGGTCGTTAAAAGTCATCAAGAATGGATCTTTGAAAGCTCAAATTCCTGCACATGACTAGAATGTTGGGAATAAATTAAGGCCAGATCACTTGAACGCTGACAAGAACAACTCAAGCGTTGACAAGAACAAATTGAGCGCTGACAGCTCAAGCGTTGACAAGTTAAAGTCAAGCGTTGACAGATTGAAGACAAGCACTGATGGAAGATGTAAGCTACACGTTTATTATATTCTAGAATACTTC
Organism: Glebionis coronaria; assembly: GCA_025667525.1. Lineage (NCBI taxonomy): Eukaryota > Viridiplantae > Streptophyta > Magnoliopsida > Asterales > Asteraceae > Glebionis > Glebionis coronaria. The sequence continues at coordinate 394,236,024 of CM046882.1, forward strand.
TAGTAAGGATAGAAACGATAATGTATTTTCTATGTTTATCTTTACCTAGAATAGTTGATACGTAGCTTATTGTACAAGGCTTCTTAGTCTATAAAAGAAGGCCTTTAGGTTAATGTTTAATATCAAGTTTTATATAAGTTTTCATTCGTAAACATCTTTCATTGTAAGCAAGTTCGACATTCATAATCAAAGTGAAAGTTTTGTTTACATCTTGTGTTCTTATTTAAGTGTTAAATTCCGCATAACACTTAGATTCACAAAGCATATAACAAAGGTTTCTCTACGTGTTATACTTGATCTAATCTCGTATACACAAAGCTAATCGATCTAAGTTTGGGATCAACAAGTGGTATCAAAGCTTGTTGAGGAACTTTTGATCTTTGAAGAACACCAGAACGATACACGAAAACCAAAACCCTAATTTTCTCAAAACCCTAAAAACATCATGTCTGAAGCAATAACCTCCTCCTCTTCACCATTACCAAACATCAAGATTCCCATGCTTGATGCAACCAACTTTGACTTATGGAAGTTCAACTTTGAACAATATCTGGGGATCTTTGATTACACACTCTGGGAGATTATTGAATATGGAAACTCATTCAATAAGGCTCAAAAGATTTAGGATGCCATTACGGCAAGATCAGCTGTTGAAGGATGTCCTGATGAAGATAAGAAAGAAAAACCTGGAGATGGTAGAGCTGTAGGTGCTGAAGATATTGCAAAGAAAAGGGTTGATATGAAAGCCCTAAATATTCTGAAAGTCTCTTTGGGACAAGAAAATCAGCACAAATATAGAGGCTATGAATCTGCTAAGGATCTTTGGGAAGCAATTGAAGTTGCATATGGTGGTAATGCAGACACTAAGGAAGAAAAGAAAAAGCAACTTCTGCATGATTATGCTGTCTTCAAAGCTCAGCCCAATGAGAAACTAAGTAGTGTGAGAAGCAGATTGCTTGACATCACAAGCAAGTTGTCCTTCATGGGGACACAAGTTTGTGATGTTGACACCAATGCTACCTTTCTGAAAAGTCTTGGTGAGGCATGGAAGATTGAGGCAAGATCTATTCTTGCCAATAACACTTACAAGAGCTCTTCGTTTGATGACATCTACAACAAACTAAGACTGTTAGAAGATGAAACTCTTTCAGCACATGGAAGCAAAGCTAGCACCAGCAACATGGCCTTCTTCTCTCATAGTGAAGGTCAATTCAATCAGAAGGACTCTTTTATGCATCCAGTTACTGGATCATCATTTGTCAGTGATGGAACAAGTCCTGTCAACGTCTCCTTTTCAGACGTTGACACATTCATGAATGACTGCCCAAGAGTTAAACCTGCTGGTTTGGATTTGGATACTGTGTGTGCTTACATTGCTTCTTTGCCCAATGGTTCAGTGATTATATATGAGGACCTTGAGCAGATAAGTGATGAACACTTGGAAGAGATGGACATCAAGTGGAACATGGCTCTTGCTAGTATAAGAGCAAATAGGTGGAATAGAAGGTTCAAGAAGAAGATGACCTTCAATGCTAAAGACACTGCTGGATTTGATAAATCCAAAGTTTAGTGCTACAACTGTCATCGCATGGGGCACTTCATGAGGGAATGCAGATCTCCTAGAAGATCTGATGCTGGTAAACCCTCAAGTCAGGTTGTTAAAGCTCAAGACTCCAAAGCCATGGTTGCAGTTCAAGGAATTGATGGTACTGGATGGGATTGGAGCTATCTGGCTAAGGATGCTGAAGAGGACAAAGCTTTGGTTGCTGATATTGAAGAAGAAGAGCATGTTGAATATGCTCTCATGGCACACTCCTCCTCTTCATCTGATAATGAGGTATATGATGATGCTTTTTGTAGCAAAGGTTGTAGGCTAAACACTGATAGACTTAACAAAGAGGTGTTAAAACTAAAAGATGATATGAGCACTGAAAGGTGTAAATTGTCCAATTACCAACTAGCTCTTACTGAAACTGAGAAAACCGTTTCTGAATACAAGAAAATGGAATTTGATTTAAAAGATAAGATAAATATCTTAAAACATGAGCTAGAGGGTAGTATGGATATTAGAAATATCATGACAAAGGTCAATAGAGACCTTCAGGCTAAGTTAGATGAGGCCATTAAGAATAAAGATAATGTTGACCTCAAGATTCAAAGATTTGATAAAGCCACCCAAGCCCTAGGAGACTGTGTAGCTAAACAAAGGGATCCTAAGGACATGACTGGGATTGGGATGAATGATTACTCTCTGGTTCCACCACCAGCTGGTGACTTCTATGGTGTCCTTAGAAAGGATTTATCTTGGACTGAAATACCAGAATGCCAAGAAGAGGAATTCATTCCTCCACCAAGAGTTGTCACTCCAGTGGAAGAGTATCAACAAAAACTGACTGACCTAAATGAGTGGAAGAAAGCTAACCCTACTTTATTTGTTAAGGGAGGTTTGCTATGTGAAAGTCCCAATGAATCACCACCCATTAAGGTTACTCACCCAGTTACTGGTAAAGCTGTTGACCTAGGCTCAAACACTGTTAAAAGACCTACCATTAAATATGCAGAGATATATAGAAATAATAGGTCACCCAAGAGCCAAGTTAACAATCAAGGAACAGGTTTCTTCGCTTCTAGACCTAAGAGTGTGTCTAAGAAAGCCTGTTATACTTGTGGTAGCTTTTCACATTTGGCATACAAGTGTGTCAACGCTCCCAAAGCCAGCGCTGATAGGAACAATTTCAGCGTTGATAGAAAGAAAGTCAACGTTGTTAGGAAGTCAAACGTTGTCAGACCCAGACCTTGTGTGCAGCAAAGTCCACAAGTGATTAGACCTGCCCCATTCTTCTCTAGAAGGTCTAACACTCATGGACAAAGACCTTTTCAAAAGACAAACACCTGGTCAAATAGGCAATGGGTTCCTGTAGCAAACCCTAGGTTCAACGCTGACAAGGGTAATTTCAGCGTTGACAGGACAAAATCCAACGCTGACAGAAACGTGACCAAACCTAAATATTTGCAGCCACAAGGTAAGGGGTCTAAAGCTTCTTCAAGCTTAACATGGAGACCCAAGAAAGATCAAAACCCTAATAATAATGGAATTTCAATGACTTACAATAGATTTAATTACATTTCAAAGGTCATTACAAAACCAATTGGGGTTAACTGGGTATTTAATTTTAAAAAGGATGAGAATGGGGTTGTTGTGAGAACTAAGTCTGTTCTTATTGAACAACCAGATGAATCCAAGTCTTCTGAGACTTGGGTTCCCAAAGAAAACTAATTTGTTTTCTTTATGTGCAGGGCATTCAAAAGCAGATCAATGATTATGGATATTGGGATAGTGGATGCTCAAGGCACATGACAGGAAAGGAAGACTATCTGACGAACTTCTCTCCTATTAAAGATGGTGATAAGGTATACTTTGGAGGGGGCTATGGCACCATTACAGGAAAAGGAACCCTTCTCACCAATAATCTACGTTTTGAAAACGTCTTCCTGGTAAAAGAACTGGATTATAATCTGTTTAGTGTATCACAAGTTTGTGATAACAAAAATAAGGTTCTTTTCACTGATACTGAGTGTTTGGTGTTAAGCAAGGATTTTAAGATCCCTGATGAGAAGTATATTGAGTATAGAACACCTAGGCATAAGGACATATACAATGTGAATTTAAATGGGATTAAAGTGAATACAAATATGTCTTGTTTTTATGCTAAGGCTTCTGTAGATGAAAGTAATTTATGGCACAGGAGACTAGGGCACATAAATTTTAAAAATATAAATAAACTTGTGAGGCTTGGTTTAGTTGATGGTTTGCCTGAGAAGGCCTTCCACAATGACCACTCTTGTGTTGCATGTCTTAAAGGCAAGCAGCACAAGGTCTCATTCAAGTCCAAGCAAGTGCATACTAGTTCCAGACCTCTTCATATGCTTCACATGGACCTCTTTGGTCCAACTAATATAGAAAGTTTGAATGGCAAGTCATATTGTTTTGTTGTCACTGATGACTTTTCTAGGTTTACTTGGACATTCTTTCTAGCTATGAAGAGTGAAACAGCTGATGTTCTTATTGAATTTATCACTCAAATTGAGAAAAGGTCTGGCAATGAGGTTAAAATGCTTAGGAGTGATAATGGTGGAGAATTTAGGAACAAGAAGCTAGATGATTTTTGTGCCAGGAAGGGAATTACTAGGCAATTCAGTATTGCAAGAACCCCACAACAAAATGGGGTTGCTGAAAGGAAAAATAGAACCCTAATTGAAGCAGCCAGAACAATGTTGGCTGATGCTCACTTTCCCATAGCCTTTTGGGCTGAGGCTGTTAATACAGCATGCTATGTGCAGAATAGAGCATTGGTTAAAAAAATTCAGAACAAAACACCTTATGAGTTACTTTGGGGAAGAAAACCTAATATTGGTTTTCTCAGACCTTTTGGATGTCATGTAGTAGTCCTAGACACTAGTGATGCCTTAGGGAAATTTAGTGCAAAAGGTGATGAAGGTTACTTCATGGGGTACTCAGTGCAGAGCAAGGGTTATAGGGTTTATCTTAAGGAGGACAAACGTATTGTTGAGAGAGTACATGTTAGGTTCTTAGAGAATAAACCTAGTGATCCTGAAAGTGGTCCTAATTGGTTGTTTGATTTGGAACCCTTATCTAGAACTTTAAATTATATGCCTGTCACTAATCCAGACATTGTGAAGGTAACTTCAAATGTTGTGGAGGAACAAGTTGTTAATGTTTCAGGTACACAGGTTGATGAGAGGGTTGGATCACAAGCAGAAAAGGCATCTCCTACATTTGAATATGTCACAATTCCCATTTGGACTGATGCTTTTGCTGCTGCTGCTGCTGCTGGACAAGATAATGGTGGTCTCTAAATACCACCAGATACAAACATGCATGGTTCTTCAGGCACTGACAAAGGCAAATCTAGCGCTGACAAGACCAATTCAGACGTTGATGGCTCAGACGTTGACAACAACAATTCAATAGTTGTTAGCCCAAGCGCTGACAAACAAGGTTCAGACGTTGACAACACCTTTGCACATCTTTTCTCTTCCACTTTTGAACAAGGAGGACCTTCCAGGGTTTATGAAGAGATTCCTGTTGATCAAAGAGAGTCTGATGAAGAAGATATTGGCAACATGGAACGTGAAGTTGAGGACACCAGACTTTTTGAAGGAGGAGTTCTCACTTCCACAATGAAGAATCACCCCCCATCTCAGATCATTGGTGATGTTATGACTCCAGTTCAGACAAGAAGATCTCATCAAGGACTTGGTGGATTTATTGCCAATATACACAAGAAGGTTGATACCCCTCTTGTGCAAGCATGTTTGTTTGCATGTTTTCTGTCACAAGAAGAACCCAAGAAGATATTTGATGCTCTCAAAGAACCAAGTTGGGTGGAAGCAATGCAGGATGAGCTTCACCAATTTGCAATTCAGGATGTTTGGGAGCTGGTTGATTGTCCTAGATATGTCAGACCTATAGGGACAAGATGGGTTCTCAGGAACAAAAGAGATGAAAGAGGTATTGTGGTCAGAAACAAGGCAAGGTTAGTGGCTCAAGGTTATACACAAGAGGAGGGAATAGACTATGAAGAAGTCTTTGCACCAGTTGCAAGGATTGAAGCTATTAGGATTTTTCTAGCCTATGCATCTTGCATGGGCTTCACAGTCTATCAAATGGATGTCAAAAGTGCATTCTTGTATGGCACCATTGTTGAGGAAGTTTATGTCATGCAACCTCCTGGTTTTGAGGATCCAGAGCATCCAGATAAAGTGTATAGAGTCAAAAAGGCTATGTATGGCCTTCATCAAGCCCCTAGAGCATGGTATGGTACTTTGTCCACTTATTTGGTAGACAATGGATTCCAGAGGGGCACCATAGATCAGACACTATTTACAAAGAAGAAAGGCAAAGATGTGTTGCTTGTGCAGGTCTATGTTCATGATATCATTTTTGGGTCTACTGATCCAAAGATGAGTGAGGATTTCTCCAAGCTTATGACAGACAAATTCAAGATGAGTGCTATGGGGGAGATGAACTTCTTTCTTGGTTTACAAGTTCAGCAGAAAGAGGATGGTATCTTCATCTCCCAGGACAAATATGTTGCTGAAATCTTGAAGAAGTTTGGCTTTTCTCCACATGAAAAGAGGGCTACTACTCCTATGGATAGAGAACACCCTTGGGGAAAGATTGGAGATGGGAAAGATGTTGATGTCAGGCATTATAGATCCATGATTGGATCCTTGATGTATCTTACTGCTTCCAGACCTGATATCATGTTTGCTGTATGTGCTTGTGCACGTCATCAAGTGACTCCCAAAGAATGTCACCTTTATGTTGTGAAGAGGATCTTTAGGTACCTAAGATGTTTCCCTAATCTTGGTTTGTGGTACCCAAAGGATTCACCATTGGAGCTGATTGCATATTCAGATAGTGATTATGGAGGTGACAAGTTTGATAGGAAATCCACAACTGGTGGATGTCAGTTTCTTGGGAGCAGGTTAATATCTTGGCAATGAAAGAAACAAACAGTGGTGGCTAACTCTACAACTGAAGCAGAGTATGTGGCTACAGCAGCATGTTGTGGTCAAGTGTTGTGGATTCAGAACCAGCTGTTGGATTATGGGTATAATTTCATGCATACTAAGATATTTGTTGATAATAATAGTACTTTATGCATCATTAAGAATCCTGTGCATCATTCTAAAACTAAACACATAGAAATTAGACACCATTTTATAAGAGATTGCTTTGAGAAAGGTTTAATACAACCAGATAGGGTTGACACTGAGGAAAATGTGTCAGATTTATTAACTAAACCTTTTGATACTGGAAGGTTTCAATACTTGGTAACAAGTATTGGAATGGTTAATCTCACTTAAATATGTGTTTTGGATTCTTTTTGTAAAAGTATGTACAGGATGATGCATTCTTATTATTGGTCTTATTGATGATTTAGATTTTCCACTATATTTTTCTAACACTGACAAAGGTTGTTTGAACACTGATAAGTGTTTTTGCAACGTTGTTAGCAATATAATTGTCTAACGCTGACAAAGCTTCCTTCAACGCTGTTGTGTGTTATCGGGGCGTTGTCAGCAACAATGTTAGCTTTGTGGTTTTCAATCTAAATGTACAGATGGTGTTAGCAGTATACCATTGGATACAGAGTTGCTTATGGATCAAAGGAGAAGCATTTGGACAAGTTTTTATTTATGGATGATGGTTGGAATGTTTCATTCCTGTCTAGACATAAATTTTTTATGTTCATGCATGATTTTAGCAAACTTTTTGTATCATAGTTTAAGGGGAGGTTTTAGGAACCTTTAGGATTTTTGGGTATCCATATGATACTCTTATCACAATTCTAGATTGTGTCCACAGGTGAGTATGGGTTAGTTTTACTAAACCATGAGGCACTGTAGCATGCATAGTATATCAACTTTGCATGCTGCCAAGACATTTTTGGCCTAGAATTGGTTGTGGTCTATTGGGGGACTTGGGAATGAGATATGGGATTTACCTGGGAGTAACAAGGATTTTGTAAGGTAACTTGGTTGTTAAGAATTTTGGTTAGCAAGGGACACTAGAGGACTGTTATGTCTATCTTGCTTATGCAAGTGTGCATAACTGGACAGTGCTTGTCGCCCTATAATAATTATCAGCTTTTGGTTATTTTCTCTAGGATAAATTACTTGTTAAGGTTATTTTTCACTTTTTAAATCAATTTTATTTTTGGACGCTGACAAGATTTTTCCAAGCGTTGTTGTGACCAAATTGGACGCTGACATGGCTTTAGGCGAACGTTGACAAGATTATAGCCGTTGGGCGTTGATGGGTTATTTTTTACCGTTGACGCTCAATGGGACCTACCCAGTTGTTACTTTTTGACATATTTTCAAGCCGTAATTTTAGGAGTTGTTACTTTCATTAAATGCATGAGATAACTTATAACTTTTTCACTATTTTCATGATTAGTTTTTGAAAATCTTTGCCTATTTTTGGGCCAATCACATGCATTCTTTATCTCCTATAAATTTGGCTCCTATTTTAAAACAAGGTATCTATAATTCTTGTCTAACACTTTTCTCTAATCAACCTTCATCTTCTACACTTCAAATTAACAGCTTTCATCAATGGCATCAAGGTTTAACTCAGCAGAATTGGATTTGGGGTTCAAGTCTCAACACAACATGATTGCTTATCTTGTTGCTGATAATGATTTGTTTCCTCAATACTCACAAATGGTGGCGTATTTGAACGCATCCCCATTAAGGTATGCTCTTTCTCATGCACCACTCATTCCAGTTACACACATTAAGCAGTTTTGGAACACTGTCAGTTCCTCAACAGTTAATGGAGTGACCACATTAACTTCTATTGTTCATGGGAGATCTTGGGTGGTTACTGAGGCCTTGGTACGCCAGGCCTTGCATCTTGATGATGCTGATGGTATAACCATCCTTCCCATAAATGAAATAGAACAAGGGCTTAGGGCTTTGGGATATCCAATTCCTGATGAAGGTACTCTTAATAAGTACCATAAGCAGGAATTTCCCCTAGCCTGGAAGTACCTCATTCACATTCTCCTTCAATGTTTGAGTCCCAAATGTACTGCACACAATGAGATCAATAGATCCATTGCAACTGCTATTGTGTGCATTGCAACAGGGCAAAAATATAACTATTCTAAAATGATTTTTGAAGGGATGTGTAAAAACAAGGGGACAAAAATGACTTTGGCTTATCCCTGTTTTCTGCAAATGATTTTTGATGCTCAAAGATATTGTTCAAGGGATCACAATGATTTTTATAAAATCCCTGAACAAAAGAAAGCTATTTTTACAAAGATGAATTCACCACCTCATAGAGACTTACCTTTAACCCAGCCATGCTTGCTGTTATTGCAGCAGCACAACCCCAACCAGACCCCCAACCTCAAATTGACCCTCAACCACAACTTGAACCTATTCCTGAACCTTTACCCTCACCTGACCAAATGCAAATTGACCAAGAACCCTTTGACGCTGACACATCAAATGTTGGCGTTGATGTGCCTATTTCCAACGCTGACACACAACCATCACAATCCCAAACACCCCTTAACCAACCCACATCTACACATTCTTCCACACCATCTTCCACACCACCTGAATATAGGTTGATCAAACGCCAAAGGACTACTGGAGTGTTCTCCTCTGGTGGTCCTAGCCATGAAGCAGAGAGAACCACCACCACAAGTGTGGCTGGTGACCTGGATGAGGCTGGGACTATTGGTTCTGGCTTAGAAGCTGGCCAAGGCAGTCCCACCATAATTAAGTCCTCATCCATGCCCAATGACCCTGACTTGGGAGGTCAAATCCCCATTTCAGAAGAGGGCAGTTTGGAACCAATGACTCTTTTGGAATTGACGGCAGTCTGCATTCGCTTGCAAAAGCAAAATGCTGACTTAGTACAAATTGTCAGCTCACAAGGCCTTGAACTCAAGGAATTGAGGGAGAGGATTGTTGTTTTGGAGAGTGATCATGCTAGGAGGGGTATGGAGGAGTCTTCCAAAGGGGGGGAAGAACAAAGAAATCTGAGTGATAAGAGCAGTCAAGATGGTCAATCAATGGATGTTGCTGAAGCTCTTACAACTTTGAAGGAACAAACAGGTTTTGATACGTCCTTAATCTCTCCAACCAATCTAAATTTATCATTTACAGCTATGTTGAGAGAGGTTACACAAGGCGCTGAGGGAAAATATTTGAGCGTTGACAAGACAAGTTTGGACGCTGATAGAAGTATTTTGGGCGTTGATAGAGGAAATTTGGGCGTTGACAGACCTGCACATGAAGGTGATGTATTCCAGTCATCATCTATCATCAAAGAAGTTTCTACTCAGGTATTACCATCTACCTTACCAACCATTGCACCATCAGATAAGGGTAAGGGTAAATTGGTAGAAGAAATTGTTCCAAAGGATGCAGCCCAAGTTGAATTTGATAGAAGACTGGCTGAGCAATTGATGGAACAAGGTGAAAAGGAAAAGTCACCATTTGTTGTGACTTCTAAAGAAGAAAGTGATGGAGCTAGCTCAGACTCAAGTGTGATGATTATAGAACCAGAAAGGCTTGAGTATGGTGATGAGCTTGCTAGGGAAAAGTTGAGAGATTTAAAATTGCAGGTTGATCTTGACATGCCAGAGGTGTTTCAGATGTACAATTCTTGGGAAGAAAGCTGTATGGATAATCCAGACTTGACCATTTCAGATCAAATATGGGGTTTGGAGCTTCTTCTTAGAGTTCAGAAGGATTGTAAGGTGATTTTGAAGCACAAGGCAAGCAATATTCTCTTTGAGTTGAAAAGGGATAGAAGGGAGCTCTATTTTATGTTGCTCAGATGTCATGGAGTTGGATGGACACATCAGAAGTTGAAGGCTTTGACATTTGATGAGTTGGAACATAGGGCTTATCCTATTTGGGTGAAAGTGCAGGAAGAGAACACTTACAGACTTCTTTCAGATGAAAGAAAGGAGCAACTTGCAGAAGAGATGGAAATCAAGAAAGCTATGATAGTTCCCAGACCAGTAAAGAAGGGATTTACACTTGAGTTTCCAAAAGATATGAATTTACTATATCCAAGTGAAGCAGTTATTAGAAAGAGCCTCAAGCTCTCCCCATTAGAAGCTTCAGATATGGTGCAAGTGTTACCATTAGATTCCAGGAATCCAATTGTGAGTTATGATGAGGATGAATGTGGATTCTGGAAGATTGGAAGATTTGGCAAGGAGGTACACACTTTTACCACTCTCATATCTTTATTTGCAAGTTGTGATAGAGAAGACTTGGTGGACCTTTGGAGGTTGCTGGAGACCAAGTATGAGGCTGAAGCACCAACTTCAGCTAATGGAATAAAACTTTGGACCACATTCAAAAGAATGTGTGGGACAAATGAGGAAGATCCTGAAATATGGAAGGATCTTGAAGATGACCTCAGTGGTCTTCAATGGAGGTTATATTCAGCTGCTGGTGTATACCATTTGAGTTCTACTAAGTTTGCTGAGTATCTACTTGTGGATGCTCAATATTTCATATCCAAGGCTGTTTTGGAAAAGATGAAGGACACTCAGCTGGAGATAGACTATACAAGTGACGTGGCAAAGAATTTGATCAGATTTATTTATTACCAATATGAGAAGGTTTGTCAGACTCCTCCAAGTTCTTAATGATTATTCAGAAACTTGATCATAAGAGTGGATATCAAGTTTAGGGGAGGATTGTTGGGAATAAATTAAGGCCAGATCACTTGAACGCTGACAAGAACAACTCAAGCGTTGACAAGAACAAATTGAGCGCTGACAGCTCAAGCGTTGACAAGTTAAAGTCAAGCGTTGACAGATTGAAGACAAGCACTGATGGAAGATGTAAGCTACACGTTTATTATATTCTAGAATACTTCTAGTAAGGATAGAAACGACAATGTATTTTCTATGTTTATCTTTACCTAGAATAGTTGATACGTAGCTTATTGTACAAGGCTTCTTAGTCTATAAAAGAAGGCCTTTAGGTTAATGTTTAATATCAAGTTTTATATAAGTTTTCATTCGTAAACATCTTTCATTGTAAGCAAGTTCGACATTCATAATCAAAGTGAAAGTTTTGTTTACATCTTGTGTTCTTATTTAAGTGTTAAATTCCGCATAACACTTAGATTCACAAAGCATATAACAAAGGTTTCTCTACGTGTTATACTTGATCTAATCTCGTATACACAAAGCTAATCGATCTAAGTTTGGGATCAACATAGAAAGAAGACAACAAACACATACTAGGGTCTCCCCCTACATTTATTACAAAAACAAAGAAAAAGGATAGATAATGCGGGTTGCCTCCCGAGAAGCGCTTGTTTTTGTTCACTGAGTCGTGAGCCTGACTCGACCTTGATTAGCATAGGAAGAAGCTTGAAACATATCCACCGAGATCAAATACATGGTTTTCATCCATCAAGTAACACAAGCTTAAGGCGAAAAAGGCAAGCCAAAGAAGAGTAGGCAAGGTTCCCTTAATCAGTTGTTGAGCACGGTGGTAGCAAGGGTGATGAGGTGCAAGCATATCTCCAAAACTTACAAAAATCTTTCCTTTTATTTCATCAGATGGATACTGAGATGGCTTCAATATTACAATACCGGGATCGAACACCTTTTCCTTTAGGGAAAAATAACACTCAAGCTCAGTAGACCTTGAAGAAGATCCACTCATAAATCGCACAATCTCATCCTTAAAAGGTGGATAAAGAGGTATCAAGACATAGTTACTACGGATATCGGTGTCTTCCGGCTTCTTCTCCTTTGAAACAGTTTTCTTCATATCCGAAGGAGGATAAAGAGCATCATCAAAGTCCAAAGGAGGAGAATCATTCTCATTGGGGAAGTATGTATTGAGAAAAGTAGCAAAGTCTTCCTCAAATGAGTAGTCATCCAAAGGAGGATCAAGCATAGTTGGTGGAGGATCTTCATCAAAAGTAGGAACAAGGTCATCATGTGAAGAATCACTCGAAAGAGTATCGACATCATCAAAGTCATCATAAGTTGGCATGTCTTTATACTCAGAAGAAAAATCATCAGAATCATCTATGTCAGAACTAGAATCATCATCATAGTCATCATAAATTGGAGGAGACTCATGAATTGGTGGAGGATCTAAATTGGAAAGAGAATCATCCACATCATCTTTGAACAGTGGATTATTATAGCAAGAATCGAAAAGAGGATTGTTGTAGACGACAAAATCATCAAGCACATTAATCATATTCGCTGATTCTCTTCCATTTGATTTGGTTGTGATCTTCCCCGTTTTAAAAACTTGTGCAGCATTCCCGACCCTTAAGATTAGCTCACCTTCGGCAACATCGATTAAGGCTTTTCCGGTTCTCAAGAATGGCCGACCAAGTATTAACGGAATACGAGGGTCCATTTCATAATCAACAACAAAAAAATCGACCGGAAAAGTGAAGGTGCCAACTTTAATAAACACATCTTTGGCAATACCAACGGGGTAAGCGAGAGTGCGATTTTCTAGCTCAAGAGTCATCTTTGTTGGTGTAAGATTGGGTAATGATAACTTTTTCCAAACACTTAAAGGCATCAAATTAATACTTGCCCCGAGATCGGCTAAGGCAGTAAATTCTTCGGTTTGGTTAAAAGTACATGGTAGCACAAAACGACCGGGATCTCCAAGTTTCTCCGGAAGTTCTTTAAGAAGGATTGCAGAATAATTTTCATTCAATCGATATTAACAAACTCGGCCATCTTCTCCTTCTTATTAAGCAATTCCTTAAACATCTTAACGAATGTCGGCATTTGGGCAAGAGCTTCAACAAGGCTAATTTTCTCTTGTCTAACCGAGAGGGATAAGGGATGTTGGGTTTAGGTGGTGTAGGTGTAGCAGGTAAATGTTGAGATGTTGAAGGTTTAAAGGTGGAAGGTGGGGTTGGTGAAGGGTGTTTCTTGGGAACTGCTTCAGTAAGAGGTGGAGACGGTAATGGAGAACTAATACTAGGCGTGGGAGTAGGAGGGATAAATGGTGGTGGAGGAGGTGTAGATGGAGTAACTGGGGGAGGGATAGATGGTCCAACTAAGGTTGCTCCACTACGTGCAGTAATAGCACTCACATTCGCTCTTGGGTTGGTGACGGTATTAGAAGGAAGAGAGCCCGAAGTAGAGGGTTGAGTACTTAGAAAGAAACTAGCCATCATATTCTTCAAATCATTCGTTTGATTGTTGAAGGAGGTTTGCATATCATGTCGAAGCTCGGTTCTAATATCATTCCCTTACTTAGTGATATCTCCTTTCAAGTTGATGATTTGGCTTTGAAGATTCTTAACTAGCTCTCCTTGCGTCTTCATGAAAGTTTCAACATCTTGATTAATGGGTGGTGCTTGTTGAGCGGGTGGGTGATAAGGATTAGAAGCTCGAGGTGGGTTTGGGTTGCTTCTAATGTAATTTTTGGGGTTGTGGTTTTGAGGAGAAAAACCGGGTGAAAGAAAGTTGTTAGAACGGTAACTTAGCAAGTTACGATCACCTTGAGGTCGGGCTTGGTAGTTTTCCGTTGAATAGTTACCATGAGCCGCATACATGTTTTCCGGATTGTCATGAGTAGAAGTACAATCAGTGTATGAATGAGGACCGCCGCAAGATCTCACAAGAAAGTGCTACAGCTTTAACTTGTTGTTGTTGATTTGTAGCCAAGAGTTGTATATTTTTGCTCATTTCGATCATTGCGCGGGTCAATTCGGTCATATCAGAGTTTGAAGAAGTAGAAGAAACATTGACTCTCGGGTTATTCCTTGAAGATGCGGATGAATCCCAATTTTTGTGATGAGTAGTCATGTTCTCTATAAGCTCTCTACACTCCTCAGGTCTTCTTTTCATAAATGTGCCACTGGCTGCTGCATTAATCGTATCACGATAACGAAAAGTTAAACCGTTGTAGAAAGTATCAATTAAGGTGACGGGGAGAATGTTGTGGTTTGGACATCGATCGATCAAAACATTATATCGTTCCCAAACATCAAAAAGTGATTCATCAGGTTCTTAAGTAAATCCACTGATTTGATTCCGAAGGCTTGTGACCATGGATGGTGGAAAGTAGCGCGACAAAAAGCGTTGAGTCATCTCATCTCAAGTATGAATTGAATTCTTCGGAAGACGATCAAAACATTTTTCGGCATGGTGGGATAAGGTGTGTGGAAATAGGTGAAGGCGAAGAAAATCCATGGTAACCCCGAGCAACTTCATGCTTTGAGTTACGGTAATGAACTTGTCGAGGTGTTTGTTGGCATCATCATCCGGCAATCCGCGAAATGGACAAGTGTTTTGAACTTGTTGGATCATGTGATGCTTCAACGAAAACTCTAGAGCCGTGATTTGCATCGGTGCAATCGGTCCTCCCCGTCCATTCATTGTTGGTTGACACAACTCCTCCATCGTTCGAAGGTCTGGTGGGGGAACATTGTTGTTATTATTCATGTTGAGGTGAGGTGGGTTATTGTTGTTGTGCACACCAGCCATATCTAAATCTTCACGAGTCTCGGGCTCAGAATAAGTTGAAGATCTAGTACGCATACACCTGCAAAAGAAAAAGAAAAAGATACCAAAGAAATAGAGAATATATATGTACTTGTAAAAATAAAAATAAAATCTTTTTGGTGCAAAACTTTGAAAAAGAAATGTTTTTTTATAAGATTTTAATTGTTTTTGTATTTTTGAAAATTTATAATTTTTATGGATTTTAAAAAAAATTAAAATTTTTATGATTTTTTGAAAATTTTTGACACAAAAAATAAGGTTCACGAGTGAACGGATCCCAAAATTCAACGCGTCTCTCACAGAAAACCGTTAATCTTTCCAAGCACTTTCATATTGTCATCTTAATTTCTTGTCTTTAATTCGAAGTAAGTTTTAATTTTGTGTTGTTGAATCTTATTTTTAATCAAGTTTTTATATTAATCTTTCATTCAACCTTTCTTGTTTTGCTTAATCTTTATGCTTATTATCTTATTGTCATGCATATTTGATTAATTGTTATGTTTTTATGTGTTTGACTGTGTTAGCTTATTGATTTTATAGCTTATTGTGTGTTTGATTTGATTTTAGTTAAGTGTTTTTATTAGTTTATTTTATTAAAAGTTGATTTTTATTTTTTAGTTTTATTAGTGTTTTTCAAGTTTTTAATTTGTGGTTTAATTAGTTTTTCTTAAAAGTGTTTTAGATTAAGTTTTAGTTAATTGCTTATTTGATTTGTGCTTATTTTTAGCTTATTTCGTGAATTTTTAATGTTACTATATCTGTCTATCTGAGTTTTCAAATCTTCGGATTGGGGTTTTAAATTCCGAAGATTTCTCTTTTTTGGAAATTAGATTTCTCTGAAATTGCAGCATATTCCGAAGATTTTATTTTGTCCGAAATGCCATTTCTCTGAAAATCTTATTTTTTCCGAAAAATCAAAAACTCTGGAAAAATCAAAAACTCTGAGAAAGTCAAAAACTCCGAAAAAGTGAAAACTTTGAAAAAGTAAAACTCTGAAAATCTTAAGTTTCTCTGAAAAAGTTTGATATTCCGAAGAAAACTCTAAAAAACTTATTGCGAAAAAACAAAGATTCCGAAAAAAGTTCTGAAAAACAACATTCCGAAGAAATAAGTATTCCGAAGAATTTCATTTCCAAGTTTAGATTCCGAAAAAGTGAGCAGCCAGCTTGCCTTGTTTTTTTTCGCGCCAAAAATGAAGCACCTAGCTTGCCTGCTTGAGCTAGTTGCTTGCCTGCTTGTTTAATAATTAGTATTGTTCCGTAATTGTTTAGTTTAATCTTAAAGTTGTTCCGATTTTAATTTTGAAAGTCACGTTTTTTTAGTTATATTTTTCTTCGATTTTTAGTATTTGTATTTTTTTCCTAAAGTTTAAGTTTTATCTTTTATTTAGTACCCGCTTTAGCTTTTTCCTCGTTTAGTTTTAAAGTACCCTCTTAGTTTTATTTTCTCCTTTTTCATTAGGTAAATTTTATTTTCGAGTCGAAAGTTAATTTCTTCGTTTAGTTTTATTTTTATTAATTATTTCGTTCTAATATTTGTTTTTAATATCGTTTATTTACTTTTCGTCAAGCTTTAATTAATTTACTTTCAAAGTCTTAATTTCGCACCATTTACTTTTTAATTACTTTTAGCTTATTTACCTTGCCTTTTACTTTTAAGTTTTGCAATTTTAATTTTAAACAACGACCAAAAATATTTCTTTTTCACCAAAAGATGACTGAGTCGCACACTTAAACCAATAGTCAATTCGATTAGACACCGAGAAAACGAACTTTTTACCTATCAAAATCAAGTTATCAATTCGAATAGAAACGAAGAACAATTTAACTGAATAAAATCTTTATCTATTTCTTTTTCACCAAAAACGACCGAGTCACATATTTAACCGGAAATCAATTCGAATTGAATCGAGACGAACAAAGTTTTATACTTGGAAAAACCTTGTATTAAATGGCGCCGCTGCCGGGGAGGTTACTTCCACATGCTTAAACATTGAGGACACTGTTTATATTAAGTGTAGGGGGACTTCTATCGAAGTTAAGTGGGCTTTTCCTTGTATTTGTCCTTATTTTTTAACCGGAAAAATGATTTTTTGGGAACTTTTTGTTTTCAGATTTTTTTTCATAACTTTTATCATAACTTTTTTTTCATAACTTTTTTCATAACTTTTTTTCACAACCTTTTTTTCATAACTTTTTTTTTCATAACTTTTTTCGGAATAATTGTTTTCAGAGTTTTTCTTTTTTTTTCAGAGTTTTTAACTTTTTCGGAAGATTAACTAATTTCAGAGAAACTTAAGATTTTCAGAGAAATGACAAATTTCAGAAAAAGGAAAATCTTCGGAATTTAAAACCCTAATCCGAAAATATGAAAACTCAGATAAATAGATACAGTAATATTAAAAACTCACGAAATAAGCTAAAAATAAGCACAAATCAAATAAGCAATTAACTAAAACTTAATCTAAAACACTTTTAAGAAAAACTAATTAAACCACAAATTAAAAACTTGAAAAACACTAATAAAACTAAAAATTAAAAATCAACTTTTAATAAAATAAACTAATAAAAACACTTAACTAAAATCAAATCAAACACACAATAAGCTATAAAATCAATAATCTAACACAATCAAACACATATAAACATAACAAACAATCAAATAAGCATAACAACAAGCACATAAACATAAAGATTAACAAAAATAAGAAAGGTAGAATGAGAGATAAATGAAATACTTGATTAAAATTAAAGATTCAACAACACAAAATTAAAACTTACTTGAAATTAAAGACAAGAAATTAAGATGACAATATGAAAGTGCTTGGAAAATAAAATGGAAAGACTAATGTGTCAAATTAGCTAACACCTCCTAATGACACATTAGGAGGGTATTTATAGGATGATTAGTATGTCTTGATGCTTTCTTCCTTTTCTCGTCTTTTCGTCTTTATAAATTCTTTGACTTTTTCGACTTTGTCTCGGGATTATTTGAACTCGTCTTATAATTTCTTCATTTATTAGACTTGAGTTCTTCGACTTCATTAAACTTCGTCTTTAGGCTTTTTCTTCGATAAATCTTCAGAATATGCCTTGGACTTCCGTTCTTTTTGCACTCTTGATCTTTTGACTTCGTCTTTTGTCTTTTTCTTCTATAAAAGCCCGTGAAAGCTCGTGTTTTCTTCCCTTTTCACGGGTTGATCCTAAATCACAACAAAAACACAAACCACGCATAATTCCGACATTTACGACATAAAATACACGTTTTGGCTTGGTTATTAATATAATTAAGTGGTAAAAGGATAAGTGTTTTCACACTTATTACCAGCCAAGGAAGAGAAATCATCAATAGAGAAGGCAAATGGGTGTTCATTGCAAGAAAGGTTGAAGGAAATGGTGTTATCATCAAGTACTTCAGCAGAATACCAGAAGTCCCTAAGGTATTCTTGGTAGAAGACGGATGGAGATCTGGTGAATGCTTCGCCAACGTCGCAGTTCTTCATATAGTTCACCAGATCTAGGTAAGAGTCATTAGGAGCTTTGAGCCATCCTATTGAGTTGTTAGAAGCCAAGATGCTTTCGTTGATCTCGAATGATACGTTTGATGCCTTTGGTACGGTAAATGCCATTGATGCAAGGGTTGAGAAGACGAAGATGTTGAGAGGGTTTGAGAGAGAGGTTTAGAGAGAGAGAGATACAATTGTGAATAATGATGAAATTGTTAGGTGAAAAACCTTGAGAGAATATATATATTCAAATTTGGAAAACAGTTATTCAACCGCATTAAATGTGTAGTGGGAAAAGGACTGCACACAAGTGTCTCCCTTGACCTTTCAAAACTGTTTGTCTCCTCGTTTATTGAAAAAGTGCGAATTAAATATTGAGACTGTTTTTAGCATTTACTTGGAAAGTAACTACCTAGTTTCATGTGAAAAACATTTAATATCTATTCAGACTTTATTAAATCACATTAAATATCAGCCACAATCTTTGAGATGTTAAGCATACCCAGCTCAACAACTAGCCTGTTGAACGAAGGTTCAGCCAAAGGCTTGGTAAAGATGTCAGCTAGTTGCAGCTCAGTGGGAACAAAATGCAGCTCAATATCTTCCTTCATTATATGATCCCTGATAAAATGATACCTGATATCAATGTGCTTTGTTCGAGAGTGAAGCACAGGGTTGTTTGGGATAGCAATGGCACAGCAAAAATCTTAGCCAGTGGTGTCTCAACCTTTGGTTTGGGTTCAACCTTAGCTCCTCTGGAAGAGCTGCTAGGTTCAACTTCAGAGAGTTTAGGCAAAGATGTTAAAGATACAGAGCTTTCAATCACATCTTTAGAGACAGGGACATTTTGTAAGAGTGGGTCTGACGAATGTATAGTCTCTATAGATTTGAAAACAATCTCTTTGGGATTTTTAAGGGCTTTAATTTTGTTTCTCTTAGCAGTTACAGCCCTAGTTATGTCAGCTGGAAGTTCATCATCAAGTAACCCATTAATAGTGAGCCTACTGCACAGCCATTTTTCTATAACTTTTTGTAGTTCAGCTACTTGATCATTTAAGGCACTGTTTCTTAACGTTTGTTTATTAACTTCGTTTTGAAGAATTATCTTTTCAGAATTAACCTGTTTTAACGTTTCACATTCATCCTTAGCAGTTAACAATTCATGTTTAACATAGTGAAATTTATCAAGCAAGTTCTTTCTTTGTTCCTCCACAAAGTGTAAATCAACTATGGTATAATCAAGGACATGTTTACGTTCATCACTTTCATACATAGAGATAAGCATGTGTACCTTTTTCATTGTGATGTCAACCAGTTGTCCTGATCTAGCATCTCCTTTTCCAACAACTGGTTCATCCTCAGCAATCGCCATAAATGCCCTGACCCTGGTAGTGTCCTCTTCATCTGATGTCGGCGGCTCATCATTCCAATCATAAGCTTCAGCTACCAGCCCTTTCTTTGTCTTTTATCACCCCCTTTTTTCTTAGACTGAGCTTCTAGCTTCAAATTCATCTGTTCTAACTCAGCCTTTAGTGCCTTGTATTTGTTTTTGTAGAAACTAGAAGGGGGGGTTGAATAGTTTCTCTTCGATTGGTGACCAAATTAAAATTACTTTCAATTTGGTTTGTATCAAAACTATCTTTTACTTTATGCTAAGTTGCATAATGATTAGGTTCAATTGAAATACACTAGCAAGGATAATAAGTGAGTATAATGATAATGAAATAAGTAAAGAGCAAGGAAGGAGACAACCTAGTGGGAAGACACCAAGATTTATAGTGGTTCGACAATGAGGCTCTATCCTCGTTTCTACTCCACTCCTCGAGTACACCTACTCGAGATTTCCACTATATCCACAAGCTCCCTTCTCGGCGGAGAAAACCTTACATCGTTGCTTACATTATTTTCCGACACTAAGCTAAATGTCGAGACCTAATCTTTAGCTAGGACCAATCTACACGACGTTGCCTACTTCACAATTTAACGACACAAGGCTAGATGTCGAGTTCTAATTCTTAAGGTAGAACCAATCTTCACGACGTTGCCTACTTCACCATTTTACGACACAAGGCTAGATGTCGAGTTCTAATTGAAAGCTAGAACCAATCTTCACGACTCTTCACTTTGAAGCTAAGTGAGAACTTCACACAACACAACTACTAATCACTTTAAAGTTTAGTGAGAACTCACAAGACACAACCACATCACTTTATAGTTTAGTGAGAACTCCTAATCAAATCTATTACAACTCAACTAGACTTATCCAAGTACACACATGTAGCTTGGATTTACACAACACAAATCCAAGCAAACACATATGCAATGGATGTACACAACAAATCCAAGTATCCACAAATAACTTGGATGAACACAACTAGTCCAAGTATTCATAAATACATTGGATTGACCTAAAACAAAAAGGGGTATCATGATGAATATGACTAGCTCATAAATTCATCTTTATCACTACACTAGTGAGTGAGTGATCTTCTCATTGGACATGGTAAAGGAGGGGATCAAGAGGATAATCATATGTAAACATCCTTAACAAATTAAGTGATCATTTACTAATGATTATGCTATAGAAAATAGAAAAGGGGCTGAGAAAATCGTCCAAGAGGCTTACTGGAAAATGAGATTTGACCCACTATTTAAAGGAGACAAAGTTACAACGGATATATAACAGCTACTGTGCGTGGTACCATATCTCACCCCGCGGTACCATATCGCTAAGGTACCGCGTAGGTACTTAAGGTACCGCCACTAGACTCCGCTCCGTTTTTTGTCTTTTAGTGGGGTGGGAATATCTGGGGTATTTGAACCCTTCAAAGGATATTCTAACAGCATTTAGAATATGCCATTTTCAAATTTTCATTTTCCATTTTAATAAAACATTTTCTAAAAAAGAAAGTTTATTAAAAAGTCTTTTGTCTTATTAGCAAAAGTGAGTTTTAAGGATAATCATTTTGGTGATCACTAAGTATGATTAAGAAAGGTTAGTGATATGATTATTACCTTGATGATAGTGTTAGTTAAATAATTCATTTTGTGTTTCTACACTAAATGTGTTGTATGGTTTGTTGTGATCAAAACTAAGAAAGATTAGTTAACACTAATAATGTTTTTAGGCATTACTTGCATTAACAATCTCCCCCTTTTTGATTACGACAAACGATAAACTCATTTACGTATAAACACAAACTATGGAATTATTAACTAGTT
Organism: Glebionis coronaria; assembly: GCA_025667525.1. Lineage (NCBI taxonomy): Eukaryota > Viridiplantae > Streptophyta > Magnoliopsida > Asterales > Asteraceae > Glebionis > Glebionis coronaria. The sequence continues at coordinate 394,257,831 of CM046882.1, forward strand.
TATCACTATCATTTCTCCCCCTTTGTCGTAGCAAAAAGGTTAGCATAAGTCTTTGAAGTGCATCGAACTTTGCTAGTAGCTCCCCCTTGGTGGTTGCTCCCCTTGCTCGGGGAACCAATGTATATATGATCACTACCTACTAAGTAACTTGAGAGGGAGAAAGAGAAGAAGTCTCAAATTAGAAGCAAGTATTTTGCTAAGTATGTCCAAAGAGGTAATTGACAAAATCAAACTTCAATAAAATGAAGATGATAAGCTTGTCAATGGGTTAAAGCTTTCGAATTGGTGGAATCACCCATAAGCAATTGTAAAAATTTAACCAAGATCAACTCAAAAATAGAAATAATTAGATAGCACACAAATAACACAAAATTTAAAAAAATACAACAAAGAGGATAGTCATACACATAGTATGAGTATCTAAAAGCAATAAATATGGAAAATAAACCACTAAGCATAAGCTAGTCTAATAGTGATATTTTCCAAGATTGCTAAAAATAAAATAAAACTAAAAAGACGACGATGCATCATTCGAAGTTTTGTCCACCGGAACAAAAACTTGAATAGGAGGTCGAGTGAGGAGGAATTCAAGAAAATTTAACTTCTCATACACATGAGCAAGTTCAATTTGTTGAAATCGGCAACAATCACACGAGGATCCATGATGCAACACAAAATCGTTTGATGTGGGTATGGCATCAAACTTAGGGTTTGGTGGTGGTGGGGTAAAGGGTTTGGGAGTGTTTTCACAATGCCTTGTGAGGTTTGGGAAGGTGGAAAGGTCATTGAGTTGGGGGGGTATTGAAGGATTGTGGTGGTGGTGGAACATGTTCTTTTGCTCCGGTGATGGGGTTTATGGTGTAAGTCTCATTCCAATACTTGATTGGAGAGAAGGTAGGGTTTTTGGGTGGTTTGGACGAAGATGGTTCATTCATCTTAACCCAAACGGGTCGAACCGAGATTTTTGGTTTCTTTGAAAGCTTGGATGAGCAAGCTTTGGGTGAGTGGGGTTGTGACAAAGAAATGTTAAGGTTAGGAATGTAGGAGTTAGGCATTGTGAGAGTGTGAGAATGATATCTCAAGGTTATGTGAGAATGAATTCTCAAGGTTGGGAAGGTGTGAGAATGAAATCTTAAGGTTGGGGTATAAGTAAAATGTAATCAAGGTAAGAATTTGAATACAAAATGTGTATTGTCAAGGAATGTTTAGTCAATTTGAGTAAACAAGGAATCTTGACTGGGAATAGGGTTTAAAGGTTTTTGACCAAAAATTCGTCTAAAGTCACTTTCTGGCCGCGGTACCTTATATGTGCCGGCGGTTCCATATCACTAAGGAACCGCGGGTCCTTAAGGAACCGCGTCCAGTGGACTTTAAACAATGTTTTTCCTGGGTTTTGGGAAAAACTAAGACTTTTTCAAAAAGTTGCAAATCTTGGAATTTTACCTCTATTAGAACCAAAATATGCTAGGGTTGCATAAAGCAACACATTCACAAAGAATGTCTTGACAAAGGGTGACAAAATAATTTAGATGTCATTTTGAACCAATTTTAGTCAAGTTTAGGGGTTGTGATAGATTTAGGTTCAATTTTAATTTCAAATTAAAGTTGATTAGTGTGCACAAAAAGATAGAATCACACAAAGCTAAATCCATAACACAACAACATGAAACATTCATTAATGAGGAAACAAGTACAAAGATAAATAAAACTAACTAATACATAGCTAGCTTATCATAAAATCTAGATAGGTGGTTTTCTTTGGCTTGTTGTTGAAAAACTTTATTAAAAGAACTCCATCATTCATCTCCTAGGAGGAGGCATGGAGAACAAAGTAAGCAAGAAATCTTGCAAACCCCTATGTAGTCCATACATATCCATCCTTAGGTTTTGGATGAGGAAGTGGTTGTAGAGACAACATGGACATCTAGGACCATGAGTTTGTTGAAACCCAAAGTAAGGATCACCTAAGAGGAGGGAAAGAGGGACACCCAAAATTGGGATGTTTGAGTTGGGTGGAGGTGGAGGAGGCAAGTTCTCCAAGGGTGATGTGGGTGAAAGTGGAGGCATGTTCCCCAAAGGGGAAATGGGTGAGTGTGGAGGTAAATCCTCCAAGGTTGGTGAAATGGGTGAGTTGTGAGGGGTAAATGGTGAAGTCACCAAAAGGTCATCAAAGTCATTCCCAAAAGGAATGCTTTGGATTGGTTTAGGTTGTGTGGTCACTTCCAAGGGTGCACTTGGAGTGAAGGGTGGGGAAAGCTCATTCATTCTAGAATTGAATGAAGAGGAGGTAGAACCAATGGAGTGGTTAGTACCATGGGTGGAGGAGGTCTTGCATGGTGCAAGAGGTGGGGAAGGTGATGAAGAAATGAGGATAGGAGCATTCTCATTCTTAGGTGTGTGGAAAGTTGAAGAGTTAGGCTTAGCTACCTTAACCCTTATTTTGAGTGTTTTTCTTGGGGTGGAGGTCTTGGAAGTGTTTGAGGTTTTGGTACACACCATGGTTTATTAGGGTGGTTTAAGGTTTAGGGAAATATGTTTGATGTGTGAAGAACATGGCAAACAAGGTGGGTTTAAATGGGTGAGGGGATGATCCAAACTAGTAATGGGTTAAAATCATTTTAGGTGAATAATGAATTTAGATACCCTAGTTTAGGAAATGTGCAGTTTATTACTGAAAATCATGCAAGGTTTACACAAAATTAAGAAAACAGTGTAAAGCAAAGATGTTGTCGTGCACAGTGGCCGGCGGTTCCTTATCTAGGACCGGCGGTACCTTATCGATAAGGAACCGCGGGTCGATATGGAACCGCGACCAGAAGGTTTTCAAAAATTTCCCATCCCATTTTTTGATAAACCCAGATTTTTCCAAAAGGTTTCACAAGCCAAAGTTAACTACAGATCATAATCTAATAAGCTAACTATCATATGGCATGCACAAAGCTATGTAAAACACAAACATGATGGCATAACAAACATTTAAGGATCAAAATAAATGGTAATCCAAGCATGCAACACAAGTTAATAAACAACTAAACCAAAGTGTTAATGACCAAATGTTAAACCATCAAATCCAAACTTTGACACAACTTCAAAGTCTTCACCTCCTTTTCTTTCCTAAACCCTTGATCATCTTTCCCAAATACTTGAACCCTTTTCTTGACTCCACTCGGTGTTCATGTAATTCTCCCCGGGTTCTAAGATTCTCACGATAAAGATGCTCCATATTGAGATCTTCAGGAACATCACTAGAAGGGTGAGGAGGAGGAGCTAAGTCTTCAAAATCATCCTCGAATTGATTTGAGGATGGATGGGAGTTGCTCGAAGAGTCAAAATGAGAACTAGGACCGATGCCATCACCATCACTTGGTGGCATATCGGTGTCCTCCTCATCCGGCTCTTGATGGTAGGATTTTCTCGAACCACGGTCACTTCTTTGCTTTCGTTGATACGCCTCTTGAATAGGCAACATAACCCGTTGAACCGGGTGAAAGCGAGAAAGATCGAGTTGAGGAAAATCTTGACCAACCCTTCTAAAGAGGTGAGTAAGAATCATAGCATAAGGGAGGTTTGTTTTGGGTTTGGAAAGAGCATAATTTATACGTCGAGCGATGTAATACGCAAGATTGTACTTGGTGGAAGTAAATAGGCAAAACAACATATGCCCCATGCAAGCCGGGATATGATCCCGGTTCCCACCAAGACAAAACACATTTTCCCTAAGGATGTTTGCCCATTGGAGCATATAATCCTTAAGGTCGCTTGAGAGCACTTCATACCTATTCACATTTCGCACACTTGTATGAAGGCTTCTCACAACGCTTCCACTACGCTCTTTCGTGATGATTTCAAGGATGAAATTTAGATCAACTTCGGTGGTGTCATTTGGAGGTTTGTCGTTTGACTCCAAGAGAGCATCTAGTCTCCACTTATCCGTGAAACGACAAGTGCCTTCAAATGGCACACCAAGAATATCACCAAAGTCATCGAGGGAATATTGAATGATTTGACCATTCAACAAGAAGCGGATAAAGATTTGGTCGTTGATTTCTAGCATGGAGTAAGTACTAAAGAACTCAAGAAGGAACAAGGGATAAATTACCTCGTCTATGTAAAGCTAACAATCAAACCCAATTAGCTCGAACATAGAGTTGATATAATTATCTCCCGCTATTCTTGAGTCTACAATCCTACCCTCATGGAAACAACGAGAGGAAACGGATGGAAAAGCGTTTTGGAGTTGAGGGGAAACAAAGGTTTGAGAGATGTCGGGCATATAATCTCTAGTGAATTGATGATCTTTGTGAAATTGAGAAGGCATGATTAAGTACCTAAATACAAACACAAGACAATATTTCTCCAATCACTCATATGAAAATCAAAAAGGAAAACGAAAAATGAAAATGTGTTATATCAATTTCTTGACAAACATAGGATTGAATCCATATCATTTTCATGTTCACAATGTGTCTATTCCATCATTGACCAAGAACACATGATTTATGTTAGATCAACAATGGATTAGAACATTGGTTTTTCAAAACAAGGTTTTTAGGTAAGCATTAACAATGTCATTACCTACTTGTTCATGGGTTCATCTCAAATCCATAATTCAACCAAAATCATTTAGCCTAAATTCGGATTTGTTCTATAAGTGGGTTTTAGTGAAATCTTAATGAATATGAACCTAAGGAATCATAGTAAAATAACTATGTCAACCCACATTCCTATTAAGGTTTTAATTCAATTTCAATTTTAAAAATCCCCAATTATGAAAGGATGAACCCTAGAACAAAATAGATGAAATTGAAAGAAAATACTTACAATTAATTGATGTTAGATGAAGGATGAGTGAAACCCACAACTTGAAATCAATTAATTTGAGTGATTGAAGGTTTTGGAAGCTTCAACAATGGTGGAAAAGGTAAAACCCGTCGGCTGTGTGTTTTTGGGAGAGAGAGAGTTTGGTTTGAAAAAGAATAAAAAACACAAACTGGCGCTCTGACAAAAGTTACTGCCCGCGGTACCTTATCGATAAGGTACCGCGGGTTTGAGCCGCGGAGATAAGGAACCGCCTACAGAGGCAGGCTTCTATCTCTGAAAAATGCCAAATTTTGAAAATCCAGTTTTTCTAAAATACTTAATATTAAATCATGAGCCTTTTAGAATATCATTGGATCATCATAACACTAAGCAATATGCCTTAATGAAGGATTACGAGTTAAATCAAGATCGAAAAGAACCGAAACGGACAAACGACTACTCGTAGCAAAACGACTAAGTGGAGAGAAGTCAAGAGAAATGAATCAAGACTAGGATCAATGCTCAAGGGATTAATGACAATCTTCAAGTAGTTGAAACGAATAGCTTGTGTCATATATAGTGGTTTAAGACGTTCCTTTCCGGCGAAACGATAAACGGCTTTGGTAATGAATAAACACAAAGCAATTATTCATGTCTAAACTAAGATCACTTTCAATAATAGTCTTAGTCTAAACTAAAATATGAGCAAAGTATTAATTCACTTTCTCTCCAACAAAGGGCCTACTAACCGTATGGGTGCAAACCATGGAAATCATGCTTGATACTTTAAGCTTCTACTAACTCACTCTGCATCACCATAGTGAGTCAAGTATCCAAGCAATGAAGGTTTGAGAGGATAAAAGAAAAGAAACACAAACCACAAATAAATGTCAAGGCAAGGATGCCGAGAATAAGCACATAGTCAAGTAATGATCAAAAGAATGATCAAAGGGCGTGTGGAAGAACGAAAGCGTACCTTGGCCACAAAGAGCAATCCATGAAGGAATAAGTGCTATGCCCAATCAATGACTATGATGAGTACTAAGTCTTCAAGGACTAGTATCATTCCTAATCATCTTGATATCATCATTCAAAGATGTTAAAGATCAATGAAGATGATTCTTCTAAAAGTGCAAGTAACTCAATCCATAACCAATAAATTGATTGATCTTCATGAGTACCTACACAAACCAAGATGCAAACTAGTAGATACATTTCAAAAGTATATCTAAAATGCATAAAGGCTATTAATCTTAAGTAGGATGCAAAATTATCAATTAAAATACCTATTTTCAAAGAAAACATAGTTTTGACCAAAGAGAAACTTTAGTACAACTAGACCTTCTAATTTGAGGAGATAATGGATCGATCCAAGTTTAAAGTACAATATACTTCAAAGATCTTGAGTGACCATCACTCTGATACCAATTGTAGAAACTAGAAGGGGGGGGGGGGTTGAATAGTTTCTCTTCGATTGGTGACCAAATTAAAATTACTTTCAATTTGGTTTGTATCAAAACTATCTTTTACTTGATGCTAAGTTGCATAATGATTAGGTTCAATTGAAATACACTAGCAAGGATAATAAGCAAGTATAATGATAATGAAATAAGTAAAGAGCAAGGAAGGAGACAACCTAGTGGGAAGACACCAAGATTTATAGTGGTTCGACAACGAGGCTCTATCCTCGTTTCTACTCCACTCCTCGAGTACACCTACTCGAGATTTCCACTATATCCACAAGCTCCCTTCTCGGCGGAGAAAACCTTACATCGTTGCTTACATTATTTTCCGACACTAAGCTAAATGTCGAGACCTAATCTTTAGCTAGGACCAATCTACACGACGTTGCCTACTTCACAATTTAACGACACAAGGCTAGATGTCGAGTTCTAATTCTTAAGGTAGAACCAATCTTCACGACGTTGCCTACTTCACCATTTTACGACACAAGGCTAGATGTCGAGTTCTAATTGAAAGCTAGAACCAATCTTCACGACTCTTCACTTTGAAGCTAAGTGAGAACTTCACACAACACAACTACTAATCACTTTAAAGTTTAGTGAGAACTCACAAGACACAACCACATCACTTTATAGTTTAGTGAGAACTCCTAATCAAATCTATTACAACTCAACTAGACTTATCCAAGTACACACATGTAGCTTGGATTTACACAACACAAATCCAAGCAAACACATATGCAATGGATGTACACAACAAATCCAAGTATCCACAAATAACTTGGATGAACACAACTAGTCCAAGTATTCATAAATACATTGGATTGACCTAAAACAAAAAGGGGTATCATGATGAATATGACTAGCTCATAAATTCATCTTTATCACTACACTAGTGAGTGAGTGATCTTCTCATTGGACCTGGTAAAGGAGGGGATCAAGAGGATAATCATATGTAAACATCCTTAACAAATTAAGTGATCATTTACTAATGATTATGCTATAGAAAATAGAAAAGGGGCTGAGAAAATCGTCCAAGAGGCTTACTGGAAAATGAAATTTGACCCACTATTTAAAGGAGACAAAGTTACAACGGATATATAACGGCTACTGTGCGCGGTACTATATCTCACCCCGCGGTACCATATCGCTAAGGTACCGCGTAGGTACTTAAGGTACCGCCACTAGACTCCGCTCCGTTTTTTGTCTTTTAGTGGGGTGGGAATATCTGGGGTATTTGAACCCTTCAAAGGATATTCTAACAGCATTTAGAATATGTCATTTTCAAATTTTCATTTTCCATTTTAATAAAACATTTTCTAAAAAAAAAGTTTATTAAAAAGTCTTTTGTCTTATTAGCAAAAGTGAGTTTTAAGGATAATCATTTTGGTGATCACTAAGTATGATTAAGAAAGGTTAGTGATATGATTATTACCTTGATGATAGTGTTAGTTAAATAATTCATTTTATGTTTCTACACTAAATGTGTTGTATGGTTTATTGTGATCAAAACTAAGAAAGATTAGTTAAGACTAATAATGTTTTTAGGCATTACTTGCATTAACAGTTTTTGTAATCCTTTTCTCATTATCAGAGGAATTGGATTGGTGAGATGAGTTGTTTTGTTGTGATTTAAACTTGTAAGGTTTGAACGATGAAGGATAAGATGGTGAGGATGTTTTAGTGGATGGACAGTCTTTTTGAAAGTGTCCAAGTTTTCCATAGGCAAAGCAAGTTTATTTTGATTTGTCACATTGTTTACCAGCTGATCCTACTCTTCCTGATCTTTTGTAGAATATTCTTTGATTAGCTAGTAAAGCTCTTTCATGAAACTCAACATTAAGGTCTGTCATGAATTCTTGGCTACTACGAGTGTCTTCTTCAACATCTGTGTCGCTATCATGAAAGTGTGAAGTAGAAATCAAGGCTTTGGATGTTGCTCCATGAACTACAAATCTTTCAGACTCAGATTTGTATATGGTATCAATCAGCCCTTCTTCATAACTGTATTTTCCATATAGTTGAGCCAACGTGTCATTCTTGATCGAGTTGTTCGCTCTCTGGGTCTGATTCATGCTCAGCCATATTCTGGGAAGGCTGTTGACAAAAGTGGCATTTACTTCAGCTTGTGCAATGGTGACTTCATTCATTGCAAGGTCATTGAGAAGAATCTTCAGCCTTGTATATGTCTGTTGCACCTTTTCACCTTCAAGTGCCTTGAAAGCAATAAACTGAAGCCTAAGTGCCTGAATCTTGGGTTCTCTGGTCTTGGAGGGTCCTTCGTGACCAAGGATAAGATATGTCCACATTTTTTTGGCTGTTGGACATTGAATCAAAGATTTTATGATGTGTTTTGGAAGACAAGATATAATAATGCTTTTGAGACGTTTATCTTGGTTTTCCAATTTCCTATCAGCTGGTTTCCACTGCTTGAGGGGTTTTGGAATAGGATTATCATCAGTGGATGTAAGCGCCATGGGAACATAGGGTCCATTTTCTGGAATTTCTAGAAGAAATGGCTCAAGTCCATCGAGATAGACAAGGAATTGACTTTTCCAACTTGCAAAATCATCTTCATCAAATACTGGAACGTTTGTGACATGAGATCCGCCTCTTGAGTCGAGAAGTTGAGGAAGATCATCTTCATTCTGAGTGGGGGTTATTCTTGGTGAAGATGGAGGTGGTGGTGTATTGTTTTGGTTGTTCCCAGAAAGTGGTGGTGGTGGGTTGCTCGTTTCAGTAATGGTGGATCTTGATTATAAAACTTAGAACGATGTTTATGAAGGTTTTAATATCAAGCACCGCTTTGATACCAATTGAAAGTCCCTAATCCTAGCTTGAAACGATTAAGAAAGATATTACAAGTAAATACTTTTCAAACGTAAGACTTTATTGTTGTATAACAAGTATTACAAGTGTTATGGATCACACAGTTTGATGACAATGTGTTGTGTATACTTTGGACAAGTAAAGCTAACTTATGAACACAGGCACAGCTGTTTATTCAATAAGTTCTAAAGAGTTAATGTGTGAAATCTAACAAAGTGAACAACATTAACTCTAGGCTACATATCCTATTTATAGTGGTACGAGGTTGACTTTGACAACTGGTTGATGGTAACTACACAAAACAGACAATGTTAGACATCTGTCACAAGATGCTCTTCTATTCTTAGTAGTCTGTCACAACGCTTTAGGGAAACAGAGCTGACACAATTTCCCTTTTCTTCATACCTCATACTTTAGGTTGTATTACTTCCCGCCTAAACACTTAGGTATGTCTAAAGTGTACTGAGTGTTAACAAGGTATTGCCACCCCTGTTAACACTCAACCACTAAGGGTCACTGATACATCTTGGTTGTTATCCATCACAGCCAATGAGTATGTCTTCAAGTAATCTTTGACTTCCTTGACAATGTCTCTAACATGAACTCCTCTGTGGTTCCTCATAGCGACTAAGATCGCTGTGAGTCTTATGGGACTTGCATGTTACCTTGACACATGCAAGTTAATATCAAACAGCTTGATTTACGTTTAAATCTATGACCAAGGAAAATCTAACAAACTTAGATTCCCAACACTTTCTATACCAAATTTCTTTAAAAAATATATATCTACACATTTATATAAAAAAATATTATTATTTTTTAACATGTTTTATTTAACTTTTAAAATTTATATAAAAACTTGTTTTATATAACTTAATGTTTTTTCATAACTTTAAAAATAAATCTTACTATTTTTACAAAATTTTTAAAATTTTGTTATTTTTCTTTTATATAAACGTGTGTATATATAATTTTTTGAGGAATTTCCTCTTTATAATTGCTAAGGTAATTGAAGAGTTTGCGTTTCAAAAGATGAGTGGCATCCATAAAGTAAACACTGTGTTTGTCTTCATTTTTCGTGGAACGACATCTTTTGAATCTGAGAAGAACTAAAGCCTCTCTTCATTTATCTTGTAACGATTACATACTTTGAATCTGAGGAGAACAAGAGAGGTTTGCTACAAAGCTCGGGGAGTTGATATGTCAGAGACTTGACAAATAAAAGTTGATGGAAACAAAGAGAGTCAAGATGAAATCCACGGGATTTGATCCCTGAAAAAATATTTTGTAACTTTTGGTTTTATTTTGTAATAGATTGATACGGAAATGTAAAGTATAAATAAAAGGAAGTACTTTTGTTTCTTAGGTTTGTGCTTTCTATTTTTCAGTGTTAGAAGCTATTTTGGTCACTTATAATGAAAATTACTTACGTTATTATTATATCCAATAGGGGGTTGTCTAATGATTTTAGTCTTGGATTCGAATAACAGATAGTCTAAGTGTAAATATTCTTAAACAATAAATTGGTCACTAAATGAATAGTCACTCAGTGAGTTGCTTCAAGACTCTTAGCCTGATTGTAAAAAGATAGACTCACGTATTCAATGAGGTGATACTCAATGAATAACGTACCTAAGATGAAGAACAAGGCTCCTTGATAAAGTAGTGAAGCTATGAAGGCCGAAGAATGGGTGAGATAAGTTTGAAGCGGATAAGATCAAAGGACAACACGCGTTAACAAACTTAACCTTTAGGGATAGACAAGGGTACTAACTTTTGTAAAGGGAATTGTCTTCATACTTAGAATAGATACAGACAAATTGTACCTTAGTACTAGTATAAGAGGAATTGCGCATGTTAGTACCTTGTCTTATCCACTCCGTTAATAGAACTCATTGTAATAAAGTAGATTTAAGTTTGTGCATTAAATGTTTACACATTCACAAACAATTCTACTTCTCCAAATACATGAAGCACTTGAGATAATCAAGGTTGTTCTTCATCGTCAAATCATATAACCAAAGGGTTATAATGATTTGTTAGTGAGGAGATCACAAAGACACGTTGTCTATTCAATCCTCTTTGTAGTTCCGCATACAACAAAGTATAATTCTTTATTAATAAGAGTTAAATGTTGAAACATTTTTATGTCATTTACTTATTGATTTATATTATATAAAACGTTTTATTACATTATTTCATCATGGGTTAGATCAAAGTTAACTATAAAGTTAAATTTGTATTAACTTACAAGGGAATAACATAAATTTTAGATAATCCCTTCGGATGAGTATCACTGTCCTTCGGGAAAAGAACGACACATGTTAGCCTTGCCCTGAGTATGACTGCATGTGTAATTAATGTGAGTATAAGTATGTGTGTGTAAATTTATTACTATTCAATTCAATAAATGTAATGCGGTTATTTATACGTCAGTGTAGAAATATCTAAATTGTCTTGTAACTTTTTTAGGTTGACTCCTTGTCAGGAGAGCATCGGATTATCCGATGGGTAAAAGAGGTTTGCTTGGATAAAAGCGTCTCACTTGATCCGGGGAGTGAGGTCGCGCGCTTGCTGAGAGTCTAATGCTCTTCGGCTTGGCCGGCTGATAGGGTTGTCTGGCTCTCATTATCCGGACACATATGCGAACACTCGCCATCACAAATAAAATTGTGGGTGATGGGGCCGGACACATACTTGATACAATGCTTGATACGAACGTATCCCATACTAGACTCGTAATCGGTTCATAAGTCTCAAGTGTAGAACTCACTCAAAAAGCTAGCTTGTTTGAGGAGGGGACACTTGAACATTATAAAGCATCAACCATTCTCATACATGGCCGATGTGGGATCATAACAATGCTTTTAAGGAAGAAAAAGACAAATTACTTTTCAACCCATCCGTTGCATATACAAATAAAATTGTGGGTGATGGGGCCGAAATGAGGAGTTTGAAGGTTGTTATGATATGTGAGTTTTTTTTAAGTAGGAGCGTTAGATCATGTGACACACTGTGAGATTGATATAAAAGAGTTTTTGCTTTTCATTATACCTAATGCTATTGCTATTAGGAGGCTAACAAAGAGTGACTTGACATCAATACACTACAGTACGTGCTGATACATTAATTAGCCCAATCGATCTAGCTGTTGCATGACTGTAGTACTCGATCTTTATTACAGTATGGTATGTTGATAACATAATTGCAGTTTGTCGGTAACTAAAGTCATTGTGAATTAGGTAAGTGGCATTCATAAACACGAACATTAGATGGGGTTAGGTCCTTTTTACAAGCTACAAACTTAGCGACGTATTTGGTACCAACGGTCTTTGTATGGGAAAAACTTATTAAGTTGTCGAGGGAGTACGATTGGATTTCTATTTAAGGACTCGGCAGCAACACGTATATCTATAGGTGTTCATTGATCATCATATCATATCCATCCTATAAAGTTGTTATGATATGCTGTTCATATCTCTTGAGTTGGTCACCTTCAAATCTTCCCTCGGTTATCTCATACAATGACCGAGGGAAGATTTTCCTAGGTAAACGTAATCACCGTGGGAAGATTTGAAGGTGCTAACTCAAGAACTATGAACGGCATACCAAAACCAAACTGTCAGACCCATTATGATAGCACAACAATTTCATACCCCTTCAGTTATGGAAATGACACACGTTGTGCTCTAGACGAGTCGTACTACCTGACTTGTGATACATCTTATAAGCACCCAATATTGTTCTTCGGATCAACCTCAATCAAAGTATACAATATTTCTGCCAAAGAGTTATGTATCTTCAGTGACACTGCTTACAAATGTTTCAACAAAGATGGTGATGAGTATGCTTTGATCACAGGGACATGATGTACCTGAGGGCAATGCTCAGGAAACCGATGTAGTGAGTACTTCCAATCAAGCCATTTTACTAAAAAAAGCGATGTGTATGGATTTGAACAATCCCAAAGCTATAAACATCTGCTTTTAAAGTTAAATAGCTTGACTGGAAAGTACTTAGGATCTATATACCCATAAGTTCATTTGACTATTGTGCTCATCGAGTGAGTTTGATCACCCAAGACGACAGAATTGGATATTCCAAAATCTGATAGTTTTGCTCTAAATTTGTCATCCAGAAGTATATGTTAGAAGATTTAATGTCTCGATCATTTATAGGAATAGAAGTTGCATAGTGCATCAGGGCCGGGGAGCAAAGAAGCTTGGCAATATTCATCTTGTCAACCAAGGACAAACTTCTTTTGGAGAACGTTGATAACTGTGTTTCGGATAGACCAGAAGAGCTGCTGGTTGTGGTTGCTAATCTTGCAAAAAGATGCTCGAATTTGAATGGAAGGCTCAGCCTGAAAGAAGTTGCAACCGAATTGGAGGAATAAGATCAAGTCAATGATAAAATTCAATCTTCTGATTTTATAGGCATGTAGTCGATTTTCCAAAGAATGTTTTGTCGACTACATGCATATAAAATCAGAAGAATGAATTTAATCATTGACTTGATCTTATTCCTTCGAGCTCAATTGCAACTTCTTTCATGCTAGGCCTTCCATTTAAATTCAAGCATCTTTTTGCAAGCTTAGCAACCGCAACCAGCAGCTCTTCTCTGGTCCAACCGAAACACGGCTATTCCCTCGAATTCAGTCAACTACGGTTATCCTTTCCAAAAGTTGGTTTGATATATTTTTTTGGGTGACGTTTAGCAATTACATAAGCTTTTGCACGAGCTAATTTAGTTCAGCTATGACCCTAAATATACTATGTAAGAAAACTAGCGTATATTGTATATTCATATCCTGATACCAATAAACTATTTTTAGTTTGAGAGATAACTCATACGAAGTACTCGTATCTTTTTAACTTTGAAGTTAAAAAAATGAGCAGATTCGTAAATATTTTGACCCGTACAGCAGTAGTAAATTCTTGTATAAAAATTGAGTTCTTGTCTTCTTGATGTAAACACGGGTCATGTAATTTAATGAGAAACAAGACTCGTGCTTTCGGGCTAAAATACTATTAACAATATGATTGAGTACTCTTCCTGTTATCTTCATCAAACCACATGTACCGACTTCTTTATTTTTGTTCCAGTTTCTAGTTTCTACTATAAATCTTGATCTGAGAATTGATTTTCTGAAATATCTAAAATGTGAACCGAATTTCACTACGACTTCTCTCATTTTTGCACAAAATTGACTGAGCTGAAAAGCTTGCTTTACACATCCAGAGTGATTGTGAAAGTCGGCTCTTTGGATAGACATGATGGTTTATGACATTCATAATAATTATATAATCATAACACAGATCAAAGCACGTTATAACGGAAGCGATTTAATAAGATTATTAATAACACAATTATAATTAATCGATTAGGGTTAAATACTTTTATCCTAGCGTAGATCCACAAGAACACCGACGTATCACCAATTAAGGTTTGTGAAGAATTATACCAAGATATAGTTTAAAGCAAAACTATATTACGCTCTTATACACACGTAATGCAACGGGCTAACCGTGAGTCTAGCACTTACAAACCGAAACTTCAACTCTTGTAGAATTTTAGCTTAATCGAAAACCGACGAAAAACCCTTTGGGTTTGGGGCTTGCGATCGCAGGAGAGAAAGAGGGAGGAGGGACAAAAAATTATGAGGGGATTAATGTGTTTATATCGGCTAACAAAACTTGATTTCCAAGTTAAACACAAGAATTAGGAAACAAAATTGTTTCCTTTTCCCCTCCCCTTTGGCCGCCGGTCGAACCACACCCCAAGGGGTGTTCCAGAACTTTTCCGACTTTCCTTTCTCATATAATTCCTTAATGGTTATTTAACTTAATTTTTAATTTAATTAACTATTGTTTAGTTAAGTTTGGTTTGATTTAATAAAAATATAAAATATATTTAATAAATGAAATTAACCATTTACGTATTGTGTGCAATCCCGTAATCCCGAGTTCGATCCTATCACACGACTATTAATTTTATGTACATAAACTTTCAGCTCCCACTTGGACAAAATTGAATATCGTGATTACATTGACTAGCGTCTAGTTACACTAGCAATGTCACTAGTACAACTCGAGTAAGTTTCCTGGCAAAACCTTTTAAATGATTCATCATTTATTATTATCCTTTCATTTCAAATACAACGTTAATAGGATATGGATCTCAGTCATTCCTTCATTAACCATTATGTTTCTCGTTTACGGATATAGCAAGATTACCAAAACACATTTGGGTGTGGCCACACATACATCTTACTACTCCCACGAGGGGCCCAGCTGTATTTATACTTCAAAATAATTTGAAGGAAACAAATCCTATTTTGACTATAAGCGAAACTTACGAACTTTGGAACACTTCTGAAAATAACCCTTATGGCTACCAGTTACGTTTAGCGTTAGGTTACCTTACAGAAATGCACTACATTCTATTCAGTTTTCTGGTATCTCAGGTCTAAGGATAACTATTTATGATTTACTTAAGACAAAGATCCATAAAGTAAAATCACATAGTTGGGATAAGTCCAATATTTGATCCATCAAATATCATCCAAAATTGACCAATATACTTTCAAGTATACTCTGTCACTATTTTGAATTGTCTTAGTTTAATAATATTCCCATATTATTAATCGACAACGGACGTTTAGAACATAACTATTATTCATGGATATAAAACATGTAAAATAGGATACAAAATCAAATAACAGAAAATAAATGAAACTCTATCTTTATTTCATCAATTCAATAATGTCTAACATCCTTTATCCAAATACTAATCAACATATTTATTGCATAAATTCGCTAGCTAGTTGCAGCCCAATCGCCTTGGCATGCTTAACTACCTTTGGTCTAGGCAAAGCCTTAGTAAAAGGATAAGCTACGTTATCATCTGTGTGAACTTTAATTAATTTTATTTCACGAGCTTCCACTTGTTCTCGTACGTAGTGATATCTACGTTTAAAGTGTCTGGCGCCTTTCATGACTCCAGGATCATTGGCGAATATTATTGCGGCAGAATTGTCCCAATACATATCTATTAGGTTTTTATTGCAAGCATCATCCCAAGATCTCCAATAAAACTTCCTAATCCAAACCACATTTAGTTATTTGTATGGCTACCCTCTGAATAGCAAAACATATCTTTTCGTATTCCTCAAATACTGCAGAAAATGTTTAACAGCAACCCAATGGAGCTACCCTGGATTCTGTTGGTATCTACTGTCCAAATTCTGAGCAAACGCCGCATCAGGCCTTGTGCATCTTACAACATACATAATAGATCCTACAGCCGAAGCATATGGCACCTTCTGCATGTAAGCCACCTCTTCGGGTGTTGATGCATCTAACTCATGACTTAATTCATGCTTAACTTCCATAGGTTGAAAACCTTTCTTGGAATTATGCATACTACACTTCTTCAATATCTTATCAATATAAGCATCTTGACTTAGACCAATTAACCGTCTTTTCCTATCTCGATAGATTTTAATTCCTAGAATATATGCAGCATCTCCCAAATCCTTCATAGAAAAACATTTACCAAGATAATCCTTAACTTCCTTAAGTCTTGGAATGTTACTTCCCATGATTAAAATGTCATCAACATATAAAAATAGGAATACTACATCACTCCCACTAGCTTTGCGATATACACATCGCTCATCACGATTTTGAATAAATCCGAAATTTTTGGTTTCTTCATCAAATCGTTTATTCCATTGACGTGATGCTTGCTCCAAACCATAAATATATCTTTGAAGTTTGCACACGCGTTTTGGATATTTAGGATCAACGTACCCTTCCGGTTGTTGCATATAGATTTCCTCATCTAAGTGACCGTTCAGGAAGTCAGTTTTAACATCCATTTGCCATATCTCATAGTCATAGTATGCTGCTATAGCTATGAGAATCCTAATAGCTCGTAAGTCTGCTACAGGAGAAAATGTCTCCTCATAGTCTACACCAAAAGTTTGAGTAAAACCTTTAGCTACTAAACGTGCTTTATAGGATTGTACTTCACCATCCATGTAAGTTTTCTTCTTGAAAATCCACCTATTTTTCACTACTTTAGCATTTTTAGGTGCGTCAACAAGAATCCAAACATCGTTGACTTTCATGGATTTCATTTCCTCATTCATCACTACTATCCATTTTAACTTTTCTAGATCAAGCATTGCAGATCGATAGTTAGCAGGTTCACTAAGATCCCCTACCTCCTCCTCATCATCCCCTATGTTAAGACATAGTTTGATTGGCGCACGTACGGTTCTCTTATACCTACGTGGAGGAATTAATTCCGGTGGAGCTCCCAGACTTTCTAGCTCTATTGGAATTTCTTCGCTAGTATTTTCAGAGGGCGATGTATCTTCTTGAATTTCTTCAAGATCATAATCTCTCCCACTGAATTCTTGATTTACAAGATCACTTTCAAGGAAGTCACCGTACCGAGCCACAACAACTTTTTTCTCAGCCAGATAATAAAAGTAGTAACCCATAGTTTCCTTAGGGGAACGTACAAAGATACATTTTATAGAGCGTTGTTGGAGTTTATCTCTAGAGTCACGTTTCACATACGCCTCACAACCACAAATCTTTAAATAAGACAAATATGGCTTTTTGCCATGCCATAGTTCATATGGTGTCTTATCAAACTTCTTTGTGGGAACCATATTCAGAATACGAACAGCAGATTCTAAAGCATAATCCCAAAAGGATAAAGGTAAAGTTGTAAGATTAAACATAGATCGCACCATATCTAATAATGTATGATTTCTCCTTTCGGATACACCATTTTGTTGTGGAGTATATGGAGAAGTAAGTTTCTAAACAATTCCATTCTCACTTAAATAATCTTTAAACTCTTGACTTAAATATTCACCACCTCGATCAAAACGAAGAGCTTTAATCTTATTTCCTAGTTGCAGATCTACTTCTACTTTAAACACTTTGAATGTTTCAAATACCTCATGTTTATGCTTAAGTAAATAAACATAACCAACCACTCAAGGGTGGCCTAGTGGCAAAAAGATTTGTGGCTATCACTCCAAAGTGTGTGAGGTCTCAAGTTCAATTCCCACTATGTGCAAACAACCTTGAAGTGGCCACGCCAACCTCCTGAAAAGGGAGGGCTTTACCTGGTTTGAGTCTGTGTGGCGGTGGGCTCAAACCCCGTGGATTAGTCGGCCAATGAGTCGGAAATCACGGTTACCAAAAAATAAAAATTAAAAATTAAAAAAAAATAAACATAACCATAATGGCTATAATCATCCGTAAATGTTAAGAAGTAGCTAGCACCTTTCCCTGACACATGTCTAAGTGGTCCACACACATCAGTATGTATTAATCCAAGTAGATCAGTAGCCCTTTCAATATTGCTATTAAAAGGTTTATTGGTCATCTTTCCAGAGATACAAGACTCACATTTATCAAATGATTCATCATTGATATTTTTCAAAAGACCATCACGTTAAAGCTTTTGTATGCGAGTCTTCCCAATATGGGCAAGTCTATAATTCAAAAGATAAGAAGAGTTCTTGTCTAACTTTCTCTTCTTATTCATGCTAAACACAGAATTAATCTTTCTCTTGGAAATATTATCATGCATGTTAATTTCAAAAACACCATTCACAGAAATTGCATCAAAATAGAATAAACCATCTTTGAAAACAGAAATTCTATTATTATCAATAGTGTGAATAAATCCAAGATCCAACATACACGAAAAGGAAATAACACCCCTAAGAATATTAGGTGCAAAATGACAATTATTTAATCTCAGTACTAAACCCGAAGGTAAAACTAGATTAAAAGTTCCTATAGCTTCAACCGCTACTTGTGCGGCATTGCCCACATGCAGAAATTATTCCCCATAGGTAAGCTTCCTCTCCAACTCAAATCCCTGCATAGTATTACAAATGTTAATACCACACCCCGTATCATATACCCATGAATTTGATTTGTATGTAAGATTAAATAACTCTATCAAATATAAGTTACCTGAAGATGCTGCAGCACCAAGCTCAACCTTCTTCTTTATTTCTCGCAACTCTTCGAGATAAAGAGGGCAGTTCCTCTTCCAATGTCCACTTGCCTTGCAATGGAAACAAGTCTCTTCCTTCTGAGATTGATTATTCTTGACAAAGTTTTGCTTGGGTTTAGAATAAGTCGCAACTTGTTTGCCCTTATCACCCTTGCCTTTGCCCTTGCCTTTCTTGTTGTTCTTGTTCGGTTTTGCCTTACTCACTCTACCCTTCTGTACATAAAGCACAGGAGGAGTAGAAGTAGATGCCTTGTCCTTTAACCCCTTTTCGTAGTCAATGAGCATTGCATGCAAATCATTAACTGTCTTCCCCGTGCAATGCATATTATAGTTACGAACAAAATCATTGAAGTCCTTGTTAAGGGACCTATTGATCAAGTTGATAGCCATATTATGATCATAGGGTTGTCCTAGTGCAATGAGCTATTCCATATAACCCCTCATCTCCAAATAATGGGCACTTACAGACTTTCTAGGAGCTTGCTTGCAACTATGGAGAGCATCTACCAAGTCGTAGATTTCTACAGCTTGCGGCTTTTCGAACATAGCCTTGAGCTCATCAAACATTCGCTTAGGAGAACATAACTCATACTTATGTTGAAGTGGAGAAGCCATTCTTCCTAACATTAAAGCAGCCACCTTAGAGTGCTTCTTTACATTAGCAGCGTGTTCAAGCCTTTGCGCATCAGATGCTCCTTCAGCAAGATCCTCCGGATAAGGAGTAGTCAAGATATCGATAGTACCCGCTGCTCTCAAAACTATTCTTAGTGAGCGATACCAATCATTGAAGTTAGGGCCAGTAAGTTCGGGACGCTCAAATAAACCTTTGAACGTAGAACTCATAGTCATATTGTGTTCGGGTTGAGCCATTTCTACAGAAATAAGTTCAAACATTAGTATTTTTGATAATACCATTCAAGAAAATAAAATTACCCTGGTAATAAAACAATAGTATTCTCCTTGAAACTAGAATCCATATTGACATAAACTTATCACATCAGTTGATCTGCTAGTGACAAATGTATTCAACACGGTAACTTGTCGAACAATAATTGACAAACAATTTGCAATTTCTAGATATTTTAGGGATTTACGTTGCCAAAAGTCTCTTTGCATCGTAAACATGTTTCATCCCTACTTTATGCCTTAAGTTTCCAGGTCTCACTGAGTAACTCAATCAAGTCGACTAATCTAAAGAACGTAAAACCTTCATGTGCAATCTTATTCAGTCATGAAGTTTTCTCTCCATTACAACATCGTCCAAAATCTCATTTAACGACAATTGTAACTTTAAGTGTTCATCAATTAGATGGCATAAGACTTAAATTTTAAGGATATCAATTTTGGTGTCGAAATCATGTATGGAGAAGCATGCATACGTCTCCATAGCATCAGTTTAATAAAACTTTTAGTAAACCTTTTGGTGAGACTAAAATTTCCTCATATATTTGCGAGTTGAGGTTAAAGAATAATAACCGTAGGTAATTCCAATTTTGACGCACAGGCAAGCCGGGAATTTGGTCAGCGCTGAAGCATAACACCTCCTTCCTTAACCGGGTACATGACCAGCGGTGCGTTATACCCACTTTATAGTTTGTCAAAATTGAGTAGGGCGTTAAGTTATTATTGCAATTCCAAACAACGCAAATCATATGTAAATTAGATCTCAAAACATTTCATTGATTTTTATATATGATTTAGTCCATATTAATTTTTCTTGGAAAACAAATTACCCTTGTTTACAACATACAATCAATATAAAACGTATGAAAACAAGTAGGTACAAAAAAAAACTAAATCAAATAGCCACATGCATAACAATTTATTCAAAGAACATAAAATCTAGGTTTTTTTTATGAACATAAAAAGTCTTCCCTAATTTTAAAACTTTGAATCAAATAAAGCAAATAGCATATAACATCCCATTGATCCATGAAAAACATGCACGTTCATCACGGATCTCCCACATATTCTTAACAATTAAAATACTACGGATCATAACCATACATGACATAACAATTAATTCATGCAAACATCTAAAGATTTTTACCATGTAATTTTAGGGTTTACAAAAAACTTTTTTTTATATATATAAAATTCTGCCAAGCCGAAAACAATAAAAAAATAAAACCCTAATTTTTGTTAAAACTTATAAAACAACATGTAATTTTAACTCAAATCATCATTAGTTAAAAACCTTTATATTTTGATAATTATAACATGTTAAAACGGCTCGATGCCACTGATGGTTTATGACATTCATAACAATTATATAATCATAACAAAGATCAAAGCACGTTATAGCAGAAGCGATTTAACAAGATCATTAATAACACAATTACAATTATAATTAATCGATTAGGGTTACATACCTTTATCCTAGCGTAGATCCACAAGAACACCGACGAATCGCCAATTAGAGTTTGTGAAGAATTATACCAAGATATAGTTTAAGCAAAACTATATTACGCTCTTGTATACACGTAATGCAACGGGCTAACCGTGAGTCTAGCACTTGCAAACCGAAACTTCAACTCTTGTAGAATTTTAGCTTAATCGAAAACCAACGAAAAACCCTTTGGGTTTGGGGCTTGCGATCGCAGGAGAGAAAGATGGAGGAGAGATAAAAAATTATGAGGGGATTAATGTGTTTATATAGGCTAACAAAACTTGATCTCCAAGTTAAACACAAGAATTAGGAAACAAAATTGTTTCCTTTTCCCCTCCCCTTTGGCCGCCGGTCGAACCACACCCCAAGGGGCGTTCCGGAACTTTTCCGACTTTCTTTTTCTCATATAATTCCTTAATGGTTATTTAACTTAACTTTTAATTTAATTAACCATTGTTTAGTTAAGTTTGGTTTGATTTAATAAATATATAAAATATATTTAATAAATAAAATTAACCATTTGCGTATTGTGTGCAATCCTATAATCTCGAGTTCGATCTTATCACATAGACTATTAATTTTATATCCATAAACTTTCAAGATCATACCACCTATGTACATTTCAAAGATCGTATACAATGAAGACTATAGACTTATATATGGTCAGGACAAGACCAATGAACGTGGGTGATGACTTTTGATATTCGTCAAGATGTCAAAACTCGAAACAATAGTACAAGAATAGGATTTATATTACCAAACATATGGCTGTACGTAGATGGGAAGATTTTGTAGGAATAAGGGTGTGTGCAAGTTAGAAGATCCAAAAATAAGCATAGTTGGATGTTATCATGTGTTTTAACTTTTAAACGTTCAATTTGTTACTTCATCTTTCGAAATAATTAAACAAGAGGCATGTTAAGCCATACTTGAACACAAATATAAATTATTTATCTGTTGGCACTTTGGCTCCTAAAGAGTGGTGCCGGCGTATTGGTGGATACATTGCTCTCTTTCACCGGATGAAGAATTATCGCAGATGTTCTCTTTGGCTTATATGCCAGAGTTAAGTTGCAGTAAAATATTACAGAAAACCCTACATCATATCTGTTGAGAAATTTATATTATATATACTGTCACTGTCCTATCATAACTAAAGTTTCTTTTTATGACCACAAACACAAAATTTTACACACACCAAATGTGTAAAACTGGACTTAAACCCTCAACACACCTTGGCACTCTTATACCCTCGTTTTATCAAGGCCATTTTAAAAATCACTTAATGTACAAACTCAGAAACAAACTGTAACTGAAGTTCACTGACGGAATTTAAATATCATGCAGCAGAAAGATATTACAGAAGTAGAATATGCAGCACGAATATATTACTTATAAGATTCATCCAGTACCTTACAACCCGTTTGACATAGAGCACCAAAAACATAAACAAAAGATGAAAAATGTATTTCTCCTGGATTTCAGTAATTAGCACATGAAAGAGCGAAGCCATTATTATACTTGTTTCAACAAATATATTAATCACAGTGGCAAACCTGGAGCAAATGGAACTGTACTGCGTGATGGTATCACCTTTGTTCATTGTTATATGTTTAAACAGGCCTTGTGGTTTACTGCATCTACTATAAAAGCTGAACTGCTGCAATGGTAGGGATTTTTTCATGCAATTTCTGAGTAACAGCTACTACGCTAAGAGCACACGGTATGGTTGAGCCGTCGTGCTCGTGTCGTGGGCAAAAAGTGATGCCACATCACTTTTTACTCCCACGACACCAAAACTCCCCACGATGGCCAGTGGCGGACGCAGGAAATTTCAATATGGGGGGCAAAATTTTTTTTGCCCGTAGCAAGACGAAGAAACTAGAATCCGAATAAAAATATTGAGTATTATAACTTAAAAATTAACGATTTCTAGGTTTTATAGTGTTAAATATTGTAATTTAATCTGTGAGTGGGGGGCAATTTGAAATTTGAGTGGGGGGCAATTTAAAAAAACACTCAAATCTAAACAAAAATTACACTAAAATCTCGTATTTTTTGTCGAGCTATGGGGGGCGCCGCCACCCCGTACCTATAAGGTATGTCCGCCACTGACGATGGCTCAACCCCCTCCCTGGTTAACACGAGAATTCTCGTGTCGTCGTCACCCACCACTTTTTTTTTCAACAATTAATTAACATAAACTTAAAATTTTCATTAATAAAAAAAATACAATTACTAATAGAAAAAAAAACAACACGAAATTAAAAAACATAAAAAAATTACCGAATAAAAAAAAACACAAATACGAAAAAAAACTTAAAAATTAAAATACTTTGCACGCGCCTCGTCTTTGAACTTCTCGATCCTCGCTACGTCTTGTGGACTTAATCCGGTAGTGTCGTATCGAAGGATTTGCAAATCCTCGTTCCTTTTTTGAAGTGCAACCACTTCTAGTCTAGCCGCCACCTCTCGGTCCAATCGTTCCTTTTTAGTTTCACGATCGGATAACTTTTGTTGTTGTAGCAAATCCACCAATTGTTCTTTTTGAGACCCCGAAGTGGCGGATGAGCTTGTCGAGCGTTGAACCTTGGCCTTTCTTGGAGCACCGGATGGACGGCGGATCTCATCGTCATTGAAAAGATCCGGATCTTGATCGGCTATCTTCCCTCGTGCCCGGCGTGTTCGAGTTGAATCGGGATTTTTCCATTTATACTTGTCTTTCAAAACAAGCCAAGCACTTTTGTGTGGAAACTCCTTGTTCCCGTTTTCATCTCGATACAAACTCATCACACGAGCCATCAAATCGTCTTGATTTTCGCCACTCAAAAGTTTGGCGTTTTCATAAAATGAATTAAACCTATAAACCTCGCGGTTCAAATTCGTCCACTTCCCGGTCAATATATTTTTGTTTCGAGCTTTAAAACCCTCATCCTTAAGCCGATCGTAATACATATCCATAACTTGGTACCAAAACGTATTGTGTGGTTGATCGGTCCCGATCTTCGGGTCTTCGGATACTTCAATCCAACACTCGGCCAAAACTTCTTCCTCACGTTGGCTCCAAAAAGAACGGTCCGACTTCGGAGGTGGTTGTGTAGCCGCGGCCACGGCTTTGTTCTTTGGGTTTTTTTTAGCAACACTTTTCTTCCTCGGACCTTTCTTCGGTTGTGCATCGACTTGTTCTTCGGGTTCTTCGGGTTCATTGTTTTGTTCGGGTTCTTGTGTTTCTTGTGAAGAGTGTTGAGGAAAGGTTTGGAATTGTTGTGATTGTTGGAAGATTTGTGATTGTTAGGATTGTTGGAACCACATATTAAATTGCTCGGGTGTACAATTAAGAAACGGGTTTTGTTGTTGTGGGAAGTTAGTGAACGGATTTGGGAGTTGATTATAGTTGGCGAATGTTCTTGAAGTGCTAGATGTTGCGGATGAGGGAGTATTCGGGTTAGACGAAGAAGACGAATTCGGTAGTTGAGTAGAAGGAATTTGATTTTGAGGATCGGAAAAGTAATTGTTTAACCATTGATTGGGGTATTGGTTTGGATTAGGATTTTGACTCATGGTGGATAGAAAAAATATAGAAATTAGATGTAGAAGAAGGTGTGATTTGTGGGTAAATTGAGGTGGGATTTATAGGTAAAAAAGATGAAAAAATGGGGTTTTTTTCCCCTTCCAACGGTCAAAAAGTGTTAAAAAAAATTTTGTTACCCCCAACGGTAACATTTTCAAATTTTCAAAAAAAACAAATTAAAAAAAAAACATAACGCCACCCATGACGCGAGCCACGGTGTGGTTGGCTGCGCCATGGGGTCGCGCCATGGCCCATGGCGTCGGCTGGTAGTAGCCAGCCCAAACTCGACGACGCGAGCCACGGTGTGATTGGCGCCGCCGTGGCCTCGCGCCGTCGTGACCAGCCCACTGACCTAATATACCTATATATTAGACTCAATTTAGGACCATTACAAAGGCATGAACCATCTTAGCTGAGTTATATGTGCACACATGACTAAGCCACTCGCCAGTCAAATTTTATCTTTAAGCATGAGTACACTGCCAGAAAAATAGCCAAGCAAACTTTTTTGGGACTACAGAAAAGGAGTCTTTAAAAACCCGCTAAATGAGAAAACACCACTTTCTGGGTTCCATCTTTGACCAAAATTTTAAAGACTACGTATTTATCTTTAAAGATTACATGTAATCCCTAAAAGGCTTGTTACACGAAAAAATAAGTCATGAAATTTTTAAAGTTTGACTACTGTTTATCGGGACTACTCGTAATCTTTACCTGTATAAGTTTGCTGAGGAAAGCATAATAGTCAAAGTCAAAAATAATTTAGTCCGGTTCGAGGGAATTTTTAGCACCGAACCTTTGGGGGCCATATTAAGTCCCTATAAGTTTCGTCACGAAAAAATAGTAGTCATAGTCTAAATTTTTTATATCAATTTTAGACGCTAAACTTATGGAACCACATGTAATCCCTATAAGTGTAGTAAAAAAATTACCGTTTTTAATTCGAGTGGTGGAAATTTTAAGCATCAAACCTTTAAGGGACACATATAGGGTTGTCACTATAAGTAAAAATACTAAAAAAATAAAAAATAATAAAAATTAATTTATACAATATGATTTAGTATATTTAGAACTTTTTTAAGCCGAACCACGCCCCAAATTTCCGCCCAAACATCCCGCTTAAAATTCCCACCTAAAAAGTTCCCGTCCAAAGTTCATGTGCCAAGACGCAGTAGTCCCTAAAACTAAATTTTGTACTCTCTAAATGTTTAAGACTACATTGAGGCCTTTTAAGAGACCATAATGATAGTCTCTAGAAATCATTTTTCTGATAGTGAGTTCCCTTCAAGTCAAGTCGAAACGTCACCACTTCCACTTTCAAGACGCATAGAACACTGAAAGGATTATGTGCAAATTTGTGGGTATGTCACATAAACCCATACCAAGTTTCAATGTGCACGTACTTAAACCCATACCAAGTTTTAATTTATCAAGTGGCCTGCTCTAGTATTGGTAAAGCCGTTAAGGTACCTTTCTTACTTAACTGTAGATAATAGTTAGGCTAACAAAGAGTGGCTTGACATCAATACATGTACTAGTTCTTCATATTAATTAGGCCAATCGATCTGGTTCATCACGATAGTACTCTTTATTAAGTATGGTATGTTGATAACATAACTGCAGTTTGTCGGTAATTAAATAGTACCAGTATAACTAGATGGGTTTAGGTCCTTTTTTTGGACAGACAATTACTCTAAATCATAATGAAAGACAGACATGTCACACCGATGTAAAGAAAAACAAACCCATGCTGACATTAATAAGTCATCACTAGGTGTTGATACGTCATTTCCATAATATAAATACCTGCCACAAACATTGATCAGATAAGCATGCAATCTCAAGGTAGCAAGTGCAAAGAACCAGCTAGGCAGCTACTGTTATGATGTAGATGGTGCTGGGCAACCCATATCTCGATCCCGGCTGCCAAGGTTAGCTTTCAAAGAAATTATCCGGTGATCCATATCATTTAATTGTGAAACTCGCCTATTGACCCGTTTCAAAGTTGATTGTCATTTTCTTTTCAGATTTTTTTGAATTCTAAATGATGTGTTTATGCAGTGCTGCTTTGGGCATAGGGATACTGGATTTTAGTAATTTGTTTGTACAAACTAGCCCAAAAGAGAAAGGATATATAGATGCAACAACAAACAACCTGAGAAAAATTCTTCAAGCGAAATGGTGGCTCATTGTTACAACAACAAACATCAAATGGTGAAAATACAGTTGAGAGGACACGATTGTTCAGTGGGACACAACTAAAGAAGGCCACCAATGACCAACCAATACAATCAGAATAGACTGTTAGGAAAACAAGGCCAAGGTGCAGTTTACAAGGGCATGTTGGCAAATTAGTTGCCATAAAGAAGTCTAAGGTGGTGGATGATAACCAAGTCGAATCGTTTATTAATGAGGTATTTGTACTCCCAAATCAGCCATGTAAAATTGTAAATGAATAACTTATACTAATTGTTTTTCTTATTTACTTTGTAGTCGCACAGTGCATATAGGCAAGAGCTACCTATGAAGCAATTTGTAGTCGCATACTCACAGATGCGAACCGGAACTTCTATTTCTAAACAGCATCCAAGTAGCTTAACCACAGTTCTATGGCTAATTTGGGAAAGTACAAATACCTCACCGATAAAGGATTCGACTTGGTTATCATCCACCAACTTTGACTTCTTTATGGCAACTAATTTGCCAACACGCCCTTGTAAACTGCACATTGGCCTCGTTTTCCTAGTATTCTATTCCGATTGGCCTTCTTTAGTTGTGTCCCGCTGAATAACCGTGTCCTCTTAACTGTATTTTCACCGTTTGATGTTTGTTGTTGTAACAATGAGCCATCATTTCGCTTGAAGAATTTTTCTCATGTTGTTTGTTGTTGTATGTATATATCCTTTCTATTTTGGATTAGATGTAATTGTATCTTTAATAATAGAGGGGAATCACGTTCCCCTAGGAACAGTGATCCCTTCACAGACCATATTTTATATTCGTTTTGTCACTGTTCTTCCCAAATTAAAAAACAATCTCTCTCACATTTTGTTCTCAGATAGTAAGTGTTGGGCCTCAAACAAGGCCACAACCGTCGATTGCCTTCTCACACACAACATAGTGGGAGTAGCAATCGACCTCCACCGTTGATTGGGCTTGCTACAGGATTCCTATCTCATGTCGTTGATTCTTAATTGGTTAGTAAATCATGGCCATTCATTTTGATTTGGGGTTTTTATATGCTTATGTGATTATCTCATTTGTATGGTTTCTCTCAAAAGTCAAAACCCGCCTACTTTCTACACTCTTTCTCACCTAAATTGTAAAACCTGTAAATTTCAGGTTTTGACTATGTCAACATTATGTACGTCACCTCATGATATCTATATATTTATTCTATCACCTTTGCATGAAATCCTTTGAACAATCATATGCATCACATGAGCATACATCATTCTAATCATCTGAACAAGGAAACAACTATATCACAATTTTTATTGTGACTATGAGTATTTTAATCATAAAAGCATGACCACATTTGTATGACTATATTTCAATAGCATACTGGACAACAAATGATCTATTGTAAAGGACTTTAAGTCATCTGAACATATGATCACTTGCATACATCCCATTGATTTTCTAAAAATCCAACGTCATGATCACAATTAATGACTGGCTATTATATATATAAATATTTTTAAGTTGGATAGTTTATATATATTTTTCACACTATAATTGACTTTAAACTACGATGACAATTAGTTTTACACATGAACACTACAATAAATCATTTTATACTTCTTTTATATATTTTTGTCATAATAAAAAAATCACCTAAGGACCATACTTTCACCAAAGGCCCTAGACGTAACCAAAATTACTTAAACTCAAACGTACTCACATATTATTATAACCTTAACTCACTTAACACTCACCTGGACACAAAAATTAAACACAAGCATACCCTAGACTTTTATTAAACCGTATATATTCATATATATACTTAACCATAACCTTTTATACCAAAACTCTTACCCTCCTTACCAAGTATCTGGACTATACACTAATTATAACACCTATGTATACACATTACATGAATTTTACTTTCCTTTGACTAGAAAACTATGAAACCGCCGGTTTCATTAGAAAACTATGGGGACTTGTACATTTTTGGGCAATTAAGGTTAGTACTAGATACACTATTGGAAGAACTATGTCACACATCCATTCTTGTCACCCCTTAGACGTGTGAAGGGCATGAGCCACACACCAAAACCTTGTACAACATGCCATTAAATGGAAACACTTAAAAACTTACCTTTTGTCCCTTTGAATCCTTGTATGCGACGGCTAAGACAAACACAACTAGCAACATGTACATCTTGGGCATTTATGAGAAGTCCTTGCCAAGTACCTTGCCAAAATACTCACAATCTCTTTTCCCCTCTCTCTTGCCGTGTCTTACCCCAAGCCACAACTCACCTTTTACTCTTAGATATTTAGGAACCTCACAAACACCCATTCACCCTCACACCATTTATATTCGGATCATTAACCCTCCCACATAACACCTTGAGCTAACCAAGAATCCTCCATCTCATTTACTACCAAATCTTTGTACTCCAAGCATTAAAGTCTAGCATTCAAGACTCCTAGTACTCGTCTAAGAGCAAACCGACGCCAACACCACTCCTTTTGTCACCATTTTGATCAAACAAGTAAGTAAGACTACACTAGACCTATTTCCATCATTCTTTTACTTTCCATCTCATAACATGCATGTATAAGCTTAGGAGATGAACCTAGGTTGCCATGCATACGTAAAACCTCCATGAAATGCCATCCATATGACATATAAGCCACGGCTTATATAATGGATAAACATTTCGTGCCCTAGAATCCTTAACCATGTCCTAACATGTTGGACACCTTGCTTAAAAACCCTAGAAACGAACTAGTTATAAATGAGTACCTTAAAATTGTGTATATTGTAAAAATAAGCCGAGCCACTTAGCATATATAAGCCCATATTGTTATATAAGCCACATCATTTGAGCCTTAAAATCTATATAAGCCGAAGTTAGTACAAAAAAATAAGCTAGCTTTAACAATAAAATTAATATAAGCCGAGACCTAGTTGGCTTATTTAAGCTTTTAGGAACTTAAGCCTAAATATATAAGCCATGCAAATATAAGCCGAATCTTATAAGCCTTAGAATAAGCCCATGAGTCCTCAAAATATAAGCTTAGGATTAACTAGTAAGAAAGTATAAGCCTTAGCCAAAAACAATAAACTTATATAAGCCATAAAAATAAGCCGAAATATATAAGCTTAGAACTAAACTAGTTTTTGAAAACATAATATAAGCCCACTAGTTAAGGCCCAATAGTAAGTAATTAACATTTACTAATTACCTTAAGTTTTTACTAAGCCCATTAACCCCTTTTTACCCCAACCGGACCCTAATGGGCCGAATAGCCCAACACTAGTATTATGTAGGTACTTTTCGTGCCTAAAATGTCAAATGGTGAAAGTTAAGTCCAAAACTGAAAACTAGCAAAACTAAGTAAACATTTTCGTGACTATCATATAGTCCAAGGGGCGTTTGTGCCATTTTCGAATCTAAAGGGGTAAACTAAAACCAACCGTGAGCCTTAAATAAACTACAAGGACCTTTTGTGCCACTTTCGAAACTCATAACAAGCCCTAATCCTACCTTATATATATGTCGTGGGATTGGAGGGGGTATTTGGTCATTTCTTAAAAGTTTACCAAGCCCTAGGGGGCGTTTTCATAAATTGGAATAACCAACAAGGACTAACGGTGTAAGAAACTTAACGGATGAAAACCTAAAGTTACTTTTCTAAACAAATTATATTTACAAAGATTTATTATAGTTTTATTTAATTAAAAGAAGTAATAAAACTTGTCATTTGTAAAATAAGTCATTTTAGTTATTTACAAACTCTACGAAATTGACAAACCACGTTAACCATTTTCCTTTGAAACTTTAAAACTTAATAAATTGTAATTTATTTCTTTATGATAAATTAAATAAGATATAGTTACTTATTTAATTTACGACCCCTCTTTTCTTAAGCAAATTTATATACATTTATATATATATTTTACTTGAACAAAAATATATATATATACATACCTTTATTTCACTATAAGAACAAACACTTAAACCAACGTAACAATTCATAAATTGTGATCATGTATTTTCATATGTACCATTCATCATGCATATTTATTATTGCATTCACTAAGACATTTAAATTACTTAGGTAATTTCTCCAGTCCGTGACTATACTGTGACATCATCCTCACTACCTCATTATCACTAAGGTGAGTTCATGGCCCCATCTTTACTGTTTTATAACTGGGGGAGAAAATATACAAAAACTATTTATATGCAAGCATGCATAGACAACAACAATTTATTTGCCTACTGTTTGCTCCATTCCCGTGGACTGTACTAGTTAATAGTGTAGCGCGAAATGTATGGATAGATCTATTCGGGTATTGACAACACCCGGCCTGTCGTGATCAGCTGTCACGTATTGCTTAGGCCGAGCAGCAGGTTTATGTCATTGTCGGATTAAGGGAAACCTCAATCAGGATAGACCCAAATGGGCTTACTGAGAATCATGTCTAGCTTCTATTACAGGGCAGTAGGAACTACTGTAGCGTTGGGTTGTGATGTCCTGCTACCTTCGTGGTGCTTTGCATATTGATACTTTATTTAATTAATTAAACCTGTGAATTCACCAACCTCGTGTTGACCCCCACATTTTACTTTTATGTTTTCTCAGGAAAGTAAGCAGGTTCATGCATTGGATTCCAGCATTTTAGGAAGCATCATGTTGACCATCGGGCTGGGATATTTATTTCTGTTTTATAATAAATGTGGTTTAAATTCGGACAAGATACTAAATGTGTACGATTAATTCATGTAATATGTTTCAAAATGATATTATGATCATTGCTCTATATGCTATGTGCTATCGATCCACCCAAGTAACACCCCAATTACTTTTCCGCTGCATTTGACCAACTTGGGGGTGTTACATAAATCAGATCTATGTTTGATCTGAAAATGATTGGTGGATCTGTGGCCTATGAGTTTGATCTTTGATAGACCTTTCTTGATCAGTCAAGTTTGATAAAAAAAACTTTGATCACAAAAGTTTATCGTCAAAACCAATGTGTTCGATCTAAAAATTATTGGTCATCGGTTTGATCTTTCATAGATAAAATTCTTTATCAGACGAGTTTGATCCAAAGCTTTGATTAAAAAAGTTTTTCGTGAAAACCAAAGGACGCATTGGTTAAGTTTTTACAGCTTTGCCTTTTGTGTGTTGCCCCTACCGCTTCGTTGCCGCCATATGCGCTGTGCGACGTTGTTGGTAGGTTGGTGACGCTTTTATGGGCCTTTTGATTTCTTGATGAATAAATAAACATCCTTATGAAGGTGTTTGATAGTGAACACAAACACCCTTATTGTCGTGGTGTTGTTAGTATTGGGTGGTTATTGCTTCGGCTTCCTCATTTTGGTGGTGTTGACACCTTGAGTAAGAAATCTGATTTTAATACAAGGTGCGTTAATTCATTCTTTCTTAGCTGCCACTTTTGTATGAAAAATTTTCTTATTTGGTTGCCTCCTTTTCAGTTACGTGGTTAGTGTACTCCGGTTTCGGTGTCTTTGTTGACTGTTGATATATGGCCCATTGTTAAATGCCCACCGATAATTACTAGGTTGCAATCGTAATTTGTTGGCGTTTCTTGGAAACCCTATTTTTAATGCGGTTTCCTACTTGAATGGTGTAGTTTATTTCTGTGTTGGTAATTTAGATGTCTTAATTGAACTTAGCCCGCCTTCTATTAATTGGTTTCTTAAAAAATAGTTGACCGCCTGATTTGTTACTTCCATGTTGGTGTTCTGAGTTTCTGGTCATGCTTAAGGCATGTGAAAATAAAATTCTCCTATTGGTTACAGCTTATCCAATCCTTAAAAGAAATGTGAAAACAGTTCATGGCTGTGATGGCAATGTATGGTTTTAGTAAGTGGTTATGCGACTCATCACAACTTCGTTGCCAAGACCTTTGTTGCCACCGTTCATGGTGTGCGACGATGGTGCTTGGTATGTGACGATTGATTTGTAACATGTTGCCTTATATGTTTGCATGGTCAGAATGTATGGTCATGTGAGTCACACCTACGGTCATATAAAGGGCTATGATGAATCATAAATCGTTCGGAAAACCATAGGTTGTCCGCAGCTTAGCGCGGCAAATTATCACGTTTGCAGCCATGGCGGTTGCAACCTTTGACTTTCATCGTTTTACATTCTGAGCTTATTGCAATAATGCAACGGTGACGATTGAGCTTTAGAGTACCTAAACTGATTTGATCACAGTTTGGGTGGCTGGCTATAATGTGCGCTTTTCAACAGTGGTCGGTTCGTGGCAGGACATCCACGACTGTGTTTCTTCGAGACCCAAATACCATGGAACCTGGGACTTTTGTGTGGAACATCTTAGAAAGCGGCATGTGATGTTCATGTTATATCATACATTGTATCAAAAACAACCTTTGGGTCGCACATACATTCACAAAAGTGTGAGGCAATCGATTAAAAAAATTGCGTTTAGGTGTTGAAAGAAGGCATACAAATATGATATGTGTCAGAAGGAGATCGCCGACTGTGGTCACGTTTGAGGCCCTACACTTACTATATGAGAAGAAAATGTGGGAAGATCGGTTTTTTTATTTGGGAAGAACAGTGATGAAAGTAATATAAAATGTGAGTTGTGAGGGGATCACGGTTTCTATAGAAGCGTTATTCCCCTTATTATTAAGCTTATTATTATAATTGAGTGCATGTGAGGTTATCCAAGGATGCCTTTCATAGATTTGAACCTCATTGGTGTCATTGTGGAATCACGGTACTAGCTGATTTAGGATGTGCAATGCTATATCTCTGATTGGTTTATATGCATGAGTATATGTTCATTGCCCCGTTGCTGAATTGACTATTGTTGTTCTTCCTGGACGATCCTCATAGATTTAGGCTATGATGAGAATCGTGTCGGTGGGTTGCTTTGGTAAGCAGAGTTTGCCACCACCCGTATCTTGGCAGGGCACCCATGTGGTTGCAGCCATGGCGGCTTTTGGGTACCGCTTCGATACTCCTACACCTAAGTGGCTAAGCCTCATGTTTACTAAAATTGAACATTTTTCTTATTTTTTGGTTCGATGCTTACAAATTAGGTGATGATGAGATCGTTTGGCAAGTTTAGTTCACCAGAATTCGTATCTTGGCGGGGCGACCATGTGGTCGCAGCCATGACGGGTTCTAGGTGCCGCTTCCATACTTCTAGACTTGAGCCTCATACATTTGGCATGTTAGACCATGTTGTGTTCTCGAATTCTGTTTCTTTACGCAGCCCGTGATTTTACTGATTGAGTGGCCCATAGATATATCCTGGTATATCTTAAGTTCCATTGATTTATTTAAAGTTAATAATCTTTTTGCTACATACACTCAAAAACCTTTTTTTGGAAGATTCGATCTACCTTTAATGTTTGGAAGATTACGAAAACCTATGTATGCAAGCACTCGGGCTATGATGAGTTTTAACGGCACCGGATAACTATGAGGTTACGCGTATCTTGGCAGGGCTACCTGTCGAGGTTGCAACCATGCATGCCTATCTGGTTTTCCCTTAATGGTGCCTTATCTGAACCTACAATGTCCTGCTCGCATTGGTTCTCGATATTCGCCTCTTTTATAGAAGTTAACAGTGGAGCAAGTGTTGGAAGGGGAAAGTTGATGAATTCAGTCCTGTTTTCCTGATAATTGTATGTTTATATTTATGTGGGGCTTTGACGTGTTAACGTTTAAACGCCTGTGGTTAAGATAATATAACCCGGATCTTGCCAGGGAGACCTTCTAATGTTGCAACCATAGGTCACGTTTATTACTGTGTGTATTCGGCATGTTTTTAAAAAGGCGATGATAAAAAGCTCTAGCAACTCAGTTTCGCGAGCCACAGTTTACAGGCACCCACCCGCGTCTTGGTTGGGCAGCCGCACTTTGATGGTATGTTGTTTCACTCTTCGATTGTTGTTAACTGTAGCTATACTCATTCTGGGATAGCTCCTTTTCACGAAAAAAATGGACATAGGTCTCATACGATACCATGGTTTAGTTGGCGGATCAAAGCTTTTTTGGGGAAGAATCACTTTATTTAAAAACATTATTTTGTGCTTATTGATTGTAGTAACCATTATAATACTATAATGATCCTATTATATATTCGTGACAACCGAAAACTCCAGATTTTAGGTGCCGATGTGCAAGGTTCAGGATGGGTTATTTGTACTATATCTTATTTGCTGCTCATAAAGACGAACGCAGTTTGTGACAGACATCAAAAGGTATGTTTTGTTTATTGTATTTAATGAACACATGAATATTTTCAAACCTACTGGGTCAATACAACTCGAAAATGCTTTAAACGCTAATTAATAGCTTTCAATACTATGAAATAATGTATATGTGATCAATTTTATGGAAGGTCATTGATACAAGATTTTGCTATGGGTTCTAATTTATGTCTCTCAGTCCTCTCGAATTGATCTCGGTCTTAAGTGGAATGATTGTTCTTGGTTACTAAAAAAGGGTTTGGATTTTCTAAGACTACTAAATGACAAATGCTCTAAAATGTAAACTTAAATTAAAGACAATTACTTTAATGGCAATTAATAAAAACTTGAATTAAAATTAAAGTTAAAATTTAAAATATAAGTGTGAAATAAAGAAATAGTAAAGAAACCTCAGAAATCCTCAAAAGAAATTGATTCGGAAGTATGTCATTGATCCGGAACTTTGCTCATCCGGAACTTTTCACTCGGAACACCTTGATTCGGAACTTTTCTTAACATAAACTCATTCGGAAGATTTAGCTGTTCATCCGGAAGTTTTGCTTCATTCGGAACTTAGGTTCATCCGGAACTCTAGACTGACTCGGAAGTTTTGACAAGGAAGCTCATTCGGAACTTTTTGGAAAGGAGACCTTCATTCGGAACTTTGGGAAATAAACATTCATCCGGAACTTTTTAGTTCATTCGGAAGATTAAGGTTCATTCGGAAGATTTACTCATCCGGAACATTTAGACTCATTCGGAACTTTTCAAAAAGACATTCATTCGGAAGATTTAAAAGAAAGTTTATTCGGAACTTTTCAAAAAGACATTCATTCGGAACTTTACACTCATTCGGAACTTTCAGTTCGTTCGGAACTTTTTAAACAAAACTCATTCGGAACTTTTAAAGGGTATGTTCATCCGGAACTTTTGGTGTTCATCCGGAACCTGGGAACATAAAAACAGTCGTTTACCCGAAGAACAAGGAAACCAATTTTGATCCAAAAATCACCAAGTTTTTCACCAAAAACTTAGATAAACTAATCACAAAGCATCTACTAACCATAAACTACAAATCCCATCAACAAAAACACAAATCCCAACAACTTTTGAAGATCAAATGAAGAAAATAAGAACTTAAGAACTAGAAAAGAAAAATGATGAACAAGATGAAATGGAAAGATTAAACAAGAACTTTGTATTGATGATTGATGTTTTAACAATAACAAAACAAAGATGAAAATTACAAGATTAAAAATCAAATATCAAGATCACCAAACACCCTAGTGGTGTTTGTGATGATACGAACTAAAAGGGAGAAAAAAAAAGGGAGAGAAGAAAAATTAAAAGCTAACTGGCACTATGTGTGTGAGGGGATTCCTTTTATAGGCTTGTCTTTTGGTTGGTGAGTGGGCTTTCTCCCGTTCTTCTTGTCTTCTCGTCTTTTCAGAAAAGTTGACGTTTTCGATTCTGATTCGGGATTTGTTGTCGATTAAATTCAACTCGTCTTTTAATTTCTTCGTTTAATAGACTTGAGTTTCTTCGACTTATATAAATCTTCCATCTTTGGTCCTTTTCTTCAGTAAATCTTCGAATAGGCCCAGTGACTTCAAATCTTTTGCATCTCTTGGACAATAGACTTTATCTTGAGTCTTTTTCTTCAGTAAAAACCGTGCAATCCCATGTTTTCTCTAATATTCATCCGGTTGGCTCTGAAAACACAATAAACACAAAAACCACGCATAATTCCAAACAAATGATATTAAATACGTGTTTTGGTCTCGTTTTAGCCAGAATTAAGTGGTAAAAGGATGGGTGTTTACACACCTATCAAATCCCCTACACTTAACCATTGCCATGCCCTCATGCAATGCTTAGTGATAAAGCAATTTTACACTTTTCTCATAATTAATCAACCTTGGCCTTATTTAAATACTACTAAACAAAAATTAAAGAAATTAAACTTTAAAGGTAACAAAAGGATAGAAAACCATTTTCACTTGAAAATAGCTACATGGAAATAACTTGCAAAGAAATCGATGACTTACATTAAGGCTTTGGTGCTGCGAAGATTTATCACCCTCAAGTTTCACGTTCCCCAAACTAAGCTTAAAAACGAGATCATTGTTATTATAAGTTAGCAATTCAAACACTTACACACATGGCTTAATTAAATGCTTAAACTCCCTTATTCCTAGGTGTATCTCTTATATTTTATTTTTGTCTTAGAATGATCATGAAGATGCATTTTTGGACTTATTTCGATAGTTTATTTAGGCTGAAAGCAAAGTAGGACGATCTGATCAATAGTTAGCTAAAGGACAAAATCTCTTAAAACTGCTTCTCGGGATATCAAAAAGTTCATATCTTGGCATAACTCGGTTCACGATTTGAGACCTTTCTCGGGCCGATATTTGGCATGTACTTCATACTTCATATCTTGAGAGACGTGCTTGAGATAATGGTCTTCTCATCGTAATAGAGTTTCTTCACTTTGGAGACTTTTGAGGGGTACTCCAACTTTGTTGACCACGACTTCATGATTATTTCTTCAATCTCTATTTGGCATTTTGAGATACAACGATCCGCCTCCTTTTCGGACTTGGATCTATTTATCCTCATACCTTGTTAGGGTCTTTTCGGATAGACTTCTCCATGATCTTTATGGGAGTTGATTGCTTTTCGTCGTGAGTCTTGATCCTTCATATTGACTTTGGGAATAATGCTTTTCACATCACCTTGGGTCTTTAGCAATAAAATGGAATCCTCATGCCTTGTTAGGGCCTTTTCGGACTTGCCAATCTTCGCGCCCCGCTTCATAAGTTATGCCTTGGCTATGAACTCTTATCATTATCGAGCAACTTTTAAACGATCTTGGGCTAGAAGCTAAGTAACCTTTCAAATCGTACGACCTTACTTATTGCAGATAAATTATTAGCAAGTGATGGGAGAAAAGGCAAATAATTACACCAAGTGAGCTTGCGCAAGAATACCGACTTATAATTGACTCTATCATTTCTCGTTCTCCACAATTTAAAATCTCAAATAATGAGACCCGTGGACACTTAGCCTAATAAACCAATTAAGGTCTACATGGTTAAGGATACTAGCTAGAATAAACTTGGATAAGTCTATTCGGGTTGAGTCAAAATAAACGCAACGGGCCTAATATGTCAAAGACTTCTAAACTAGCTACACCACTTTATTAATATTTTTGACTTTATTGCAGAATATATACATAT
The DNA here is from genome assembly GCA_025667525.1 of Glebionis coronaria. Taxonomy (NCBI): domain Eukaryota; kingdom Viridiplantae; phylum Streptophyta; class Magnoliopsida; order Asterales; family Asteraceae; genus Glebionis; species Glebionis coronaria. The sequence continues at coordinate 394,296,620 of CM046882.1, forward strand.
GAAAGCAACGATAAAAATTTAAAAATTACGACTGAATGGCCAAAGTTAATAAAAAACTTGAAAAATGTTGAAAAATATGATTTTCCGGTTAAATAAAGGCATTTTCATGGAAAAGTCCACTTAAAACTTCGATAGAAGTCCCCCCTACACTTAAGATAAACATTGTCCTCAATGTTTAAGCATGTGGGAAAAGTTTCCCCTACACTTATGACATTGTGCACGTTGGTTAACTCGAGTTAAGGAGAAGACGACTAAAGTGATCAATTTCAAATGTGAGTATGAAGAAAATTGAATCACGATACTTGAGAGATAGAACCGGATTTCGGATAACACGGGAGCACGGTTCTTCAAAGTTTCCAAGAGTGCACTAATCCCTGTAATCACATCAGCATACAAATACAAACACTCTATAGAGGCTCCCCTACACTTAGGAGGTTAAAACATAAAAGGATAGATACTCGGGCTGCCTCCCGAGGAGCGCTTGTTTTTGATAACCGAGTCACAAGCCTGACTCGACCCAAAATTAGTTCATGGGGAACGTGGTGAGGGATGGAATCACCTCCTGAGAGGTGTCCTCACCAAAGTACAACTTCACTCGTTGGCCATTCACCTTAAAATTCGGTCCATCAGGTTGAGCGAGCTCGAGAGTACCATATGGAAAAATTTGGGCAATGGTGAATGGGCCGGACCAACGAGATTTGAGCTTGCCCGAAAAGATTTTCAACCGAGAGTTAAAAAGTAAGACTTTGTCTCCAACATGGAACTCTCGGTTTTTAATCTTGGAGTCGTGAATGAGCTTAGTTCTTTCCTTATAGATCAAAGAATTTTCATAAGCCTCATTCCGAAGTTCATTCAGCTCATTGAGTTGGATCTTGCGTAGGTCACCGGCTTTGTTTATATCAAAATTAGCCCACTTCAAGGCCCAATAAGCCTTGTGCTCCAACTCAATGGGGAGGTGGCACGCTTTCCCGTACACAAGACGATAAGGCATACAGCCGATCGGGGTCTTGTAAGCAGTACGGAAAGCCCACAAAGCATCATCAAGTTTATCAGCCCATGAGGCATGATGCTCTCCCACGGTTCTTTCAAGAATTCGCTTCAGTCCTCGGTTGGATGTTTCAGCCTGGCCATTAGTTTGTGGGTGGTAGGCTGTGGAAAGACGATGGTTTACACCGTACTTAGCCATGACTCTTGCGAATTGGTCATTGCAAAAATGAGTCCCACGATCACTAATAATGGCACGAGGCACACCGAATCTAGCGAAAAGAGCTTTCAAAAAGTTACAAACCACCCTTGCGTCATTAGTGGGTAAAGCTTTGGCTTCAACCCATTTGGAGACGTAGTCAACGGCTACAAGGATGTATTTGTTTCCTTTAGAAGAAGGGAATGGCCCCATAAAGTCGATACCCCAAACATCAAAGATTTCACACTCTTGAATGAAATTCTGAGGCATCTCGTCTTTATGTGTGATTGTGCCTTGTTTTTGGCAAACATCACATCGTTTAACCATATCGTGAGCGTCACGATATATGGAGGGCCAATAAAATCCCGAATCAAACACTTTTTTGGCGGTGTAGTTGGGACCAAAGTGACCACCGGTGGGTCCTTTGTGGCAAGCATCAAGGATTTCCGAGGCTGCCAGTCCATCAACACAACGGCGGATAATCAGGTCGGCACATTGTTTGAATAGGTAAGGGTCGTCCCAAAAATAAGTCTTGATGTCGATGAAGAACTTTTTCTTTTGTTGGGACGTCAACCCTTCCTTGAGAATGCCACCCGCCAAGTAGTTTGCAAAGTCCGCAAACCACGGGGTTTCATTCGACTTCGAGTTTATAGACATTAAGGTCTCCAAGGGAAAAGAATCATTGATTTCTTTGTTCGGATGATCCCCTTGGTAAGGATCCTCAAGTCTGCTGAGATGATCCGCGGCTAGGTTTTCAGCTCCTTTTTTATCGCGAATTTCGATTTTAAATTCCTGGAGCAGCAAAACCCAGCGAAGAAGTCTTGGTTTGGAATCTTGCTTTGTCAACAAGTACTTCAACGCGGAATGATCGGTATACACGATTGTGGTGGAGAGGACAAGATAGGGGCGGAATTTTTCAAAAGCATAGACAACAGCTAAAAGCTCTTTTTCGGTTGTCGTATAATGCAATTGTACCCCCGTCATTGTCTTGCTGGCGTAATGGATTGGTTGGAAGTGTTTGTTCACTCTTTGTCCCAGAACCGCTCCAATAGCAAAATCACTAGCATCGCACATCAACTCAAAGGGAAGCTCCCAATTCGGGGTAACCAAGACGGGTGCCTTAGTTAGCTTATCCTTAAGCGAGTTGAAGGCTTCAAGACACTCTTTGGAAAAGATAAAAGGTGTATCTTTTTCCAAGAGGTGGGTCATCGGGCGAGCGATTTGAGAAAAATCTTTGATGAATCGACGATAGAAGCCCGCATGACCCAGAAAACTTCTCACACCCTTCACGGTTGAAGGTGGAGGCAACTTGGCGATAACATCGACTTTAGCACAGTCTACTTCAAGACCGGCTTTGGAAATCTTGTGTCCCAGCACGATGCCTTCTTTTACCATAAAATGGCATTTTTCCCAATTCAAAACAAGGCGAGTGTCTTCGCACCGCTTAAGCATACGTTCCAAATTGGCAAGGCAAGAAGAGAAGGAATCCCCGAAGACCGAGAAATCATCCATGAAGACTTTCATGGTTTGTTCAACCATGTCATGGAAGATAGCTAACATGCACCTTTGGAAAGTCCCGGGCGCATTACATAAGCCAAAAGGCATTCTTTTGTAAGCAAATGTGCCATAGGGACAAGTGAATGTAGTCTTCTCTTGATCTTGGGGATCGATGGGTATTTGGAAGTAACCCGAGAAACCATCAAGAAAGCAGTAATATTCATTACCCGCTAAACGTTCAAGCATTTGGTCCATAAAAGGTAGAGGGAAATGATCCTTTCTCGTGGCATCATTGAGTTTGCGGTAGTCTATACAAACTCTCCACCCAGTGACGAGACGGGTGAAAATCAACTCGTTGTGTTCATTGGGAACAACGGTTATTCCGCCTTTCTTAGGCACACAATGGATTGGACTAACCCATGGTGAATCCGAAATAGGGTAAATCATACCCGCATCAAGAAGTTTGATAACCTCTGTTTTGATGACTGCATGTATTTTTGGATTCACCCTTCGTTGGCTTTGAATTGTGGGCTTAAAGTCGTCCTCCATGAGAATTTTGTGTGTGCAGAAGTGAGGATCAATTCCACGAATATCCGAGATTTTCCAAGCAATAGCCTTCTTGTGATCTTTCAACACGGTGATAAGTCGGGCTTTTTCTTCTTCCTTTAGGTCCTTAGCAATGATGACTGGCGACTTCTTCTCTTCTTCAAGGAATACATACTCAAGATGGGGCGGCAACTCCTTAAGTTCTAAATCCGGAGGATTTTCGACGGGAGGCAGTTTCAAAGTCGGAGTATCGATAGCAATGACCGTGGGAGATGAAGGATTGTCTTCTTTGAGAAGGTTTTCAATGAGGCGGAGATCTTCATCCCAATTGGTAGTAGAATCGTCATTGTTTAAAGTCACATCTCCCATGGTGGCTTCCAAATCTTTCCAAAGGAAATCACTTTCTCCAAATAGAGATAGTGATGAGTCGATAGAGGAAACTGTCTCAACATTGGGAAGAGAGGTAGGAATACTTTTACAAGCATCTTTGAAGTGTTCTTCACAAGCCTCATCAAGAACGTCAATACAATTAACACTCTCGTATGAATAAGGCTGTTTAGACAACTTTCCCATGTTGAAGACTACTTTATCGTCACCCACTCTCATGATAAGCTCACCGGCTTCAACATCGATGAGAGTGCGACCGGTCCTCAAGAATGGACGACCAACAATTAGTGGCACACGGGGGTCCATCTCGTAGTCGACGACAACGAAATCAGCAGGGAAGGTGAATTTGTCGACTCCTACAATGACGTCTTCGGCTATCCCCACTGGATAAGCAACCGTACGGTTAGCTAACTCCAAAGTCATTTTGGTGGGGACTAGCTCAGGGAGAGATAATTGCTTCCAAACACTTAGAGGCATAAGATTAATACTGGCACCTAGATCTGCTAGGGCCATGCAATTCTCTACTCCCGGGAAATTGCAAGGGATAAGAAAACGACCCGGATCACCAAGCTTGGTTGGCAATTTCCTTAAGAGCACTGCAGAGCAATTCTCATTAAGTTGGGTGTTGGCAATATCGAGGAGCTTTTCCTTGTCGCTCAGAAGATCTTTAAACATTTTTGCATATTTAGGCATGTGAGCGAGAGCCTCAGCGAAGGAGATGTTAAAATTCAATTGTTTGAACATTTTAAGGAAGTTCGAAACCTGAATATCATCCTTGCTCTTTTGCTTCTCTTTCCTCAACCTAGATGGATAAGGTATATTGGAAGAAGAGGAAGGCTTTGGGAGAATAGGATCACTCACAACCACGGGTGGAGGAGGGGTAGAAGGAAGAGGTGGAGAAATTGGGGAAGGAGAAGGATGAGGAATAGGAGCAGGTGACTCGTTCTCCTTAGTCACAATCACTGGTGGAGGTATAGGAAGCTCGGGTTCCTTGGTACCTTTACCACTTCGAGTAGTAATTGCTTTCATCTCCCCTCTTGGATTCGCAACGGTGTTACTCGGAAGAGTACCCGAAGAAGAGGGTTGATTACCTTGGAAGAAACCAGCCATCATGTTCCTCAAGTCATTAGTTTAGCTATCCAACGTGTTTCTCATGTCGGCTCTCAAATCGTTTCCTTGCTTGACCAAGTCTGCCTTCAAGTTTCGCACTTCCTGTTGGAGATTTTCCACGATCACATCATTGGTCCTCATGTAGGTTACAACCTCTTGGTGTAATGCAGTGGTGGTTTGGTTGGGAGGAGCATTGTATGCGGGTGGTTGATAAGCAGGTTGTTGGTAAACTTGGTTGTTACGTTGAGGTGGTTGTTGCTGCTTGTGAGGAGGGATGTATGGTGTACGAGGTTGTTGTTGTTGTTGAGGAGAGCGGTTGATGTTTTGTTGTTGGTTTGGGTTGGTAGGAGGAAAACCAGGTGGTGAGAGGTAGTTGTTGGAGCGGTAGCTAAGCAAATTTCGGTCACCTTGAGGTCTAGCTTGATAAGCAGGTTGAGGATAGGTGCCATATGCCGCATTCACATTTTCAGCAGGGTAGTCTTGGGTGGCGGTACAAGTAGTGTATGAGTGAGGACCACCGCATATCTCACAAGGTTGGCTGACAGCATTAACTTGAGCGTTCTTGGCGTTGTTGCTGTTGTTGTTGCTGACGGTGTGGGTGACAAGCGATTCAAGAAGCGTGGTGATTTTGTCAAGTCGCTTATCGCTGTCATTAGTGCTAGCACTAGCGACATTGGTCCGAACACTCTTGGTTTGCACACGAGCTTTATTCTCAATGATGTCCCAAGCAGCATTGGAAATCTTAGCCAATAGATTACCCCCCGAGGCACTGTTCAGTGAATCTTGGTCACTCATGCTTAAACCATTGTAAAAAGTATTAATTTGATGTACTAGGGTAAAACCATGTTGTGGGCATTTTCTTAAAAGATCTTTAAAGCGATCCCAAGATTCACTGAACGACTCATCGTACTTTTGTTCAAAATTTATGATTTCATTCCGCAATGCGGTAGTACGAGAGGGTGGGAAAAAGTAATTGATGAACTTAGTTTCCAAATCCGTCCACGAGAGAATACTCTGTGGCGGTTCCTTAGCAAGCCAATGCCGGGCTTGTCCCTCTAAAGAAAAGGGAAAAAGTTGTAACCTGATAACCTCTTGTGGCACACCATTGAATTTGACCGTGTTGGTTAGTTGCAAGAATCTCTTGATATGGTCGTGTGGATCATCAATGGTACGTCCCAAGAATGGTTGAGCGGAGACCATCTGGATAAAGCCTGATTTTAGCTCGAAATTGTTGGCGGCAATTGGAGGTATGACAATTGGATCTGTGTTGCCATCTACATGAGCTTGCAGCAATTCAATCATCGGGTGATTATCCGGAAGAGGCTCATTGTTGTTGTTATTGTTCATGTTGTTGAAAGGCGGGTTGTTGTTGTTATTATTATTGTTTGGAGGTGGTATGTTGTTGTTGTTTTGTACACCGGCCATGTCTAAGTGATCGAGAGGCTCGGGCTCTTGATAAGACGTGGATCGAGTGCGCATACACCTGCAAAAGAACGAACAAAGAAAAACAAAGCAAAAATATTTTTGGTTTTTATGTTTTTTAATTTTTTTGTATTTTTGAAAATTTTATATTTTTTAGGATTTTTTGAAAATTTTTATGAAAAAGTAACGTTCACGGGGAACGGATCCCAAAATCCAAGTTCTCACAAAAAACTTTTGATCTTAACGAGAAGAGCCGGCAGCGGCGCCATTTGATACAAGATTTTGCTATGGGTTCTAATTTATGTCTCTCGGTCCTCTCGAATTGATCTCGGTCTTAAGTGGAATGATTGTTCTTGGTTACTAAAAAAGGGTTTGGATTTTCTAAGACTACTAAATGACAAATGCTCTAAAATGTAAACTTAAATTAAAGACAATTACTTTAATGACAATTAATAAAAACTTGAATTAAAATTAAAGTTAAAATTTAAAATATAAGTGTGAAATAAAGAAATAGTAAAGAAACCTCAGAAATCCTCAAAAGAAATTGATTCGGAAGTATGTCATTGATCCGGAACTTTGCTCATCCGGAACTTTTCACTCGGAACACCTTGATTCGGAACTTTTCTTAACATAAACTCATTCGGAAGATTTAGCTTTTCATCCGGAAGTTTTGCTTCATTCGGAACTTAGGTTCATCCGGAACTCTAGACTGACTCGGAAGTTTTGACAAGGAAGCTCATTCTGAACTTTTTGGAAAGGAGACCTTCATTCGGAACTTTGGGAAATAAACATTCATCCGGAACTTTTTAGTTCATTCGGAAGATTAAGGTTCATTCGGAAGATTTACTCATCCGGAACATTTAGACTCATTCGGAACTTTTCAAAAAGACATTCATTCGGAAGATTTAAAAGAAAGTTTATTCGGAACTTTTCAAAAAGACATTCATTCGGAACTTTACACTCATTCGGAACTTTCAATTCGTTCGGAACTTTTTAAACAAAACTCATTCGGAACTTTTAAAGGGTATGTTCATCCGGAACTTTTGGTGTTCATCCGGAACCTGGGAACATAAAAACAGTCGTTTACCCGAAGAACAAGGAAACCAATTTTGATCCAAAAATCACCAAGTTTTTCACCAAAAACTTAGATAAACTAATCACAAAGCATCTACTAACCATAAACTACAAATCCCATCAACAAAAACACAAATCCTAACAACTTTTGAAGATCAAATCAAGAAAATAAGAACTTAAGAACTAGAAAAGAAAAATGATGAACAAGATGAAATGGAAAGATTAAACAAGAACTTTGTATTGATGATTGATGTTTTAACAATAACAAAACAAAGATGAAAATTACAAGATTAAAAATCAAATATCAAGATCACCAAACACCCTAGTGGTGTTTGTGATGATACGAACTAAAAGGGAGAAAAAAAAGGGAGAGAAGAAAAATTAAAAGCTAACTGGCACTATGTGTGTGAGGGGATTCCTTTTATAGGCTTGTCTTTTGGTTGGTGAGTGGGCTTTCTCCCGTTCTTCTTGTCTTCTCGTCTTTTCAGAAAAGTTGACGTTTTCGATTCTGATTCGGGATTTGTTGTCGATTAAATTCAACTCGTCTTTTAATTTCTTCGTTTAATAGACTTGAGTTTCTTCGACTTATATAAATCTTCCATCTTTGGTCCTTTTCTTCAGTAAATCTTCGAATAGGCCCAGTGACTTCAAATCTTTTGCATCTCTTGGACAATAGAATTTATCTTGAGTCTTTTTCTTCAGTAAAAACCGTGCAATCCCATGTTTTCTCTAATATTCATCCGGTTGGCTCTGAAAACACAATAAACACAAAAACCACGCATAATTCCAAACAAATGATATTAAATACGTGTTTTAGTCTCGTTTTAGCCAGAATTAAGTGGTAAAAGGATGGGTGTTTACACACCTATCAGTCATTAAGAGAGTTTTTCTTCTCATCTAAAATCTGAGGTTCATATTTGGTAAATAAATTAACCTTTCTGGAAATGAAGCATATGAAACGGAAAGAAAATCGTAATCTGTTTAGAACCTATTAGGCCAATACATTTTCGTAGATATAGTCGTAGGTACGATATGTCTAATTGTGTGTGCTGATACAAGGCCATCCAACCATTCAAAGTTGGTTGCTCATGCTCAGCTTGCCAATAGGAAGGCGTCAAGATCAGGGTCAAGATCGAAGTGTAAGTCCATGTATGAAAACCACAAGGACCAGCACAAAGTGAATAAGCTGTTGTTGAACAAAAACACCGCTGGATAGGAAGTGAGAGTTGAACGCATTGCTGATGCAGATAAAAATTTCCACCTTTTAAACAAACATGAAAGAAGGAGACGCTAACCTAACCAAAAGAAAGGAGATGTGCGTTTCACCACTTCAAATATGTTATAGACTATCTTTACCTGAATGAGTTATAGAATGCAGATGCGAAACCGAAAAGGATACCATGGAATGACCAATTGTTTGTCCAAGTAGAACAGGCCTGAATTAGAATCCGAGGGAGAACTTACTGGTCAGTATACGAATTGTAGCTGCTCCAATACATATTACTCCTGCTCTAAAAGGGTTGTTTGGATTTTAAGACAGCAGCCAAACACCCGTTTTGCTGCAAATGGGGTGTTTAGCTGATGTTAAACCATTAGCCAAACGCTCGTGCTGCAACGGAACCTTGACGTGATGTAAAGAAGCTGAAAAAGATGCAAGGATCTGCTATAAAATCTCTAGATTATATCAATGAAACCACTTCAAATTCAGGATCAATACTCGCAGGTACAGATTCCATCCTCAAAAATTTTATGCGCTTAAAAAATATGTGTTGCTATATTGAAATAGCGATATACTAGAAAGTCGTACGAAGTTAGTACACTTTCTTTGTTGCTGATTGTTTTTAACAAAACTGTAAATTCGTCACTTGGCATGTCAAAAACTTCTAACACAACTTCATGCGCATATGTTGAACCGTTTCTTTTATTTATTGTTCATAGAAACACAATTTACTTACTTTATATGTATGATGGATTGGGTGAACAAGTTTAAAAAGGATGACCTTATGAGCTTTGAAATATTGTACAGGTTGTATTGAGGACTTCAATGGGAGGGTTTCTTAAGGGTTTGGAAACAAGAAGCTAGAAAAGGAAAATAAGGCGACGTGGATGGAACACGTTTCCAGTAGTACATCTCCAGGAGTATTTATGAACACTTGGTTCATTCATTTCTTTTGTGGTTTTATTGTTCGTTAGAATGTGTCCGGACAAGCACACAAATCCAACGCCTTCCTGCTGGAATTTAGTATTAAGTTGCTCCAAACATTCTTTAACATTTGTAACTGTAACTTAATTTTTTTATGAATTAGAGCAAATGGTGTCTTTATGATGAATTCTTATAAACCAATTTGTGATTGCAGCAGCAAAGAATGTTATTTGTACTCCAGATTGTTTGTTTTGAAATGTTAATAATGCCTACTGATAGATGGTATGTTGAGGTTTTAGCTAATATACATCAGTAACAATTTAGGTAGCAACAATTTAGGTGCTAGCATAAAAAATACATTAGTAACAAATATATATATGTTAGCTCATCTTTCATATCACGGACTTATATATGTTAGTTTTTAACTTCACTTTTTATATTGCAAACTTTACTAACATGCAACGGGTAAGCGTAACTAAATGAGTCCAAATAAACGTCAAAACCCAACGCCTGTGGCGAAGCACGGGCATCAATTCCTAGTTTGATGTAAAATTCGAGTAATGTAATTTAATGGCCTTATTTCTATCATTTTTTCAAACATGTACCTAAAAGCTTTCTATTTTGTTGTTGTATGTATATATCCTTTCTATGAATCTTGATTCGAGAGTTGATTTTCTGAAATATCTAAAATGTGTACCAAATCTCACATTGAGTTCTAATTTTTGCAGACAACTGAATGAGAAGCATATGGTTTGCAGATCCAGACTCCAGAGTGATTGTGAAACTGAGGCTAGTTAAAGCATCCCAATGCATAAACTAACTAAAAGCTTTTTAGTATTCTAATAAGTGTTTGAAGACTTGATGTTTCTCAAGTGATTCTAAAAAGTTTTTAAAGACTTGATGCATTGAATGCATTCAATGTGAAGCAAATAAATTAGCTAAAGCTTTTGCCAATGACTTGATGTTTCTCAAGTGATTCTAAAAAGCTTTAGAAAAAGTTATTGATGCAATGGTGAAAACTAGCTTCAACCACTTATTAAAATAGTAAAAAGTCTTTGAGTAGTTTACCAATTGTGGGTGCTCTTACGTTGTGTAAAAGGCTTTTTAAAAATACTTATTGTTCTTCAAGTCATTTGCAAAAGCTTAGCATCAACAATGGAAGTCTTTTAAAGACTTTTTAAAGACTTGGAGCTTTAAATGCATTCAATATTATCACTTTAATGACTAGAGCTTGGAGGAAACACTTGAGCTATGTCAAATCTTTGGCAAAAAGCTTTTCAAAAAGCTATTGCTACAATGCAAAAAAAAAGCCATTAAAAGACTTTTTAGAAGATGGAAAAGCTTTTGACAACTTGACCCATTGTAAACATTAAATGCATTAAAAAAAATTGAAAGGCATTAAGATATGTAAATTTTAAAAAAAACAAACATGCCAACCTGTTGGGTGCATACATTGTTACCCAAGGGAAAAAAGAAAACTTAATCCGATTAATCTTTGACTGAGTCTTAGTAGATGGATAGACAGACCATCATTTTAAATGAGCACCGGGTGAACTTGAATAATCATAACTAAAGTTTGTTTTTATGATCCCAATCGGAAAACTCTACACCCTAATTCACATCAAATGTGTCAAAGAAGACTCGAACACTCAACTCCTAGAACCCTTGTTTTATTAAGATCATTGTAAAAACACTTACGTATGAACTCAGAAACAAATTGTAACAGAAAAGTTCACTGACAGAATTATAATTTCTTGCAGCAGAAAGATATTACAAAAGTAGAATATGCAGCACGAATATATTACTTGAAAGATTCATCCAGTACCATACTACCAGTTCCCTATATAGCACCAAAAACACAAACAAAAGATAAAGAAAACGTCTTTCTCCGGGATTTCAGCATACTAGCACAAGTATGAGGGCAGTCATACTTGTTCCAACAAATATATTAATCACAGTCGCAAACCTGGAGAAAATGGAACTGTACAGGGCTTACTGCATGATGGTATCACCTTTGTTCATTGTTATATGTTTAAACAGGCCTCTCTTATGGTTTACTGCATCTACTGTAAAAGTTGAACTGCTGCAATGGCAGGGATTTTTTCACGCAATTTCTGAGTTACAGCTACCCTTACCGTCATTACACTTGCTGCAGGGCCCGTAAGGCGTACTTTTACTATTGGCTCTTCTATAGACACATATTCAAGTGTTCCACCTGCTGCTCCAATAAGATATGGCCTTATTTCTTCAAGAACCTAGAATAAGAAAATAAGCAATATATTAGCAACAAGATTCAACCATTTACTTATGAATGCGTCAAAATGTTGGTTGTGTTTCTAGCTCAAATGGATCAAATGAAAAAATTGATAAAGGGGAGGGTCAAACTAGTTCTAATGCATACATGATACACATATTATTCTAACTTAAGTCCCAACCAGGCCTGGATAGACAAATTACCCAAGTCGCCCGACCAGTTACCTTTACTATTCATGTACATGCTTTTTTTCTTTGGACCGCACTATTCATGTACCTACAGGTCATTTCTCATAGCTAGTCATGCTCGGTCACAAGTACATAAATGATTAGATTCGTCGTCTCCATAATAGATTAAAAGCCTCTTTATAGTATACAAGAGCAGTGATGAGATAGTCACTCTTTTTGCGTTCTTGCACACAATAGTTATAGACCATACATTTAAACAACAATCCAGGAATTCTTCATCGCAATATCTGTATTTCCTAATGTTATGTTTGGTGGATAAAAGTAATATACTAGTAATATGAATGTTGCTAAGTGCTAACGCATGGAGGTGACATATCGTCCTTAACCAGACCGACTTATTTCTGAGGATGCTTGAATGTTCTTGTTGGACAATCAAATACAGATAACTTAAATCAAACAAGTTGTAACCTTGCAGGAGATGATATTTGCATGTGCTTCTGTAGTATGAACATTGATAAAATGACACAAAAAAAATTCTTGTGAAAAGACGTGTTCGATAAGGTTAAAAAGGGTTTATATACAGATTTTAAATTTGATAAGCAGTTACTTTCACGCTAATTTAGAATTGATTATCCGAAATTTTGTTTGGTGTCTACAATCACTATGAAAATGGGTTTAAATCAGGAAGGAAATAAGATGAAATCTCAATTTTCATACCTATACCCGCAATTCCAAGGACACTCAAATACTATATAATTACCAAAACCCTTTCCTAAATCCCATACCAACAAACCAAGCACACCCTGATTATTTGACCTCTAAATAACTAGATGACTGAAAGCAGAAATTGTATCTGAACACATACCTTCTCTATGTTTTCTTCATTCAGCTCAAGGCCTGTTTCTTCATCTGGTACTGGTTCAACAGCAACAATTTCAGGAATCTTCTCCATCAAACGCCGTTCAATGCCCAATTTCATGGTGGTTACAGAGCTTGGGCATGAACCACAAGCTCCTTGTAGCTTTAAGCGTACAATGTTTCCGTCAATTTCATGCAATGCCACATTACCACCGTCCGCAATGAGATACGGTCTAACTTCATCCAATACGCTCTCAATGTTTTCGGCAGTAAGAGGCAACTCTACAGCCGATTCGGGAGTTGCAACAGCTTTTACTACTGCAACAGAAGAAGATTGAAAAGCTGAAAAAAAATGTTAAACGAATGCAGTATGTGTATGGTACAATTTATGGTAAGATAACTAATTGTTTCACTATCACAAACATCTTTGCTTATACTTAAATAGTTAAATGTGACGAGATGAATGAGGTGAATGTCAAAGGGGACTTGGGTTAAATCGGATCAATCTTAGTACAGTCAGGTTAGGTTGATCCACTAAAACTTCTTTGGCTGAATGAAATGTTAGAGGAGATCTAGCCAGATTAAACGTCTAAAAAACTTCTTTCTTTTCCTGCATGACTGTGATCACGGAAAAATTGTTGATGCAACACGCCACCACCAACTTCACCTAACATGCTGCCAACCCAACCGACAATTGAAGACACATATATTCAACTTGCATACAAAGACCGAGTCATGTTATTTTCTACCAATTACACCCCAAGACTTCTGACAATCCAACAACACAGACCATCAGGTTATGCACGCACAAATACACGTAATTTGCAACCCTAATGGAGTGTTCTTATGGGCGGGGTATTATTCTAAGCTACTCTTATGAACTGCACTACGATGTTCCTAAGCTATTTGTTGGTGCAGAGTCAATCCGATATTCTAAGCTACTCTTATGAAAGGCGCTACGATGTTCCTAAGCTATTTGTTGGTGCAGAGTCAATCCGATATTCTAAGCTACTCTTATGAAAGGCATTACGAATGTTCCTTCACCATACAGGGACGGAGCAAAAAATATTTAGGAGTGGGTTTGGAACTAAACTCTCGCAGCAATTTATATACAAAATCAGTGGGTTCAAAACTAAAGGTATACTAATAAAAGTATAAACTAATAACCTTAAGATATAATCTATATGGGAAGTTTTTGTCTAGGGGATCAATTGCACCGGTTCATCTTTATGTGACTCCACCACTGTCACCATCAAAGATGACATCTACTCTCATCCAAACGATAACATACAACAACAATACCCAACCCCACCGGGAGCGGTGTGCCTGTATCTTACATCAATTCCTTTCAATGTATACAGCGAAAGCGAATATCAACGTCAAGGACTCTAGGCGAAGTATGGCTAAAGACTTAAAGAGACTTTCAAGATGAAATGAATTATAGATACTACTGTCATATAATACAATACCAGAATTCCTTACAATACTACTTTATAGACACCATATACCAGCGCTTGGCCAGACATGGAAACTAAGGGCGTGCTTGGTCGAGGTATTGAGGGGTAAAGAATGGTAATGATAATGATTTGGTTTGATATTGTGCAATGACTCATTACCCACTATTAGGTAATCCATCATTCCCCTCTAATTTCAGGGTAATGAACCAAGTAATCACTTTTATCTACATTTTACATTTTTCCTTCTTTTTCTCCCAACTAACACTCCACGTTCTGTTTCCAGTTTTAGTTCCTTTTTCTCTTTTATTATATCTGCTCTTATGAATACACTAGCTTTTTGATAATTAAAAGTTAAGAACAAAATCTACTTGCAATTTGTACAGATATATATATTCATGAACCTTGTTGAAGCCTCAAAAAGACTCTGTCTTTATTGGTTTGTCGTAACAGATTCTATAGTTAATAAAAGTCATTTGCTTTCTATAATAAATATAATATAGCGAATATATGAATTTCATTATCGGCGATATACAAATAAAAATCTGCAAATGAATTAAATTTTTTTGTGAGTTATTTTATGCTATATGTAAATGGCAACGTTGATAAATTTATTTTATATACCAACCAAGCACTAGTAATACAATGATAATATTCCTTTATATTCCCTTTGCCTTTCCCATTGCTATTCCTCTCTACAAACCAAGCACACCCTAAATTTGTCATGTAGGTCCAGTTATTGCTTTGCTAGTGCAAAAAGGCATTCCTCTATCCAAGGCTACTCTTATGAAAGGCACTACGTCCTTCACCATGCTGAGCAAAGCCAGAAATTTCTAGGAGTGGGTTGATAACTAAAACTGGCAGTGTTGCAAAACATGGGCTACAAGGCCGAGTAATTGGTGATTACTCGCTACAAGTTAAATTACAGATAATTGCCAATTACTCACTACAAGGCCAAAATCAAATCATGTTTGATCAAAACTCGAGTCAAACTTTGTAGTTATCTCAGAAAAACTCGATCTTAATTACTATTTGAGCAATTTTGTTAATGTTTCTAAGCATATTTCTTTAGTGCTATGTAAAATCTATCAACCTGTCATACATTTAACTTTGAATTTTTTTATACTAACTTTACAATCAAATTTTAATGAAAGTATTCGTCTAGTGTGTTCAACAGCACCAACTCATTCTTATGTGGCTCCGCCAATGTCACATGTCGTCATTGCACATCCTACCTACTTCATTGCTGTTAAACTTTGTCCAATAAAACCACAACTAAACCTAAACTACAATAAGAATGTTGTCCTTTTCTTTTCCTATATGAAAAGGCAGTTCTATATTTCTCTTAACGTATGCTAAATAACATGTACATTTAATCCCTTTTCACTTGATTCACCCTGCTGCAATAGCGTTCTATCATTCATTGTTGCTTAGGTTGTTAAGTGACTCATGTTTGTGTCTCTAAAGTCTAATAGTACCCATATGCGGGTGGGGTTCTAAATTTTCAATTATATAATTTGACTAGATAAAAACACATAAACAATAAACCTATATTGGAAAAAAAAAAAGAGTAAAGTTATTTTGGATACTATATTAATCTTGGATACCAAGGGACTCATCTCCACCATTCATCTCCATCTCATCTAATGGATAAAATTAAAAGTATTTTATTATTTCACTTATTCTTATAATTTAAATATCTCTTAAACCGTTAAGTGTTAAACGAAAAAAAATATACCATCACGACGAGCATTTAATAAGCTTTCTACAGATATGCATTATGATATACTTTTGAAGAAAAAAAAATTTCGCCTTTTTTTTCGTTTTTTAAAATTTGCGTAAAATATCATATATGATAATAGTGTTTTATCATATATGATATCAGTCTTAGGTTACAAATAATTATTGAACCATATATGATATTGGTTTATATCATATATGATAAGTTATATCATGTATGATACTTAGTGTTACTATCATATATGATATTTAGTATCATATATAATAATTTTCGACCATGAAAAAAAAACGTGAAAAAAACGAAAAAAAAAAATTTGTCGAAAGTATATCATATAGCATATCTGTAGAAAGATAATTAAATGCTCGTCGTAACGGTATATTTTTTTTCGCATAACGATTAACGGTTTAAGAGATATTAATGTTTGGAAAAAAAGGTGGAAAATGAGTTTTTTGTTTAATCTTATCCATTTGCATTAAGATTAAGATGGAGGATAGAGATTAGTCCCTTAGTATCCAAAATAAAGTATGGTATCCAAATGAACTTAAATCACATATGACCAACCAATAAACATGTTCAAAACAGTTACCTGTACGGCTATTCGCACGTTGAGTAAATCGAACTCTAGCGGAACACTCGCCACCCCTAGCAATAGAAAGTCTAGTACCCAAGAATCCATTAGAAACCTAATAACAAAAAAAAAATTGTTTCAAAATCAAACAAATTAACAATCATTAATTAATCAGTAATCAAAAAAAAAAAACCTTTAAGATAGGATTAATTGAGGAACATGAAGTTGAAGATGAAGAAGGAGAATCAAAGGGTCTAGTGGTGACGTAAGATGACGATATCACACCAGCAGTTTGCATCTTTTTAACCTTAATCGACAGACAGACAAAGATTGAAGAGGGATTTCTGTTAGGTTATACGCTTTATTGTTTTTTGTTTATATTTATCGAGAGAGAGAGCCCAAAGAGAAGGAGAAACAAAAAGCGTCCAAATAGGAATATTTTAGAGCCTAGCTAGCCCCTGATTTCTATTCTGTACCACACGTATATGCTTACGTTTTCCACAAGAATTTAAAAAGAAGGTTCATTTCAACAACTGTTTGGTAAAAAGATCGGTTATATTCGTTTATTTATTAAATAAATAAACATAAACAAAATTTTTCGTTCGTTTAGTTAAATAAACGAACATGAACACAAGTCGTGTTCGTTCATTTATGTTCGGGAACCGAGGCCCAAGAGGGGGGCTCAGTGGGTACTAGACGTAAGCAGGGGAACCCCAGCGTTGGTTGGGGCTGTTTGGTTCGGGCACATCAGCGAGCCGAGAGCCTTTGTCTCTCGAAGAGATGTTTGTGGCTCGGACGAGTCACGACAGCGAGGTCGCAGCCCTCGGGCTGTGGTGCTCGGTTGTCGGGTCTCGGGATGGGGCTCGGAAACTTGACATTTTTAAGAACACGTAATTAAACCGACATGTAAAAAATAGTTTATGTTAGGTTTTAATTAATTGTATTAATTAATTTTGGTTTAATTAAAATAAAACTAAGGTTATGTTTATTTAAATAAAATCATGATATAACATGTATGTACATTTATTTAAATAAACTTAGGTTATAATAATTAATAATTTAATTATTCATTAACATAGATTTAATTAATTAAAACTTAGGTTAATTAATTAATATCTTTTATGGTAAAGTTTAATAACATAAAATATGTGATATTATTAATTAATATTAACTTATAATAACATGACATGACATTATTAATTAATAATAATAAGTTAAGCTAAGTATTTAATATTTATTAAACTTTATAATATAATTATACATGATATAAATAAGCATATGATTAATTATGGAAACATGTTAATTATGAAAGTATACAAATTATGACAACATGATAAATATGGAAATACATTAAATATGGTAACATGCTATTTATGGTAATACATTAAATATGGTAACATGCTATTTATAGAAACATGCTAAATACGAAAACTTTCTATTTTTGGAAACTTACTAATTATGGAAACTTTCTATTTTTAGAAACTTACTATTTAAGGAAACTTAATATTTTTAGAAAGTTACTATATATGGAAACCTGCTATTTTTGGAAAGTTACTATATATAGAAACCTGCTATTTTTAGAAAGTTACTCATTATGTTATAACAAGTACTATAACACTTAAAACATGAAACACATGAATCTAAAACACATGACACTATAAGAAACACATGATTAAGACATGAAATAATAAGACAAGACAAGAACAAGTATAATAAGTATGAACACGTCAAGTAAACTAAATAACAAGTATGTATAAGCAAGACCGACTCTTATTCATGTCCCTTCATTATGTAGCTATTGTGAAGTCGGAATGATCTTCTACGTTCGTTTTCGTTTTCATTTACTAGACATAAGGTACGGATATTCCGTCCTTCAGTAAGGACATATATCTTTCCTATACTTAGGATTTCCCCGTTTATAGCCATCTGTTTTCCCAGTAGTTTAAGTGTCTTATACACATCAGTATATGTTATGATTATTTTATATTGTCTGAGCTATATACATGTATGCCAGTTTCGCCTAGTTATAGGGGTTCCATAACCATAGCACTAGAGGCACCGGTGTTATGACTCTTCTGCGGTGAGAGTGATTGCTCGCAGCGTCCCTTTACAGTATTTGGCCTTTGTTATTATTATCATGTGGGGCGAATGGGTGCATCCTAGGACAAGTAGTATGATTTCATGGTAACTGCGGTGTGTGCCTTGCATCCGTTATAGGAGCTGATCCCTCCACTCATTTTATATATTAATTAGAGGCAGCCCCTCTAACTGCATGATGAGGTCACCCCTCTAAGTATTCATGCACGTTGATATAACATGACCTATATGGGCTCCGGGCATATTTAAAATACAGATTTTCAAGATAAACTAAACATAAGTCTTTTCAGAAACATAAACCAGTTTTATGAACTTAAACCAGGTTTATAAGGACATACATTTATTCCGATGCTATTCATTTCATTTCATTACTTGCTTATGTTTATGCTTTACATTCGATGTTATATATCCGCACACGGAGCGTATTACTCAACCGTATTTCTCTTTCCATGTCCCAATACGGCAGGTACTAAAGGGCAAAGTTAAGATCTCAAGAGTACGTGCATGGAATGAGGCGCCAGTCTTCTTTCATTATTTAATGCATTTACATACTTTTGCTTTGTTGGACAATGTTTAGTCCTTTCCTTTACATTCTTCTTATGCATTTCGTGTTTGTTTTCGGATTCTTTTATGGTCATTTAATTTTTAGACATTTACCTTGCATGCTTTGATAAGATGTCATAATTATTACGTAACGGTCCATTTATCCAAATGGGGTGTTACAATTATGGTATCAGAGCCAAGGTCTCGACCTGTAGGCTCTTAAAATTGACCTAATACTAGTGGGTAGTCATCAGCGTCTTCCTAAAACTGACATTTTATTTTCATGCATTCATTTCATATATCATTGTTGCAGGAATTTTGACTAAGTAATGGTTGGTACAGGACTGGCCATATTTAGTCGAATTTGCTTTTATTCGCATTATTTTGCTTGGTGAACCGACCCATAGGCGTTCATCCTCGTTATGCCATTTTCTTAAATTTACTTGTTAGATAGGGGTTTTCAAAAATCCTTTTCAAAAACTTAGACTTAAGCAAATATGTGAAATTTTCTTATACACAATATGGACAATGGATAGTGCAACTAAACTAATAATCACAAGTATATGCAAGTAATGAATAAAGAATGTAAACATATAAGTAAAAGAAAGATCAAACCAAACATCAAGGATCTATAGTGGTTCGGAAACGAAGCTCACTCCTCGTTCCTACTCCACTCCTCGAGTACTCCTTACTCGAGAGTTTACTAATCAACAAGCTCCTTAAGGTGGAGAAACCGTACACGTGGCTTAACCAATTTCTGACTCTAAGCTAAAAGTCGAGCCCTAATCTTAGCTAGGACCAATCTACACCGATATACTTTAAGGCCTAAGTATTAACCACAATACATACACAACTTCCAAATAGACACAACTATTTGGATCTTCACAACAACACAAGAATGAAAATAAATGTTTGATCTTTAATGGATCTTTGAGGTAGACACAACACTTCAAGGATGAAAGTGTTCTTCTCTTTGCACTTGAGAGGAAGAGATGAGAGGAGAAAGATTCAATTCTAAACAAATAATAATCAAACAAATAACCAAGGATTTGAATGATTTAAGAAGGTGGATTGAATCTGGAAATTTGTGTGCAAAAGAGGTGAAGAGAAAATCTGAGAATGGTCCACTATTTATAAGACAAAGCTCCAACGGCTCTTTCTGAGCGTGGTTCCTTAAAGGTGCCCGCGGTTCCTTATCAATAAGGAACCGCACCCATATTTAAGAAACCGCCGGAGTAGACTCCGCTCCCTTTTGTCTTTTAGTTGTGCAGTCACATCTGGTGGAATATTTATCCTCAAAGGATATTCCTAAACCATATGGAATATGTCATTTTCAAATTTTCAAATTTATAATTTAATTAAATATTTTCTTAAAAATAAAGTTTAATAAAAACTTTTGTCACATTTAATAAAAAGTGAGTTTTAAGAAAAGTTAAATCCTTGATCACTTAGTTAGGTTGAAAACTTGTTTGTTCATACCTTAAGTGATAATGGATGGAATGAAAAATACTTGAACTCAAGAATTCGTTTTTCGTTGTTTTCGTAAATGCTTGTTTTTATATATTTTCGTAATCAAAATAAAGCGAGACCAAAAAATGCAAGTAACGTTTTTTGGCATCATTGCATTAACACATGGCAACAATGATAACCACAAGAAAATAATAAAATGTAATAAGAAACCAAAAAGATAAGTCAAGCACACTAGAGTTCTTGATTTTTCCAAGATCATGCAGGATTAGAGAACAATCCAATGATAATAAGCCGCAGAAAAATGATTGAGAGCAATAAAACCTGCTAACATTAGGTTTTATCAAACCCTAATGATAAGGATACCACTAATTTCACCAACCAATGATCAATTAACCTATGAATCCCTAACTGTCTGGATCAATAAATCAATAACCTTAACCGATGAAGCCATAACTACGTATCTCCAAATCGATGAAACCCTAACCACACGATTGATACCACCGTGGAAACATTACAGAACCACCTAATCAAAAGTAAACACAGTAGCAAGGCTACCATGTAGAATTGGGTATCTCATAATATAAACACAAATTACAATGAACTTCTTTACTAATCAAAGAACCAATACACCTGAGTACTATCGAATGATGAATCAAGATATGATACAAAACATGGTAATTAAGGAAATGACTAAGAGTATTAAGATTGACAGAATGAATGAATTGCATGTGATTGTGATTAATGAATGGAAGCGTACATGCTCAGTATATATAGGTAGCGGAGGATCCTAGAACTCCATATTTAGACCTCTATCTTCTGGAGAATTTATCTTTAGCCGCTTAACTTCCTATTTGACATAAGCTACCTGAACAAGAAGAGAAACAAGAACAAAGGGTAATTAACTAGGTTAAGCTAGGGATGTATACATCTTAACAGAGGGCTCGGTAGAATGGTTAGTTTGGAAAACAAGAACATGACGGATAGATAATTTGAAACATGCACTTCGGTCTTCTTAAAGATACAATTGTTGATTTTTGATGCCTAGTTTCCTCTATTAAAAGAGATGAACCACTCTTTATACTTACTTTTGATCTTCACTGTTCATTTTACACGTTTAATTTTCTCAGCCTTTCATAAATGTTCCATACCAGTGGCGAGACATGAGTAGCCAACCCGATTAACCTGAATCACGTGACCCATCTACAACCCGAACCCGATAACTCGACTTTTTATCGGGTCCGGTTGCGGGTTAGTTTTTTCTAACCAAAACCTGACTCAACCCGACCCGATAACACCCAAGTTACCCGATAACCCGACCCGATAAGTGGCAGCGATCATGGTAGCGGGTATTCAAATAGAAAATGCGGGGTATGTTCTTGTGTTTGTGGTGTTTGGATAAGAAGACAAAGAAAAAGACAGAATTATTCATTTAGTAACGGTCAATTTTTAACCATCGTTAAGTTAAAGTATGTAAATGATACAAAACACAAACATCACTGAGGCCGCATGCACTTACGAAACATCGATAACTAAATCTGCAAAACAAATTCTAGTCTTTTGGATTCTTGCTTGTTTTACCAATTTGATCTTTCAATTACCTTAATTCCTACATTTTCAATATCGTTTGGTTTTGATGATACTTACCACATTTTCTAACCCATAAACTCTTCGGTACACCATAAATAACTGAAATAAGCAAATGATGAATTATAGTAATTGTGATTGTAATTTTTAAAAAACGATGCCTTAAAGTCTTGAACTTAACCTCTATGAACTCTTTCTAAAATACACCAAGTAAATAGCAATAAAACAAGCCTGAATTTCTAGATTATGAATTTTTAATTAACAAAATTATAAAGTCAATTAATGGGAATATTGGAATCGATAAGTTATGGATTTCTACAATCAATTTCTAACCGATTGATATATTGGCTAAACAACCGCGGTAAACTCTAAAAATGGTATAGCAAACTCAACAAGCCATGAATATACAACCTATGTCAGTGAATAAAAACATATTATTAGACCAAATGTATTGTTCAAAAAAAAAAGACCAAATGTATTGAGTATAGACCATACATAATACTTAATAAGTCGTTACTATTACAAAAACTCAATCATTTTTATGTCCAAAAAAAATGATTATATCATTATATCACTATAGTAGCATATAGTTCATTAAGTTATACGTGTGTAAGCTCTTTAAATTTGGACCAGATACGCTAATCTAAATAAATTAGTCAACTGAATCACCAAACGCCTATTTTTTTGCGCTTTTGACCTAAATCAACCTTGATAGTTAAGACATAATTTTTAATGGAAATTAAATCTTTGCTTTTAATATCCAACTCTTTCTGTATTGGCAAACATTTGTATATAAATCATCATAACACGACACCTCTAGATCCTCACAAACATTCTACATAAAATCACACCAAGAACACGAAGAGATAAACTCTGGTAATCATCTTGAACTATATTTACGTTATTTATGTGTTATGAATATTAATTTTTTCTTTTAATTATGATGCATATATAATTTACGTGTTTATATGCATGTCCTTTCCCATCTTTAGAGATGGGGCGTGCTAAGCTAAGGGTGGAACTCATACAGAAAGAAAAGACACGAATCACAACCTATCAAAAAAGAAAGCTTGGTATCCTTAAGAAAGCTAAGGAATTCACAATTCTTTGTGATGTTGATACGATTATGATCATAAGCCCTCCGAACTCAAATGAGCTTGAGGTCTGGCCGGAAAACAACCCTGATCAAATAAAGAAAGGAATCGCCTCTTACAAATCTAAAAAAGGCGAAACCGGAAAAAAAACCTATAATCTTAATGACTTCTTTTTAGACCGAAAGAGAAAGATTGAAGACGAACTTATGAAAGCCCGTAAAAAGAACATGGAAGCCAAGTACTCGACGTGGTTTGATGCACTCAATAGTTTTCCTGAGCATCAATTAAGACAATTCGTTGATATGTTAGAGCCAAAGGAGAATGCTGCAAAAGCTTGTCTCGAGTTCAAGAAAAGAAGCATGAATATGAATTATCATCCATACATGCTTACCATGGGAAGTAAGCCAACAATGTTTCATGTTCCGGGTTTAGGTTTAGGTAACCCTAACCCTGAACCTGATAATGTTCAACTGACGAAACCTCATCACGTTATGAACCATTGGTTCAGTAATGAAGCACCATCTACTTCATATATGCCCATGAACCATGGTTATCAAGGACTTGTTTATGCTAATAACTTGAACACGTTTTTGTCGTATCAGCGGCCACAGTTGGGGCAAGGTGGTGTGTTGTCCGAGTTTGTACCGCAAGAACTTGAATCACAAGTGAACAATGGTGATGGTGATTATGTGATTGACGATCGTCATGGAAGAAATATAAGATAATTAGCGTTTTTGTGATTTTGATTCATAAGCCAAATGTGGACATAATGTTTTCTTTCGTTTGGCATTTTCTGAGAATTCTCTTTAGGTTTTATTGATTTACTCGTGTGTTTTGTTATTTGAGAATTTGATTTTTTTTTTTAGTGTTCTGTTCAATATATATATAGTAAAGTAAGTCGATTTTTCTTGCTTTAATTTCTGATTGTGAAAAAGGGCAGTTATTAAAGGCATTGTGTAGTCTTGATTAGTAATTGTATGGTATTGGATGCTCAGTATTAAACATGCATGTTAGAGCGCAGGGAACCATCACCCCGAGTGGGTGTATTTTGGGGTGCCACGTCATCGAAACTCACTCACCCACTCACACGAAAAAAAGTGGGGAGTCATGGCTTGGAGTGATGGGTGAATGTGGGTCTCACAATACCCCTTTTTTCTTCCCCAATACACACACAATACACACAAAAAAAAAAAAAAAAAAAAAAAAAAAAAACACAAACCTTCCTTCCACGCCCCGTGGGTTTACCCACGCAGGGCTCCCACGCCGTGGTTTTTGATGCACGTCGGAATCATCACGCCGGCCACGCCGTGGGTTTGGCAACCCACGGCGCTATTACTCCCTGCGCTCTTAGGGCATGTTTGGTAGGATGGAAAGGAAATATACCGCATTTCTCGTGTTTGTCACTGACATGGAATGGAAACAAAGAATCAAAAAGTCATTCTCTTTCCATCGTATGTATTCTTTATAATTAGAAGGGAAAGGCTGAGAAACAAAATTTATCTATTCTCCATCTTTATCCCCAGGAATGAGGATTTTAGACATAAAACACGAATACAAATATAACTGCATAACTGCTCACGTGGAAGACACAAAATTTAGAACTTGACATTCATTTTGTCTCTGGCGATTACAAAGCTTCTTGAATCGAATTGAACGCTTTCTCATGGAACCAACATGATTTCTGGTGATATTCCTTTTAGTTTTTCATCAAATCTAAACTCCATTATTGGAATCTAATAACTGTCTTGGTCATAGGCTCATAGCTACTTTTAAATAACTTTTTTATGATTCTCATTTACTTTGATTATGGTATTGTTCTTGCTAAATGTAATGCTTAATAACCATTATACCATGTTATTGTTGTACACTGATGTCATCTCGTGCATGCCGTTTGTTTGACAAAATGCCAAAGGCTGAATGTTGTCTCCATATCAATATACATCTTCATCGAGGCTTTAATCTGAAAAAGAGAGACTTTGCTTATTATGTTTACATGCTTGTTTTTTTTATGAAGGGCTAGTCTCCTTTAAATTTTATGATAGCACTAGACAAGCAACATACATGTGAGTCGAGTGTTCTCGACTTCTCGCCACTCACACAAAAATAAGATTGAACCTCTCGAGGATGGTGCCACTAGGATCATGTGCTACTGGGGATTGGTTTGTATCGGCACCCACTGCAAATGTAGTGCGTTGGTGTATGACAAATTAATATTGAAGCTGCCTTGTAACGAAAATCATTGTTGCTTTGTGTTTTCTAATGAAATGTTATTGTTTGGTTCAGATGTAATATGCTGGTTAATACTCCATTAGCTCATGAGTATAGATTTGTTATTTATTCGTGAGTTTTTAGTAATCAATGGTTGTGTCTTTTAATTGTATTTGCAGTTAACAAAAACCACCAGTTGTATGAAAGTTAAAAAAAACATGTCCCTAAACAAGTTGCGTTTTTCAATTGCATTTGTGCTAACGACCCAAATAGGAAATGTTTTTTTTTTAATAGATTGAAAACGGTAATCCGATTGATTATATATTTTTTCCATTCCACTACAAAACGCGCAACCAAACATGAGAAAAGATTTTCTCGGTTCGACCAAACAAATGAATCAATCCTCTTTCTACAAATCTATTCTCTTTCTTTGCAATTCCATTCTATGCTCTATTAACTGTTTTAAAATGAATTGTGCTCTTGTGGATTATATAGCAGCACTTCATCTTCAGTTTCATATACAAGAAATGGTGAACAAGAAGATCCAGACGGAAATAGGTGACTTGGGCTGATGGTATATATATAAATGCTCTAATGCTTGATAGGGAGAGGCTTCAAAAGAGCATTGACTTGCTTCAGGGAATCAAAAGACCAACACGGAAGACGTAATTTGGTGACATTTTGCGCTGTTTTAAAGGGTTTATGCTAGAAACTCAATACCTTAGTTGCAATGCAACTATGAAAGTCAAGTCATTCCAAATCTTTTGATGACTTGAAAGTCCACATTCCTTCATTATAGAAGTAGAACCTCTTTAATTCTGATGCAAAAAACATATAGTATGGACCGTCTGGCTCATTAATTACTATTTACGGGTTTCGCGTGTATATTGAAAAGATACGCAGTATTAAAAAGGTTTGGTGATTTGTATTTAGCAAAGAAATAATTTAAATAAATAAAATATATACTATGTTATAAACATAATATATGTATGAATATCCACCTTAATGGGTGTTAATTAGTTTTGACTAATAGTTAATTAGGCTTATATGTTACACTCCTAAAACTCATATAAATATGGGACACTTGTAGTCATTTGATCACCACTCAATATTAAACATCTCCTTCCTCCCTAAACTCTCATTCTTTACATTTTACAACACCTTATCAGCACGAATTTTGCTCTAAGCAAAACTAGCTAAGATACAAACATGTCAAAAGTAAACTTTGTTGTTCTTGATATTTCCGGAAAAGACTATCTACCTTGGACTCTTGATGCCGAGATCCATCTAATCGCAAATAATTTGGGAGAAACAATTAAAACCGGAAATAAAGTGTCTTCACAAGATCGCGCTAAAGCAATGATATTCCTTCGTCATCATCTTCATGAGGACCTAAAGAAGGAATACTTAACGGTGAAAGACCCGTTAGAATTGTGTGGAAAATTAAAAGAAAGATTCGACCATCAGAAACAAGTCATCCTCCCTAAAGCTCGTTATGATTGGATGCACCTTAGGTTGCAAGATTTTAAATCTGTCAACGAGTATAACTCCGCAATGTTTAGTATAACATCAAAATTAATATTATGCGGAGAGAAGGTTACTGAGGAAGACATGCTTGAGAAAACTTTCTCCACTTTTCATGCTTCCAATATGCTTCTCCAACAACAATATAGAGAACGTGGTTTCAAAAAGTGTCATGAATTAATATCCGCTCTTCTTGTAGCCGAACAAAACAATGAGCTACTAATGAAAAATCATCAAGCACGCCCCACTAGTTCTATTGCATTGCCTGAGGCGAATGCGACATCAAATATGAAGGGACGTGGTCGTGGTAATAACCGCGGGAATGAACGAGGCCGCGGGCGTGGACGTGGTCGTAATATTGTTTGGCATCGTGATGGTTACAATCCTAAGCCATGTGATTTTAAGGGTAAAAATGATAAGGGGAAAAAGATGCAACATCAAGCTCCCAATAATTCAAGAATTTCTTGCAACCGATGTGGCTTGAACAATCATTCGACAAAACAATGTCGTACCCCAAACATTTTGTTGATCTCTATCAAGCATCAATCAAGAACAAAGGAAAATTCATTGAAACAAACTTCACTGATAATTTGGATGCTAATGAGTCAAATCCAAATGTACGCTTCGTCTCTTCATATTTTTTTGATGATGTCGAAGACGTTGTTGCTTCTTTCTCAAACAATGGGAATAATAACTAGAAATACCTGCATTTCGTTTAAGTTTTTTTCCAAGAATAAATGTTTTAAGTTTCAAGTTTGAATAAGCTAGGTTTTATTTTTCTTCGCAACGTCACTCATATTATGAGTTTTTATTAATGAAATACATTTTTTTATACTATGAAATGTTTATTTATTTATTTTTGTATTGTTTTTTTCAAGGATATGAAAAGCAAGTTGGAAAATGGTGAAGAGGAATGTCTAGTAGATAGTGGAACAACGAATACAATTTTGAAAAACAAAAACTATTTTTACGAGTTTCACGTAGCAAGTGCAAATGTCAACACAATATGTGGCACTAGTAACTTGATTGAAGGCTATGGAAAAGCATGTTTTATGTTACCTAAAAGTACAAAGTTAATCATAAATGATGCATTGTATTCTAGTAGATCAAGGAGAAATCTACTAAGTTTCAAAGACGTAATGGTTATCATCTTAAAACCATGTCTGAAAATAACATTGAATATCTCCAAATCACATCCATTAGAAATAGAAAAAAGACCATAATAGAAAAAATGAAAGGTCTGTCTTCTGGTTTGTATTTTATTTATATACATAAACCAAACAGAAATAAATATGGTTTCTACTCGAAAATGTGTAGATCCAATAACGTTTACCCTTTGGCATGACCGAGTAGGTCATCCAGGTGACGTAATGATGAGGAGAATTATTAAGAGCTCAAATGGGCACCGACTAAAGGACCTCAAGATCCTAGTATCAAAAGATTTATCATGCGAATCATGCTCTCTTGGAAAAATGATAATTAGGCCCTCAATCAATAAAGTTGAAAATGAATCTCCTTTTTTTTTAGAAAGAATTCAAGGAGATATTTGTGGGTCAATTACTCCTCCGTGTGGACCATTTCGATACTTTATGGTATTAATTGATGCATCATCACGATGGTCACATGTATGCTTATTATCATCAAGAAATGTTGCTTTTGCAAGGCTATTAGCCCAAATAATTCAATTAAGAGCACATTTCCCATATCATCATATCAAGAAGATCAGACTCGACAATGCAGGAGAATTTATATCAAAGTCATTTAATGATTTTTGTATGTCAATTGGGATTACAGTTGAGCATCCTGTAGCACATGTTCATACACAAAACGGTCTAGCTGAATCTTTAATAAAAAGATTACAACTAATTGCTATACCATTGCTCATGAAATCAAAATTACCATCTTCTGCATGGGGACACACTATTTTACATGTTGCTTCTCTTATTAGATTAAGACCATGTGCATCTCATGAGTATTCTCCACTCCAGCTGGTTTCTGGAAGAGAACCAAGTTTGTCTCATCTAAAAATATTTGGTTGTGTTGTTTATGTCCCAATTTCTCCACCACAACGTACAAAGATGGGACCTCAAAGAAGATTGGGAATTTATGCTGGATTTAATTCTCCATCAATCATCAAATATTTAGAACCATTAACTGGAGATATCTTTACAGCACGTTTTGATGATTGTCATTTTGATGAAACAACATTCCCAATCTTAGGAGGAGAAAAGAAAAGGTTGGACAAACTAGATGTAACTTGGAATGCATCATCGGTATCATTTTTTACCCTCGAAGTGCTCAATGTGAGTTAGAGGTTCAAAAGATTATTCACTTACAACGAATAGCGAATGAATTACCGGATGCATTTACTGACTCAAAAAGAGTTACTAAGTCATATATTCCAGCTTTAAATGCACCTTCTCGTATTGATCTCCCAGAAACTCTGAACGAGTCAAATGTACGCAGAAAGCGTGGGATACCAACAGGTTCCAAGGATACGAATCCACGAAAAACGAAAGAGCAAAATACGATTGGCAAAGTCCAAGAAGCTGTTATCAATAAAATCCCAAAAGAGATTAAAAATGACACAGAAAATGGGGACAAATCTCTTGAAAATTACCATGTACCAAATGAATATGAGATCTCAATAAACTTTGTACAAAATGGTACTACATGGAATTGAAATGAAACACACGTTGATGATATTTTTGCATATGTTATAGCAAGTGAAATAATAGATGATGAAGATTATGTGCCAAAATCTATTATAGAATGTCGACGAAGAAATGATTGGCCAAAATGGCAAAAAGCCATACAAGCTGAATTAGATTCACTTCAAAAGCGCCAAGTATTTGGCCCTGTGACCTTAACCCCAAATAATGTGAAGCCGGTTGGCTATAAGTGGGTATTTGCGATAAAAAGAAATGAGAAAAATGAAATTGTGAGATACAAAGCAAGACTTATGGCACAAGGTTTCTCACAAATACCTGGGGTAGATTATGAGGAAACTTATTCACCTGTTGTGGATGCGACAACTCTAAGATTTCTAATCAGTCTTGCAAACGCTGAAAGGCTTCATATGCGTGTTATGGACGTTGTTACAGCTTACTTATACGGATCACTTGATAGTGATATTTACATAAAGATCCCTGAGGGATTGAAAATGCCTGAAGCTTGTGAATCAAAACCCTGAGAAATGTTCTCAATCAAACTAAAAAGATCTTTATACGAATTAAAACAATCAGGGCGAATGTGGTATAACCGCCTCAGTGAATATCTTTCAAAAGAAGGGTATAAAGGTAATCAAATTAGTCCGTGTGTTCTTATAAAAGATCAATGAGAAGTTTTAAAATCATTGCAGTTTATGTTGATGATTTAAATATCATTGGGAATTCTAAAGACCTTTATAAGAACACACGGACTAATTTGATTACCTTTATACCCTTCTTTTGAAATGAAATACCTTGGTATGACAAAATTTTGTCTCGGCTTGCAAATTGAGCATTTGAAAAATGGAGTATTTGTCCATCTATCCAACTATACCGAAAAACTGTTGAGACGATTCAATATGGATAAAGCTCATCCATTAAGCTCACCAATGGTCGGTCGTTCACTTAACCGAGAACTAGACCCATTCCGCCCCAAAGGAAATGATGAGGACATTCTTGGTCCTGAAATAACTTATCTAAGTGCAATAGGGGCTTTAATGTACCTTGCTAGCAATAACGTCCAGATATTGCATTTTCAGTTAACTTACTAGCAAGATACAGTTCTGAGCCAACACGCCGACATTGGAATGGAATCAAACATATATTTTGGTATCTTTGTGGTACCCATGATATGGGACTATTTTACCAAAAGAATTCAAAATCAAAGTTGATTGGATATGTTGATGCTGGATATCTGTCTGACCCACATAAGGCACGGTCACAAACAGGGTATGTTTTCACTTATGGAGAAACCACAATCTCTTGGAAGTCAACGAAGCAATCTTTAACGGCCACTTCATCAAATCATGTGGAACTGAAATTGAGTATATTGAAGTTCATTTTCTCTCGATTCTTGACAAATTGAAAGTCCTAAAAATCTCAAGTCTTTAATTGTTCTTGGTTGATAGGGTATTTGGATATTCTATGTCTATTTCAATCAACAAGTAAAAATTGAAAAATATTAAACCTACGTATCCGTGAAACACTTTGCAAATACCAAGTAATTATTCACAAAAGTTCAAAATGTAAATTCATGAAAGTAAAGTGCTTGAAATGTAAACTAACTAAAAGTAAACGGTTGAAATGTAAATTTCAGAAAGTAAAGGGACCAAAAATGTAAAATCCAACAAACTTGTAACAAAATTTAACAAACTTCTAAAACTGCCTAACTGAAATTGACAAAAACTGAAAGTTTAAGGGCTGACTTAATGAAAACCCTAATTACTTGCAAGTTTAACACTTAATGCAAATAGTTACAATCCACAAGGACTAAAATGCAATTAATTGAAACTATTTAACACAAACGGGCACACAGCTATGAATAAGCTCGTATAAGCTCATTATTGAACCAAATAAGCTCTAACTTGTCTCAAAATGCGTAAAATGGAAAATTAGCTAGGCTTGTATAAGGAAACAGCTTAAAAGCTAGTAAAACTTAATTTAGCTTATTCAAATAAGCCAAGAATAAGCAAACTGAAAATCAAGACATCCATAATCAGATTTTAATGATTAATCTTGTTAAACAGCTCAATGGGAGTATGGAATGTTTTTCCAATCTGAAAATGATTCACTGAATAAGCTGGAATTTGAATTTAAGCTAGAAAGTGCTTATTTGACCAACTTTGACCAAAAATGTAAAAAAGCTGAAAACTTCAAAAACTACTCAAGACATGTTTCTAACAAGGTTTGTGAAGAAAAATGGGCAGATTTGTGAAGTAGAATTTGAGATATGAGAAAACAGTCCAACTTTTATCACATAAACTTGCATATGCTAAGGAGCTTATTAAAAGCTAATTTCTCAATGAAAACAGAATACTGTAGAATTTCCTTGCACAGACTTAAACTATGGATGTTAAACTTCAATTAAGAACTGGTTTAAAACAAAATGGTTAACAAATGAGTAAATGCCAATGATTTGAATCTAGCAAGTTTTCTGAATGAACTACTGAAAATACTTGACCCAAACCTTTTTGATGTCAATTGCCTTTTTGACCAATATCTTGACTTCAAAACTGAACTAATGTGTTAGCACTTGCTTACTGAATGTAACTGAGCAAGTATAACAAGTTTTTGACAGATTTAATCACAAGTACTTACAAATCCAAACACCACTTAACAAGGCTGCTAAAAACTTTTATGAAGCAATTTTCAGTAAGAAAGTGAACCAAGCTATGACTGATATCTGAACTTGTTTATAAAGTGAAATGAGAGTAAACTCAACTGAATTCAGACTTGTAAACAAACTAACTCACAAAATGAACTCAAAAGCTTATTAATGATGAAAATGAAAGCTGAAATCAAGTAAATGCATATATAAGCTACAAAACTACTCAAATGTTATCAATCAAACACAAGTACACTAGAACAAAGCTACACACATGATCAATTCAGCATATAGTGTTTACACTAGGAATTAAGCATGCATAACAATTCACGGGAATTTTAACAAGTAAAAGTGCCTTTTAGCTGTGAAGCCTCCATTGATGGAGTAGTATGGCGCTGAGCCAACTAAGATCTGCTAGAACACCAACAATACACCACCATTAACCCAATTAATCACCTCCATATGCTATTTCTGTTCAAATTAAACCAAACAACTACAAACTGCTACAACAGGAACTGGATTGACTGATCTTGCTAGAAAAACTTGATGTAACTTCCAAAACGTCAAACAAACTCCATTGATCAGTTATGATCAATGAAATCACAATATAACAACAGTAATGCAGGATTTGAGTAGGTAAGTGAAGATAAGAGAATGAGATGAATATTTTTTGTGCTTTTATTGATTTAGGAGGGAAAAGTAGTTACAACAGTTAAGTAACTATCTAACAAACTCCTAAGTGTGTGTCAAACACTTAAGAGTTGTTAACTAACTGAATGAAGGAACAGAATTGAGAGAGAAAAACTATAAGTGTGTGTTTTTGCACACTTAACTACACAATGAAAATGAAGGTACAAGCTACTATTTATAGAGGTTGATGATGAGTTGTTGGGGTAGCATGACGTGTCTCAACCAATAAGGAGGTGCCAGGTGTAAAGGATGAGTGAATTGCAGATT
Source organism: Glebionis coronaria (assembly GCA_025667525.1). Classification (NCBI taxonomy): domain Eukaryota; kingdom Viridiplantae; phylum Streptophyta; class Magnoliopsida; order Asterales; family Asteraceae; genus Glebionis; species Glebionis coronaria. Next base: position 394,329,835 of record CM046882.1, read on the forward strand.
TGACTCCAAGAACACAAAAGGGGTTTCTTTATCCTTTGATCTTCAGTCTAATCAAGCTGTGCAGTTGGATTCGTCCCTTCATTTTGAGTAAATTTCATGTAGAAAGTGTTTCATGAAATGCATTGTAGCTCGAAATCAATCTTGGGCTTGTTCTTGTTGAAGATGCCACGTGTCGTTATTTGATTGGATATTGGCAAGGAACACGGATCATTATCCGTTTTGGATAAATGATATATTGCATGTAGCTTCCTGATTGGTGGAGAAATTGATAGTGCGTTGCACTGTTTGAAGATCCGGTTTATTAAATGAAGGGTGAGTTGGCATAATATGTGGCAATCCGAACCATTACTTCCTTGCATTTTCATTGGTCCTCCTTGTGTTCACACGGATCAAGCCAAAGTTTGTGCATTTTTAACACTTCCAGCCCTTGTCTTTAGCAGATTATTCAAATGAGCTCTTTCTTCATTCCAATGGCAAATTTGGTCCTTTTGACTTGTTTTCTTGCTTATTTGACTCCCTTGACTTGTTTGACTTGAAGTTTGACCAAGTTTGACTTTAATCTTGACTTTTCTAAAGTTGGCATTAAAGTCCCTCAACTTTTGAGTATTGTCAAGATAGGTCCTTCATCTTCAAATGGATTGTCATCTTTCATCCTTTCCTTTTCTTTTCATCATAAATGAGCTTGATCATAAATTTTACGTCTTCATAAATTTTAAAAGAGCTCTTTTTCCATAAGCTTGTCAAATTTTCACACACTTGTTAGTTTTTTACGTCTTCACCATATTTTTACGTTTTCATCATAAATTTTAAGTTTTCGTCAGAAATTTTACGTTTTCGTAAAAAATTCTACGTTTTCGTCAGTAAATTAACGTTTTCGACAGGAATTTTACGTTTTCGTCAGAAATTTTACGTTTTCTTCAGTAAAATTACATTTTTCTCAGAATTTTTACGTTTTCGTCAGAAATTTTACTTTTTCTTCAGAAATTTTACGTTTTCATCATAAATTCTAGGTTTTCGTCAGAAATTCTACGTTTTCGTCAGTAAATTTTACGTTTTCGTCAAAAGTTTTACGTTTTCATCAGTAATTTTACGTTTTCGTCAGAAATTTTACGTTTTCTTCAGAAATTTTACGTTTTCGTCAGTAAATATGCGTTTTCGTAAGAAATTTTACGTTTTCGTAAGAAATTTTACTTTTTCGTCAGTAAATTTACGTTTTCGTCAGTAAATTTGCGTTTTCGTAAGAAAGTTTACGTTTTCGTAAGAAATTTTACTTTTTCGTCGGTAAATTTACGTTTTCGTCAATAAATTACGTTTTCGTCAGAAATTTTACGTTTTCGTCAGAAATTTTACTTTTTCGTCAGAAATTTTACGTTTTCGTCAGTAAATTTACGTTTTTTTTTCAGAAAATTTACATTTTCCTCAGAAATTTCACGTTTTCGTCCGAAATTTTACTTTTTCGTCAGAAGTTCTACGTTTTCATCAGTATATTTTACGTTTTCGTCAGAAAATTTACGTTTTCCTCATAAATTTTACATTTTCGTCAGAAATTTTACGTTTTCGTCAAAAATTTTACGTTTTCATCAGTAATTTTACGTTTTCGTCAGTAATTTTGCGTTTTAATCAGAAATTTACGTATTCATCCGTATTTTTACTGTTTCTTCAGAAATTTTACGTTTTCGTCATAAATTTTACATTTTCTTCAGAAATTTACGTTTTTGTCAGAAATTTTAAGTTTTCATCAGAATTTTAAGTTTTCGTCAGAAATTTTACGTTTTCGTCAGAAATTTTACGTTTCGACAGAAGATTTAAGTTTTCGTCAGAAATTTTACCTTTTCGTCAGAAATTTTACGTTTTAGTAAGAAATTTTACATTCTCGTCAGTAAATTTACTTTTTCGTCAGTAAATTTACGTTTTCGTTAGAAATTTTACGTTTTCGTCAGAAATTTTACGTTTTCGTCCGAAATTTTACATTCTCGTCAGTAAATTTACTTTTTCGTCAGTAAATTTACGTTTTCTTCAGAAATTTTACGTTTTCATGTAATTTACTGATGAAAACGTAAACTTCTGAAGAAAACGTAAAAAATTTGAGGAAAACGTAAAATTTCTGACGAAAACGTAAAAATACGGATGAAAACTTAAAATTTTTGACGAAAACGTAAATTTACTGACGAAAATATAAATTTACTGACGAAAACGTAAAATTTCTGACAAAACGTAAAATGTCTGATGAAAACGTAAAATATACTGATGAAAACGTAGAACTTATGACGAAAACGTAAAATTTCTGACGAAAACGTAAAATTTCTGAGAAAAACGTAAAATTTCTGAAGAAAATGTAAAATTTCTGACGAAAACGTAAAATTTATGATGAAAACTTAAAATTTCTGACGAAAACTTAAAAATACGGATGAAAACGTAAAATTTCGGACGAAAACTTAAAATTTCTGATGAAAACGTAAAAATACGGATGAAAACCTAAATATTTTGACGAAAACGTAAATTTTCTGATGAAAACCTAAAACTTCTGACGAAAACGTAAATTTTCTGATAAAAACGTAAAATTTCTGACCAAAACGTAAACTTACTGACGAAACGTAAATTTACTGACCAAAACCTAACATTTCTGAGGAAAACGTAAAATTTCTGTCGAAAACGTAAAATTACTGAGAAAAACGTAAAATTTCTGACGAAAACGTAAAATATACTGATGAAAACGTATAACTTCTTACGAAAGCGTAAAATTTCTGACGAAACGTAAAAATTTTGAGGAAAATGTAAATTTTCTGACAAAAATGTAAATTTACTGACGAAAACGTAAATTTTCTGACGAAAACGTAAAAATTCTGACGAAAACTTAAATTTACTGACGAAAACATAAAATTTCTGACGAAAACGTAAAGCTACTGACGAAAACGTAAAATTTCTGACGAAAACGTAAAAATACGGATGAAAACGTAAAATTACTAGCGAAAACGTCAAGTTACTGATAAAAACGACAACCTACTGACGAAAACGTAAATTTACTGACGAAAACGTAAATTTACTAAGGAAAACGTAAATTTATTGACGAAAAGTAAAAATACTGATGAAAACTTTAATTTACTGACGAAAACGTAAAAATACTGATGAAAACGTAAATTAAAAAAAAATAATGTTAAAAAAATTGTTTAAAAATGCTTAATTAGAAATTGTTAAAAATATAATTTACAATTAAAAAAATATAATAAGAGAATTTATAAAAGAATGTTATGATCATAAAAAAAATGATTAAAAAACTCAACCTTCTCCTAAACACCTATCTAAACCAAAAAAAACCCAAAAACCCAAGCTTTTTTCTAAAGACCCATTTATAACCAAACTCATCTAGACCCAAACCCAACTAAACCCAAACCCATCTAGACCCATCCTCCTAAAAACCCATCTAAACCCAAACCTATATAAACCCAAACCCATCTAAGACCCATGACCTAACCCAACCCAACCCAACCATTTTGCCACCTCTATGTAGAATTAAATACATTCATTTAATACAAGATTCAAGCCATGTAAACCCCAATAGCTTCCTATTTGGGTCACTAAAGACCAAGCCAGAATTTAGTATTAACAAGTTGGCGCCATCCACGGACCATACACTCACGAAGATTTTCAAAAATGAGACAACATAGTCTGCCATTTCGGGTTACCGGCGAAGATAGTCTCGGACAACGGGAAGCGGTTCTGTGAAAACCGTTCAAAGATTGGTGTGAAAAACTGAACATCACGCAATCCTTTGCTTCAGTCAAGCACCTGCAGTCCAATGGGCTTGAGGAAAAGGCAAATAGAAGTCTTGGTGAAAGAATCAAGGCCTGGATAGACGCGGAAAGAAAAACTTGGATCGAGGAGATTTCACATGTGTTATGGGCTCACTAAATGACGATCAAGTCCAACAATGGAGAAACACCACTTTCTCTAACATATGGAACAGAATTCGTGATACCAACAGAGATCGAGATGCCTACATTGCGCACGACGTAAGTGGACACAATCCATAACGATGAAGAGCTCTGTTTAAACCTAAACCTACTAGAAGAGAAACGAGAGCATGTTGCGGTCCGCGAGGCTAAGGATAAATCAATAATGAAGAAACACTATAATACCAAGGTTCGTAGGGTTACATTTAGGCCAGGTATTTCGCTACCGCAGCAATGAAGCAAGTCATGCTATGGACAGATGGAAACGCGAGCCAAAGTGAGAAGGACCGTACGAAGTCGTAGATGCTCTGGGAAATGGTGTGTACAAAGTGAGAGGGATGGACGGATAGATCCTCCGCGGACGTGGAATATCACTAACCTTAAGAAGTGTTTCATCTAAAAGCTATGGCTTACACATGGACGTACTTATGTTGTAGTCAATGCCACAAATAAATGATTAGTGTATTTTTCCTTTATATAATTGTTAACAAGTCATGAATAAATTCCGCGAGGTCTAGCTAAGCCCGACTGTTTCTTTCATTTTAATAAGTTGTCATCAAAGTTGAAAAGGTTGCTGCTACACGAGTTCCATGATAGCCTAGTGTCGATCATGGAGGAATCAAGAATATGTTGGTTGAAAATCGAGAGTGAAGGATGTACTAAGATTATGGGTGTAAAAAACCCGGGCTCGATCCAGGCCCAAACTTGATTAAGCCTATCGAGGTGAGATTACTCATGTCAATAACTTGTTCAGGTCAACCTAAGTAACCCGCATTATAAATAGGTCGGGTATTTGGTTGGATCTAGCTATCCGGGCAATGCAGGTTACTTGGGTTGAAAATGTCTAGCTAGCCGGGTTCTGGTGGACCCAACCGACATGACCTGAATTGACTTCAAGGCGACTAACCCGAATATCAACGTTATTTTATTGGTCGAAATGAGAAAGTTGGTAGAATACTATATCAAACGATGTGTAGTGTGTCAACAAACGAAGTATTCAACAAAGGCAACGGGTGGCTATCTACAACTATTACCTATGCCTATTGCTTTTTGGGAAGATGTGTTTATGGACTTCTTTTAGGATCAAAGAATCGTGTATTCGGGAGGTCGGGGAGACTCAAACCACAAAATATCCATTAACGACTTAGAGAGATAAATTAGAAAGATAAACAAACTTTACTATGTGAAATTATGCAAGAGCCTCACCCTCCATGAAAGCCATTGAGGGTTTATATAACACCAAACGTTACAACATAAATAGAATTACAATTCTAATCCCTGCGTTTAGTGATAACATAAACTATGGTAAATGCGCATGTCATCACATAAAATGAAATGCTAACAATCTTCCCCCAAGGGACGATATACGGAATTACTTACAATATATTCCTAACAAGTACATAATAAATAAAAATAAAATCTTTCATGAAGCTCCCAATGCTGATGACGTCTTCAATGGCCTTTGACTTCAAGTCTTCACTCTACCATGAATCATCCTTGTAGTAACTTGTAGGATAAATACTGTAACATGCATGATTTAGGCAACCCATACAATTCTGGTTAAGGAGAAGATTCGGAATCAGCTTCCCCCTAATTCATGCCACATACTCTTCAAACTAACGCTTAGCTTCACCCCGAACTAACAATCTTTTCATAAGCAGTTTCAAAGCTTTCTTGCAAGGTTAGAATAAATAAGCGCACAACGGAATTAATAGACCACATCAAATAACACTGCTTCTTTGTAAGAATAAGCTTAGTGATTATCCGCTCGGGGAACAATAACTGGATCAACAACGTATCATCTCACACTTGAACAATTCTTCTCCCTCGAAGCTCAAATAGTGCATACCAAAAGGGTCAATATAACGTTTCCCCCATGTAGTTGAAGTAATGCATCCAATCTCCAAATGAATTTAAACGATGGAACTAGAGTCAATTAAGTCCCGAAAATGCATTTTACTTTTCTCGGAGATGCACGAGAGTCAGTTAAGTCCCGAAAATGCACATCAGAAATTGTTTCTTGCATCTCTTCCCCCACGTAGTTGGAATAATACACCGAAAGTAACAAGTTAAAAACACTGATTTTATCTATGGTTGTGACATTCATCTTTCCAAAATGACCTTAAATAAGAATAATGTATCAACTCAATCATGTGTACTTGTTGTGCGGTTCGGTGTATCTACATCATCTTCCCTTTGCTGGTTTTGACGTCTTAGAATCAGCAGCACATAGTACACACATAAATTTGAAATCTTGTGAGAAGAAGAATAAAATTCTTTCAAGTAAATTTGGTGAGAATTAACTTTTGATCATCTGTCTACTCATAAAATCTCTCTGGATATATTTACCAACCCCTTTGTATGCTAACTGAAGTGACCACTGATGGATTAAACCGATATACCAAACGTGAAACTGGAGAAGAATTCTTCGTTCTTGTAACTTAAGCTTGCACTAAATAGAAGAGTGGTGTAGAGGCAAATCTCTAAGTACCTTGTACCCTCAATCAAAAGTATAAGAAAAATACAAACACCATTTTAAATTATCCACATCGTCTTTGGCGTGTGACACTGAGTACCAATGTAACTCCTTGAAGTGATAGCTATACATTGTGTTCCCTCAATTACAGCTAGATAATCAAAATCTTCATCGTAAAGCTTAAGCTCGAGCAAGTTATATTTAAAATCATGCATCCAACCAAACCCTCTCTAAAGATAAAATAATTTTTTTTTGAACGGCAGTTTGGTGCAGCGGAGTATCTTACGTGCCACCGAGGCACCAAGTCTCTCAACCCGAGTTCGAATCATCTCACGAAGAGAATATCAACCCCCATGCTAGCCATCCAGTTTCCCATTAAGGGGCTTCAAGGCATTGCGATAGGATTCAAACCCGGCTGCCAATTCTGGGAAAATCCCCCATATGGGGAATGACAGGAGTCGAACCCCTGACCTCCCCCACATGAAGACTATAACCAAATGCATCCATCCAACTGAGCTAGACTTCATTTGCTCTCAAGATAAAATAATTACAAGCCTCCGTGAAATTCAACTTCAATCGCAAATAATCGACAGCCGATTAACCCCGTAGCCACGTAGTCAAATTAATTCAAAATCTAGCCATTAAATTTTAAAATTTCATGATTATTTATGTAAATGATCCTAGTCTCGTGAAAGTGTGACTGTAAAATGTAGCATCGAAATGGTGAATCACGTTATTTGTTCAAGATTTGAGTTTGAGATTGCAATTATTGTTTTTGTCGTAGGATTACAAGTTACCGGTTATCTCGCCTAAGTTATAACTCACTATAACTTTTTTTCGTGTACTTTTTTTCTTAAAAATAAATATTTTGATTTCTAAACCACCAAATCGGGTATAAAGCCTATGATATCACCCATGTCTCTGATATAATTGTTAGGATCAAAGAATCATGTATTCGAGAGGTCGGGGACACTAAAACCACAAAATAGCCATTATTGAATTAGAGATAAAAACACTTTTTTATATGTGTAATAATACAATAGCCTCACCCTCCATGGAAGCCATGGATGGTATATATCCCTATCCCTACTACTTATAAAGGGTATAAGACTTATTTTTTAAGTACACTTATTTAGGGAAATTAGGAATTTAGAAAGGAAAGTATAGGAATCTTTTCTTAACATTCCAAGTTTATCTTCTGACTTTTTCATACCGTAATACCTAAACAACATTCCACCATTCACATTACAGACATACATAAAATCATTATTCTCTCTAAACCCTAAATTAAAGCTGCAACCATATCTTTTCACCACCACATCTGCCAATTGACCACCACATCTGCCGAATCTGCCACCACCATCTCTTGATGGTTAGGTAGTTTCAAGGTAGTTTTGGTTTTTGGTATTGGTTGATTGTTGGTATTGATTGTTGGTTTACACACACAATACTGGATCTCGATTCTTGATCTTAGGTAGCTTTATTTCATGGTAACAATGGATTTAGCTTTGCCGTGTTTTTTAGATGTTGATAAATACGTTTCTCAATTTAGGGATCATATTTTTCTGGGTTGTTTCGTGAAAATATTCCTTGATCAAGTTCTTTTATTTAAGCAATGTTTTTTTTCTATGTTTTGATTATGACATATGTTATGATCCATCTGGTCCGATTAGTTGGTTCATAGATCATGGATCTTGGATCGTGGATCACGATGGATATAAATGAATCAAATCATGATTTATTTAATAAGGTTGGGGGAGATGCATACCAGATCATTAGCTGGTCAGATAAAGTCTGGCCTTTTACGAAAGGTAGGCGATCTTTTTAAGATTGCCGCCATAGTAGCAATAGCTTCAATTTCGGTTGCGTTCTCATGTTGTTTCATTTTTTAAGAAAGGTAGGCGATCTTTTTAAGATTGCCGCCATATCGGGTACTAAATATTATGTCTTTATAATCGTATGAATAATGATGGGGTATCTTGGTTACGCGATACCGGTACTTTTCTGCCCTTTAATATAAGTTATTATTATAATTTGATGAACTTCAGTTGCAGTCACTTAATTGATCAATATCGATAGGTTGTTAGATTTTGGAGGCTGTAATTAACTAGGATCTTGGCGGGGCAGCACAATACCGTATTTACAGCCATGTCGGGTTTCATGCAGCTTTCTCATCTCTAGCTGCCACAATTCTGTGCCACAAAATATCGTTATGTACACTTTTGTTTCATTTATATCTCCTTTCACATGTTTGAAGTCCCATTTTTATTTTGTTTAGGTGAAAATGGTTTATAAAATTGTGGTTTGGGGTTTCTCTTTATATGGTTTAAATTTTGGATTTTCATTACAGGAAATACCATGTAAGTGACATGACAGTGAGAAATTAAACAACATTGAAGCCTGGGAAAGTATAGATGTAGCTTATCGTCTTTAGTATCATAATCAATGATTCAAGGTACTTTCTGAAATTTACTTGGTTTATGCTGCGTTGGTTCACCTACATAAAACATGTATAGTGAACATTTGTGTGTGTCGCCTAATTGTTTCGGCACCTAACATGTTTTGTTCATTATGTTTGATAAACAAATTATAAGGATTACATGATGAAACTATCATCTATAACTCACTTATATTAACAAACCTATACTTTATTTTCAAAGATGATGCATGACCTTTTTGATTGTTTGGCTACTTATTGCAGGTAGATGGTGCTGAAAAAGCAATCCAAAAGCAGCAGAATCTGATGATTTAATCATTCTAATAGCGTGACTGCTTGGTTGCTTAATTTTTCATTGAACCAATCATTCTAAGTGGGTCATTGTAATACAACTAATCATTTATATTTGTTGTACCAGATTATGTACACAACACTTAACGTGTTGATGCCTACATGCCGCTTAAATAGGTGTTATCCAGCTATCCGTAACTTGGCTGCTACGTGTATGGGATTAATCAAAGGTGCAACTCAAGGTAAATAAGGTTCCTTTTCCATTAATTATTTCGTAGAACTTCATAAATGTGTATTTTGAACTTCTAATTACAAAAGCTACTTGTCTTCCATAAGATGGGCGAATTTTATTTGCAATATATGCGGGTTTTCAAGGGTTTGGTTTAGATAATGTCAATGGGTTTATGCTGGGTAAAACCGGTTGATTTAATTTGGGTAACTAGGTTTTTGGTACTAGGGTTGGGTGTTTGGATGCTAAAGAAACTAACATTATATTCAGCATGGCGTCACTTCACCTCAGATGGATTCGACCTCAACCATTGCATAGTAACCGCCCATGTGCTTAATTAAAGTTCCATGAAAATGGAAGTATTGTGGTAACTGTTAATATTGAGACATTGGCAAATCTATTATTGTTTTTGAAACTTTAAGGGTCATGATTTTATCAGTTATGAATTACTCTTAAATTACAATCTGCTCCATCTGAATTTAGAGTCAAAAGTCAAACCATTCATCCTTATAACTTTTTCTCTTATGGCGTATTGGCATGTAGGATTAAGGAGTTGTTTGTGTTAACTTATTTAGCATGCTTATTACCTTATATAGTAAAATTAAGTCCATTTTAGTGGCAATACAACCAAATGAAGCATCAAGGAATGCTTACTAATATATGCTTATACTTTAAAATTTTGAACAGTGGCTTAAAATATGCACGAAACTCATTTACTATTAGAATTTTTGGGAAGATGAAAAACTAATGACATACTTTCACTTTTATTGCAGGTTCTCAAATCCTCTTTCAGTCGTAGAAGATCGATTCGAGTCACATACATACAAAGAATGTTAGTAGTGATATCAGACCATAATGCAAGATGGTTTATAGGGTCATTTATGGTGGACTTAAAGGTTAACAATATATCTTGCAACTATATTATTATGTCAGTTGTTTTTATCATATTTAACACATTTGTTAGTCAAGGTATCATTTACTAATCGATAAAGAAATTTAGAAATTTGTAGAAGAGCACACATTTAACCCGTTACCCAACCAACCAAAATTTACAAGTAAAGCTAGAAACTAGGTGTAGGCACATCAGCCAGAAACAAAAAGGATTAGCTCTTTGTTTACCAATATTGATGGTTAGAGCATCGCAAACAATAGGTACTCCACCCCACTGAATGTTTGTCAAAATTTGAAGGCCTTTAACCTCTTTACCTTGCAACAAGACTGTGATTGCTGAACTATCAGAATGTGGTTTTACTCTTAACACTAATTTCATTCAGACTTATTTATTTATACATGTTTAATGGCAGAATTGTCACCTGCACAATAATGTTCCGACCACAAATTAGAGTTAAGTGGAACTCCTCAACATCAGCATAGGCAACGCAAACTTCTTTCCATGTGTTTGCACTGTTCGCTTTGTGGCATCAACAACACCTTGAAATTTTTGCGGCCTCATAAGTGTGACACCAAGCTTCGCCAAGTTTGTGATTCACTAGCAGCATTAGTACTTTGTAGTTGATAAAGGATACATATCATCCTGTTTAGTTGATGTATGCATATTGCATAACATAGACGATTTTTTTTCAAAAGATACATAGATTTGTAATGTTCTAGCTATGGACTCTCGTGATCTTTTCATAATTCACTTTGTGAATCCAAAAGTGAAGTACTGAACTGTGTTTTATGTTGACTTTCTTATTAAAACGATAGAATGAGACACTGTCATACTCCGTATTTAATACCAGCACCTTGCCTAATCTAAAAAAATATGCTTTATACATGGTTGTGGTCATGACATATTAGTCCTTCAAAAATAATGTGTTTGATGAGAGAATATACACTCTTTTAAAACATATCAAATTCATCCATCTAAGTTGTATATTAGATTATTTCAAAATCATTTAAGCTAATCATTCGATGTATTAAATCATGTGTGATCTTTATCAGTGTGTTCACCTACTGTGCAGTTCATAATCTATACAATCTAAGAATATAACAAAGATTAAGGAACCTAATATTGTAGACATATGCATATCTTCGATAAATTTAGTGGTGAACTGATCGTTAAAAAACAACATTTTTTAAAAAAAACTAACAGTAAAATTAATGATAATTGGTAGATGTCTTCAATTAAGTTGCTTTTCACTTGATGAATCTTTTGTCATTGTTGACATGGTGGTAGTTTTAATATTTAACTTGTAGATTGATGTCTATTGTGGTAATTTTAATATTTAATATTCGTTTAATGTTACGTTAAAAACTATGTGCATGTTTTAAGTATGTCTTTTGAATTAATTAGTATAAACATTCTTAGCAGAATGTCTTGTTTAAGTTACTTGCATTCTTTTTGTATGACATTCAACTGTACAATTTTTTCTCGCACACTTTTTAAAGTCTGATGTTAAGATTTTTATCTCATATGGTGCGAGTATGGATGAGCATTTGAACCCAAATCCCGGAACCAAACCGGAACCGTATCGATTCCCGGTAGTCGAATCCCGTTCGGTACGGTACCAGGACTACATAATAAGGTGAAAAAAATTTGGGACCACTAATTCGGGACGGACCGGTACCAAATCGGAAAACTCTCGAAAAAAAACGGGAAAAACCTGATTTCCCGGTACCGGTACCGATTCTCGAATCCCGTTCGGTACGGTACCGGCACCACTAATTTATGCTCGGGAAATATTCGGTACCGTTAATTCGGGACGGCACGGTACAGTGCTCATCCCTATGTGCAAGACTTTTCATTACATTTTACTTTTACCTGAATTGTTATATCGTTAATTATATGCCGCCGAGCAATCCCATCGCTTAGCGCGGGTATTCGCCTAGTATCACTAAACGTTACAACTTAACTTAACTAAAATCACACTTCTAGTCCCTGCTGTTGGTGATAACATAAACTATAGTAAATCCGCATGTCATTACATAACTAACAACTTCATTATCGGGTTGCCAGTTTCTAAAGGGATGTTGGTTATTTTAGTAGTGGTGGACCGATTTTCTAAATATGCTCATTTTGGGTCCCTACCAACAAGTTCAAAGCTCATAAAGTAGCTGAAGTGTTTCTGGAGATCATAATTAAACACCATGGAATCTCAAAAACAATTTTTCTAATCGTGACCCTGTCTTTGTTAGCAAATTTTGGACTTGATTATTTCAGCTTAGTGGAATGCAATTGAGTCATAGCATGACTTATCATCCTCAAACGGATGGGCAAACATAGGTTGTTAATCAAGGTTTTAAATAGTATATTCAGGCTTTAGTGTCAGATCGACCTCTGCAATGGGTATGACTATTACCCTAGGCTGATTATGTTATAACACAAGCTAGCATAGTAGCATTAGGATGTCACCCTATCAAATTTACATGGAAGATTACCTTTATCATTAATACCATATTCACCAGGCACAATGCGGCACCTCAAGCAGAGTTCTTTAGAGGCTAAGAATATAATGAAGATAAGGGCTAACCGCAATCGGCATGATGTTACTTTTAAAGTTGGGGATAAGGTGCTCCTTAAGCTATAATCGTATTGGCAAATCTATCTTTCTAAATGCCTTTCAAATAAACTTTCAATGCGCTATATGGTCCATATGTTTTAGTGGAGCGGATAGGGGAGGTGGCTTATCGACTCTCTTTTCCTAGTACGGGCAGGATCCGTCGGTTTTTCATGTGTCGTTACTCAAACTCTTTTCAGCAATGGGGGAAACTATGACCGAATTATCTAAGAAATTTAAGAAGGGCAGTCGATTGAAAAGCTCGCGGCTATATGTGATTCGCGGCTAGTGTTGGGAAATGAAAGCTTTGTTCTTAGAATGCAAAATGCAAAATAGACATAGTACATAAACTCATTAGTATAATGCATAACAGATTTTAAAATTTTGTAAGGAAACATGACATGCACGTTCCATTTAAGCTACTAGTCTATATGGATATTTTCTTTCGTGTTTTATTTAGAGGGAAAGGTATCATGGCTAAGGTAAACCCTTTTTACTGCGCCACATCAGCGCCACGTCATACCAACTAATCTCTCTCCTCTTCTCCAAAAACACCCCCTTTATCACAACTAGTCTCTTTCCTCTTCACTTGGGTCCCACCACTCACCATTTTATTTAATTTTTCAATTTTCACACAAAATAAAAATTCATTTCATAAAATTAAAAATTACAATACGAAAAAAAAAACACGGAAAAAAAAAAACAATAAAAAAAAAAACAATATAAAAATACGGAAAAAAAAGACAATACGAAAAAAAAAACAATACAAAAAAAACATCCTAGATTTGATATTTTGCCGCGATTTGTAGTTGTTTCCTCATGATAACCGACTTTTGAGGTTCTGGCAAATCGTCGGTCCGAATGGAGAGAAACTCCAGCTCTTTAAACTCCATATCGGCATCCACTTTAGCCTTCTCGGCATCGGCTTTAGCTTTCCTCGAATCGTACAGCTCTTTACCCGCGTTTAATTTGCGGAGTAAAGCATCGTTGATGTCTTCCTTCGAAGTGGTCGATCCACTACCCGTGCTGCTCTCAGTTGTTTCTGATCGTGTCTTCTTGGCGGGTCTCTGTTTGCCGGGTGGTCGACGCTTAGCATCTGGAGCAAATACGTTGCTATGATCAATTTGGTCAAGACCCTCGGGTGCGTTCCATTTTGAGTAGTTTCTAAGCACCCTCCACATATGTTCAAGCGTAAATTTTCGGCGTTCGTTACAAGCCGCGAATTCACGTCGTGCAGCTTCAAGCACGTCGTCGTCGTTTTCACCGCTAGCCTTTTTAAGGCTTTTGAAGAGAGCGTGAAACTTCTGAACATCGGGGTGCGAACGACTCCATTTCCCGGTCAGCATATTCTTCGTACGCTTGATTGAGTTACGCCGGTTGAAATCTTCCAAAATCGTGTTCCAAAAAAACTCTTCAGTTTGATCATTCCCGCGTTCTTTGTCTTCGGAAGCGGCGACCCAAACTTCGGCCAGTATTTTTTCCTCATCAGGTGACCACCGTAGGGGTGCCGAAAATTCAACTTCATCTACATCATCGATGTCGTCCTCGTCTGCGGACAAATCAACCGCAACATTTTTTTTTGCCGCCCATTTCCCTCGGCCACGACCGGTATTTTTTGGCTTTCGTTGTGGCGGTTGAGATTGTGGTACTTTGAATTGAGTTTCGGGGACATTTTGAGATGGTGGATATTGAGATGGTGGATATGGATATTGAGATGGTGGATATGGATATTGAGGTGGTGAATATTGATTTTGGTGAAACGCTAGTTGTTGTTGATAAATTTGGTGGGATGTTAATGGTGGAAAGTATTGTTGCGAATAGCCTTGGCCGGATCCTTGGCCGGATCCTTGGCCGGTTTGTGTCACGGGAGAAGAAGACGACGATTGATTCGGATCCGTGCCGTGGTTGAGGATGTTAGCGTAGTTGAGGTAATCGTTTGGGAGGTTTGACATTTTTTTTGTGATTTTTGGAGTGTTTTTTTGATTGTAGAATGTATTTTGTGTGTTTAAAAATGTATAAGGTAATGAGTTTATATAGGGTTTAAAAATAATTAAAAAAAATTTTTTTTTTTTTTTTTTAAAATATAGCCGTTTCTAGCCGTTGTAACGGTTAGAAAATATTGTGGGCCCCACCTACTGCATCCAACGAGCAATGTCACTTTGTGACATTTGACAAACGGCGAGGGGGGTGGGTGTAACGGCGAGGGCCGGCGAGGGCCGGCAAGCGTGCCACCTAGGCACGGCGAGGCACCCTCGCCACCACACCGTTCCCTCTTAAGACAGTTTCGTATTCTTCCTCATCAAAATTTAAATATAAAATTCATTAAGCGGAATATTTTACTTGTGTCAGTCTTCTACACCCAAACTCTAGGCATCATCATACATTTTTCCGGTCAACACTATATTTTCTGCTTAGCGCCACCTTTTCCGCAACATCCTCAATTACATCGTTCTACAACCATCCCATCTCCATATCCCACACGCTCCACCTGCTAGGGTTGTAAATGAAAGAACGAAACATGTGTTCATGTTCGTTGATTAATCTTATAAACAAAAGCTTTTCACTAGACGATAATTCATGAATACTTCGTTGAACGTTTGGTTCACTTACAACTCTAACTACCGCCAGTAATGAAGATTGCAAAACCCATTTCAACAAAATCGTATCACTATCATAATAACCGGATAATCTAATGAATATTAAAAATCCCATTTTAACGAAATCCAGATCCAATATTTTGACGGACCAATCTATCCGTAAAAAAATCGAAAATCTGAAAAAAAAACTAACTACAACTTTAACTGATCGAAATTTGTAACCAAAAACCAAAATTTTAGACGGATTGACCTTGATTATATGATCCATGTGTATTTAGCCAGATCATTAACAGGTCATCCACGATCCATTTAGTCTCAGATCATTAACAGGTGCTGCTACAGTTGACGGTGAACTCGCTTTGGCCCAGTGTCTACTCAAAGTCTGGTCAACTTTAAAAGCTTCCACCTTAACTAGCTAACCCTATCTACTTTGAACCAATTCTGATCAGGCAGTTAATAAAAATTTACTGTACATGTTAAGTTAGAAAAGGGTAAAAGTTCTTTATTACTCCGTAAAAGGTACTGGAAAAACAACTATTCTTAAAAAAAGAAATGAAGATAAGACCGAAACGCATAAATGCAAAGCAATTCATTTCATACTACCGTCTGGATCTGAAATCGACACAAAAGAAGAAAAAAAACCTGATTTTTACATCTCAAAAAGCAGCAAGAAAGGGAGACGTGTATCAAATGATAAAACAGAAACCAACCAGAAATCATTTTCCTACTAAAGATGTTTTAACGTAAAAAGCCATAGAAACCCATAATAAGCTAATAATATCCTAACAACTACATCAATTCAAATGTAAAATTTCTATGTTGCAGCAGACTTATCACCAAGAGACAAGTTACGAGTAAGATTGATCAAAGTGGCGGTTGGATCCTTCAAGCCATTTGTGCTCATTGATCCTTCGCCCATTATTCTTTCACCAGTTTGTGCATTCTTCTGCAAATCAAACACTTTTTGTTTTAGATTTCCAGAGAATAAACAATCACATTCACCTGATTGCCTCTTTCTACATACTTTTAGTTGTGTGCATCACCAATTTAAAGATCCAAAAGTTTTTTAGAACGACTTTGAAAAAATGAAATATAAAAACTGTAGAATTAGGATCATCAGTTTTTACCTCTGCTTGGAAAGCTGCCTTATTAACCCTTCTCGCTTTCAGCAACTTCTCTCTGTTCTCGTAGAAGGTCAAATCATCTAACAAAGATGTCTTGGGTGAATAGCTCTTAAAAATTTCTAGCATCTCCAACCCTTGTTTTAAACCAACCTGTAAAGACATTATACAACATTAACCAACAGCACATTCATCAGTATAGAGATAGCTAGCATGTCACACAAGGAATAAAAGATAAGTACCTCTTGGGTGTCCCTCGTGTACGTAACAGGCCTATTATCATTGTTCTCAAGAGTTATGTGTCTGAGCTGTGTGTTAGGAACGTCCTTAACAATGTGCCACTTAACTGGGAAAAACCCGTTCCATTTATCAAGCTGCCAAAAGTCCATGTTCTTCTCATAATCAACAGGACCAATCATCTCAGCAACACCGA